>CM036769.1:2332500-3785000 GCA_020796225.1 Arion vulgaris
CCTCGAGAGTAAATGAAAGGTGTCTCCCTCGAGAGTAAATGAAAGGTGTCTCCCTCGAGAGTAAATGAAAGATGTCTCCCTCGAGAGTAAATGAAAGGTGTCTCCCTCGAGAGTAAATGAAAGGTGTCTCCCCCGAGAGAATGAAAGGTGTCTCCCTCGAGAGTAAATGAAAGGTGTCTCCCTCGAGAGTAAATGAAGATGTCTCCTCGAGAGTAAATGAAAGGTGTCTCCTCGAGAGTAAATGAAAGATGTCTCCCTCGAGAGTAAATGAAAGATGTCTCCCTCGAGAGTAAATGAAAGGTGTCTCCCTCGAGAGTAAATGAAAGTGTCTCCTCGAGAGTAAATGAAAGATGTCTCCTCGAGAGTAAATGAAAGGTGTCTCCCTGAGAGTAAATGAAAGGTGTCTCCTCGAGAGTAAATGAAAGATGTCTCCTCGAGAGTAAATGAAAGGTGTCTCCCTCGAGAGTAAATGAAAGGTGTCTCCTCGAGAGTAATGAAGAGTGTCTCCTCGAGAGTAAATGAAAGGTGTCTCCCTCGAGAGTAAATGAAAGATGTCTCCTCAGAGTAAATGAAAGATGTCTCCCTCGAGAGTAAATGAAAGGTGTCTCCCTCGAGAGTAAATGAAAGTGTCTCCTCGAGAGTAATGAAAGGTGTCTCCTCGAGGAATGAAAGTGTCTCCTCGAGGTAAATGAAAGATGTCTCCTCGAGAGTAAATGAAGTGTCTCCTCGAGAGTAAATGAAAGGTGTCTCCCCGAGAGTA
The DNA here is from genome assembly GCA_020796225.1 of Arion vulgaris. Lineage (NCBI taxonomy): Eukaryota > Metazoa > Mollusca > Gastropoda > Stylommatophora > Arionidae > Arion > Arion vulgaris. The sequence continues at coordinate 2,333,261 of CM036769.1, forward strand.
AATGAAAGATGTCTCCCTGAGAGTAAATGAAAGGTGTCTCCTCGAGAGTAATGAAAGGTGTCTCCTCGAGAGTAATGAAAGTGTCTCCTCGAGAGTAAATGAAAGTGTCTCCTCGAGATAAATGAAAGTGTCTCCTAGGTAATGAAAGTGTCTCTCGAGAGTAAATGAAAGTGTCTCCTCGAGAGTAAATGAAAGTGTCTCCTCGAGAGTAATGAAGTGTCTCTGAGAGTGAAATGAAATGTCTCCTCTGAGAGTAAATGAAAGATGTCTCCTCGGAGTAAATGAAAATGTCTCCTCGAGAGTGAATGAACAGATGTTTGAGAATAAATGATAAGGTGTCATACATCTGAGAGTGGAGAAGAACATGCATGTATGACGGGGACATTGGTACATGCATGTATGACAGGGGACATTGGTACATGCATGTATGACTTGGGACATTGGAACATGCATGTATGACGGGGACATTGGAACATGCATGTATGAGGGGAATTGAACATGCATGTATGACGAGGGGAATTGAACATGCATGTATGACGGGACATTCGAGAACATGAGCATGTATGACGGGGACATTGGAACATGCATGTATGACGGGGACATTGAACATGCATGTATGACGGGGATATTGGAACATGCATGATGACGGGACATTGAACATGCATGATGACAGGGGACATTGAACATGCATGTATGACGGGGAATTGAACATGCTTATAGTCATGAACTGAGGGGACATTGGAACATGCATGTATGACGGGGACATTGGAACATGCATGTATGACGGGGACATTGGTACATGCATGTATGACGGGGACATTGGAACATGCATGTATGACGGGGACATTGGAACATGCATGTATGACGGGGACATTGGAACATGCATGTATGACGGGGACATTGGAACATGCATGTATGACTGGGGACATTGGAACATGCATGTATGACGGGGGACATTGGAACATGCATGTATGACGGGGGACATTGGAACATGCATGTATGACGGGGGACATTGGAACATGCATGTATGACGGGGGACATTGGAACATGCATGTATGACGGGGGACATTGGAACATGCATGTATGACGGGGGACATTGGAACATGCATGTATGACGGGGGACATTGGAACATGCATGTATGACGGGGGACATTGGAACATGCATGTATGACGGGGACATTGGACATGCATGTATGACGGGGACATTGGAACATGCATGTATGACGGGGACATTGGAACATGCATGTATGACCGGGGACATTGGAACATGCATGTATGACGGGGGACATTGGAACATGCATGTATGACGGGGACATTGGACATGCATGTATGACGGGGACATTGGAACATGCATGTATGACGGGGACATTGGAAAATGCATGTATGACGGGGATATTGGAACATGCATGTATGACGGGGACATTGGAACATGCATGTATGACGGGGACATTGGAACATGCATGTATGACCGGGGACATTGGAACATGCATGTATGACGGGGGACATTGGAACATGCATGTATGACGGGTGACATTGGAACATGCATGTATGACGGGGACATTGGACATGCATGTATGACGGGGATATTGGAACATGCATGTATGACGGGGACATTGGTACATGCATGTATGACCGGGGATATTGGAACATGCATGTATGACGGGGGACATTGGAACATGCATGTATGACGGGGGACATTGGAACATGCATGTATGACGGGGGACATTGGAACATGCATGTATGACGGGATGACTTGGTACATGCATGTATGACCGGGGATATTGGAACATGCATGTATGACGGGGGACATTGGAACATGCATGTATGACGGGGGACATTGGAACATGCATGTATGACTGGGGACATTGGAACATGCATGTATGACGGGGACTATTGGAACATGCATGTATGACGGGGACATTGGAACATGCATGTATGACGGGGACATTGGTACATGCATGTATGACTGGGGATATTGGAACATGCATGTATGACGGGGACATTGGTACATGCATGTATGACGGGGATATTGGAACATGCATGTATGACGGGGACATTGGAACATGCATGTATGACGGGGACATTGGAACATGCATGTATGACGGGGACATTGGAACATGCATGTATGACTGGGGAATTGGACATGCATGTATGACGGAATTGGAACATGCATGTATGACTGGGGACATTGGAACATGCATGTATGACGGGGGACATTGGAACATGCATGTATGACGGGGACATTTGGAACATGCATGTATGACGGGGACATTGGAACATGCATGTATGACGGGAATTGGAACATGCATGTATGACGGGGACATTGGAACATGCATGTATGACGGGGATATTGGAACATGCATGTATGACGGGGACATTGGTACATGCATGTATGACGGGGACATTGGAACATGCATGTATGACGGGGACATTGGAACATGCATGTATGACGGGGACATTGGAACATGCATGTATGACGGGGACATTGGAACATGCATGTATGACGGGGACATTGGAACATGCATGTATGACGGGGACATTGGAACATGCATGTATGACGGGGACATTGGACATGCATGATGACGGGAATTGGAACATGCATGTATGACGGGGACATTGGAACATGCATGTATGACGGGGACATTGGAACATGCATGTATGACGGGGACATTGGAACATGCATGTATGACGGGGACATTGGAACATGCATGTATGACGGGGACATTGGAACATGCATGTATGACGGGGACATTGGAACATGCATGTATGACGGGGACATTGGAACATGCATGTATGACGGGGACATTGGAACATGCATGTATGACGGGGACATTGGAACATGCATGTATGACGGGGACATTGGAACATGCATGTATGACGGGGACATTGGAACATGCATGTATGACGGGGACATTGGAACATGCATGTATGACGGGGACATTGGAACATGCATGTATGACGGGGACATTGGAACATGCATGTATGACGGGGACATTGGAACATGCATGTATGACGGGGACATTGGAACATGCATGTATGACGGGGACATTGGAACATGCATGTATGACGGGGACATTGGAACATGCATGTATGACGGGGACATTGGAACATGCATGTATGACGGGGACATTGGAACATGCATGTATGACGGGGACATTGGAACATGCATGTATGACGGGGACATTGGAACATGCATGTATGACGGGGACATTGGAACATGCATGTATGACGGGGACATTGGAACATGCATGTATGACGGGGAATTGAACATGCATGTATGACGGGGACATTGGAACATGCATGTATGACGGGAATTGGAACATGCAGTATGACGGGGACATTGGAACATGCATGTATGACGGGGACATTGGAACATGCATGTATGACGGGGACATTGGAACATGCATGTATGACGGAGGACATTGGAACATGCATGATGACGGGACATTGGAACATGCATGATTCGGGACATTGGTACATGGCAGTATGACGGGACATTGGAACATGCATGTATGACGGGACATTGAACATTGCATGATGACGGGACATTGGAACATGCATGTATGACGGGGGACATTGAACATGCATGTATGACGGGGACATTGGAACATGCATGTATGACGGGACATGGAACATGCATGTATGACGGGGACATTGGTACATGCATGATGACGAGGGGACATTGAACATGCATTATGACGGGGACATTGGAACATGCATGTATGACTGGGACATGTATGCATGTATAGAAAGGAACATGAAGAATTATTGTAATCGCATTAGACTGGTCATTGCACAAGTGGACATGAATTAGTCCAACTGGACGGCTTCGGACTGAACAATGCTGGTGACTGGACAGAAACTCCGTATGATGTGTGGACCGGTACGGCACGATAGAGTTACTGGAACATCACGCGGCGGAATCTTTACTTCCATGCATTTTGCTGGACATTGAACTGGATCGACGGGACATGATAGAAAGGAATTTTCAGACCACCTAGCTGTCAGAATTGACAGGAAGCATTGTCCACTACGCTAGTCGACAGCCTCAATTGAATATCATAAAATTTGTCATATTGCTTGATGACAAAGATATTGTCAACCAGCCGGCAGATCTTATCAGTCTTGGTAAAATCTACACTGTCGATTCTAGCTGTTCGTTTATAAACACAACTAGTAATGAACTGACACTACTACTGCAACCAACTGTAATATAACAAAATTCGATTGAGACAGAAGCCAGCCATCAGAGAATCAATTTCCTTCAGACTGAACAAACAGAACTGGACCACAGACAACAATAATGGTCGTATAAATTCTCACAGCGCTAAAAAGCAAGTTATGGAGTGAAAGCAAAAATCCGACCACGCAAAGGTGGACCTCAGAGATAACAGAGGCGACGAAAGACACGTTTATGAACCACACCCAATAGCCCGTTCTAGATACCTCTTCTTACCCTGAAGCTGTGAGGCAAACCAGGATTGGAGACGAGACAGACAAGGCGCATAGAGAGGCTCGCTTCAGATGTCTCCTTTTTCGACCTGACGCTGAAAGTCAAAACAGAATTAGAGAACAGATAGATAGGAGTTTTTGTTCGATTCAATATGTTATGTTCCGTGTAAGAAGTGAATTTCTTCACTTATGTTGTATTCTTTGCTTGATAAAGACCTTTTGGTCGAAACGTTGATGTGTATTGTTAATGTTTTTGTATTGTGTAAAACTACAGTACTTTGTTCTTACGTGTTTCGCCATTGATACATAGTTTTACTGTAGTCTTCTCTTATATCGACAATTCTTTTTTATAAAGAATTTCTATTTATCACGTCGTTTCAAAAGATTCGATTTTCTTGTTTAATGTTTGTGTAATGGTTCATGATTTACATCCATATGTTGCAGTACGAATCGTACATGAAGCTTGTGTCTGACAAACTCACTGTTCTAATCGGTAAAATCGATCTTTCGGAGCGTTCATGAACACTTCTGTGTTCAATCTAGAAACACGACGCGTTAACCACTATTGTGATCAATATGTGATTTGAAAATATCACTTGTTAACCACTATTGTGATCAATATGTGATTTGAAGCAAAGATTGTTGTCATCGTTCTTGCTAGAACACATACTTCTTAAGAAAACCTCAGAAGCGTATATATTACTTAAGACAAAGAGGGGAGCACTATGTGCTGAGGTTTTCAGCATGGAACCAGTTGTGGATAAGAAACGTTTGGGGCAGAGATCATTTGCATCGCCCCTGTGTATTGGCGTTTCTTAATCCGTTTACTTTTTCCTCTCTTGAGTACGTAATATGACATCTTCTTTTTTCTTCTGCGTTCTCACTAGATTGGGATTTCGAATTCTCTAATAAAGACAACCACCTGCCTCAGATTATCAGCCACGCCATACAGTTTGTCTTAGTCGCTGGTGTAAGTGGGCCACCTCTTTCTTCTTCTGCGTTCTCACTAGATTGGGATTTCGAATTCCCTAATAAAGACAACCACCTGCCTCAGATTATCAGCCACGCCATACAGTTTGTCTTAGTCGCTGGTGTAAGTGGGCCACCTCTTTCTTCTTCTGCGTTCTCACTAGATTGAGATTTCGGATTCTCTAATAAAGGCAACCACCTGCCTCAGATTATCAGCCACGCCATACAGTTTGTCTTCTGCGTTCTCACTAGATTGAGATTTCGGATTCTCTAATAAAGGCAACCATCTACCTCAGATTATCAGCCACGCCATATAGTTTGTCTTCTGCGTTCTCACTAGATTGGGATTTGGATTCTCTAATAAAGGCAACCGTCTGCCTCAGATTATCAGCCACGCCATACAGTTTGTCTGGATGCTATTGTATTCTTACTGCGTGGCTAAATCTCCGAGGCAGATCGGCGACCGTAGAATCTGTAATCCCATTCCTCATTGTGAGGGCTCGTTTCACCATGTTATGCGCCTTACGGCCTGGTGCATCCGTTTTCTGCAAACATTTATTTCGGGTTAACATTCCTATAAACGACATCTAATGCCACTTATAACTTTATAGAACATCAGTTGACCATCATTTTTTTAAAAATTTGATAGACCATAGGTTGTTAATGATTTGTTTTCCTTACATCTTGGTAGAACTTACATTGTCTGTGATGTTATCTTATCTCATAACTAGATAGAACATTTGTTTTCCTTACATCTTGGTAAAACTTACATTGTCTGTGATGTTATCTTATCTCATAACTAGATAGAACATTTGTTTTCCTTACATCTTGGTAGAACTTACATTGTCTGTGATGTTATCTTATCTCATAACTAGATAGAACATTTGTTTTCCTTACATCTTGGTAGAACTTACATTGTCTGTGATGTTATCTTATCTCATAACTAGATAGAACATTTGTTTTCCTTACATCTTGGTAGAACTTACATTGTCTGTGATGTTATCTTATCTCATAACTAGATAGAACATTTGTTTTCCTTACATCTTGGTAGAACTTACATTGTCTGTAATGTTATCTTATCTCATAACTAGATAGAACATTTGTTTTCCTTACATCTTGGTAGAACTTACATTGTCTGTGATGTTATCTTATCTCATAACTAGATAGAACATTTGTTTTCCTTACATCTTGGTAGAACTTACATTGTCTGTAATGTTATCTTATCTCATAACTAGATAGAACATTTGTTTTCCTTACATCTTGGTAGAACTTACATTGTCTGTAATGTTATCTTATCTCATAACTAGATAGAACATTTGTTTTCCATTATAGTTTTCTCATTGAAAATAACTTTTCGTGATGTTTTTTTTCCCTTAACTTCATAAAATAAACTTTCGTAATGTTTTTTTCCCTTAACTTCATAAAATAAACTTTCGTAATGTTTTTTCCCTTAACTTCATACAATAAACTTTCATGATATTTTTTTCCCTTAACTTCATAAAATAAACTTTCGTAATGTTTTTTTCCTTAACTTCATACAATAAACTTTTCGTAATGTTTTTTCCCTTAACTTCATACAATAAACTTTCGTGATGTTTTTTCAGAAGTTATGATCATATCAAAAAAGCAGACTTTGTCAAAATGCACCATCACAGTAAATGGAACTGAGCTAAGACAAGTGCAGAAATTTTGGATAGTCTGACTTCATGGCATGGTAGAGCGTCAACATCTGAGTTGATATCAAACGCCAAAGATAGCGATTTGTGGAGACCCATGATCGCCTACGCCAGCCGGCACGGCACCTGATGATGATGATTTTTTTTCGCCTTAACTTCATACAATACATTTTAGAGATTTGTGGAGACCCATGATCGCCTATGCCAGCCGGCACGGCACCTGATGATGATGATGATATTTTTTTCCCCTTTAACTTCATACAATACATTTTCGTGATTTTTTTTTCTCCTAATTTCATAAGATATAAATTTGCATAATGATTTTTCCTTCTAATATCATAAAACATCCATGTTACCCATGTGTTATTGGCTCCTCATAGTTTACTATAAAATGTCTAACATCTCTTGTTATTACAATCTACAGTATTACTTACATACCTGGACAAGTTATGGACAAATTTCATCAAACAAAAGAATCAACATCCATTTCAAACAACAGCCCTCAGAACCTAGGTCGTTCTTTAAGGTAAGTAAGAACATCTGAGAAGTGTAGTCTTTGTATCTAAGCCGCCTGTGTGTTGTCGGGGCTCACGTGGGGAGCAAAGAATAGTAACACTGCAGCCTACAAGGCATGTCATAAGAGACGACTGAGGTAGGAGCCTAGGGAAGCTACCATAGTAAATAAATAACATCGCAGAAATCGGATGTGCTGGTCTATTTGTAACTGGCACAACGCACAATCGCTCTTAGGCTCAGATCGCATACAAATCACACAGAGGGGTTAACAAGTGGTCAATAGGGAGCGTTCCAAGAAGAAGTAGAAGCACTGAGTCACATGTGCAAGAAAGTCAAGATCCACGAGGAGTCACATGTGCAAGAAAGTCAAGATACACGAGGAGTCATGATCATGTGATCAAGTACCACAAGACCCTGTACATGTATTGCAGTCACGTCCCCACTTGATTTATTGATTTATTGATTGATTCATTGATTGATAGGACGTTCATTATTGCACTTCGGTGAGTAACCATGTGTGCTCCGATCTCTTTCTTACACCGGAAGTTCTATACTCAGTGCACGAACTCCGTAGCACCGGCGAGGGTCCCCGATGTAATTTTAGGATGGTGAAGATATTTTTGTAGGAATTTTTATTTTGAATCATTTCTAATAAATATTGCCTGGGCAGCAGCTTTCCAGCCTGCTCGATTCTTAACTTCCAATGGTTTTTTTACGTGCTCATATTGAAGACGGTACCTACGTTTTATCGTCCGTCTCCGATAGGACCAGGAACTCGATCTCACTACAATGAGATCAGGGATCTCTGGAAAAATATCTATATGGCTCCACGAGGTAGCGAACCTGGTACCTTTGGCACGAGAGATGATCACATAACCGCTATGCCACATAGACCTCCTGCTTATACAGCCTTGAGACTGCCCAAGAGTGAAAACTCGCAGCCCTGGTTAGAAAAAGAAGATACAGCCTTGAGGTAATAAATGCAAAACGACTGACTAATCAACATCTAACTTGCGTGTTGGACCGTTGGACGCTGCTGGATTTCTTAAGGTGGAGATCGGAGAACCTAGGACATGTCCTGATGATATCCTCATGCAGTGGCGGCTCGTGATCATTTTTGTTGGTGGGGCCAGACATTTTTTCCGGATAAATTATGGTTTTTGGTTGCTATATTTTAATTTATAAAATAATAAATACACGTTATACATTATTTTTGGTGGGGGCCTGGCCCCACTGGCCCTTAATGACGAGCCGCCACTGTCCTCATGTATAATATTTCTTTATGTTTTTTATATAACATATCATATGTATGATGATAGCTTCATATAACTGATACATGATGCACGTTTCAACTCCCAACGGAGCACATGACTTCAACAAACTTCTTCTAGCACTTGCTCTCTCTTGCCATCCCTTCCAATTCTCTCCATATTTTTGCCTATCCTTTTAATATCAGTCTCCAGCTTTCTCCTGGTATTTCTTGGCCTTTCCTTACTCCTCTTTCCCTGCCGGTTCCAGAACAGTGCCTGTCTTGCAGTGATTCCCGTCGACAGGGCAGTGCGGTATATTTTCTCAGTATGATGCAAGTCTTCGAACTGCCGCCCCTCAGTGTTTTTTCTTTAAACTAACCTTCAAATGTGATTTTCATTTCCCTACTTATGCCGCCCCTCTTATAGCCCCGCCTGATGCGGACACCTCTCTGTATCATAGCACGGCACGGCTCTGCCTGTCGGCCTTCTCACTGTGTGTTTTATACATCGCCAACTGATAACTGAAACACTAAATACGGTCAGTCCACGCATCAAAAGAAACCGAAATTGTACGGTGCGAAGGTGAACATGCGACGCAAAACACAACCCTCTTATTTGCCTCTAATCTATTAATTTAACAAGTCAATGGCGTGAACAACGAGGCAGAAGCAGAATTTAAGACTAATAGTAGTGGTAGTGAACGTAATCTCTGTGGTAGTGCTATTCTTGCGGGTGGTAGTAGTAGTTGTTGTTAGTGTAGCGGTAGTAATAATGGTAGCAGTAGTAGTTGCTGTAGCGGTATTAGTAGTGGTGGTATTAGTAGTATAAGTGGTTGCTGTAGTAGCGGTAGTAGTGGTAGGGGTAGTAGTAGTTGTGGTAATAGTAGTAGTGGTAGTAGTAGTAGTAGTGGTAGTAGTAGATGTGGTAGTAGTAGAAGAAATGGTTGTTGTAGCGATAGTAGTAATGGTAGTAGTATAGTAGTAGTAGCAGTTGTCGTAGTCGTCGTGGTAGTAATGCTGCTGCTGTTGATGTTGTTGCTTTTGCTGCTGTAGCGGTCGTAGTAGTAGAAGTGGTAGTAATAGTGGTAGTAGTAGCAGTTGTTGTGGTAGTGATAATGTTAATGATGTTGTTGCTTCTGCAGCTTTTGCTGCTATAGCAGGTGACGTCTGTGACTTACGAGATATTGACTAGGTCTATTAACTCCGACGTTCTGAGTTCGAATCACACTGCGGACAGTGTGGTTGCAAATTGTTTCGCGTGGTTTTTACAAAGGACGATGGCACCACCGGTTCAGAAAGCAATGGCAAACTACTGAACGTAATAATGCCTAGAAAAATCCCAAACAGCGTTAAAAGCTGGGGTTGATTCGCAAAGTCATGTAAAGGATATTCAATTAATTCTTTAGCAAAAGTACTAGAAGTGGTAGTGATGGTAGTAGTGGCAGTGGTTTTACTGCAGATGCATATTGTCTGGGAGTGTATCAGTGGTTTCAATAAAAAACATACCTACCAAGATCTGCATTAATTTGTTTACAACAAATAGACTGATTATCTTTAATATCGCTCGTGTGGTGACGGGGCTCGTGAGGGAGGGTGGGGGTGGGGGGCAAAGAATAGTAACTGCAACCTACAAGGCATGTCGTAAGAAGCGACTGAGGTATACCCTAAGGATGCTACCCTAGTAAATAAAAAGCAGCGCACAAATCGAATGTGCTGGTGTACTTGTAGATGCTGTACAGAAAGCTACAAATCTGAGATAGTCTGACCATATAACGTGTCTTTGTCCTAAACGTCCTACTTGTAGTTGCATAACTGGCACAACGTACGATCGCTCTTAGGCTCAGATTACATATAAATAACAAAGAGTGGTTTAACAAGTGGTTGTTCGGAGAACAAGATCTCAAATGTTAGTTGTTATCCATTTTCATTTTATGGCCATTAGGGATTTATTGTCGGATTATATATGTTATTTTTACTTCTTCTTCTTCTTCAGCATTCGCTTCTAGCGATGCATAGGTCCTAACCAAGACCTTCCAAGCCCACCTTCTTCAGCTTTCGCCTCTAGCGATGCATAGGTCCACAACCAAGACCTTCCAAGCCCACCTTCTTCTTTGCGTTCGTTCTTTACAATCAATTTTAATCACTCTTTGTGATATGTTTGATCTTTGCCAAGAACGTGTATACGTTGCACATTGGTTTGGTAGGCCCCTAAACGCATAAACTTCTACATGTTTAGGACACGTGCATCCGATTTCAGCCAAACCTCCTTAGTAGACTCTTACGACATGCGTGGCAGGTAACAGTGGTTATATTCTGTACACCCCAAATTTGGACCCCGGTAACCACTCGGGCGCCAAGCCCACCTATCCAAGGTGATCTTTACCAGATTTCTCCACATTTTCTTGCCATGAATCCCTCCTGGCAGGGTCCTTCTTCCTCGAGTGGCAAGCTATGAATTTTCCTGGTTGTGGTTTCTATAGCTATCTACTGATTTTTACGGGGTGGGGTAGCTAGCCCCACGCCCAACCTCCTTAGTCGCCTCTTACGACATGCGTGGCAGGTAACAGTGGTTTTATTCTTTACACCCCTAATTTGGGCTCCAGGAACCACTCGGGCGATGTTATGTCTGCCATATAATAAGTCTGAATTCCTTCGTTTCCTTTTGTAACCTTTGCTTGATAAAGATTTTCTGGTCAAAATTTCGCTGTATATTGGTTTTGTACTTTGTAAAACTACAGTACTTTGTTTTTACGTGTTTCGTATTTATAGCATTTTTCTATATGTTTCTGTTGAATCGATCCAGCGATTTAAGTAGTTTGGAGTTACCCGTTGTACAGGTAGAACTGCATGCCTGAGGTGCAATGTGTTTAAACAGCGAGTCACGGGAACCATCAGTATGCATACTCTTTGATATCTGTTGGGGAGACTGAGTAAGGGTCTGCCCGGAATGCAATGACGTCAGTTTAGTAACCAATAACCAATACGTGTTTCGCCATTGTTCTCCTCTTCCCCCTCCCCCTCCCATTCCAGATCTGAAAGTCCCGCAGTCTCCATAGCAACAGAGCAGCTTGAAGCACGTGTTGAAATGCCTGCTGCAGAAGTTTCACCGGACAGGCAATTGAGTCCATCGGATGTCAAACCTCCTATCACATATGGTCAAAAAACTCTTCAGACGGATGGGTCATTTGCAGTTGGTAACCAAATCTGGGGTCCAGCCAGGATGGTCCAGTTGACCAAGGAACCCGGGAAGAGTTTGGGAATAAGCATTGTGGGTAAGACATTGATTTGATGCTGATCGTTGTATGTTCAAGTTGATTTGTTGTGACAATAATATTTTACAATGTCAATTACATGCATGCATCGATAATAGTAGTATTTATAGTGGTAGTAGTAGTAGTGATAGTGGTAGTAGTGGTAGTGGTAGAAGCAGTCGTAGTAGTAAAAAGCATTATAGCAGTAGTAGTAGTGGTGGTAGTAGTAGAAGTAGTAGCAGTACTTATAACAGTAGTAGTATTTGTAATATATGTTGTAGTATTTATAGTAGTAGTAGTATTTATAGCAGTGGTAGTATTTATAGTCTAGTAGTATTTATAGCAATTGTAGTATTTATAGGATTTGTATTTATAGCAGTTGTAGTATTTATTGTAGTAGTAGCTTATATAGAAGCTTATATATATACTCACGGGGGAGTGTCTTTCTCAAACGCTACATTACAGCTAGACACAGGACAATCAGGTAAGGTTCAATCGAACAGTGCTTGCACAAACACATGCTATAAGCTTATTGTTCTTGTATATATTGGAGACGAGACTTTCTTTTGTTGTCCTCCATGTTTCCGAGCCATATAAAAGCACTGACTTCACATTTGATTTGGCAGAGATTACAGCACCTATGGACATGTCCGGAATGTTATGATGATAGTCCTGTGATAACTTATAATAAATGTTGTATTCCCTTGTGCCAGTCTCCATGCCAGTTTTAATTCTGTTCTACAGGTGGTCGCGTTGATATGTTTAATGTCTCACAAGAGCACTGCAATGCTGGAATATTCATCAAACATGTCCTGGCCGATAGTCCTGCAGGGAGGAACGGAACACTCAAGAAAGGTGACCGCATCCTTGAAGTAAGAATCGCACAAATATTTTTTTTTTTTTTTTTTCTTCTTCTTCTGCGTTCTCACTAGATTGAGATTTTGGATTCTCTAATAAAGGCAGCCGTCTGCCTCAGATATCAGCCACGCCATACAGTTTGTCTTCTGCGTTCTCACTAGATTGGGATTTCGGATTCTCTAATAAAGGCAGCCGTCTGCCTCAGATATCAGCCACGCCATACAGTTTGTCTTCTGCGTTCTCACTAGATTGGGATTTCGGATTCTCTAATAAAGGCAGCCGTCTGCCTCAGATATCAGCCACGCCATACAGTTTGTCTTGAACGCTAGTGTAAGTGGGCCACCTCTTTCTTCTCAAGTCTACATACTGGGAGCAGTTCTGTAGGATATAATTCCTATGATTTCTGTTTCCCGTTTGTGCCGACCTCTTCCCGCAGTAAGTTTTGGCCACCCTCGTGATGGTGGGTCTGACATTCTTACTGCGTGGCTAAATCTCCGAGGCAGATTGACGACCGTAGAATCCGTTATCCCATGTGAATCCGAATCCTAAACGCCCATGTGTTTCCGATGCCCACAATGAGAGCAAAGAATGGCGACACTGCGACCTACAAAGCATGTCGTAAGAGGCAACTGATGTATGAGCCTAGGAATGCTACCCTAGTAAATAAATGCGTCTCAGAAATCGGATGTGTTGACCTACTTGTAGGCGCATAACTGGCACAGCGTACAATCGCTCTTATGCTCAGATCACATAAAAACACAAAAGAGTAGTTTAACAAGTGGTCGATATGGAGCATTCGAAGATGAAGAAGAAGGATAGTCCTGACAAATGGGATATGTCAGTAACAGGGATAAGTTGGATAGTCATGACAAATGGAATATGTCAGTAACAGGGATAAGTTGGATAGTCCTGACAAATGGGATATGTCAGTAACAGGGATAAGTTGGATAGTCCTGACAAATGGGATATGTCAGTAACAGGGATAAGTTGGATAGTCATGACAAATGGAATATGTCAGTAACAGGGATAAGTTGGATAGTCATGACAAATGGAATATGTCAGTAACAGGGATAAGTTGGATAGTCCTGACAAATGGGATATGTCAGTAACAGGGATAAGTTGGATAGTCCTGACAAATGGGATATGTCAGTAACAGGGATAAGTTGGATAGTCATGACAAATGGAATATGTCAGTAACAGGGATAAGTTGGATAGTCATGACAAATGGAATATGTCAGTAACAGGGATAAGTTGGATAGTCCTGACAAATGGAATATGTCAGTAACAGGGATAAGTTGGATAGTCCTGACAAATGGGATATGTCAGTAACAGGGATAAGTTGGATAGTCCTGACAAATGGGATATGTCAGTAACAGGGATAAGTTGGATAGTCCTGACAAATGGGATATGTCAGTAACAGGGATAAGTTGGATAGTCATGACAAATGGAATATGTCAGTAACAGGGATAAGTTGGATAGTCCTGACAAATGGGATATGTCAGTAACAGGGATAAGTTGGATAGTCCTGACAAATGGGATATGTCAGTAACAGGGATAAGTTGGATAGTCCTGACAAATGGAATATGTCAGTAACAGGGATAAGTTGGATAGTCCTGACAAATGGGATATGTCAGTAACAGGGATAAATGGAACAGTTTTAGCACATGTAATATAACATTTAATAGAGATATTTAGAATAGACTTGTTACATAAGATTTGTCCGAAAATATATATATATATTACTCCTGCTTTTTCTGTGTCTCCAGACAATATATTATATATGTTACTTTTATATTTTCTAACGGATCCAAAGCCGAAGGATTGACTGCATTGCACCGGATTTTATCTCACTAAGCTCGGTCCCTCTCCGCAGAAATGGCACACCACATGCAGAGAGTATTGCACAAATCACGAAATCCTGCAATAATCCTTGGGATCTCTTGGAAAAAATGCTCTCGTGAACAGAGCGGTTCGGATTCGAACCCATGACCGTCGAAGCACAAGGCTAGAGCATAGCTACTTAGCTAGAGCATAGCTACTTAGCTAGAGCATAGCTACTTAGCTAGAGCATAGCTACTTAGCTACAGGATAGCTACTTAGCTACAGGATAGCTACTTAGCTAGAGCATAGCTACTTAGCTAGAGCATAGCTACTTAGCTAGAGCAAGCTATAGCTACTATAGCTACAGGATAGCTACTTAGCTAGAGATAGCTACTTAGCTACAGGCATAGCTACTTAGCTAGGGATAGCTACTTAGCTGAGCATAGCTACTTAGCTGAAGCATAGCTACTTAGCTACAGGATAGCTACTTAGCTAGAGCATAGCTACTTAGCTACAGGATAGCTACTTAGCTAGAGCATAGCTACTTAGCTACAGGATAGCTACTTGTAGCTAGGCATAGCTACTTAGCTAGAGGCATAGCTACTTAGCTAGAGCATAGCTACTTAGCTAGGATAGCTACTTAGCTAGAGCATAGCTACTTAGCTACAGGATGCTACTCTAGCTGCTAGCAGGATAGCTACTTAGCCTAGAGCATAGCTACTTAGCTAGAGCATAGCTACTTAGCTAGGAGCTATAGCTAGGCATAGCTCTTAGCAGGATAGCTATAGCTCACTAGGATAGCTACTTAGCTACAGGATAGCTACTTAGCTAGAGCATAGCTACTTAGCTACAGGATAGCTACTTAGCTAGAGCATAGCTACTTAGCTACAGGATAGCTACTTAGCTAGAGCATAGCTACTTAGCTACAGGATAGCTACTTAGCTCGAGGCATCAGCTACTTAGCTAGAGGATAGCTACTTAGCTACAGGATAGCTACTTAGCTAGGATAGCTCTTAGCTAAGGATAGCTACTAGCTAAGCAGCTACTTAGCTACAGGATAGCTA
The DNA here is from genome assembly GCA_020796225.1 of Arion vulgaris. Classification (NCBI taxonomy): domain Eukaryota; kingdom Metazoa; phylum Mollusca; class Gastropoda; order Stylommatophora; family Arionidae; genus Arion; species Arion vulgaris. The sequence goes on from CM036769.1 coordinate 2,349,117, forward strand.
CTGCTAGGCATATGCTCTTAGCTAGGATAGCTCTTAGCTACGGATAGCTACTTAGCTCAGGATAGCTACTTAGCTAGAGCATAGCACTTAGCTACAGGATAGCTACTTAGCTACAGGATAGCTACTTAGCTACAGGATAGCTACTTAGCTACAGGATAGCTACTTAGTTACAGGATAGCTACTTAGCTACAGGGTCCTCTGAGATATATTACTCATATATTTTCTATGTTTACCGTGAATGAAATAAATATCGGGGCATATCCTTTACGGGACTTACCCATCAACAACAAGTAAACGAGTCCTAGATTTTCTAGGCACCACTTATACGTTCAGTAGTTCACCATTGCTTTCTGAACGGTAAGAACGATGAATGGTTGCATTGCTAGTGCGGTCGACGCATAATTGTTCATATTAGGATTTCTATCGTTCATAAAAATCCAAGGTAAACTAATTTGCTTCCAAACTTGCCTGCCTCGGGGTTTGAACCAGGTACGATTGGGTTGTGATCAAGCTCACTACCGCTTAAGTTACAGATGCTCACTTTACAGAGAATATCCTACCTCTGAAGATGGCGAAGCCTCACCGCATGGCGAGGGACACCAGTAAAATGGTAAGCAGGCCTCACGCAAAACTCAGTCAGAAGCACAATACCAGGCGTCATGACTTCCACCTGAATTGACAGCGGGCGTTCGCAGAAGAAGAAGAGAATATCTGATATATATTACTCATGTATACAGAGAATATCTGATATATATTACTCATGTATTTTCTATGTATACAGAGAATATCTGATATATATTACTCATGTATTTTCTATGTTTACAGAGAATATCTCATAGATGTTACTGTATTTGCAGGTGAACGGATCTGATGTTAGAAATGCCACTCATGATGAAGCGGTTGAAGTCATCCGTAACTCTTCATCCCCAATCTCATTTCTGGTACAAAGTCTTTCATATTCAACCTGCGTAAGTAAGACTAATTTGTTTAATTTCTCCTAGACTAGAAAAAAACAGACTTTTCTGTGAAATATGATATGTCTTGTATAGTTAGTAAATCCAAAATGACCCGGAAGAGAATAATAGATCAGGAGGGAACTACTGCTGCCTTGTAGATCGATTGGGGACAATCAAAGGCTAGCGGAGCAAACCGTAAACAAACCTGAACGGGTGGCAAACCAAGGTGTTCATTAAAACGACCGGTTTGCTGGGAAGATTACGCTCATAAGCCCGGGAGGGCAGGCTGTCTAAGGGTCGCTGCCCTGAAAGAAATAGCAGCCCATTGCCTTGTGGGTCGGGCTGGGGACAGTCAAAGACTAGCGGAAGAAGCGAATCCGCACACAATAGCTGGCTGAAATCGAACACCCCACCGAAGGATAAGCAACTGAGTTCAAATAGGTGCTGAAGGTTTGGTGCACGTACATCACGTTCTGATGTTTGGCTGTTTATATATCACAAAGAGAATGATTAAAACAGGCCTAGTACGATCGAAAGAGAGAGAGAGAGAGATCGGAAGCTGAAAGAAATGTATCACAGCTAGAAAACAATACAGAGGTCGGCCAAGAACAGAGTAGACTGACATGCATGTGTTGCTGCCCTGAGCGACAAAGGCATCATAAGCTAGAGAGAGAGAGAGAGAAAGAGAGAGAGATTCAGGACCGTGCCGTGCTATGATAGAGAGGCGGTCGGATCAGGCGGCACCATAGGGGGCGACATATGCAGCAAAATCAAAATTACAATTGAATGTTATTTAAAGAAAAACAATTTAAGGGGCGGCATTTCGAAGACTTGCATCATACTAAGAAAATATACCGCACGGCCCTGGAGAGATTATTAAAATTATTATTATTACACAATACTAAAAAAACATTTTTTGCTAAACTGTTGCTACTGCTTGTAATATCGCTATTTAGACGGTGTGGGACGTGTGTCTGTGGAATTTAATGGTCCCCATGGCTAGTGCAGTCGTTGCAAAACTGTTCAGGTTATGATTTTGTTTATGCCCTCTACATAAAAAATGTGTTGGCATTACCAGGGATTGAACATGGGTCTCCCGCGTGGAAGCCTACGCTCTATTTCATTCTACCAGACGCTCCTCTCATCATCATCATCATCATCAAGTAGCTTGTCCTGAGCAGAGCTTTGCTTGTAACCTTGTATTCATGCCTGGAATACCAACACTGTTGTCCTGCGCAGAGCTTTGCTTGTAACCTTGTATTCATGCCTGGAATACCAACACTGTTGTCCTGCGCAGAGCTTTGCTTGTAATCTTGTATTCATGCCTGGAATACCAACACTGTTGTCCTGAGCAGAGCATTGCTTGTAATCTTGTATTCCTGGTTGGAATACCAACACTGTTGTCCTGAGCAGAGCTTTGCTTGTAACCTTGTATTCCTGCTTGGAATGCCAACACTGCCCAGGATATCTATATTGAAGATGCAGTCTTGTCATCGGATGTTGTATATTCAACCTGAGGTAGTGCTTGTGGAAGGTGTTGAGGCGATGTTCTTGTCTGCTGGTATATGTGGTTCATTGGGGCCACAGTCGCAGCCAAAGGGACAACGTCGTGCCAGTGAGCTGGCACTGACCAAGACCTTACCCCCACCTTCTCGTGGTGACCCTGGAAACAGACAACGGCTCTTTTCTGGCTAAGTGGGTAGGGATCGAGGGAGAGCTACTCGGGTTTAAGCAGTGGTGCAAGCGCAGTTACGTTTTATGAGATCTACGTGCAACACAGACGAGGAAAATCCCAGAGCGAATGCTTTTGCACGTCTCTCCCGGCCAATAGAAAAAGCTGCATGAATGCAAATGAATCGTAAGAGTTAACAAGGTACGAGTCGTCTGTATGCATATATTCCCGTCCCCCTGAATCAGTGGTCGCACCATATTTGCCAGCTCTCTATGGAAAAGATGCAGCGTGTCGTGACGACACAAGGGACAATTGCAGTAAACTCCGTAACAGAGGCAAAGTGCAAAATAATTAGTGGGTATGGTTGGCCGAGCGCAAAACCTACAGTTGCGTTCTTGTGCTTAACGAAACCTCCCTGTAACAATCGGGTACGGTACTGCTTGAACGAGTGAAATATGTAAAGCTGTGCTCTTGTGCTGTGAAAAAAAACTGCCGTCACGGAAGTACTGGGGTGGGTGATGTTGGCGAGTGCAAAATACTTAGTTGCGTTGTTATCGCATAATAAAACAACCCTTTGGATTATTTGTGTGTAGCCCCAGTACAGTGTTTCCGGATACCAAGGAAAATGCAGAGTAAAAATTGCAAATTGCCGACGTGCATTTCGAAACGGCTGAGAATGTTCCTATTCAGAAACAACCTCACCGTGGCTAGAAGAGCAAAGCCGAAAATGTAAAGTTGGGACTCGTCGTACAATCCTGAATATTGGCAACAGCCGACACTGTTCGGATGCTATTGTCCTATCCTTGTAAGATGATATCCAAACATCATGGCTCAGATCAAATACAGGTCAATTAAACAGCCGAAAGTGATCGTTTGTGTGTAAAGCCATGTATCCCTAATCCGGAACGACCTCACATAGTCGGAAAGAGCACGCATAGTGTAGACATACTCTTATGCAAAGATCATAAATCCCAAATATACTGTAAAAATGATCGTTAAAGAGCGATGAATATACGAAGGAATGGAAAGTGTGGGGCACTGACTGTCAGCGAGACAGACTCAAAACATCTCCCGTATGACAAAATTCGGAAGCCCTGCCTTACACGTGTATACTACCATACACATGTAGGGGTCTAAGAACAGGAGTGGAACGTACAGTCGTTCTTGTCAAAGATCACAATTATATATTACAATAAGAATGATCAAATTGATGTCAAAGATCAATTATATATTACAATAAGAATGATCAAATTGATGTCAAAGATCAATTATATATTACAATAAGAATGATCAAATTGATGTCAAAGATCAATTATATATTACAATAAGAATGATCAAATTGATGGCAAAGATCAATTATATATCACAATAAGAATGATCAAATTGATGGCAAAGATCAATTATATATTACAATAAGAATGATCAAATTGATGGCAAAGATCAGTTATATATCACAATAAGAATGATCAAATTGATGGCAAAGATCAATTATATATTACAATAAGAATGATCAAATTGATGGCAAAGATCAATTATATATCACAATAAGAATGATCAAATTGATGGCAAAGATCACAATTATATATTACAATAAGAATGATCAAATTGATGGCAAAGATCAATTATATATCACAATAAGAATGATCAAATTGATGGCAAAGATCAATTATATATCACAATAAGAATGATCAAATTGATGGCAAAAATCAATTATATATCACAATAAGAATGATCAAATTGATGGCAAAGATCACAATTATATATTACAATAAGAATGATCAAATTGATGGCAAAGATCACAATTATATATTACAATAAGAATGATCAAATTGATGGCAAAGATCACAATTATACATTACAATAAGAATGATCAAATTGATGTCAAAGATCACAATTATATATCACAATAAGAATGATCAAATTGATGTCAAAGATCAATTATATATTACAATAAGAATGATCAAATTGATGGCAAAGATCAATTATATATCACAATAAGAATGATCAAATTGATGGCAAAGATCAATTATATATCACAATAAGAATGATCAAATTGATGGCAAAGATCAATTATATATCACAATAAGAATGATCAAATTGATGGCAAAGATCAATTATATATCACAATAAGAATGATCAAATTGATGGCAAAGATCAATTATATATCACAATAAGAATGATCAAATTGATGGCAAAGATCAATTATATATCACAATAAGAATGATCAAATTGATGGCAAAGAACGATTATATATTACAATAAGAATGATCAAATTGATGGCAAAGAACGAACGCTAAGAAGAACAAGACGATGTGGTCCACGTCTGACTACCATACAGAATTGTACTGCTAATACAGGCCTTATATACTTGTGTATTGCTGTTTCGTGTGAAGAACAAGACGATGTGGTCCACGTCTGACTACCATACAGAATTGTACTGCTAATACAGACCTTATATACTTGTGTATTGTTGTTTCGTGTAAAGCAGTGGCGGCTCGTGACCATTTTTGCTGGTGGGGCCAGACACATATTTTGGAAAAATCATGGATTTGAGTTGTTATTTTTTTATTTATAAAATAATAAATACACGTTAAACATTGTTTTTGGCGGGCTCGCCGCTGGCCTTAATCACGAACCACCTCTGATGTAAAGTAACATATTTTCCCAGACACGTTTTACTAAGACCATGATAAAGTCTTCACACAACCTAAATCATCAGTTACAACAACTATAGTAGGGATCATCAAATAACTTGTCCTGTGCAGAACTTTGCCACCCTAACAGTGGAATTTCTCTCTCTCATATGCTAGATGTCCCGTCTCTCACTCCGTCATGCTCAATCAGTTACATCCTGAATCCATCTTCTCTGTGGTCTTCTCTTCTCCTCTTTGACTCCTTCCATGATGATCTCCTCCAACCCTTCATGTCTGTATATATGTCCAAAATACTTCAATCTCTCATTCTTATTTGTAGCATCAGTCAGTTTACTTTGATTTTGAGTTCTTTCTGCATAGATCTATTTGTTCTCTTCTCTGTCCAAGATATACGAAGGACTTTTCTGTAACACTTATATTCAAAAGCTCATATTTTTTTCACTGCTTTGTTAAATGTCCATGCTTCACACCCATACATTATCACTGGGAATATGCATGCTCTTATGCTTCAAACTTGATAAAGAAAGCAGACAAGACAACCCACTTGTCGTGGAGGCAGCAGTTCAGGCATTGATTTCTGAGAACGCATCTGAGCATGATGTAATCATTTATACGGATGGTTCGGTGATTCAACATGTGCGGAGCTCGTGGGCTTTCACTGTTCAGGTCGGAGGAGATGTTGTGAAGGAAGACAGTGGTGGTTTTGCCGTGACTACGAGCAGTCTCACTATGGAAATCATGGCGGTTACCAAAGCGATGATTTAGCTGGAATCGCAGACTTTTATCCATGCATGTTTTCTCAGTGACTCAATGAGTATGCTAAGGAAGATTGAAACATGATGGGCTAGGAGACATTGGATAGAGTCGCTGGGAAGGTCTAAGCTGCCAAAGATCAGTTTTATTTAGTGCCAATGGACTAATTTGTTAGACATACATTGATGGTGATCCGACGACTAAACTAAAGTATTTGTATCATTGTCTTCCTGTCAGTTCCATTCCATACTGTTTTTAGTTGTTTAATTTTTTTGTAAGGCCATGTTTGTTTTTATTTTAATTTCCTTGATCCGATTACCATCTGTTGTTAGCAGTGAACCAAGATATTCACAATTGTTCACATTTTCATCTGTTGTTAGCAGTGAACCAAGATATTCAAAACTGTTTCCATTTGCATCTTTTGTTAGCAGTGAACCAAGATATTCAAAACTGTTCACATTTTCTATTTTCTAACCGTTGATAAAAATATATTTTGTCATTTATGGTAGAGATCATTAGCCTTATATTAAATTTTTTGTCCTGTATTTTCTTATACCGCTTCCAGGTTTATAATATTCACTTTGATTATCCCCAGCCCAAAGATCCTGAGTCAGTTCCAGCAAAATCACTTCAGTCTGTTAAAACATCACCAACTACAGTTCAAAGTTTTACAGCATTAACATCACCAGAACACAAGCAACATCAGGTAAGTGTTGACGATGTACGAGTGCAGAGACTTCATTTCTCTATTCTATTGGTTCTCAAGTAGTATCATGTCCCCTGCGGAACGTCACTTTCATTATAGCCAGCCTGGAAAACTCTCAGTTCCTAGCAAGTTCTCCCGCCTCTTCCAGCGTCGTGTTCAACTTTCTTTGATGTCCTGCTGCCACCTTCGTCATGGTCATCCCCTGCCTCGTCGTACTCCAGGAGAACCCTGCCTCGTACTCCAGGAGAACCCTGCCTCGTACTCCAGGAGAACCCTGCCTCGTACTCCAGGAGAACCCTGCCTTCCGTTACCGTTCTCTCCAAACCACTGTGACGTTTAACGTGGCCAAAATATTTCATCTTCCGGGACATAATGTTATTTATGAGCCAATGCTCCTTGATATGCAGATCTTGTAGGATGTCTTTGGGTTTTTTTTTTTCTTCTCCATCTAGGATGTTCTAAGAACGTTTCTGTAACGCCTTGTTTCAAAAGCTTCAATGTTGTTTTTTAATGTTAATGTTATCGTCCACGATTCACATCCATATGTTACCACAGGGAATATGCATGTTCTCAGAAGTCTTACTTTTTTTTCTTTGCTTGTGTTGTACCATACTTTCAAACCTATTCGTTCTATGATGCTATTAAATGAGCACAGAAAGTGGGCGTGTCCTTATATGTATTATATGTGTCCGTTGTTCGCCCAAAATGAGGAATAAAGACAACTCTATTAGTTCAATTAATCCAGAGGTAGAGGGTCTCTATGGCTAAGTGGTTACGCCCTTTGCCTTGTGAGTTGAACATCGTGGGTTCGAGTCCGGACCGCGCCATTCTGTTCACGAGTGCAGTTTTTCCAGAGAATCCTAGGATTGTTGCTGGAGCTACGGAGTTCGTGCTTTGCGCAATACTCTCGGCAGGTGGCGTGCCAGTTCTGCGGAGAAGGGACCGAGCCATATGGGTAAAACCCGATGCAATGAAGTCAATCCTTCGGCTTTAAAACCTGAAATAAACCTGAATAGTACTGAAAGAAATGAATTAAATCACTGCTGGAACACAATCATATCAATACTAATGACGGCCAAGAATAGAGAGAAGCTATATAACCGTATATGTTATGTATCTGCAGCCTGCTATTTCAAAATAAAACTATGAAAACCAAATATAATTTAATAACAAACTCAAACGTACATGGCGACACGGTTATTGTGCGTAATCTCCCCTGATTATAAAGCTAGCTCTGTACTGTAAGACGTAAGATGTAAGTTTCATCTGATTGTTACCTCGTACTAAAACTTGTACTGCTTTGAAACTTATTCTTCTGTTATATGTTTTTAAATATTCCTTCCTTATAGGAAAATATGATATCTGATGATATTCAGTTGATTTTGAGGATATGTTTACATTAGCGATTTACGGATGGCGTTTTATCTTATTCTTATGGTCACTCACACTGACACTCATGAGACACACTCACATTCGCTGACTCGAATGGGCCCGAATTGTTGTCAAACTCAATATTATGTTGTGCCCGATGTCGTGCACGATTCGGAACGGTCTGCTTTAAAAATAAGACAAAATTAAATATTAAATTACTAAGAGTACCATAGAAAGATCAGTATACTTCACATTTACTGCATTGGTTAGCTTAGTAGTGTACTTCATTTTATTTCTAGCGAAGATATCGTCAGATATAATAAAAATTCCTCTCGTACCGTTATACGTTACATAGGGCCTGCAAGTAATTTCTCCATACTGCTCTATCCTGGGCAACTCGCTCAATCTCCTCCATGGAACTGAGACCGATATTTCCTGCCTCTCTCAGCAAAGTTCGTTTCAGGGTCTCCTTATGTCGACCTCTCTTTCTTGAACCCTTTGGCCTTTGCATCCCACTTCAATGCCTGCTTTGATATTCGTTGATCATTCATTGATATTCATTATATGATTAATGATTGTTTGAAATGTTTGTTCCTTTACGTGACACTTTATTCTTTGGGAATGTATTAATCTTTGTAGTTCTAGTTTTACCATATTTTACTTCAACTTTTAAAATAACTTTATAAGTAAGGAAACAATTTTTGCATGTTCTTGTCAACCCATAGATCTATTTCTTATTAGTTATATTATGGCATAGTAGTAATTAAACAATAACCATCACGTAGACGTACACTGGGACTATTAAGGAGCAATGGGACGCAAATTACAATACTTGCATGCCAGGATGCCATGAACAACTTACAATACTATAATAATAGTCGTTCATTGCAAGTGATAATGGCAACAGCCTCAGACGTGTGCTGCTGCACCTCTCTGGTGTGTGTGGAAGTGACTGTAGAGTTCATTCCTAGAACACAATCCCCTACCACAGGTGGGGCATACATATTACATGATCAAGGTTAGACATGCGAGTGTTTTGTCTTTAGCACAGCTTTTCTCTTTGCCTCAATGGCATGATGATTCTCAGCTGTGTGGGTTCCTCTTGTGTTGTTACAGTGCCACATTTGGCGATCTTGTGCCAGAGATTCCCAGCACATGGTGTTTATATCGAAGCATTTCAGAGACACTTTAAGAGTGTCTTTAAAGCATGTTTTCCGTCCACAAGCAGAACGTCTGTCCCCTTCAAGTTCGCCATACATCAACTGTTTTGGGATGCGTTCGAGCAACGTGACCGGCCCATCTCACTTGGGCCTTCTGCAACAGGGTTTTGAAGCTTCTGATCTTTGCTCTTGTGAGGACTTCGGTATCTGGAATTTTGTCCTGTTAGTTTATTTTTAATATTCTGCGTAGACAACTAGTGTGGAAGTGGTTTAGTTTTCTTGCATGTCTGCTATACACCGTCCATGTCTCGCTTGCGTAGAGCAGCTTGGTTAGCACTATGACCTGGTAAACTTTCAGATTTGTGACTACGCTTATCCCCTTCTGCTCCCACACAGTAACATGTAGCCTTCCGAACGCAGCACTGACTTGATATCCTATTGTTGACCCCAGATTCTATATTTGTCGATCTGGATAGGATGCTGCTAAGATAGGCAAAGTTGTCCGCTGGCAGGAGACGCTGGTGTTTAATGTTGATGACTGGATCGTAGTACTGCTCTCTAGGAGCAGGCTGGAACATGACCTCTTTTTTTCTTGGTGTTTATGGTAAGGCCAAACATCAGACATCAGGTAGGGTGCAGTCATCAGGTAGGGTACAGTTATCAGATAGGGTGCAGTCATCAGCAAACACTATACATACAATACTATATAGTATGTGTCTCCCTCAAGTGGAGAAGCCCAAATAGTATATTTATAGAATGACTGTTCCGTTCTACGTATAAAAAAAGTACGTAATTATGTGAGATTGTAAAAACTATATACCAAACGGAAAAATATTAAAACATGAAATAATATGGTTTTAATAAGTACCATTTACCAAATCAACGTTTTGACCAAAAGGCTTTAATTGGCATTATGAAGCACAGAATACAATATACAGTTTAAGGCATGGAACAATGGCACTTGAGGAAAATCCACACTCAGAAAACGGTTAAGAAGCATTCATATGCTCCTTAACCATTTTTTCTTTTTGCCAAAAGTGTCTATCCTTTTTCCTATGTTCTTTAGTACCGTTGTTTTTATTTTCAATAGCGCAATCAATTTTGCGGTGCTTTATTATGGTCATAAATGTATACTTTGCTGTTAAAGGTTGTTTTTTTCGTTGAAACATATGGATTGAGTAAATTATTGTACTTTACAAACCTACCCTACTGAATTTGTTGATATTTTTGCAATTTGGTCTAAAAAATAAAAACAAGTCAACTTATGGTTTTCCTTTCTCTCTGTTTTCTGACATTAGGAAGATCTCAGAATGACAGAATCATTCACAGACAGTGAGTCGGAGGATGAATTTGGATACACAAAGAGTAAGTAAGAAATTTCATGAATGTTGTTATATCAAAGTTATTTCAAACTTCTTCTTCTTCAGCAATCTCTGGTTATGCCCTTAGTTTACTTTAAACTTGTTAATTTTAAACTTCTTCTTCAGCAATCTCTGGTCTTGCCCTTAGTTTACTTTAAACTTGTTAATTTTAAACTTCTTCTTCAGCAATCTCTGGTCTTGCCCTTAGTTTACTTTAAACTTGTTTATTTTACTTCAGCAATCTCTGGCCATGCCCTTAGTTTACTTTAAACTTGTTAATTTTACTTCAGCAATCTCTGGTCTTGCCCTTAGTTTACTTTAAACTTGTTTATTTTACTTCAGCAATCTCTGGCCATGCCCTTAGTTTACTTTAAACTTGTTAATTTTAAACTTCTTCTTCAGCAATCTCTGGTCATGCCCTTAGTTTATTTTAAACTTGTTAATTTTACTTCAGCAATCTCTGGCCATGCCCTTAGTTTACTTTAAACTTGTTTATTTTACTTCAGCAATCTCTGGTCATGCCTTTAGTTTACTTTAAACTTGTTTATTTTACTTCAGCAATCTCTGGTCATGCCTTTAGTTTACTTTAAACTTGTTTATTTTACTTCAGCAATCTCTGGTCATGCCTTTAGTTTACTTTAAACTTGTTTATTTTACTTCAGCAATCTCTGGTCATGCCCTTAGTTTACTTTAAACTTGTTTATTTTACTTCAGCAATCTCTGGTCTTGTCCTTAGTTTACTTTAAACTTGTTTATTTTACTTCAGCAATCTCTGGTCTTGCCCTTAGTTTACTTTAAACTTGTTTATTTTAAACAAGATGTTTTCTTATGATCATGACCATTTTGTGTAACCTTGCATATTTTGCTCATCAATCAAGTTTCTAACTAATCAGGCATCAACTCAATCAAATTAACCATTTTTAAATGATCTAACGCCAGTGGATTGACTTCATTGCACCAGGTTTGACCCCATATGACTCAGTCCCTCTCCGCACAAATGGCACGCCATCTGCCGAGAGTGTTGCACGAACTCCATAGCTCCAGTAACAATTCTGGGTGTCTCTGAAATAAATACTCCAGTGAACAGAACATTGACAGTGTTGCAACTGTTCAAGTCACCAACTCCATGAAGTAAATAATGTTGCAACTACTCAAGTCATCAACTCCATGAAGTAAATAATATTGCAACTACTCAAGTCATCAACTCCATGAAGTAAATAATATTGCAACTACTCAAGTCATCAACTCCATGAAGTAAATAATATTGCAACTACTCAAGTCATCAACTCCATGAAGTAAATAATATTGCAACTACTCAAGTCATCAACTCCATCAAGTAAATAATATTGCAACTACTCAAGTCATCAACTCCATGAAGTAAATAATATTGCAACTACTCAAGTCATCAACTCCATCAAGTAAATAATATTGCAACTACTCAAGTCATCAACTCCATGAAGTAAATAATGTTGCGTCAAGTCACCAACTCCATCAAGTAAATAATGTTGCAACTACTCAAGTCACCAACTCCATCAAGTAAATAATGTTGCAACTAGTCAATTCACCAACTTCATCAAGTAAATAATGTTGCAACTTCTCAAGTCACCAACTCCATTGAGTAAATAATGTTGCAACTTCTCAAGTCACCAACTCCATTGAGTAAATAATGTTGCAACTTCTCAAGTCACCAACTCCATCAAGTAAACAATGTTGCATTTATTCAGTCACGCACTCAATCAATTAGTTAATAATTTTCTTGAATCTGATTACAGAGCGTGTCCAAAAAAAGCATCTTGATCTTCCTGGGACGGTGCTGCTTGTGGATTTTAACAGAGGCAAATCAGGAATAGGACTTGGACTGGCTGGTAACAAAAACAGAAGCAAGATGAGTGTATTTGTAGCTGGTGTCCAGCCAGATAGTCCTGCAGCTCAGGATGGACGCATCCAAGCAGGAGATGAGATTTTAGAGGTACTTATGTTTTCTTTGTTTCAGTTTGTAATATGTTCATTGCTCTACGGACATTTCACTTTATGCTCCGATCTCTTCACAATATCTCCCAACAGCTTCCAGTGACTAACCATACCAGTTTAATGTTGAATAATGAGCCTGCTCATACCAATGTTCTGCTGTTCTTGTCTGGTCACTTCTGTTCTCAATCCAAGCTCTTGCAATCTAGAAATTGGTGTAGATTGGTTTAAATTAAAGACCTCTTTATGGCCACATTCTATGAAAGCGTTCAGAATGTCAGCTCTATCCACTCTCTCCCCCCACCTCCAATATGGTGGCAGGTTTAAATTAAAATCCTCTTTATAGCCACACTCTATGAAAGCGTTCAGAATGTCAGCTCTATCCACTCTCTCCCCCCACCTCCAATATGGTGGCAGGTTTAAATTAAAAACCTCTTTATAGCCACACTCTATGAAAGCGTTCAGAATGTCAGCTCTATCCATTGGCTCCCCCCACCCCCAATATGGTGACAGAACCAGCCATCTTGTCTGCTCTCTCATTGCCATCATCACCCATGTCTTCTTCTTCACACTTCCCCCCTAGGAAAGCATAAGTCCGCAACCAAGGCCTTCCAAGCCCGCTCATCAACAGCTATCTACCCTATGATTAAATCAATAAGACAGTAAGACAGGACGAACACTAAATATTCAGCCATGTGGACCGGCACCCCAGACTGCAGAGTACAGACTTCAAGACTGCCCCAAACATGATGTGTCAAACTCACTGACCTAGGGAAACAACACTGAAAAGAAAACTACACAAACCTCTGAGTGCAGTAAAGTTTATACAAGAGACAACATTGAATATATAGACAATATTTCGTACAAACAAAAGGAAGGAAGGATAACAGCCAATGTACTTATAATCGCAGAATGTGGTATTTTTTACATACCAGAACATCTATAACCATCAATCAATGGGAACTATCAACATGCATACCATTCACCATATGCTGAAAAAAAGAGACTGTGCACCTATGGTTCAGCCAGAGTGCGGTGGTGATGGTTCTATTATCTAGCTAATAAATAGAAACTATGAAAGTTGTTGTATAAACCTATGCTCGTATAGAAGCTATGAAAGTTGTTGTATAAACCTACGCTCGTATAGAAACTATGAAAGTTGTATAAACCTACACTCGTATAGAAACTATGAAAATTGTTGTATAAACCTATGCTCGTATAGAAACTATGAAAGTTGTTGTATAAACCTACGCTCGTATAGAAACTATGAAAGTTGTATAAACCTACACTCGTATAGAAACTGTGAAAGTTGTTGTATAAACCTACACTCGTATAGAAACTATGAAAGTTGTTGTATAAACCTACGCTCGTATAGAAGCTATGAAAGTTGTTGTATAAACCTACGCTCATATAGAAACTATGAAAGTTGTTGTATAAACCTACGCTCGTATAGAAACTATGAAAGTTGTTGTATAAACCTATGCTCGTATAGAAGCTATGAAAGTTGTTGTATAAACCTATGCTCGTATAGAAACTATGAAAGTTGTTGTATAAACCTACGCTCGTATAGAAACTATGAAAGTTGTTGTATAAACCTACACTCGTATAGAAACTATGAAAGTTGTTGTATAAACCTATGCTCGTATAGAAGCTATGAAAGTTGTTGTATAAACCTATGCTCGTATAGAAGCTATGAAAGTTGTTGTATAAACCTAAGCTCGTATAGAAACTATGAAAGTTGTTGTATAAACCTACGCTCGTATAGAAGCTATGAAAGTTATTGTATAAATCTACGCTCGTATAGAAACTGAAAGTTGTATAAACCTACGCTCATATACTTTCAGGTGAATGGTGTCAGTCTGCAGGGTCTTAGCCATTTAAATGCATCTGCAGTTATAAAAGGCATCAATAGTCCTATAGTAAAGTTGGTCATACACAGGTAAGAAAGCTGGGGAGTTTCTTTGACAAAATGGTTAAGGCGGATTCTGGTCTGGAAATTATTTTCCTTGTTTTCATATTAATGTAGAATTTGTATAACAATTTTGAGAGATTATGACTTAGAAGTGTAGAAAAAGGTTAGTTATAAAAAAAATGTCCAAGCATTGCCATGAAAGCAATACAAAATGGCCACCAAACACACAATTTAAATTCCTTAAGGCAGTTTGCCCTACGTTCTAAATGTTGTGAGCTCAAATCCAAACCATGTTATTCGGTTCATGTGTGCATTTTTGTTCATGAGTTCCCCTAGGATTGTTGTTGGATCTATGAAGTTTGTGCAAGGCTCTTGACAGGTAGATAGATTTCCTGGCATGGCTACAATATTAGAGGGAGCTGCAATGGACTGAAATGGCATTCCTAACCTTTAGAGCCCGGGCTCCTGATATATCGGGATTGAATTTAAACATTGCATATCCCAAGCTCCCGAAATATCGGTCTGATTGTGTTTTAATATAACTCTGATATGGGCTGTTTTTGCTCAGGGGAGTGGGTTTTAAGGTACAGGTGGCCAGCGTTCAAAGAGTTAACGCAGTGAGAGTCATTCCGAACACATGAGTTTCAGGGTTGTGAATCCCAGTCACTGACCAAATTGAGAGAGATCGGTGTCGATATTGGTACAGCCCAAAAAGAATGACATACCAAATATCCAAAAAGATTGATTAATCACCATCGAACTGGCATGTTGGGCCGCTGGACACTGTTGAATTTGTTGAGATGGAAATCGGAGCACCATGGACATGTCCGGAGTGCTATGATGATAGTCATCTGATAGGCAAAGGGTTGAAGAAATAGAGGATGACTTAGGGAAACGATGAAACTAATTTTGCTGAGAGAGGCAAGAAAAATTGGACTTAATTCAGATTGAGTGAGTTGCCCAGGACAGAGTGGTAGGGAGAAATTACTTGCAGGTTCTTTTAACATTACGAGAGGAATATAGCTCTATATATATAGCGAGCAGAGATTAATATTTTCTGGATCTGGGGGTGACAACAGTAAATAGCTCAGTTGAATCAGATTTAAAATAAGTTCTAGCCAGTATAGATGTCATACTCACATATTAAACATCTGTCATTAATAATATACCGGGGTGTTTGTTATGATCAAAAATGATTTTATATCGGTTTTTTAAGCTTAATTTTTGCGGTTTGTTTATAATTTAGTAAATAATGAAGACATCTGGGAAAAATAGTGGGCAAAACATCAGTATTGAACATCATCAAGTAACAACAATGGTTCGACCACGTAAATGGGTTCAATGGTGAACTATTGTAAATAGTCCCGGGGACATAAGCAGATTACCAACAGACAGTGTGCTTCAAAGAAAAAGGCTACTCAGATTCAGTGCATACAAAACAAAAGGTGTTCACGCAAAAGGTGGGCCAAAGAAATAAAAGAGGCAGTGAAAAACACTATTAATGAATCGCACACAAAAAAAGAGATTTCTATAAATCTCTTCTTATAGAATGACGTTGTGAGGCAAAACAGGACTGGAGAAAATAAGGAATATGCTTATTTACTTTTTTGGGTAATTTGTACATGTTATTTTATAAGATAATAATAATTATTATTTTATGTTTGTTATTTTAAATATATATATATATATTCTCCTCTTATACCGTTATACGTTGCATAGGGTCTGCAAGTAATTTCTCCAAACCGCTCTGTTCTCTTCCAAGAAATTGAGTCTGATAATCTCACTTCTCTCAGCAAAGTTTGTTTCCTGATTTCCCTAGGTCATCCTCTCTTTCTTGAACCCTTTGCCTTCCACTTCAATGCCTGTTTTGTTACTCTTTGATTATTTCTTTTCAAGGTATGCCCAACATATCTCCATCTTCTACTTCTCATAACATTATATAACATAAATCTGAATTATTTTTTTATATATAATGATTATTAATTTGTTTTAATGTCCTCAGACGAGAAGATTTCTTAGATCATATCGCAGTCAGACCAATACGCTATGGCAGCACTCCACATCCGGATGTAAGTAGAATATATTTTTTTTTTTTTTTTTTTTTTTGGGCCCGCCCAGATGTGCCATACCAGGTGGACCCGTACAACGGAACGTGAAAACGTTTATAAAACTATCAAGCCCCATCAATCCTTCGATCGATGGCACTCCCAGTTTTGTACAAGGGTAGCCATGTGGCTTAATGAAGGCTTCCGACCTTCGGCTTCGATCAAACGGGCACTAGTTCCGTAACACAAGCTGATATCTTTGTAAACCCATTTAATGAGCCACGTGACAGATATCAAGCGATACAGATACTACACTTTGATCTTAGCCAAAAGGCCGAGAAGCGATATATAGTCTGACTGTGCCACACACAAAAGAACAGCAGAACATTTGTTTTCAAATTATTTTTGTGATATGTATTGTAGTTTTAAATTATTAATTTTAGGTTTTAATTATTGTAGTTTATTATTAAACGACATGAAAATCATAGCATATCCTTTACAAAACATAGCCATCAACCACAGTAAACGAGTCGTTGAATTTTTAGGCACCACTTATACGTTCAGTAGTTTGTCATTGCTTTCTGAAAGGTGAGGTCTATTTTTACCATTTGTAAAAATCTAAGGGAAGTAACTTGCTTGCAAACCTACCCGCTGCGAAGTTTGAACCAGGTTGTGTTGTGATCGAGCTCACTACCGCTAAGCTATAGATGCTCACAGTTTATTATAGCTGATTATAATATATATCACTTCTTATTCTGGCACTGCGTGCCATCATGATTAGAGAAAATGAGAAGAAAATAGCTAATAACCTGTACATACATGGTGACAGCTACATGCAAGCTGTCTTAATTTCTCTGCCCTACACAATACCCCAGCGTACTCTCAGAAATTTCAACAAATTGATGTAAGGACAGCTTTTATTTGATTAACCCCTTCGCCCTTTTGTGACGATATACTGGCTCGTAGTACTTTTTTAGATTACACAAAGAAAAGCTACCTGCTAATCGAACATACATTGCGATATAAGTGCGTCCAGATTTAAAAAAAAAAAAATTGTGGAATGAAAGGGTTAATATTCATTTATTTTGTTTTCTAAATATTGATTTTAGCTTTTTATTGATTTATTTTCCTTTTTAAATAGGACTTTTAGTTTTTAAATGTTTGTTTTACATTTCAAAAATATATATATTTATATATTCTACATTTTAAAAATCTGTTTCAAATATAATTTCAATTTGTATTCATTTTGCTTTTTAAATATTTGTTTTACATTTTTAATATCTATTTGACTTTTTAAAATGCTAATTTGACTTCTTAGATGTTAGTATTACAATGTTAATTGTGTTTTTAAAATATTTCTATAAAAGCAATGCAAAGGCTGGGCCACATAAATAACAGAGGCAGGGAAGGACACTATTTATGAAGCGCACACAAAAGCCAGTTCTAGAAATCTCTTCTTATCCTGCCGCTGTGAGGCAAAACAGGATTGGAGAAAAGAAAGAATAAATATTTTTTTTTCGATTTAGATAAGCAGTTTTAAATGCACATCAATTATGAACCATTATATCCAAGTGTCACCATTCTGTTATCACAGATCCAACCCGTTCCCTCATTATCTCCAAGAGGATCAGCCGATACTACATATTCCAGCAACAGTCATCTAGAGAGTTCCGTCACATCCTGTTCACATTCCTCCCTTGCCACCTGTACTACAACATCATCATCATCAGCAGCACAGTCACTTTTGTTGACAGATACAATACAAGTTATTACGCTGCATAAGGTAAATAGTAAATATTAGACACAGTTATCATCTATCAGTTATATAACAATAATAATAATTCCTATCATGCCGTTATATGTTACATAGGTCCTGCAAGCAAATTCTCCATACCTCTCTATCCTGGGCAACCCGCTCAATCTCCTCCATGGAACTGAAACTGATATTTCTTGCATTTCTCAGCAAAATTCATTTCAGGGTCTCCTTAGGTTGTCCTCTCTTTCTTGAATCCTTTGCCTCACTTCAATGCCTGCTTTGATATTCTTTGATCATTTCTTCTCCAGGTGATTTCATCAGTTGTAGAAGGACTATCATCATAGCACTCCTTACATGTCCGTAGGTGCTCCAATCTCTACCTCATCAAATCCAGCACCGTCCAAACGATGTTGATTAATCAGTCTTTTTGCATATTTGGTATTTCGTTCTTTTCAGGCTGTACCAATATCAACACCTATCTCAATCTGTTCAGCGACTGGGATTCACAACCCTGAAACTCCTCTGTTCAGAAAGACTATCTCAGAAAGACTATCTCAGAAAGACTATCAATGTGTTAAGAATGTCATTCCGGTCTATTAAAGCTCCCTATGATATCGTAGCCATGCCAACCAATCTATCATCATGATCAAGATACAGTTAACCTTTGACACCATTATTACTGTGTTGTCCTAGTGGCAAAAAGATGGGAGAGTATTTTTGCTGAGTTTGATTTCTTTCTACTCCACCCCTCTTTTTGGGGCTGCCTTCTAGGAGCATCAAAGCGCTTCTTTACTCATGGTCGTGAGCCGCAGTGATCTTCAAGGTTTGTTTCATAGTAAAACGAGATATATCTATAGTCTCTCTTTCTGTTTTGGTACAAGATTTTAAATTACCGACAAGTATTTTATTCACGGACCACATGTTATCGGCTGAAGGTAAAAAAATTGTTTTTGTCATATTTATCATGCTTTGAGCCATTTGTCAAACTACAAAGTTGTTTACGATGGCAACACATGATAAGGTCACAGATGATAAGACGTGTATAAATTACTAAATATTGTTCAATTTCTGTATTCTTTGATTTATTTTCTTATTATTGGATATATACTTATGGTAACCACTAAGTGAAAGGCATTAAGTGTTTTGGAGATTCAAAACCTGATGGTAAGTTGGCACATTTTAATAATGTTTGAATGTTTTTCTGTTGTAAATAATAATTTAACATTTACAAATTTCCTTCTAAAAATTAACAAACAATTGTTTTAGATCGTTCTTAAAGAAAATACATTTATGCACAGAATGGTATATTACTCATAAAAATCTGTTGATAATTAAGAAAACTGCAGCTGAATTTGTACATACACCTACAAAGGGAAAAATGGGACCTAAATTTAATTCAGCTAAAACCAAAATGCCAAAGATAGAGATTTGTGGAGATCCATGACCGCCTACGCCATCCAGCACGGCACCTAATGATGATGAGCTAATGAGCTAAGTAAGATACCTCTAAAGTTGGAAAAGACATGCCTGTATGGCGGGGGGCACTGATAATAAGCAGGTCTTCATGCAAACATAAGTTGCATCATACCAGGCGCCGTAACTATGCCTGAATTCATAGCCACCCATGTGGCGCCTGGGCCCGCAAGAGAAGAAGCAAAGAATAGTACCACTGCAACCTACAAGGCATGTTGTAAGAGACAACTGATGTAGGACCTAGGAAGCTACCTTAGTAAATAAAATCATAGCAGAAATCGGATGTGCTGGCCTACTTGTAGGCACATAACTGGCACAACGTATAATTGCTCTTGGTCTCAGATCACATACAAATCACACAAAGTGGTTAACAAGTGGTCGATATTGAGCGTTCGAAAAAGAAGAAGAATTCATAAAGGATGAACGGAAGAAGAAAACGTTAAGTAATGTAATCATGTAATATGATTATTTATCTTCTCCATCACAGGGAAGCTCACAAGGACTCGGGTTTGGTATTCATGAGGAAACTAAAAATGGAAGACATGGTATTTATGTGATAAGTATCACACATGGAGGTGTTGCAGAGAAGGTATACTTATGTAGCATAATTGTTTTCTTTTTCTGCGATCATCGTTCATATTAGATCGCCCATGTGGTGCCAGGACCTGCAAGGGAAGCAATTAATAGTACCACGGTGACCTACACGTCATGTCAAAAGAGGTGACTGATGTAGGACCTAGGGAAGCTACCATAATAAATCATCACAGAAATCGGATGTGCTGGCCTACTTGTAGGTGCATAACTGGCACAACGTATAATCGCTTTAGGCTCAGATCACATACAAATCACACAGAGTGGTTAACAAATGATCAAAATGGAGCAATCAAAGAAGAAAAAGAAACTTCATATTAGCTTGGAATTGCAGATTTTTCTGATATAATCTGCTGTCTGTTTCAGAATTTCAGTTCCACCATACAATTTCTCTTTGAAGGTCAGGTCTTTGGGCCACATTATTTTCTTTAGATTTGGCTGCTTGGATTCTCCTTGGACAGTAGTTTCATTTCCTTGATGCTAACCAGGTAGTCTTCTTGTTGCAGTTTCCTCCTTTGTTGGCCAGAGTTTTAGCTATTTCATGTATATTTTTTTCATGTAATTTAAAAATATAGGATCTATAGATTGTCTGTACTGGAATGTTCGAAATTAAGTATTCAGGTTGCCTTCTTCAGTGATTTCTGGTCATGCCCTTAGTTTACTATGGACCACAAACTGGGTAGTCAGCTTCAGGTCTTTCAGGTTCCCCAAAGCTTAGTTTTCAAGTCATCTGAATGTGGCCACATGTTGCTTCTCAGCTCACATAGGAGAGGACAGTCTTGTAGGACATGCTCTGGTGTCTGTTCCACCTGTTTACACTGGCAGAGAGCTGTTTGACTTATTCCTAGACTATGTATGTGTCTGTAGAGTCTGGTACATAGGTGAAATATAATGAACTGGTCTGTTCTGCTTAAGTCTTTGAGGAAGTCCTTTCCATAATCATATCTAGTGTTTGTCTTCTTGTCTAATGCAGATTTTCTCTGTATGAGGGTGTTGACCTTCTGAAAAGACGGGTTGATAAATTTGCGCTTGTCACTGCCCTCCTTAGCCAAGACATCAGCACTCTCAATGCCTGCAATGCCACAGTGAGATGGAATCCACTGCAAGTTAATTTCTGCTTTTTCTGAAAGCTGTATTCAGTTCATTTCTCACAATACACATTCTTACATTTTTGGGCTAGTTCATTTGTGCTGATTCCTACAATACAACAGCCATCTCACTGTACTTATGCTCATTGTGCCCAAGTGGTGTTGGGTGACATTTTTATCTCTCTCTCTATCTCACAGATGGCATTGTTGTGCTTGTTCACACTTAACTTCCATTTCAATCAGGTGGTTTTATGTCTCAGAATCTGTTTTCACATAAAGCAGATCACATTTATATCTATTCTGTCCATGCTTCTCTCACTTTGCAATAAATGCAGTTCCTTTCACAGCCAAAATATACAGCATTAACTCTTAGTGGACCAAGCGCCACGCTAAGTGGCGTTTGAAGTGGGCGCGTTTTTACATTCCGCCACGCTAAGTGGCGTTTGGTTATCAAACGTGAAAGCGCTTGTAAAAACGTGACTTTGCCCTGGTCCACTAAGAGTTAAAACATTATTAAAGGGTGTTTATCATACGATGCAAAAAGAAACGCAGCACCTAGTCAAAAAGGTTGCAAAGTACAAACAGCTCTTTGGCATAGATCCCAGCCCAAATATACCATGTTAACCTCATCATTAAAGAGAAATGTACTCACAATGTCTGGAAAGTGTTTGACGGCGGCATGACAGACTCGACCATTTCCCAAGGCCGAAAACTTTGGATGCGCTCGTCCTACACTAGTAGGGGCTTAACGGGGGTGCAACGTTCTATTTGTGCTTGGCAAAGACTGTTTATATATCACAATAAGAAGGATCAAAATTGTAGAGAAGAACGAACGAAACAAAAAAAATGTCCTGTTACATAATCAAGTTTTAGTTTGGAATATCTTAATTGCACTTCGGACATGTCCATAGGTATTCTATCTCCTTCACAATATCTCATCAATCAACATTGAACTGGTACAGTCAGTGTTGGAGATATTGCGAAGGAGATCGGAACACCTATGGACATGTCCGAAGTGCAATGAAGATATTTGAAACTAAGTCATGGTAGGATCTTCCATTTTCTTTGATATTGAAGCTTCCTTTCAGTTTGTTCTCTTTATTTTTTCAGCCTACCCAAGGTAGATATTGTCTGATAGGATGAGCAAGAAATACATGTAACTAAGTAACCATAGGAACCATCAGCATGCATGCTCTTTACATCTGCTGAAAAGGACTGAGCACCTATGGGTCTGACTGGAGGGGAGTAATGTCAATTCTGTAAAAAGAAAATGAAAAACTACATTCCCAAGTTTAAGTCTTACGGCACAAGGAATGAGATGATAGAAGTCGGTATCAAGGATAGGGAACCAGAGCTGACCAAGATTCTACTTTACCTAGAAATGGTGACTGTGGTAACAGGCTGCATCACTACAGTTTGACTAAGGGAGGATGGATTGAAGATGGACAACAAATCTGTTTTCATAAATTCTCCACAAAGAACTAATGCGTCTAGCAGAAGGGCAGTAGTATCACAGCCTCACTGTCAGCTATAACAAATAACGTTATCAGAGCAAGCGAGAAGACAAAGGCCTCACTGTCAGCTGTAGCAAATAACGTTATCAGAGCAAGTGAGAAGACAAAGGCCTCACTGTCAGCTGTAGCAAATAACGTTATCAGAGCAAGTGAGAAGACAAAGGCCTCACTGTCAGCTATAGCAAATAACGTTATCAGAGCAAGTGAGAAGACAAAGGCCTCACTGTCAGCTATAGCAAATAACGTTATCAGAGCAAGTGAGAAGACAAAGGCCTCACTGTCAGCTATAGCAAATAATGTTATCAGAGCAAGTGAGAAGACAAAGGCCTCACTGTCAGCTATAGCAAATAACGTTATCAGAGCAAGTGAGAAGACAAAGAAGTTTCTTCTCTTTCATTTGATGTTAGTGGTTACTGAACTGACATCACAGCACTCCGGCCTGACACATAGGTGCTCAGCCTTCTTCAACAGATGTCAAAGGGTATGCATACTGATGGTTCCTGTGGCTTGCTGGTTAAACACACTCCTCTCTCTGCCCCTCAAGCTCTACTTGCGCAACATATAATTCCAAACTACTTAAATTGCTTAATTATATTTTATGTAGCATATTTGTTCATTATTATGCAGTTTTATTTCAATCATCTTATTTTTTTTAATGTTTCAGGGTCAGCAGCTGGAGGTTGGTGACGAAATATTAGAAGTTGGAGAAAAGTCATTTGTGGGGCTTACCTATGACAAGGTAGGGTTTGTGGAGTGATCATTTATAATATGTAAGGTTATTGGTTATTGATTTGATGTCACGGCACTCCTGGCAGATCCATAGGTGTTCAGTCTCCCCCAACAGATGTCAAAGGTATGCATACTGATGGTTCCTGTTGCTTGCTGGTTAAACACACTCCTCTCTCTGTCCCCCAAGTATCCAGCTCTACTTGTACAATGTATAATTCTAAACTCCTTAAATCACTCGATTGACTTAACATCAATTTTAAGTGTCCTCTTCCAACAGTCCGCTCAACCAAGAGACCGATGAGCATCTCCCTTATCCATTATAAACTCTCCAACAATCGATGCTTTCAATGCAAGCCTGTCCGCTGTCTCATTGCTATGAACACCCGCATGCTCAGGATTGTAGGTACATGTGAGTCTCTGGAAGTTGAAAATTTTAATAGACGACATCCACTCATACCGCACCCTGCCATTCTGGACCTTCCGAATCATCAACTGTGAGTCTGAAACAACAATGGCCCCAGTAAATGGAGTCCCAGAGATCCAACGGAGGACAGCAATATGTGTAAGGTATATCAGAACATCATTAATCTTATACGCTAGGGACACTACTGCCTTGTAGTTTGATTGGAGACAATCAAAGGCTGGTGGAGCAAACCGTACACAAAACTGGATGGCAGGCAAACCAAGTAGTCCAAAATAAGACTGGTAACCTTGGCAGATGACGCTCAACATCCCGGGAGGGAAGATTGTCTAAGGGTAGCTACCCTAAAATAAAATAGCAACCTGCTGCCTTGCAGGTCGGCTGTGGACAGCCAAAGGCTGACGGAGAGCGAACCCAGTAAACGCTGGCTAAAACTGGACACATCGTCGAAGGATAAGCACCAGAGCTCCAAATAGCACTGAAGATGTGACATAAAACACACCAATGCTAAGGCTGCATGAATCAGATTTCCACATGAATGAGATTTATGGGAAGATCTGGTACATCAGTCTAAGGGTGATCACGAGAGAGAGAGAGATACACTAGGGTAACTCATGGGGCTTCAAGGCAAATATATGTTGTGCACTGGAACAAAATAAATCTTGTACACTGACATGGAACAGATATTGGAGCTAGACAGAACTCATCTTATACTCTTAAATGAAACAAATTTGTACACCAGAGTGAAGAAGATCTTAGACTTTAGGGCAGACTTCATGTTGTACTTCTAAATGAAGCAGATTGTGTACACCAAGACCAAACAGATGTGTACACCGGGATGGGATAGATCTTGGGCTTCAGGACAGGACAGAATTGATGTTGTACTTCTAAACGAAGCAGATTGTGTACACCAAGTGGTGCCTAGAAAATCAACGACTCGTTTACTGTGGTTGATGATAACATCCTGTAAAGGATATGCTCTGATTTTGCATGTCATATTGTCCTGCCTTATTTGGAAATTATTCATATATATTTGTTGTGGGTGTGTGTCTCATCAGGCTATAGACTTCTTACGTTCATCGCAAGGTTCAGTGAGACTTAAGGTACGCAAACCTAACCCGGTCACCAACTTTATCACAACAACAACAACAGCCAGTCCTGACAGTACTCAAAGGAAAATGCAGTTAACGAACTTTACTTTAGGTTGGTAGAATATGTAGCTTGCCCATTATAGTTGTCACTGTTTAGTACTACTACTACTGTTGCTACTACTACTACTGTTGCTACTACTACTACTGTTGCTACTACAACTACTGTTGCTGCTACTACTTCTGTTGCTACTACTACTGTTGCTGTTAAAATTCATTAGCAAAGATTAAAAATAAAATTCCGACAAAATATCTTCAAAATTACATCGCGAACCCTCACCAGTGCTACAAATTTCATGCACTGCAGCTGACATCTTGCCTTGTGTAAGAAAGATCGGAGCACACATTGTTACTCCACCGAAGTGCTATGATGATGGTCCAATCAATCAACTTCATCTCTATCGTGATGTTTTCTTCTATCGTACTTTCGTGAGAAATCCAGTGCAAAATTTCAATTCTTTACCTTTAGACCCCTTTTTTTTATATTTCTGTTTTCTATTTCTTCATGTACTCTATCCTAGGCTTGAAATATAATGGAATTTTTTTCATTTCTCATAGGAGAGTCATCAACAGACCATGTCGAGTCTACAGAACATGGAGATCCAAGGACACGGTCTATATCAATAGGAAAACGGACAAGCATTGAGATTGAAAAGGGGAAAATGAGATTAGGCCTGTCAATAGTTGGAGGATCTGATACGCTGCTGGTGAGATATTGGTTTTTTTTTGTAACCTTACCAGGCAGTGACCATATAGAGTTGTCTACTCGAAGCTGTCAATCATGTTTTACCTCTATCAGCTACACTTAACTCTTTCCACATGCAGTTATTTCCTCAATTTTTAAACAGTTAATTCAAGGAAGGTAAAAAAAAACGATTTAAACAAAAAAGATCGTAACTACTCGTAAAAAAATAAACATATACATATCTTATTATATACTAACTTGAAGAAAACTGAACAACCTAATAGAATAACAAGGTTAAAAAGTAGTATAAGTAAAACTAGAAAGACTTCTTATAAGGGAATCAACTCGAATGGCGCAGTGTATGGCGAATGGCTTTCAACAGACTTCCGCTGTGGCGCAGTGTGCAGGGAAAAGCGTGGAAAGAGTTAATTTTCTTATCTTTATCAACTCAAAGCTGGCAGTCATGTTTTACCTCTATCGGCCACACTTAAGTTTTTTATTTTTCATGATCTACTGTCCTGGGCATGCGAGTGTTTGCGACAACAAGAGAGTGTGCAGGCTTGCATCAACAGCATTGATTGTTCGGGAGTTCTCTCTCTTGTGCGATCACCGCTTAGACTGATGTACCAGATTTCCCATAAATCTCATTCATGTGGAAATCTGATTCATGCAACCTTAGCATGGGTTTGTTTTGTCACATGGCACTATTTGGAGCTCTGGTGCTTATCCTTCGGTGATGTTTCCGGTTTTAGCCAGAGTTTACTGGGTTCGCTCTCCATCAGCCTTTGTTTGTCCCCAGCCAACCTACAAGGCAGCAGGTGTTGGGGAGTTGAAGATGGATGTTTGTCCCCAGCCAACCTACAAGGCAGCAGGTGTTGGGGAGTTGAAGATGGATGTTTGTCCCCAGCCAACCTACAAGGCAGCAGGT
This sequence comes from Arion vulgaris, assembly GCA_020796225.1. Classification (NCBI taxonomy): domain Eukaryota; kingdom Metazoa; phylum Mollusca; class Gastropoda; order Stylommatophora; family Arionidae; genus Arion; species Arion vulgaris. The sequence goes on from CM036769.1 coordinate 2,376,008, forward strand.
GTTGGGGAGTTGAAGATGGATGTTTGTCCGCAGCCAACCTACAAGGCAGCAGGTGTTGGGGAGTTGAAGATAGATGTTTGTCCCCAGCCAACCTACAAGGCAGCAGGTGTTGGGGAGTTGAAGATGGATAAGGGGAATGTTCTATGTTCTCTTCCTGACTGCCTGTTGGATGAAGACACTAAAATAGATGCTGAATCGATCCAGAGATTTAAGGAGCTGGGAGTTACCCGTTGCACAAGTATAACTGGATGCCTGAAGGACAGAGTGAGGAGTGTGTTTAACCAACAGGCTACAGGAACCATCATTATGCATGCCCTTTGACATCTATTGGGGAAGACTGAGCACCTATGGGTCTACCCGGAGTGCAATGATGTCGATAATGCATAAATACTTTTTCTCTTTCACTCAAACGTGAATATTTTATTTATATCATCAACAAATAAGGAGGTCTCCGTGGTATGCAGGTATAGTGCTTACCTATCTCTCCAAAGGTTCTCAGCTTGTTCCTTGCATGGAGGTATTCGGCTTGTTCCTTGCATGGCGGCTCTCTGCTTGTTCCTTGCATGGAGGTATTCGGCTTGTTCCTTGCATGGCGACTCTCGGCTTGTTCCTTGCATGGAGGTACTTGCCTTGTTCCTTGCATGGAGGTACTTGCCTTGTTCCTTGCATGGAGGTACTTGCCTTGTTCCTTGCATGGAGGTACTTGACTTGTTCCTTGCATGGAGGTACTTGACTTGTTCCTTGCATGGAGGTACTTGCCTTGTTCCTTGCATGGAGGTACTTGACTTGTTCCTTGCATGGAGGTACTTGACTTGTTCCTTGCATGGAGGTACTTGCCTTGTTCCTTGCATGGAGGTACTTGACTTCTTTCTCACATGTAGTTTCTCAGTTATTTCTTGCGTGGAGGTACTCAACTTGTTCCTTGCATGGAGGTACTTGCCTTGTTACTCGCATGGAGGTACTTGCCTTGTTACTCGCATGGAGGTACTTGCCTTGTTACTTGCATGGAGGTACTTGACTTCTTTCTCACATGTAGTTTCTCAGTTATTTCTTGCGTGGAGGTACTCAGCTTGTTCCTCGCATGGAGGTTCTCTTCTTGTTCTTCACGTAGAAGCTCTCAGTTTGTTCCTCACATGGAGCGATCAGAATATTATTCAAGAAATCTCAGTGTAGGTGAGATCGAGTTTCTAGTCCTATTGAAAATTGTTGATAAAACACACAAGTTCAGTATTCAGGTTGAGCATGTAAATGAACCCTTGGCCACCCGAGTAGTTACTGGGGCCCAAACTGGGGTGTAAAGAATAGAATCACTGTTACCTGCCACGCATGTCGTAAGAGGCTGCTAAGGAGTTTGGGCGTAGGGCTAGCTACCCTACACCGTAAAAAACACTAGTTGTCTACAGAACGGAGAGCGAACCGAGTAAATGCTGGCTGAAACTGGACACATCGCTGAAGGATAAGCACCAGAGCTCCAAATGGTGCTGAAGGTGTGACGTCAAACACACTAATGCTAAGGCTGCATGAATCAGATTTCCACATGAATAGAATTTATGGGAGATCTGGTACATCGGTCTGGGCGGTGATCGCGAGAGAGAGAGAGAACCCTTTGGCAGTTGAAAATTGACAAGTGTAGATTGCAAAACCACCACCCAGGCAAAATTCATAAAAACATTTAAAATAAAAAAGTCCTACCAAAAGTTGTGCTATCTTCAAAATTACATTGGGGGACACCCTTGCTGGTGCTGCAGAGTTCATGCTTTACCATTGAGATCTTCCTGTGTAAGAAAGAGATTGGAGCACACACTGTTATTCGATTGATAGGACCATCATCATTGCACTTCAATGAGTAACCATATGTGCTCCGATCTCTTTCTTACACAGGAAGATCTCAGCTGCAGATAACGAACTCCGTAGCACCGGCGAAGGTCCCGATGTTATTTTGAAGATGGGGAAGATATTTTTGTAGGAATCTTGTTTTCATCTTTTTAATGAATTTAGCATGGGCCACTGCTTTCCAGCCTTCTCTTCTTGATTTTGAGCTGCCAAGGGTTCTTTTACGTGCTCAAATTGAACACGGGACCTGCACTTTATCGTCCGTCCTCGATAGGACTAGAAACTCGATTTCACCTACACTGAGATCAGGAGGTCTGGTAAAATATCCAGATGGCTTCAGGAGGAGCAAACCTGTTACCTTTGAGTACGAGAGATGAGCACCTAGCCTCTATGCCGCAGAGACCCACACACATTGTTATTTATCAAAGTGCAATGATGATGCTCCAATCCAATCATATGTTATATTGACAAACACGTTATATTGACAAATACATGTTATATTGACAAATACATGTTATATTGACAAATACATGTTATATTGACAAATACATGTTATATTGACAAATACATGTTATATTGACAAATACATGTTATATTGACTGATAGATGTTATATTGACTGATAGATGTTATATTGACTGATAGATGTTATATTGACAAATACATGTTATATTGACAAATACATGTTATATTGACAAATACATGTTATATTGACAAACACATCTTATATTGACAAATATATGTTATATTGACAAATATATGTTATATTGACTGATAGATGTTATATTTATCAACTTGATCCAATCAGGATGCTATCATCATACATGAAATATTTGAAGGGGGAGCCGCTGCCAAGGATGGTCGACTTCGAGCTGGAGATCAGTTGTTGGAGGTAAAATGCATTTTAGCTGTATATATGCAGTGTTAGCTGTAAACACAGAATATTAGTTGTATGTGTATTGTACATGTTGTACACGTTGTACGTGTGTATTGTACATGTTGTACAATAATAATTCATTGAATTTTCCTTAGACATCAGCGTCCTTACAAAATTGTCATCATTTTGCAACACTGTGTCTAGTTTTCTTTAACTTCTTTTCTTTCATCTTATCCTTTTATTTCATCTTATCCTTCTATTTCATCTTATCCTTCTCTTTCATCTTAACTTTCTCTTTCATCTTCACCTTCTCTTTCATCTTAACTTTCTCTTTCATCTTCACCTTCTCTTTCATCTTAACTTTCTCTTTCATCTTCACCTTCTCGTTCATCTTATCCTTCTTTCATCTTAACTTTCTCTTTCATCTTCACCTTCTCTTTCATCTTCACCTTCTCTTTCATCATAACTTTCTCTTTCATCTTCACCTTCTCTTTCATCTTATCCTTCTATTTCATATTATTCTTCTCTTTCATCTTTATCCTTCTATTTCATATTATCCTTCTGTTTCTTCTTATCCTTCTATTTCATCTTATCCTCTTTCATCTTATCCTTCTCTGTCATCTTAACCTTCCATTTCATCTTTTCATTCTCTGCTTTCTTTCATTTGATAATCTTCCTTTCACTTGGTTGTATACACTTCAAAGATTATCTTCTATCACACAGGTAAATGGTGACGATCTCACGGGATCAACTAGAGCATATGCACTACAAGTTCTCAGTCAGACCACATCGATTGTTAAAATGGTAGTTTGCAGAGATGACAGTGGTGCACAAGAGGATGTCAACCTTGATATGTTCTTTGTTGATCTGGTCCGACGGCCGAGCAAAGGGTTAGGACTTAGCATAATGGCCAGAAAAAGGGGAGCTGGCATTTATGTATCTGATATTGTGAGTTGTATATTATTTATTTCTGCTTCGCGCGTCCATCCTGACAAGATTCATTTTTCTTTGGTTCATTTTTGGTAACTCATTTGTAGTATTAAAATCTGACCAGATTGATTTCAGAGTATCTTATAATATAAATAATAATAATTGCTCTTGTACCGTATAATCGTTACTTAGGGCCCGCAAGAAATTTCTACATACCGCTCTATCCTAGGCAACTCGCTCAATCTCATCCATGGAACTGAGACCGATATTTCTTGCCTCTCTCGGCAAAGTTCGTTTCAGGGTCTCCTTAGGTCGACCTCTCTTTCTTGAACCCTTTGCATCGCACTTCAATAATATAAAAGGTGGCTGATAGTTTAGAAGACTGAGATGGTATCATAAGATTACGAACGAGGAACTCAGAGAAATAACTAAGCAGACACCAGTGGAGAAAGAGCTATGGAAATGACGCTGGCGATGGATAGGATATACATTGAGAAGACCGCCCAGAAGCATTTCAAGATAGGCACTGTTTTGGAACCTGCAAGGAAAGAGGAGTAGGTGACGGCCTAGAGTTACCTGGAGATGAGAGCTGGAGACATTTTAAAAGGATCGGCAAGATGTGGAAGGAACTGGAGGGGATAGCAAGAGAGAGGAAGGGCTGGAAGAAATTTGTTGAAGACCTGTGCACTGGTAGTTGAAAGGTTAAAGGTGGTGGGGTTTTGTCAGGATGAAGAAAGCATCCTCTGTTTGACCCTTCAGAAGTGCAAATATTTTTCCTGTTGGGGAGAAAATAAAACTGATGACCTGCACATGCATGGTGATAGCTTCAAGCAAGTGGCTGAATTCCTATGCTCTTTAGGATTCCCCAGCAGGCTCTTACAAATGTGCACATTTTTTATTTCCATCCCCTGTTTAATTTTTGCATTTTTGGTGAAAAATAAATAGATATGACACCATGATAAAATATTTACTAGAGGGGAAAGTTGAAGGGGAAGAGCAAGAGGAAGATAAGTGGGAGGGAAACTTTAAGAAATGAACAGGTTACAGTCTGGCAGTGTGCAACACCAAGGCGAAAGACGAGAGGATGCTGGATATTCATTGCAGCCAACCTTCGATGTGGAGACGGCACCTGATGATGATGATGATTTTGGTAGAAGCTACACAATTTCAATTGAATGGACACCCAGCAGCTACATATATTGATGGTCAAAACTGATGCTGAAATTGTTGATGTGGAAAAACAAAACTCAAAAGCACTGCAAATACGTTGATTCACATTAACTCCATCAATCTATACTGTTTTTAGTCTTATGTGTTTTTTTTATATACAAGATCTTCATTTTCCCTTTTTGTTGTAAATGTTGTGATTCTTGATCTGTCAAAACTCTGATATTCTGGGCCAAAAGACACATATATCACAGCTGTTACTGTAGTGCTGTAAACTAACAGCAGACGTTCCCTCGTTCTTCAGCCCTAAACTTCATACACAGGCCACAAAAAAGGTCCAACAAGTTGTGTTATGAACAAACACAGAAAACCTCATACACAGGCCACAAAAAGGGTCCAACAAATTGTGTTAAGAACAAACACAGAACAAGAAGTGGTTCCTGGTTGACTTCCTGATCTGGTGTGGTCAGAGCATTTGAAACTTTCTTTTTTAAAGATAAGGGATTGCATTCCAGGATTGGTCTCCACAGTCACCTTCATAATCACCAGATAGGTGCAGGAGCTCTTGTCAGAGGCTGTTGTCATCATTGCTTGTGATTGACAGCTATTACTATTATTATATTGTATGCGGACAGATTAGCATAATGCTTCCACCTATCAACTCGGACTCAAGGGGGTTGTGAGTTCAATCCCACATGAGGAAAGAAATTGGCCTGCCTACCACCTGCACACTCAGGACTAAAAATAAGAAGTGACAGGCACTTCATACCCTTGTTATCAGTATCAGGTGCTGTGCTGGCTGGCGTAGGCATTCATGGATCTCCACAAATATCTGTCTCTGGGTGTTTGTCATCATCTCAGAAGTTGATGCTCTTCCGTGCCATGAAGTCAGGCTATCCAAAATTTTCTCTCTGTCTTCCTCTGTCTCATCTACCCTAAATTTTACTGGTTGCCACAATGTGTTCTAAACCTCCCTTCCTCGTCACATGTCCAAAAAATGATGACTGCCTCTTTCTTATATTGATGATAAGCTTTCTATGTCTTGATCTCATTCAACACCTCAACATTATTCACTTTAACAATTCTTCATACCCTAAGGTTTGAAAATGCTACAGAGGCAAATTTTATATTGTAGTATTTTGATCGCATTTAGTGCCATATACCAAAATTACAGTTTTTAATTTTCATAACGTATAGATCAAAGGTGGAGTAGCTGAAGCAGATGACCGTCTCATGCATGGCGATCAAATTGTGGCTGTTAATGGAGAGGATATGAGAACTGCTACTTACGAATATGCAGTTACCATTCTGAAGGTTTTACTTTCTTTTATCAATTTTATTTAGCTTCAAAATCTTTAGAGTATGTTTACTCTTTTATTTTTAAAACACTTCAGAAATTATTTTTTTCTTGATATCCTCTAACTTTAGAAATTATTTATTTCTTGATATTCTCTAACTTTAGAAATTATTTTTTTCTTGATATCCTCTAACTTTAGAAATTATTTTTTTCTTGATATCCTCTAACTTTAGAAATTATTTTTTGTTGATATCCTCTAACTTCAGAAATTATTTATTTTTGATATCCTCTAACTTCAGAAATTATTTTTTCTTGATATCCTCTAACTTAGAAATTATTTTTTCTTGATATCCTCTAACTTCAGAAATTATTTTTTCTTGATATCCTCTAACTTAGAAATTATTTATTTCTTGATATCCTCTAACTTCAGAAATTATTTTTTTCTTGATATCCTCTAACTTCAGAAATTATTTTTTCTTGATATCCTCTAACTTCAGAAATTATTTTTTCTTGATATCCTCTAACTTCAGAAATTATTTTTTCTTGATATCCTCTAACTTTAGAAATTATTTTTTTCTTGATATCCTCTAACTTCAGAAATTATTTTTTCTTGATATCCTCTAACTTCAGAAATTATTTTTTCTTGATATCCTCTAACTTCAGAAATTATTTTTTCTTGATATCCTCTAACTTAGAAATTATTTTTTCTTGATATCCTCTAACTTCAGAAATTATTTTTTCTTGATATCCTCTAACTTTAGAAATTATTTTTTTGATATCCTTAACTTAGAAATTATTTTTCTTGATATCCTCTAACTTTAGAAATTATTTTTTCTTGATATCCTCTAACTTCAGAAATTATTTTTTCTTGATATCCTCTAACTTTAGAAATTATTTTTTTCTTGATATCCTCTAACTTTAGAAATTATTTTTTTCTTGATATCCTCTAACTTTAGAAATTATTTTTTTCTTGATATCCTCTAACTTTAGAAATTATTTTTTTCTTGATATCCTCTAACTTTAGAATTATTTTTTCTTGATATCCTCTAACTTGAAATTATTTTTCTTGATATCCTACTTAAATTATTTTCTTGATATCCTCTAACTTTAGAAATTATTTTTCTTGATATCCTCTAACTTAGAAATTATTTTTTCTTGATATCCTCTAACTTCAGAAATTATTTTTTCTTGATATCCTCTAACTTTAGAAATTATTTTTCTTGATATCCTCTAACTTAGAAATTATTTTTTCTTGATATCCTCTAACTTCAGAAATTATTTTTTCTTGATATCCTCTAACTTTCAGAAATTATTTTTTCTTGATATCCTCTAACTTTAGAAATTATTTTTCTTGATATCCTCTAACTTAGAAATTATTTCTGATATCCTCTAACTGAATATTTCTTGATACCTCTAATTAAATTATTTTCTTGATATCCTCTAACTTCAGAAATTATTTTCTAGTTAACTTACAATTGAGAAACAGAACAATCTAATCTGTCAGACATTATTAGCCATTACAATTCTCATACTAGTATTACAATTCTCATTACAATTTCATTACTAGTCTCATTACAATTCCATTATTCATACTATCTCATTAGTCTCATTACTAATCTCATTACAATTCTCATTACATCTATTACTAATTCATACAATCTCATTACATCTCATTACATCATTACAATTCATTACTATTACTAGTCTCATTACATTCCTCATTACTAGTCTCACTTACAATTCTCATTACTAACATTCATATCCATTACAATTCTCATTACAGTTCTCATTACTATTCATTACAATTCTCATTACTAGCCACTATAGAGATGAATTGTCTCATGAAAATGCTGGTGGTAGCAAGAAGAGACCGGTTGAGAAATGAAGACTTCAGGGGAAAAAGTGGGACAACATCAGTACTAAACTTCATCAAGAAACATCAAATTATATGGTTCTACCACATAAGCAGATAAACAACAGACAGTGCTGCTCCAATACAATGGGCAAAGGCAGGCTCATGCAAAAGATGGACTTCAGAGATAACTGAGATGACGAAAGACACTATCTATGAAGCGCACACAAAGGCCCATTTTAGAAATCTCTTCTTGACCTGATGCTGTGAGACAAAACAGGATTGGGGAAAAGAAAGAAAGACAATTCTCATTTTATTTCTGCAGACATTTATTGCCATTACAATTCTCAGCTTAGTTCTACAGACACAGTTTAAAGCAATAATATTTGAAACTTACTCCCACAGACAGTTATGGGGAAAGTTAATTTATCCATTGGAAGGCTCAAAGCATGCTCAAGAACTTCATCTAGAACCAGTTCCAACAATGGTACCTCATTGAAAAAATCTGATTCATCTGCCAGCAGCAGATCAAAAAGCAGACATTCCAAAAGTAAGACTTTGTTGTCTGTTCTTGATTTTCAAAGATTGACTTTATCTGATGTAAAACATTGATATTTTCAGACATTTTTATACACTATGTATGGAGACATATTTGTTTTATGAATGTAAGACACATGTGTAACCGCTGGACCACAAGAACCATCAGCTCTCTCTCTGATGTCGTCGTAAAATAATTTACGCTGTACATTGTGCATCCGTCTTCTGCTGCATTTCTGTCAGACTGCTCACCGTAGCCTTATTTTATTGACCTACAAGGCAACAGGTTGGACTCGCTCCTAGTACATCACCACGGCCCGCAACCTATCGGTAATGGGTCATGCTATTCTCCGGTGCGGCGCCAGCGCCGCCATGGCACAATGTATGGTCAAGCACCTGCTCTGACCATACAAACATGGACACTAAATATCACATTCTTTCTGCTTATAGTGGTCAGAAACCGCATCAATCACATCGTAAAACACAAGAACTTGCGCACAGTTTATCCGTTCTGAATTTTCACAGCCACTATGTTGGCAACCCGGAGGCAAATCAAACCATTAGCAAACATACCCTTCACCAGAGAACTACCCATTACATCTAATGGTGATAAAGGTTTATTGGCGAAGGATTTACTTCATTGCATCAGTTTTCTCGCATGGATTGATCCTTCTTTGCAGAAATGGCATATCACCTTCCTAGACTATTGCACAGAGCATGAACTCCATAGCTCCTGCAGCAATCCTAGGAATCTCAATAAAGATACATTTGTGAATCGACTGGCTCGGTTTCCATTTGATTCCTCTTCTATCTTCAGAGCGCAATGCAAATGATTCAGTACCTATGATGTGGACATTAGAAAAGAACCTAAACCATCCAACGATGACTACCACACACTCGACAGATAAGGAGAGACTATCATTTTCCGACTCAGGAAAGGTCACAACAGACTGAACAAACACCTACACAGGCTACGATTGTCCCCATCCCCTCTGTGTCCCTATGGCACCGCTGATCAAACCACAGAACATGTCCTACAAGGCTGTCCCCTGTATATCCTCCCTAGAAAGGAAAGCTGGCCCTACAACACAACACTAAATTCAAAACTACATGGCACCAGAGATGAGCTCCAATAAATAATAATAATAGCCGTCCATCGCAAGCGATGATGACAACAATCTCAGACGTGTACTGTTGCACCTCTCTGGTGTGTGCGGAGGTGACTGTAGAGTCCAATCCTAGAACAGAATCCCGACCACAGGTGGGGCATACATGATCAAGGTTAGACATGTGCGTGTGGTGTGCTCTGTCTTTTCGCGCTGCTCATTTTCTCTGTGACTCAACAATACGATGATTCTCAGCTATTCGGGTTCCTCTTGATGAGCTCCAAACAACAGTCGACATCATCATAAAAACGCATCTAATGGTATAATCATTAAAATAGCAATCGTGAAGAAGAAGTACCTATGAGTCTGCCTAGAGTAGTGTTGGCTGGATATATTCTTCTTCTTCTTTAAACGCTCCATATCGACCACTTGTTAACCACTCATTGTGATTTGTATGTGACCTGGGCCTAACAGCGATTGGGCATTATGCTAGTTATGCGCATACAAGTATGCCAGCACATCCGATTTCTGCTACACTTTTTATTTACTATTGTAGCTTCTCTAGGTCCTACATCAGTCGCCTTCTACAACATGCCTTGTGGATCACAGTTTTGCTATTCTTTGCTCCCCTTGTGGACCCCAGCATCACACAGGAGACATAATCTTTCAACTCTCTTTCCACTGTTCTCCATGTTTCCTTTTTATGTCCATGCCTTCTGTTCCCATCCACTATCCATCTGACCCTGTCGGTTTCATGCGGATACCTTGTCTTGAACATGAAAGGGTTGGAGGTAATGAATGAGTTAATATACTAGTTCAAAGTCACCTATTGTGTGCACACATTTGATATGGAAAAGGGAGACATACTAATGTCTATTACATGACCATCTCTTCTGTGATAATTACTTGCTCATCTCAGCCATTGATGAGGCTGTGATCTTGAGAATGGGGGAATTCAACATCAAATGTGGCAGACACACCTGCATGATGAACGATGTATATATAACTACGGGAACTATAAGCATGGCTGCACCCAGATCGACACCAAAAGTGCTTCTCAGGGCTGCGCTCAGATCAACACCAAAAGCCCTTCCCAAGACTTCACACACATACCAGAACACATTTTTCAAGTCATTTTTATGACTAGTCACTGACCACATTAAGAAAAAGGCCAATACACTCTGATATAACCAAAAAAACATCCTTCTTAGGTTGAAAGAGCGAGCCTCAGCCAAGTAGAGGCTTAATCCACCACTTAACAAACAAACAAAAAATGTACACTCTTTGTCATTTGCTTGCGGGATGGTGTACCTTGAGGCTTGCCAGACTGCAGGGATGTTGGTTATGTTAACTAATACTTTTTGTATGTTTCATTCACTGTTGGCATTCAGTTTTGTTAGACTACCTGGCCAACATGGTGGGAAAATGAGCAGGGCTGTTAATACCTTATGGTATTGTTTGATTCTAGATACTGTTGCTAGCGCATTTTACTTCATGTTTGAACTTGTAGGAACCAGTTTCAGCACCGACTACTGAGTTACGTGCTTGGTAGGCGCTGTGAATATCGTTCAGGATGCTTTTGGTTGTGTCTGTGGGTTTTGTGTTGTGAACTGCATATTCAGAAAATGGCGGACTGCTGGTTGCCGGTGATCTGGCATCTGCCTTATTAAGTAATGCATGTGAGAGCCGTTGGTTTTTGCTCGGCTGCTGTTTCCTTCTACATAAATTCTAGTGAAAGTGGATTGGTTTTAGCACTCTGGCGGCTGCCTTATGCAATTTATGCTTGTGATGGCTGCTAGTTTTCGTCTGAACTGCTGTTCCTTCAGGAGATCACATGGGACCATGATAAGCATTTTATGGGGGTTTTTCCGTGGCGCAGAAACAGCAGTTGCGGGGAGGACTGTTGCTGGAACCAGGACTAACTAACTATTCAGTTTTGCTGCACTGCTCTCCATTTTGTACTTGCACAAACTATACCTGCAACTGTTTACTTGTTCAGTGTGTGTTTTACATTGCACTTCTTTGTTTCTGTAACCTTCACCAGTCATGTTCTAGATACAACAGTTTTTTGGTAGCAACTTTTCCTTTAGTCCTTTCTGTAAAAATTGTTTGAATGTTTTGTTTCATACATTTCTGCACTGTATTTTTCCTTTGTTCCACATTTTATAGCTGTATGTCAAAATTATTGTCGTATTTGTAGTCATATTTATTTATGTTTCTTATCTGTGATTAATTGATTGATTGATTGATTCTCTCTCTCGTGCACGATCACCGTTTAGACTGATGTACCAGATTTCCCCATAAATCTCATTCATGTGGAAATCTGATTCATGCAGTCTTAGCATAGGTGTGTTTCGTCACATCTTCAGTGCCATTTGGAGCTCTGGTGCTTATCCTTGGCGATGTGTCCGGTTTTAGTCAGCGTTTACTGGGTTCGCTCTCCGTCAGCCTTGGCTGTCCCCAGCCGACCTGCAAGGCAGCAGGTTGCTATTTTCTTTAAGGGTAGCTACCCTTAGACAACCTTCCCTCCGGGTTGTTGAGCATCATCTGCCCAGGTTACCAGTTATTTTTTTGACTACTTGGTTTGCCTGCAGTCCAGTTTTGTGTACGGTTTACTCCGCTAGTCTTTGATTGTCCCCAATCAAACTACAAGACAGTAGTAATTCTCTGCGAGGGAACATGGTCTGGATGGAGATCCCATCTTCGAGGCTCACCGCCGTTTTGTCCACCTCTCATTCTTTTGAGTGCCCCTTTGCCCATTTCTGCTTGTGCCCTCATCCACTGACTGGGCCCGCCCCTTTTCTCTTCATCATTTGTGCTCACAGACTGATTGATTGATAAGACTATCATCATTGCACTTCAGTGAGTAACCATGTGCGCTCTGATCTCTTATTTACACAGGAAGATCTAAGCTGTAGTGCACAAACTCTGTAGCACCGGCGAGAGACCCCATTGTGATTTTTAATTCTCAATTAACACTGAGATCAGGGATCTCTAAAAAAAATATCTAGATGGCTCCACGAGGGAGCAAACCAAATACGTTCAGCACAATAGGCGGGTTCCTAACCTCTATGCCACAGAGATACCCCCTTGTTTTTTAATCTGCGAACTGATGGGTTGGGCTCTGGACACTGCCGGAATTATTGAGGCGGAGATCAAAGCACCTATGGACATGTCCGGAATGCAATGATGTCAGTTTAGTAACAAATAACTAATCTTCAATATAACTAGGAACTCAATATCACTACACTGAGATCAGTGGAGAAATATCCTGATAGCTCCATGCCGGAGTACCTTTCAAACAAGTGGCAATCACCTTCCTTCACACTACAGCGACACTGTTCCAGATAGATTACTAAATAAAATAACTAAATATTGTTGTTCATTCATGAAATTGTGCTAATTAACCAAAACATCTGCTATTACTAATGTTGATTGCAGTTTGTCATGAGGTCCCTAAAAGTGTCTTTCTTGTTCACTTTTTTTTGTTACAGGTATACCATCTTCCAAAAGCTACTAAACCTCTTTGGCATTCTTTGAGAGTTCTACAAATTCTAAATCTGTTTACATTCAGTCCTTTTTGTATTTTTTAAGATTCATTTTTTGAACACCAATATTTTAATTTCATTCCAAAAGTTGTATTTGTTTTCTTGAAATGTTAAGCAACTAAATCACACATTTTAATCAACTATAACTTGTATATGGTTGTCAAGACAACATAATAAAAGTACTAATTTGTGAACAATATAAATATGAATTATTATACAGGGTGTTCAAGATAAAAGTAGCCCGGTCAAGGGTACCAATCTAGGATATGTTTATGAAAATGAGAAGGTTCAATTATGACCTAGTATAGGTCAAGTGAGCAAGTCATTTTGTGATGGTGTAATTATGGTGCGGGAAGGGACGATGAACAAATGCTACAAAGGACGAGCTAGTCAGAACCGGTTTAAATAGTAAATAGACAAAACGCAATGAATACCTGGCAACTTTTGAGTTGTCCATGGGGCTACTTTTATCTTGAACACCCTGTATTTGTGTGGGGGAATTAACTCCTCTGTGCCGATATGCTGGCTCGTAGTATTTTGTAAGATGAAGCAAAGACAGTATACTGGCTAAGTCCGTATATACAATACTATATAAATGCGTCCAATGGTTTTTTTTAAAAGTGTGAAAGGACGAAGATCTTTTATAAAATTATTTTATCAAGTACCAAAAAATTTTTTGAATAACTTAGCCTGCTGCCTTGGAGGTCGACTGGGGACAGCCAAAGGCTGACGGAGAGCGATCCCAGTAAACGCTGCTAAAACCGGACACATCACCGAAAGATAAGCGCCAGAGCTCCAAATGGCGCTGAAGATGTGATGAAACACACGAATCAGATTTCCACATGAATAAGAGAATTTATGGGGAAATCTGGTACATCAGTCTAAGTGGTGATCGAGAAGATGAAAGAATAAGAAGATTTGAATAACTTGTTAGTTTTCCTAATATACATGTTTTATTTATAACTTCTCAGAAATCTGATAACTTGTTATAAATAATTTAACTGAACCTGGAGCAGTTTGACACAACTTTTCTGAATGGATAAAATGTCATATGTAATAAATCATATGTGTATTTTGTATGCAGACCAACTCATTATCAGGTGGCCATTTTTCAATACATTTTTATTGTTCAAAGCTACATTATAAGCTGTGTTCATAGTAGATCATATATCATAGCAATCCAATGAGACATTCCATTTTGAACTTGTTTAGTTATCAAGTTTTTAGTCTGTAATATATTGATTCAAGTGTCAGAAGAAAAATAAAGCGAGTGGTCAGATAGTGCGTAAAAAATATTGAATATGAGGGAGGGGGGGGTGTCTCTCTGTGGCTAAACCTAAGTAGTTAAGCCTTTGCCTTGCGTTCCGAAGGTCGTGGGTCCGAATCTGGACTGCGCCGTTCTGTTCACTAGTGAATTTTTTTCCAGAGACCACTAGGATTGTTGCCAGAGCTATGGAGTTTGTGCAATACTCTCGGCAGGTGGCACGCCATTTCAGCAGAGAGGGGCTGTGTCAAATGGGATACCTGGCGTAATGAAGTCGTACCTTCGGCTTTAGACTCTTTAAACTGTACCAGAGAAAGAGTTGTGGGGAGACACAATCTTCTCATCATCATCAAATAGCTTGTCCTGAGCAGAACTTTACCACCCCAACAGTCCTTCGACATTTCTTTCATACGCCAGATGTCCTGCCTCTGCAGCCATCATGTTCAATCCATCAGTTACATTCTGAATCCTTCTTCTTCGTGGTCTTCCTCTTCTCCTCCTTGCCGGTATGCCTCCTTCCATGATGGTCTTCTCCCACTCTTCGTATCTCTTTATATGTCCAAAATACCTTCATCTGTCTTATTTGTAGCATTATCCAGTTTTCTAAAATTTTGAGTTCTTTTTAAATAAATCTATTTCTTCTCTGTCCATGATATACGAAAGACTTATGTCACTCTTTTTTTTTTAAATGCATATTTGTTTTAAGGCACATGATCATCTACAATATATATATATTCTTTAAGAAGTAGAACATGCAACAATACCAATAACGACTGTACATTGAAGAGAAAATGCATCTCACTACTCTATATATATTATGCCTAATATATTACTACTAGGTTGAACCTTTCAAATACATTACCATTTACTTCCAAATTGTAAACCTGTTGATAATGTGATATAGTAGAGAAACTCTCAAAGATTGCCAGAGTGGACACCCTTGAGTTAAAACATTCATAAGGTTGGTTAGTACATTTTTGGATAAATTCCTTTTTATTTTTTTAAATAAAATTTCCTTGCTTTTATCTGGACTAGATCTTGTATGATTTAATAGGCTGCTTTAGATTTTGCTAAATTGGTTTTGGTTTGATAATTTTCTCAGATTTGTGCATGTTTTATTTTAATCTACACTTTCTTGGTTCCAATTTTTATTTCTGTATGTCGGCTTATGATAGTTTATTGCACTCTTCTTGATTGAGATATAATTTGTACCTTTGATTGTATCTCTCAGATTGTTATGTTTCATATCTCTATTCAGTTTCTGCATGATTTAGAATACAGATCGAATAATTTGTATCAATTATTTTGCCAGCGTTGTTGCCGGGCTCGCGAGGAGAAAAGAATAGTGACACTCGACCTACATGGAATGTCGTAAGAGGCGACTGAGGTAGGGGCCTAGGGAAGTTACCCTAGTAAATAAAAAGCATCGCAGAAATTGGATGTGCTGGCCTACTTGTATTTGCATAACTGGCGCAACATACAATTGCTCTTAGGCTCAGATCACATACAAATCACACAGAGGGGTTAACAAGTGGTCGATATGGAGCGTTCAAAGAAGAAAAAGATATAAACTTTGCATTATTATTATATTCGTCTCGTTCCGTTACCATTACATACCGTCTGCAAGCATTTTTCCATACCACTCTATCCTGGACAACTGGTTCAATCTCTTCAATGGAATTAAGTCTTCTATTTCTCTCCTTTCTCGGTAATGTTTGTCTGAGGGTTGTTCTGGGGTGTCCTTTCTTTCCTGAACCCTTTGCATCCAACTTTAATGCCTGCATTGGGAGTCTTTGATTCTTTCTTCTCGGAGTATGCCCAACATATTTCTATCTACTCTTTGTAAAATACATTCAAATTACTTTCTATACCTTTAGACATTTTCCAACTCTCGCTGGCATATGTTGGGATTGATACAATATCAAAATTGAAAATTCTTACTTTGGTTCTAAATCTATATAACTTGAAGTTCCATATTTTATTTCGACTTTTAAAAGTTGATGTTGCTTTGACAATTTGTAGCATAATTCCTCATTTCTCTGCATAATTATATTGGCTTTTAGTTGGATTTTGGTTTTTTGTTCTCTATATATTGCATGTATTATCAATGTCACTTGCATACAATAAGTCAAAAAAATATGCAGAACAGGTTTAAAGTCATATGGGGAAACAACGATATTGTTTAGTTCAGTCAAGCCTTACTGTGGATTTAAGGAAAAGAACGAATACAAATAGGTTTTTTTTACAAAAATAATAAATGAACTTGTACTACTGCAAACACAGTTGTCAGCATAAATAATTTTTGCGGTTGTTAACTCAAGACTGGTCAGTACAATATTACAGGGTGGTGATTCAGAGAAGGATATCATTGAAAATATAAAGTAAGTCAAAACCTTCGCTATTCTCAAAAAAATCTAGAAAGCCAAAGTATTAAATGTTTAAAACAAACTTAAAATATATAGAAGCAGTATCCTGGGAGTGTTCAGTAGTGGGTGCTGGAAAATGATCACAAAAACATACACATGTTGGAGACATTCCAAAATAAATGTTTTAGAAGAATTCTGTAAATTTTCTGCCAAATATTATAATAAATGAAGAGCTTTTAAGATGAAGAAACTGTACATCATTGGAGAGTCATCATTAAAATATGATGGTAAAAATGGATTGGGCATATTTGTTGTATGCCATTAGGGGGCATTAGCTTGGTCAGCAGATAGAAAAAAAAGAAGGCTTAGATGTCCAAAGAAAACATGAAATAGAACTGGGGAAAGGGAGTTGAAAGATTGGGGTCTAACTTTTCGCCCGAGTGGTTACCGGGACCCAAATATGGGGTGTAAAGAATAGAACCACTATTACCTGCCATGCATGTCGTAAGAGGCGACTAATGAGGTTTGGCTGAAATTAGATGCACATGTCCTAAACGTGTAAAGGTCTATGCGTTTAGGAGCCTACCAAACCAATGTGCAACGTTCTTGACCTTCTTGGCAAAGATCAAACAAATCACAGAGTGATTAAAATTGATCATAAAGAGCGAAGAAGAAGAGGGGTCTGACTTAGCAAAAAGATGCCAAACTGCAGCAATGAAAATCTCTTGTGTCAAACGTGAGACAAAGAGGATATAGATAGATAGAACCTAAGACTGGTGACATCTACGGGAATCTTATCTCTGAATGGTACTTGTAAAAATCATGCGTTTTCTCTGGTTCTAATTTTTTTGAAGTTCCTTTTTTCCCAATTTGTATTTCTTATTCTCATTGTTGTATTTACCATATTAGAAGAGAACAAATACAGGAGAAGTGATGAAATCAGAGATATGTCTGGTCAACCACTAGTGACAACTGTTATAAGAAAGAGAAGATGGAGATATGTTGGGCACACCTTGAGGAGAAATGATCAAAGAATATCAAAGCAGGCATTGAAGTGGGATGCAAAGGGTTCAAGAAAGAGAGGTCGACCTAAGGAGACCCTGAAATGAACTTTGCTGAGAGAGGCAGGAAATATCGGTCTCAGTTCCATGGAGGAGATTGAGCGAGTTGCCCAGGATAGAGCGGTATGGAGAAATTACTTGCAGGCCCTATGTAGATAAGTGATGCGAGAGGAATATTATTATTATTATTATATTAGAAGAGAATAAGGAGTGTTGAAGAACCCTAGGGGAAGCACTGAAGCCAATGAATATGATTAATAAAAAGATAGAGAATACGTATTAGGGGCTTCACAAAAAACATATTACTAAACACAGGATTCGAACCACAAACCATTATTTTTTACAGCATCTATTGCTTAGTTCTACATACGAGCGTAGTGGCATGACGATATGAAGAGCTTATACATACATATTAGTTGTGTTTCTTTGTAATTTTATCAAACTGCTAAATATTTTATGTGGAATGAGATAAGGGGCAGAAAGTGGTGATGGAAAGGGGACCCACTGAGGAGACCTGCTGACAGCATCACCAGACAGGCCCTCTGATTTTTTTTTTCTGATCCAGAAGCACTTGAGCTGAAAGCTCTTGGCTCGGTGTCATGGACATCGTAACCCTTCGGTTCGGTGCCATGAACACCGTAAATCTGGGGAACCTGTAGCTTTTCTGCCAGTCCGCTGGGTTGAACCCGCACTTACAGAGGACTATTCACCCGTAGTCCAACGTGCTACGAACACGCTGGGCACGCGCCCTCTGATAGGAAACCCCCCCCGGGTAATAGAGGTAGGGAAGACCAGGAACACCAGAAGGCGGAGTTAGAAACAGCATACAAGAAAATGGGA
This sequence comes from Arion vulgaris, assembly GCA_020796225.1. Classification (NCBI taxonomy): domain Eukaryota; kingdom Metazoa; phylum Mollusca; class Gastropoda; order Stylommatophora; family Arionidae; genus Arion; species Arion vulgaris. The sequence goes on from CM036769.1 coordinate 2,394,685, forward strand.
AGAGCACGGATAGATCTGGAAAAGATGGCCTTGAATAGGAGGGCTTGGAAAACCTTGGTTGCCGACCAATGCCTCCCTAGGAGTGAAAAATAGAAATGATTACAATTCCTATAATAAGGTTCTGCATCGTTTTCCTTCTTGTTTCAATATTTCTGTTGATTAATAAAATGATTTCTTTGATGTTTTAAGTTTACCGTATAGATGTTGCAACAGTTGTTCTTGTCAAGCATAGGACATGTTGATGTGTATGGTAGACTTCAGACTAGTTCAAAATGTGTTGTGTATTTTTCTTTAAGGGAATGAGAGAATATATTACGTAGGTGTTTGATATTGTTTCATTATCTGTGATATTTAGATAGTTGGTGGGCGGTATGAGTGGTCCACCTCTGCAGACCATCATCGTCACATCTTGAATCCATCTTCTCTTCCTCTTTTCCAGGGCGCCTCTTCCCTAATGGTCTTCTCCAGCCCGTAACTCTTAGTTGACCAGGGAAAAAGCCATGTTTTTTTTCCCAAGCCATTTGTTTTTAGAATAAAAACTCCCTTTAGTGTGGCTTCTGGTAAAAAGGTGTCCAACCCAAAGCCACGTAGTCTGGAGTTTGGTCCACAATGAGTTAATGTCTTTTTATATGTGCAAAATACTTCAATTTTCTTTTTCTTTTTTTTTTTTGCAGCATCAGCCCCTTTCCTTTGATGAGTACTCTCCGGAATTATTTTATTTGTTCTCTTCTCTGTAAATGATATACGGAGGACTCTTCTGTAACACATATTCAAAAGCACATATATTTGTTCTCTTCTCTGTCCATGATATACGGAGGACCTGTCCATGATATACGGAGTAATCTTCTGTAACACTTAATTGAAAAGCACATATATGCTTTTCCACTACTTTGATACCTCTGAAATCGGAGAAGGCACGCATGTATGGCAGGAGACACTTATTAAATAGGAAAGTATGATTTCACACAAAAATCAATCAGAAGCACCATACCAGCAGCCCTGACTACGCCTGAATTCGTAACAGGCGAACACAAGAAGAAGGAGACTACTTTGTTGCATGTCCATGTTTCACACCCATAAATTGCCACTAGAAATATGCATGCTCTTAGTATTCTGATTTTTGCTTTCCTATCAGTTCCATTCTATACTGTTTTTAATTGTTCCATTGTTATAACTCCAACTTCTTTCTTTTGTCGTCACACTGTTACCGGGTTGTTGCCCAGTGTCGTGGGGGTTTTTTTTGTCTTGTGCTGTTCTGGTAGCTTGGGTGATTGTTATTATTGCTCTTTGACAGGATTCTGCTATGCCATCTACCATCTTTTTTGTAGTCTGCCTCTCACCTTCTTTCCTGGTATTCTGCTGTAGAAGACTGTATACTGTGGAGTTTGGATGCATACTTATTAAGTGGCCGAACCACTTCATTCTCTGTAAATAACTACAACACAGATGGATGTAAATAACTACAACACAGGTGGATGTAAATAATTCCAACACAGATGGATGTAAATAACTACAACACAAATGAATGTAAATAATTCCAACACAGATGGATGTAAATAACTACAACACAGATGAATGTAAATAATTCCAACACAGATGGATGTAAATAACTACAACACAGATGAATGTAAATAATTCCAACACAGATGGATGTAAATAATTCCAACACAGATGGATGTAAATAACTACAACACAGATGAATTTATCATTTATTGTTATTTTTATTTTATACAGACACATCTGAAGAACACAGTTATCAAAAAGTTGTAGAAGCAGATCAAGATACATCTGAAACAATTAAGATGAGTTCAGCAGGTGATGTCGGCAGTCCTACTAGAGATCCAACAGATGTACCAATCATTATATTCTCTATGAATTCCATGGGACCAGCAGCAATATCAGAAACAGTCAAGGTTTGTATTTTTCTATTTAAAAAAACTATCGTTACTCCTGTAGTATCGCTTTGAGGGCGGTGTGGGACGATAGCCTGAGGAATTTAATGGCGACATGGCTAGTGCAGTCATCGTAAAACTGTTCAGGTTAGATTTTTTTCATTTACACCCACAACAGAAAAAAATCTTTGACCTTGCCGTGAATTGAACACGAGTCTCTCGTATGGGAGCCACGCTCTAATCCATTCGACCAAACGCTTGTATTTTTCTAAAGATGATTAATTAATTGATCATTTACCATCAACACATCGAAATGACATTCTTCACGCATTGAGAGAGTCTTTCCGAACAGAGGAGTTTCAGGGCTGTGAATCCCACTTGCTGACCAGATTGAAAGAGATGGGTGTCAATATTGGTGCAGCCGAAAAGAACGACATAATAAATATGCAAAGAGATTGATTAATCAACATCGAACTGGCGTGTTGGGTCACTGGACGCTGCTGGATTTGCTGAGGCGGAGAACGGAGCACCTATGGACATGTCCGGAGTGCTATGATGATAATTCTCATATAACTTATAACTTTTACCATCAACACGTTGAATGCCAGCAGCAGTAAGTGTATCTGTTAGTGAACTTGTTTCTTAGACTAGTGGTCCAGGTTCAATTCTACAGTGGGCATGGAACATTTTTCTACCGTAATGACTCCAGGTCGACCCAGCCTCAGTTGGATGACCACATCACCCATCGTGTGCTGACCACATCACTCATCGTGTGCTGACAGTCAATGAAAAACCTAACACCATATTAACCAATATACCTCGATGTATGAAAAATTATCCCATTACCCCCTGCCCCTTTTTAACATCAAATGCCAGCTGTAATAAATGTTCTACACTTCCGGTTGCTTAGTTATATATCATTTCAAACTGTTGTTTGGCCATCCATTAACTCTTTGAGCCCTTACCTCCTGCACTTTACATTTTTCAGACCATAGACCAGGTCAACCCAACCTCAAAGGGGTACCAGGAAAAGCACTGGGAAGTAAAGGCAGCCAGCGTGATGTTGATTACAACATCCATCGTGTGCTGGCATCAAAATATACTGGCCAAACACCATATTTACACAGGAGGAACAAACAAAGATGTCAAGATAAGAATACACAAAAGCAAGGGGAAAACTTTAGTGCATTGAGTAAGATATGGAAGTCAAAGGAGATCAAAACAAACACAAAGCTGAGAATCTTTCAATCAAATGTGAAGCCAGTGCTGTTGTATGGCTCAGATCCTTGGAGGACAACAAAGGAAACCATCAGAAAACTGCAGACCTTCATTAATAGATGTTTACATAGAATAGAGGGACTGAGATGGTATGATAAGATTACGAACGAGGAACTCAGAGAAAGAACAAAGCAGATACCAGTGGAGAAAGAGCTCAGGAAGAGACGCTGGTGATGGATAGGACATACATTGAGAAGACCGACCGAAAGCATGGCAAGATAGGCACTGTTTTCGAACCCGTAGGGGAAGGCCTAGACAGAGCTGGAGGCTGATATTAAAAGGATAGATAAAACATGGAAAGAATTGGAAGGGATGTGGGTCTTCTCATCCACTGTCTCTGAACCCAGCGTGTTTCAAACTTCCTGAGCATACTTGTTGAGTCACTAAGAAAACACATATAGGTAAAAGTATGTGACTCTAGCGAGACTATTGCTTCAATTGCTGCCACGATTTCCATAGAAAGACTGCTTGTAGTCACGGCAGAACCACCAGTCTTCCTTCCTGAGCATACTTGTTGAGTCACCAAGAAAACATGCATAGGTAAAAGTATGTGACTCTAGCGAGGCCATTGGTGCCATGATTTCCATAGAAAGACTGCTTCTAGTCACGACAGTGCATGTAAGAAAATGTTAGATCATCATCAAGTAGCTTATCCCTTCCGGAGCGTGGTTCCCATGACAGCAGTCCTGAAAAACTCTCTATTCTGTGCAAGTTGTCCAGTGTCAACAGCATTCATTCTCAAATCGTCAATGGCATCTTACACCCATCATCTTCTAGGTCTTCCCCTCATTCTTCTTCCATGTACCATTCCCTCCAAAATTATCTTCTCTATGAACTCATGTCGTTTAATGTTTCCGAAATGTTACATATGAATCATAAAAATTCATACAATTGAAAACTGAATTCAAAAATTGTGTATCTATGTTTGTGGAATGTGTAAATATGTTATTTATTTGTTTCTTATTCTTGAATCTTAAGTATTTGTGTTTTTTTTTGTTACTCCGACCTTCAGGTGAAGCCAGGACAGTCACAGATTAAAAATGGGGATGTCCAGTGTGACCTTGATGAATGTCCAAAGTGAATGGTGGGTAATTATTTGTTCAATAAAGCTCAGAATTATATTTTGTTGTTTTGGGATTTATTTAACTCTTTTTTTTGTTGAGACGTGACTGAATTTTCATTTTTGCAAGGACGATTAACTCTTTCCGTACACAGTTTTACACAGTTAATTCAAGGGATGCAAAAAAAAAAGCAATTAATTCTTTCCACGCCCATTTATTTTCTCAATTTTTAAGCAGTTAATTCAAGGAAGTAAAAAAAAAAAAAATTTAAATTACGATCCCAACTAATCGTCAATAAATAAACATATATATCTTATTATATACTAAATTAAAGAAAACTGGACAACCCAATAGAATAGCAAGGTTGAAAAGTAGTATAAGTAAAACAGTAGAAGTAAAACTAGAAAGACTTCTTATAAGGAAGCAACTCTATGGCGCAGTGTGCAGCTTAAAGCGTGCAACGGATTTCCGCTGTGGCGCAGTGTGCGGCTTAAAGCGTGGAAAGAGTTAAAATACAAAATATTATAACTACTCATCAATAAATAAACACATATATATCTTTTTTATATACAAATTTTAAGTGGACAACCTAATAGAATAACAAGGTTAAAAGTAGTAGAAGTAAAATAGTAGAAGTAAAACTAGAAAGATTTCTTATAAGGGAAACAACTCGAATGGCGCAGTGTGTGAGGTTGGCATTCAACAGAATCCCCCTGTGGCACAGTGTGTGGCGATTGACATGGAAAGAGTTAAAACTCTTTTCCCCTTCAATGATTCAGCGACACTTAGAGTAAGGTTTACCCACATTGCTCTGTCCTTCTCTGCAGAAATGGCATATCACCTGCCAAATGTCTTGCACAAAGCCTGAACTCTGTACCTCCTGCAACAATCCTAGGGATCTTCTGACAAAAATACACTCCTGATCAAAATGACAGTCTGGATTGAAACCCACGATCTACGGAAACCAAGGCAAACATCCTATCCACAGAGACCACCATAAATATCTTCTTTTGTGTTAGTTGAATAATATTGTCAACAATATTGAATTAATTTAGTGTGAATTATACATCTAAAACAGTCTAAATTAGTACGATTGTATTGTTATAGTTTGATTTGTTATAATATTGTAATGAATTACTATTTTCATAGTTTGATGTTCATTTGGCGAAACACGTAATAACAAAGTACTGTAGTTTTTACAAAATACAATGACAATACACAGCAACATTTCAACCAAAAGGCCTTTATCGAGCAAACAATACAACAGGAGTGACGAATTTCACAGCAGACTACATGTAGACTTTGACAAAGATATTACAACGGTCAAAAATGATTGAAAATATGTGTCTAAAAGCGAATAGCTAAATTTTACTGCAGTCTCCATCTATTTTGATGTTCATACAAAATCATGTTGTTATAGATTGACGTTTTAAGAAAGTTTTTAATTATTACTACCATAATTTGATATTCTTAGCAGTTTGTAATTTTGTTTAATTGACATATATATTCTGTTGGTAAATTCTGGTTTTGTAATCACTGTTTCTGTTAATCCTTTTTTTGTATTTGCAGGAGGAGTAATAAGATGAGACATTATAGCCGAGTATACAATTTGGAATGGTTTGAAGCAACAAGGAGGATGTATACTGCAGACCTATACAAGAATATGTTGGTTGGAAGCGGCAAGGGAGATATACAAGGCAGACCCATACAAGAATATGTTGGATGGAAGCAACAAGGGAGATATGCAATGCAGACCTATACAAGAATATGTTGGTTGGAAGCGGCAAGGGAGATATACAATGCAGACCCGTACAAGAATATGTTGGTTTGAAACGATGAGAGGAATGACTGCTGTCATAAAACTACACTCATGTTGTCCACATTCTGAATGATTCTTCTTCAAACGCTCCATTTCGACCACTTGTTAACCACTCTTTGTGATTTGTATGTGATCTGAGCCTAAGGGCGATTGTACGTTTAGCCAGTTATGCGTCTACAAGTAGGCCAGCACATCCAGTTTCTGCAACGCTTTATTTACTAGGTAGCTTCCTAGACCCCTACCTCAGTCGCTCTTACGGCATGATTTCTAGGTCGCAGTGTTACTATTCTTTGCTCCCCTTGTGAGATCCGGCAACACATGAATACTTCTGAGTGATTCATTGAGTATGATCCGAAAGGTGGAGGCTGGTTCAGTATGCAGGCAATGGAATGAATCGCTACAAGCATCAACAGTTTGTAGAATTACACTCATCTTTGTTCCGTGGCACATGGATGTCGATGGCAATGTGACCGTGGCACAATATGTCGATGGCAATGTGACCGTGGCACAATATGTCGATGGCAATGTGACCGTGGCACATGGATGTCGATGGCAATGAGAGAGTAGAGAAGCTGGCTGGCTCTGCCACCATATCGGGGGGTCAGCCAATGGATAGAGCTGACATTCTGAACGCCCTCATAGAGTGTGGCGCAATAAGGACCAATCTACGCCAACTACTAGATTGCAAGAGCTGGGATTGAAGATTGGAGTGGCCAGAAAAGAACAACACAATAGGTATATGAGTAGGCTGAGCAATCAACATTGTACTGGTACAGTTGGTCGCTGTGCGCTGTTGTGGATATTGCGAAGGAGATCGGAGCATCTATGACATTTCTGGAGTGCAGTGCAAATGTTCCAAACTGAAACTGACATTTTACTGAATTTTTCTTTTCTCCAATCCTGTTTTGCCTTGCAGCGTCGGGATAAGAAGAAAGAGATTTCTAGAACGGGTTTTTGTGTGCGCTTCATAAACAGTGTCTTTCATCGCCTCTATTATTTCTAAGGTCAGCTTTAATGAATGAAATATTATAACCAGACGCATGCAAGAATACGTTGGTTGTTGGAAACAATGAGAGGAATGTATAAGGCAGACACATACAAGAATATGTTAGTTTGAAGCAATGAATGAAATATTATAAGCAGACTCATGCAAGAATACGTTGGTTGTTGGAAACAATGAGAGGAATGTATAAGGCAGACACATACAAAAATATGTTAGTTTGAAGCAATGAGAGGAATGTATAAGGCAGACACATACAAAAATATGTTAGTTTGAAGCAACGAGAGGAATATTATAAGCAGACTCATGCAAGAATACGTTGGTTGTTGAAAACAATGAGAGGAATGTATAAGGCAGACACATACAAGAATATGTTAGTTTGAAGCAATGAATGAAATATTATAAGCAGACTCATGCAAGAATACGTTGGTTGTTGGAAACAACAAGAGAAATGTATAACCCAGACTAGTGCAAGAAAATGTTGATTGTTTGAAATAACAAGAGAAATGTCTTCTTCTTTGCGTTTGTTCTTACACCAATTTTAATCACTCTTTGTGATATATTTGATCTTTGCCAAGAACGTGTATACGTTGCACATTTGTTTTGGTAGGCCCCTAAACGCATAGACTTCTACATGTTTCAGCCAAACCTCCTTAGTCGCCTCTTACGACATGCGTGGAAGGTAACAGTGGTTCTATTCTTTACACCCCATATTTGGACCCGGTAATTACTCGGCGAATAGAAATGTTTAACACAGACCTATTGAAGAAAATATTGATTGTTCGAATTTACGAGAGAAATGTTTAACGCAGACCTGTTCAAGAAAATGTTGGGTGTTTGAATTTACGAGAGAAATGTGTAACGCAGACCTGTTCAAGAAAATGTTGATTGTTTGAATTTACGAGAGAAATGTGTAACGTAGACCTATTCAAGAAAATGTTGATTGTTTGAATTTACGAGAGAAATGTGTAACGCAGACCTGTTCAAGAAAATGTTGATTGTTTGAATTTACGAGAGAAATGTGTAACGTAGACCTATTCAAGAAAATGTTGGTTGTTTGAATTTACGAGAGAAATGTGTAACGTAGACCTATTCAAGAAAATGTTGGTTTGAAACAACGAATAGAATGTATAACGCAGATCCATGCAAGAATATGTGTATTAAGACTTTTTAAAACTCACTGTCTTATTAATCAGCTGGATACAAGCTAGTATAGAATGTTTTAAAATATTTAATGCAAGACTGAATTTATTTACTTTTTTTTTCAGTGTTTATGAAGTGTGTGTTGCTTGTCTGTAAGTAAACTAAAGGAACTTTTTTTGTCAATGTTTATGAAGTGTGTGTTGCTTGTCTGTAAGTAAACTAAAGGAACTTTTTTTGTCAATGTTTATGAAGTGTGTGTTGCTTGTCTGTAAGTAAACTAAAGGAATTTTTTTCCATACCTCAAGGTATAGTGGATAATACGGTGTTAGGTCCGTATTTTACATTGACTCTCAGCACATGATGGGGGATGCATTCAAGATTACGCTGGCCTCCTTTACTTCTCAGGGCTTTTCTGGTACCCAATTAACTCTTTCCACGCTAATCGCCGCATGCTACGCCACAGTTGAATTCCATTGAACTCCAATCGCAGCATGCTGCGCCATTCAAGTTGTTTCCCTTATAAGAAATCTTTCTAGTGTTACTTCGACTATTTTACTTCTACTACTTTTTAACCTTGTTATTCTAATAGGTTGTCCAGTTTTCTTAAAATTAGTATACAGGGTGGGCCAAAAAAAAATGAGAACATCGTGTAAAAAGTAATATAATTACATCAAAATTGTATGAACTGTATCCATAATAGCTTAAATTGTTATATCATTTACTTATTACCTATTACGCTTTATGATATTTTAATTTCGACAATTTCCGGCGAATCTTTGATTCTTTGTTAATATGCCAATTGTTGACATCTGCATGTTTAAATTTGTTGCCAAGAATGACAAAAATTACTGCGGAAGACAGTATTCTGATTAAACGAGTGGCGTCGATGCTTAGAAAAATTGAACATGACTTCTGATTAGCTATTGGTTATTGGTTACTAAACTGACGTCATTGCACTCCAGGCAGACCCATAGGTGCTCAGTCTCCCCAACAGATCTCCCAGCACACCTCTCACTCTGCCTCTCAGGCATCCAGTTCGACTTGAACAACGGGTAACTCCAAACTGCTTAAATCGCTTGATCGATTCAACATCGATTTTAGTGTCCTCATCCAACAGACAGTCGCAAGAGACCGAAGAATATCCCCTTATCCATCTTCAACTCCCCAACAATCGATGCTGTTGACACAAGCCTGTCCACTCATTACCGTAAACACCCGCATGCCTAGGACAGTATATCCACGTAAGCCGCTGGAGGTTAGAAACTTCTATAGACGACATCCACTCATACCGAAACCTGCCCTTCTGGATCTTGTGAAGCATCAACTGAGAGTCAGATACAACAACTGCCCCAGTAAATGAAGTCCCAGAGATATAATGGAGGGCAGCAGTAACGCCTCAACCTCCATCCTCATACTAGAAGTAGTTGTCCTGTATGCCCCACTTCGCTCTGCAACAACCCTACCATGTGCATAAATACTTGGCAAACAAAATTACATGAAACAATATAATTAAATTAAATAACATTTCGAAATAACGCGTATATTACGTGATGTTCTCATTTTTTTTGGGCCCACCTTGTATAATAAGATATATATATGTTTATTTATTGATTAGTTATAATTTTTTTATTCCTTTTTGTGTGCCTCCTTTCAACTAACTGTGTACGGAAAGAGTTACGCTGGTCAACCTGAGAACCACTATGGTCGGAGAAATATTCCATGCCCACTGTGGAATTGAACCCGAACTAGTAGTCTAATAAGCGAGTTCACTACATACTACGCTACTGCCGCTCTGTTTGCTTGTTTGTGGTTTTATGCTATTTATGCAATATCCTGGACTAAAGTGATTCATGATTGTATTGATAGAAATTCAAGTATATTTTGCATTTCAGCAGTGTTTATCTAGTCTTGTTCGAGGGCTCCACTTGTTAACCACTCTTTGTGATTTGTATGTGATCCAAGCCTAAGAGTAATTGTATGTTGTGCCAGTTATGCGCCACCAAATTATTCCAGCACATCCGATTTCCGCGATGCTTTTTATTTACTAGGAAACAACACTCTACAGAAAACTACGCAGACCTCGGTGTGAGCTAAAAAAAAGACAGTGAAGTTTATACAAGAGACAACATTGAATATATAGACAATATTTCAAGCAAACGAAAGGATTTACTAGTGTAGCTTCCCAAGGCCTCTACCTCAGTCGCCTCTTACTGCATGCCTTGTAGGTTAGTTAGTTAGTCTTTCCTCTTGGGCCTGTGGGCGGGGCAGAGGTCATAGTTCTCCATGTCTCGCGGTTCGCTGCTATCTGTTTTAGGTCTTTAATGTTTACTAGGCCCATCGTTGAGCCTTCTCTGGTGATGGTTCTACGAAGAGTCTCTCTTGGTCTTCCTCGTTTTCTTTTTCCCTCTAGTGTCCATATGAGGGATTGGTAAGGGAGTCTTCTCTCATCCATTCTAAGTGTGTGGCCGATGTAGTTCCAGCGGCGCTTTCTTATAAAATTTGATACATTTTCTTGCTTGGTCTCTTGTCTTATTTGTGTATTGGGTCTGAAATCTGACCATTTGAGGTTCAATATTCTTCTAAGACATTTATTCTCAAAGTTATCTAATTTTCTTTCTAGAGCTTTTGTTGCTTTCCAACTCTGGCATCCATAAGTTAATACTGGAATCACACAAGAGTTAAAGATCTTTAATTTTAAGTGCTTGCTGAGTGAATTGGACTTCCATATATTTGACAATTTGTTAAAAGCACTTGATGCCAATGCGATTCTGTGTGGAATTTCTGGCGCTGTATCCCCGTAGATGACATCATACTCCCTAGGTATGTAAAACTTTTGACTTTTTCAAGAGTGTAGTTTTTAGTTGAATATTTTCTGGACTGCTGGTAAGGTCAACAATTTTTGTTTTGTGGTGTTTATTTGGAGACCAATTTGTCCTGAGATATTTTGGAGAAGGTTTGTTTTCATTTGAATATCTTGATGTGATGAACTCAAAAGGGCTATATCGTCGGCAAAATCAAGGTCTTCTAAAATGTTATCAACCCACTTGATGCCCATATTTGCGTTATTGGTGCATTTTCGCATGACCCAGTCAATTGCTATTCCAAAGAGCATTGGCGATAAGACGCAGCCTTGTTTCACTCCTGTTTCCACTGGGAACCAGTCAGAGTTACCGAAATCTGTTCTTACACTGCAGCGCGATTCACTGTAGAAGGATTTTATGATGTTGATGAATTTAGTAGGGAAACCATCGTTTTTTAGTAGTTTCCAAAGCGTAGGACGGTGAATACTGTCAAACGCTTTCTGAAAATCAACAAAGTTGATGATTAAATTCGATTGAAATTCTACGAACTCTTCAATGATTACTCTTAGTGTGAAGATGTGATCTATGCATGCTCGTTTTGGTCTAAACCCTGCTTGTTCTTCTCTTAGCCTTTCATCTATAGACTTTTCAGTCTCTCGAGTAACATGCTACAAAAAGTTTTCCTGGCACTGACAGTAGGGTGATCCCACGCCAGTTATTACAATCAGACAAATCTCCTTTTTTAGGTAATTTGAAAATAATACCATCTTTCCACTGTTGTGGTGGGGATTCATTTTGCCAGATTTCATTTATCAGTTGGAGTATATGTTGTAAGTTGTTATCATCTGCTGCTTTGAGCATTTCTCCAGAGATGTTATCATCACCAACCGCTTTGTTGTTTCTCAATTTTTAATGGCAGATTTCAACTCCTCCAGTGTGAATGGCTCGCAGGAAGCTTCTAGTGTGGGCATGGTGATTTCTTCATCTAGGTTGGGAACAATCTCTGGTTGCGGTCTATTTAGTATTTCTTTAAAATGTTCTGCCCATCGTTGTTTTGTTGTTCTTCTGACAGCAGTATCCTACCTTGATTGTCTTTGATGGGTTTATTTGGTGTAGGAGTATGTTTGCATAGTTGCTTCATAATGTGGAATACGGTCTTGTTGTTCCCAGTTTTTGCAGCTGTTTCCGCATCGGTGGCTAGATTGTGAATAAAGTTTTGTTTATCTTTTCGTTTTCTTGACTTCACCTCTTTATCTAACATGGTGTATTTTTGTTTCTTGGTATCGTATGCAAGCTTGTCTTTCGTGGATAGAAGAGTTAGTTTTGCTTGTTTCCTTTCTTGAATTTTTGTCCATGTGTTTTCGCTTAGCCACTTTTTCTTCTGTCTTTGGACATACCCTACTGTGTTTTTGCAGCATTTATCAGCGTGTTTTTGAGAAATACGCTGTAGAAATACGCTTGTAGGTTCCAGTGTTACTATTCTTTGCTCCCCTTGTGAGCCAACCGCAACACACGGGTGGTTAGTTAATTAACAGAACTAATAAATATCACTGCACTGGCTCCAGGCAGACCTATAGCTACTCTTATCAGCAGGTAGTTAAGGGTTAGTATAATGAAAGATCTAACAGTTTGTGCATTGGAATAGGGTGAATAAGTAGTTTTAATAACCTCAGAGAAAACACCAGAGTCAATAAATAAGTAGTTTTAATAACCTCAGAGAAAACACCAGAGTCAATAAATAAGTAGTTTTAATAACCTCAGAGAAAACACCAGAGTCAATAAATAAGTAGTTTTAATAACCTCAGAGAAAACACCGGAGCCAATAAATAAGTAGTTTTAATAACCTCAGAGAAAGCACCAGAGCCAATGAATATGCTAAATAAATAGACAGTAAACACATATTTATCATTATCAGGTGCCTTGCCGGCTGGCGTAGGCAATAATGGATCTCCACAAATCTTTTTGGTGTTTGCTATCAACTCAGATGTTGACGCTCTAATGTGCCATGAAGTCAGGCTATCCAAAATTTTCTCTCTCTGTCTCGTCTACCCTCGATTTTACCAGTTGTTATAATGTGTTCTAAACCTCCCTCCTCATCACATGCCCGAAAAATGATGACTGTCTCTTTCTTATATTGATGATAAACTTTCTCTGTGTCTTGACCTCATTCAACACCTCAACATTAGTCATTTTAGCAGTCCATGGAATTCTCATCATTCTTCTGTAAAACCACATCTCTGTGGCCTCCAGAGATTTTCGATCTGTTTGTTTATTGTCCTTGACTGGTATCCGTATGTCAGTTTTGGTTCTATGTATTACAGATTTATAAGTATTACAAATTATAAATGCAATCTTCATACCAACACTGTGCTACCAGTGTTAAACATGGGCACTGACTGAAGAACACGAGAAATTAAAATTACCACCTGTGAAATGAGATGCTTGAGGAAAGCGGTAAATAAAACAAGAAGAGACTATAGAATAAATGAGGAAATTAGAAGAACAGTCAGAACAACACCTGCTATTAGATGATTCATTGAAAAACAGAAACTAAAATGGTTGGGCCACTTGGTGAGAATGAACCCAAATACATAAATTGTAAGAGCATACAACCTGAAAAAGGAATCATAAGAGGAAGGGGCAGACCAAGAAAAGATGGATTGATGGAGTTACAGACATCTTAAACTCCACAATACCACAGCATATCAAGCGACCGAGCATGCACTATCTCGAAAACCGATCATCAGTTAAACTTGCTTCCAAATGGCAAAAAGCAGAGAAGGACAAAAGATAGAAACAAGCATTAACTCTTTCCGCGCTTTTCGGCGCACACTACGCCACAGCGGAAATTCGTTGAAAGCCATTAGTACACTGCGCCATAGAGTTGCTTCCCTTATAAGAAATCTTTCTAGTTTTACTTCTATTTTTAACTCTTTCCACGCCCATTTATTTCCTCAATTTTAAGCAGTTAATTCAAGGGAAGTAAAAAAAAAAAAAATTCCCAACTACTTATCAATAAATAAACATATATATATTATTATATACTAAATTGAAGTAAACTGGACAACCTAACAGAATAACAAGGTTGAAAAGTACTATAAGTAAAACAGAAGAAGTAAAACTAGAAAGACTTCTTATAAGGGAAGCAACTCTATGGCGCAGTGTGCGGCTTAAAGCGTGCAACGGACTTCCGCCATGGCGCAGTGTGCGGCTTAAAGCGGGGAAAGAGTTAACCTTGTTATTTTACTAGGTTGTCCAGTTTTCTTCAATTTAGTATATAATAATATATATATGTTTATTTATTGACGAGTAGTTGGGATTGTTTTTGTGGGTTTATTTTTACATCCTTGAATTAACTGTTTAAAAATTGAGGAAATAACTCGCGTGAAAGAGTTATGAGCCTTTGGAAAAATATATCAAATACAGGATTGAAATCACAACCTTACTTCTTATGGCAACCCATTGCCTATCTCGAATCCTGTGTTTGGTAAATTGTTTTTTCCAGGAGTCCTAATACTTGTTTCCTTTCTATTCATTGAAACGGATGAAGATCTAACTTAATTCCACAGAAGATGAAGATAAAAGGTACAATACTGGAGAGGGATAAACAAAACTTTACTGCAATTGTTAGAAAGAAGAGGTGTAGCATTGAGTTTGTATGATAGCAAAGATCTTGTGATATTACTTCAAATTTTATTGTTTATCTGGTGACATTCCATTGTGGGTCCACCACATGTTTTGAACATATTAATACGGGGTAATTTGCTCATTATTATGTGTTTACGTTTCTGTTTTATTGTGATAAAGGTGATAATGTCTAGTTGTTTGACTGTGGTAATGAAGATCAACTGTTTGACTGTGGTAAGATCAACTGTTTGACTGTGGTAATGAAGATCAACTGTTTGACTGTGGTAATAGATGAACTGTTTGACTGTGGTAATAGATGAACTGTTTGACTGTGGTAATAGATGAACTGTTTGACTGGTAATAGATGAACTGTTTGACTGTGGTAATAAAGATCAACTGTTTGACTGTGGTAATGAAGATCAACTGTTTGACTGTGGTAATGAAGTTCAACTGTTTGACTGGTAATAGGTGAACTGTTTGACTGTGGTAATAGGTGAACTGTTTGACTGGTATTAGATAAACTCTTCTGCAGTTCATTGTTCATTTGAGTACCATCTTTATCAGACATGTCCATAATTGCTCTGATTTCCTCCTAAACATGTCTTTCAGTGTGTTTAGACTAACAACCTGCCCTGTGCTGGTTGGTGTATCTGCGGTGGTTTCTCACATGGTTTTCCCCATCTTGTTGCACAAGTTGGTATCTCTAGCTTTTACAGCCGAGATAGAGTATTCTACTTCGAACGCTCCATATTGACACCTGTTAAGCCACTCCGTGATTTCTATGTGATCTGAGTCTAAGAGCAGTTGTGCTAGTTATGTGCCTACAAGTAGGCCAGCACATATGATTTCTGTGACGCTATTTTTTAACTAGGGTAGCTTCCCTAGGCCTCCTACCTCAGTCGCCTTGTAACTTATTTTCTCCCCTTACGGGACACGCAACACAAGGGCAGAGATAGAGTATACCCTTATCTTCACACACAACCAGTCATGATCTTCTGTGTCATGCTCAGAAATTGAATTTCAATAGAGACTGAATTTGGGCTGCATAATCTTTCCTGCATTTTTGTTTGACTGCAGTAAAACTATGTAGCAAGAGAAGACTGCAGTAAAACTATGTAGCAAGAGAAGACTGTAGTAAAACTATGTAGCAAGAGAAGACTGCAGTAAAACTATGTAGCAATGGAAGACTGCAGTAAAACTATGTAGCAAGAGAAGACTGCAGTAAAACTATGTAGCAAGAGAAGACTGCAGTAAAACTATGTAGCAATGGAAGACTGCAGTAAAACTATGTAGCAAGGGAGACTGCAGTAAAACTATGTAGCAAGAGAAGACTGCAGTAAAACTATGTAGCAAGAGAAGACTGCAGTAAAACTATGTAGCAAGAGAAGACTGCAGTAAAACTATGTAGCAAGAGAAGACTGTAGTAAAACTATGTAGCAAGAGAAGACTGCAGTAAAACTATGTAGCAAGAGAAGACTGCAGTAAAACTATGTAGCAAGAGAAGACTGCAGTAAAACTATGTAGCAAGAGAAGACTGCAGTAAAACTATGTAGCAAGAGAAGACTGCAGTAAAACTATGTAGCAAGAGAAGACTGCAGTAAAACTATGTAGTAATGGTGAAACATATAAAAACAAAGTACTGTAGTTTTACAACGTACAAAAACAATAACAATATATGGCAATGTTCTGACTAAAAGGCCTTTATCAAGCAATGTATACACCAGAAGGGAAGCAATTCACTTCTTAAACGGTAGACAATGAATTTATTCCTTTCTGGCGTATCCTTTTATTGATCGAGACTAGCCTTTTTGTTGGTCGAAACGTTGCTGTGTATTATTTTTGTATTTTGTAAAACTACAATACTTTGTTTTTACGTGTTTGCCATTGCTACATGGAACTTGCTTTCTTAAAAGTTCATTAAAATAAATTTACATCTTCTTCTTTGCGTTCGTTCTCTTCTTCTTTGCGTTCTTCTTTACAACCAATTTTAATCACTCTTTGTGATATGTTTGATCTTTGCCAAGAACATGTATCGTTGCACATTGGTTTGGTAGGCTCCTAAACGCATAAGACTTCTACACGTTTAGGACACATGCATCCGGTTTCAGCCAAACCTCCTTAGTCGCCTCTTACGACATGCGTGGCAGGTAACAGTGGTTCTATTCTTTACACCCCAAATTTGGGCCCGTAACCACTCGGGCGTAAATTTACATATATTAAAAGTTAACTAAATTGATGTCGTAAATAAACGTACAGCTTACGAGATAAAAATTGGATAGCTTCATCTATTCACTACTATGCAAGCTTGCTGTTCTCTTTGTAGACAATCAGCCATTACCTCTAGTCAGTTTAAAAACTCAGAATTTTAAACACGTAACAGACATCGCAAGAGGGCACATATTTACGACAGCGCAACTTGTATGTTTGCACAATTATAACACACATATTTACACACCAAAACTTCTTTTCATGAAACATTATATATTGGGTTTATTTGTAGAAATTACAAGAAGTCAACGAACATATTCAAGAAAATTCATCAAGATTAAATACACCAAATATTCTCTTCTTCTTCTGCGATCTCTGGTCATGCGCTTAATTTACTGTGGACCACAAACTGGGCAGTCAGCTTCAGGTCTGTCAGGTTTCCTTCTTCGGTGATCTCTGGTCATGCGCTTAATTTACTGTGGACCACAAACTGGGCAGTCAGCTTCAGGTCTGTCAGGTTTCCTTCTTCGGTGATCTCTGGTCATGCGCTTAATTTACTGTGGACCACAAACTGGACAGTCAGCTTCAGGTCTGTCAGGTTTTCCCAAAGCTTAGTTTGCCCCAAATATAATATCTATGACATTACAAATCCATTGATGTGTAAATATATTGCTGTGTAAATATATTGCTGTGTAAATATATTGCTTTCATACACTACATATTATTTTCTGTAACTATATCCTTTTTTAAATGGATGGGTAGTTAGCCCATCGCACAACACCCAACCTGGAGGACCAGGAGCAGACAGTATAGACATCCACTGCCATCTAGACTAGAACAAAGCACAGGATATTCAGTTCAAATGTGAAATCTGCGTTGTTATATGGCTCGGAATCGTGAGTCATTAAGTTCA
Organism: Arion vulgaris; assembly: GCA_020796225.1. Lineage (NCBI taxonomy): Eukaryota > Metazoa > Mollusca > Gastropoda > Stylommatophora > Arionidae > Arion > Arion vulgaris. The sequence continues at coordinate 2,412,427 of CM036769.1, forward strand.
AGACAAATAAGATTCAGATCTTTGTCAACGGATGTCTTCGGCGGATTCTCAGACTGAGATGGTATGATAGAGTTGCAAACACAGACCTGTGGATAGGAACCGGACAGAAACAACCCACGATGACCCAGGTTAGGAGGAGAAAATGGCTATTTGGTCGGACATACCCTGTAGAAGACAGTCGAGTGTCACTAGAAAAGCACTTTAGTGGAACCCGCAAGGGAAACGAAAAAATAGGCGTCCTAAACAAACCTGGAGACTGAGTCATCTTGAGGAACTGAAGTATGCTGAACTATCATGTTTGAGGAACTGAAGTATGCTGAACTATCATGTTTGAGGAACTGAAGTATGCTGGACTATCATGTTTGAGGAACTGAAGTATGCTGGACTATCCTGCTTGAGGAACTGAAGTATGCTGAACTGTCATGGGAAGTCATAAGGAAAACAGCTAGAGACTGAATAAAGTGGTGAACAACTGTTGAGGTTCTATACTCCTCCAGGAGCTGAGAGGAATACGTCAGTTTATCATACACACATGCACACATAGTTCAATAATAATAATATCATAAATATATTCTTATGAATTTCCAGTTTGAAATAAATACTGTTTCTGCATTCACTATTACATCAATCTATAAGCTATATATTATGTGGTGTGTGTATTTTTTAAGCTCTTATGCAGTATATTGTTATCATGTTTTTAATCTGCTCAAAACATTGGTTTTTTTACTATTTGATATACACCTAAGGGCAAAGGTTATCTCATAACTTATAATGGCATATAAACTGTTAGAGACTTCATAGTACTAGACTTGAAATAGAAATTTGAAATGTTAAATTTCATTCCTACCAATTCAACCATCATGAAACAACTGGAAAAGCGCACCAGAACAAAAAATACATGATGAAATTGGATGCACTGGGCCTGTCAAAAGGCGTCAGATATTATTGCGGTTTAGTTTAGTCTGGAGATCATCAACACTGCACATAAAACCAATTAGCCCATAAGTGCTCCGATCTCTTCCTTGGTATGTCTCTCAGTGTGTGGCAACTAACTGCACCAGTTCTATGTTGGTTTACTATTTTTCTTTGGCATCAAGTAAAACGCTCTTGTCTAGTGACACCACATTTTATTTCATGTTTTTTGCACTCTGGTTAGGGTTGTACCACCATTCCTTAAATCTTTTACACTTCCTCTCCTTAGGAATTCAGAATATCAACTTGGTCCATTTGCTAGCCTGCACTCTACCTGCAAGCATATCTGTGCATTCATTCCCCTTCACACCTGCATGTATACCCTTGCACAAAAATAGGACTGATTTTGTCAGCCTAGACCTCCTCAGATTTCAAACAAACTGTACATCACTGGAGACTATCATTAAAAGGTGAAGATGGGGGTGGATTGGTCATGTATGTCGTATGTCAGTAAGAACATTGGCTAGAACAGTTCTCGGATGGACAGCAAATGGAAAAAGGTTGGGATGTCCAAAGGAAACAAGGAGAAGAACTGTGACAAAAGAGTTGAAAGATTGTAGCCTCACATGGGATACAATTGGTAGAAAGACGGCAGAATGGACCAAGATGAAGCTAGCAGCAGGACATCAAATAAACCTTGAACATGACGCTTGAGGAGGCGGGAGAACTTACTACAGACATAAGAGTTCTTCAGGCAGGCTGTGATGAAAGTGACGTTCTGCAATGGACATGCTACTTGATGATAAATGTAGCAGTGGTTTTCAGAGAACAGTAACGGAAGACATTGTTTCTGGAGTACAAGGCAGGGGGTGACCAAGACGAAGGGAGCAGCATGATATCAAATAAACCTTGAACATGACGCTAGAAGAGGCGGGACTAGAGACAGAGTTTTTCAGGTAGTCTGTGATGAAAGCAACGTTCTGCAAGGGACATGTTACTTCTTAAAGAACCACTTAACTAGCTACCTACCTTAACATTTAAAAAATAACATATTCCAATTTGTATGCAAACTATACGCTGTTTATGTAACCTTACTATGTCACAGTGATAAAAACCTTGCACTTGTAATTTTTTCTTCAGTAATTGTTTCAATACCTTTCTCCCATCTTGGTTTTTATTTATCTGTTTTATTTATTGATAGACTTTTTGATAATGATTTTGTTGACACTGTTCATATTTAAATATAATATTTATTAAATGATTCTGCAGCAAAGTATGTTTGTTATTCACATTTTTTCACTGGTTAAATTACAGCAATTTGTCACTTGTCATGTTAATTTATTGATTGATTCTTCTTCTTCTTCTTTGCGATCGCTTTTTGATGATTATACCGTTAGACGCGTTCTTATGATGAAATCGACTGTAGTCTGGAGCTCATCTCTAGTGCCATGTAGTTTTGAATGTAGTGTTGTAGGGCCAGCATTCCTTTCTTGGGAGGACATACAGGGGCAGTCTTGCAGGACATGTTCTGTGGTTTGTTCAGCGGAGCCACAGGGGCACAGAGGGTTGGGGACAATCGCAGCCTGTGGAGGTGTTTGTTCAGTCTGTTATGACCTATCCTGAGTCAATTGATTGATTCACCTGTGTGTTGTCCGGGCTGTCAATGGAAGCAAAGAATAGTAACACTGCAACCTATAAGGCATGTCGTAAGAGGCAACTGAGGTAGAGGCCTAGGAAGCTCCCTAATAAATAAAAAGCATTGCAGAAATCAGATGTGCTGGCCTTATTTGTAGGTGCATAATTGGCACAACATTCAATCGCTCTTAGGCTTAGATCATATACAAAGCACAAAGAGTGGTTAACAAGTGGTCCATAGAAGCGTTCGAAGAAGAAGATTGATTGATATCATCATTGCACTTTGGTAGTAACCATGTGTGCTCCAATCTCTTTCTTACACAGGACTGTATCATGTTAAACTCTTTTGTTAGTGGTTTTATGAATGAGGTGTAGATGCCCGTCTGCCCAGCGTGTTCGTAGCGTGTTGGACTACGGGTGACTATCCCTCTGTGTGTATGGGTTCAATTCCGCGGGATGGCAGAAAAAGCCACAGATTCCCAGATTTACGGTGTTCGTGGCACCGAACCGAAGGGTTACGATGTCCATGGCACCGAGCTGAAGAGCTGGAAAGCTCAAGTGCTTCTGGATTGAAGAAAAAAAAATGAGGAGTAACCAAAACATATTTTTTTCTCTCTATGGGGGTATCTGTGGCTAACTGGTCATTGCCTTTAGTTCTGATTGTCATGTATTTGAATTCAGACTGTGTTGTTCTGTTCACAAGCGCATTTCTCTGGAGATCCCTAGGGTTGTTGTAGGAGCTACAGAGTTCTTGCTTTGCGTGATACTCTCAGTGAGGGGCATGCCATTTCTTGCTGAGAGGGACTGCTGGCCATATGGGGTACTTCTTCTTCGAGCGCTCCATATCAACCACTTGGCTGCAAGTGGTGTCTTTGATACATGATAGAATAGGCGAACATGATCGAGCTAAATGAGGTGTAGAAAGTCACGCTCCATATCAACCACTTGGCTGCAAGTGGTGTCTTTGATACATGATAGAATAGACGAACATGATCGAGCTAAATGAGGGGTAGAAAGGCATGCTCATGTTCTTTTTTTAACAAATGTTACTGCCTGTATTCTCTTTGAGACAACTGCAGGAGAAATGTCGCGAACAATGCATGCCACTGTACATTGCCTTCATAGATCTAACAAAGGTATTTGACCTAGTGAGTAGAGATGGCCTCTTCAAGCTTTTGAAAAAATCGGCTGCCCTCCTACATTGCTTAAAATCAAAACATCATTCCATAACAACATGAAGGGTACAGTGATGTTTGATGGGGCCTCCTCAAGCGCTTTTCCTATCAACAGCGGCGACAAGCAGGGTGCGTACTTGCACCCACACTCTTTGAGATATATTTCTCCCTACGTCTCTCCCATGCTTTTGAATCCGCCGAAGAAGGAATATTTCTCCACACAAGATCAGATGGAAAATTGTTCAACATGGCGCGACTCAAAGCAAACAAAGACCAAAGTCCAAAGAGCCACCATCAGGGAACTTCTGTTTGCCGATGATGCAGCATTAACATCACACACAGAAGAAGGGCTACAACACCTAATGGACAGATTTGCTGCACGCAGCATCAAATGAATTCGGCTTGACCATCAGCCTGAAGAAAACAAATATAATGTTCCAGGATATTAGCAGAGCCCCATCTATCAACATTGGCAGTCATACGCTTGAAGTAGTCAACACCTTTACATACCTTGGCTCTGTCATCAGCAGCAACCTCTCCTTCGATGATGAAATTAGTGGTCGCATTGGGAAGGCCTCCACTGCTATGTTTAAATTAGCAAAGCGTGAATGGGAAAACAGGGCATTCACAAGAAACACCAAGACACAAGTATATAAAGCTTGTGTTCTCAGCACTCTTCTGTATGGTAGTGAGACATGGACCACATATGCTAGACAAGAACATCGCCTCAACACCTTCCACATGCGCTGTCTCAGGCGAATATACAACATCCGATGGCAAGATCACATCTCCAATATAGAAGTCCTGAACAGTGCTGGCATTCCAAGCATGCACACTTTACTGAGTCAGCGACGTCTCAGATGGCTGGGACACGTGTGCCGTATGAGCGATGATAGAATCCCAAAGAACATTCTATATGGTCAACTCGCATCTGGTGCTAGGCAGCATGGGCGCCTATTATTACGCTTCATTGACACCTGCAAGCGTGATCTAACTTCATGCGGCATAGACAAAAACACTGGGAGCGGCTGGCCAAAGACAGGCAAGCATGGCGAGCGGCAATGAGGGGCGGCTCAAAAGAAAAGAAGAAAAACAACATCACATGTGGAGGCAAAGAGAGCACAGAGGGCAGAGAGAACATCCCATGCATCGGCTCTAGTCTCCAGTTTTACCTGCAGCAACTGTGGCAAGCATTGCCACTCCAGAATAGGCCATTACAGCCACATGAAACGTTGTGATTCAGCACAGAACATACTACGTGACGCAACACCTATTGTCTCCTGAGACAAAGAGGACAATGATGATGATGATGACGACTGCCTGTAGTACTAGCGCTTTTTAGAGCGGTGTAAGACAGGCGGAACGAGAGACTGAATAATGTAATAGCCGCATGCCTAGTGGTGGGATTTTTAACGAAAGTTTAAAAAAAGTTCTGATTGTCTCGTGTTCAGAAACCAATGTCAAACTACTGAACGTATAAGTGGTGCCTAGAAAATCAATGACTCGTTTACTGTGGTTGATGGCTACGTCCTGTAAAGGATATGCCACGATTTTCATGACTAGTGCAGTTGTCGCGAAGCTGTTCATGTTAGAATTTTTCATTTATGCCAACAACAGAAAAAAACTTGGTCTTACTTTGAACTGAACTTGGGTTTCCATCATGGGAGCCGAGCTCTGATCCATTCGGCCAGACGCTACTCTCATGTTCTCTTAATATTGTTAAATACATGTGTACCTGATGAAACTGACTGGTATTCTACATTGGTTTTAGAATCTTGACTAAAAATCTGCTGATCGTTGTCCCAAAGTTGGGCAATGCTAGGTGTGTTGTGAAGTGTGTTTTGAATACTACCATTTGCCATCTGCCAAGCGTAGTAACGTTTGTTACAGTTAGACATTTCTGAAGATGTCTGATGGTGGTGATGTGTTTCTTGTTGGTAGTTGTTGTGGTCAGATAACGTTGATGTCGTTGTGTCTTCTGTGCGAGACGTTGACTGTGTGAATGATTGCTGTTTCCAATTGTTAGTAAATGTTTTGAGTTTTATATTGTGAATGTTTGATTCTCGTTTCCGTATGTTCTGTGCCAGATCTGGAAAATGTAGGTCATGGGGATGATGATGAGAAGGAAAAAGTAATCCATCTATTGTATACAATTGTTCCACCGCTAGGGACTGCATTGTCCTAATTAGACGATCGTCATGCGTGTCTTTGCAAGGATATGTTGATGTAGGAAGAATCGTCAATGAAGTAGAAGTAGTTGTTAAGTCTTGTCGATTTGATGTCATGTGTTTGTTTGACCGCGCACTATTGATTCTTCTTGGAACAAGTGCTTTATCTGAAGTGGCTGCAATTTTGATTCCAGATTGATTGATTTTTGATAGTTTTGAAGTCAGTTGTGTTTTTTTCGTTGCGGCTATCGATTTTTTCACAGTATCTAGTGAGATTCTTTCACAATCGTTTTTCTCAGTTTGTTTTCTAGCACTTACTGCTCTTATCGATTTATTTTGTGAGAGTCTTCGTCTTGCTCTTCTTTTTCTTGACTCAGATTCAGGCGCAGATGATGTAGGCTGAGGCTCAGTAATTTTGATTACCTTAGCAACTTGTTTTGAAGTATGTTTTACCGCATTCGAATTGCATTCTTTTGACTCTGGTATTTTGCTAATGTTTGGGAGGAATAGTGCTACAGTTTGTAGCTGTTTCAGTCGGTATTGGTAACGATAATACATCGTCTGTGGCATCTGCTTCATCGTTGTCGTCTGAATCCAAGTCATCTGAATTTGAATCATCAGATTCTGAGCTAGACTCACTTGAAGACTCTGAAGATGACCTTCTTCCTGGAATCTCACGCACTCGAACTAGAAAACCATCTGGTAAAAAGTGTACCCGTTTCTTGCTACTTTGACCACTTGTTTCATTACATGTGTCGCTGATTCCATTATTACTGTATTGTGGTAGATCCAACTCATAGCTGGCTTCGTCGTCAGTTACACCTGGATCCGATATAGTTCCATCTTCAACATTTGTGTCGTCCATACCAATCCGATAACCCCTTCAGGCTCCAGTGGAAACATTACACCAAATTGTTGAACTCAAGTAGCAAGTAGCGTCCCCTGAGTAACGATAATCCCATTGTGTGTAACGAATAAAGGAAATTAAAAATTACAGACTTGCATGTACTAGATTGGAATATTTGGAATTGAAGTAACCTTTTTACATTCTCACTAAGTTACATGATCTCGATCGATCAGGTATGATATTTACAGATTTAAAGGGTTGGGAGAGGAAAGGGTGTCATATGTGTGTGTTCGTGCTGGGAAAATTTTTCCAGGATCTTTGCACTAGGAATCCATCATTTCAACACATGGCTACACAAACACATACAGTCTAAACGTGTCATTTTAATGTATTATTATGAATTGTTTGTAAGTAAAACAAAGTATTGATGAAAACTATCAAATTTTCAAAGCAATGTGTAAAATGTGTTGATGTTGTTCTGTCTATTCGCAACTGCCTGTTGGATGAAGACACTAAAATAGATGTTGAATCGATCCAGCGATTTAAGCAGTTTGAAGTTACCCGTTGTACATGTAGAACTGTTGAAGAGTGTATTTAATCAGCGAGCCACGAGAACCATCAGTATGCATACTCTTCTATTTATGTTTGGGGAGACTGAGCACCTATGAGTCTGCCCGGAGTGCAATGACGTCAGTTTAGTATCCAATAGCCGATTGGTCGCGTCTGCAATAATATGTCAATTTCGATCCTAAGCTTGGAAGAAAAAGGAAGTGAGAAGTAACAATCACGTTAAAAATGAGTGTTTAGCCGAACCGGTTGATAGTAAACCGTTTACGGCTATTATATATGCTTTCTCTGTGGTTGCAGGGGGAGCCAGAATGATACTGACTAGATCTCAAGATAGAGAACCAACATGTGCAGCTTTCTGACGATTGATACTCATTGTAGATGTGCCTTGGTGATCCTCTGGAACGTAGGAACACATGCATTAAGTATGGTAGAACTCGACTGGTCCAGCAGGAAATCTGGTGGCGGGGAATGATCTCAGTGAACCCTATTTTGACTGCTATATTATTCAGCAGTAAAAAAAGCCCACTTGCTCCCTGGTACTGATGCAGTTATATTCTGTTTCCTGTCCGAGGTGGACAAAATATCTACAGACACTCATTTAGTTAATGCAATATCGCTAATGGACTTGTTCAGAAGAAGTCTTCCGAGACCAATCTGTGAATATATATCAATTAAAAAAACACATTATAGAAATTATGTCCAGGACACAGAAAGCATAAACATAAAACAACAAAGCGGGTCTCTGTGACGGAGAAGTTAGGTGATCGTCTCTCATGTCAAAGGTACTCGATTCGCTCCATTGTGGAGCCATCTGGATATTTTTCCATATATCCCTGATCTCATTGTAGGTGAGATCGAGTTCCTAGTCCTATCGGAGACGGACGATAAAAATAGATCCCGTGTTCAAGTTGAGCAAGTAAAAGAACCCTTAGCAGTTTCAGAATCGAGAATAACAGGCTGTAAAGACGCTGCATGGCACGGACAAAATTCATTAGAAAAGAATGAAAATAAAATTCCTACAAAAATATCTTCACCATCTTCAAAATTACATGAGGGACCCTCGCCGGTGCTACAGAGTTCGTGCACTGGAGCTGAGATCTTCCTGTGTAAGAAAGAGATCGCAGCACACATTGTTACTCACCGAAGTGCAATGATGATGGTCCTATAAATCAATTAAGCAACAGAAAAGAAAATCCAGAGACATTGCAACTTGGCACCAAACACGCAAGTCCAAGTGAGGGTTGGCATCGTCTCGTCATTAGAGATCAAAAGTGTTTGGGTGCTTGACTCAACAAATCATTCATGCCACAGCATCTACTTTTCCCGCCAATTCTTGTATAGTATTTGTGAAAGTCAGGCAAGATTATGTGTGAAGTTTAGGTCCTCCAATTTTGACATAAGTGTCCACTGAATGCCTTTTCCAGGCCTAGCATATGCTCTGCGTGTAGCCCAATCTAGCAGCAACAACAAGAAGGGGACGAGGGACAACATGCATCCTTATCTGGCACTAGTAGTCCATGTGGAACTCCTCCGACATCCTTACATCGAGATAGTCACATATAAACATCCTTACATCGAGATAGCCACATATAAACATCCTTACATCGAGATAGCCACATATAAACATCCTTACATCGGGATAGCCACATATAAACATCCTTACATCGGGATAGTCACATATAAACATCCTTACAACGAGATAGTCACATATAAACATCCTTACATCGTGATAGTCACATATAAACATCCTTACAACGAGATAGTCACATATAAACATCCTTACATCGAGATAGTCACATATAAACATCCTTAATAAAAAAAATTGAAAAGAATTAAACAAAACGGTCGTTACTGTATGTAATATCGATTTTTAGGCGGCGTAGAACGGGTGGCGGGGAGGGGGCTGACATATGCCTTAGGAATTTAATGTCCGCATTGCTAATGCGTCGCCGCGGAACTGTTCAGGTTACGATTTTTCATTATGCCCCAGTCATAAAAATAAGTCCTTGGTCTTATCGTGGATTGAGCCCGGGTTTCCCGAATGGAAGCCGCGCGTTAATCTGTCCACCAGACCCTCTTTATCACCTTTAATGAAGCATTGAAATAACATACATGAACAAAAAAAATGTCATAGATTGCTCAATCAGCCATTATATTAGGCCATTATCGTGCGCACCATTTGTGAACAGGGAAAATAATTTTTTTTTAAAGAATCAAAATGTGTTTGCATTTCAAAACACATCATCATCATCAAGGTGCGTATCCTTTATAGGACGTTGCTCTCTTTGCAGCACATCTGAAATTCACTCTGTCTCTAGTCAGTTCACCCACTTCGTCGATGGTCATATTCATGGTTTCTTTAATATCTTGTAGCCATCTTCTTCTCTGCCTCTGCGTCCTGAGACCCTGACTAGTATTGTTCTTTCCAGGCCATCGTGACGCTTGATGTGACCAAAGTATCTAATTTTTCTATATAGTATGTTGTTTATCACCCAATTCTCTTGAACATTTAATCCCCTATATAATAAACAAATAAAGAAACACTAGTTTGAAACCAGGTCACATTCCATTTTAACAACGTCGATAGAATACACAAAACACAACATTCTGTTTTTAAAGATACTTATAATTAAAACCTTAAAAAAGACACACTCTTTCTGTTGAGACTTGCCTGTAAAGAGATCTGAAGTACGACTTTACTAAACACTTAACACACTAAACAGTTCAGGTGCTAACCTTAGGCCCGCGGTTAAGCTTCATTTAAAGACGTTTAGTTAACCAATTGAACACCCTCCGTGCACTTACTGTGTTCTTGTTGGGAACTATATCCCGTCTGCTTGGTGGGTGGCGTGGATCGATAAGTCAGACTTTCCTAGTTTGTCGGTTGTTTGAGCTTTCCCCCTTTTTTTCCTATCCAGGCCACGTTACGCCTAACAGGCACATTCTCTGTTACGATATGTGGTTCTTGATACAACTACTGCAGTAATAAATAATAACATTACTAGTAATATAATCAAGGGCGTAACTACAGTCTAAGAGGGCTACTTAACACCTTAATTCTGACCGTAGTTGTTTTGGAACATCAGAAGTTGGTCACACAAATGTTTTGTGGTTACGTTGTTATGTCGTTTTATATATATACTGCAACCGTAATAGTAGTACAATAATATATGTATATATCATCATCATCAAGTGCCGTCTCCACATCAAATGTTGGCTGCAATGAATCTCCAGCATCCTCTGTCTTTCGCCTTGGTGTTGCACACTGCCAGACTAACCTGTCCATTTCTTAAAGTTTCCCTCCCACTTATCTCTCGGTCTTCCTCTTGCTCTTCCCCTCAACTTTCCCCTCTAGTAAATGTTTTATCATGGTGTCATGTCTTTTATGTGTCCAAAATACTTTACTTGTCTGAATTTTATTTCTCCTAATAATTGTTTCTTCATGCCTAGTTTTCCTAAAACTTGTTTATTTGTCTGTTTTTCTGTCCATGAAACTCTGCCTATTCTTATATATATCCACATCTCAAATGCATCAATTCTGCTTTCTAACTGCTTGTTCATTGTCCATGTTTCCGAGCCATACATTAATATAGGATATATATAGCATTTGATCATTCTCATTTTTAGCCTGTTTGTGATTTGTTTGGATGTCAGTAACTTTCTCATGCTATTGAAATTATCCTTGGCCATTCCTATTCTCTTTTTAAATTTCTGTTATACATCTGCCATCATCTGTTATCATCTGACCGAGATATAAGAAGCTTTTACTTGATGTAGTAATTCTCCACGTATTTTTATATTCATTTTAGGTTTTTCCATTTCCATATATATATATTACTTGATGATGGGGAGCTGTCGGAGGCCTTCCATGTCACCAACGGAGTCAAACGGGGCTATGTGCTGGCCCAGAGCCAACTATAAACTTATGGGTCTGCGGACTCAGGTATGAATTATGGGAAATCAGACCACAACTACACCATGCAGTGGTTACCAGGGTCCAAATTGGGGTGTAAAGAATAGAACCCTGTTACCTGCCACGCATGTCGTAAGAGGCGCTAAAGAGGTTGGCCGTAGGGCTGGCTACCCAACCCCGTAACAAACACTAGATATCTACAGAAACCGCAACCAGGAAAATTCATAGCTCGCCACCCGAGGAAAAAGAAGGACCCTGCAAGGAGGAGATCTGGAAAAGATGGCCTTGGATAGGCGGGCTTAGAAGGCCTTGGTTGCAAACCTATGTCTCCCTGGGGGCGAAGTGTGAAGAAAAAGACACCACACACGTGACCTCGCATTCCAGTATTGTTGTTTATAGACGAATTCATTTTAAAATCAACACAAAATGCTAAATCAAAGTTATATTATCCAACAAGTTAAGTTTAACAATAAGAAATATCAATATTATGAATATTTTCACCAATAAATAACCATAGACTCACAGAATTGAGTAAAATTGTAAAAAGCGTGCAGTGTTCTATGAAACATCAATATATATTCCAGCACCCACCTTAAACTAGGTCAGATTCGATATAAACACCACGTGCTGGGAATCCCTTGCGCAAGATCGCCGAATGTGGCACTGTAACAACACAAGAGTATCCCGCATAGCTGAGAATCATAGTTCCGTTGAGGCACAAAGAAAACGAGCTGCGCGAAAAGACAGAACACACAACACCCACATGTCTAACCTTGTTCATGTATGCCCCACCTGTGGTAGGGGATTATGTTCTAGGATTGGACTCTACAGTCACCTCCGCACACACCAGAGGTGCAGCAGTACACGTCTGAGACTGTTGTCATCATCGCTTGCGATGGACGGTTATTATATATTTATATTTCTCTCGTACCGTTATACGTTACATAGGGCAAGCAAGTAATTTCTCCAATGCAAATAATACCGCTCTGTCCAGACGTGGCCTCCGATGAACATACGGTCGGCGGGCTCTGGTAAAATTTCTAGGAAATGAGACCACAACTGTCGCATGATCCTCGCATTTCAATGTTGTTGTATATAGACTAATTCATTTTTAAAAACAAAAGAGCATGCTAAATCAAGGTTATGTTATGTTACAAATTAAGTTTAAAGCTAAGGAATATCAGTATTATTAACATTTTTCATCAATAAATAACCTCTTACGACATGCCTTGTAGGTGGCAGTGTTACTATTCTTTGCTCCCTTGCAAACCCCGGCAACACACGAGCGTGTTAAAGAATAATTAAGCACACATTTCATGCAATATCCACCTTCTTCCTCGGATTGTGATTGATAATGTTGTGCAATCAGTTTTCTTCCACAGTTTCTCATTTAGGAACTTCACTGATTGAAATTTTATACAAAGCAAAACTTGGACCTCATAAATAACGGAATAGTGAAAAACACTATTTATGAAGCGCACACAAAAGCATGTTCTACACATATCTTGTTATCCTGACGCTGTAAGGAAACAGGCTTAGAGAAAGCACACACAAACTGGCCGATATGGTGACAGGAATTTTCTATCAAAATTGTTTCTGAAATTGTCTCTAATTAATTTTAGTAATGCATGTAATTATTTTGTAGCATCTAACATTGTGAAAATGTTTCACTCTGAACCCCCATTTGACAGTTTGTGTTGTGACGCCCATGTTTCTACAGTTACGACCCTACATGTAATTAAAAAATCAATACCTGACTTAATTTATCACTTTTACATTGTCGCGATGTACGGAGCATGGCCAATAATACCGGAAGTCAGCCACAAATTTACATGCAGCCAATACTGGCATATGAAAGCGAGACGTAAACAAGAAATAAATAAATCGCGAAATGTGTGTATGTCATAGAGAAGTGATTTTACCAAAGTAGGATATGAATACGGAGGACTGATGTTGATGTTATGAATGAGGTCAGCGCACAGAAGCTCATTACTATTGTCTCTTCCCCAGGTGGATGTTGGAATTGGTTGTCCACTCTTGCTGTTAAGAGTAGGGCGGGTGGGATCTTTAATTTGCGTTTCAATGCAAGATGAGTCGCCCTTGTTGTGTTATATCGGTGTTTATTTAGTGTGGACTTGGTATTGTATATTCATCTTTTTCTTGGTCTTCCCTTGACTCTAGCTCCTGATCTCTTTTTATTGTATGCTGTTATTTGTGGTTGATTGTATTCCATTCTCATTACATGTTCAAACCACTGTATGTGTTGTCTTTCAATGTATTCGGTGCATGAAGTTATGTCCACTCTGCTTCTGATGTCCTCATTTCGTAGTCTATCTTTCCTGGTGACCCCACTGTCTTTCACACGCATTTCATTTCACACGTGGTATGTTCGGCGGTCTATAAACTTATGGGCCTTTGGACTCAGATAAGAATTATGGGAAATCAGACCACAACTACATCAATTGACCTCGCATTCCAGTATTGGTGTATATAGACGAATTCATTTTAAAATCAACACAAAATGCTAAATCGAAGTTATATTATGCAACAAGTTAAGTTTAACAATAAGGAATATCAATATTATGAATATTTTTCACCAATAAATAACCATAGATTCACATAATTTAGTAAAATTGCAAAAAAAACGTGCAATGTTCTCTCAAACATCTGTAATTTCCAGCCCCCTTTTCTGATCTAGGTTACGAAATCCCCGGTCAGTTGTCTGGCCTAGTTATCTAGAGTTGGCTGTGGGCCAGCCAATGGATAGAGCTGACATTTTGAACGCCCTCATAGAGTATCGTCGCAAAGAAGATTTTTTATCTAAACCAATCCACGTCAACTGCTAGATTGCAGGAGCTGGTATTGAAGATTGGAGTAGCAAGAAAAAAACAGCACAACAGGTATATGAATAGGCTCATAAATCGACATCGAACTGGTAGGTCAGTCTCTGGACGCTGTTGGAGATATTGTGAAGGAGATCGGAGGACCTATGGGCATGTCCGAGGTGCAATGAGGATATTCCAAACTGAAATTAAAACTGAGTTTTCCAATGTTGTTCCCTTTACTTGTGTTAGCTATTTTAGTGAAACACATTAATAACAAAGTACTGTGGTTTTACAAATTACAAAAACAATGACAATACACAGCAACGTTTTGACCAAAAGGTCTTTATCAAGCAAACGATACATCAGGAGTGACGAATTTCACAGCACACTATATATAGACTTTGTTATTACGTGTTTCGCCATTCTACATAGTTTTACTGCCATCTCCATCTATGTTGATGTTAGCTATTTTACAGATTTGATTGATACATGTATTTTACAGATTTGATTGATACATTTGTATAATAAATATGAAGAGATAATACAACCTTGCTTTTTTTCCAGTCTTTAACTCAAACCATTCAGTCTGTTTTCGGTCTAAACAATTCGGTCTAAGCGGTGTAGACCGGGAAACTTTGACCGTGAGGTCAAAGGCTAACGGGCAATGGCTCGCCTAGGGAGATGGACTCCCCTAGGTCAGAATTTTTTTTTTTTTTTTTCCTTGAAGAGTTAACCCGACAAAAAAAATCTCGGTGGAGGTCTGCCCCCCCCACCCGACTTATGATATAAGTGGATTTACCCTGATATCAAGACCCAGACCCCCAGCTATGGGCAAATAGCCCCATTGCCTTGTGGGAGCCTGGGGAGAGGCAAAGACTATGGGAGTAAACCCAAATAGAAAATCCGGAGCGCAGCCCCTAAGGCGGACAGGAATCAAGTGATGTAGTACCGGCAGCTCCTGCAACCGAACTGATACCAGATGTCGTGCTTGCAATCCTCTGGATTCTATTAGCGAGGTCGAGAGGGGGTAGTTGACGCTTGGACAACTCAGCTACTCCATAAAAATCGCCCAGGCATGCGTCATGGAGAGGTCACTTCGTGGTCGACTTTGTTGACCAAATCAACACGGACGACAACAGTTACGTTTCAAGAAAGGTTGTGATTCAGCACAGAACATACTACGTGACGCAAGACCTATTGTCTCCTGAGACAAAGAGGCTAATGATGATCAGTCTGTTTTAACTGCAACTCTTCTTCTTCTTTGCGTTCGTTCTTTACAACCAATTTTAATCACTCTTTGTGATATGTTTGATCTTTGCCAAGAACGTGTATACGTTGCACATTGGTTTAGTAGGCCCCTAAACGCATAGATTTCTACAAGTTTAGGACATGTGAATCCGATTTCAACCAAACCTCCTTAGTCGCCTCTTACGACATGCGTGGCAGGTAACAGTGGTTCAATTCTTTACACCCCAAATTTGGGCCCCGGTAACCACTCGGGCGACTGCAACTTTAAAAGCGACTAGCGTTTCATGTCTCGAGTAGTTAGAGCAAATGTGTTGAAAATCAAATCACTTTCGTTGTCACAATTTCTGTCCAAGTAAGGGATGCAACCACATAATATTCAACCTTAAATCTAATTAAAAGGCAAGAGTTATCGAAAATATATAATATAAAACACAGACACACATATTCCATGGAAGAGATTGAGCAAGTTGCCCAGGACAGAACGGTATGGAGAAATTACTTGCAGGTCCTATGTAGCGTATAACGGTAAAGATATATATATATATATAATATTTTATAGACTATTCTCTCCAACATTTTGTCATATACATTGTGCAAGATGAGTATACGGTAATTACTAAGTCTATAATCATTCACAATTTTATGATGATCATCATCATCAGGTGTCGTGCCGTAGGCGATCATGGATTTCCACAAATCTCTGTTTCTGGTGTTTTGCTATCATCTCAGATGTTGACGCTACTCCGTGCCATGGAGTCAGGCTATCCACAATTTTCTCTCTTTGTCTTTCTCTGTCTCGTCTCCCCTCGATTTTACCGGTTGTCACAATGTGTTCTAAACCTCCCTTTCTCATCACATGTCCGAAAAATGATGACTGCCCCTTTCTTCTATTGATAAGTCTTCTCTGTGTCTTGATCTCATTCAACAACTCCACATTAGTCATTTTAGCAGTCTACTGGATTCTCATCATTATTCTGTAAAACCCCATCTCTGTGGCCCTGCGAGATTTTTCGATCTGTTTGTTTATTGTCCATGACTCACATCCGTATGCCAGTATTGTTCTATGTAGCACTGTATAACTCTCATTCTGATCACAATTTACAATGACTTGTTGCATATAATGCTTCTCACTTTCTGGAACGATGTTTTAGCTTGCCCTATTCTGCTCTTTATTTCTGATCGGCATTTGTCGATATAAGGACTCCGAGGTATTTAAATTGTTGTTCGTGTCTTACCTCCGTCCCTTTTACCGTGATGGTGCATTTTGCCGTAGTCTGCTTTTTTTTTTTACTAACGAAGAAAAGATCAAGCACGACTTCGAAGATTGCCTGTTAAAAAATCTCCCAAATGTTAATTTTTGCGTGCAGACTCTTAATGATCTTGTTTGCTCACCTCTTAATTCTTAGAATACACACACTATTTGTTCTAGAAATATATTCTGATCCTGTGATGCAACACAGGATTAGAAACAGAAATAAAAGCTTGAAATCAATCTTGTGAATCAATTAGTTTCCATTTATTTTCTTATTTCGTGAGGTGGCTTATCGAAAAATTGTTACTGTCATATCGGTTTTACAGGCGGCTTCTCGTATTGTAGGAGTTAATGTTAGCGTTAACAGCCACGGCCTTCTCTATAATTTATCGTATTTACGATGGCCGCGATACAGCTTTGTTTTCTTTGTGTTCACTTGCCGTCGTTTTCTTTTTCCTTCTATTTATTATAATTTTCAGACACTGTTTCATGTCTCTATGTTGAAAATATTCTAATTGCCTGATAACGATTTGCCGTGTAACGCTTTTGCGGATTTAATCTGCGATTTTTTACGGTTTAAGTCCAAGATTAGTATTCTAGATCAATACTTGCTTCTCATTAAAGAACCATTGGGGGAAGGGATGATGTGTGTTGTGAGGGAGGAGCAGAAGGTGGATGGTCGTGTTTGAATGATGGAAGTCAGACTTGACTGTGAAGTGATCATTGGTTGTATCTAGACTATTGACTATATAGAAATTATTGAATATGTAGAAATTATTGATTATATAGAAATTATTGATTGTATAGAAACTATTTATTGTTTATAAATTATTGATTGTATAGAAATTATTGATTATATATAAACTATTGATTATATAGAAACTATTGATTATATAGAAACTATTGATTATCTAGAAACTATTGATTATATAGAAACTATTGATTATATAGAAACTATTGATTATCTAGAAACTATTGATTATCTAGAAACTATTGATTATATAGAAGCTAATGTAGAAATTAGTCTGACGATCCGGGTTCATATAGTTCGGTTCTTGAGTGCATTTATTCCGGAGATTGATGCTGGAGCTACGGTGTTCGAGTTTTGTCCAATATTTCTGCAGGTGGCGCCCGATTTCTACAAAGTGCGACCGAGCGATATGGGAAAACACGGTGCAGTTAAACCAACTTTCGCCTTTAAATATCTTTCAGAATGTGTCGAGAATATTCGATTTTTTTATTTTCAAGAATGTTTGCAAAGAGTGTTACGCCGTGTTACAACTAATTTACAAAATTACATCAGCATGTGAAATGTTTATTTTGTGTCATTTTTTGGTCTTCTGGTTGAACATGGCGTTTGCTACGTTAGTAAAGAGAGGAGTGAGACAAGGATATAGTTTCCACAGCCAGAGGATTATCGTGATCTACTGTCCTGAACATGCAAGTGTTCGTGGCAATGAAAGAGCGAACATGACTGATCATTAGGGAGTTGAGGACAGGGCCGTGCCGTACTATGATACAGAGAGGCGGCCACATCAGGCGGGACGGTAAGGGGGGCGGCATAAGCATCGAAATCAAAATCACAATTGAAGGTTATTTTAAAGTAAAATCATTTAAGGGCTGACATTTCGAAGACTTGCACATACTAAGAACATATACAACACGGCTATGGTTGAGGATGTATAAGGAAAGGGGGCATTCTTCGGTCTCTTTGAGACTGCATTTTAGATGAGGACAGGACACTCAAATTAATGTTGAATCGATACGGCGATTTAAGAAGTTACCCGTTTCACATGTAGAGCTGGATGCGTGATGTGAATAGTGTGTTTGATCAGAGAATCACGGAAACCATCAGTATGCATGCCCTGCGACATCTATTTGGGGAGACTGAGCGCCTATGGTACTGCTCGGAGGGCTATGATGTCGGTTCAGTAACCAATAACCAAAAAAATTTCTTACACAATTATTAGTCATTTAAGAATTTGATGATTTCTCATTCTGATTGTGTAGGCTTATCTATAGATCTTGTCAAAAGTATCAAATCTACAATTTTTTCTATAATCTCTCCAGTTCTCACAATTTTTTTTTTCGTCGTCATATCTCAGAATAAGTTTATTGTACCGCTCTTTTAATTTGCGATTCTTGTTGATTCGTGTAAAGTGGAAAGGCAATAAAATTTCCTCGTACTACTTCTGTGTCGTTACTTACAAAATTCATGTGTTGTTCCATGGTTGTGGTTGTCTCAAAAATAGAGATCTTACAGCATAATATCAATTTCATTTCTAAAAAAATGTAGTGTCTGATTTGATTGTATAATCCAATCACATAGATTCCTATTTGGGTTGGCCCCAGTTTGCGAATGTTACAAGATGGCGTCAAAGTGACTTGATTTAACGTTTGCTGCTTTCATTTATACTTTATAACTTACATAATTTTGAGTCTATCTACATAGAAAGAGGTAACTTATAATCACTTATAGACTACAAATGTTAGAACACAATGTGTCTAATCACTTGACAATTATCGACTTAAGCATTCTTCAACCTAAACGATTTAAACTGAGCTTTCTTATCAGCTACTGACTGCTACTCACTCACTCAACAGCAACTCGCTGTTTGAAGATAGTGATATACATTCATACATACACATACTGAATCCAGCTACCCATGACACAGACCCTACTAAATAATGCTCACCGACTCATTTATTTTCTGTTTAATTTTAAGTATCAACATCGATACATGCTGAAGGTATTTACATTGAAAGAATATCAACAGTTTGGTTCCTTCGTTCCAGTTCCCATGATAAT
Organism: Arion vulgaris; assembly: GCA_020796225.1. Taxonomy (NCBI): domain Eukaryota; kingdom Metazoa; phylum Mollusca; class Gastropoda; order Stylommatophora; family Arionidae; genus Arion; species Arion vulgaris. Next base: position 2,431,781 of record CM036769.1, read on the forward strand.
TATTTGACCGAGACCTGACACCGATCATCGACTCACTGGGTAACCTAACTTAGGCTTCTGTGTGTCAAATTTGAAATGTTTGTAGTCTATAGTGATATGAATGATCATCAAGTTATATATTATTTACCTAATTGATTTTGTGTTAGCTTTTAAATAAATGGTTATTGAAATACACACTAACACAGTGTTACACACTGACTGAGTGTTAATTTAACAGTTAAATGGAAGAAAATGAGACCTGTGCGTTTTTCACATCTATATTCCAAGTTGACTGTTGCTACTTTCTAATTTATTTTTCAGTATTTTGCAATAGCAAAATGTGTATTAAATACATATAGTCACTGATAACAGCAGATGAAAGTCCATTTAAAAAATAAAGAATAAAATAGGTATATAGATGATAGTCAGCATTTCAGCACACAACAATTTGACAATCAAGTAGGAATGTCATTTTTCAATATTATTTAGAACTAATTCTTTTGTATGAAAAATAATCATCCATGGACAGTAAATAAAAAAATGCCCCTGGAAATGATTTATACATTGTAATGTAATTGCTCAGTTTGAAAGTACACAGATTTTAGTACCTACAAATTAAAGAGAGTTTAGTAATGTTCAGATTAGTTTTCTCCATGATGGATATACTAAAATCTTTACTGTGACAGTATTACTAATGCTTTTACAACTGATTAATAAAAATTAAGTTATGAAAGCTTCTTAACTAATTCGCTACAGAGCAAAACTAAAATATGGTTGCTCTCGCTTTCCCCAAAATATGGTTTCTAAATATGGTTTACAATATAAAATAATTCCTTTCATACCGTTATACGTTACATAGGGCCTGCAAGTAATTTCTCCATACCCGCTCTATCCTTGGCAACTCGCTCAATCTCCTCCATGGAACTGAGACCGATATTTCCTGCCTCTCTCAGCAAAGTTCGTTTCAGGGTCTCCTTAGGTTGACCTCTCTTTCTTGAACTCTTTGCATCCCACTTGAATGCCTGCTTTGATATTTGTTGATCATTTCTCCTCAAGGTGTGTCCAACATATCTCCATCTTCTCTTTCTTATAACAGTTGTCACTAGTGGTTGACCAGACATACAATATGACTTAATATATATCAAATTAGAGACAAATGAATGTAGTTTCACAAAGTACTTCCTGTATTAGCAAAAATAATGCAATGTTAACTATGCAGGAAACATAATAGCATACATTAAAAATTTTTAATTGGGAGCACAAAAATCCAACTGATTAAATGTCTTGATGAACAATAGGTTGAATAAACAAGTCTGACTGCTCTCTTTATATTGGTAATACAATTATGAATACATAAACATTAAGAAAATTATGAATGGATGTATTGTTTATTAACTGTTCACAAACTAGCATCATGACAAATCTCGTTTTTTTTTTAGTCACTGAGTATCCTAGAATGAATGATAAATTCTGAAGCCATGATGATATGTATTCATATCATTTACACTTCACTTTTAAGTAGTTCTCAGTTTAAGTTTTCATATGAATTGATTGTAATAGAAAAGCAACAAATATTTCTAATCTTTTCAATGACGATATATCCCTGCGGTACGCCTGTCGTGTATTAAAAATGGGGACTTGTCTACAATCAGTTCAGAGTTTTCGTTAACGTAATAATTCAAACTCTAGTCAACTAGACCATGAAATCCCATTCCCACTGATTCCTAAATAAAAAAACATACAGAACATAATCATAAGCAAATGTAACAAAATACCGTAAACAAATCATGTGCTAAGTTATAATTTTTCCAACTTAAAATTTAATGGTTTGTCTTTGTAACTCCAACATGATGCAAAACCTATTGTCTCCTGATACAAAAAGACCAATAATGATGTGGACATAAATTTAGAATAGACAAAAACTTTAAAATAATTGCATAACAGATAAGAGTGAGAATGAAATAAGTAAAGGAAGACAGAGAGAAGTGATGTGAAAATGTACGACAAGATGGATGGGAAAACAATGAGTATTTGAAGTAACGAATTTCTCAAAACGAATACGATTGAGACAGGAATGGATTATCATGACCATTAAGCAGGACACATGATGATGATCATTGTAACAAATGCAGTGTCATTTATAGCTCTTCACATAGCCTGTCCTGAGCAGAACTTTGCCACCCCAACAGTCCTTTGGAATTTCTCTCATAGGCTAGATGTCCCGACTCTGCAGCTGTCATGTTCAAACCATCAGTTACATCCTGAATCCATCTTCTCCATGATCTTCCTCTTCTTCTCTTTGCCGGTATGCCTCCTTCCATGATGGTCTTCTCCCGTCCTTCATGTCTTTCTTATTTGTAGCATCAGCCAGTTTTATTTGATTTTAAGTTCTTTCTGGATAGATCTATTTGTTCTCTTCTCTGTCCATGATATACAGAGGACTCTTCTGTAACATTTAAATTCAAAATCACATATATGTTATTTACACTGCCTTATTAAATGTCCATGCTTCACACCCATACGTTGCCACTGGGAATATAATTAGAAGTAATATTACCTCGTATTCATCAAGGAAACAAATATAGACCCCATAACAAAACAGTAATTACATTATGCAATGGGAGAATTCATTTATTAAATGCTGTGTTGGTAATGCACTTGTTTTCTCTGTTTACAAGTCATTATATTACACCCACTTCTTTTAGGCCATTAATCCACCTCATTTGCATACAAATTGTTTAGCCGTAAATGTTTACTGTGCAGTTTCTTGTTTCATGTTTTTCTTGAGTTTAAAGTTTAGTATCTCTTCTTTGTTGACTTTCAGACATCAATTAGAATATGTTCAAAGAAAGTAATGATCCACCTTGAACTGTTATGACCTCTATGAAGTTTGTCTTGTAATGGTATTGGTGATGACCATGTCAGTCATCTCTGCTCCTTGTACACTCAATAACTTTGCAAAATATATTCATAAGTCATTGTGGCACTGTGACAGCCATATTAATCAAAAGCTCATATCATTAGCTTGTTGAAAAGATGATATCTCAGTCTATCGTGTAAACGATATTCATACGTCATTGTGGCACTGTGACAGCCATATTAATCAAAAGCTCATATCATTAGCTTGTTGAAAAGATGATATATCAGTCTATCGTGTAAACGATATTCATACGTCATTGTGGCACTGTGACAGCCATATTAATCAAAAGCTCATATCATTAGCTTGTTGAAAAGATGTTATCTCAGTCTATCGTGTAAACGATATTCATACGTCATTGTGACAGCCATATTAATCAAAAGCTCATATCATTAGCTTGTTGAAAAGATGATATCTCAAATCTTCTATTCGTATCAGTGCATCAATGAGAACTATTTGACTGTGTTTTCTTCTTTGTTCTGATGAGGGAGTCTATGGTGATGTGGTTAGAATGTTTGTCTTTTATTTTGAAAGCTGTGGGTTCAAATCCAGACCAAGTCACATGCACAATTTTTTCATGAGATCCCAAGGATTGTTGCCAGAGCTGTGGAGTTCACACATTCGGCTTTGCTTTGGAAATCAATTAAACATTCAATGAAACTGGACGAATAAAAACTATCATATTACATGCTTTATGACGGGTGTTTTTTAATGTAATTGTTTCATACCTTGTTTCTTGCAAACATGTATGAAAATAGCGAACTCTAATTGTTCCATCTCATCAGTACGCTCTCCTGACATCTTTAAATGCCCCCTTGATGGTGTGTACCCCCCTCTCCTTGAGAAACACTGGATTATAGTTATACTCTGTGGACTCATGAAGCACCACATGTATGTATCCTTGACAATGTACTGTATTTGCACATGCATTGTCTCATTTAGAACGGGCCTAATTATCACAGCTTGTTTCCTAAATTTTATTTTGTTAATTTTTGGAAACAATTAGAAATGTTTTAACAAGTTTTTATTTATTTTTTGTAGCCTTTAATGCATTTGTTTTTAATTACCTCTTTTTCTTTTCATTTGAAGAGTTCAAAGATCAAAGAGAACCGTTTGCTGCAATGTCTTATACTGCTGAAAATGTAGAGCAGGTAAGAAAGAATTTGTGTATGATGGCGTCATATCTTTGAATGTGATCAAGAGGGTCTCTGTGGCATAGAAGTTAGGTGCTCATGTCTCGTTATAAAGGAACTTGGTTTGCTTCCTCGTCAAGCCATCTGGAGTTTTTTTAAAGAGATTCCTGATCTCAGTGTAGGAGAGTCAAGTTCCTAGTCCTATCGGAGACTGGCGATAAAATATAGGTCCTGTTTTCAAGTTCAGCACTTAAAATAAGCCCTTGGCAGTTCAGAATCTAGAAGAACAGGTTGTCTAGGCAAAATTCATTAGAAAGATTACAAAAATAAAATTGCAAAATATTTTCACCATCTTCTAAATGACACCAGGGACCCTTGCCGGTGCTACAGAGTTCATGAGCTGCTGCTGAGATCTTCCTGTGTAAGAAAGAAATCAGAGCACATATGGTTACTCACTGAAGTGCAATGATTAGTCCTATCAATCAATCAGTGTTATCAAAATAGTTCATTTGTCTAATTTTGATCTCCATCAGTATGTACTGCCATTACTGTCTGTGGGAATATACCTAGTGAGGTCCCAATCTCATCCAAGGTGGCCAGCCACATTCTATTTCTATGCCGTGATACATCTCCTGTGTGCCACACACTCTTTTACTTTGGGAGCCTTTGACCTATACAGATTCTTCTGCTTTGTTTCCGAGTCACTGCTGACTACATGTTATGTCTGCCATAAAGAAAGTCTGAATATCTTCACTTCTTTTATATCTGTTGTTTGATCAAGATCTTTTGGTAGATACTTTGTTGTAGATTGTTTTTGTACTTTGTAAAACTACAGTACTTTGTTTGTACTTGTTTTGCATTGTTACATAGTTTTACTGCAGTCTTTCCTTATTTCTTTGTATACTAGGGATGCACACTCCTTTCAAATCTACTGCACTCGTGCAGCTTATCCTTCTATAGGAATGGAAGACAAGAAAAAAATGTCCTTCTCAAGAGATAGGGAGCGGCTATTTAACCTATAAGCTGGTAGGAGTCTGCTCTGATGGCTTTCCTAAGACCAGTCAGATCTGATGCCATGCTACAGTATAGCTCCAGATATGGTATTTTAAAGTCACATTTTCTATTTGTAAAATTTTAGTAATCCGTTTTTCTGTACCTGTTGGATATTGTGCATACACTTTAGCCTGAATTTCCGATGTGGCTATCCTATATGTTGTAGTGACCTAACGTCGTTGCAACATACACACATTCTCAGAACAAACCACACAGATCACAAAGAGTGGTTTAACGTGGTTGTTAAGAGTGAATAAAAACAACAAATGATATTACTAGAAATTAAGCATAAAATAAAGCATTATAAACTGAAGCCTGATTCTACAACACTTGATGTTCAGGCGCCCGTGTGGTGCCGGGGCCTGCAAGGAAAGCAAAGAATAGTACAACTGCAACCTACAAGGCATGTCGTAAGAGTCGACTGAGGTAGGCCCTAGGGAAACTACCCTAGTAAACAAAAAGCAGCGCAGAAATCTTATGTGCTGGCCTACTTGTAGGCGCATAACTGGCACAATGTACAATTGCTCTTAGGCTCTAATCACATAAAATCACACAGAGTGATTGACAAGTGGTCTATACGGAGCATTCGTAGAAGATGTTCAGGAATATCTTTCATGCTTGTATTGCTCTCACCAGCTGTGGTGAAAGCCTAGTACTTTATGTAGGATCGCGTGCAATGTTCTATTCAATGATCAAAGTACACTCTACACATTTTGAAAAGTCAAGGCCGAATGAATTAGTGTTGCTCCCATGCAGGAGACCCGTGTTCAATTCACGGTAAGGTCAAGGATTTTTTCTGTTGCGGTATAAATGAAAATTCTAATCTGAACAGATTCGACGACTGCACTAGCCATGCAGCCATTAAATTCCAACGACCAAAATGAAATGGTTGCAGAAAATAGTGGGAGTAACAAGAAGAAATGTCCTTCTATATGGAGCAGAGACATGGGGAACAACTAAGGGGGCACCAAAAAGTTGCAGACATTCATCAATAGATGTGTGCGCAGAATACTCCATCTGCGATGGTATGACAGGACCACAAACAGGGAACTCTGGGATAGAACAGAACGACAGGTGGAACAAGAGATAAGGAGCAGTAGGTGGCGATGGATAGGACACACACTGAGAAAACCCCCTAACAGCATCACAAGACAGGCTCTTCGATGGAACCCCAGCAAAATAGAGGTAGGGGAAGACCCAGGAACACCTGGAGATGGGAGTTGGAGATGGAATACAAGAAAATGGGGGAAAGATCTGAAAAGGATGGCCTTGGATAGGTGGGCTTGGAAGGCCTTGGTTGCAGACCTATGCTTCCCTAGGGCGAAGGGTGAAGAAGAACAAGGAGAGATAGATAAAAAACATTAGACTTTAAACGACCTGGTAGAAACAACACCAGTGTTAGATCATATTAAGAAATAACAAACTAAATGATTCCATCATGTAACATGATTATCGACCCCAACGAGCACTGGTTTTAAGGTCAAAGGGCATCCATGCAAGTGATTGACTGCTAAAGTACCAGAGACTGTAGGAGTTCCCCCATATACGAGACGCACCGCAAGAAGTCTTTGATATACTCTGACACTGAACGACAAAACAAGAAAAGAGGGAAGAAGAATATTATCATATATAACTTGATTAGAGCAATCTAATCTGCATCTGGCCGAATGGATAAGAGCGTGGGCTTCCACGCAGTAGACCTTAGTTCAATCCCCGGTGAGGTCAAGGAGTTTTTTATCTAACCTAAACAGTTTTGCGGCGACTGCACTAGCCATGCAGCCATTAAATTCCACAGGCACATGTTTCTCCCTGTCCTACACCGCATAAAAAGTGGTATTACAAATAGTAACGGCAGGTTTTTTTTTTAACCCTGTGTAAAAATTGTTTTTATGTCTACCTTTTCTGTACACTTGTCCATGCTTGCATATTTTATTGTTGGTTTTACCTTGTTTTCTCTGTTCTTTTAGGCAGTCAGACAGTTTTACCTGAATCCTAGTCTACAAAGTGAGGTTCACTTTTGGTTAACAGGAGCACAGATATCACCAGCAGCTTGGTCATTCTGCTGGAACTTGATGGCACCAAATAAGGTAAAGGACTCAAACAGATCACATAGACCAGCCGCTGTCCAATGCAGTGTCAGCAGGTGCCATGATGCCAGTGTCATACATTCATGACAACCTATTTGACTCTGCCAGCTTTAGCATTAATCAGATTTCAAGAAGTCAAAATATTTTTTAGTTTGTTTCGTAGCACTTCCATGAACACAATCTTCCCACTTTTGCATCTTGTTTTATTTTGTAACCATTCTACTCACCCATTTGTTGCCGGGGCTCACGAAGGAGCAAAGAATAGTAACACTGCAACCTACAAGACATGTTGTAATAGGTGACTCGAGCAAACATGGACATGCCCAGGACAATAGATCCGCATAAGCCTCTGGAGGTTAGAAACTACGATAGACATCCACTCATACTAAAACCTGCCATTTTGGACCTTGTGAAGCATCGACTGAGAGTCAGATACAACAACGGTCCCAGAGAGACAATGGATGGCAGTAGTAACGGCCTCTACCTCCATCCTCGGGGTAGTTGTCCTGTATACTCTGCTCTGCACAACCCTGCATTAGCCAAGAAGCCCCAGCCTGACTTTTCACCATGATGCACAGACCCATCATTATAGACAACATCATCATCATCCCTTGCATTATCTACTATCAGTTGTTCAACTGTGAGTTCAGTCTTCATGTTGTAGAGTACATAATTGTAAACCATTTACTGTAATCTATTCAATTTGTTGATAGTTTTAATTGATTTCTTACAGGGTATTGAAGTCCAGTATTATGGAGCAAGTTGTTTACATGTCAAGATTGTTAGATTTTGGTAAGAGTTTGCACCAGTTTATTTATAAACACATATTGTATCATTGCTAGGTAGAGTAAGTACATTCTAAATATTCAACCACAACTGCGCCTGTGTGTTCCCGAGGCTCCCAAGGGAAGTTTAGTTTAGTTTAGTCGTCGGATCACCATCCCTGCACGTCGAACAAATTAGTCTATAAGTGCTCGATCTCTCCTCAGTATCTCCATCAGAGTGTGGCGACTAACAACACCAATTCTTTGTTGGTTTACAATTCTTCTTTGTCTGCCAGCATAGCGTTCTTGTCGAGCTACACCACACTTAACTTTGAGTTCTTGCAGTCTGGTTAGTGTTGTGGATTCACCGCTATTACGTGAATCATGTACACGCCCTCTCTCCTTAAGGAATTTATAATATCAGCCTGGTCCATTGCTCCTCCGCTTTGGACAGCAGCCATACCTGCAAGCCTATCCGCACGTTCATTCCCCTTACACCTGCATGCCCTGGCACAAAATAAAACTGATCTTTGTCAGCTGAGACCTCCCCAGCTTTCTTCCTCCAAGGGGAGTAAAGAATAGTGACACTGCGACCTACAAGACATGTCGTTAAAGGCGACTGAGGTAGGGACCTAGGGAAGTTATCCTAGTAAATAAAAAGCGTTGCAGAAATCGGATGTGCTGGCCTACTTGTAGGTGCATAACTGGCACAATGTACAATCACTCTTAGGCTCGGATCACATACAAATCACAAGGTGATTAACAAGTAATCGATATGAAACGTCGAAGAAGAATAACTGCCACTGGATACCCAAAGGAGGTTTAATCTACTTCCATTGCCTTATTATTAAATTATCTACATATTATTATGAGGTTTAATCTACTTATTATTACGAGGTTTAACCTACTTATTATTATAAGGTTTAATCTACTTATTATATATATGGCCTTTTTCGTCTTTACAGACGGTCAATTGCAAGTGTTTTACTGTGACAACTTCTGAGTTTTCGCTTTCTCTCTTGTCGTTCAGTTCGTATATAAGTCTCTTCTCAAAAGACTCTGGCCCTTTCGTAATTTGGCTTTCCACACAACTCTGTCATTAGCTAGTCCCTCCCATGTGCTGGGATCTATAGAAAAATTTTTCATTGAGGCCTTGCAGACATCTTTATATCTGAGCAGTAGTCTGCCCTGGTGCCTCTTCCCTCCGAAAGTTCACAGAACAACATTTGTTTTGGTATGTGGCAAGTTTCCATTCTTCTCACATGTCCCAACCATCTTAGTCGTCTACTGCTGATCATGCCCATGATGGAAGGCAGTTTTGCACGTTGCAGTACTTCAGAGTTGGTTATCTTGTCGTACCACCTGATGTTCATAATCTTGCGGAGACATCGAAGGTGAAAGATGTTAAGTCTCCTTACGTGTCTTGAGTAGGCTGTCCATGTTTCTGAGCCATATAGTAAAGAACTAATTACACAGGCTCTATATATTTGGATCTTCGTCTGCAATGTCAGTTTTGTGTTGTCCCACGCTCGCTTTGATAGTATGCCGAATGTAGTAGCCGCACTCCTATACGAGCGTTGATTTCTTCATCAAGAGAAAGGCTGGCAGTGACCGTGGACCCAAGATAGCAGAATCTACTTATTATTAGGAGGTTTAATCTTATTATTATGAGGTTTAACCTACTTATTATTATGAGGTTTAACCTACTTATTATTATGAGGTTTAATCTACTTATTATTACGAGGTTTGAACTACTTATTATTATGAGGTTTAATCTACTTCCTCTACTTTGTTACTAAATTATCTACATATTATTAAGGTTTAATCTACTTCCTTTGCTTTGTTATTAAATTATCTACATATTTTGTGGTTTAATCTACTTCCTCAGGCATGAAGTTCCACACGAACAGTATGAATCTTTGAAATCCAAACTGTTAGAGATTATAGTTCAGTTTTCATCTGGTCCAAAAGTTATTTTAACAAGATTGTGTGTCGGGGTAGGTACAAAAATTGAAACTAATTAGTTTGGAACAATTTCTTGCTGTGTATTGCCAGGGCTCACAATGGGTGCAAGAATTGTAACACTGCGACCTACAAGGCATGTCATAAGAGGTGACTGAGGTAGGGACACAAGGGGAGCAAAGAATTGTAACACTGCGACCTACAAGGCATGTCATAAGAGGTGACTGAGGTAGGGACTAGAAAAGCTACCCTAGTCAATCAAATGTTTCACAGAAATCGGATGTGCTGGCCTACTTGTAGACGCATAACTGGTACAACATACAATCGCTCTTAGGCTCAGATCACATATAAATTACAAAGAGTGGTTAACAAGTGGTCGATGTGGAGCGTTCAAGAAGAAGAATATCTTCCCACAAATATATCCAGCTACCCATCTTCTGCATATCTCCCTCACAAGATAGCATAAACCTACCCAGCTTCTGCATATCTCCCTCACAAGATAGACTAAACCTACCCAGCTTCTGCATATCTCCCTCACAAGATAGCATAAACATACCCAGCTTCTGCATATCTCCCTCACAAGATAGCATAAACCTACCCAGCTTCTGCATATCTCCCTCACAAGATAGCCTAAACCTACCCAGCTTCTGCATATCTCCCTCACAAGATAGCCTAAACCTACCCAGCTTCTGTATATCTCCCTCACAAGATAGCTTAAACCTACCCAGCTTCTGTATATCTTCCTCACAAAATAGCCTAAACCTATCCAGCTTCTGTATATCTCCCTTACAAGTTAGCCTAAACCTACCCATCTTCTGTATATCTCCCTTACAAGTTAGCCTAAACCTACCCAGCTTCTGTATATCTCCCTCACAAGATAGCCTAAACCTACCCAGCTTCTGTATATCTCCCTCACAAGATAGCCTAAACCTACCCAGCTTCTGTATATCTCCCTCACAAGATAGCCTAAACCTACCCAACTCGATATATCTCCTCACAAGATAGCCTAAACCTACCCAGCTTCTGTATATCTCCCTCACTAGATAGCCTAAACCTACCCAGCTTCTGTATATCTCCCTCACAAGATAGCCTAAACCTACCCAGCTTCTGTATATCTCCCTCACAAGATAGCCTAAACCTACCCAGCTTCTGTATATCTCCCTCACAAGATAGCCTAAACCTACCCAGCTTCTGTATATCTCCCTCACAAGATAGCCTAAACCTACCCAGCTTCTGTATATCTCCCTCACAAGATAGCCTAAACCTACCCAGCTTCTGTATATCTCCCTCACAAAATAGCCTAAACCTACCCAACTTCGGTATATCTCCCTCACAAGATAGCCTAAACCTACCCAGCTTCTGTATATCTCCCTCACTAGATAGCCTAAACCTACCCAGCTTCTGTATATCTCCCTCACAAGATAGCTTAAACCTACCCAGCTTCTGTATATCTTCCTCACAAAATAGCCTAAACCTATCCAGCTTCTGTATATCTCCCTTACAAGTTAGCCTAAACCTACCCATCTTCTGTATATCTCCCTTACAAGTTAGCCTAAACCTACCCAGCTTCTGTATATCTCCCTCACAAGATAGCCTAAACCTACCCAGCTTCTGTATATCTCCCTCACAAGATAGCCTAAACCTACCCAGCTTCTGTATATCTCCCTCACAAGATAGCCTAAACCTACCCAACTTCGATATATCTCCCTCACAAGATAGCCTAAACCTACCCAGCTTCTGTATATCTCCCTCACAAGATAGCCTAAACCTACCCAGCTTCTGTATATCTCCCTCACAAAATAGCCTAAACCTACCCAACTTCGGTATATCTCCCTCACAAGATAGCCTAAACCTACCCAGCTTCTGTATATCTCCCTCACTAGATAGCCTAAACCTACCCAGCTTCTGTATATCTCCCTCACAAGATAGCCTAAACCTACCCAGCTTCTGTATATCTCCCTCACAAGATAGCCTAAACCTACCCAGCTTCTGTATATCTCCCTCACAAGATAGCCTAAACCTACCCAGCTTCTGTATATCTCCCTCACAAGATAGCCTAAACCTACCCAGCTTCTGCATATCTCCCTCACTAGATAGCCTAAACCTACCCAGCTTCTGCATATCTCCCTCACAAGATAGCCTAAACCTACCCAGCTTCTGTATATCTCCCTCACGAGAGTTTAAATTGGATACTGCAGTGAATGCAACTGAATGATCAACGTTTGACCTAATATATTACATATATTAGCAGAACCCCATGAAAAAAATAGCAGATTTGATCATGAATAAGTAAACATTGTTTTGTTTGACAAGTTTTAATCCTGCATTTTCCAATTCTCCAGTTATCTGCTTTGGTGCTCCAGCTTCTTCCAAACAACTGGCCAGATGCCATTCAAAACCTCATTGCTACATTCCAACAGGAAGGATTTGCTGCATTGCCTGTAAGTGCTCCTTTTAAACAATTATTTTATAGCAGAATACTGTAAACTTTGAAAATCAGTCTATTAAAAAAAACCCACTTCTGCACACATTTCAATTATTGGTTACATGAGGACTATCATCATAGCACTCTGGGCATGTGCATAGGTGCTCCGATCTATTATATGAGGACTATCATCATAGCACTCTGGGCATGTGCATAGGTGCTCCGATCTATTATATGCGGACTATCATCATAGCACTTTGGGCATGTGCATAGGTGCTCCGATCTATTATATGAGGACTATCATCATAGCACTCTGGGCATGTGCATAGGTGCTCCGATCTATTATATGAGGACTATCATCATAGCACTTTGGGCATGTGCATAGGTGCTCCGATCTATTATATGAGGACTATCATCATAGCACTCTGGGCATGTGCATAGGTGCTCCGATCTATTATATGAGGACTATCATCATAGCACTCTGGGCACGTCCATATGTGCTCCGATCTATTATATGAGAACTATCATCATAGCACTCTGGACATATCATTAGGTGCTCCGATCTATTATATGAGAACTATCATCATAGCACTCTGGGCATGTCCATAGGTGCTCCGATCTATTATATAAGGACATGTGGAACGGGTGGACTTGCCACTCCGGTGATCAACTTCTGGCCGTTTATGTGAGATTTGTTTAGTAACCAATAACTATCCCGTTCTGATAAATTTTCCTGTTCTGACAGCGGTTATGTTTGTTTCTCATCCTAACAGACTGTTACAAGGTGCCAGATACTTCTAGAAGTTCTTACAGTTCTACCAGAAGAGGTAATCAATGGAGTGGAGACAATCACCTATATTTTCTTTAGAAGACCCTATTTTAGTAGAAAGTTAAAAGTTTCACTTAATGTATTACAGGATGTTTGTAAAGTCTCACAACACTTTATATGTAGAACAAATGTGAAAACAAAATACATGACCTCATAAAAAATGTGTCCCATAGTCAATTGTGATGCAGTATGCAGCGAATGACTGTTGTCTGCTGGGGTAATTCTTTTCACTCAAATCATAATGGTGTTTTCAACTGAAGAAAGAATATGTGACAATATGAAGAAACGTGTACAGACGTATCTTGAAGTTCGTGATGGATATTTCCAACATCTGCTATAATGAATATTTCATTTGTTCTTTCTAGTTTACCAAGAACAACAATAGACCATAGCAGTAACTATTGTGACTAATTTCACGGTACAAACCCAAACATTGGCGAAGGCGATACTTTTCAGACGCCTATCAGCCTTCTCTAGCAAGATGACGTCCAAGTGGCAAACCCATCCGTCCCACAGTTCTAGGGAAAGCTACCCTAGTAAATAGAATGCTGGCAATAAATTGGATATGCTGGCCTAGTCACCATAGGCGCATAACTTGGCACAACACATAATCACTCTTAGGTGCAGATCACATATAAACCACAAAGAGTGGTTTAATAGGTGGTCAACATGGAGCATTCGAAGAAGAACTAATTTCACTACTTTGTTTTAGCACATTTCTTGATGACTTAATGTACTTCATTTTCCAAGCTTGACCTACATATGAAGTGTTGTGAGACTTAACAAACACCCTTTACATATATTAGTTAGTCTACCTAGAAACTTTAGTGCTGCCTGTTAGTTACACTGTAGATTGGTGAGGTCATCTTTTATTTAATGCCACTTGGTGAAGTAGTTAATGAAACTAAATGTAGCGGATGTGCCCCTAGAGACTTATTGTGATGTAGCTATCATGCATGTTTTTTGGTTCATGTAGCTTATATCTGCTAGAGAAAGTCAGTGTGTTATCATGTGTAAAAGTTATATTTTAAAACACAAGGTATTGTACTGTTATCAAACACAGCAACAAATTTGATTGATTGATTGATAGGACCATCATCATTGCACTTCGGTGAGTAACCATGTGTGCTCCCATCTCTTTTTCTTACACAGGAAGATCTCAGCTGCAGTGCATGAACTCTGTAGCACCGGCGAGGGTCCCTGATGTAATTTTGAAGATGGTGCAGATATTTATTTAGAAATTTTATTTTTAATCTTTTCTAATGAAATTCGTCAGAGCAGTGGCTTTCCAGCCTGATCTTCTCAATTTTGAACTGCCAAGGGCTCTTTTACGGGCTCAAATTGAATAAGGGACCTATGTTTTATCGTTCGTCTCCGATAGGAGTAGGAACTCGATCTCACCTACACTGAGATCAGGGATCTCTGGAAAAATATCCAGATGTCTCCACGAGGGAGAGAACCTGATACCTTTTGCACAAGAGATGCGTATCTAACCTATACGCCATAGAGACTCCCCAAATAAATTAAAGATATTACTGTTGTTACTGCCTGTAGTACCACTTTTTAGGGCAGTTTAGGACAGGGTGGAGGAGAATCTAAGGAATTTAATGGTCGCATATCTAGTGCAGTCGCAGCGAAACTGTTCAGGTTCGGATTTTATTTTGCCCCCGACAGCAAAATATCCTTGACCATACTGTAGATTGAACACAAGTCTCCCGAATGGGAGCCACACTCTAATCCATTCTGCCAGCCGATCACTATTTTAAGATATTAAGCATAGAATATCAGTCTGACGAAATCAACATTTTGAGGGTCTCATGTCGCGTGGAGGTAAGGTGACTTGCCTCTTGCTTCACAAGTACTTGGCTCGTTCCCCACATAGTATGATCATCATATGTTTCCAGAGATCCATGATCTCAATGTAGGTGAGATCAAATTTCTAGTCCTATTGGAGATAGACATAATATGTAGGTACTGGGTTCAAGTTAAGCATGTTAAAAGAACCCTTGTCAGTTGAAAATCGATAAGAGTAGTCATCAAGGCTGCTGAACTGTCAAAATTCAGTCATAAAATTCCAATAAAGTTCCTACAAAAATCTTCACCACCTTCAAAATTACATCTGAGACACTCGTCAATGCTACAGAGTCTTGGCCCTGCTTTTGAGATATTCCTGTGTAAGAGAGAGAAATTGGAGCACACATGGTTACTCACTGACATGCAATGATGATGGTCATATCAAGCAACATTTTGACCAAAAGGACTTCATCAGGATGCTTGTATAATTTTCTCGACACAAGACCTTTTGGTTGGAGTGTTGATTTAGACCAGTTTTTGGATTGTTTTTAAAAAAATAACACTACAGTGCTTTGTGTTTTAATATTTTGTCTGACTAGGACTTAGCATTTAGAAGTGAAGTTACCAGTGTGCTTGCTTCCTTGACTAGAGTCGGGTACTTACTTTGATGGATGACATCCTGTTAGTTACAAGAGATGACTGTAGCATTTGTTGGGGGTTTTTGTAGTACCTACTTTCTCCTTGCATGTTTTATGCCAGCGAGTTGTCCGAGTCTTGCTTCGCTGAACAGTTTTCAGAGCTTGCTACCAGCTGACCTTGGCAAACTCATTCCAGTCTTGTGTATTTATGTCTTTGTGTCTCTTTTACACACATAATTGTAGCAGGGTTGGGTATAATCTTGCAGAATGTGCAAGCATGACATCTGCTCTTGTTGCATCCAAGGGCACTTAAGGCAGAGACAAACAATTTTCACTCAGTTCGATTATGCGCCTTTCTTTATACACCAAACCTAGTTCTATGCATGTCTTTGAGCTCTGCTTGTAAAGTTCTTCATGTGCCTCTATGCCTTTCTTTTTTCTGCTGATTCTTTGGTGTCCACTGCATTCTATGTCTTGGTCGATTTTCTGTTCTCATCTTGGGGACAAGTCTTAATCCATTGCCATCGTCTCATTTGTATTTTTTTGTTTGTCTTTCTTCCAGACCATTCTTCTTCATTTCTCCAATCCTGTTTTGCTTCACAGCATCAGGATAAGAAGAGATTTCTAGAACAGGCTATTGTGTGCATTTCATAAATAGTGTTTTTCGTCACCTGTTACCTCTGAGGTCCACCTTTTGCATGGACAACCTTTAGCTTTGTGTCCACTGTATCTGAACAGTATTGCTCTTTGAGGCACTGTGTGTTCGTAATCTGCATATGTGACCAAACCATTTAATTTGTTGTTTCTTGATCAAGCTCAGTACTGATGTTGCACCCACTTTTTTTCCTGATAACTTCATTTCTAAACCGATCTCTTCTTGTTACTCTCAGCATTCTGCGTAAACACTTCATCTCTGTTGTGACTAGTTTTCTTCTACTAGTTTTCTCTTTTGAGTTCAGGTTTGGAACTGATAGCATAATGTTGGGAGAATATTGTGTTGTACAATGATCTTTTAGTGTTTATGGTGTCAACGTGTTTGCATTTCAAAATTGGTGCCATTTGTCCTATGATTTGATTTGCTTTATTGTATCTGTTGGATTTCATTAGTCCTACTCTCAATCCATTTATTCATATGTGTAATTTCAACTACTCACTTGTCTTGAGTTCCTGTGGCTCGCTGGTTAAAGACACCTCTCACACTGCCCCTCAGGCATCCAGTTATATTTGTACAGCGGTAACTCCAAACTCCTTAAATCGCTGGGTTGATTCAACATCTATTTTAGTGTCTGCATCCAACAGGCAGTCGCGAAAAGACCAAAGAACATCTCTGTTATCCATCTCAACTCTCTGACAGTTGATGCAAGCCTGTAACACTCTTTCATTGTCGCAAACACTTACATGCTGCATGAACAGGACAGTAGATCCATGTAAGCCTCTGGAGGCTAGAAACTTCAGTAAACGACACCCATGCATTCAGAAACCTGCCATTTTGGATCATGTGTATATCCTTGGGGAAATATATACACTAAACAACTGAGAAGAAAATTCAGAATGAGGCAACCTAGAATCTAACACTAGCCTGTCTAAGTAGTGGTAGTGTTCTACCGTGAACAAGTTAGATGCTGATAAACTAGACTAACAAGGCACTGACAAGTAAATGTGTTACTGCTAGAAGAGTCATTCTGACAAGTCAATCCTGCAACTTGGAGCTTCCCCATATTTCTTTGAATTCTCATTTCTCAGCATGTAAGAGTTATTCTCTTCTTGTAGTCCTAATTCATAAGCAGCTTGGCTCTAACAAAGAAGGAGTCGACTACTGTAAGACCTTTTTTATTGTGCAAATAGCCAATAGAGGCCAAATTTCATGCCATTCCATTTTACATTCAATTTATATTTAATTTCATCTTTGTTTACAGTAAACAATCCAATTTTTTAGTCACCATATTTTGGATTTCAAGTTAACAATCATCCAATAATTTGACATTGCATAAATTATAACATTAGATGAGTTTTTCTTTACCAATTTTAATTAGCTAGAACCTTTCAAGACTTAGTGCTTTCAATTTGTCAAGTGTTTTTGTAAACAGTATTTTTAAAAAAAAATCCATGGTACAGAGCAAAGGGCACAACAAATTTCAACAATGTTGTAAGAATCTCTCTAATATACATTCGGAAAATATGTCATCATTTTTAAATTTAGTTTTCAGCAGTTAAAAATACAGTGCAAGCTGACACTCTGTTGAAAATTTGTTATCAAGCTCCATCATAATATGGGCGGCTGTAATAGATCTGCACTATTTCCTGGCTCTTATCATGTTTCTGCATTCTGCCAGTCTGTTTTTTAAAATCGGTATTTGAATGTTTCCCTTGTACTTATATCATCTTTCCATTGTTAGCTTCACCTGTGTGCTGTCAGGGCTCTCAAGGGGAGCAGAGAATAGTTACACTGCAACCTACAAGGCATGTCGTAAGAGGCGGCTGATGTAGGGGCCTAGGAAGCTACCCTAGTAAATAAAAAGCGTTGCAGAAATCAGATGTGCTGGCTTATTTGTAGGCAGAATGCACAATCGCGCTTATGCTCAGATCACATACAAATGACAAAGTGGTTTAACAAGTGGACGATATGGAGCGTTTGAAGAAGAGATTGTTAGTTTGTCCATAACCTTTCACTCTGGTACAGTTCTCAGCAGGATTCCATGACTTTTTATGTGTCCATAACCTTTCACTCTGGTACAGTTCTCAGCAGGATTCCATGACTTTTTATGTGTTCATAACCTTTCACTCTGGTACAGTTCTCAGCAGGATTCCATGACTTTTTATGTGTCCATAACCTTTCACTCTGGTACAGTTCTCAGCAGGATTCCATGACTTTTGATGTGTCCATAACCTTTCACTCTGGTACAGTTCTCAGCAGGATTCCATGACTTTTTATGTGTCCATAACCTTTCACTCTGGTACAGTTCTCAGCAGGATTCCATGACTTTTTATGTGTCCATAACCTTTCACTCTGGTACAGTTCTCAGCAGGATTCCATGACTTTTTATGTGTCCATAACCTTTCACTCTGGTACAGTTCTCAGCAGGATTCCATGACTTTTTATGTGTTCATAACCTTTCACTCTGGTATAGTTTTCAGCAGGATTCCATGACTTTTTATGTGTCCATAACCTTTCACTCTGGTACAGTTCTCAGCAGGATTCCATGACTTTTTATGTGTTCATAACCTTTCACTCTGGTACAGTTCTCAGCAGGATTCCATGACTTTTGATGTGTCCATAACCTTTCACTCTGGTACAGTTCTCAGCAGGATTCCATGACTTTTTATGTGTCCATAACCTTTCACTCTGGTACAGTTTTCAGCAGGATTCCATGACTTTTGATGTGTCCAAATGATTTATTTTGTCTTTTTCTTCAACCAAAAAGAACATGCATAAAAAGACACAGCTTCCATCACCTGTCAAAACCACTCTTTGGAAAAAAATGGGGCTATCCTCTCAGAAGAGTTAGTAACCTGGCAAATTATACAACAAGAGGCACCAAGGCAGATGACTGCTCAGATACAAGGATGTCTGCAAGGCTTCAATGAAGAACTTTTCTATCAGTCCCAACAAATGGAAAAAACTTGCTAATGACCAAGTTATTTACATAGTGTGCAACTTTTTTATGAAACCCCTAGGATTGTTGCAGGAGCTACAGAGTTTGTGCTTTGTGCAATACTCTCAGCAGATGGTGTGCCATTTCTGCAAAGTGTGGCCCGAGCCATATGGGGGTAAAAGTCCAGTGCAATGAAGTCAAATCTTTCAGCTTTAAAAATTCTTTCTTTTTTTTAGATTAAAACTACTTCTACCCAACAATATCGGAATAAAATACATGATATTATAGAAATGTTATAGCTGTGTGAACAGCAATATTGTGCAAGGGCGCAGTCTTTTGAGAAGAGACTTATGTTTGAGCTGAAAAACAAGAGAGAAAAGCGAAAACTCAGAGATTGTCGCAGTAAAACACATGCCAATTTACTGTCTGTAAAGACGAAAAAGGCTATACATTATAGAAATGGGGATGCTATTGCAACCCATCTCCTGAAATTTGTTGTGCCTTTTGCATTCATACCATACATTTCCTTCTGCGCTGCTTCTCCCCATCCCCATTTTTTTGTTGTTATCTCTTTAGTTTTTCAGTACAAATCTTTCACAACAAAGGAGGATAATTTTGAGGCAAGAACTAACCAAGGGACTGGATCATGGTAAATTTCTAATCTTGTGATGTTACATAAGTCAGTACTTTTATCCGCAGATTTTGTTTTTGTTAACTGTCCGCCGAAGACAGATTTGATCGTACGGATTGTATCAGGGCTGGGATCGGCTTGAGTCAGCTGTGATGGCCTCCCATAGGACCAATCAGATCTGACATCATGCTACAGTATAATACCTCTGAAGTCATATAAGGCACGCCTGAGTGGTGGGGGTACACTGATAATAAGGAAAGCAAGCCTCCACGCTAAAATCAGTCAGAATCACCATAACATGTGCCCTGACTACAGCTGAATTCATAGTGGGCGAACGCAAGAAGAAGAAGAAGCTACATTCTAATTCAGTAGATGTATTACTATAAAGTGAGATTTTTGCTCATAAAATCTTATCAGTAACACACTGTAGAACTTACTGTCCTATTGGACAATATTACCCCAGGTTTTATATTTTTCTTCTGCATTGGCTAGCTCTGAATTTAGGAGTAATCAGGGTGCCTGGTATGATGCTTCTGACTGATTTTTGTGTGAAGGCCTGCTTTCCTTATTATCAGTGTCTCTTGCCATACCTGGCGTGCTTTTTCCAAATGTAAGATTTTATATGAATGAGTTTGGGCAAACAATCCAAATCTATAAAAAAATTGCCAGGTCTACAGACCCTACTGTCTAAACTGTGCAAGCAGTGCAAAGTCGTCTTGCAGTGGATGTCTTCTCACTGGAATATCAGGAAATGTAACAGCAGACAGACTGGCCAAGGAATGTGCTGCAGGAGAGCAACCAGATGTGCTAGTTACTGACCACCAAAAGAACAGGATAATTAAATCGATCAGAACGCCACAAATACCAACACAAGACGACTACTATAATATGAGCAGATTAGAGCAAGTTGTCATTCTGCGCCTTAGAACAGGACACGATCGAGTACATGTGGACAGGCACATCAGACTGCAGATCACACAGACCACTTACTTCAAGACTGCCAGAATATGATATACTGAGGCAAATTAACTGGCCTAATGAACCAACACTCGATAGAAAACTACACGGACCTCTTGTGAGAGCTACAAAAGACAGTGAAGTTTATACAAGAGACAACATTGAATATATAAATATTTCAAGCGTACGAAAAGAAGGAAGGATAGATAAACTGTACTATTAATTTTTATAGTGCGACTTAACTATTAGCTAGTTTGGGGTGGCTTTTTCTTGCTTATTACTGTAGTTATTTCTTTGTTTAGATGTGGCAGTATTTAGTATTTGTTATTACAACTAATCTCACATTGTATCGTCTTGCGGTGATGGTGCTGTTATTTGATGTGTTAGAAGTGTGTTAGTAAGTTATGTTATGTCATATGATCAACGCTAAAAGCTAGTGAAGTAAACCATAGTAGAAAATCCCCAATGCCTTGTGGGTCAGCACGGTTATATAGGCGGCCTTGTAGTAAACCTTGTCCAGAAATCCGGAGGGATGGGCCCTAAGACAGTTGATGGTTATGTGTGTATTCCATTCCATCTACTGGCATCTCCTTCAAACCATGCTTGATTCCAAACGTATGGAATTTGTCTTTTCTCTGTATGAAACAGGGTAGAAACTTTGTATAAAAACCTGGTAGTTCAGAATCGAAAAGAGCAGGCTGGAAAGCTGCTACTCGGGCAAAATTCATTAGAAAAGATTAAAAATAAAATTGCTACAAAATATCTTCAAAATGACAACGGGACCCTCGCGGTGCCACGAGTTCATCGACTGAGATCTTCCTGTGTAAGAAACAGATTGGAAGACACATGGTTACTCACCGAAGTGCAATGATGATGGCCCTATCAATCAAATTCTGTTTCAGTTCAGGTTATATTCATTGCACTTCAGACATGTTCATAGGTGCTCCGATCTCCTTTGCAATATCTCCAACAGCATCCAGCGACTGACCATACCAGTTTGATGTTGATTGATGAGCCTACTCATATACATATTGTGTTGTTATTTTCTAGTCACTCGAATCTTCAATCCAAGCTCTTGCAATCTAGCAGTTGACATGATTTGGTTTAGATGAAAATCCTTTCAGCGGCCACAGTCTATGAGGGCATTGAGAATGTTAGCTGTATCCATTGGCTGACCCCTTGATATGGTGGCAGAGCCAGCCAGTCAGCCTCTCATTGCCATTGACACCCATGTGCCTCAGAACGAAAATGAATGCAGTCTGTTTGGAATGCACAATTCAACTTAACACAATTTTTTACCATTCTACATTCTGTGAGGACAATATTAAGTAGATTGAATAACGAAATACTGTTTTTAAATTCTGTGAAGACAATATTAGGTAGTTTGAATAGCTGAATACTGTTTTTACATTCTGTGAGGAAAATATTAGGTAGATTGAATAGTTGAATACTGTTTTTACATTCTGTAAAGATCAGCTGAGGTTTTCGGAAGTCTATGTGTTTGTCTATTTTTCTAAAATATACAAGTCATTTATGATATAAGAGAAGGCTGCAGTAAAACTATGTAGCAATGATGAAACACATCAAAACAAAGTACTGTAGTTTTACAATAACAATACACAGCAACGCTTTCAACCGAAAGGCCTGTATCCAGCAAAGGATACAACCAAAGTGAAGTTCACTTCTAACACGGCACACTACATGTACAATTTAAAAAACATTAGTTCCTGATGACCCTAAAATGAAAATCTGTGACTAATAATGAATAATGAAATAAATGCAAAAAACTAGAAGTGGAAAAATGAAGAAAACAATATTTAAAATAAAAATAAAAATATATATATATATATATATATATATATATATATATATATATATATATATATATATAATATATATATATAAAACTTACATTTAACATATACACATATTGGATATGGAACATGAGAAGAGAAGATACTAAGAAACAGTGCAATATTTTTCAGACCGTAATGGCTCTCAGGTTGACCCAACCTCAAATGGGCACCAGAAAATGCACTGGAAAGTAAAGTCAGCTGGCATAATGTTGACCCCATCATGTGCTGGCGGTCAATGAAAAATATGTGCTTATCACTGTGTTACCCAGTATACCTTGAGGTATGAAAAAGGGTTCCTTTACTTGTTATTATGAGCACATTTTGAAATATTAAATATTCTTTCTTTGAGAATTCTTCCTGTCTTGATTATTGATAGTACAATTTGATTGCTCTTGACATCTGAAATGTATTCTTTCTCTAGTGGTTCCATTGTTACAGTCTCTTCTGACCGATGAAAGCCCGTTGGAAGTTTACCAAAGCTCACTAAAGGCATTTTCACGATGGGTGGACTTTGGTCTGGCCATAGACAGAGCTGAACCAGTTATACAACAGGTAGGATCATGTCTTGTTTGTTGTAATGTGTGATGTCTTGTTTGTTGTATGTTGTAATGTGGGATGTCTTGTATGTTGTAATGTGGGATGTCTTGTTTGTTGTATGTTGTAATGTGGGATGTCTTGTATGTTGTAATGTGTGATGTCTTGTTTGTTGTATGTTGTAATGTGGGATGTCTTGTATGTTGTAATGTGTGATGTCTTGTTTGTTGTATGTTGTAATGTGGGATGTCTTGTATGTTGTAATGTGTGATGTCTTGTTTGTTGTATGTTGTAATGTGGGATGTCTTGTATGTTGTAATGTGTGATGTCTTGTTTGTTGTATGTTGTAATGTGGGATGTCTTGTATGTTGTAATGTGTGATGTCTTGTTTGTTGTATGTTGTAATGTGGGATGTCTTGTATGTTGTAATGTGGGATGTCTTGTTTGTTGTATGTTGTAATGTGGGATGTCTTGTATGTTGTAATGTGTGATGTCTTGTTTGTTGTATGTTGTAATGTGGGATGTCTTGTATGTTGTAATGTGTGATGTCTTGTTTGTTGTATGTTGTAATGTGGGATGTCTTGTATGTTGTAATGTGGGATGTCTTGTATGTTGTAATGTGTGATGTCTTGTTTGTTGTATGTTGTAATGTGGGATGTCTTGTATGTTGTAATGTGGGATGTCTTGTTTGTTGTATGTTGTAATGTGGGATGTCTTGTATGTTGTAATGTGTGATGTCTTGTTTGTTGTATGTTGTAATGTGGGATGTCTTGTATGTTGTAATGTGTGATGTCTTGTTTGTTGTATGTTGTAATGTGGGATGCTTAGTCTTAGCCTGTGCTTTAATGGACAGAACAGGAACGTTGAAAGTACTGCAGCCCTGTATCTCACAATAGCAAAAATGTTATATTTAGTAAAGAAAAGAATAAGGAGTATTGAAGAACCCCATGGGGAAGCATTGAAGCTAATGAATATGATGAATAAATAGACAGTAAACAAGTATTAGTGGCTTCTGACAATAATAAATCATCAAACACAGGATTGGAACCACATGATGCTCATCCATCACGGGTGATGATGACCACACAAATTTTCATCCAAGGGAATGTAGTTGCGCTATGTTTGTCTGTGTGTGTGTGTAGATGATTAGTGAGCCAGATACGGGCCGCCAGATACGGGCCGCCAGATACGGGCCCGAAATGTTCGTGTACAGTGTGGGCAAGGTATACTTGCACTTGTGGGAAAGTTTACCTGCCTTTCTGTTTTGATGTCTTTGCTCCATCCGTGCTGTTTTATCTGCCTCGCAGGCTGAAGAAGTGTGCGCCAGGCTGATCTGTCTTCAGCAGCATTCTCCCAGTTGTTGACATCCATGCCAAAAGATTTCATCGAGTTCTTGAGTGTATCTTTGAATCACTTTTTCTGGCCCCCTGTGAGCGTTTACCATCCGCAGCTCACCATAAAAGTGTCGTTTGGGTATTCTGCAATCTGGCATTCGGGCCACATGTCCTGCCCATCCTGTCTGGGACTGCATCAACACTGTGCAGATGCTGGGGAGAGCAGCTCTTTTTAGGACCTCTGTAGGAACCACATACCTTCATGTCTTACGGCACCCATTGCCTAGCCCTACAGACAACATACCTTCATGTCTGACGACACCCATTGCCTAGCCCTACAGACAACATACCTTCATGTCTGATGGCACCCATTGCCTAGCCCTACAGACAACATACCTTCATGTCTGACGGCACCCATTGCCTACCCCTATAGACAATAAACAACATACCTTCATGTCTGATGGCACCCATTGCCTAGCCCTACAGACAACATACCTTCATGTCTGACGGCACCCATTGCCTAGCCCTACAGACAACATACCTTCATGTCTGACAGCACCCATTGCCTAGCCCTACAGACAACATACCTTCATGTCTGACGGCACCCATTGCCTAGCCCTACAGACAACATACCTTCATGTCTGACGGCACCCATTACCTAGCCCTACAGACAACATACCTTCATGTCTGACGACACCCATTGCCTAGCCCTACAGACAATCCTTTTTAAGAACGCAACCAGCTATCTCTCTCCAAAAAAACTTCACTAATTAAATATTTAAAAAACATCCCAGACATTTTGTTTGACAGTAATACTTGTTTGTGTGTTACATCTGTTCATATTTTCAACAAAATCAATATACACCTTTTTACTGTAATACTATTTTGACAGGTATTCCTTTCCTTACGGAATCCACATTTATTTGATGTCGCTTGTGATACATTGATCACAGTTTTTGCACATCCAGAATCTTACAAGTAAGTTGCTTGTGAATGTCTTTATTCAATTATTTATGTGTAATATTCAAACAGGTCATTACTGTCACACATTATTGTCACACATTATTGTCACACATTATTGTCACACATTATTGTCACACATAAGGCATCTCTGTGGTGTAGAGGTTAGGTGCTCACCTTTCATTTCAAAAGTACTCGGTTTACTCCTTTGTGAAGCCAACAGGATATTTTTCCAGAGATCCCCGATCTCAGTGTAGGTGAGATCGAGTTTCTAGTCCTATTGGAGACTGACAATAAAAAACATATGCCCCTTGTTCAAATTGAACACCTAAAAGAACCTTTGATCAAAATCAAGAAGAGCAGGCTGAAAAGCTGCTGTCCCCAGACAAAATTCATTGGAAATGTTAACAAATTTGGACTTGTCCAGGTTCTGGGCATGTCATGTTGGCTATTACCCCAAAAAAACCCAAGTAAAGGACATTATGTGTTTAGTATTTACAGCCGATGCTTCAAAACATTTTAAATGGCCGGTTTCGGTATGAGTGGATGTCTTCCATTGAAGTTTCAAATCTCATGAAGATTATATGGATCTACTGTCCTGGTCATGTGGCTGTTTGCGGCAATGAGAGAGCGAACATACGTACATTAACAGTTTTGATTGTCGGGGAGTTGAACATGGATAAGTGGGATGTTCTTTACGACTGCCTGTTGGATGAGGACACTAAAATATATGCTGATTCGATCCAACGATTTAAGCAGTTTAGAGTTACCGGTTGTACAAGAAGAACTGGATAAATCAGGCGTGTGTTTAACCAGCAAGTCACAGAAACCATCAGAATGTATACCCTTCAACTTCTGTTGGGGGAGACTGAGCACCTATGGGTCTGTCCAGAGTGCAATAACATCAGCTCAATAACCAACTAATACTTACAGATTATAGTCATCATATAGTATTGTGTTTGTTAGTAGTTTTGTCTCCATGTGTTGTTTTGTTGTTGTTTATCTTATCCCATGACTAATAAATGGTTTTGTTGTTGTTTATCTTATCCCATGACTAATAAATCGTTTTGTTGTTTATCTTATCCCATGACTAATAAATCGTTTTGTTGTTTATCTTATCCCATGACTAATAAATGGTTTTGGTGTTGTTTATCTTATCCCATGACTAATAAATCGTTTTGTTGTTTATCTTATCCCATGACTAATAAATGGTTTTGTTGTTGTTTATCTTATCCCATGACTAATAAATCGTTTTGTTGTTTATCTTATCCCATGACTAATAAATGGTTTTGTTGTTGTTTATCTTATCCCATGACTAATAAATGGTTTTGTTGTTGTTTATCTTATCCCATGACTAATAAATGGTTTTGTTGTTGTTTATCTTATCCCATGACTAATAAATGGTTTTGTTGTTGTTTATCTTATCCCATGACTAATAAATGGTTTTGTTGTTGTTTATCTTATCCCATGACTAATAAATCGTTTTGTTGTTTATCTTATCCCATGACTAATAAATCGTTTTGTTGCTGCTTATCTTATCCCATGACTAATAAATGGTTTTGTTGTTGTTTATCTTATCCCATGACTAATAAATAGTTTTGTTTTTGCTGATCCCATGACTAATAAATGGTTATGTTGTCAGATATCCAGTCACAATACAGAGACTTCTTTCTGAAGTTGTATCTCTTCAGGGCTTGTTCTCCCAGTCAATACTTGATGAGGACAAGGTATGTTAACCAGTTCATGATATGTGTGTCTGATTGATTGATTTGCCTGTGTGTTGCCGGGACTCTCAAGGGGAGCAAAGAATAGTAACACTGTGATGTACAAGGCATGTTGTAAGAAACGACTGAGGTAGGGACCTAGGGAAACTACTCTAGTAAATTAAAAAAACATAGCAAAAATCGAATGTGCTGGCCTACTTGCAGACGCATAACTGGCACAATGTACAATCGCTCTTCGGCTTGGATCACATACAGATGACAAAGAGTTGTTAACAAGTGGTGGATATGGAGCGTTTGAAGAAGAAGAATGATTGATAAGACCATCATCATTGCACTTTGATGAATAACCATGTGTGCCCAATCTCTTTCTTACACAGGAAGATCTTGGTGGCAGTGCACAAACTCTGTAGCACCGCGAGGTCCTCGTGTAATTTAGTGGATATGTGGTTTTAGTTTCATATACGCCCATGTGCTGCCGGGACCATAAGGAAAACAAAGAATAGTACCACTGCAACCTACAATGCATATCGTAAGAGGCAACTGATGTAGGTCCTAGGGATGCCCCTCTAGTAAATAAAAAGCAGCGCAGATATCAGATGTGCTGGCCTACTTGTAGGCGCATAACTGGCACAGCGTACAATTGCTCTTAGGCTCAGATCACACAAGTCACACAGAGGGACTGACAAGTAGCTGATATGGAGCATTCGAAGAAGAGTTTCATATAAACATTGAGCTACTAGATATTAAGTGATAAAGCAATTTTTTTCTCCTGTTCCAGAAGCACTTGAGCTTTCAGCTCTTTGGCTTGGTGCCATGGACATTGTAACCCTTCGGTTTGGTGCTACGAAAACCATAAATCTGGAGAACCTGTGGCTTTTCTGCCAGCCTGCGGAATGGAACCCGCACTGACAGGGAGCTTGTCACCCATCGTCCAATGCGCTACGAACACGCTGGACAGGCGGCATAAAACAATTAAAGAACCATATTTCAAACCATGTATTATATTGTGAAAATAGTTTTGGAGGGAATGGTGCCTGGAAGAAGAATGAGAGGAAGACCTAGAAGACGATGGGTGCAAGATGTCATTGATGATCTGAGAATGACTGCTGACGCCAGTCAACTTGCACAGAACAGAGAGTTTTTCAGGACTGCTCTCATGGGAGCCAAGTTCCAAAATGGACAAGCCACTTGATGATGATTATATTGTGGAATATAGTTATATAAGAACTATCATCATAGCACTCCAGATGTGTCCATAGTTGCTCCGATCTCCGCCCCTCAACAAATCCTGCAGTGACCCAAAATGTCAGTTTTATGTTGACTAATCAATCTTTTTGCATATTTGGTATGTTATTCTTTTCCAGCTGTACCAATATCGACACCCATCTCTCTCAATCTGGTCAGCGACTGGGATTTACAACCCTGAAACCTCTGTTTGGAAAGACTCAATGCGTTAAGAATGTCATTTCAGTTCATTACAGCTTCTCTCTGATATTGTAGCCATGCCAGCTAATCTAGTAGCTCTTTTATTATGACTTGGTTTGATGAAAATGGATTCTTTATTGTTTACTAACTTATACTTTTAGCTAGAAGAAAGATCATCAAGTGCCGTGCCGGCTGGCGTGGGCGATCATGGATCTCCACAAATATATGTCCCTGGTGTTTGCTATCATCTCAGATGTTGATACTCTTTTGTGCCACAAAGTCAGACTGTCTAAAATTTTCTCTCTCTATATTCCTCTGTGTCATCTCCCCTTGATTTTACCATTTGTCATAATGTATTCTAAGCCTCCCCTTCTCATTACGTCTGAAAAATGATGATTGCCTCTTTCTTATATTGATAATAAGCTTTTTCTGTGTCTTGGCCTCATTCAACACCTCCACATTTGTCATTTTAGCAGCCCATGGGATTCTCATCATTCTTCTGTAAAACAATATCTCTGTGGTCTCCAGAGATTTTTTGATCTGTTTGTTTGCTGTCCATAACTCACATCCGTATGTCAGTATTGACTCTATATAGCACTGAATAACTCTCATTCTGACCTCAACTGACAGTGACTTGTTGCATATCATGATTCTCATTTTTATAGAAAGATACCTGACTGTATAGACAACTATTCTATTAATTTTTGTTTAGTTTTTGGAGTCTTGTTTCTCCGCAGGCGTTCCACCTTGTTTCACACAATCCCAGCTTGTAGTGATGCATCTCTTTCACCACTTGTGCACACCTGTCTGTCTCTAGTAGTGTCCTCACATTCCACATCCCTATAAGGGTGACCTTCTGTGATATCAGCTTGGCGGCCTCTATTTTTGTTGTCTGCTGCCGAATAAAGGTTGTCAGTACGTCTGCTTCCTTGTGAGTTTGGCTGCTGTGCGTCTTCTGTCTCCGACATGGAGCCCTTGTCATTCCGAGACTCACGTTAGTTTTGACCAATTTGTTTTTGGTTTCTGTAACTACTTTCTATTTTTAAATGGATGGGTCCCATCACACAGCCCCCCAACCTGGAGGACCAGGAGGCCACATTTAGTCTGACCTCTCTCCTTTGACCTGTCCGGCTTGGGTAACCCTACCGAAATAGCTTTCCAGGTCATTGAGGTATGCAAGACCCCCCACCACTACAAGGTAAGGACCTCATGGGAGGGCTTTGTTGATACATGAGATACAAAAATGTATAATGTCTTTAACAGTTTGATATGTAACTCTATGAATATCTGTCTGCAGGAAACTTGTGAAAGGATCTGTCGAGTAATTGTCTCATTATCAGAGAACCACACAAAACTGTTAGTGGAATCTGTGCTGGGATCTGAAGATGTTAAACAAAATACAATGTCTCTCTTACAAATGATATTGGTATGTTGATTTTTCCACATTTTTGTGTGTGTATTAAATATAGATGATTTTGGTTAATGAATAAGGCAGATACATGGACACTGAACAAGCAACACATCAGAAGTCGGAGTACGGCTCAACCCAAACCACCACTAGCCCAGTCTTAAACTGTCTTAGATCACAGCTAGTACAATAGAGGTGAAATGTCTACGCAGAATGCTGGGGGTAACAAGAAGAGACTGGTTGAGAAATGAAGACATCAGGAAAAAGTGGCTACAACATCAGTACTGAACTTCATCAAGAAACAAAAAATTAAATGGTTTAATCCATATAAGCAGATTACCAACAGACAGTGCACCTCAAAGAGCAATGTTGCTCCGATACTATGGATACAAAGCAAAAGACTGACCATGCAAAAGATGGACCTCAGAGATAACAGCGACAAAAGACACTATTTATGAAGCACACACAATGGCTCGCCCTATAAATTTTTTTTTGTCCTGACGCTGTGAGGCAAAACAGGATTGGCGAAAAGAAAGAAAGTCAGATGACAGCTTGCACTTCATTTATGTAGGCTATTGTACTATGTACCATCTGTGGGTGTTCTTCTGCCAGGATTAGATATGGAGATTGATCATTGAGGATATAATGGAAGACTGCAATAAAACTATGTAGCAGTGGTAAAACACGTAAACAACAAAGTACTGTAGTTTTACAGAAACAATAACATACAGCAACGTTACAACAGAATTGATGAATTTCACTTCTTTCACAGCACCATTACATATAGAATACAACAATGAAATCCTAATGGCTCTAAAAAAAATCATTATTATTGGATTAATTATTTGAAAACTTTGTAATTGAATCGTTTATATTTTCCTTTAATTCATATTTTGATTTGTTTGTTGCAGGCTTGTACAGGATTACCTGGTTACTTCCCTGTTGATGAAAGTTGCAGTGATCAAACCTTTACATTTTGGTACTTACTTCAGGTTGGTAAATATATATCCGACCATGTCCATAGTTGCTCCGATCTCCATCGCAGTATCTCCAACAGTGTCCAGCGACTAACCGTACCAGTTTGATGTTCATTGATGAGCCTACTTATATACATGTTGTGCTGTTCTTTTCTGGCCACTTCAATCCAAACTTTTGCAATCTAGCAGATGATGTAGATTAGTTTAAATGAAAATCCTCTTACACATTATGAGGGTGTTCAGAATGTCAGCTCTATCCATTGGCTGACCCCCTGAAATGGGACTGCTATCTCATTATGCCTTTTGACATCTAGTCTCGATTTCTCTGTCTTATTAATCTTCTTGTTCTTTGCGTTCGTTCTTTACAACCAATTGTAATCACTCTTTGTGATATGTTTGATCTTTGCCAAGAACGTGTATACGTTGCACATTGGTTTGGTAGGCCCCTAAACACATAGACTTCTACACGTTTAGGACACAAGCATCCGATTTCAGCCAAACCTCCTTAGTCGCCTCTTACGACATGCGTGGCAGGTAACAGTGGTTCTATTCTTTACACCCCAAATTTGGGCCCCGGTAACCACTGGGCATGTCTTATTAATACGTTTTGATTATAACGATTTGATTAGGAACATATGAATGTCTCCGTATGTAGTCGTCCATATGTAGTGTTTTTTAAATTCGTCACTCCTGTTGTATTGTTTGCTTGATAAAGGCCTTTTGGTCGAAATGTTCTGTATATCGTCACTGTTTTTTGTATTTTGTACAGCTAAAGTACTTTGTTCGTACATGTTTTGCTAGTATGTGCTCTGCAGTCTGTTGTGTCTGTCCATATGTGCACATGACTGAATTGCCAATCTTGAATTTTGTATATATGTGGCTGCGGAGTTGTGTCCTGGTTAAGGCGCAGAATGACAACTTGTTTGAACCTGCAAGGAGTAAAGTCCAGAGATTATCTTTGTAATATACCAGTAATTATTAATTTAAACTCTCTTAGAGCATTTATGCAAAGGATATAAAGGCAAAGGATTAACTTCATTGCACCGGGTTTTCCCTATATGGTTCCATTCCTGTCTGCAGAAAAGGCAACCATCTGCTGAAAGTGTTGCACATAGCAGGAACTCTGTAGCTTCAGCTTCTTCTTCGAATGCTCCATATCAACCACTTGTTAACCACTCTGTGTGATTTGTATGTGATCTGAGCCTAAGAGCGGTTGTACATTGTGCTAGTTATGTGCCTACAAGTTACCAATTTCTGTAATGCTTTTTATTTACTAGAGTAGCTTCCGTAGGTCCTACATCAGTTCTCTCTTACAACATGCCTTGTAGGCCGCAGTGGTACCATTCTTTGCTTCCTTTGCCTGCCCCGGCACGACTCGAGCGGTGTGGCTTCAGCAACAGTGCTAGGTATCTCATACAAAAATTGCACACATGATTCGGCCCAGCTTCGAACCCACAATCTTCAGAATGATAGCCTAACATCTTAACCACTTTGCCAAAGATACGCTATAGAGCATTTATAATATAATTTAATATTGTGTTATGTTTGTAGTATGATCTAACATTATGCTCTATGATTATTGCTTAATTTAGGATTAATATTGTGTTATGTTTGTAGTATGATCTAACATATATGCTCTATGATTATTGCTTAATTTAAGATTAATATTGTGTTATGTTTGTAGTATGATCTAACATTATGCTCTATGATTATTGCTTAATTTAAGATTAATATTGTGTTATGTTTGTAGTATGATCTAACATTATGCTCTTTGATTATTGCTTAATTTAAGATTAATATTGTGTTATGTTTGTAGTATGATCTAACATTATGCTCTTTGATTATTGCTTAATTTAAGATTAATATTGTGTTATGTTTGTAGTATGATCTAACATTATGCTCTATGATTATTGCTTAATTTAAGATTAATATTGTGTTATATTTGTAGTATGATCTAACATTATGCTCTTTGATTATTGCTTAATTTAAGATTAATATTGTGTTATGTTTGTAGTATGATCTAACATTATGCTCTTTGATTATTGCTTAATTTAGGATGAGCTGAGTATGATATCTGAGGAAGACCATATTCCACTGATGGAGATTTTTAAGCCTATCTACTATTCATTGATTGACATGTTAATAGTGAAAGCCAGGCATCCATCTGACTCTGAGTATGCTTCTTGGTCTTTAGGTTGGTGGGTTTTTATTGTTCTTGTTTTAGGTTACTGTATGGATGACGGGAGTATCAAGCAGAGACTGGTTGAGAAATGAAGACATCAGGAAAAAAGTGGATACATCATCAGTACTGAACTTCATCAAGAAACAACAAATTAAATGGTTCGCCACATAAGCATATTACCAGCAGATAGTGGGTCTCGAAGAGCAATGCTACTTCGATACAGTGGATACAAAGCAAAAGGCTGTCTATGCCCAGAAATAACAGGTGGACCTCAGAAATAACAGAGGCTGTGAAAAACACTGTTTATGAAGCGCGCATACAAGTCATTCTAGAAATCCCGGCTTATCCTGCTGCTGTGAGGCAAAACTGGATTAGGAAAAACAAAAACTGTTGGCTGTGTTGTTGAATTGTATGTTGAAACAGTAAGGTTTTGTGTGGATAACTGTTGAATTGTATGTTTCCGACTATGATTGCTGTCAGGTTGACCAAGCCTCACCTTGGTACTAGAAAAACACTGGGAAGTACAGTCAGCCGATGTGATGTTCACCACATCACCCAATTACCTCATAGTATGAAAACTGGCTCTTGTCTTGGACAGTTGAAATGTTTGTGGGACAAGTTATGAGAATAAAACACTTAGATTCACATGAAAACAATGGTGGTCCCTTGTTAACCATTTGACAATATAGTGTAACATAATTTGAACAAAAGTACACATCAAAGCTATCCCTTTAAAAGGAAGTATCTCTTATAGGAAGGGATGTTTAGAACACATTGTGACAACCGGTAAAATCAAAGGGAGACGAGACAGAGGAAGACAGAGAGAGAAAATTTTAGACAATCTGTATTCATGGTACAGAAGAGTATCAACATCTGAGATGATAGCAAATACTGGGGACAGAGATGTGTGGAGATATATGATCGCCTACTCCAGTCGGGGCATGGCACCTAATGATGAATGTATCTATAGATTAAGCTCTTGTTGTAATATAGCAGCAGAATAAGGAACCATGTATTTGGTATGTTTCACACAGTGTTGGGGGTTGTAAAGGGTTTAGTTAGTGTTGTCACTTTGGAGTCAGGTTAATTGGTTAATAGGATCATCATCATTGCACTTTAGGGAGTTACCATGTGTGCTCTCATCTCTTTGTTACATAGAAATGCATAGTGCACCAACATTTTAGCCCCATCGAAGGTCCCCTATTTTTGAAGATGGGGAAACGTATAGTAGTTGTCATGAATTTTGTCATGGCAGTGGCTTTGTAGCCTGCTGTTGTTCATTTTCAGCTACCATGGGTTCTCAACTTGAACACGAGATCTACTTTTTTGTAGTTCATTTTCACTAGGACTAGGAACTCAATTTCACCTACATTGAAATTAGGGATCTCTGGAAAACTATCCTGATCGCTCCACTCAAGAACGAACCGAGTAACTTTGTAGTGAGAGGTGAACACCTTACCTCCAAGCCACAGCGACTTTTTTAAAAAGGAATTTATGGAAAGGCATCACCAAGAGAGGCCTGCAGCTTAAACTAAGCCAGGAATAGTAAGAAATGATTTGCTTAACAAGTTGTTTGAGAGGCATAGTTGTTAGTGAACTCGCTTCTTCACTGCCCAGGTTCAATTCCACTCATTTTAATTCCATGGAAAATTTATTTTTTCAACCGTAACGGCTCTCAGGTCGACCCAGCCTCAAGTGGGTACCAGGTACAGCACTGAGAAATAAAGGTGTCCTGCATGATGTTAACCACATTACTCATCGTGTACTGACGGTCAGTGAAAAATACAGGTCTAGCGGCGTATTACCTAATACAGTGTCCGGCATGATGTTAACCACATTACTCATTGTGTACTGACGGTCAATGAAAAATACAGGTCTAGCGGCGTATTACCTAATATACCTTGAGGGATGTTCCATTACTTTTTAAAAACAAGTTGTTTCACGTTATCATTAATATTATGAGAGGAGCGTCTGGCCGAATGCATTAGAGAGTGAGCTCCCATGCGAGACCCATGTTCAATCTACGGTAAGGACCAAGGATTTTTTTAATGTTGTGGACAAAAATTAAAAGTCCTAACCTGAACAGCTTCGCGACGACTGCACTAGCCATGCGGACATTAAATTCCTCAGGCTCTCGTTCCACTTGTCCTACACTGCCCTAAAAAGTGGGACTACAGGCAGTAACGACGGTTTTTTTTTTTTGTATTTTTTTTTAACATCAGAATAAGGTTATAAATTACATTTCTTTCAGAGGAAAAGGAGCAGTTTAGATGTTACAGACAAGATATTGGTGATACAATGGTAAGTTATGCCAGTCTCTTTATATCGATATAGTGGGAGACTGCAGTAAAACTATGTCAAATGGCAAAACTCGTCATAACAAAGTACTGTAGTTTTTACAAAAATAGTGACAATACACAGCAACGTTTCGACCAATAGGCCTTTATCAAGCAAACGATACAACATGAGTGACGAATTTGGGTAACCTATGGCTTTTCTGCCAGCCCTTGGAATTGAACCCGCACTCACAGAGGGCTAGTCACCCGCAGTCCAATGCACTACGAACACACTGGGCTGGCGGGCAGTCATTGACTTATAACTGGAAGTGGTGAAAGCCGAAAGGAAGCTACTTTCACGAAGACAGAAGTTCTGAATGACAAAACCGGAATTGGAAGACTCAAAATGAATAGGAGGAGAACATTGGAACAAGAACTGAAAGAAATGAATCACAGCTGGAACACAATACAGAGAAAGGCAAGAAAAGATAAGCAGGATGTGCTTTTGTTGTCTCCCTAAGTGCTTGAAATTGTTATACATACATTATCTTGACAGACCCATTGTCTCCATATTTACATATTTACCTACATAAAGGGTCTAATATAAATAGACATGAAGGGCTGGAGAAGACTATCATGGAAGGAGGCATACCGGCAAAGAGAGGAAGAGGAAGACCACGGAGAAGATGGATTCAGGATATAACTGATGGTTTGAACATGACGGCTGCAGAGGCAGGACATCTGGCCTATGAGAGAGAAATTCGAGAGGACTGTTGGGGTGGCAAAATTCTGCTCAGGACAAGCTATTTGATGATGGAAAGGGTCCAAAGTCGAAGGATTGACTTCATTGCACCAGGTTTGACACCATATCCGGTTCCTCTCCGCAGAAATGGCATGTCATCTACCGAGAGTATTGCATAAACTCTGTAGCTCCAGCAACAATCCTAGGGGTCTCTGGAAAAAACCACTCATGAACAGAATGGTGTGGTCCGGATTTGAATGCACTAACTTCAGGACGCAAGGCAATATCATAACCACTTAGCCACAGAGACCCAACTACCTACCTTATCTCTTAACTCTGTGCACCAAACACCACACTATGTGGCTTTGGGCTAGACACTTTTTTACCAGGAGCCACACTAAAGGGCGTTTTTTTATTCTAAAAACAAATGGCTTGTAAAAACATGACTTTTGTCCAGGTCCACTAAGAGTTAAACCTGATTGAAGCTTGTATGTGTTGTAATATGCCAGAGATATATAATAATAATAATAATTCCTCTTGTACCGTTATAAGTTACATAGGGCCTGCAAGTAACTTCTCCATACTGCTCTATCCTGGGCAACTCGCTCAATCTCATCCATGGAACTGAGACCGATACCTCCTGCCTCTCTCAGCAAAGTTTGTTTCAGGGTCTCCTTAGGTCGACCTCTCTTTCTTGAACCAGAGATGTATAACTACATCATTATCTGATTGTAGCTTGTATGTATGGTAATATGTCAGAGATATATAACTACATCATTATCTGATTGTAGCTTGTATGTATGGTAATATGTCAGAGATATATAACTACATCATTATCTGATTGTAGCTTGTATGTATGGTAATATGTCAGAGATATATAACTACATCATTATCTGATTGTAGCTTGTATGTATGGTAATATGTCAGAGATGTATAACTACATCATTATCTGATTGTAGCTTGTATGTATGGTAATATGTCAGAGATATATTACTACATCATTATCTGATTGTAGCTTGTATGTATGGTAATATGTCAGAGATATATAACTACATCATAATCTGATTGTAGTCAGAACAAATGTGAAGTCATACAATATGTTGATGTTCAAATGTTCCTCAGATGTACTCATACAGTATTCTAGGAGAAGAATTGTTAGCACAACTGGTCAATTGTCTAGTCTCGTTAGTAGACAAATATAAACAAGGTGATCAGGAGTGGCAGGTGAGTAAATCTTAATATTTCACTTTACGGAATAGATTTTCGGGTTTCAGTTATTCTTCTTCAATTGCTCCATAATGGCAGATTGTTAACCACTCGGTGTGATTTGTATGTGATCTGAGATTAAGAGCGTATTACATTGTGCCAGTTATGCGCCTACAAGTAGGCCAGCACATCCGATTTCTGCGACGCTTTTTATTTATTAGGTATCTTCCTATACACCCTACCTCAGTCGCTTCTTACGACATGTCTTGTATGTCGCAGTCTTACTATTCTTTGCTTCCTATGAGGGCCCCAGCAACACACGGACAGGGTTTCAATTCAGTTTTAGTGTTTAAGAACCGACATCATTGCACTCTGGTTACAGGCATGGTTCCTCATTCTTCTGCAGCAGATGACGACGACGATTGTGTATGTTGATTGTTTCCATCACCCACTGGTTACTCTTTCATCTACTTCGATATAGACACCACATGCTGGGAATCTCTGACGCAAGATCGCCAAATGTGACGCTGTAACAATACAAGAGGAACCCGCATAACTGAGAATCATCGTGCCGTTGAGGCACAGAGAAAACGAGCTGCGTGAAAAACAGAACACACAACACCCATATGTCTAACCTTGATCATGTATGCCCCACCTGTGGCAGGGGATTGTGTTCTAGGATTGGACTCTATAGTCACCTCTGCACACACCAGAGAGGTGCAGCAGCACACGTCTGAGACTGTTGTCATCATCATTTGCGATGGACGGCTATTATTATTATGTAGCACTGAAGAACTCTCTTGTTTAATAGATGCATTTTTGCGTACAATACTCTTTGTATACTGGAGTGCTGTTTTTGCCTGGCCTATTCTGTTATTTCTAAAATAATAGAGATATGCAGTACTTATTTTATATATTTTTTTGCTATCACTATCAAACAGTTGTTTCTTTTTCACACTTCACCCCTACTGAGGCATAGGTCTACAATAAGTCTTCCAGCCCCTCTTATCCAAGGCAATCTTTTCCTGCTCTCCACTCTCTCCATATTTTCTTGCATTCCGGCTGTAACTCCCGCCTCCAGGTGTTCCTGTTTCTTCCCTTACCCCTTATTACCCTAGGGTTCCATCAGAGGGACTGTCTCGTGATGCTGTCAGGGGTTCTCAGTGTTTGTCCTAACCATTGCCACCTTTTACCCCTTATTTTTAGTTCCACCTGCCATTGTCCCGCTCTATCCCACAGTTCCATGTTTGTTGTCCTTTCATACCATCGCAGATGGAATACCCTGCACACGCATCCATTAATGAATGTCTGTCAGTCTATGCCAATGAATGTCTGTCAGTCTATGCCAATGAATGTCTGTCAGTCTATGCCAATGAATGTCTGTCAGTCTATGCTAATGAATGTCTATTGATAACAGTTGTATTTATTGAACTTTTTTATTTCAGAGTGTGGAGGCAATTCTGTTTGTGTTTTCTTCTGTGTCCGAGAATGTTTCACCCGACGAGCAGATTCATGTTCCGAAACTGTTCTCTCAGATCATCGAAATTCCATTTGCAAACTCCCAACAGATATCAACGGCACTCAACATGATAGGTGAGCAGTTCTGTCATCATTTTTCTATCATTTAACTTTTAGTCTACGCATACTAAAACTCTGATTTTAAGAATACAATTTTAAATGTAGTATCAGACCACTATCATATATCAGCATGTGCATAGTTGACAGCTTTGTTTTATCAATTCCTTCTTCTAACACTCCATATTTACAACTTGTTAAACCACTCTCTGTGATTTGTATTTGATTTGAGCGATTGTAGTTTGTGCTAGTTATGCTCCTACAAGTAGGCCAACACATCTGATTTCTGCTATGCTTTTTATTTACGTGGTAGCTTCCAAAGTCCTACATCAGTCGCCCTTATGACATGCCTTGTAAGTTGCAGTGGTACTATTCTTTGCTTCCTTGCTCGCCCCTACACCACACAGATGGTTTTATAAGTTTAACTGATGTATTCTACAAATAATGATACACAATTGTTCATTTGAGGATCATCTTCATCGCACATCAGACATGTCCATAACTGCTCCAATCTCCTCCCAAGCATGTATTTCAGTGTGTTTAGACTAACAACTCCCGTTCTGTGTTGATTGATGTATCTACTGAGGTTTCTATCATGGTTTCCCGTCTTGCTCCACCTTTCGGTATGCAAAACTTGTGCAACCGAAATAGAGAATACCCTTTGTCTTCGATGATACACAAATAGCGCCAAATGTATCATGTGAAAAATTTTGATTCTAAATAAAACATTTTGGCACGTTAGGCAACTTGTTGAATAGCTGGTACTTCCTGAATGGTTTTTCAGGTGGCAAGTAGTACTCTAAGAATTAATATCCCCTGTATGTTTTATATAGCAATGAGAAACATATGGAAGTCTAAATAAATCAAATCTAGAACAAAAATTTGGAAATTTAACTCTAATGTTAAAGCAGTTCTGCTGTATGGGTCAGAAACATGGAGAACTACTAAAACAATAACACATAAACAGCAAACATTCATCAACTGATGTCTGCGCAGAATAGAGGGAATAAGATGGTATGATAGGGTCACAAATGAGGAACTTATGGTGAGAACAAGACAGATTACAGTGAACCGAGAGGTTAAAAAACAACGCTGGTGCTGTATAGGACAGGACACACCTTGCGAAAACCTGAGGGGAATATAACAAGAGGGGTCCTTTCCTGGAACCTGCAGGGACAGCGAAAGAAGGGAGGCCAAGAAATACATGGAGACTAGATTTGGAGACAGAGATCAACAATATAAAGAAGAGCTGGAGGGAGCTGCATGAGATATCTAGAGATAAGACTTGGCATGAGTTGGTTGAGGTCCTTTGTCCCAGTCCCGGTTATAAACGCAGAGAGAGAGAGAGAGTGTTTTATACAGGTTTTTTTTTAAATTATCAAAGTACGATAGCCGTTGATTAGCAGAGCTGAAGATTGAAATGCAGCAATCCACATATTGTGTTTCATCAATCCTAGTAAATCATTGCAACATTCCTGATAGAGGCATGGCAAACTAGCATAGAAAGATGGGATTTTACAGCAATCTGGCACAACTGTAATCTATGATTTTGTGGGGATTCTTCACCCATAAAACTGAGAATGACTGCCCTACATAGCATGTTTTATTCATCCGTGTTGAAAATTCCTCTCATGTGTACAGAGCTGAGAAAAAACATGTGGCCACACCCAGTCAACCTAAACACTAAGCTTTGGGGAAACCTGACAGACTTGAAGCTGACTGCCCAGTTTGTGGTGCAGAGTAAACTAAGCGCATGACCAAAGATTTCCAAAGAAGAAGTATATTCTTTTCATCCTGTATGAATATAGACTGTATGAATACAGGGTGTATCAATGACAAAGTGGTTAAGTCGTTTGCCTGTTTTACTGAAGGTTGTGGGTTCGAATCCAGGCCGAGACAGATGTGCAATTTTTTCATGAGATCCCTAGGATTGTTGCAGGAGTTCATGCTTTGTGTAATGTTCTCGGCAGATGACCTGCCATCTCTGCCGACAAGGATGGAGCCATATGGGGAAACCCGATGCAGTGACATGCCATCTCTGCCGACAGGGATGGAGCCATATGGGGAAACCTGATGCAGTGACATGCCATCTCTGCCGACAGGGATGGAGCCATATGGGGAAACCTGATGCAGTGACATGCCATCTCTGCCGACAGGGATGGAGCCATACGGAGAAACCCGATGCAGTGACATGCCATCTCTGCCGACAGGGATGGAGCCATACGGAGAAACCCGATGCAGTGAAGTCAATCCTTCATTTTTTACTTTTTTTCTGGTCCAGTTTTCTCTCCAATGTATTTGTTCTGGTACAGACTTTAGGAGATATCGACTTTCGCGTAGCTTGAGGTAGATAATTCTTTCTTTGAAAGTTACTAAGATAGGTAATTTTTACTTAGCATTTCCTGACATTATTCTTGTTATGTACAGGGTCATTTGCAGAATGGATGCAATGGCATCCAGAGACCTTGAGCTATGTATTACCTCTTGTGCTACAGGGCATCAGGAACCCTGAGGTGGGCACGGCAGCTACCATAGCACTGAAAGACATCACAAGGGAGAACCTGTCAAATATACAAGTGTATGCACATCAGATACTAATGGCTTGTCAGGTTTGCTATGTTTGCTGCTTGGTTTCAAATCTGATTTGGTTTTCTTCATCATGTTGTATATACTAGATCAGGTTGTCTATATTAGAGCCACGGGAAGACCACGAAAAAGATGGATAGACAATATCAAGACCACGCTCCATAAACACGGATATAACACAAGGGGGACTCATCTGGTCTTAGAATGCAAATTAAAGCTCCCACCCCTACTCTTAATAGCAGGAGTTTACAACCAATTCCATTTTCCACCTGGGGTTAGACAATAGTATATGACAATAAAAACAGGTTTAAGTCTGTATGTGCAGGTTTTATGTATGGCAGCGTATCATGGACAATGAACAAGCAATCATTAAGATCATTGGAAGCTACATAGATGGGGTTTTGCACAGAAGAATGCTGAAATATCCATGGACAGCAAGAAAACAAATGTTGAGGTTTTAAAATAGACCTGCACACAAAGAAGACTTATTAAAAAAATAAGAATCAGACAATCAAGGATTTTCATAGATATAATGCAAAGAGAAGGTTTAGATTATTTGGTGACAGTGGGTAAAATTCAGGGAAGGAGAGATCGTTGATGACAGAGGGAGAAGATGTTGGATGGTATGGCCTGACATTATGACACTGTGGTTCATCAAAAGATCGTCAGAACTGATTATCTGCACCAAGGAGAAAGAGAATTGTGAAGAGACATGATCACCTGCGCGCAGGCATGACACTTGTTTGATTGATTCTTTGGCTATATCTACACTGTCTCTTTCTTTTCTCCAATCCTGTTTTGCCTCACAGCGTCAAGACCACTACCATCATGTGGTCCTTGTATTCCAATATTGTTGTATAAAAACTAAATCATTTAAAAAACAACATAACATACTAAATCAAGGTTATATTATGTTTCAAGTTAAGGTTAACACTAAGGAATATCAATATTATGAAAACTTTTCATCAATAAATAACCATGGACTCTGTGAATTGAGTAAAATTGCAGAAAAGCTTAGTGTCCTATCAAACATTTTAACCCCCTCCCCTCCCCAATTCAGCAGGAATTTTCTATTTTCCGTCAGAGCTAGCCGGCTTTATGTTGTAGGGGGCCATGGTCTACACATAGGTGGGCCCAAGTTTTCTGCACTTAACAGTGGAATATTCTTCTCTGGAGGGTTTCTGTAGGGTCCCTCGCATATGGATTATACAATTTTAACATAATCTTACCATATTCAATCGGGCAGAAGTATGGACAGAGCTGATGTCATAAATGTGGTAGCGCTCATTTATGTGATATGGGTGCCCGCATGCCCAGCGTGTTCGTAGTGACTACGGGTGACTAGTCCTTTGTAAGTGCGGGTTCAACTCCACGGACTAGCAGAAAAGCTACAGGTTCCCCAGATTTACGGTGTTCGTGGCACCGAGCCGAAGGGTTACGATGTCCATGACACCGAACCGAAGAGCTTTCAGCTCAAGTGCTTCTGGATTTGAAAAAACAAAAACTTGTGATATGGGTGAGTCTCAGGCGCTGGAACAAGTGCGAGAATTAGGAGTTAATTTAGACAGTGTCAGAGAGAAGGTATACTAACCAACTTCTCATGGGTACGGTGAGCAAATGGGCTTTAGGATGGCTGCTGCAGTGGAGGACAGAGCATGCATGAGAATACCTAATGGGCCGTGACAATGATCACATAACATTACCACATAGACCCAGAGGACAGGTTCTTTAACGGCAGTTATTTCTCAGAGATGTATCTATAAAACAGGTAGGACCACATGTAAGGGGGGGGGTTGGTTTTGTTGATAGAGTTTGCACACAGAAGTTATATTCTATATAGGAAGAGTCTGTCAATCCTTACTCCCCAACAGACGTTTCGACTAAAATGCCTTTATCAAGCAAAGTATTTTAGAGTTTTTTTAAAAAAGTGAAATACAATGGTCTTGTCTTATCAACATATATCGTTTAGCGTCACGGGTAGTTTCAGTTTTCTATTCTGTCCCAGGTGTGTTGCATCTGTAGCTGTTAGCCTTTGATGTCTCAGGATATCTGTAATATTATCCATCCATCTGGTTCTTGGTCTTCCTTGGGCTCTGCATCCAGGTTGCTGATTGATACAATACAATGGTACAGTTGGAAAAATGCCACCCAGAAAACTAACAAGGAACCTATCAGTTAAAAGAGGGGGCAGGGCAAGGAAAACCTGGAGGATAGGGAAAAGGGAAATAAAATAGTGTGGACTGATATTGAATACCATGGGTAGAAATGCAGCAAACCAGTAGCAATAAGAATCACTTCTGAATGCCATGGGTAGAAATGCAGCAAACCTGTAGCAATAAGAATCACTTCTGAATGTCTTATGTGTCAACTATGTCATGAAGAGAAGATAGATAAATATAAAAAAGGAGATTTAGTACACATGTTGACAAATGATATAATCAGTGGACTTTCTTAGATCAAAAGGAGAAAACATTCTGGACAACATAACACTGACAAATGTTCAACATTGGCACAAATAGTTAGTACTCAAGGACAATGGTTTGTGAAGATCCATGATCATCGATATCAGCCAGCTTTGCACGTGATGATGATGATGTCACTGCTAACTTATTACTTTCTGCATTTCTGTATATTTCTTCATGTTACATTCAAACAATTTAATTTAATGATATATTTGTATTTGCTTTGCAGAGTACATTCGAGGCAAATGTTTTAAAGGTATGTTGTTGATTTTGATACAGTTGTCCTCCTTTGTTTCACCTCATTAGAAGCTTCTCAAGCATTTTAGCTAAGATTAAAGTGTAGTGCCCACTTGATCATGGCTAGAAGGTGGCAGTCTTCTTTAAACGTCAAATGGCATAATCAAATACACTTAAACAAACTCCAAGCAGCTCTCATTTGAAAGAATGTTAACACTTAGAGTTTACATGTTTAACCGTACTGGGTCCACTCGTTGAGGCACTTCCTAGTAGGGCTTGATAAAAAATAACAAAAGATAAAAATCATGGGAATCACTGCCACAGAATGACTTCTGTCTGCCCCAAAGCATTAATATGTTTGTGTGGTAATAGGTTCTGTAGTAGTTTGTTAACAGAGATGAGAGTTAAGCAAGGACAAAGATACCAGTGGTGCCATGTGTTATATGATTTGATTTGCTTTATTGCATCGTTATTAGATTTCGTTAGCTGTTCTTTCATTTGCTGAAAAAATGCTCCCTAGGTAGATAAAGTCTTTTAACTTGCTTTATTTCATGTTTGTTGATGATGAAGATATTGGTAACATTTTCCTCTATAGAGAATGTCATTATTTAGTTTTGTCAATGTTTATTCTCATATTGTTC
This sequence comes from Arion vulgaris, assembly GCA_020796225.1. Lineage (NCBI taxonomy): Eukaryota > Metazoa > Mollusca > Gastropoda > Stylommatophora > Arionidae > Arion > Arion vulgaris. The sequence goes on from CM036769.1 coordinate 2,476,668, forward strand.
CTTATTTGTGTACATCATAGAAATGTACACAACATTTGATAGTGTGTCATAGAAATGTACACATTTGATAGTGTGTCATTACTTCTTACATCTTCTTCTTTCCCTTTCAACTCCCAATGGAGCACAAGTCTTCAACAATCTTCTTCCTTCCACGTCCTGCCTATCCTTTTAATATCAGTCTCCAGCTCTCTACTCCAGGTATTTCTAGTCCTTCTCTTTTCCTGTCCCTGTTGTGCAATGCTTCCAGTCGGCTCTTCTCAATGTGTGTCCTATCAATCGTCAGCACCTCTTCCTTAGCTCTTTCTCAACTGGTTTCTGCTTAGTTCTTTTTCTGAGTTCATCGCTCATAAAATCTTTTCATACCATCTCAGTCTCTCTATTCTAAGTAAATATCTGACATTTTACTGTTTTTTTTATCACAGTCAAGAGATCTGCTTCGACTCATGTCCAGTGTCGGCCATGTCTTATCTGTGATGCCTTCTAGTGAAGTTATGCAGTACTTGGACGCAATGATAGTTCCTCACATGCAGCACTTGGATGCACTAGCAGCACTTGAGGTGAGTCATCCAGTAAGATTGATTACTGATTGTACTATCTTCATTGCACTTCAGTTAGTAACCATGTGTGCCCTGATCTCTTTCTTACACAGGGAGGTCTCAGCAGCAGTGCATGAACTCGGAACCCCTGCGAGGGTCCCTGGTGTAATTTTGAAGATGTTGCAAATATTTTATAGGAATTTTATCACCTGTAGATTTAATGAATTATGTGATTCTCTCCCAGTCATCTATAGACCTCCTCAGAACTTTTCATAAGATACTTCGTGGGTCTCTATGGTGTAGAGGTTAGATGCTTGCCTCTCATTTCAAAGGTACTCTGTTCTCTCCCTCGTGTAGCCATCAGGATATTTTTCCAGAGATCGTTGGTCCTGTGTTCAAGTTGAGCACGTAAAAGAACTCTTGGCAGTTTAAAAATTGAGAAGAGCAGGTTGGACAGGCTGGAAAGCTGTTGTCCACAAAACGTTTATTAAGAAGGTTAAAAATCAAAATTCCTACTAAATATATTAACCATATTCTAAATTACATTAGGGACCCTCGCCGGTGTTATGGAGTTCTGCACTACCCTCTGAGATCTTCCTGTGTAAGAAAGAGATTGGAGCACACATAGTTACTCATTGAAGTGCGATGATGATGGTTCTATCAATCTTTCAGTCATTAATAGAGCTTTTCAGTACTCTTTATAAGATGTATTTTACAGTTTCTGAGCCGAGTTCACATGTGTACATCTGTCTTGTCCAATATAAACTTTCTGTGCATAGTTCGTTATCAGTCGTTGTGTCAGTTCAGGTTATAAAAATAAATGTCTGATCTTTGCGTTATCATTTTTTAAAATCAATCACTTAATCAAGGGTCATACCTGCCGGCATAGGCGATCATGTCTGCCGACAACTCTCTCTCCTTGGTGCAGTTAATCAGTTCTGAAGTTGATTTTTTATTGAATCACGTCACACCATCCAACATCTTCTCTCTCTTTCTTCCACGATCTCTCCTTCCCTGAATTTTACCAGTTATCACCAAATGTTCTAAAGCTTTTCACATTATATACCTGAAGAACTTTGATTGTCTGATTCTTATTCTTTTGATAAGGGTTTTTTGTTAGCAGGCCAGTTTAAAACCTCATCATTTGTTTTCTTCTATGTCCATGAAATTTTCAACAATCTTCTGTAAAACCACATCTCTGTGACTTCCAATGATCTTATTGATTGCTTGTTCATTGTCCATAATACGCTGCCATATATAAATATTGGTTCAATACAGCATTGGAGTGCTTGTTTCCGCAGTGTCATTGATAGTGAATTCGCATAGTGGGTGTTTCATTTTGATGTTTTCTTGAATACTTACCAGATATCATTATTTGGACATAGTCATAGTTTTTTTTATTCATACTGTTAGCAGAAGTCAACATATATTTGCTTAAATATATATTTACTTTTGCTTGTCCAGCCATGCCCATCGAACCGTGCTGATGTTCATACCACTGTCAACATCTTTGCCTGGCTGTTTGGCTCATTAGACACTGAAGTTGAAGGTGGGGATGAGGAAGAACAGCATCATCACCAACATAGGAGACAGCAGCAGCAGCAAGACCCAGCGGAACCAAAGCCTGTAAGCTTCTCGTCATCTAAATGAATTCTTGTTTGTTTGTTCTCACACTTGTTTGTCCCAGTTTCTCTTTGTAGATCAGTGTTTCCCAAAGTGAGCGGTAAAGTGAGCGGTACCGCCCCTCAGTGGGCCCTGTAGCGTTCTAGGGGGGCGATAATGGTTCAGAAGAATTGGGGGAGGGGGTGTTCAGGCGATTAGGGGTCAGTGACTCTGCATTGTGGAATTCTGCATTTTAATTCATCTTGTGCCCGTCTTACACGATTCATTTTTTCATCAATTTTCTATTTCATGTATATAATCATTTGAAAATTGACCAACTATTACAGAAGTATAAATCAATTTACTATGTCAAAGAGAAAATAGAGCATGTATATATGACGGACTAGGGGAGGCGTTGGCAAACTGTTTTAGTGTGGAAGGGTGTTACAAAGTTTATGTTGTGCAAAGTGGGCGGTGGGTCGAAAAGTTTGGGAATCTATGATGTAGATAGTAATAGTAGTAGTAGTAAGCCTATTCTCAATAAGATCGTTGGAGCCATAGAGATGGGGTTTTACAGAAGAATGCTGAAAATTCCATGGTAAACAAAGAAAACAGTTGATAAGGTTTTAAAACAGGCCTGCATACAAAGAAACCTTATCAAAATAATAATGATTAGTGTTCTTTGGGCATGTAATGTGAAGATGAAGATTCGAACATTTGGTGACAACGGGTACAATTTAGCGAAGGAGAAATAGCAGAAGCGGCAGAGGAAGAAGATGTTGGATGGTCTAACATCAAGGTTTGACAAAAGATCGACGTCAGAACTGATTAACTGCACCAAGGAGAGAGAAAATTATGAAGAGACATGATCACCTACGCCGGTAGACATGGCACTTGATTGAGACTACTTCTAGTCCTAAGGGACCATAGAACTATGCCAGTGGATAGGCTCCTCTCTGCTGTGTTGGTGAATGAATGGTTAAACAAGTGATTGATATAGAATAAAAGAAGAAGAATATTAGCAATATTTTAATGATTTACTCTTGGATAATGTCATCAATCAATCAAGTGTCATGCCTGCCAGCGTAGGCGATCATGTCTCTCCACAACTCTTTCTGCTTGGTGCATGTAATCAGTTATGACGTCGATCTTGTGTCCAACCATGATGTCAGGCCATCCAATATCTTTTCCCTCTGTCTTCCACGATCTCTCCTTCCCTGAATTTTACCTGTTGTCACCAAATGTTCTTAACCTTGTCTTCACATTATATGCCCGAAGAACCTAATGATAATGTCATACCCAAATTGTTTTGTTTCTTTCTGATCAGATTTTTGTGATACTTCAAAAGATTTACCCATCAGTACAGAAACTAGCCTATGCTTGGATATTTGATATGGGTATTATTGAGGTAGGTAGCAAGTCTACTATTGTATATGTGGGTCTTTAAGACTAGAAGTAAAAGAACGGTCATCAAATAAAGTTGAGGCCCGCTTGCCCAGCGCGTTCGTAGCAGGTTGGACAATGGGTGACAAGTCCACTGTGAGTGCAAGTTCAATTCCGCGGACTGGCAAAAAACATGGACTCGACACAATGCAAAAAAGAGGGAAAAACTTATAAACATTTTAGGTGAGGTTGAGTCGTAGAATAGAATGAGTGAGCGGAACACATCAGAAAATAAAATGAGATTTTAAAGCATAGGGACACATTACTGAGAAAAATGCTCAGAACAGCCAATGTCAGAATGTAGTAAGTGTTAGAACCAACCAATATCAGAATGTAGTAAGTGTTAGAATCAACCAATATCAGAATGTAGTAAGTGTTAGAAGCAACCAATGTCAGAATGTAGTAAGTGTTAGAATCAACCAATATCAGAATGTAGTAAGTGTTAGAATCAACCAATATCAGAATGTAGTAAGTGTTAGAAGCAACCAATGTCAGAATGTAGTAAGTGTTAGAATCAACCAATATCAGAATGTAGTAAATGTTAGAACCAACCAATATCAGAATGTAGTAAGTGTTAGAATCAACCAATGTCAGAATGTAGTAAGTGTTAGAACCAACCAATATCAGAATGTAGTCAGTGTTAGAACAACCAATGCAGAATGTAGTATGTTAGAACAACCAATATCAGAATGGAATGTTAGAATCAAAATTCAGAATGTAGTAATGTTAAACAACCAATTCAGAATGTAGTAAGTGTTAGAATCAACCAATATCAGAATGTAGTAATTGTTAGAACCAACCAATATCAGAATGTAGAATGTTAGAACATGCAGAATAGTTAGAATTAGAGATCAACCAATTCAGAATGTAGTAGTTAGAACCAACCAATACAGAAGTAGGAACAACCAATTCAAATGTAGTAAGTTAGAACAACAATTCAGAATGTAGGGAACAACTACAGTGAGTCAGGAGAACACCAATATCAGAATGTAGTTTAGAACAACCAATTCAGAATGTAGAAGTTGAACCTTGTGTCAGAATGTAGTGTTGAAATTGAATGTACTGAGAACAATTAAATTGATGGACCAACCAATTAAATAGTAGTGTAGAACAACCAATATCAGAATTAAGAACAACAATATGAATGGTGTAGAACAACCAATAGAATGTGTAATGTTAGAACCAATACGAATGTAAGGAACAACCAATTCAGAATAGTATGTAGAACAACTATCAAATGTAGTAGTGTTAGAACAACCAATTCAGAATGTAGTGTGTTAGAACAATATCAGAAGTATGTTAGAACAAACAGAATGTAGTATTTGAACAACCAATATCAAATGGTAAGTGTAAACAAAATCAAATGTAAGAACAACCAAACAATGAGTAGAACAATCAGAATGTAGTAGAACAAAATATCAGAATGTAGTAGTAACAATCAAATGTGTTGAAATTCAGATTATAGTGAACACCACGATGTAGTGTAAAACAATTGAATGTAAAGTGTTAGAACCAACCAATATCAGAATGTAGTAAGTGTTAGAACCAACCAATATCAGAATGTAGTAAAGTGTTAGAACAACCAATGTCAGAATGTAGTAATGTTAGAACCAACCAATATCAGAATGTAGTAAGTTTAGAACAACCAATTCAGAATGTAGTAATGTTAGAACAACCAATATCAGAATGTAGTAAGTGTTAGAATCAACCAATATCGAATGTAATGTTAGTAAGTGTTAGAATCAACCAATATCAGAATGTAGTAAGTGTTAGAACCAACCAATATCAGAATGTAGTAAGTGTTAGAATCAACCAATATCAGAATGTAGTAAGTGTTAGAACCAACCAATATCAGAATGTAGTAAGTGTTAGAATCAACCAATATCAGAATGTAGTAATTGTTAGAACCAACCAATATCAGAATGTAGTAAGTGTTAGAATCAACCAATTTCAGAATGTAGTAAATGTTAGAACCAACCAATATCAGAATGTAGTAAGTGTTAGAATCAACCAATATCAGAATGTAGTAAATGTTAGAACCAACCAATATCGAAATAAGTTAGAATGTTAGAACAACCAATATCAGAATGTAGAAGTGTTAGAATCAACCAATATCAGAATGTAGTAAAAGTGTTAGAATCAACCAATATCAGAATGTAGTAAATGTTAGAACCAACCAATATCAGAATGTAGTAAGTGTTAGAACCAACCAATATCAGAATGTAGTAATTGTTAGAATCAACCAATATCAGAATGTAGTAAAGTGTTAGAACCAACCAATATCAGAATGTAGTAAATTAGAACCAACCAATATCAGAATGTAGTAGTGTTAGAACCAACCAATATCAGAATGTAGTAAGTGTTAGAACAACCAATTCAGAATGTAGTAAGTGTTAGAATCAACCAATATCAGAATGTAGTAAGTGTTAGAACAACCAATATCAATGTAGTCAGTGTTAGAACAACCAATATCAGAATGTAGTAATGTTAGAATCAACCAATGTAGAATGTAGTAAGTTAGAACCAACCAATATCAGAATTAGTAATTTAGAACCAACCAATATCAGAATGTAGTAAGTGTTAGAACCAACCAATATCAGAATGTGAGGTTAGAACCAATTCAGAATGTAGTAATGTATAGAACCACAATATCAGAATGTGACAGTGTTAGAATGCCAATTCAGAATGTAGTCAGTGTTGAACCAGCCAATGATCAGAATGTAGTAGTGTTAGAACAGCAATGATCAGAATGTAGTCCATTTAGAGGACAACCAATATCAGAACTTAGTAAGTGTTAGAATCACCATGTCATGAATGTATAAAAGGTAAATAGGTCGTAATGTTGATTCATATATTAGGATTATCGACATTTTGGAGATATTGAATCTCAATTACAGAATGAGTATGTGATAACCTATCAGATATTAATCTTATACCAATTATATCAGATGTTGTATGTGCAGAACAGGTATCCAAAATTTTGTTGCGTCCAATCTACCGATTTTCAGTTGTCAAATGGTTAATCATTTCACACGAACAATGATGAATGTATTATGTTGAGATCAACAATTTCGTTGATATTAGACACCATGTAATTTGAGTACTGTTGAACACATATCGAAATGTATTAGTGGTCAACCAGTTAGAAAATATTAAAATCATCCCAATAAAATGTAGAAAGTATAAATCTTTCAGACTTTATGTAGAACATTAGATTATATTTCCCCTTCATCAGAAGTATGAAACGATTGAATGTTAATGTTAAATGAGAGGTAACCAACCTATATCAGAATGTAGTCAGTGTTAGAATCAACCAATATCAGAATGTAGTAAATGTTAGAACCAACCAATATCAGAATGTAGTAAATGTTAGAACCAACCAATATCAGAATGTAGTCAGTGTTAGAACCAACCAATGTCAGAATGTAGTCAGTGTTAGAACCAACCAATATCAGAATGTAGTCAGTGTTAGAACCAACCAATATCAGAATGTAGTCAGTGTTAGAAGCAACCAATGTCAGAATGTAGTCAGTGTTAGAAGCAACCAATATCAGAATGTAGTAAGTGTTAGAATCAACCAATGTCAGAATGTAGTAAGTGTTAGAACCAACCAATATCAGAATGTAGTAAATGTTAGAACCAACCAATATCAGAATGTAGTAAGTGTTAGAACCAACCAATATCAGAATGTAGTAAGTGTTAGAATCAACCAATATCAGAATGTAGTAAGTGTAATAGTCGAGTTTGTATTCATGTTATGACATGTTGTCTACGTATGCTCCAACTGTAACATTTCTGCATTGGATCTATCCAGGCCGTCTGTGATCTCTACAAGAAAGCACTACAGAAGCTAGACAACGATTTTGCTCCATTATCAGGAGACTTAACTCAGCTAGTCATTAACTTATATCAAAGATCTCCGAGCACTGCTATTATTGATCTATGCAAACAGGTAAATATGTGTTCTGTTAATGTTTTGTATTCCATATTACTATTAGGATTATCTAGACATCTTCTTGGAAGATAGTCTGCTAATCTTCTTCTATATATATCGACCTAGAGGTGCCGGCTGGCGTATACGATCATGGATATTCACAAATCTCTATCTTTGGCGTTTGCTATCAACTCAGATGTTGACGCTCTACTGTGCCATGAAGTCAGGCTATCCAAAATTTTCTCTCTGTCTTCCTCTGTCTCGTCTATCCTTGATTTTACCAGTTGTCACAATGTGTTCCAAACCTCACATCCTCATCACATTTCTGAAAAATGATGACTGCCTCTTTCTTATGTTGATGATAAGCTTTCTCTGTGTCTTGACTTCATTCAGCGCCTCCACATTAGTAATTTTAGCAGTCCCTGGGATTCTCATCATTCCTCTGTAAAACCACATCTCTGTGGCCTCAAACCAGCTGTGCACAAATAATATAAACAAATCTCTCGTGATCCCCATATAAACAAATGAGAAACCTCATTAAATTCTTTCAGACCTGTTCTCTTATCGTCAGTAACACTTTAGTTTTTTTTTTCTTTCTTTCTTTCGTCCGCTTTCAACTCAGACGAAGTTCCATCTCTGAAACTGATTTTTGCGTGAAAATCTGTTTTTCCAATTTCTAATAATGGCAGCAGCGTGCACATTGTAAATTACTTTACACTGGCAGCCGTCTGCTCAACGTACTTGTAATTAGTATCCCCTCGCCATACAGGCAGATTTTCTCCGACTTCAGAGGTACTCACGTTATCGTCCTGAGTAAGACCAGGGACTCGAACAAATGCTGGACAGTAGATTCGAACCCGAGCTATGAGGCGTCTCACAGCTAGCAGGCCAAGCTACTATCAACTACTCTAGGCAATCCCCCAACACTTTAGTATTCTGTTACCATTTTATGCAAGTAATTTTTAAATTACATTGACCATCTATACCTTAGTCTGTTTGAAACATGATCTGTCATTTTATCTTTCAGTTGCTTTTGATATTTGGTCTGCAAGAAAATTTTGTTCCATTCTCGGAAGCAATTGTGAACAGTGTGTGCTCCAGGTCGTTAGAGATGTTCAATGTTGGTAAGTTAACTGTCATCCCTTCGGTAGTTAATCAGTTATATGAGGGCTATCATTATAGCACTCTGGACATGTCCGTAGGGGCTCCAATCTTTGCCTCAACAAATCCAGCAGCATCTAGCAGACCAACACGCCAGTTCGATGTTCATTAATCGATCTCTTTGCATATTTGATACGTAAATCTTTTTGGGCTGTAACAATATTTACCTCCATTGCTCTCAATCTAGTCAGCGACTGGGACTCACAACCCTGAAACTACTCTGTGCGTTAAAAGTGTCATTTCAGTAGTTATTGGTTATTTATTAATGAACTGCGAGCCACAGGAACCATCAGTATGCATACTCTTCGATATCAGTTGGGGGAGACTGAGCACCTATGGGTCTGCCCGGAGTGCAATGACGTCAATTTAGTAACCAATAACTATTAATGAACTGACATCATAGCACTCCGGGCAGACCCATAGGTGCTCAGTCTCCCCAACACATGTTGAAGGGTATGCATACTGATGGTTCCTGTGGCTCTCTGGTATGGGTGGATTTTGTCTATTGATGTTTCCAATCTTCAGAGGCTTATATGAATCTACTGTCCTGGATAATTTCATAGGGCTGACCAACCTGGAGTCACTTTTGATGAACAGACCATTGAGCGTCACGACAGGCTGCGATATCTTGGAATAACCTTTGATCGTAGTCTATCTATTAAACATTATATTGAGAGAAAAAAATGATACGATGTTGCAAGCATGGTCTCACATTTATGGTAGTCGCATATTTTAAGCAGAGACTACTTGTCCTTCTGTTCCATCATCTGTTTATATCCATGGTAGATTACAGACTTGGCATCTTTATCATATGTAGATCACAATGTGAACAAATTGAATGGATTCAGAATGAAGTCATGCGAATAGTCCTTGACTACACTAGAGTTACTCCCATTGTGAGTATGAGATATATGCTTAGCCTTCTCTCACTACATTCCCAACATGCTGTCGCTCAAAACAAAACATATAATGGGGGGTTAATATGGCTAAAATAAAACATCCGCTGTACATAAATACTAATGACATTAGAGGCACGAGAATCATGCATGGCATGTTGGGGATGGCCCAGGCTGAGAGAGCAATTAGCCAGGTGTCCACAGTTGCAACCTTACCAAAAGAGGAAGAATGAATTCCAATGTTTAGCATAGCCAACTACCTCAATGTTATCATTACTCTTCGAGGAGAATATAGAGATTGGGACAATATGAAGGCTAAACTCGCAATTAACTCTTAACCATTGGCAGGTTTTTAAGGTTTTTTTGATATTTGTGATGTCCTGCTCTATATTTAGCAACCATACAAATACTTTGCATTGAAAATAGGCATGTTATATATAGTTGGAAAGCTAATTGGATGGGCTATCTGGATATAGGATTTTAACATATGTGTGATATAATTTATGATATCCGTGACCTACTTATGAAAAGTCTAAAAATAGATTATTCTACACATGACAAATAATTTTACAGTCACAAAGAAGGAAAAAAAAAGTATGACAAATATAATGAAATCTTTTATTACAGTCTTTTAGAATATTCATTTACCCAGGACATATCTGAAATTGAACATGTTTGGACAATAAGAAACGCAGTAATCATGATATTTATAAAACATCCATATTTTCATATTTTAAAGAAAAAAGTCAATAAATATGACATTCAAGAGAAAATTATGCAGAATTGGTCTAGTAAGCAGCCCATAAAGAGCTAACACTTATAGTAGCATACATAAACATTAAATAGGTATATAATTTCTAAACATAGCAAGTAAAAGATATTATTAAACAAAAATATAGTAAACAATGATATGTGATATACAAAATAGATAGGAACATAAGCGTGCTTCAAACAACAAGATTAGACATATTAAAAATATATAATATATTTTTTTTACAATTATTTATGAAATTATCATATGTTTTGCATTAGGTAACATAACGTTTACGAATTTAAATGTAAAATTAATACAAAATTACGGCCACTGAAATAGGTATGTCGCGTCGAAGCTAAATATTCAATTTTTTTATGTTGCCAATGTTAGGGAGTTAAGCAGCTGATAGAAGATAATGCAAGTGATGATGACTTTGTTGTTTATACCGATAGGTCTGTACATCAGTGTAAGTCAGACTGATGTGTCTTAGCTAGAGCGCATGATATGGCTGTTGTATAATGTTCGTCAATCAAATATGATTATAACCACATAGTTACTTCATCCAACAAACAAAATGTAATATCAGTCAATGGACACGTAGGTGACTTGTCAGTCCGATGCGTGCCTTGAAGAGTTGTGGACAGTGTGGGCATGAGATTGTTGCTACAGTCTGGGACTCGTGTGCACTGGCCTTTCTCTTTTGTCACGCAGTATTGATGCTGCTTGACGTGCTGCCTCACAGGATTTTGCACCCTTACGTAGGAGTGAACGCCAGGATGTTCGGTCCCGTGCAGCTTTTCCCAGGTATCAATCTTGATTTCGAAGGATTTTAGAGAGGACTTAAGCGTGTCTTTGAATCTCTTCTTTTGGCCCCCTCGGGAGCGTTTGCCACTTGACATTTCACTGTAGAATAATATCTTTGGCATCCTGTGATCAGGCATGCGGACGAGATGTCCCGCCAAGCGAAGTTGGTGTTTCATAAGTATGGTGTTAATACTGGGAATACCAGCTCTTTGCTTTCAATAGCATGGTATGGCTGTTGTAGAGTGAAGTGGATCATACAGGACAACAATTTATAATATGAGAATGGAGGTTGAAACCATTACTGCTGCCCTCCATTGGCTCTCTGGGACACTGTTTACTGGGGCCGTTGTTATTTTGGACTCTCAGTCAGTGATTTAGACTATCAAGAATGTCAGGTTGCGATATGAGTGGATGTCATCTATTGAAGTTTCTAACCTTCAGAGGCTTGCGAGGATCTACTGAATCTACTTGTCTTGGCTGGAAAATGCACAATAGAAGATGTTATATCTGATATGTTATGGCTACGTCACATTTTAGAACAATTTTATTTATGTCCGCCCAATATGGATTCTTCTTCTGCGTTCTCACTAGATTGGGATTTCGGATTCTCTAATAAAGGCAGCCGTCTGCCTCAGATTATCAGCCACGCCATACAGTTTGTCTTGGACGCTAGTGTAAGTGGGCCACCTCTTTCTTCTCAAGTCTGCATACTGGGAACAGTTCTGTGGGATATAATTCCTATGATTTCTGCTTCCCGTTTGTGCCGACCTCTTACCGCAGTTAAGTTTTGGCTATCCTCATGAAGGTAGGTCTGACATTCTTACTGTGTGGCTATATCTCTGAGGCAGATTGGCGAACGTAGAATCGTATCCCATTCCTCATTGTAAGGGTCGTTGCACCATGTTATGCGCCTTATGGCCTGGTGCATCCGTTTCCTTCAAGCATTTGTTTCGGTTAGCATTCCCTGGCGGACACATGCATCCGATTTCAGCCAAACCTCCTTAGTCACCTCTTACGACATGCGTGGCAGGTAACAGTGGTTCTATTCTTTACACCCCAATTTGGGCCCTAGTAACCACTCGGGCGTCTAATAAGACTAAGACCTTACATTGTGATCAGGGATCTTTGGAAAGATTGTCACATAGTCCATGCCACATAGACATGTTTAATTTTCTTCTTGTCTGTGACCAGCTGGGGTACAAATTTTAATCTTGACTATTCTTGTTAACCACAGGGATGCGGAATTTTACAGATGTGATTGAAGGTTTTATGTGCTTCCTTGCTCAGGTAAGTGTGCTAATACTTTACTTGTTTACATGCTGACATAGTCATTTCTTCTTCTTCTTGTGTTCGTGTGCTATGAATTTAGGAGTAGTCAGGGAGCCTTGTATCGCTCGTCTGACTGAATTTTGCCATGGTCTGCTTTCCTTTTTATCAGTGTTCCCTGCCATACAGGCATGCCTTTCTCCGACTTCAGAAGTAATAGTAGTCACTCTTCATCTGCTCTCTAGTGTGGGGAGGGTCATTCAGCGAGAACATCACTTAACCCTATCAGATGTCTCTCTTCTAACCCCAGTTCTAGTCCACAAGTTTCTGTTCTTCAAGGACTATCCAATGTTCTTGCATCTCACTTTTGAGTCTTCCTGGAGATCTAGATCCCCTACTCTTGGCCTGTCATATTTGTCAAATAATTATTCCTTTATCATTCTATGTAGGTGGCCAAAACACATATTTGGGCTAGTCCACTCTGATCCGTGGAGTTAAACTTTGGAATTTTACCATATTATCTGGTTGAAAATCTTGTCTTGACTTCTTACTTGCAACATCTTTCCTCAAATATCTCCTTTATTGGATGTTTGAAGCTGAGTTTTGTGAGCTGTTGTCATAGACCCAGACTAGCATCCATAAGTAGAGACTGACAATGTTGAACTTTTCACTCGTCATTTTTGTTCAAGATCAGAACACTAAAATCATACATATTCCCAGTGGCAACGTATGGGTGTGAAGCATGGACATTTAACAAGGTAGTGGTAAATCATATATGTGCTTTTGAATATAAATGTACCTCTGAAGTAGGAGAAGGGCGAGGGACACTGATGATAGGGGAAGCAAGCCTTCAAGCAAAAATCAGTCAAAGCAGCATACTGGACACCCTGACTACGCCTAAATTCATAGTGCGGGAACAAGAATATAAATGTTATAGAAGAGTCCTCTGTATAGCATGGACAGAGAAGAGAACAAGTAGATCTATCCAGAAAGAACTCAAAATCAAAGAAAACTGGCTGATGCTACAAATAAGAATGAGAAAATTTAAGCATTTTGGACATATAAAGAGACAAGAAGAGCTGGAAAAAACCGATATATGAATGAATGTTCATTGTGTAAATGTATCAAGCTTTAAGATATATTAAAGAATGTTTATTACATTCCAGGTGATGAAAAAATTGAAAAAAATATTAATCAGGTGCAATTGTGACCTCGCAGCCATCTTCCAAGCAGGTGAATCTGTCATCTTGTTTCTCTTTGTTTTTGTTTAAGACAGTTGAAAAATGAAAATTGTGGCACAACCTTTATAGAACTTAGCCATCAATCACAGTAAACAAGTCGTCTATTTTCTAGTCACCACTTATACGTTCAGTAGTTTGCCATCGCTTTCTGAATGGTGAGGTCTATTTTTATCGTTCGTAAATGAACAAACATGGCGTTACAAAAAAATTAAACAACTAAAAACAGTATGGAACGGAACTGATAAGAAAACAACGATCAGAATACTAAGAGCATGCATATTCCCAGTGGCAACGTATATGTGTGAAGCATGGGCATTTAATAAAGCAGTGGAAAAACATTATGTGCTTTTAAATATAAGTGTTACAGAAGAATCTTTCATATATCTTGGACAGAGAAGAGAACAAATAGATCTATCCAGAAAGAACTCACAATCAAAGAAAACTATTTGATGATACAAATAGGAATCAGAAAATTGAGGCATTTTGGACATATAAAGAGGCACGAAGATCTGGAGACCATCATAGAAGGAGGTATCCCGACAAAGAGAAGGAGGAAGACCACGGAGAAGATGGATTCAGGATGTAACTGATGGTTTGAGCATGACTGCTGCAGAAGCGGGACATCTGGTCCATGAGAGAGAAATTCCGAAGGGCTGTTACGGTGGCAAAGTTCTGCTCAGGACAAGCTATTTGATGATGTTATCTGCCAACTTGCAGCAACTGACAGTTCCAGTCCTGTGTTAGTTAATGAAACATTGTCTGTCCTCTGTGTATATTTGACATCTAGCAACAACGCATTCAACTAGAAGTTCCTACAGTCAGAGCAAGGACATAGAATCTAAGTCACCACCTGAGCTTTCAGTCTGACCAGTTTCCTTAATGGCATTCAGGATATCAACCCTGTCCATTGCTCTATGGCTTGCAATTGTAACCATGCCTACAAGTCTATCTGCTCGTTCATTTCCCCTTACTCCTGCATTTCTGGGTTTGAAAATGTTGACTTTTTGCAGTCCCAAAATCAAGTCCAAACTCCAGTCACAATTTTTAACACAACGTTTTTGCACCTTCCTGAGTAGGCTCATTGAGTCACAAAGAATGTAGGCATGGGTGGCATAGTGTTCTACCATAGTGGCATAGTGTTAATATCAACAAAGTGTAATCTTACACCATTCAGCAAAGTGTAATCTTACACCATTCAGCAAAGTGTAATCTTACACCATTCAACAAAGTGTAATCTTACACCATTCAGCAAAGTGTAATCTTACACCATTCAGCAAAGTGTAATCTTACACCATTCAGCAAAGTGTAATCTTACACCATTCAGCAAAGTGTAATCTTACACCATTCAGCAAAGTGTAATCTTACACCATTCAGCAAAGTGTAATCTTACACCATTCAACAAAGTGTAATCTTACACCATTCAACAAAGTGTAATCTTACACCATTCAGCAAAGTGTAATCTTACACCATTCAACAAAGTGTAATCTTACACCATTCAACAAAGTGTAATGAGTCATTGATTGATAAGATCATCATCATTGCACTTTGGTGAGTAATCAAATGTGCTCTGATCTCTTCCTGGCAGTGACCATACAGGTCCATGACCGTAGCCATTGTCTTTATTAGAGAGATCCTCTACCTACCATCACGAGTTTGATTGCTAATCAAATGTGCTCTGATCTCTTCCTGGCAGTGACCATACAGGTCCATGACCGTAGCCATTGTCTTTATTAGAGAGATCCTCTACCTACCATCACGAGTTTGATTGCTAATCAAATGTGCTCCGATCTCTTCATGGCAGTGACCATACAGGTCCATGACCGTAGCCATTGTCTTTATTAGAGAGATCCTCTACCTACCATCACGAGTTTGATTGCTTCTTCTTCTTTGCGTTCGCTCTTTACGACCAATTTTAGTCACTCTTTGTGATATGTTTGATCTTTGTCAACAACGTGTATACGTTGCACATTGGTTTGGTAGGCCCCTAAACGCATAGACTTCTACACATTTAGGACACATGCATCCGATTTCAGCCAAACCTCCTTAGTCGCCTAACCTCCTTAGTCGCCTCTAACAACATGCGTGGCAGGTAACAGTGGTTCTATTCTTTACACCCCAAATTTGGGCCCGGTAACCACTCGGGCGTTTGATTGCTTGATTGGACCATCTTCATTGCACTTTGGTGAGTAACTATGTGTGCTCCGATATCTTTCTTACACAGGAAGATCTCAGTGGCAGTACACAAACTCTAGCACCGGCGAGGGTCCCCGATGTCATTGAGAAGATGGTGAAAATATTTGTAGGAATTTTATTTTGTTGTGAATTTTTGCAAGGACAGCGACTTTCCAGCCTGCTCTTCTCAATTTTGAATTGCCAAGTGTTCTTTTACATATTCACCTTGAACACGAGACCTACATTTTATCGGGGATCTTTGCAAAAATATCCCGATGACTCCACAAGTACCTTTGGAACGAGAGACAAGCACCTAACATCTCTAACCCACAGAGATCCCTAAAGTGTTATGATGATAATTCAATCAAATGCATTTTCTTATTTTTTCAACTCTCCTTCCTTCTTACATTTTTCCCCAATCTTATTCTTTCATTTTCATAATTGTAATTCATTTCTGCACACTCAATTATTCTGTCGTTCATCTTTAAACCTTTTATTCATCATCATTTAGTTGCCTGTCCTGTGCAGAACTTTTTCACTATAACAGTCCTTCTGAATTTCTCTATTATATACCAATTGTCCTGTCTCTGTTGCTTTCTCTGTTCAAATCATCAATAACATCCTTTTCATGTTTTCTTATATTGTTCACACTTATGTTAATTGGTGGTTTCTCTTATCTAACCTGATTTCTTGTGTTCACCAGCTGTGTTGAGTATGGCTCTCCCAGAACATGCAACAGTGAAAGCTGCATGCAGTTTTGTGGTGAGTTACTTGTAGCCTCCATCATTAAACCAATTTTTTTTAAAAACAGTACAGAAATACAGTACAGCTAACACCAGCGAAGGAAACAACCTTGGGGAAACGAATTCCTTTTTGCAGACGATCAAGCAATCATATCAACAACAGAACAACAGCTACAGCAACATATTAACAGACTCCAGTTAGCATGTAATGAATACAACATGAGAATAAACATCAACAAAACCGAAGTAATGACATTCACCAGAGAGGAAAGCGCTACCAATATCTCCATTGACAGTCACCCATTAAAACGAGTCAGACTTTACATATTTAAGGAGCATTTTTCTGCAAACGGAAATAATAACTATAATGATATCCAACATAGATGCAATAAAGCAAATCAAATGATAGGACAAATGGTGCCAATTTTAAAATGCAAACATGTCAAAAACGAACACAAAAAAGAAAAACACGTAATTACAAAGTACTGTAGTCTTACAAATTACAAAAACAATGACAAAATACAGCAACGTTTCGACCAACAAGGCCTTTATCAAGCAAACGAACAAACAGGAGTGACAAATTAAAATGAAACACAAATGGACGACCAAATACAAACGTATCTAAGGAAAATCTGGAATAAAAACGAATAACGAAATAAATGTAACACAAAAACACACATAAAAACTAGAAATAGAAAGGAAAAGAAACAATGAAACATCTAGTAAATATATAACTTGAATACATGCAACATATACCCATATAGATTACAAAGCATGGGAAGAGAAAGTACTAAGAAGCATAAGAATGGAATATAACATGAATACATGCAACATATACCCATATAGATTACAAAGCATGGGAAGAGAAAGTACTAAGAAGCATAAGAATGTAATACGTTGAGCCCGCGTGGTCGCAAGGTACCATACAAAGAAATCAACCGATTCTCCAGAGCAAATCGACTGCGATCATCCGAGGAACATGATCGGATGGCTGTGACCTGGACATCGTGAGCACCTAAATGGCCAGTATCATTGAAATGGGTGGCTACAGGGTCACAGAGCATTGGCGTATGTCGCGTCAGTGTTGGGCGAATCGGTCACTGAGCCTCTTGCCTGTCTCGCCGATATAAGCCTTGTTACACCGCTTACAGATAATGGCATAGATAAGATTACGGGACTCGCATGCTTAGTTCATTCTCTGAGTTCCTCGTTCGTAATCGTATACCATCTCAGTCCCTCTATTCTACGTAAACATCCATTTACGAAAATCTGCACTTTTCTGATGGTTTCCTTTGTTGTCTTCCATGTTTCCCAGCCTTAGAACAGCACTGACTTCACATTTGATTGAAAGATTCTTAGCTTTGTGTTTGTTTTGATCTCCTTTGACTTCCATATCTTACTCAATGCAATAAAGTTCCCCTTGCTATTATTGTGTATAACTTTTGTGTTCATTCAAGTTATGTTAGTTGAATTGTTGTTGCATTCTCTGTTCATAGATTGAGTTTCTGAATGCTGGTGCAGAAAATGAAGTCATCAAGAACATTGTTATCAACCATGGTCACATCTTGGTCGACAGGATTATGAGAGTGAGTATATATATGATATGTTTGTTAGTAGGTGTCTCTGTGGCGAAATAATTAAGACATTTGCTTGTTGCTCTGAGGGTTGTGGATTCAAATCCGGATCAAGTCACATGTACATTTTTTTTCTTAAGACCCCTCTGATTGTTTCTGGAACTCCTGAGTTCCCTTCTGCCCTCCTTGACACCTTCTGTGGCAAAGTGGTCAAGTTGCATGACTTGCTTTGTAAATGTCATGGAGTTGAATCATCTTCTTCGAACTCTCCATATCGATAACTTGTTAACCACTCATTTATATGTGATCTGAGCCTAAGAGCGATTGTTCATTGTGCCAGTTATGCACCTACAAGTAGGCCAGCACATCCAATTTCTGCTAAGCTTTTTATTTACTAAGGTAGCTTCCCTAGACCCCTACCTCAGTCGCCTCTTAGGACATGTCTTGTAGGTTGCAGTGTTACTATTCTTTGCTCCTTGCGAGCCCCAGCATCACACACGCGGTTTCAATCTGGGTTGTGTTATTCAATGCATGAGTGCATTTGAAGAGATCCTAGGATTGTTGCTGGAGCTATGGAGTCTGTAATATTCTCAGCAGGGGGTGTGTCGTTTCTGCTGGGGAGAGACAAGCAATATGGTGTAACCCGGTGCAGTGAAGTCAATCCTTCACCGTGTAAACCATTTTTGGTTTTAAATATGAACTAATAATTCTTATTGTGTATACATCCGCCACATTACTAAAAATAAAATCTATGCGTATGATGTATAATACAATGCACCGATTTGAATGAATGTTAACCTTTTAGCTGCTAAGAATGTGTGTAGATGTTTTCCCCATTCACCGCTAAAGATGTGTTAACATGTTATACATTTCTACTGTCACTGCTATAGGCGTTCATTCACGTTTGTGACCTAGAAACATAGAGTAGCTATTTTTAGATCCGTCTTCGGAAAATATGTAACAGCGAAAGGGTTAAATCTGCGATTGACGCTTGAATATTTTATGTGATATTTTTTAGAATTGATTTTTTTAAATGGCATCTAAATTTTATTTAAAAAAAAAGCATTTTAATTTAAAACTGAATAAATCTGAATAGCGAAATATATTTGTCGTTTTATTCTGGAGCTACTGACGGACTATCATCTAGTATATACATTTCCCATAGCCTTTTCAGACCATATAGTTTGATTTGACTACCACTTCACATTTTTAGGTCCCAGTGGGCAGGAGGTAGGCGGGTCACTTCCTTTCCTCACCTACACTGAGATCAGGATTTTTCCTTAGAAGACAAGAAATATACATACATTATTCTGACGAACTATATGTATATATAATTTGCACACACACACATACATTATACCTACTCATAATAATTATTGACAGGCTGTTGGAGGTGAGTCCCAGAGAGGTATCATAGACTACATAGCTGATGTAGTCATGGCCTTGAACAAACACTATGTGTCTCAGCTATCGCTGTGGCTGAAAGTTATGGTGGACAATGATGGATACCCATCCCCCAGGGCATCCAAACAAGAAAAGGAAAACTTTGTGAAAAACCTTCTGAGGTAAAACATTACATATTTTTCTGCTATTAACGCCTGCCAACAGGTGTAGGTGATCATGTCTCTCCACAACTTTCTATCCTAAGCAATGATCATGTTCGCAACCTCTCTTTACATCACATTTTCTTACCAGAACATTTTTCTTATCACAGCCCACCTCAGAGTGTTCTTATCACAGCCTACCTGAGAGTGTTGTTATCACAGCCCACCTGAGAGTGTTGTTATCACAGCCCACCTGAGAGTGTTCTTATCACAGCCCACCTGAAAGACGCAATATCTAGCCAGACTTCTAAATGTGCTCAATGTCTTTGTTTAATATTTCCATAACCTTTCACTCTGAGCCGATCTACTGGCTCACACTATTTTTTTAACATAACACAAAGACAGTATAACATTGCAATAGAAATCTTTTTGCATATTTGGTATGTCGTTCTTTACAGTCTGTACCAATGTCAACAACTATCTCTTTCAATCTTGTCAGCAACTTGGATTCACAACCCTAAAACTCCACTTTTCAGAAAGACTCTTTCAATATGTTAACTCCTTTTGTACCAAACGCCACACTACGTGGCTTTGGGTTGCATGCCATTTTACCAGGAGCCACACTAAAGGGCGTTTTTAATTCTAAAAACAAATGGCTTTTAAAAACATGGCTTTTGCCCTGTTCTACTAAGAGTTAATATTAACTGAGAAGATATTGATTTGTTCAGAGAGAAAAAAGCAAAACTAAATAGCAGTTCTAAGATAAATCTAATAGAAATATGAATAGAATAGAAGCTAAGAAAGTCAGTAGAACAGTTAACAGAGAGAGAGACTGTCAAAGGATTGACTACATTCCACTGAGATTTATATCCTATGGCTCAGCCCTTCTCCACAGAAATGACACACCACTTGCCGAGAATATTGCACAAACTTCTTAGCTTCTGAAACAATCCTAGATGTCTGTGGAAACTATTCATCTGTGAACAGAATAAAGGTTTGAATCTGTGATCTTCGGAATGTAATGCAAGGGAGACTATGACAAGCATACAACTGTTGCGGACTTATCCAGTATAAAAAAATATACGCAGTAACACATGGCTGTAACCAGCATCCTCTTATGTTTTTTAATGTACTAATAATTATTGATTGTCTGTAGATATGATATTCATTGAATTATCCCAAAAACGTAGGTTTCGGATGTGCATGTCTTTCGCTAGTAGGGGTCTAAAGGGGTGCAACGTTCTAACCGTCTTAGCAAAGACTGTTTATATATCACAATAAGAGTGATCAAAATGGTCAAGACAAAATGTGCGATCAAAACAAGAAGAAAAAAAATTTATTGAATCTCTTTTATATTCTTCTAGCAACAAAATGAACCACTTTTGATGAACTATCCTTTATTGTTATTCTTCTAGGGACAAAATGAACCACTTTTGATGAACTATCCTTTATCATTATTCTTCTAGCAACAAAATGAACCACTTTTGATGAACTATCCTTTATTGTTATTCTTCTAGCAACAAAATGAACCACTTTTGATGAACTATCTTTTATCATTATTCTTCTAGCAACAAAATGAACCACTTTTGATGAACTATCTTTTATCGTTATTCTTCTAAGGACAAAATGAACCACTTTTGATGAACTATCTTTTATCGTTATTCTTCTAAGGACAAAATGAACCACTTTTGATGAACTATCCTTTATTGTTATTATTCTAAGGACAAAATGAACCATTTTTGATGAACTATCCTTTATTGTTATTATTCTAAGGACAAAATGAACCATTTTTGATGAACTATCCTTTGTTGTTATTCTTCTAGCGACAAAATGAACCACTTTTGATGAACTATCCTTTGTTGTTATTCTTCTAGCGACAAAATGAACCACTTTTTATGAACTATCCTTTGTTGTTATTCTTCTAAGGACAAAATGAACCACTTTTGATGAACTATCCTTTGTTGTTATTCTTCTAAGGACAAAATGAACCACTTTTTATGAACTATCCTTTGTTGTTATTCTTCTAGCGACAAAATGAACCACTTTTGAAGAACTATCCTTTGTTGTTATTCTTCTAAGGACAAAATGAACCACTTTTTATGAACTATCCTTTGTTGTTATTCTTCTAAGGACAAAATGAACCACTTTTTATGAACTATCCTTTGTTGTTATTCTTCTAGGGACAAAATGAACCACTTTTTATGAACTATCCTTTGTTGTTATTCTTCTAGGGACAAAATGAACAAAGTCAAGACACGAGAAGTTGTTAAAGAATTCACACTGTTGTGCCGAGGCTTGCTGGGAACAGAATACGCAGAGGCAGCAGCTGCATTTTTGTGATATCCAGCGTTTGTCAACCACCAATGTGTATACTAGTGTACAGTCCGATACATACCAAATAACCATTGCTAAACTACATATGTACAAATGCTCTCTAATACAGTGATGTCTTGTTGAATTTGGGTTTGGCAAATATTCCACCTGATTCTGTACTTGTGCTATGACAATGTGCAATAGTGCTGGTCAAACATACTTAACTATAAGAATATATGCTTTTCATTGATGATGTTTTATTGAATTTGTGAATGTATGGTGACGTATTTATTCATTAATTTACTGTCAAGAATGTACATTTTATGTTGTTTGTTGGTGTGTTCATGAAGTGCGTTGAATTTGTTATATTTAGTGAATAATACTTAGCAAGTGTAATCACATTTAGCAGAAAAATAGAGACAGAAATCGACAGTAGTAGTAGTAGTAGTAGTAGTAGTAGTAGTAGTAGTAGAAAAAGTTAATCAAATTATAAGCAAAATTTCACGAATACTAAACATTATGTAATGATTGACAAAAAAAAAAGGCACTGTTTAACTCTTTTCACGCTTTTACGCACTCTGCACCACAGCGGAAGTCTGTTGAACACCATTAGCCATACATGGTGCCATAGAGTTGCTTCCCTTATAAGAAGTCTTTGAGAATTTCTTTTTAGACTACACTGTCCCTGAACACCTGAATTTCTACTGCATGTGGTCACTACTGCAGAGTGATATTACCTTCACTATCGTTGACCCTGTGGGTGCTCCGATCACCACCTCAACAGAATTTCTACTGCATGTGGTCACTTCTGCAGAGTGATATTACCTTCACTATCGTTGACCCTGTGGGTGCTCCGATCACCACCTCAACAGAATTTCTACTGCATGTGGTCACCACTGCAGAGTGATATTACCTTCACTATCGTTGACCCTGTGGGTGCTCCGATCACCACCTCAACAGAATTTCTACTGCATGTGGTCACTACTGCAGAGTGATATAACCTTCACTATCGTTGACCCTGTGAGTGCTCCGATCACCACCTCAACAGAATTTCTACTGCATGTGGTCACTACTGCAGAGTGATATAACCTTCACTATCGTTGACCCTGTGAGTGCTCCGATCACCACCTCAACAGAATTTCTACTGCATGTGGTCACTACTGCAGAGTGATATTACCTTCACTATCGTTGACCCTGTGGGTGTTCCGATCACCACCTCAACAGAATTTCTACTGCATGTGGTCACTACTGCAGAGTGATATTACCTTCACTATCGTTGACCCTGTGGGTGCTCCGATCTCCACCTCAACAAATCATGAAACAGAACCTCATGTTATCAGTTAAATGAAGACTATCATCATAGCACTCCTGACACGTCCATAGGTGCTCCGATCTCCGCCTCAACAAATCCAACAACATTCAGCGACCCAAAATGCCAGTTTCTCATGTGTATCATTGTAGAATGAGTATTTGTTGCATTGTTGATAAATGACAATGAAAGATATTATAAAGATTATCTGTACAGATTTCATCCTTACATACGGGTGTGCTTTCTCTCCCTGTATACATATCCATTGTGAAATGTTTGTTTGATCTTGACCTCCAGTAACATGAGGCCGGCGAGCTCAGGTAAAAATTCTAGGAAATAAGACAATTGTCACGTGACCTTGCATTCTAGTATTGTTAGATAAAAACAAACTCATTTTAAAAACACACAACACACAACATGCTAAATCAATGTTATATTTTGTTACAAATTAAGTTTAACGCTAAGGAATATCAGTATTATTAACACTTTTCATCAATAAATAACCACAGACTCGTAGAATTGTGTAAAATTGCAGAGAACCGTACAGTGTTATATCAAATACTTATAAAAACCAGCCCCCATTAAACAGGAACCTTGATTTTCCCCATCTGAGCTAGTCTGCCTTATGTTGCCGGGGCCCACAGTTTGATATTTGCTTAGAATCAATGTATATAAACGTTCTGCATGTTTTATTTTAGAATATGGGGTATATAGACAATGTATGTGTGCATTAGTAATGTGGGAGTTGTGTGTTGTATGTCTGAGAAGCCTCTGTAATAATTTGTTCACATTGTCTGTAGATGTGCCACAAGTTCAGTTTCCATTGTCCGACAAGTATCATCATATGAGGTGCCCGAAATCTTCTGTAGTCATACTCAACTCATCTATGACATCTTCCACCCATCTTCTCCTTGTTCGTCCTCGTCTTCCTGGTAGCATGCTCTCCAGAAACAACAACAACATCTAGCTTGTCCTAACTTGACTCCCATGACAACAGTTCTAATTGTCTATCTGTCCTGTGTGAGGTGCCCAGAATCTACTGTAGTAGTACTCAACTCATCTATGACATCTTCTCCTTGTTCGTCCTCGTCTTCCTGGTATCATGCTCTCCAGAAACATCATCATCATCTAGCTTGTCCTAACTTGACTCCCATGACAACAGTTCTAATTGTCTATCTGTCCTGTGTGAGGTGCCCAGAATCTACTGTAGTAGTACTCAACTCATCTATGACATCTTCTCCTTGTTCGTCCTCGTCTTTCTGGTATCATGCTCTCCAGAAACAACATCATCATCTAGCTTGTCCTAACTTGACTCCCATGACAGCAGTTCTAATTGTCTATCTGTCCTCTGTGAGGTACCCAGAATCTACTGTAGTCCAGCTCATCTATGATATCTTGCATCCATCTTCTTGTTCTCCCTCCTCTGTTCGGTATCATGCTCTCAAGAGCAACTTTTCCAGAACATCATGCTGTTTTTACATGTCCAAATTATTTCTTCATTATCAACCAATTCTCTTCAATTTTATCTTTATGCCAGTTCCCTTCCATAGATTCTTGTCTTTGTTAAACAGTTACGACTCAGAGATAAATTCTTATCATTTCTTCTTTTCTCCAATCCTGTTTTGCCTCTCAACATCAGGATAAGAAGAGATTTCTAGAACAAGCTTTTGTGTGCGCTTCATAAACAGTTTTTTTTTGTTGCCACCTTTATCTCTGAGGTCCACCTCTTGTGGATGACTTTTAGCTTTGTATCCTCTCTCTCTCTCATGCCTTTTAAACCCTGATTAGAGCATAAGCCCTCACCCAACTAATGCCAAGTCTTACTATCTCTAGCTAGTGAAACACGTACAAACAAAGTACTATAGTTTTACAAAAACAGAAACAGTGACGATAAACAGCAACGTTTCGACCAACAAGGCCTTTATCAAGCAACGAACAAACAGGAGTGACAAATTAAAATGAAACACAAATGGACGACCAAATACAACGTATCTAAGGAAAAGCTGGAATAAAAACGAATGCTAAAAGAGGTATCCAGCTTTTCCTTAGATACGTTTGTATTTGGTCGTCCATTTGTGTTTCATTTTAATTTGTCACTCCTGTTTGTTCGTTTGCTTGATAAAGGCCTTGTTGGTCGAAACGTTGCTGTTTATCGTCACTGTTTCTGTTTTTGTAAAACTATAGTACTTTGTTTGTACGTGTTTCACTATTTACCAAGTTTTACTGCAGTCTTCCCCTATTTCGATATTCGTTGCCATATTGCTGCAACTATTCGTTGTGACGTAGTAGGTAAGATTTAATAGTTATATTTGTTGTGTATGTACATTTCCCGTTTCTACCTCTTTTAGCATTCGTTTTTATTCCAGCTTTTCCTTAGATACGTTTGTATTTGGTCGTCCATTTGTGTTTCATTTTAATTTGTCACTCCTGTTTGTTCGTTTGTTGATAAAGGCCTTGTTGGTCGAAACGTTGCTGTTTATCGTCACTGTTTCTGTTTTTGTAAAACTATAGTACTTTGTTTGTACGTGTTTCACTATTTACCAAGTTTTACTGCAGTCTTCCCCTATTTCGATTATCTCTAGCTATCTCCTGCAGCTCCCTCCAGCTCTTCTTTATATTGCTGAACTCTGCCTCAAAATCTCATCTCCATGTATCCCTCTCTTTCGCTGTCCCTGTGGGTTCCAGGAAAGGACCCTTCTTGTTATATTTTTGTATCCACTGTATCGGAGTATCGTTGCTTTTTGCAGCACACTGTCTGTTGGTAATCTGCTCACTTCATCTCTGTCATGACTAGTTTTCTTCTATCATTTGATGTCAGCATCCATGTTTGGCACTGATAGCGTTTCTGTATGTTTTAAATACAGACATACTGTAGTGTAGTGTTTGAGGTAGTGAGTCAACCACATGCGAGTGAGTGGTGAAGTATGTAAAAAGTATTGTGGTGGGTCTATTTTTGCCAGATTCAGTGTACATACCAAGTGAATGATCCCTATCTATGATGAAGGGGTCATTTTGGTTTATCTGTTTTCGTTTCTTATAGGATCCAGATGGCTGTATGTACATTCCAGTATAGTATGACATTCTTACAATAGTTATAGAAGGGCATTCTTACATTACTTATATAGAAGGGCATTCTTACAATAGTTATAGAAGGGCAGAAAGACAGTTCCTCCAATGACCATGTTTAAACTCATGGGGGAGAAATGCCCAGTATATTATATGAAACCCAAGATATGTGGCGCAGATATGTTCATTATTGTACAACATTCAACGATAGGCTTGTGTGGCAGTAATGTTCATTATTGTACAAGATTCAACGATAGGCTTGTGAGGGGCAGTAATGTTCATTATTGTACAAGATTCAACGATAGGCTTGTGAGGGGCAGTAATGTTCATTATTATACTTTGGTGAATAACCATGCATGCCCCGATCTCATTCTTACAGAGGGACAGTGCATGAACTTCATACGCAAGGGTTCCTGGTGTAATTTTGAGGGCTGGTAACATTTTTAAGAATTTTATTTTGTTATTAATGATTTCTGCCCAGATTGCAGCTTTCCAGCCTACTATTACAGTTTTACTCTGCCAAGGAATTTTATTTAATGTACTGAGCTTGAACATAGGATGGGGGGTCTACGTTTTATCATCCATCTCCTGTAACTCGATTTCATCTACATTGAGAGCACGGATCATTGGACAAATAGGCTGATCGCTCCACATAGAAAATGGACCTAGTAACAGAGATTTTGTTCTGCAGCTTCTAGGTCAATTTCAGGGTCCTGAATTTCAAGGTATCTGAAACAGTCCAGAAAAAAAGGATGTGGAGAAAACCAAGCAGTGGATACAACCTAGAGCATGAAATCATGAATATATTAAACAGAAAACCGCAGATCAGTCTTCAGACGGGACACTGCAGTCTCACGGGACACTGCAGTCTCAAAAGACACCTCCATAGAATGAGTCTCCCACTGCCTGCACTTGTGTAGCACCAAAACAGACCCCAGAGCACATCTTCTAAGACTGCCAAAGCCTGAGAATGGAAATCTGGCCTACAGAAACAACCCTTCAGAACAAACAGTGGGGAAACGATGAAGACCTCAAGCGTGCCGCCGTGTTTACAACACATACTGGAGTAGTAACATAGAAGTTAATCACAGAAGAAAACTAACATAGAAGTTAATCACAGAAGAAAACAAAGATTTAGACATGGTATATAAGGTCTGTAGCTTAAGCGGTAGTGAGCTTGATCACAACCAAAGCATACCTGGTTCAAACTCCACGGTGGCAAGTTTGGAAGCAAATTAGCTCTCTTGGATTTTTACGAACTATAAAAATAGACCTCACTGTTCAGAAAGCAATGGCAAACTAATGAACGTATAAGTGGTGCCTCCGAAATCGATGGCTAAATCCTGTAGTGGATAAGCCACGATTTTCTATATACTGGTCTGTTTTTTCGAACAAGATGTTGATGTATTAAGCCTGACCGATTGAATACAAAAGTTTCATTGTTAAAGTCATGTGTGAGTTTTAATATGTCTGGTCGCTTTATCTTTTAGTAGAGTGCATGCAGTGCCATGTGGTGTATTAAAATAGTGCCCCTAAAATTGGTGTGCAGCTTCAGATAACTCATGAATTATTTTTCTTAAAGTGTTAGTGTTTGCAAGATGTCATAACTGTTTAAGAGCCTGTGTTTGAGAATCATGGGAGCCAGGTTCTGAAAGGGACAAGCTACTTGATGATGATGATGAGTGTTTACATGAAGTTCAAATGTCATAGGGAGTAATTTTTCAAATATTTATTTTTCAGTGATTGAGAGTTACAATGTTGTATGAATAAGTGCATAGGTTGGTTTAGTTCTGCAAATAATTTGTTAGATTTGAGTAGGAACATTAAGTCTACAACAGTGGTTCCCAAACTTTTCTAAGTTATTGTCCCCTTTGAAATTCATGAAATACTTTTATCATCTGTTTTTTTTTTTTTTACTTCAAGATGGAAGTAAAAAAAACCACAGTAACAAGTATTTTTCTGCCAACACTATGTTACCAGTGCCAACTTGGTCTCTGACAGCAACACACCACAGAAAGCTCACCATGTGTGAAATGAAATGCTTGAGGAAGACTGTGGGAGTCACCAGGAAAGATAAGACTATCAAATGAGGACATCAGAAGCAGAGTAGGCATAACTTCACGCACTGAATACATCAAAAGACAACAAGTGTAGTGGTTTGGATATTAAATGAGAATGGAATACAACCAACCAATTAATAACAGCATACACAAAAAAAAGAGATCAGGTAAATACTGAGAAAAAGATGGATAGACAATATCAAGACTACACCAAATAAATATGGATATAACACAAGGGCGACTCATCTGACCCCGGAACGCAAATTAAAGTTCCCACCCCTACGCTTAACGACAAGAGTGGACAACTAATTCCATCATCTACCTGGGGAAAGACAATAGAAATTCATGCTGTACAAACAAGACCTCTTTACTACCCCCAACAGTAGCAATAAGTTCAGTTAATAGCTATCTTCAACATTTTCATTTCAAATGTTGTATCAATCCTAACATATGCCAGCCAGAGTTGGAAAATGACTAGAAATATAGAAAGCAAGTTGAATGCATTTGAAAATAGATGTCTGCGAAAATTAATAAACATAAAATGGAACAAATTCAGAAGTAATGAAATCAGAGACATGTCTGGTCAACCACGAGGAGCAACTGTTATAGGAAGAAGATGGAGATATGTTGGACACACTTTGAGGAGAAATGATCAACGAATATCAAAGAAGGCATTGAAGTGGGATGCCAAGGGTTCAAGAAAGAGGCGGAACTAAGTGGACCCTGAAACGAACTGTGATGAGAGAGGCATGAAATATCAGTCTCAGTACCATGGAAGAGATTGAGGGAGTTGCCCAGGATAGAGCGGTATGGAAAAATTTCTTGCATGCCTTAAGTAACGTATGACGGTGCGAGAGGAATTATTATTTAATAACTAACTTTTCAACATAGAATTGTGGAACCCGTGAGAATGGGTTCCGTTGATATCTGGTTGGGAACCACTGTGGTACACTGATTTGTGGTCCAGTATTTGATAAGGACCATCAATGTTGTTGTTAGATGTATCACTTCCATGAACATAATGCATGTTGTTGTTGTTGTTGCAATTTTATATACAACAAACATGCTAATTAAACATTATTCTCATCCATGGCATTCGCTGCCAGTTCTCTCTCCTAAACCAGCTAGAGTTTGTTTCATATCATTTTTTTGTTTCTAAAATTATCATGTATTCTGAGCGTATCTTTATGTTCAATGAATTTATCTAAACGGTCTTCTTCGGAAGCTCCATGTCGACCACTCTTTGTCATTTGTATGTGATCTGAGCCTAAGCGATTGTACGCACTGCCAGTCATGCGCCTACATGTAGGCCAGCACCTCCAATTTCTGCGACACTTTTTATTTACTAGGGTAGCTTCCCAAGGGTTCGACCTCGGTCGTATCTTACGTCATGCCTTGTAGGTTGGAGTGTTACTATTCATTGCTCCCCTTGCAAGTCCCGGCAACACACAGGCGTAAAGGGTCTAAAGCTGAAGGATTGACCTCATTTGATCTGGTTTTATCCCATATGGGTCGGTCCCTCTCTGCAGAAATGGCACGCCACCTGTCGAGAGTATTGCACAAAGCACTAATTCCGGGAAATCCTGCAATGATCCTAGGGGTCTGAAAAAATGCACTAGTGAACAGAACAGCGCAGTCTGAATTCGAACCCATGGCCTTCAGAACGCAAGAAAAAAAAGCTTAACCACTTAGCAACAGAGACTCCCACAGAGAATATATCTTCTTGACGACATACACTAGTCTTAGTTAGTTAGTTAGTCTTTCCTCTTGGGCCTGTGGGCGGCGCAGAGGTCATAGTTCTCCATGTCTCGCGGTTCGTTGCTATCTGTTTTAGGTCTTTAATGTTTACTAGGCCCATCGTTGAGCCTTCTCTGGTGATGGTTCTACGCAGAGTCTCTCTTGGTCTTCCTCGTTTTCTTTTTCCCTCTGGTGTCCATATGAGGGATTGGTAAGGGAGTCTTCTCTCATCCATTCTAAGTGTGTGGCCGATGTAGTTCCAGCGGCGCTTTCTTATAAAATTTGATACATTTTCTTGCTTGGTCTCTTGTCTTATTTGTGTATTGGGTCTGAAATCTGACCATTTGAGGTTCAATATTCTTCTAAGACATTTATTCTCATTATTATCTTACCTCTTACCTCTAGTCTTATTATCTTGCCTCTTTTCATATTATACATGTTACTTAGAACGTCATATCGTAACCCTGAAACGAACATACAGACAGAGGCAAGAAATATCTGACAACTCTATAGAGGTGATTGAACGAGTCTCCCCCCAAAGATGTTGAGGATATGCATACTGATGGTTCCCATGGCTCGCTGGTTAAACACACTTTTCTCTCTGCAACCCAAAAATCCTTAAATAGATTCAACATCAATTTTAGGGTCCTCATCCAACAGTTTGGAACCCGCAGGGAAAGAAGAGTAGGGGAAGGCCTAGGCAGACCTGGAGAAGAGAGCTGGAGGCGGATATAAAGAGGATAGGCAAAACATGGAAAGAATTGGAAGGGATGGAAGAAGTTTGTTGAAGACCTGTGCTCCGATGGGAGTTGAAAGGTGATGATGATCCAACAGTACGTCGCCAAGAGACCAAAGAACATCCCCTTATCCAACAACTTCTGGTGGATGAAAACATCTACAGACAACATTTACATGTATCGCTACCTGCCATTCTGGATATTCTTAAGCATGAACTGAGACTTTACAAGGTGGAGCATAAGGTAAGCATTGATGGAAAATTACTAGTTGGAGCAGAAGATATAAAAGAACATTTGGTTACAGTCAGAGCTAACTCCGCATGGATGAAATCAATATGGAAATAAAATATAGAAAGCAAGAAAACCAAACTAAGAATGTATCATAGTACTATAAAAAATAGTACCCAATCCAGAAGCACTCGAGTCTTCATCTCGGTGCCATGGACATCGTAACCCTTCAGCTCGGTGCCCCGAACACCATAAATCTGGAGGAACCTGTGACTTCTGCCAGCCCGCGGAATTGAACCCGCACTCACATGGAGCTTGTCACCCGTCATCCAACGCTCTGCGAACACGCTGGGCAGGCGGGCATCAAAGTACTATCTGGCAAAGTCTGCTATACTGGAGAATAACACTCTTTCAGTTATATGAGGACTATCATCATAGCACTCCGGACATGTCCATAGGTGCTCCAATCTCCGCCTCAACAAATCCAGCAGCTCCAGTGGCACAACACGCCAGTTCGATGTTGATTAATCAATCTCTTTGCATATTTAGTATGTAGTTCTTTTCAGGCTGCACCAACATAATACTCTTTCATTACTCATATCTACACCAAATACAAAAAACATTTTGTTTCAGCTTCCACCAAGTAGTCAACAATAGATTTCTTTTAGATGTCAGTTTAGAAAGCATATAAAAATATTATTAAAAAGAAGATAGAAATGAACCCTAACATGGTTGCTGATGGCAATGAGAGCAGACAGGTTGGCTGGCATATCAGGGGGTCATCTAATTGATAGGCTGATATTCTAAATGCCCTCATAGTGTGGCCACATTGAGGATTTTTATTTAAATCAACTGCTAGATTGCAAGAGCTTGTATTGAAGATTGGAAAGGCCAGAACAGAACAGGCATATAAATAAACTCAACATCAAACTGGTACGGTTAGTTGCTGTTGGAGATATTGTGAAGGAGATCGAAGCACTTATGAGCATGTCCGGAGTGTAAAGAAGGTATTCTAAACTGAAACCCTGACATAACCGTGAGAACAGCCCATCACATGGACACAGGATGGAGCAACAAATAAGCAGTGTATGTCTGACATGGAATAATGCGCTGAGGGCAGCTAAAGACTTGGGAGCAAAGTCCTTGTAGAAATCCCATGAACCACAGCGCATAACAATAGATAAGTAATGACCTCTATGGGTGAACTTTGCTTTGGTGTAAGGCTTAAGTTGTAGCATTATCAATGACCTGGTGACAGGTCTCCTAAAGATACACATAACATGACCAACAACATAATGTAAAAACTATCAAATTACAAAACCCATTTGTTTAATAATTGCAAAAGAAAAAAAAGTATATATATTATAACAATTGTCAGTACTTCTTTAACCCTTTCGCTGCTACATACTTTCCGAAGATGGATCTAAAAATAGCTGCTCTTTGTTTCTAGGTCACACACACGTGAATGTATGCCTTTAGCAGTGACAGTAAAAATGTATAACGTGTTGACACGTCTTTAGCCCACAGATGAGAGATAATTACAGACGTGTTAACTTGTCTTTAGCAGTGAATGGGGAAATGTCTATACGTGTCCTAAGCAGCTACTGGACTAATTATCCATTCATCTTCCTTTTGTTCGCTTGAAATATTGTATATAGATATATATATATTTGCTAGTGTTGTTTCACTATGCTAGTGAGTGTGCCTCGATGATATCATATTCTGGGCAGTCTTGAAGTATATATCCTTTTGAAATCTGTCCACATATACACATGACTGAAATGTAAATCTTGAATTCTGCTTCGCCTGTATGTTGCCAGGGTCCGCAAGAGGACCAAAGAATGGTAACACTGCAACCTACAAGGCATGTCATAAGAGGTGACAGGTAGGGGCCTAGGAAGCTACCTAGTAAATTTAAAATGGTGACAAAATCAGACATGCTGGCCTTCTTGTAGGCGCAAAACTGGCGCAATGTACAACCGCTCTTAGGTTCAGATCACATACAAATGCCAAAGAGTGGTTTAACAAGTGGCCGATATGAAGCATTTGAAGAAGAATAATTCTATTTACCCATGGCAGCAGAGTCGATTGTCTCCTCCTTTGAGGCGCAGAATGATAACTTGATCTAATCTGCTTATAATTTGGTATCACAACAGTAACGTAAATCATTATTTCAGAATATTCCGATTAAATTACAAACAATTAGAAAATTCAATAACATACGCTCTATATTGTTATGTTTGTTTTAGATTTGCTGCAACAATCTATTACTTCTATACGTCATATAAACAACCGTTACCACATTAGCACATGAACACCATGTGTTAGTTTTAATGGACAAGTTGGATCAGGTTTGCAGAACATAAATATGAAACTGTATGTAATAGTACAAAACATAGCTTTGTTAGCAATTATATAAATTATACCAAATGGAAAAAATGTAAAGTTACAAAAGATTGTTAGCAATTAATAAATTAAATGGAAAAAATGTAACAGTGTTACAAAAGATTGTTAGAAGATAGTTTTTTAGTAATAAATTCCAAAATAGTGCATGTCTTGCAATGCGTCCGGCCAGCATCTCTTCCATAGCACTTTCTCCACTGGTATCTACTTAGTTCTTTCTCGTTCGTAATCTTATCATATCATCTCAGTCCCTCTATTCAACGTAAACATCCATTTATGAAGGTCTGATACAAAGCGAAAGAGGAATAGGGGAAGGCCTAAACATACCTGGAGACTGATATTAAAAGGATAGGTTTATAGGGTTTAAAAGCTGAAGGATTGACTTCATTGCACCACATTTTACCCCATATGGCTCTGTCCCTTTCTGCAGAAATGGCACAAAAGCACGAACTTTGTAGCTCCAGCAACAATCCTAGGGTCTCTGGAAAAACTGCACCAGTGAACCCACGACTCACAAGACAAAGGGCATAACCACTTAGCCACAGAGACCCCATGGAAAGGGATGACATGATAGAGGAAGAGCCGTGCTCTGTTGGGAGTTGAAGAAGAAGAATTAATAAATTATAATGAATGAAAAAAATGTTAGAGTTTACAATCGTAGTATGGACAACGATTTACTTTTTAAAAGAATGGCACAGTCCAACAAGACTTTCTGTGGACTATCTTGATGCTCTGCAGTCATATGTAGCTTGAGTATCTGAGATTACAATATCCCATTCTGGACTTCATTATCTTTGTCTCTTCATTATCTTTGTCTCTTCATTTCTGTTGAGCTTGATTGTGTAGATCTAGGACTACAACCGCAAGTTCTGCAAATTAAGTTACACTCTGAATTGTCATGACTAGTCTTCTTCTGAGTTTTGTACAGCCTCCATTGTTAACAACGAAATCAAGATATTCAAATTTGAAACATTTATAATATTTTCATTATTGATGGTAATTTTAGGTTGACATTTTTAGTACCAGGAAAAGGTTCTGGTCTTCATTCATTCATTCATCTCAGGAGACAATAGGTTTTGTGTCACGTAGTATGTTCTGTGCTGAATCGCGTTTCTTGTGGCTGTAATGGCCTATTCTGGAGTGGCACTCCTTGCCACAGTTGCTGCAGGTAAAGCTGGAGCTGATACATAGGATGTTCTCTCTGTGCTCTCTTTTGCCTCCATATGTGACAGTGTTTTTCTTTTTGAGTCGCTCGGCATGTTTGCTTGTCTTTGGCCAGCCGCTCCCAATGTTCTTTGTCTATGCAGCATGAAGTAAGATCACGCTTACAGGTGTCAATGAAGCGTAATAATGGGCTCCCATGCTGTTGTCTAGTACCAGTTGTGAGTTGACTATAATTGGTCTGCAAAATGATGATATATTCACAAACACAGAAAATGAATGAAAATGGGACATATTGAAGAAAATAACATCACTCTGTTTATAGATGAATCTGTTATAAGAAATATTCAGAAGGAAAAGGGAATGTTGGGAGATCAGTGACTCAGAGTTTGGAGCCAGACTTTGGTTGTATGTCCTTGAGTTTCATGGCCAATCCCATATTGCCGGTGATCTTGAGTTTACCTTGAAAGAATGCCTGCAGGAGACAAGAAATTGTTAGATATATGTACTAGATATTTTATTATGTATATGTTGTTTTCCGCTCATATCGTTATGTTATATAGGGTATGCAAACAATTTCTCCATACCACTCTATGCTGGGTAACTTGTTCAATTTCTTAGATGAAATTGAGTCTTCTTCTGCATTCTCACTAGATTGGGATTTCGGGCTCTCTAATAAAGGCAGCCATCTGCCTCAGATTATCAGCCATGCCATACAGTTTGTCTAGGACGCTAGTGTAAGTGGGCCACCTCTTTCTTCTCAAGTCTGCATACTGGGGGCAGTTCTGTAGGATATAATTCCTATGATTTCTGCTTCCCTGTTTGTGCCGACCTCTTCCCGCAGTAAGTTTTGAAAATTGAGTCTGATATTTCTCTCCTCTTTCTGTAAAGTTTGTTTCAGGGTATCCCTATAGCATTCTTTCTTTCTTGAACCCTTTGCCTTCCATTAACTTCAATATACCTACTTTATGATTCTGTCTTCTTAGAGTATGCCCAGCGTATTTCCATCTTCTGTTTCTTATAACAGTTGTTACTAGTGGGTGACCAAACATTCTCTAATGGAAAGGAGCTCAGCAAGATTTCTGCCAACAGGAGCTACACTCCAGTGGGTACCTTCCGACTGTGGAGTGCCAGGTAAAGAGAAGGCAGACAAACTAGCAAAAAAGGGAGCAGAATGTGAACAAGTAGAAAATGAAATCACCTACTTTGAAGAAAAAAAAGCTATCATGGACTTCAGAAAAGAACCTAAACTATCGAACGACGACTACCACATACATGACAGACTATCATCTTTCGACTCAGCATATGATATAACAGACTGAACAAACACCTACACAGGCTACGCTTGTACTCATCCCTTCTGTCTTCCTGTGGCACCGCTTAGCAAACCACAGAACTTGTCCTGCAAGACTGTCCCCTGTATGTCCTCCCTAGAAAGGAATGCTTGCCCAGGAACTTTAACCCAACACTGCATTCAAAACTACATGACATCAGAGATGAGCTCCAGACAACAGTCGACTTCATCATAAGAATGCATCTAAAAGTATAATCATTAAAATAGCGAACGCAAAGAAGAAGGAGTCAGCAATACAACTACTGTAATCATTAAGCAGTAGCTGACTGTACTCTAATATCTTCTTATTCTGCAATTAGTGTCTCATAGAAGTTGAAACATATACATATATATATATGGCGATATATATACAATGCCAAACTGCATTGATGCAGTATGTTACCAGGGTCACCATGTGAAAAGTGAAGAAGGGGCTAAAGAGATTGACTTCATTGCACCGGGTTTTACCCCGCATAGGGCTCGGTCCCTTACTACAGAAATCACACGCCATCTGTTGAGAGTATTGCACAAACTCCGACAACAATCCTAGGGCTCTCTGGAAAAAAAAGAGCATGTGTGAACAGTGTGGTCCGGATTCGAGCCCACAGCCTTGGGTGCGCACGGCAAGGGCTTAGCCACAGAAACCCCCATATGCCGTAGTTTCCTGCATATCATAAATGTATGTGATCTTTTATTGAGAGAAAACTTACAGTCTGTGGATTCAGTTTTCCGGTCATCAGGTCAAACAAGTCGCCATCAGTAATAACAATTGTTGTGTCTGCTTTGTCTGTGGACAAAATGATTGGAATTAATGCAAAACCTAATCCATTTTGATACGAATTGGCAAAGCAACATCAGCTTTTAAAAGTCTAAATAAAATATGGAACTGCAAGTTATATAGTATTAAAACTAAATTACGAATTTTCAATTCAAATGTTGTATCAATCCTAACATATGCTAGCAGAGTTGGAAAATGACTAAAGATATAGAAAACAAGTTGAATGCATTTGAAAATAGATGTCTCGAAAAATAATGAATATAAAATGGAACGAATTCAGGAGAAGTGATGAAATCAGGGACATGTCTGGTCAACCACTAGTGACAACTGTTATAAGAAAGAGAAGATGGAGATATGTTGTTGGACACACCTTGAGGAGAAATGATCAACGAATATCAAAGCAGGCATTGAAGTGGGATGCAAAGGGTTCAAGAAAGAGAGGTCGACCTAAGGAGACCCTGAAGCGAACTTTGCTGAGAGAGGCAGAAAATATCGGTCTCAGTTCCATGGAGGAGATTGAGCGAGTTGCTCAGGATAGAGCGGTATGGAGAAATTACTTGCAGGCCCTATGTAACGATATAACGGTACGAGAGAAATTATTATTTTTATTATTAATCCATTTTATGGAGAAATTACTTGCAGGCCCTATGTAACGTATAAGTACGAGAGGAATTATTATTATTAATCCATTTTAGTAGTCTTGTTTCTTCATAAACTTTTATAACTTGAAAATGAAAATCAGGACATAACCTTTACAGGACTTCACCATCAATAACAGTAAACAAGTCGCCGATTTTCTAGGTATCACTTATATGTTCAGTAGTTTGCCACTGCTTTCTGAGCAGAGAGGTCTATTTTTACTGTTTGCAAAAATTCACTCGGGCATATTTGCTTCCAAACTGTCCGCTGAGGAGTTTGAACCAGGACACTTGGGTTCCATTCCTTCCTTTCGTTCGCTTGAAATATTGTCTATATATTCAATGTTGTCTCTTGTATGAACTTCACTGTCTTTGTAGCTCACACAGAGGTCCGTGTAGTTTTATGTGGATTGTTGTTTCATTAGACCTACACTTGGGTTGTGATTAAGCTCACCATCGTTTAAGCTACAGACGCCCACATTTATAACTTAGACAAACTAATCAAACACAAATACTTTCAACTCTACAAAATGATTCTCACTAATACATTATATAAACTGATAAAAAAAGGAAGACTATAGTTGTATTAAAATATACAACAAATGATGACTGAATGTGCACAAAGAAGATAGAGGCTGAACTCTGCTGTGCCTTTTGTTCTAAAGTCACTGACATTAACTGGAGAGAGAAAATGACACATACTTTAAAACTGCTGTTTCTATTTTTTTTAACTTAACTCTTTCCACTCCAATCGCTGCGCACTTCGCCACAGCGTATTCTGTTGAACGTCATTCGAGTTTTTTCCCTTATACAAGTCTTTCTAGTTTTATGTCTACTATTTTACTTCTACTACTTTTTAACTTTGTTATTCTAATAGGTTGTCAGGTTTTCTTCAAATTAGTATATATATATATATATATATATATATATTATATATAAAAGATAGATATATATAAAAGATAAATATAAAAGATATATATAAAAGATATATATATGTGGTCATTTATTGACGATC
This sequence comes from Arion vulgaris, assembly GCA_020796225.1. Lineage (NCBI taxonomy): Eukaryota > Metazoa > Mollusca > Gastropoda > Stylommatophora > Arionidae > Arion > Arion vulgaris. The sequence continues at coordinate 2,515,116 of CM036769.1, forward strand.
AGTTATGATCTTTATTCCTTTTCAATGCATTTTTGCCTCCTTGAATTAACTGTGTACAACTGAGGAAATAACTGCGTACGGAAATGGTCAACAAGCAATAGACAATATTTACAGACTCATTGCAAGAGAAATTACCCTTAAACAATGTTGTTTTACAAAATGATGTAAATATATATATCACGGTCAAGTAGTAACATGTCTCTTGCGGAACATCGCTTTCATCACAGCCGTCTGAAAAACTCTGTCTCTAGCAAGTTCTGCTGCCTCTTCCAGTGTCATGGTCAGGGTTTCACTAATGTCCTGCTGTCACCTTCGTCTTGGTTGTCCCCTGCCTCATACTCCAGAAACCATGCCTTCCTTTACTGTTCTTTCCAAACCATATATATATATATATATATATATAAAAGTAAAAGAACCCTTTCATACCTCGTGATATATAGGTCAATACAGTGTTAGGCCTGTATTTTTCATTGACCGTCGGCACACGATGGGTGATGTGGTCAGCATCACGCCGGCCGCCTTTCTTTCCCAGAGCATGTCTGGTACCCAGTTGAGGCTGGGTCGACCTGAGAGCCGTCGTAGTCGGGAAAAATTCCACGCACTGCTGGAGCTGAACCCAGACCGCCAGCCTTGAGAAGCGAGTTCACTAACAACTTCGCTACGCGTCTCATACATATATATATATATATATACATATATATATATATATAGAGAGAGAGAGAGAAAAAGAATACCTACCATTAGAATTAAATTTAACACTCCCATTTCCGTTTTTGGCATCCACCACCCAAACACCTTCTTGATCTGCTGGTCCTTTCACCTTGAAACTGAACACACCATTCACCTTTTTCACAATATTGACACCATCCTGAAATATTGACAATAAACACTGTCCATTGTTCTGCCTATATTCAAATCTGTCAGTGACAAAATATAACTGAAATTTGATAACTAATTGTAATAATATGGGACAAAAAATAAACACAAAATGGGATGAATTCAGGAGAGGTGATGAAATCAGTGTCTGATCAACGACTGCTATAAGTTTGGACATGCCACACAATGTAATCTTCGTTGTAGAGAGAGAAGATATACTAATCAACTTCTTATGGGTGTGGTGAGCAAGTGGACTTTGGGATGGCTGCTGCAGTGAAGGACAGAGTAAGCATGGGAATGCCCAATGTGTCATGATGTTGATAGGATAATATAACTGTTATAAGAAAGAAGATATGTTTAGCATAATCTGAGAAGAAATGCTCAAAGAATCACACATCAGGCATTGAAGCGGGAGGGAAATGGTTCAAGCAAGAAAGGACACCCTAAAGAAACTCTGAAACAAACTTAGTTTCATAGTAGATATCAATATAGATGGAGACTGCAGTAAAACTATGTAGAATGGCGAAATATGTAAAAACAAAGTACTGTAGTTTTACAAAAACAATGACAATACACAGCAATGTTTAGACCAAAAGGCCTTTATCAAGCAAACGCTACAACAGGAGTGATGAGTTTCACAGCATATTACATATAGACTTAGTTTCATAGAAGAGATTGAATGAGTTAGCTAGGATAGAACACTTATAGGACACACAATAAAGTCAACAACAGAATTGGTGGGTGTCCTATACTATATCAATGTCTAAACCGGTTAGCCCAGCAAGTAAATCACCAAATACGTTGCTCACTACTTTCATTCAGTTTATTTATCAAATTTTTAATTTTTCTTACTACATATGTCGCCTGTGCCCACAAGAGGAGCAAAAAATAGTAACACTGCGACCTAGAAGGCATGTCATAAGAGACGATTGAGGTAGGGGCATAGGGAAACTAACAGAGTAAATAAAAGCGCGCAGAAATCGGATGTGCTGGCCTACTTATAGGCTCATAACTGGCACAACATACAATCACTCTTAGGCTCAGATCACATACAGGTCACACAGAGTGGTTAACAAGTGGAGGATTCAAAGAAGAAGACTACATATATCTTTATGACGTTGTGTACCTGTTTCAAAGCTTGTTCAATTTCTGAAAACACAGTTGCAGATTTGAAATCTTTTTCTGTAGATGAACCTGCAGGAGTAGCTTGCAGCTGTCTCCTGTGAACATTTTAAAATGACATTTAGGGGAAGAAATGTATAAGACCTTCAAGAACATACATTACTACAACATGATTACACAAGTTAATGAATTAACCGCAAATACAAGCATCAGAAAGAATGTTGGAACAAGAACCAATACTGCTTGAATTATACCGAAAACCTGAATGAAATGGTTTGACCACCTGGTAAGAATGCAGCCAGACCACACTGTCTAACTTTCTACAGCAGTGGCGAAAGGAGAGAGAAAGAACACGGAAGGTAATCTAAACTAATGCCAAAATAAGCAGAACATCACTCATGCCACTAGAGAAGCCCAAAAACAAACACAGAAGACCATGATATTAGACTACAACATGGTAGCATCGTGGTTACAAAAGTAGAAAAGAATGAACTGACTTCATAGCATAATAGGCAGAACCATAGGTGAACAATAATCTCTTACAGCGGATACCAACGAGAGCTGATAAAATGGTCTTGTCCCGGAATCCGAATGGAGAGAAAAAGAAACAGACAAAAGAAACTAAAAATACCCCAAAAAACTGAACACAGATATTAACCCTTTTAGTCCTAGTCCCGTCATACACAGACGAAAGTCTTTGATCCCTTCCTGGCCACTTAGACATGCTAAATTTAGCCCACATGTAACAACTGTTATAAGAAGGAGAAGATGGAGATATGTTGGGCACACCTTGAGAAGAAATGATCACAGAATACCAAAGTAGGCATTGAAGTGGGAGGCAAAGGGTTTAAGAAAGAGAGGAACACTAACCTTGAAACTAACTCTGCTGAGAGAGGCGAGAAATATCGGACTCGATTCAATGAAAAAGATTGAACGAGTTGCCCAGCAAAGAGCGGCATGGAGAAATTTACTTGCAGGTCCAATGTAACATATTATGGTACGAGAGGAATATATATATTATTATTATAAAATCAAATGTGCAACAAAGTGTGAACAGGTCTTCTCATATACCCATTGGTTGCCATTATACTCACGATGCTGCACTAGATTCGGGAAATCCCAGTTTGTAAAGAGCAACCACGACAGCGCTACCCAAGCCAAAATTATGCTGAAGTGCAACCGTAGCATTTTTGACTTGTCTCTTTCCTGCCATTCCTCTAAGTTGCCAGCACAATTCTGAACACTGGGCTAACCCTGAAAGTAAATTACTATATGATAGAGAATAGAAAAGTTGTTGCCAATGGCAAAGATGAACATAATAATACTGCAACTTTTATCTTCTTCTTCGAACGCTCCATATCGACCCCTTGTTAACCGCTCTGTGTCCTTTGCATGTGATCTGAGCCTGAGTGATTGTTTCAGTTTCAGTTTGGAATATCTTCATTGCACTCCGGACATGTTCATAGGTGCTCCGATCTCCTTCGTAATATTTCCAACAGCGTCCAGCGACTGACCGTACCAGTTCTATTTTGATTGATGAGCCTACTCGTATACCTATTGTACTGTTCTTTCCTTGCCACACCAATCTTCAAATCCAGCTCTCACAGTCTAGTAGTTGACGTGGATTGGTTTAGATGAAGATCTCTGCGGCCACGCTCTATGAGGGCGGTCACAATGTCGCTGAGTGATTGTACGCTGAGCCAGTTTTGCGCCTACAAGTAAGCCAGCACATCCTATTTCTGCTATGCTTTTTATTTACTAGGTAGCTTCCTAGGGTCTACATCAACCGCCTCATACGACATGCCTTGTAGGTTTTAGTGATACTATTATTTGCTTCCTTGCGGACCCTACACCACACATGCGTGCAGCTTTAATAAAGTACAACAACATACACAATTTACTCCTGTCTTTCTCTAAATATGTTTTGCCTAACAGTGTCAAGTAAGAAGAGATTTCTAGAAGGGCCCTTGTATACATGATATCTTTTACTGCCTCTGAAGTTGAACAACAACTCTTATTTCTGTCAGTGTTTATCACCAAGCCATGAAGACATGTATATTCAAGAATATGACCAGCTTGTTCTCTAAACAAAAGAGACTCATTTGGTTGTGTTTTTCTAACAGCACCAACCACACAACATGGGAAATCAGGCCAGATTCCAACAAAGACAGCACAAGCACAGAAGTATTAGCATTTCTGCTTATATATATGATACAAAACAACCACACACATACGCCCCGATTCAAGCGGGCAGAAGTATGGACAGAGCCAATGTCATAAATGCGGTACGCTCTTATTTATGTGATATGGGTGAGTCTCAGACATTGGAACGAGTCCGAGAATTAGGAGTTTGGACATGCCAGACAGTGTTGTTGGTAGAGAGTGAAGGTATACTATCAACTCATGGGTATGGTGAGCAAATGGACTTCATGATGGCTGCTGCAGTGAAGGACAGAGCATGCATGGGAATGCCCAATGTGACATGATGTTGATCGTAGAACTTAACATAAGCATACTGAGAAATATGGGTTGCAGTTTAATTCAGGTAAGACGGATTAGTGTAATGCACAAGTGTTCGCCTGTTGACTCGGACTCAAGCAGAGGGTTGTGTGTTCAATCTCACCTTCAACGTTTCACATGTGACAAAAGGAATTAGCCCGCCTACCCCTTGCACACTAGAACCTACAAATATGAAGTGACAGACACTTCATACCCTAAAGTCTGAAAGGGCTTCGGGAAATTGTTTATTATATAGTTCAATTCAGAGTTTGGCAGTGTGAGTGTTGTTTTTACAGAACCCCAGCCTACCTATTTAGAGTACATTACTTATTTTCCTATTCATTGACCACAGAGATTCCACTTGGGTTTTAAAACTATTTCACTCATTCGATCCCATGACGTAAAAAGGAACCCTTTTTCATACCATAGGGCATCTCGGGGAATACAGTGTAATGTCCATATTTTTCATTGACTATCGGCACACAATGGGTGATGTGGTTCACACCCTGCTTTACTTTCATCAGTGCGTTGCCTGGTACCCAATTGAGCTAGGACCACATGTTTAAGAAGTGAGTTCCCTAACAACTACTAAGGCTCACGATTACAAGACATGCACAAGAAATCAACTGTAATTTTATGGTTTGTATGCAAAGGTAAGTCAGAATTTTGCAGTCCGGCAGAACTGAACTTGCACTACCGTACGGTAGGAAACGGTTCGAAACCGTACGTCTGCAATTTTAAACAGCTCCAAAGTTCGTTAAAGTTAATAAAACTCAAAATCTTAAAATGCATTTAGGCACAATTTTCTATACTGTGATGTTACTCAACAAACACAAAAGAAGTCGGCAAACCTTGTTTGAATATTAATTGATGGACTTTGGATCACGTACACGCGATAAAATTATCAAGATAAATATTAACAACGGGGAAAGTACTCTCGCTAAAGGGAAGTTGTACATAATTACTGTAAACATTCATATATTGACATCTTAAAAATAGATTACGTTGAGGGCAGCATCGTGGTTTTTTTTAAATATTACGTGATGATGGTGCACATTGTTAACGACATACGAAATAAATGGGATTAGGTATAAGCAATGAGTTTGGAGAAAATACTGGGCCGCTTAACTATTATGTATTGGGGAAAACGAGAGAACTGTATAGCATAAGTACTATCCTAACTGTCTACGCTAGTCGATGTGGCCGTTGGATTAGAGCGCGGGCTCTCATGCGGTTCAATCACAGGTATGACCAAGTAGTGTTTTTCTGTCGGGGCATAAAGTAAAATCATAACCGGAATAGTTTCGATGCGAATGCACTAGCCATTACATTGTACAGGAACATATCCCCGTCTTACACCGTCTAAAAGTAAGGCAGTAACAACATTTGTTGTTTCATTTACGCAAGTCGACATCGAACATGAGATGGAAACGAAATAAATAAATTTACCGGCATGCGGATTCAATTGAAAAACACACACAGTACATTTTAATTTTCAGTGTCATTTATTTTCACAACTGTAATACAGAATGTGAAACGTTAATAGTAACACTATAGTAAGACATTGAAATATACAGAAGACAGAAATTGAAGAGAATAACAACTCATTAAGAACCACAGTACAACATTTGTGCCGACATGGGGGTTGCGGTTGTCGTTTAGCGCAAGGACCTAGACATTCGTGAGGCTTCTTCTCAACACTATGACACTACCTCATACTGCTCCAACTCAGTGGATGCTACACCCAAGAACAATGATCTGGTGCACCTGACCATCCAGACATTCATCTTCCATAACGATCTTCCTCCTGACGCAGATTGTCTTCGCATTATGAATGCTAATCTTGGCCATCCTTGTTTTTACTTGCTTCACAAGATCCACAAACCCAACAACCCTGGCTGTCCCATTGTTTCCGCACGCTCCTGTCCCACTGAGTTCATTTCGGTCTACCTTGATGGCATTTCAAACCCTTGGTTTCGGTACTTCTGTCCTTCCTCAAGGACATCACACATGCCCTGTCCACCTTTATATCGGTCTCTTTAATCCCAGGTCGCACCTACCGTCTCTTCCCTTTGGACGTATGCTCCCTTTATACCTCCATTCCTCATCGTGATGGACTAGTTGCTCTCCAATTCTTCCTAGATCAGCACCCCCATCCGTCCATTGCTATCATTACTCTTACCCGCTTAGTTGAACTGGTACTCACCCCGAATTCTTTCCAGTTCAATGGGGGAGTACTTTGATCAGATTAGCTGCGTGACCATGGACATTAAGATGGGCCCCAATTATGTGTGCTTGTTCATAGGCCACTTGGAACATCTTATTTTCCACAGATTTCGGGGTCCCGTACCCTTCCTATACCGCCGCTACATTGACGACGTAGTGGGTGTGACTGACAAATCGGACAGTGACGTATGACAATTTATCCGATTCGTCGCTGACTTCCATCCTTCGATCAAGTTTATCTCTTCCGTTTCTCTCACATCGGTGAACTTCCTGGACATCAGTGTCTCCTCTCTCTCTGTACCACTGTGTTCTATAAACCCACTGATTCCCACAGCTATCTTCTTTATACGTTATCCCACCCCCAGGCCTGTCGAGACTCTCTACCATTCTCTCAGCTCCTACGTCTACGATTTTCGTCACCATGCTCACGAGATGCTCGACTTCTTCCGACGGCGTCTTTACCCCGAAAAGGTTCTCGCTAACGCCTTTTACCGTGTTCTTCATATCTCTCGTCACAGTGCTCTCTCCCCGTCCCACCTCCGACCGCACCAAATTGGTGCTCACCTTTCACCCGCACAATGTTCCAGCTCTCAGGATTCTATTCCGGTCTTCCCTACTACGAGTCTTTTCTTCTCTCTCCCCCGTAGTAGCTTTACGGCGGGACAAGAACCTACGCAACCTTCTGGTTCGTAGTAGGCTTCGCACCTCGGGCGGACACGTGGGAACTGTCCCGTGCTCTATGTCCCGTTGTTTCACCATTTCCTTTCCTAAGACACCGTTCACTATCCAGCATGGCTTCTCCTGTGTCTCCCGCAACCTCATCTATGCCATTCTGTGTAAGCCCTGCGGAATGGCGTACGTTGGGAGACAGGCGTACGCCTTGCTGACCGCTTCTCTCAGCACCTCCGGGATATCTCCAACAGCGTATCCACACCTGTGGCGGTTCATTTCAATGGTCCCAGTCATCGAGGTAGTCGAGATGTCTCTATCACCGGTCTGGTGCCGTGCTCCTGAGATGACCGCAGCCGGCTAGAGCTGGAATGTCGCCTCATCGTCCAACTCGGTGTGTTGACACCTAAAGGGATCAATATACGACTTCAGTACGCTTAGTGTTCTTTTATCTCTGCCCTCCCACCCTTTCCCTTTCCAGTAAACCCCTCCCCTGTTCTTTTAACGTCCCATCCCTCTTTGCCTCATTCTTCCCCCCTCCCACCTCGACATCCCTGGCCATTAGACCGTCATGCTTCGCTCTTTCAGCTCGTATGTGCACTTACGCAGCCACTCTCGACACCGATTTTCATACTCTGCATATTTGTACGGAGCTATGGTCACAGATGACTCCTTACGGGCATGAGAGCGAAGGCTCTCTCACACTTTTGGGAGCCGTCAGTGACTACAGCTTCAGCATTCTGACAGTGGATTCTGGAGTTGTCCTTTCCTTGAATATTTATTTTGCACATTGGCCTAGTAGGGCCTATATCTCTTCGGCCCGACGTTTGACGAGTTCCCACCACCACAGGTATGCTACTTTACACGGTCTGGTGCCACGTTTCCTCTTGTCTCTACTCAACACATTCTTATCATCCTTTTCCGCCCCTTTTTTCCTCTGGCTTATACTTATGGGGTCGATTATTGTGTGAGTAGGGGTGGGATTGTTTCCAGTTGGTACGGCTGCAATTACTTCTCCCGCACTGCTTTCCACATTAGAGAGTTGCCTCCCCTGTTTAATCTTCACCCGGCATACATTTGCACCATCGTCTTACCGTATCGGAGGTGGCCTGACAAACCCGCCTCTGCTACTAGATGTATCCACATCGCCTCGTGTAGAGTTTCAGTGTTTGCATGGTGTGCTCGGTAACAGGTGAGTATTTGCCGTATCGCTAGTCATCCTTCTCATTTAGATCTATGTTTTAGTTTATTTAGTATTCCTCGTCTTTGTTTGTCCCTTGATAAAGGTCTACGACCGAAACATTGACTTTTTTGTTAGTTTTATCATTTTGCTATTCATTTGTGCTTGCTTATGTGATACCATACATATGTGTCTGTCATTAAACACCAATTTATTACGTATCACCGCAGCCTCCTTGTGGTCTAACTCGAAGGATAGAAAAGTTGTAATAGAAGTAGGACTGCCATTTAATCAATAGCTGGGAAGTAAGTTGGTTGCAGCTAGAGCAACCTACTACTTGCCGGTGGGTTCTGCACTGTAACCTTATGGGGCCTCTCTCCCCGTACTTCAGCCTGGCCTTTCACCTTCAGTGTATTCCGCTTGGTTCGACCTGCCAGGAGTTATAGACTCCTGCCGACAAAGCCTGAAGGATCGTCAAGGCACACAAACCCTCCAACCACGATAAGGTAGGCTAATGTGGAGGACTTGATAATAATAATAAAGCACACCGTAAAAACAAAAAACAGTTTGATACTGATATAGAACAGTTGAACATGATATAAAACAGTTAAACATGATATAAAACAGTTGAAAATGATATATAACAGTTGAACATGATATAAAACAGTTGAAGATGATATAAAACAGTTGAAAATAATATAAAACAGTTGAACATGATATAAAACAGTTGAAGATGATATAAAACAGTTAAACATGATATAAAACAGTTGAAGATGATATAAAACAGTTAAACATGATATAAAACAGTTGAACATGATATAGAACAGTTAAACATGATATAAAACAGTTGAACATGATATAGAACAGTTAAACATGATATAAAACAGTTGAAGATGATATAGAACAGTTAAACATGATATAGAACAGTTAAACATGATATAGAACAGTTAAACATGATATAAAACAGTTAAACATGATATAAAAGTTGAACATGATATAGAACAGTTAAACATGATATAAAACAGTTAAACATGATATAGAACAGTTGAAGATGATATAAAACAGTTAAACATTATATAAAACAGTTGAAGATGATATAAAACAGTTAAACATTATATAAAACAGTTAAACATTATATAAAACAGTTAAACATGATATAAAACAGTTAAACATGATATAGAACAGTTAAACATGATATAAAACAGTTGAAGATGATATAAAACAGTTAAACATTATATAAAACAGTTAAACATGATATAAAACAGTTAAACATGATATAACAGTTGAACATGATATAAAACAGTTGAACATGATATAGAACAGTTAAACATGATATAGAACAGTTAAACATGATATAGAACAGTTAAACATGATATAGAACAGTTGAACATGATATAGAACAGTTAAACATGATATAAAACAGTTGAAAATGATTTCTTCTTTGTGCTCATATTAATCAACCAAGTTAACCACTCTTTGTGGTTTGTGTAGAGAATGAATACACTGCACCCCGGTTCATAGACACCTATGGCATGTAGGACAGCCAAATTTAACAAAATTTCATCTTAATGTGATGCTTGGGTTTGCCTAACCTGACAATGCCTGACGTCTTTTATTCTTTCTTGAACTGAACTTCCAACACTCTTTATTGATCACTTTTCAGAGATAGTCATCATCAGGTGCCGTCTCCACATCGAAGGTTGGCTGCAATGAATCTCCAGCATCCTCTGTCTTTCGCCTTGGTGTTGCACACTGCCAGACTGTAACCTGTCCATTTCTTAAAGTTTCCTCCCATTTATCTCTCGGTCTTCCTCTTGCTCTTCCCCCTCAACTTTCCCTCTAGTAAATGTTTTATCATGGTGTCATGCCTTTTATGTGCCCAAAATACTTTACTTGTCTGAATTTTATTTCTCTTAATAATTGTTTCTTCATGCCTAGTTTTCCTAAAACTTGTTTATTTGTCTGTTTTTCTGTCCATGAAACTCTGCCTATTCTTCTATATATCCACATCTCAAATGCATCAATTCTGTCTTCTAACTGCTTGTTCATTGTCCATGTTTCCGAGCCATACATTAATATAGGATATATATAGCATTTGATTGTTCTCATTTTTAGCCTGTTTGTGATTTGTTTGGATGTCAGTAACGATATATTGAAATTATCCTTGGCCATTCCTATTCTCTTTTTAATTTCTGTTATACATCTGCCATCATCTGTCCGAGATATGAGAAGCTTTTTACTTGATGTAATAATTCTCCATGTATTTTTATATTCATTTTAGGTTTTTCCATTTCCTTGTTTATTACCATAGTTTTTGTTTTATGTATGTTAATGTCTAATCCATATTCCTTGCTAGTTCTGTCCAATTGGTCCACTAATTCTTGTAGATCTTATTCATTTTCTGCTACCAATACTGTGTCATCTGCATATCTTAAGATAGCATATCAGAGATAGTAACAAGATTTTTAATACTTTTGGGTAGTACTGTTTTTTTCAAATAGGAACATGTTGTAGACATTTTTTTCAATTTAGTATATAATAAGATATGTACATGTTTATATATTGATGAGTAGTTATGATTGTTTTTTAAATTGCTTTTTTTGTCTCCCTTGAATTAACTGTTAAAAATTGAGGAAATAACTGCGCATGGAAAGAGTTCAGAGGATTCAAATGAAGATCTCTTAGAAATATACTTTGGTATACCTGGGAGGATAAGATTAGCAATATCAGACTTCAAGAACTAACTAGTCTGGATGATATAAATAAAGAGAAACAAAAAAGACTATGGATTAGACATGTCCTCATGATGGGGACATGTTTATATGATGGGTGCTTTCTTCTGTGGAGATTGAGTTATTTGTACGTATCAACTCCTCTATGCCAATAATGGCTGACACATTCCACTTACGGTGACATTTTTAAAAGTTTGATTTCTAGACAATTGCTAGTCCCCATCTGATTAGAACCGTCTTCCTTGATTTATTCGGAGTCATCCTATTCAAGGTGATTTCAGCCATCGGGTTCACCAACCTGGGCTTTTGAGACGGGTGTTCTCCCTAGACACTATAGATTAATCCCCATATATTTAGGAAGTAGAAGACAAGACAAAAATATGAAGGGAGATAGAATGGGAAATCAGGTCAGATTGAAACAGTGCCAGCACAAGCACAGAAGTATTAGCCTTTAATATATATGAGACAAAACAAGCATACAGAGAAATATGGGTTGTAGTCAATTTCAGAGTCTGGCAATTCTTTTGTTCCTAGAACCTCAAGTACCTGTTTAGTCTATTATTTATTATATTCATTGACCAGAGAGCTTCCACTTGAGTTCTTAGAACTATTTCACTCAATTGATCACAAGACATAATAAGGAATCGTTTTTTTATACCATAAGATATATTCTGGAATATTGTGTTAGGCTTGTATTTGTCATTGACCGTCGGTACACGATGGGTGGTGTGGTCACATCATGCTGGCCACCTGGTACCCAATTGGGAAAGTAGAAGAGTGTCAATCTGTGGTGAATTATTTGTACAGTTTTACAAGATTTTGCTGACCCTTATGTTTTGAATACTTAAATCGTCCTAGTGGTTACCGGGGCCAAATTTGGGGTGTAAAGAATAGAACCAATGTTACCTGCCACACATGTCGTAAGAGGTGACTAAGGAGGTTTGGCTGAAATTGAATGCACATATCCTAAACGTGTAGAAGTCTATGGATTTAGGGGCCTACCAAACCAATGTGCAAAAATGTATACACGTTCTTGGCAAAGATCAAACATATCACAAAGAGTGATTAAAATTGGTGTAAAACTTAAATAATCTTCAGTCATTATTTTATATGTGCTACATTTACAAACATCAAGGACAGTAGTAATACACCTACCAATATATATGTGAAATCGTTTCTTTACCTAAATAGTATGTGTTCAATTTATCTATCCGTGTCAATAAATAATATCTAACTCACCTGTGGCTCCAAGTGGATGCCCTTTAGAAATGAGCCCACCGCTCGGGTTAATCACAAATTTGCCTCCATAGGTATTGTCACCACGGTCAATAAATGCACCAGCTTCACCTTAAATGCAACATAAGGTTAGTTAGCATACAATGTAATAAAGTGGATATCTTCTTATCTCTCTCTCTCGCGATCGTTCTTAAGCCATTTTTATCATTCTATTGTGATATATAAACAGCCAAAGATCAGAACGAGATGTACTTGCACAGCCTTGAGTACCAATTGGAGCTCAAGTGCTTATCCTTCAGTGGTGTGTTCGGTTTCAACCAGCTTTTGTGTACGGTTGGCTCTCCGCTAGCCTTTTGCTTTTCCCAGCCAAAACCCACAAGGCAGCAGGTTGCTATTGTCTTTCAGGGCAGCGACCCGTAGATGACCTGCCATCCCGGGCTGATGAGCGTCATCTGCCCAGCTATACCAGTCTTGTTAATGGACTGCTTGGTTTGCCTACCGTCCAGTTTTGTGTACGGTTAGCTACGCTAGACTTTGATTGTCCCCAATCAACTATAAGGCAGCAGTAATCTTCTTCTTTGAATAATCATTAACTTCTGTATGTTTCCATTTGTCTAGATCTATGTTTTCACAATCAATACATTCTAGAAAATATCAGCTTTCACTAGGACAGTAGGTTTTAGAAATACAGTATTATACAGTGAAACTTACCTAGACCACACAGTCCAAGTGCTTCATATGTAAGCAGCTCATTACAAGAGAAACAATCATGCAGCTCCACAACCTGGACATCAGAGGGCTTCAACCCTGCAAATTATGAAATAAAAAGGTCAACCCTACAAATTATAAAAAAATAGAAAGGACAGCACTGCAAATTATCAAATAAAAAGTTCAACCCTACAAATTATACAAAAAATAGAAAGGACAGCACTGCAAATTATCAAATAAAAAGTTCAACCCTACAAATTATACAAAAAATAGAAAGGACAGCCCTGCAAATATCAAATAGAAAGTTCAACCCTGCAAATTATCAAATAAAAAGTTTAACCCTGCAAATTATCAAATAGAAAGGTCAACCCTGTCAGGTATAGAAATGTATATAGGATGTTAACCATGTATAGGAACTTTTTATGACTGTTACTGTGTTACAGACAAAATGACTACAAAACGTATACAATTTTGATGTAAGATTTTAAGAAACACAACGACACAAGTTCTACAATAAAATGAACACTTCTGTACCTGCGTTTTGAAATGCCTTTTTGGCTGTTTTTGCAACCATATCAAAACCAACCTGAAAAAGATAAGTAAAAACATATGAATGATTTGATAGCGCTCTCCACATTTAAGGTTGGTTGCAATAAGTCCTCAGATACCTTCTTCTTTTCTCTAATCCTGTTTTGCCTCATAGTGTCAGAACAAGAAGAGATTTCTAGAACGGCTTTTGTGTGCGCTTCGTAAACAGTGCTTTTCGGTGATTCTGTTATCTCTGAGATCCACCTTATGCATGGACAGCCTTTTGCTAGATGAGTTCTCCCTATAGAAGATCATTGGAAAATCAACCATCTTCCATGTGCAAGATGTGACCCAGTTACCAAAGATGCCTCTGCTTGAGGAGAATATACATGGTGGAAATTTCTGTTCTATTTACTCTATCCATGCGTAATTTCCTCAATTTTTCAACAGTTAACTCTTTCCACGCTTTAAGCCGCACACTGCGCCACGGCGAAGTCTGTTGCACGCTTTAAGCCGCACACTGCGCCATAGAGTTGCTTCCTTTTAAGAAGTCTTTCTAGTTTTACTTCTACTATTTTACTTCTACTACTTTTTAACCTTGTTATTCTATTGAGTTGTCCAGTTTTCTTCAATTTAGTATATAATAATATATATATGTTTATTTATTGACGAGTAGTTGGGATCGTAATTTAAAATTATTTTTTTTTTTACTTCCTTGAATTAACTGCTTAAAAATTGAGGAAATAAATGGGCGTGGAAAGAGTTAATTCAAGGAAGCCAATTTTAAAAAAAAAATCACAACTACTCGTTAATAAATAAACACATATATATATCTTATTATATACAAATTTGAAGAAAACCAGACAACCTATTAAAATAACAAGGTTAGCAAGCAGTAGAAGTAAAATAGTAGAAGTAAAACTAAAAAGACTTCTTATAAGGGAAGCAACTTGAATGGCTTAGTGTATGGTGAATGGCATTCAACGGAATTCCGCTGTGGCGCAGTGTGCGATGAAGCATGGAGTTAAGTAAGGTAACTATGTGGTCATTTCACGATATGCCAAAAATATGTATGCATAAGGCATCTCATGGGGCAAGAGTTGAGACTTCTTTTTTGTGGAGGGTAAAGAGTGCAAGACTCAGACTCATAGACTAGTGTGCTCACTACACAAGACTTGTGCTCAGTTTGTTATTTTCCCAGAATTTCTTTGCCAGTCTGGGAAACACAGTTGCTGCCTTTATATCATAAGTACATTGTACATAAGAGATTGTATAAAGAACTTGAAAACACAATCAACATAAATGCCAGAATATTATATCAGGTTCCAGACAAGACAAGCTCATCCAGGACATAAGGTATAAAATCAGAATGCTGTCCCAGACAAGACCATACGGTATACAATCAGATTGCTGTCCAGGAAATCTGAATTAGTTCTACAGTGGATACAAGCACACTGTAACATTCCAGGAAATAAAAAAACTGACAAACTTGCAAGGGCTGGAGGGAGCCTAACACAACACAAAGCTTTACAGAAGCAAAGACTCTCCCGAAACAGTCCAGAAAAATGATGTGGAGAAAAACAAATGGTGGATACAACCCAGAGTACGACAGTATAAATACATTAAACAGAAGAGCGCAGACAAAAGTCTCCAGACTTAGAACGGGACACTGCGGTCTCAGAGCACACATCCATAGAATGTGTCTCAGCTGTCTGCACCTGCGGAGCACCAAAGCACATTTCACAAGACAGCCCCAGCCTGAGCAAAGTGAGAACGGAAATCTAGCCAACAGAAACAACCTTTAAAACGAACTATGGGGGACCAGTGAAGACCTCTAGCGCACCTTAATGTTTAGGACACATACCAATGTGGAGTAATCGCATTGCAGAGGAAGAATATTGATTGATTGGACCATCATCATTCACTTCGGTGAGTAACCATGTGTGCTCTAATCTCTTTCTTGCACAGGAAGATCGTGGCAGTGCACGAAGAATATTATAAGTTCACAATAGATTAATTTCGACATTATTCCGATATCTATAAAAACTAAATAAAAATTTGACTTACCGTTTTCATACAGTTACCCTCACTGAAAACACTTGGCTCATCTGTAGCTAGCTCCATAGCCACAATCTCAACAGCTTGAGCCTGCAAGCCATTTCTTTTAACAAAGTCTTCACTAGCTACTATGGCACATGCTGAACCATCTGATGTTGGGCTAGAAATCAATCAATGTTGAAGAGAACAGCTAAAGAACTATCAGATTCAATCAATGTGTTGAAGACAATAAAGCAAAATTAAACATATTGTATATAGTTCTCTGAACCTTGGAGGTTCATTGCTTCAGATATCACCCGCTTCCATTCATCCTCTGTTCCTAGTCTTCTCTCATCAGTTGTTGACTTCTAGTATTTATAGGTCTACTCCAATGTTATCTCTCCATCGTTTTCTTAGTCTGCCTCATGGTCTCTTCCCTTTTATGTTTTTGATATATATACAGTTTTAGGCTTTCTATTCTTTGCCATTCTTTAAATATGCCCCAGCCATCTTATTCTATTAACCTTCATGATGGTAGTAATTATGGTAATTTAAACAAATTATAAACATTATTGCTTTTCATTCTTCACTATTTTCATCTTTTGATGTGCCAAAAGATTAGTCCCAAGACTGTTTTTTTCGAAGGTCTGTATCAATGTTTCTGTTTATTGTGTTGTGCACCAGATTTCAGATCCCCATAATCTCCGAGTGGTTACCGGGCCCAAATTGGGGTGTAAAGAATAGAACCACTGTTACCTGCCACGCATGTCGTAAGAGGCGAGCAAGGAGGTTGGGTGTGGGGCTAGCTACCCCACACCGTAAAACACTAGATGGTCACAGAATGGAGAGCGAACCGAGTAAATGTTGGCTGAAACTGGACACATCGCCGAAGGATAAGCACCAGAGCTCCAAATGGTGCTGAAGATGTGACGTAAAACACACCAATGCTAAGGCTGCATGAATCAATTTCCACATGAATAGAATTTATGGTGAGGTCTGGTACATCGGTCTGGACGGTGATCGCGAGAGAGAGAGATCTCAATAAAACATTGATTTTATTAGTTTTGTATATTGTTATACAATTGTTATAGTGAGCGTCTGTAGCTCAAGCGGTAGTGATCTCGATCACAAACTCAAGTGTACCTGGTTCAAACCCCTGGATCAAGTGTACGGTGGGCAAGTTTGGAATCAAATTCGTTTACGTGAGTTTTTTTACAAAGGTAAAAATAGACCTCACCGTTCAGAAAGCAATGACAAACTACTGAATGTATAAGTGGTGCCTAGAAAATCGTGACTCGTTTACTGTGGTTGATGGCTACGTCCTTTAGGATATGCCACGATTTTCATTTCATATTGTTATAACATTTTAATAATAATATTTGTGGGAGCCTGTGGAGAGGCAAAGGCTATGGGAGTGAACCCAAACAGAAAATCCGAACGGAGCCCTAAGGCGGACAGACATCAAGTGATGCCATACCGGCAGCTCCTGCAACCAAACTGATACCAGATGTGCTTGCACTCCTCTGGATTCTATCAGCGAGGTCGAGAGGGGCAGATTACGCTTGGGCAACTCAGCTACCCCATAACAATCGTCAGGCATGTGTCACGGAGAGGTCACTTCGTGGTCGACTTTGTTGACCAGCAAGCATCGCGAGCGGCACTGAAGGGTGGCTAAAAAAAAAAAAAAAAACATCACATGTGGAGGCAAAAGAGAGCATCCTATGTATCAACTACAGTCTCCAGTTTTATCTGCAGGAACTGTGGCAAGGAGTGCCACTCCAGCCACAAGAAATGTGATTCAGCGCAGAACATACTACATGACGCAAGACCTATTGTCTCCTGAGACAAAGAGGCCAATGATGATGATAATAGTTTACTAATTGTAATACCAGACCGATCAGGTGTCGTTTGTACGTGAACACACAGAAATTCTTGTATAGTATAATCCTGACTAGAGATGTGTTATGTCTCTTGTATGCTGTTAGACAACATCCATTACATGACTGTCTAGCAGAAGCAGAGGATATTGTCTCTCAGATCTGTCCACTATATCATAATAGTTATGATGATAATAATTAAATACAGACACTGTATCAATTGATGGAACTTGACAGTATTTTTCTGGGATAGCTGCTCTACTCAAAACATACTTATTTTTCCCCCCGAGTTCAACAATGCAGCTTCTTTCCAGGACCACTACGAGGAACTGGAAAAGGATCTTCACTAGAGACTGATCGCCAAACCTGACTTTTCACTGTACTCAAAGAGTTTTTGGTCCTACTTCTTCTATATCTTTCAACTCCCAATAGAGTACAAGTCTTCAACAAACTTCTTCCAGCCCTCTCTCTCTTGTCATTCCTTCCAAGTCTTGCCTATCCTTTTAATATCAGTCTCCAGCTCTCTGCTCCAGGTATTTCTAGGCCTTCCCCTACGGGTTCCAAAACAATGCCTGTCTTTCAATGATTCCTGTCGGTCTTCTGAATGTGTGTCCTACAATTTGACCCCACATTAGTTGTATTAAGTTCAGTACAGTCAAGGGATAATATCATGTGAATAATGTTCACAGCAGCTTAGTGATAACAGTAGTGCAACTTACCAACATTGCAACTTTGTCAATGGAAAGTAAATCACTGGTGATTCCTTGATTTGATCTAAAGAGTACTCTGTCTGAAACTGGGAGTACCTGGAATATAAAGGTCAAAATATCAATACATGTATATAATAATTGGTAGTGAAGTTTATGCAAGAGACAACATTGCAGATAAAGACAATATACTTCAAGCAAACAAAAGGCAAGAAGAAATAAAATAAGAAAAAGGAACCAGCTCTCTGGCATTTGGCTGAGATCAAAGTGTAGTGGCCATTTGATAACGGCAAAATAGTGGGAGTCTTCATAAAGTCAATGGGCAACTAACTTCATTTCCTTTCCTTTGCGTTCCCGCACTTCATTTAAATGAATTCCAAGCAGCTCTTATTTGAAAGAATGACTACACTCTGAGTATGTACATTCTCAACTGTAACTGGGGAGGTCATAATTTTAAGAGATTTGAGTCATAAATCAGTAAAAAATATTTTAAAAAGAAACTAGCTGACTGCTCTCTCTGTCATGTCTAAGAAAAGGTCTAGTACCCAATGGAGGCTGCTTTGACATGATAACCATCGGGGCAGAACAAAAATTACATTCCAACTGTAGAATGTGATTTTGCACAAACCCCTATGCTCTCATGGCTGGTAAAGGAAGATATTGTTGAAAGATAGATGGCAAACAGATGAAATAATATAATTTTAAGATAAATAGATATAGCAATTGATAACATAAAATAGTACAAATTCAAACAACTGGTAAATCAACACAAAAATAAAGCAAATTTAAAGTTAATGTTCAGACCATCAGTCTGTTGTGTATGTTGCTGAACTTACGGATTATTGATGGAATGCTTGTGATTCTTCCAAGCAATTTTTGCAAAGTGTTCTTGTGTTGTTCCTAGAAACATTGAACAAAATGTTGGATAAAATCTCAATTTATTTGATGTGGAATATGAAAGTTTAAAATGCTCTCACAATATTGTGTACTACTGCTTAAATTATGAGATAGAACAAGATCATTAATGGTTGTAACACAATGAAGAGTGGCTGGTAGAGCTACAGGATTCTAAATCTATAGAATGTAGAAGTCTCAGAAATGTTTTCTTTACTCTGGGAGGTCCAGTGGCTAAGTCTTTGCCTTGCATTCTGAAGGTCGTGGGTTCAGGTAGCACCTTTCTGTTCACTAGCGCATTTTTCCAGAGACCCTAGGACTGTTGCAGGAGCAATGGACTTCTATGGAGTCAATCCTTTGGACCATCCGCTTCCATTCATCTCTGTTCTTAAGCTTCTCTTTCCAATTGTTGACTCCCAGGTCTACTTCAATGTTATATCTCCACCGATTCCTTGGTCTACCTCGTTCAACTTTTGTGTACATGCAATTTTAGACTCTTTGATTACTGTCATTCTTTTGATAGGCCCCAACCATCATATTCTACTAACCTTCATGGTGTTGGCAATTAATGGTGATTTAAACAAGTCATAAATATCTCTGGTATTTATCATTCTCCACAATTTTCATCCCTGTTAGGCCCAAAGAATTGGATTTAACACTTCATTTTGTAACAGTAATTATTACTAGTATAATTTTAATACAGCACAATAAAATTTTTTTTAAAAACTCATTACTGCCTGCAATACCGCTTTTTGGGCAGTCTAGAACAGGAGGAACATGAGTCAGTGGAATTTAAACAAGTCATAAATATCTCTGATATTTCTCATTCTCAGCGAATTTGATCACTGTTAGGCCTATAATTTGTCTTTAAAATTTAGTTTCTTAACAGTAATTATTACTATTATAATTTTAATACAACACAATAAAACTATCTTCAGTAACAAACTAATATACTTGTGATAACAATGAACAAAAGCAGCAGATGACATTGCTAAAATACATCATAGAATTTAAAGTGAGAGTTTATATAATAAACATGGCGTTGTATCGAGCAACATGAGAAAATATGTTCACTAGACTCACCATATTTTTCCATGTGCTCTCTTCCTGCATTCCCAAACATCTGGGAAGAGATGGGAGCATTTTCAATGCCATGGCTATCAACCATCACTTGTATGTGCTTATCCATGGGATTTGTACGGTCATTCCACTATGAACATGAACAATATATATTATTATATTCCTCTCGTACAGTTATATGTAACAAGACATGCAAGCAATTTCTATATAAATAAAATTTTCAATAGCCTTTTCAGACCTTAAGGTGTGAAGTTACTTCACATTTCTAGGCCCTAGTGTTCAGGAGGTCCAAATCCATTCCTAATGCGTGACTGAACCCAATTGCGTCTGAGCCGACAACAGGCGGACGCTTATGCATTACAGTAATGTGTCCAACATATATATATATATATGTCAAAAGATACCAAATTAAAATGTGGGTGGGGCATGAGTATAAATGACTTGTTAGTTCTGAGACAAGCTGTTAGTTCTGAGACAAGCTCGTCTATGAAATAGAACCCTGACATCGAACAACTGTTGTCCTTCAGTCAGGCTGGTGATCTCTTTCAATTCCACAGTGGGTGCAGAATATTTTTACGACTGCAGTGGCTCTCAGGTCAACCTGGCCTTAATTGGGTGCCAGGAAAAGTACTGGGAAGTAAAGGTGACCATGGTGATGTTGTTGACCATGTGACGACACCCATCATGTGCTGACAGTCAATGAAACATACGGGCATAACACTTTATTACCCTATATACCTAGTGGTATTAAAATAGTTTAAGAAAAATGTTCAAAGGTGAATACACACAGTCATAATCTAACATAGAAACTCAACATAAGATATGTGGAACAATAAATTATCAAAGCTGGCAGCAGGAATGTTGATATATCTATCCTTTCAGCATATTTCCTGTCTGCTTCAGAAACTCTTTGATGTTTCCCAATATGAACATCTTCAGTTGGTGTTATTGCATCAAAAGTCATATAGTAAAATAAACTGACAGTACTACTGCACATCGTTCAGTTTGGGTTCAGAAAGAGTTGCACCGATGCCCTGTTCACACTAAGGCAACTCAGTGAAAACACCATAGAATATGACAAACAGCTCAACTTAGCATTCACAGACCAAGAGAAATACTTTGATAGAATATACAGAAACAAAATATGGGCCATACTAAGTGAATACGGAATTCAAGGCCAACTATTAGACAATATTAAAAGATATACCAAAAATGCTCAAGCGTAGTACGAACAAGCGATGGCCTGACAGACGAATTTGAATTATCATCAGGAGTAAGGTAGGGATGTGTGCTTTCGCCTATACTTTTCAATATATAGATAGACAGGATAACGCAAGAAACCAAGACAGATAACAACCTCGATAACAACTACAATTTAATAAACGAACTACTCTTTGCAGATTATAATTTACAACAACGAACACAAACTTCAACAACACATAAATGCACTGCAAGCGACATGCGAAAAATACGACATGAAAATGAACATCTCCAAAACAGAAGTCATGACAATAAGTAGGTCACCAGGTCAACTAAATATACATGTGAATAATGTAAAAATACAACAGACTCGAGAATTCAAATATCTCCGGAGTATATTCACAGCAGATGGAAAGATGGACAGAGAAATCGAGACTAGATGTCAGAAGGCAAACACAGTGACATACCAACTGTCACCACTATTAAAACATCCAAGCATTAACATGACAGTCAACAACAACTGATAAACTGCATATTTATTTCAACTCTCTGCTATCAGTGCTAAACATGGTCCCTAAGACACAAGAAAGAAAGATTACAACATGTGAAATGAGATGTCTATGAAAAGCTATCAACGTTACAAGGAGAGATAGAGTGAGAAACGAGAATATTAGAAGCTTCGCTGGAACTATACCACTTATACAGTACATCACGAAGCAAAGAATCAAGTGGTTCGGGCATCTAATGAGAATGAAACCACATTTACTACCATCACGTGCCTACAATAATCGACACTCAGGGCACGAGGCAGGCCAAGAACACGATGGATAGATATCTCAGATTCCCTGCGAAAGTATGGACTGACAACGTCAAGCGCAACACACCTGGCACAAGATAGAAAACTAACTCTCCCCACGACGCTTCACGATAAATGTGGTTAAGATAAGACTACTGCACATAGATTACCTTTGTTGTTTTTAATGAGCCTCTCTCCATTTTCTCAAAACCAAGAGCCATGACACAGTCAGCCAAACCTATTGATAGATGTATATAATCACATATTATATGTAACATTATATGCAACAAGTCCTTGTCAATGTTGAGGTGTTGAATGAGATCAAGACAGAGAAAGCATATCATCAATATAAGAAAGAGGCAGCCATTATTTTCCGGGCATGTGATGAGGAGGGGAGGACATTGTGACAACCGGTAAAATCGAGACAGAGAAAGAAAATGTTGGATATCCTGACTTCATGATAGAGCGTCAACATTTGAGTTGACAGGAAACACCAAAGACAGAGATTTGTGGTGATCCATGATTGCCTACGCCAGACGACACCTGATGATGATATATTTACAAATGTAGCAACATACACAAGCATCATTTTTATGATTTTATCTGTCTATATCCTCTTTGTGCCGTTGATAAAACATATGATCATCACTGCAGACTTTCTATCAATGGTATCCTTTATCAATTCAAATCTCTTCATTCCCTTTCTCCACATTTAATTTGGTCTGACTCTTTCTCCTCCTTCCATCTGCTGTTGAACAGCTATCTTTGACTGTATTAAACTATCCCATAACACATCTATTACTAGTAACTGCTACTTCTTCTTCAAAGGCAGTCAATTCAGGCGGTAGTCATGGCGTCTGGTATTGCATGTCTGACTGAGTTTTGCATGAGGCCTACTTACCATTTTACCAGTGTCCCTCACCGTGCGGTCAGCAGTAACTGCTACTAAACCTTCTTTTGTTTAAATGGAAACAGAGCTGCATCTGTTAATCACCACCAAACTCTAATCTGGACCACCTTCTTCAGTTATGTCCACAAGACTCCAATCGCAATGACTTCCTCTTCTACATTTACTTTTTCAAACTCCACATTCCTCTGTGGGTTTCAGTCAAGTGCATATCTGATTAAGTTGGTTGGTTGTTTTCAACTCATCACCACTTTCTCTGCTTAATCTCCAGTTGTAATGTTTTCTGTCCTATTCTAACACACATACTTAACATTTAAAAAACACACTAAATAATTGAATCAGATACATAACCAGTGGTTATCAGAAGTGGCGTTTCATGCAAATGCAGAAGTGTTCTGTGTCCTGCAGTAATTTGGGAATGACATACAATACTAATAATTCTTATAGCCGACTGGTCAAATACATTTTTAAAACTTTTTTTTACTGTACACATACACCAGGTTGATCACTTCTTCTTCTGCGATCGCATTAGATAAGGATTCTCTGATAATTGTCACCATCTGCTTCAGATTGTCAGCCATGCCAAACAATTTGTTCTTATGCCTGTTTGATGTTAAATTTGCACTAACTAAAAGGATAAAAATAATATGAACTGATATAAAAAAAAATAGCAACAAAAAAAGGCTATAAAAATTACTGGGAAAAATAAATAGTTGACATATGTTAATATATGAATTTTCCATTTGTTTTTCTTCTATGTGTATCCACTTCTGTGTACGTGTGTGCAACATATGATCAAAGAAAGCAGTGTTCAACAGGAGGTTCTATGCATTTCTAAAGTGCCAAATGTTCATATAGCCATAACTTTTGCCTCAGGACCACCACTCTTATACCCTAACTATACCAGATTTCCATAACCCTGGTTACACTATATCAAAATATCAAAACCACACAAACACAAAAATACCTCCAGCAATAAGGTTCTTAGCTATGTACAAAGCTGATGACCCTGAAGCACAAGCATTGTTGACCTGCAAATTATAACATTGTTTTATTTTCTTTGAATGGGGAAGCATTCTTCACAGAATAAGACAATTTTGTTTATAATCTTTCTAGGATGTGGTGGTAAGAGAGAAAGAATGGTAATAAAATGGTAAATAAATGAATGTTAGGATTGAATTAGACAACCATCATATTATGAGAATACTGTGAGGATAGGATAGTGGGATTCCAAAATGAAACCTGCAGGGAAAGAGGGGTAAGGAAGGCCTAGAAATACATGGAGAAGCGAGCTGGAGACTGATACTAAAAGGATATTCAAGATGTGAAAAGAATTGGAAGGGATAGCAAGAGAAACGAAGGACTGGAAGAAGTCTGTTGAAGGTCTGTGCTCCGTTGGGAGCTGAAAGGTGAGAAGAAGAAAGAATGGTACATTTTGTGACAACTGGTAACAAAGTTTAATCTCATAGTATGTGAAAGTGACCAACAGAATTGACAGATAGCACTAGGGACTAGAGCTTGTAGGAATCTATGATCGTTTATACTAGCCAACACTGGAGCTACAGTCATACATTCTTCTTAGCCTAGTCTATGATCAGGTATTCGATCTAGCATACTGTATGCTTTAATAATGGATCCTTCCTAGTGATTTGTACGCTACAATCATATAGTCTATCTTCTTTCTTTTCTCTAATCCTGTTTTACCTAACAGAGCCAGAATAAGAAGAGATTTCTAGAACCGGTTTTTGTGTGTGCTTCTTAACCCAACGGGACTGCAGAGCCGATATATCAGTTATAAAGGTTTAAAAAAAATTGACGAATGTTAAATTTGAATAGCAAAATAAATGCGTCCAGAGGTCAAAATAATACAGAGCGAAAGAGCTAAAAAGTGTTTTTCCGGCCTCTGTTATTTCTGAGGTCCACCTTTTGCTTTGTATCCACTGTATCAGAGTAACATTGCTCTTTACGGTGCACTGTCTGTTGGTTTCTTGATGAAGTTCAGTACTGATGTTGTGCCCACTTTTTCCAGATACCTTTTATAAACCGGTCTCTTCTTGATACTCCCACCGTTCTGCATAAACACTTCATTTCTGTTGTGACTAGTTTTCTTCTATCGTCCAGGTTTAGCACTGATAGCATAGTGTTGGGAGAAAGATTGTTTCATTTAAGAGTTCCCCAAGGTTATTCCCTTCACTGGTGTTAGTTTTCCTTCCTTTTGTTCACTTGAAATATTGTCTATATATTCAACATTGTCTCGCATAAACTTCACTGTCTTTTGTAGCTCACAGAGGTTCATGTAGTTTTCTGTCCAAAGTTGTTTGATTAGGCCAGTCAGTTTGCCTCACTATATCGTATTCGGGGTAGTCTTGAAGTATGTGCTCTGCAGTCTGCTGTGTCTGTCCATATGGCTGAATTGCCAATCTTGTTCTATTCTGCACATATTATTGTAGTCGTACTGGTGTTAGCTATTTTGCAGATTTGTTCGAGATATTTGAAAGTGTATGTTAAAACACAAAAACATAATGACATACACTGTGAGTCTACAAAACATACATAAGGTACTCACATTGTAAATTGGAATACCACTCAATCCTAACTGGTACAAAGCTCTCTGTCCACAACATGTGTCACCTGAAAACATATATTTTTTTTATATGGCAATGATTATTTTGTTTCTAATCAGATCAAACTAATTCCATAATATTATATCTATCATCATCAAGTTGCTTGTCCCTTTCGGAACTTGGCTCCCATGACAGCAGTCCTGAAAACCTGTCTATTCTGAGCGAGTTGACTGACATCCGCAGCAGTAATTCTCAGAGCATCAATGACGTCTCATCATCTTCTAGGTTTTCCTCTCATTCTTCGTCCGGCACAATACCTCTCAAAATTATCTCCTCTAGGCACTCTTGTCGTTTGTTGTGTTTGAAATATGTAACTTCCTTGTTTTTATGTTCTTTAATAGTCAACGCTCTTCAATATCATGCTGTTGCTGAACAGAGTATTTGTTCTTTTCTCTATTTATATTATATGTAAGTACTGAGAAATACATTGTTAGGCCCACATTTGTCTTTTGACCAATAGCACACAATGATTGATGTATTAGTTACTGAACCAACATCATTACACTCTGAGCAGACCCATAGGTGCTCAGTTTCCACCAACAGATGCATACTGGTGGTTCCTGTGGCTCGTTGGTTACACACACTCCCCACTCTGTCCTTCAGGCATCCAGTTCTACTTGTACAATGGGTAACTATCAACTCCTTAGATCCCTGGATCGATTCAACATTTATTTTAGTGTCTTCATACAACAGGCAGTCTGGAGAGACCGAAGAACATCCCTCATATCCATCTTCAATTATCAGACAATCAATGAAAGCCTGCCCGCTCTCTCATTGTTGCAAACACCTGCATGCAATGACTGATGTAGTTAACATCACACTAGCCATGCCCGTCTGCCCAGCATGTTAGACGACGGGCGACAAACCCCCTGTGAATGTGGTTCAATTCTGCGGGCTGGTAGAAAAGCCACAGACTCCCCAGATTTATGGTGTTCGTGGCACCAAACCGAAGGGCTGAAAGCTCAAGTGCTCCTGGATTGAAAAACCCCCAAAAACAACACGCTAGCCAAGCTTTCTTCTCATTATTTTTCTGGTATCCAACCGAGGTTCGGCTGGCTAATATATTTATAATATATGACTTGTGTGTGTGTGTGTGTATGTGTAAGGGAATAAGTTTTGACTGATGAACACAGAGATTGAAGAAAAACACAAATGTAACACATGGCGTTGGAACATAACACATGATCAAGAATATCACATTCAAATCATAGACATTCACCAACAGATGTCTCCACTAAATATTCTATATCAGATGGCAGAAGTGATAACCAATAACATCACACCAAACAGGATGCCCCTCAAATTGAGTCTACAGTACAGAAACCAAATTTAAACTTAATAAAAGTATCAGTTTACCTTCCTGCTGTATGGGTTTCGATGTTGGAGAATAACAATAAGGGATGATGGGAGATTTACCATTTATATATATACATATATATACATATATATACATATAGAAGAGAATAAGGAGTTTTAACAACCCAAGGGAAAGCACAGAAGCGAATGAATATGGACAATAAAAAAGACAGTGAACAAGTATCCGGAACAAACAAATGATTCAAACCACAAGCCCGTATTTCTTACGGTACACATTGCCTAGCCCTACAGAAGTTGTGTTCTTAAAAACGCTAATCTGTAGGACTAGTCAATGGGTGCTGTAAAAAATAAGGGTTTGTGGTTTGAATTCTGAGTTTGGTAATTTGGTTTTTTCCCAGAAGCCCCTAATATTTGTTCACTGCCTATTTATTTATCATTTGTTAAATATATAGACAATAAACAAGTTGTAGCCCTATACTCCACAGGGAATTAATAGAATTAAATACAATATTAAATAGAAACTTACCGTACACATAACCACAACATGCTTGTTCCACTTGCTCATAGCGAATTCCTGCATCTTGCAAGGCTTTCGTGCCTGACAGAAAACAAAAGGCATGTGTTGACTGATTGAATCATTATCATTTCACATCACTTAATAAACGTGTGATCTGGTCTTTCTTAACATAGGAAGATCTCAGCAGCGGTGCACAAACTCCATAGCACTACAAAGGGTCCTCTATGTAATTTTGAAAAATTGTGAAAATGTTTGCCGGAATTTTATTTTAATATTTTCTTGCTAGTTTTGCCTGGGGAGTAACTTTGCAGCCTAATATCATTGATTTTCAACTGTCACTGGTTCTTGTCCATGCTAAACTTGAACACTGGACCAGTATTTTATCGTCAGAGTATTTTTTTTAAGGGAGAGTCTAGCACCTTAACATAATGCTACAGGGACCCTAAAAGGAATTCAATTCAGTGATTTTGGGAGATACTGCAAAGGAGATCGGAGCCTCTGTTGACATGTCTGGAGATATCTGAAGTGCACATCACACATCTCTGCATCTTGAGGGATACCACATTTGTGTGCACTTCATATACAATAGTTGATGTATGTAGATTACTGAGTCGTTTCTTCTGGGAGAGTGTTCAGGTATTATCAATACCAGTTGTTTAGGACATGGACCATTTGCATTTGGTGTATATTTTTCAGAACTGATTAATATTAAAATAAGTCAGAGAAGGCATGTCTGTATGGCATAAGGTGGGGGAGGGAGAGCCTGATAAAAAGGAAAGCAGACCTCCATGTAAAAATCAGTCTGAAGCACCATATTAGGTGACATGACTACGACTAAATTCATAGCAGACAAATGCAAGAGAAAAAATAATGGTGCAGCACCAAAATGCTGACATGCTTCTTGTGGGCGACTGCGTTGGAGAAGGAACAATCTATTCAGTCATTTGAGGCATTGATTGTTTGTATCTCCCCTAGGAGGTAAAAGTTTTCACTATTTTTATTTTTCTGCTGTGGATATAGCAACGGCAGCCATTGACAGAATTTACTAGAATCAACCACACTGACAGGACCAACCAGGTAGCTGTCAGTGACACGGTACTTTGATGGACAGAAGCTTACAGATGTTATTTATCTGAAGTGTGAGCAAATCTAATTCAAGAGAAAGCGACTACGGACATGGTTGCACGGTAGCTGTGAAAGTACTGGGTCCTTGAACATGGACTACGTTAATTGTAAAACTCAAAATTGGTCCATTTCCTGGATGCTCCTTTTCATGGAGAAGTTTCAGGGCCTTTGATAGTGATCTAATTTTGGAATTCACATAAAAGCAACATGGATACCATTGTATCCGAGCATTTTGCCCATGTGGTGTCAGGGCCCACAAGGGAAGCAAAGAATAGTACCACTGCGATCTAGAAGATATGTCGTAAGAGGCGATTGATGTAGGACCTGGGGAAGCAGCCCTAGTAAATAAGAAGCAACAATCGGATGTTGTGGCCTACTTGTAGGCGCATAATTGGCCTAGTGTACAATCACTCTTAGGCTCAAATCACAAAGACTGGTTAACAAATGGTTGATATGGAGCGTCCAAAGAAGAAGTATCACAGCATTTAATTTCAAAATAAATGATTTTGACTCATAGTATGCTTAGATATTTATGCATGATACACACCTGCTTCCAATGCCATTTGTGGATAATCAAAGTCATTTCGACTGCCTGGTTTTTCAAACTGTGAAAGAAAGATTTGAGCATGAAATCAGCCAACAGTTTTGCTACTGTACTACGATTAGAAATAATGGGGAAAACGTATGTAAATCTATATGCAGGAAAATCTTGGCATATCCTTTACAGGATGTGGTCATCAACCACAGTAAACGAGTCAATTTTCTAGGTACCACTTATACATTCACTAGTTTGCCATTGCTTTCTGAACGGTGAAGTCTATTGTTACCGTTTGTAAAAATCCATGGGAACAAATTTGCTTCCAAACTGTCTGCCGCAGAGTTTGTACCAGGTACTCTTGGGTTGAGATCAATACCAATAAACCACAGACACCCACATATCCTATATATCAAATGATGAACTTTATAAAACTACTTAACTTTGTGATTTGATATTCCATAATTTATCACTAGAGTATTATTTCCTGTTATCTGGATGGTAATAGCAGTTATAACAAACAATCTTGTTGGTTTAATGACAATGCTCAGGTTTATGAATAATGGTAATAGCTGGTATGGTATGCATTTCATGTATTTAATTCAACTTACGAATCGATTTTTTATTTAATTTTTTTGTTGTTGCCAGCAATGAATTCAGATGCAGACATGGCATCTAAAATGATGTCTTTGACTTATTTTTGAGTGAAGGCTTGTTTTTCTTTCTCACTAGTGTTCCTCAGCATTCATGCAAGCCTCACTCCCACTTCAGAGATACTTGTAATTTGAATCCCCAAGTTATGGAAATGACATATCAAACTTGATGCCCCTAACTACATAGGTTCGCTGGGTCCTGTTAAGTTCTACAGAGCGCAATGCGTACTTGACCTTTAAACAGCTTTTGTGTTGTTTTCTGTAGGTGTCATAAGTCTGATTACATTGGTCAGCATCAGGTTGTCGAGATTTACATAGAGCTTGTAAGGTAATGGTCGCAATATTCTTATCTGCTCATCATATACTAGACATCTTTGTAAAAGATGGTCAGAAGGCATTTTGTCAGTGTCATTCTATCATTAGCTTGCTGAAAAGATGATAACTCTTGTAATTACAAATTGCTCTGCTGAGATGGTAATATGAATCTTTTGTCTTGTGGCTGTGATGTTTCAGTCCAATTAAATGTGTTTGGTCAAAAACAGTAACTCATTTACGTTTGTTAACCCTACCACTCCGTAATTTTGTTTTACCTTCCGAAGAATTTTATAATGCAATATATACTGAATTAACTAGTATACTGACCTTGTGTCATCTTTAAATAAACCCCAAGCCAGTATATCGGCTCAGCAGAGTGAAGGGGTTAATTCAGTTAGGTGAAAACTATCTCAATTCTTGTTTATTACCCATCATTTGGATTAAATTTAACTGCTCTAAATCTACAGCTCAGGCTCAAGAAGTAACAAATGTGTGAAGAATACATCCATTATTGCTGATTGCAAGTAGAATATATGTTTTAACCCTTTCGCTCTGTATTATTTTGACCTCTGGACGCATTTATTTTGCGATTCAAATTTAACATTCAATGTCAATTAGTTTAATCCTTTATAATTCTAGAACTGTTTCTCATAAGTATGACATATTGTATATTAAATTGTTGCTAATTGGATGTGGAATACATTAATATAATAATATTTTACATCAGGTGATATACGTTTGAGAAAATTACATTACTGTAGCACGACTATTTTGAGAAAAAAAAAATATATATATATATTTACTCTCGGGTTTGTATTACATCTTAATATTCATAGATCTTTCCAGAAGTAGCGGTTAAATGAAGATAATCCATGTGTGAACATATTCTATAAGTTTCATCTAACTAGGTGCAGTAGTTTTTATAATATTCACTTTTAGTGCGGACACGTCAATAAATGGAATGTGGAACGCCCATTCTTTAGATGCAATTATTACATTAGACTTACAACTATCGATACTGCATTTCATAAACAATCAAATGTCATTATTACCATCAATTAAATCTTCTTCATTACTATCACAAGTTATAATTTGATCTAACAGTACTCAAGATTACACTGTAAACGTCGTCGGAAACATTAACGTTGAAAAAAAAAAGTCTCGACTTCAACACAATAATACACTGCTTTCCCTCTTTCAAATCTTTGTTAAATGGAGATAGTAATGTACCTACATATATGTACTTTCCGTTTCTGAAGATTTTTAAACTTCAGTAAAGAGGTTCTGAAGATACATTAGTTTCTGTGAACAGACATCCAAAAGCCGATATATCGGTTCTGTGACATCATGAACATTACTCTGAACCGATATATCGGCTCTGCAGTCCCGTTGGGTTAAAAGTTTTTATTAAACCAAATTTTTAAAATCTGACTGAGCTGCAGAAGATTAGGTCCTGACAATATTCCCTGACTGACTGGTGACACTGTCATCACTGGCAGAGAATAAACCTAAAGGACCGCAAGTAATGATGAATAACATATTACAAGTTAGTTACAGCATTAACCATTAAAAAATAGTATAAATCAGCTAGCCCCATTGTTAAGGCACCCAAAAATTTCACAGGCAGCTAAGCAACAGATGATCAACAGCATTTTTATACCTACTTTGTGTTACCAGAGCCAAACATGGACATTGAGCAAAGCGCAGTCACAAAAATTAACTACATGTGAAATGCGTTGCCTGCGAAAAGTTACCACCAACACAAGAAAAGACAGAATCACCAACATCTGCATAAGAAAGAAAGTTGGCACAAAACCGTGCCTGAATTATATAGAAAAACAAAGAATGAAGTGGTTTGGCCACTTAATAAGAATGCATCCAAACTCCACAGTATACAGAGTCTTCTACAACAGAACATCGGAAAGAAGGCAAGAGGAAGACCACGGAAAAGATGGTTAGATGGCGTAGCAGAATCCTGTGAAAGAGCAAAGATAACAATCACACATGCCACCAGAACAGCGCAAGACAAAAACAGAAAACCACGACACTGTGCAACAACCCGGTAGCAGTGTGACGACAAACGAAGAAGATAAATCAATAAATTATGCGCAATGAAAGAATGATTAATTAATGTGTGCAGTGTGCTGAAGCTGCATAATCAATGTAATGAATATATTATACAAACAATTCATAAGTTAAGATCATAATAAAATAAAAATACTTAAAATAGTTAATGATTAATTTAAAATAAATTACATTAATTTTAATTCAGATAGATGTTATGAATTAGATTAGAATTATTCATTATGCATTGCATGAACATATTTTTAACATACCTATCTTCACTTGCACAAACAAAACTTCTGATGTCAAAATATGTCACATTATAATGTCTTTGCTTATCAATTAGTTACACTAGGTATCATTTCAGACATTGAACTTTCAACTTTACGGTACGTGAACGGTGAAGCCGTGGCGTGTTGTTGGTACTAGCCAAAGGAGTAAGTGTAACTCTAAATTATACACAAAAATAATTCAAAATTTGAGAGAAACTGCCACAATCTATGTTGCATTTGGCACCGAGTACTCTACTGCTATTGTGACGAAATGGAATAGGCTATAGCTTTAACAACAAAACAAAGTCTATAGATCTAGTGTCTTTATTAAGTATTGTTTGAAAGTTGTCCGGAAAGGAAGCCCATATTTATGTCGTGACAAACAGGTACAAAGTACTGTATTATTATCGAAAACGTACACTGAACAAAATACTGCACCCAAAGCTGTATAACAGCAGAGCTGCACAACATTACAATCTTACCTTTGTCATTCCAACTCCAATAACAAAAACTCTTCTCAATTTCCCCATGTTTGAGAGGCCTTCCTTTGGTTGTATTTTGCCTAGTAATATGATTTCACCCAGCAATATTATCTGCCTAGTCGAGTTTGTGTAACTTGTAACTCGTGAAGTAAAGTTTGCCCTGCTTGCTTGATTGTACCTAACTCTTGTATGTCCGGCACTAGTTTCAATGACTGAAACACGACTTTAAGAATTCATGCGCACAAAAAACAGTTCTTCGTTTTCAAAGTGTCTTGTCAAATTTTGACAGATCTATTGGCTAAATCTGTGTTTTAGAAAACAAAAAATTATATGGAACTAATAAACTATTATGTTATAAAATTTGCAAACAATGTAAGCGAACTATTTCGGGCGGATGATAAAACATAGTATGTTGTTAGGTTGTGCTAATTTTTGGCGCGGGGTTTTGCCAAATTCTTGGAAATAATTGCAACATTATCATGTTTATATGAATTAAATTCACATGGATATGCGTTAGTACCATCATGTAAATACTCGTCTTTAATTTGGTGCAAAAATTTCTTCAAAATAAATCGCAACATATGAAATCGTCTTGATTTTGTACAGGTGAGTGTGTACTGTGCTTCGCCAACAATGGACGATTTAGTGGCGACAGTAAAGTAGCCAGCGTCGCTGATCTCTGCTAAGGTCATATTTGCACGCAACATCGTTGTCAAAGTAATCATTTGCAATGACAAATAACGTAAAACGTCTTCGCTTTTATGAGATGTAAAATAATTTCACCGTGTCTTTTATATCCCGATAGTTGTTTTGATTGCATTTTTTGGTATTCTTCCGCGTTGTTCGGCACACAGTACTACAAAACAATATGTATTCACAATATTGCCGAGAAGTGTGTCCAAAATAATGTGAGAATCAAGTTAATATAAGTATCATTATGTACTTATCTGTGAAAATCAAATATCGTATGTGTGCTTATATTAGATAATCTTATATCTGAATTGTCGATAATAGCAGAATTCGAAATTGAGGCGCCCCTTTAATTTAAATTATCTCCCCAACAAAAACACACATCACAGCACAAATTACAAAATCACAACAAATTGTTTGTAGTTCATAATTATAAGAGCTAAAACGTAATTTATGTCAATTTCAGTTGTGCAGGTGGGAATAATTACAAGTTATATAAGTTCTTGAACTATAGCACCTGAACCTGTTTATAAAATATTAATATAGTAAGTTAAGTAATAGTAATACACATACATACAGTACGGGTACGTCATGTACGACGAGTACTAAATAACTACTGTCAAACCGTGATCTTCACATCAGTTGAGGTTGCCTAGCATGTCGAACCCGTTCAGAGGCAAAATAGCAAAACATGGCAATGTAGTTTTTCAGCGTACATATAGGACTGGACAATACTTAAGAGGCGAAATGAAGGGTGTCTTTAACCAGTGACTCGAGTGAGACACATGACTGCATGGACCACCAGAATTCATGTCATTTGCATACCTTTCTACACCTGCTGGGGAAGGCTGAGAACCTATTAAGCTGCCAGGAGTCACCACTGGAGTGATAATGGTGTTGGTTCAGTAATAAAGTAAAGCACACTTGTAAAGCTTTATCCTAGTTCAGGGGTTTTGAAAGCAGGAAGTTCTTCAAGGCTGAGAATTAAAGGCTGCTTGCCACGTCTCCACACTACATTGATGATTGTACAGATTACCACATAGGTCTCCTCCCATTGTCTTCTCACGTTGTGCAGGTTGGGTTCTTTTTACTGTACCCTAAAAAAGAAACACATAACAGTTTGATCTTTACATCTTTATGATCTGCTTTTTAAATGTGTTTAATTATGCTCAGGTCATTAACTCATTGATTATGCTGTGCTTTTCTGACAATTCACACAGTTCAGACCACAGAAACAATTACATTTGAGATAATGGAGCTCATTGTCCAGTCCAGAAAAAAAATGCCTGATTGAAAGAATTAGAAGTTAATAGTAAGGTGCAATAATACATGACAATCAAAGTGTAATGAATGAAGGAAATTACTAGCCTGATTTGGTCACATCACTTGCTGTTGTGATTACAATGTTACAAGATGGGATAGATTGAGAAATTGAAATCACAAAAGATAACATGGTTCAGTTACCTAATGAGATGAAACCAGATCTGTTACCATCTCATGCATATAGCAACCCGGACACAGAACCAGAGGAAGACCAGGAACCCGATGAATAGATAATATCATATATCCTGCGAAAACAAATCAAAGACTAACAACTACAGAGGCAACACAACTGGCACAGGATATCAAACTGAAACTCCCCACGATGCTTCAAGGCACATGTGGATAAGACAAGACTTACTGTTGTAGTTCAGTATACATTAAAGATATCCAGTTAATTTGAGTGATATTCTGCACTGTCAACAGCTTTTTTTCTGTGGCATTAAGTATTGAGAAATAATTCAAAGGTAATTTGTTTCCCACAGAATCAACTAATAGTACTAGCAGATGAAGGTGCTTTCTGTGCTACCTAATGTTACAACAGCCAAGGTGGCTCTCTGTGCTCATTCCCCGCCATCAAATTGCCATCTGGTTACGCCTAGTTCTGTTATACTATAGACGTTCAAAGGAAGAGAATCATGCATGTCCTGAGTCACTGCACCGTAACTCTGGGTGTCAGACTTCAGAAAGCTTCATATATTGGTATTCTCAAGCTCAGAGTTTGCTTGAGTATTGTTCAATATATCACAAGTGTGTGCAGTTATGCAAACAGAAAACCTCACTTTATAGTACCACCTCTGTGCAGCTATTCAGTATCATGTCAGATTAGATTGTTCGTAGGTGAGGCTTGTGGAGTAAATCCATGCATATAAAGCCAAGACAGTTTCTTGAGTAGGACTGCTGAATGATGCTTACTTATTCACAGTTCAGCCACTAAATCGCTGCAGAGATGTAGACTGTCTATTCATCATCAAATAGCTTGTCCTGAGCAGAACTTTGCCACCCCAACAGTCCTCCGAATTTCTCTCTCTCATAGACCAGATGTCCTACCTCTGCAGCCTCTATCACATAAAAAGATGATGGGTAGGCTTGCTTATTAGGTGCACTCAGTTGTACATGTAATTCCTAAGAATTCTGTATAGATTTGTCACCATGCCCTTTATGCAATCAAAGTAGTTTCTCCTTATATATCTCTCCATTAACCTGACTATATGTGCCTTAATGCAAACCTTTATTAGGGGGCGCTAAGTGGTTACACCCTTCCCGCAGAGTTTAAGATAGTGGGTTAGAATCTGGACCGTTCTGTTCACTAGCGAATTTTTGCCCAGAGATCCCTACGATTGTTACAGAAACTACGGAATTCAAAGCAATACTCTTGGCAGGTGACATACCATTTCTGCGAAGAGGGACTGAGCCATATGGGTAAAGCCCGGAGCAATGAAGTCAATCCTTCGGTTTCGCCAGAGTGTTTACCGGGGCCCAAATTGGGGTGTAAAGAATACAGGGTGTTCAAGATAAAAGTAGCCTGATTGACAAATCAAAAGTTTCCAGTTACGCGTTGCATTTTGTCTATTTACTATTTAAACCGGTTCTGACTAGCCTGTCCTATGTCAGATTGGTTCATCGCCCTTACCGCACCATAATTACACACCATCACAAAAGACTTGCATACTTTACCAATACTACGTCATAATTGAACCGTATAATTTTCATAAATATTTGTCAGATTGGCTCCCTTGACAGGCTACTTTTATCTTGAACACCCTGTGCAATAACTTCATTGTTATATGCATTCAGGTGATTCATTTCAAGGTCTGCTTTATCATTGTCTCTACATTCACATTTATGAGTAATGTTATTTTATTCGATCAACGTCATGGTACCATTAGGCATTCTCATGCGAGCTCCATCCTCCACTGCAGCAACCATCCCAAAGTCCACAGTGTCTGAGACTCACCCATATGACATATATGAGAGGGATCTCAGTGTTAGGTGCTCACCTCTCGTGCCAAAGGTACCAGGTTTGCTCACTTGTGGAGCCATCTGGATATTTTTTCCAGAGATTCCTGTTCTCATTGTAGGTGAGATTGAGTTCCTAGTCCTATTGAAGACGGACAATAAAATGTATGTCCGTGTTCAATTTGAGCACATAAAAGAACCCGTGGCAATTCAAAATCGAGAAGAGCAGGCTAGAAAGCCTCTGCCCGGGAATAATTCATGCAAAATTCATTAGAAAAGATTACAAATAAAATTCAGACAAAAATAGCTTTAAATTTACATCAGGGACCCTCACCAGGGCTACGAAGTTCGTGCACTTCAGCTGAGATCTTCCTGTGTAAGAATGAGATTGGAGAACACATGGTTACTCACCGAAGTGCAATTATGATGGTTCAATATATCGACATAAATGAGCATGCACCACATTTATGACATTAGCTCTGTCCATACTTTTGCCAGCTTGGAGTCGAGACATTGATTGCAAGAAAGTCAGCATACTTGTTGGCCTGCACTCCAGCATGTCCAGTATTTATGAGTAATGATATTATGGAAGTGTGTCATGTTCCTATGTATCAGGAGGATTCAATCTTTCCATTTTCGTAAATTTGCAACCATGGACACTTGGCCTATTGTCCTTTGAGCTTATGCCATTCTTACCTTGCGAGGCTTGATTCTCATGCTCTTAATAGCATTGGTAGGCTTGTGAGGTGAGAGCTGTGATAGTGTAGTGGTTAGTACACTTACTTTATAGATGTATGGCCCCATTAGGGGGCGGGGTGTGTTTGATGAGACATAAAAGTAATGCAGCAAGCAGAGTAATACAAGAGGCAGTTGAATCACCTTATGTGTCTATAAAGAGAAGTAGTTTCTCAACAACTGCAAAGGAAATGGCACAGAAAAATCCAAGAATGAAAAAGTAGAGAACAAAGGAATAGACTCTGGAAGAAGGTATTTTACAAAAATGTATGTAGATGTCAGTTACCCATTTGATCTTCTGACATGTCTGTACAGACAGTGCAGCCACAATTGTCATTAGTAATGGAGGAGGGATTGCAGCTAAAAATTTGGAGGAATTGACCCTAGCTATAGCCACAGGAAAGTTCTCAAGAAATGGAAGTTCTCAGTGTGGCAGCAGAAGTGGTAATGCAACAAAAACATCAGATGAAACTAGGAAACATGGCAAGTACTATGTTGGTCATAACATACCTGCGCTCAAATATCCTGCGAACACAGAACTGAACAATCTGACAACTAAGAGGATGACTCATATAACTTCCAAATTCTGTGGATAACTATAACACTGCAACATTCATCATCGTCAAGGTGTGTATCCTTTATAGGACGTTGCTCTCTTTGCAGCACATCTGAAATTCACTCTTGCCAGTTCACCCACTTCATCGATGGTCATGTTCATGGTTTCTTGAATATCTTGTAGCCATCTTCTTCTTGGTCTGCGTCCTGGGACCATGCCCTCTAGTATTGTTCTTTCCAGGCCATCGTGACGCTTGATGTGACCAAAGTATGTAATTTGTCTGTATAGTATGTTTATCAGCCAATTCTCTTTAACATTTAGTTCTTTCAGGAAATCAGTGTTCTTTCTTTTTCTGTCCATGGTATTCGTAGGATCTTTCTGTAGCATTTAGTGTCGAAGGACTGAATATTTGTGTAATAGTCCATGATTCACAACCATAAGTAGCCACTGGGAAAATGCATGCTCTCAATATTTTTAATTTTAGTATTTTGCTGGTGCTTTGCCACATGTTCTTCATTGTGTTTAACTTCTTGATTGCTATTGCCAATCTTCTTGAGATCTCTTTGGAGCAGTCACCGTTATTGTTAATTATTGAGCCCAGATATTCGTAGCTACACATTGGAGTTCTTTATTGTTTACTTGGATGTTAGGTGAGCCTTTTGCTATGTCAGTTGACATGATTTTTGTTTTTGTGTATTCTATGTTTCTTGGTCGTCATGATTAGGTTTTCCAAACCTTTGCTGGTGGATAATAATACTGTATCGTCTGCGTATCAAAGCTCTGGTATGCATTTGCCGCCTATAGTGAGAGGGTTGTAATTCACATAGTTGGCATCGTCTTTTACATTCCTCATGATGTTCTCTGCATATATGTTGAATAAGTATGGTGACAAAATACATCCCTGTCGACCCCTTTTGAATCTCGAACCATTCAGCTATTTCACCTCCTATTTTAATGGTTGCCTGTTGCGGTATAGAGATTCTATGAGTTGTATTATGTGTGCTGGAAAGTGCATGTCTTTCATGATGTTCCACATTTTCTGGTGTTGTATATGGTCGAAAGCCTTGCTATAGTCGGTGAAACTGCAACATTAGGGTTAGAAAAATAGCAGATAGTCTTATAAAAGAAAAAAAGGAAAACTGCCTCAAGAAGACTGCTTTGTCAGAGACAAGGAAGCCAAAACTACCATCCAAAGACAAACAAAGCAAAGAATGTATATTACAAACTTCCAGAAAAGATCAATTAGTCATATTTCGTCTCAGAACAGGGCAAAGCAAAAGGAAATTCCACTAGTACACCAAATTCAAGATAGGCATCTCTAGATATGATGGCAGAACATGCACTTCAAAACTTTCAACTGCAAGCAGAGTATATAAGAGAATCCGTAAACCCAGTCTAAAATTAATGATTATCGCAGAAGGAAATTCCCCAGTTGGAATGATATGTTTTGTCCTAATGGTTCTTAATTCAACCCAACATCCATTGGATATCAGAGAAATAAAGGCAGTGTGATGCTGACCACATAACCCATCATGTGCCATTGAACAAAGAAACATACGGGCCTAACACTATATTTTCTAATTATACACCATGATATGACAATGTGTTCTGTACTATTATGTGGTGGGTGTACCTGGTTTGCAGTAGCAAAAATTGTATGCTTTGGTTTTGGCGATAATGGTGCGAGTATATAGGAACAGGAGACCAAGCATATAGCACATCTCCCCAATGAACATCTCTAGTGCAGTCAAGGACTATATACACATGCCTTCGTTCTGAGCATGTTCTAGACAGTCATTGCAATATGAGACTACCAAATCCATAATCAACCATGATTGTGATCAGTTGTTAGAACAGATAAAAGAAATGTGCTAATTCCATAGCTTTAAATGCTACAAGACTGCTTGCACCACTGTATAGTTTGTTGAACATAGTGTTTGTACCCATTTATTGCGACGGAGATCGGAGCACCTATGGACATGTCCGGAGTGCAGTGAAGATATTCCAAACTGAAACTGAATGTTTGTAAACAAGCTGTGATCATAGATCGTTCCAAGATAGTGCAACTTTTCATGACAGTCAATGTTCTACCCATCAAATGTGACTCCGGGTAGGTTAGTTGTTGAAAGGGCACCATAACATGCACATCTTCTCAGCATTGAATGTTAGCTGGACTCTTTACATCAGTGTAGGATGACATGTAATGTCCTTTGAATGTCTTAGTACGTTTTTTGTCTGTTTGATTTAGTCCTTTTTGTCAGGATGTCATCAGCAAAAGTCATCTGATCCGGCGTGGTTGAATTTTAGTGAAATTTGTTGTGTATGGCAATAGAGGGGAACCCGGTGACAGTCTCTAGCAGTACTGTGCCATTTACTATTTAAAAGTCACTTACTTTCATCTTTTTTTATTGACATATCTGATTTTAAAGAATATTCAGTTTCCTTCTTTTGTTGTTTTTTTACTCTATGAGCATAATACAGAAGATCCAGACCAGTTATATACGAAGGCAGTGGATGCAATTAATACAAAATATGACAATCCAGACACCTTCTTCTTCTTTGCATTCGTTCTTTACGACCAATTTTAATCACTATTTGTGATATGTTTGGTCTTTGCAAAGAACATGTATACGTTGCACATTGGTTTGGTAGGCCTCTAAATGCATAGACTTCTACACGTTTAGGACATGTGCATCCGATTTCATCCAAACCTCCTTAGTCGCCTCTACGACATGCGTGGCAGGTAACAGTGGTTCTATTCTTTACACCCCAAATTTGGGCCCGGTAACCACTGGCGCCAAACACCTTCATCTTTGTCTCAGGTCATTCTGAGATGAAAGGAAATTAAAGATCGGATGCACTGGCAAGCAATGCTGCGATCGAGATTGGGTCTTCCATGGGCATCATCAGTGCTCTAAGAGAAAACATAAGCTCTAAAGATTTCAATGAAGATAAAGGCTATTTTCTGTCATGGTTTGCAAGTTATGCATACCAATAGGTGCTGCAAGATGAGAGAAACCCCAGTAGATACATCAATCAACGCTGAACAGCAGTTGTTAGTCTAAACACGCTGAAATACATGCTTGGGAGGAGATCGGAGCAATTCTGGACATGTCAGATGAAGATGACCCTCAAATGAACTTTTTTTTCCTATCCTTGAATTGTATCGGAATGTATTGTCATGAACATGTTTATAATAATTTTTGATTTGCTTGAACAAGTGCTCATGATGGTTTATTTCTTACTTTCAAGTTTTTCCCTACAAGAGATGTAGTGTAAATGCATTATGAACGGTGAAACACCAAGTGTACCCATTACTACCTTGGCAGGAGTGGCAAGTTTGACAGATTGTGAGTTTTTCTATGTTTAATTCAACAGATTTGTATGCTTACTTTGATTAGTATGAGGTTGTTATTGTTGACAATGGTGTCAATAATCTAACAATAAATCTAACAAAAGAGTTGTACACAGTGCATTGCTTTTCTGTATTAACTCCTTGTGGACTAAACGCCACACTAAAGGGCGTTTTTACTCTAAAACAAATTTACCCTAGTCCACTAAGAGTTAAACATGATTTTAATATATTTATACATCATATACACAACCCAAGCTTACCTGGTTCAAGCTTCACGGCAGGCAAGTTTGGAAGCAAATTAGTTCCCTTGGATTTTTACGAACTGTAAAAATAGACCTCACTTATCATAAAGCAATGGCAAACTACTGAACGTATAAGTGGTGCCTAGAAAATTGACGACATTTCCGATGATGAGTTTCAGGCACAGTTCCGTGCAGCCGCAGAAGAACTCGGAAGTGGCAGAAAATCAAGCCTTTCAGATGCTATCTTGGAAGAGGAGGCACAGGAGTTAGCCATCACTGTCCAGGAATTCCGAGATTACATAGAAATCGACAAAGACGTCGTTACTGATGGTGTGATCACCGATGAAGACATTGTATCAAGTGTGCGGTCAGCACTGGCAAGCACATCTGCATGCGGCAATGACAAAGAAGATGAAGACGAAGATTTGGAACCAATTCCCTCAGCTGGTGAGGTGGTAGAAATGCTACAGAAAATTCGACGGTATGGTTCTTTTGTATGAGATGAAACTGTTTTAGACAGCATAAATAATATTGAAGCATTTGTTTTCAAGAAGACTGTTAAAGGCAAAAAGCAACAAAGCATTTTAGACTTTGTAAAGAAACCATAGTAACAGCGTGTACGATACTTTTCAGAGCTGTGTCAGTTTGTATAAATAAAGGTTTGTATCGAGAATCGACGGTGGTTTTTATTTTATATTGGTAAATTTCTGCTGTTAGTTGGTGCACATATGCCTTTGTTGTTAGCAAACATGTATGTACATTTTTATAGCATGCCGATCGCTTCATCAAACAAATAACACGTGCATGTACATTATCATTTATTAACGCACATCATGTACATAAAGAAATTTCAAGCACATGTTAATATTTTGCCGCCATATTGGTTTTCGTTTATCTCTATCATCGGTTATCCCGACGCTTTTGGCAAACCCTAGGCCGGCGACATAACCGGGTTCTACTGTATTGTGTGTATTTATTGTGTAGGTAGTAAAGTAATTGGAAGATAAATCAAGACTAGATGCCAATGCAGTGACATACCAACTGTCCCCACTGCTCAAACATAGACATGGCTGTCAATCAACAACTGACAAATTGCATATTTCTACCAACTCTCTATTATCAATGTAAAACATGGCCCCTAACAAAATCCCAAGAAAGAAAGGTTACAACATATAAAATGAACTGCTTAAAAAAAGCTGTCAATGTTACAAGACGGAATAGATTGAGAACATTAGAAGTGTCATTAGAATCACACATTCAACATATTAGAACACAAATAAAATGATTCGATCACCTAATCAGAATGAAACCAGACTTGAGGAAGACCAAGAATCTGATGAATATATATCACAGATATCTGCAATTACAGATGCAACACACTTGGCACAAAATAGAAAACAAACTCCCCACAGCACTTCATGGCACATGTGGATAAGAAAAGTAAAGTAATCGCTTAAAAGTACCATATCACTTCCTATAACCTAATGCTGTCCAACATTTTTATATACTGGGACGCATCTGACGGTTGGGGAGGCACAGCACCGAAATTGCAATAATAATACGAACAATAATAATAGTATAGTAATAAAGTTATATTAATAGTAATATTGAAACAAATAAATAACAGATGTAAACTTAATCCTGATTTATAATCCTGACGTTTAATAACAAAAATATTGTACTTACATTTTATATAGTGTAAAATTTGACACTGCATATTCACTGCAAGTTAAGGAAATTATGGTGTGTAAATGGAACAGGTTGCTCATAATGCATAATCTAGGTGTGAGTCTGTCAGGCAGGATACGTTTTTATCTTTGCTGATGTTCATAGTTGAAAATAAGGCTTCACATAGATATGTTGAACCAAAGCATGAATATATATTCAAAACCACACTACTAATCATTGCATGTTTTATTCTTGTCCACCATACCCCAGAAATTATCATTTTTGCATTGGAGAATTTCAAAGTTAATATTTCTTGCACAATCAAGATTTCTTTCTCGTGATTATATTTTTAGAAAACTTTACAGACCCTACTTCCAAGTTCCGTAGTATCAACAGACTTCTTCTCCTTCTTTGCGTTCATTCTTTACGACCAATTTGAATCACTCTTTGTGATATGTTTGATCTGTTGCACATTGGTTTGGCAGGCCCCTAAACGCATAGACTTCTACACGTTTAGGACACGTGCATCCGATTTCAGCCAAACCTCCTTAGTCGCCTTTACGACATGCGTGGCAGATAGCGGTGGTTCTATTCTTTACACCCCAAATTTGGGCCCGGTAACCACTCTGGCAATCAACAGGCGTGAATGGGTTATTGATAAACATTATAAGTTGTCCAAGTTTTGAAAGCTGGCTAAAATATGTTACCAAAGTTGACAGTAAATATTTAAGGTGTTGGGCAAAAAAAAAAAAGATCACAAACATCGTAGCTGACAGATTCCGCAATATATTTCAAATTTGGCAAGTGAGAAACTGGTTTCCTGTTTCAACATCCA
Organism: Arion vulgaris; assembly: GCA_020796225.1. NCBI lineage: Eukaryota > Metazoa > Mollusca > Gastropoda > Stylommatophora > Arionidae > Arion > Arion vulgaris. The sequence goes on from CM036769.1 coordinate 2,559,654, forward strand.
GTCCAAAGTTTATTTCTTTTTGAAATGCATGTATTGAACTTATCATGTTTTAGATGTCACAATCTTTCCCTTGTAGTTCAAGATTTAACTCATTTAATTTGGTATTACATCTGTCAAGAAAGCTAAATCTTCTAGCCATGATATTTCTTTGTTCCCATAATATTCCCCATAAGGATGTAATAAATTCCATATCTCAGAATACTGCAGGAAGAACATTGTTTCTTCTTTTCTTCTCTTTCTCTCTTCCCCTTCTTCTCTTCTCCCCCCCCCTTACATCTACAAAAAAAATCACATGTGCAACATCTGATGTTAAACGAGTATTAAACAATCAGGACAGATGGAATATGATCTAATGTAATTTACATTATGAGTTGCTACTTACGTGAAAGGCTCGAACTTCAGCAACTATTTGTTTTGGGTCAATTTTGTGTTATCAATGTCAGTCATGGACATTGACTGCAGATAATAATAGTAAAATCATAACAAAGATGAGATTTAGAAGAGCTGCAGAAGTAGCAAGAAAATTTAAAATTATAAATGGAGAAATCAGAAGAGAACTAGGATTGAAACCAGTTGTGAAATTTATTAAAAGAACAACAGATCACGTTTGAACATCTTACAAGAATACCCTGTCATCTACCACTGAAAATATGCAATGACTATAAAGCAAAAGAAAGACTACGTAAAGGATGCATTAGATAAAACACTCAAAATAATTTATTTACCCCTATACTTAACTGGCAGAAGAGAAGAAGTAGCAAAGTAATCTAATATGGTGGTTAAACATTCACTTTATAACAATAATACTCTTTGAAATTATTGGGCAATTTACCTTCTCCTGGTCATAACATACAAGTTGTATGAAAGGCATGAATTGTTTGCCTATTTGTTAAAGATAGAGTGAATTTACAACCTGGAGCAAGGGGTTCTATCAATATTTGTCTGAATATAGTTGGCATACCTCAAAGTTTCAGCACAGCAATCTGTATTTTTTTTTAAATCACTGCTATTACTAGTGTACACATTTCAATGGTTTGATCATCAGTAGCAAAATATCTATAACAGAAGTGATGGCTTGCTAGAAGCTTTTATTTTTTTTTTTTAAGTGAAAACTTCTCATGCAGTACTAAAATCAGACTAGTAAGAGCTTTAGCCATTTCCATATCTACATATGTCTGTGTGTGGCCTGGACACTAATAACAGAAGACCCGCAAGAAAATCTGAACAGGGGATATAAGATAATTTCACGAGTATTATATATTTCATACATGGACAGAGTTGCAGTGGTTCATAAACTTATTGATGAGAGATTTTGGTCTGTGAGGAACTATTGTGAATAAAAGTTCAGATTTTGTGGCCTTGTGAAAACCATCTTTCAAGGAAACATGAAAAAGAAAAGACAAGACAGGAAAAACTGAACAGCATCAAAGAGTGAGCAGGTCTCAACATAAAGAGGCTACTAGAAGAAAGTTGAAAGTTATCAGACCTGGCAGATGCTAATACAAAACAGATGTTGATATTAAACATGTTATCATTATATATCTGAAACTTGTAAGCTATATGAATTTTAGACTGATTATTTTATTGTATTCCTCCCATGCTATTATGTGTTAGGGCTTGCAGGCAATTTCTCCATACCGCTCTGTATTGGGCAACTCATTTGATATCTTCTATGAAATTGAATCTGATATTTCTCACCTCTCTGATAAAGTTTGCTTCAAGGTTTTCCCAAGATCTCCTTTTTTTTCTTATATCATTTAGTATACCTATGTAATAATTTTGTTGACAAACTGTTTCCCTTTTTCATTTACAGTGCTGCCACAGCTTCCTTTGCCTACTCCATTGCCACAGACTGTTCAGAACAAATCACTATTGTATAATGCAAATATTGCTGAAGATGCCCGTAAACTCTTGGCTTCATCAGACGAGAGGCTGGGCAATCAGCTTGCTCATGCCTTACGACAAACAAATATCAGCCAGATGTAAGTATGCCCATCTCTGAGTATCATTTAATTGTTACTGTTTGTCACTTTTTATTTCCACATAATCTGTGTAGTGGCAAACAGTTTTCAGTTTTGTGCAGGGCTTGTTGCTTTGAGATCAGTCATGTAGTACAGAGGATTAAAACTGGATTTCTTCTCCTGCATTCACTCTTGAAAAACTGTTTTAAAATCGCTCTTTGTGATTTAAACCAATACTCCTTAATACATTGTGATGTGGTTTACAACGGTGAAACACGTACAAACAAAGTACTATAGTTTTACAAAATACATAAACAGTGACGATAAACAGCAACGCTTCGACCAACAAGGCCTTTATCAAGCAAACGAACAAACAGGAGTGACAAATTAAAATGAAACACAAATGGACTACCAAATACCAACGTATCTAAGGAAAATCTGGAATAAAAACGAATAACAAATAAATGTAACACAAAAACACACATAAAAACTAGAAATAGAAAAGAAACAATGAAACATCTAGTAAATATATAACTTGAATACATGCAACATATACCCATATAGATTATAAAGCATGGGAAGAGAAAGTACTAGAAGCATAAGAATGTAATACATGCAACATATACCCATAGAGATTACAAAGCATGGGAAGAGAAAGTACTAAGAAGCATAAGAATGTAATACGTTGAGCCGCGTGGTCGCAAGGTACCATACAAAGAAATCAACCGATTCTCCAGAGCAAATCGACTACGATCATCAGAGGAACATGATCGGATGGCTGTGACCTGACATCGCAAGCTCCTGAATGGCCAGTATCATTGAAATGGGTAGCTACAGGGGTCACAGAGCATTGGCGTATATCGCGCAAGTGTTGGGCGAATCGGTCACTGAGTCTCCTGCCGTTTTCCCCAATATAGGCCTTGTTGCACCGCTTGCAGATAATGGCATAGATAATATTACGGACTCGCACGTGAAACTGTCTTCAACAACGAACGTGGCTTTTGGAAAAGACACCGCGCTGGTCTGTATTACATAAGCACAAGTGTTGCAGCGCCGACGCCACACTGGATGGTGCCAAAATTACTCTGGATGTTAGGCTTGAGGCGACTGTGAACCAACATATCCTTAAGGCTTCTGTCCCGTCTGTACGCCACCAAAGGATAGTGTTGGAAGATTGAACGTGTATCAGGATCAGACTGAAGAATGGAGAGATGACGGAATAAGACTTTCTTCACAAGGGAACTATGAGGGTGGAAAGTTAAGACAAGTTTCACCCTGTCAGAATTGGAAGTTCTATGCTGGTTAGAGAGAGCCTCCTGGCAAGAAATTTGCTGAACGCGCCGCATAGCAGAAGCAAGCACCTTATCCGGTATAAGCGCTACGAAGAAATCCAGCATCTCGTGAGCTCTATCAGGAAATGTCGCCTCGCTACAGAGGCTGAAAGGCAAGAGTTGAGAGAATGGTAAAGAATCACGACAAGCCTGGGAATGGGAAGAGGTATAAAGAAGAAAACTATGTGCATCAGTAGGCTTGTAGTATACTGATGTAGTGATGGTGGATATGCTGATAGTGATAGTGATGTCAAGAAAGTTGACACAAGAGGTAGAGATGTGAGATGTAAACCGAATAGCCGGATTGAAGACATTAATGAAATTAATGAAGCGTGACAAATCGGCTTCATGCATATCGGTAATGCCAATACAATCATCAATGTATCTATGATACACAGACGGAAGAGGGCCATCATAGGAATTCCATACTAGGTGCTCAAGATGACCCATGAATAGACTATTCAATCTGGCTATTCGGTTTACATCTCACATCTCTACCTCTTGTGTCAACTTTCTTGACATCACTATCACTATCAGCATATCCACCATCACTACATCAGTATACTACAAGCCTACTGATGCACATAGTTTTCTTCTTTATACCTCTTCCCATTCCCAGGCTTGTCGTGATTCTTACCATTCTCTCAACTCTTGCGCCTTCGTCGCCTCTGTAGCGAGGACGGCGATTTCCTCGATAGAGCTCACGAGATGCTGGATTTCTTTCGTAAGCGCTAATACCCGGATAAGGTGCTTGCTTCTGCTATGCGGCACGTCAGCAAATTCTCGCCAGGAGGCTCTCTCTAACCAGCATAGAACTTCCAATTCTGACAGGGTGAAACTTGTCTTAACTTTCCACCTTCATAGTTCCCTTGTGAAGAAAGTCTTATTCCGTCATCTCTCCATTCTTCAGTCTGATCCTGATACACGTTCAATCTTCCAACACTATCCTTTGGTGGCGTACAGACGGACAGAAGCCTTAAGGATATGTTGGTTCACAGTCGCCTCAAGCCTAACATCCAGAGTAATTTTGGCACCATCCAGTGTGGCCGGCGGCGCTGCAACACTTGTGCTTATGTAATACAGACCCGCACGGTGTCTTTTCCAAAAGCCACGTCGTTGTTGAAGACAGTTTCACGTGCGGTCCCGTAATATTATCTATGCCATTATCTGCAAGCGGTGCAACAAGGCCTATATTGGGGAAACCGCCAGGAGACTCAGTGACCGATTCGCCCAACACTTGCGCGATATACGCCAATGCTCTGTGACCCTGTAGCTACCCATTTCAATGATACTGGCCATTCAGGAGCTTGTGATGTCCAGGTCACAGCCATCCGATCATGTTCCTCTGATGATCGTAGTCGATTTGCTCTGGAGAATCGGTTGATTTCTTTGTATGGTACCTCATACTCACGCGGGCTCAACGATTACATTCTTATGCTTCTTAGTACTTTCTCTTCCCATGCTTTATAATCTATATGGGTATATGTTGCATGTATTCAAGTTATATATTTACTAGATGTTTCATCGCTTTTTTCTATTTCTAGTTTTTATGTGTGTTTTTGTGTTATATTTATTTCGTTATTCGTTTATTCCAGATTTTCCTTAGATACGTTGGTATTTGGTCGCCCATTTGTGTTTCATTTTAATTTGTCACTCCTGTTTGTTCGCTTGCTTGATAAAGGCCTTGTTGGTCGAACGTTGCTGTTTATCGTCACTGTTTATGTATTTTGTAAAACTATAGTACTTTGTTTGTACGTGTTTCACTATTTACCAAGTTTTACTGCAGTCTTCCTCCTATTTCGATATTTGGTTTACAACGGTTAAGATTTGATATTTTTCACTTTTCAATCAATCACTTTGATTTTTTTTTTTTCATAATTTTTGTTGGGATTCATTCCTTGTTTATAACACTTTGTACAGGGCAGCACCTACCGTTCTTTATAGTTGTGACTTGTAGTCCCATCCTGACCACAGAGCCACTTTTTTATGGGAGTGTTTCAAGTACAGATGACCACCATAGTTGTTTGTAATGGCTTGTTTATGTCTGGTGCATTCTACTGATACCATTGAGTCTCCAGCTGACTTGCATCTTCTTGAGGACATTTTGGATAAGGAATATACCCCTCGGTTAAGAGGTAGTTGTCATGAATGCTCCATTCCGCTCTGCAACAACCCTGCTATGCTTGGTAGCTAGAAAAATCCATCCTCATTTTTTAACATGATGCACAGACCCATCTGTACATACAACGTCATCATCCCCTGCTTTATCTGCTATGAGATGCTTTATTCTAAGGTCCACTTTCATTTTGACAGTCTCTTTACAGTGTTCCCGCTCACTAGGATCCATTCTTTCCCTTTGGTAGGGTCCCAACTGTTTTCACGTCTGGCTGGTAAAAATAGAAATTAGGAATGTGACCACCCCAGCACTAGTCATAATGACTCTGAACAGACAACCTGGTAGATAAAATCCCCAAATACAATGGTTATCGCATATCTTGGGAGTGTTATCAGCCACGGAGGAGGAACTGCATCTGACATTAAAAGCAGACTAAGTAAGGCACAAAGTGTATTCATGACTCTTCACACGATTTGGAAACCAGCCCAATACAGCAACCAAATGCATGGAGAATGACAGAACAAGATATGTCCAAATTTTTCATTCAACTTATCTGAAAGATCTTACGCATGTTCTGGCCAAGAACTATCTCTAACCAAGAAATGCTTAGTGTCTGCAAGAGAATATGAGCACCATAATCCAAAAGAGATACTGGAGATGGATCGGACATGTGTTACACATGAAAACTAACTCATGAAAACTGCACTGAGATGGATACTATAGAGGGTAAATAGAGAAAATATCTGAACCCACCTAAAAGAGAACAGTAAAACAGAAAGCAGCCAAGAACAGAAGAATGACATGCATTGGTTGCTGCACTAGGTGCCAATGGCGTAACATGCTACAGAGAGAGAGTGATAAACTATCATATATTATATGCTTGGTTGAGTTTGCTTCTTGATATTGTTTTCTGACATGTAGACAGATTATTTATCATGGTAGTTAGGTTGTAATCATTTTTCCAAAATTCTTCTCTGTTGTAAAATTGTGTGTTATCATTTGATCTTAAGATCTTCTATTTGTTCCATATATGATTGTAATGAACATTCCAGCAATATGTTTTTCAAGTTTTCTTGGCATTTGTTTAGTTGCTCATGAAAATAGTTTTACCATATTTTCTTGCAGAAATTTATGTTTTTCATATAATATTTTAATTCATAGTTGCACTAATAATTACCTTTTGACGACTTGTCCTGTCCAACTTTTGTTGTTTCATGTCGCCTTAACTCTTAGTGGACCAGGGCAAAAGTAATTTTTTTTACAAGCCATTTGTTTTTAGAATATTAAAAAATGTCCTTTAGTGTGGCGTTTGGTCCACAGGGAGTTAATATTTGCTTATATCTGTTATACTAGAAAACATCATTTTTGTTTTCATGTATGTAGGATGTGCATATAGCACTTTTTTGTTAATTTTGCTGGATGCTAGTACGGGTAGAGCGTGGTCGTTGTCATTCCTTTACATTTCCCTATTATTCAGTTTTAAATATAAATGATTTGTCAGTCTTTAAATTCTGATGGTTCATTTTGTACATTTTTTATTTGATCTTTAGAGAGCTGAAGGACACTCTGAATACAAACACGGTTGAAGGAGACATCCCCATTTTGCTGCAAACCATGATGAGGAAGGATCCTCACATCTTTCAAGGCAACGCACATTTAGATGGTACTTTCAAACTCGTTACAATTTTTAGGACATCTTAACTTTATGATTAGATAGAGTTGGCTCGTCAGTATTAATATTCCCCTTTGTGTAGCATGTCCTTTGCAGAGTTTCGCCTCAAAGACTCAATCATCATGTTCGATGTTTCTTTAACAAGTGCTTTTTAATAAATGTTTGTTTATTTTGTAAATTACTGATATTTTCTTCTTGTAGGTATGCATCCTCATGCGTCACAGTACAGCAGTTACATTCAGCAAGGTCACAGAATCTCGAACCCCCCTCATCATAGTTCCTCTCATAGCTACAATCAACACAGCAGTTCTCCTAGGTATGTACCTGTTTATAGAGTTTCATTTGGTTGTAAGATATGAACACAGAAAATGAAAAGTGTCGCTAAAGGTAATGACTAACATATTAAAACTAATTTTCAAAAATATTGCAGAATTTCTTAAATCAATGGAGGTTGAAAATATCAGCTGATGTGTAAAATAAAGAAATGTTCGAATTATCAAATCTATTACATAGTCAATGGAAGTTGTAAAAATTTAAGCAGCTATGCAATTGGTATTGAGGAGATTAGAGCTGTTAAGTAAATACAATTGAGACTGTAAAGATCATAACTGTTATGTAAATACAATTGAGACTGTAAAGATCATAGCTGTTGTGTAAATACAATTGAGACTGTAAAGATCATAGCTGTTATGTAAATACAATTGAGACTGTAAAGATCATAGCTGTTATGTAAATACAATTGAGACTGTAAAGATCAGAGCTGTTATGTAAATACAATTGATGCTGTAAAGATCAGAGCTGTTATGTAAATACAATTGAGACTAAAGATCAGAGCTGTTATGTAAATACAATTGAGACTGTAAAGATCAGAGTCATTATGTAAAGTCATTTGAGACTGTATAGATTAGAGCTGTCGTGTAACTGCTATTAAATATACAGGGTGTTCAAGATAATTGCAGCCCCATTGACAAATCGAAAGTTACCAGATAACCTAACGCGTTGTCTTTATTTACTATTTAAACCGGTTCTGACTAGCCCGTCCTACGTCACATTTGTTCATCGCCCCTTCCGCACTACAATTACACACCATCACACAACCTTGACCTATACTACATCATAACTGAACCTTCTCATTTCCACACATATATGCCAGATTAGCTCCATTCCTAGGCTGCTTTTAAGTTGAACACCCTGTAGAACAAGTCATGGTGAAAATTAAAGATAACTAATAGTGTGTAGAGAATTAGTCAGCTTTGATTATTTCTGCATGTTTTCCATTACAGACAAAATCATTCTCAGTCTCCTAGATATCAACCTAATGTATATACATCCCCAAACAACAGTCCTTACCCAGCTACAAGTGCTGGGGCAGGACATTCATCCAGCCCTAACATGTCTCATAACCATCAATTAAATGCAGGTAAGGTTGGACATTTTCTTTCATATGTGTCAGTTTGATTGATAGAGCCATCATCATTTCTGATATCTTTCTTGCACAGGAAGATCCCGGGAACAATCGCAAACTCTGTACCATCAGTGGGGTCCTCCGTGTAATTTCTCGAATGATTCAAATGTTGTCAGAATTTTTGTCTTATATTGTCACAAATAATTTTTACCCAAACAGCTGTTATTCGACGTCTGCTATTACCGATTTTAAACTGCCACACAATGGATCATTTACATGCAATTGTTCCACTTGTGATGCGAACCAAGTGTTTTTAGACTGTGAGGTGATCACCATAACTCAACATATCAATGTGTGATTGTCTTTAGAGTTTCTCTAGCCTTGGTAGTTTGTCCCAATTCTTTTCATATCATTTTGATCCATGCGATTTTTGTTTAATGATTTCTTACCTTAGAGGACCAGTGGATGGTTTCCTTATTGTAACCATTTCCGCATCTTTGTTTCAATGTATTTTGTATGTGTGTAGGCAGGTGTGTTCACAGATATGAAGATCAATACTTATGTTATATCAATAATAACTAGTTGTTTCACTTTTTGTTTCATAACTTCTTTATATCTTGTCATGCTTTTGGTTGCCGCCTTTTTTTTTTTTTTTTTTGGTTACATTAAAAGACATGACACATTGTTAAAGACATATTGTAGGGGACAATTGAAAACAAGGGAAAGGCATAGATATAATTGGAGGCATACATTTAGAGGAGTACAGTTATCAGAGTTTGTCATCAAGGTATGGAGCAGAATTTACTACAAATCCATTGCAGCAACCCTTCAGCGTGGAGATGGTTCATGATGAAGATAAAAATTTGCTAGTTTTCTGCACAACCTTTATTTGCTTCGTATGACAAACACGATAGCGGTTCTATTCTTTCCACTGCATTACTCGGCCACAGAACTCACATATTGAATGTTCATGTATGTATGCTTAATATATGTAATGAGTCTCCTGTATAAAATATATATTAGTTACAAGAAAACAAAAATGTGCTTGTAGTACAGCTCTCAGGCGTTTGATAATTATATTATCTATCTCATTACTTCATGCCATGTTAATAATTGACTTATTGATCATTGTTGTCAGCGCACTTCTGTTGAATGTGTCTCTGTTCCGTGGCATGTCGTGGATGGCTCAGCCTGAGATAACAATTCGCCAGGTGACCACAGTTGCATCCCTACCAAAAGGGGAAGAATTGTTCCCAATAGATGTTAGCATTGCCAACTACCACAACGTTATCATTACTTTTGGAAGAGAATGTAGAGATAAGGGCAACATGAAGGCTGAACTCACAATTAAACAGCTGATTGATTAACCAATAACCAATCTGTTCTCTATCTATCACCCCCATCACTTCTTTGTCATAGTATCACATCTTTTCTCAATTTTCTCTAGGCTGACATCTGCTCAATTAAAATCAAATTTCCTCAGTTCATTCTATATATTTCAAGTTTGCTTTACAGCTTTATGTTTCCTCAAAAATTTCTTTCCTGATTCATTGTTGTCTCCATATTTTTATAATCCTGAATCACTATCTTATAAAACATTGACTGTTGAATCATTTTACATGTTATAATTTTCAGTTTAAAATCAATAATTATACATTATTTAAATGTCTCAATGTTTGTGTGTATCTGTATGTATATATATATATATATATATATATGTGTATATATATATATATATATATATATATATATATATATATATATATATATATATATATATATATATATATATATATATATATATATATATATGTGTGTGTGTGTGTGCTATTGTTGTTGCTCGACCTGTTACTTTAGTGGTAAACTTTGTCACACACAAAAATGTACCTCGTAAGCTTTAAAATGTAACATTATTTTTCAGTGGCCAGTCCTGCACAAGCAACCGCTGCAGAGAGAGTCATGCCTCCATCATATACACAACAAGCCTCCCATGTCTTATCACAAAATTCCACAGACCCGCACGCACGGCATAATAGACGTCCTCGGAATCCACCCTCTTTGTCAAATGATAACATTGACCAGCAGTATCAACATGGCATGAAATCTCAGGAACCTGTACAGAAAATATCAGGCAGTTTGCCAAACAGGACTACTAATGTTCTAGAGGCCTCCATGCTTCCAGAACCTGTGATTGTGTTGGATGATATTGCTGGTCAAATTTCTAGTAACATTAGCAGATTACCCTTACCTGCACATCTAGCCTGTACACCTGTAAAGAACTCTGAATCGTCACACCAGAAATCAAAAAGTATAGAGACCACAAAGAAAAATGAGCCAGTCGTAATGTTAGAGATGCTGGACCCTTCTGTGAGTAGTCAATAAAGTTACCGCTAGATTTGTGATGTAGCAAATCATTTTCCTTCATCATTCAGTATTTTGTTTTTCTTTTTTAAGTCATTGACGCTATTTTGTTTTAAAAATTTTATGCTGTTTCTTTTTGTCCTGCTACTTTTTCTTTTTATAACTTCTTCAAACGCCCATATTGACCACTTGTTAACTACTCTTTGTGATTTGTATGTTATCTGAGCATAAGAGCGATTGTGCATTGTGCCCGTTATGCGCCTACAAGTAAGCCAGCACATCCGATTTCTGCTACTCTTTTTATTTACTAGGTAGCTTCCCTAGGCTCCTACCTCAGTCACCTCTTATGACATGCCTTGTAGGTCGCAGTAATACTACTCTTTGCTCCCTCTGTGAGCCCCGGGTGGGCGCTTTTCTAAAGCAGAAATCATTGACTAATTTGTACCTTTTAAACGTAGCCAGCTGGTTTGTTAAACTTGTTCCAGCTTGTTTGTGTCCTTTGTTTTCTCCTACTTCTTCTCCATTCACAGACTACTGCCAGTGTAGTATCTACATGAAAGTACAGTCACAGCAATATTACTAGTATTATTTCTATTTCTTTGTTATATACACCATATTCTTCTGCATATCTATATTTCAAGGATCTTTTCTTCTTCTGCGTTCTCACTAGATTGTGATTTCAGATTAATAAAGGCAGCCGTCTGCCTCAGATTATCAGCCACGCCATACAGTTTGTCTTGGACGCTAGTGTAAGTGGGGCAGTTCTGTGGGATATAATTCCTATGATTTCTGCTTTCCAGTTTGTGCTGACCTCTTCCAGCAGTAAGTTTTGGCCACCCTCATGATGGTAGGTCTGACATTCTTACTGCTTGGCTAAATCTCCGAGGCAGATTGACGACCATAGAATCCGTTATCCCATTCCTCATTGTGAGAGATCGTTGCACCATGTTATGCGCCTTACGGCCTGGTGCATCCGCTTTCTGCAAGTATTTATTTCGGTTAGCATTCCCTAGCAGACAAGTGCATCCGATTTCAGCCAAACCTCCTTAGTCGCCTCTTACGACGTGTGGCAGGTAACAGTGGTTCTATTCTTTACACCCAAAATTTGGGCCCGGTAACCACTCGGGCGATTTCAAGGATCTAATCTGTGTCCATTATCTATTTCTACTGCATTATATATTACTACCATCAATAATTAAAACATTTTAAATGTTACAAATTTGACATTTCTTGACTCCAATGATTAACAAGAATGGTGACTACAGGAGATTAGCCATGATAATTCAGGGAGTAATGTTTATGAAAAGTCTACGACATAACACAAGCAAGGATATAAATGGAACATTTCTGATTACCTCCATTTTTCCTGTGGCAACATATGGATGTGAATCATGGATTATTACACAAACATTAAAAAAGAAAATTGAATAATTTGAAATGAAAGGATACAGATACTTTCTTAGAACGCCATGGGCTAAGAAGATAAATATTGCCTTAGTACAAGACCTGAACATTGAGCTCCATTGGCTCATAAACAATATCCATCAGAAAGTGAAATATTTTGGCCACATTGAACATTACAATAGGTTAAAGAGAGCAATAGTGGAGGACATGGTTCCTGAGAGATGAGACAGGAAAATAAAATGGCAACAATACATTAAAGAAAACTTGAACATGTTGATGGAGAAGGCGTGATAACTGGCTAGAGTTCAAAATTCTTTCAGGCAGACTGTAATTAGCGATCTGTTACCAACAGCTGCTCACATAGTGTTATTGGGAAAATATGAATACCACCCTTCAAAAGAGACTTTGGAGATGGATCGGACATTAGCACTGAGGCTAACTTGTCCCAAAAATTGCACTGAGATGGACTATGGATGGAAAATGAAAAAGGACATTACAAGTTGAAGAAGAAGGGATAAGAGCAATGTTTTACAAAGAACATGCTACATGAAGGAGATATTATAGTGGCATATATTTTTATATAAAACACTTGATGACTGTTTCATTGATTAGATGCATCTTTCTTATTTGAGAATATTTTTGATCATTAGTACTCTTTTCACCTCTACCCATCATCTGCTATTGTGTGGTCAAAAATATAAGAAACTTATCACTTATTCTGGTTTCTCTCTACACCTAAACACAGAATAGAGCATTGTGTTTAAAATAAGAATGTTTTTAATATAACTTGTTTTCTCATTGCCGTCCCATAACCCTCGACCATTGAAAACATTGACAGACCCTGAAGACAATTAGGAAAGGAGGCTCTGGTAAGAATTTTATCATCATCTCAAACATTGTATTGACATAATCATACAACTAAATCCTTACCTACCTTTGTATTTTTTATATACCACAGTTAACTATTTGTTTGTTCTTGCTTAATTTGCTAATAACCTGTCAGGACAACATATGATGCATGCAATGATAGTGATAGAGTGTCAGGACAACAAATGATGCATGCAATGGTAGTGATAGACTCATTGAGTATGTTTATTAACATTGATGCAGACAAAATGGCACATGGAACTATCTTAACTTTATAGGCCAGGACATACAGAGAAGGAAAATGATAGGGTTATATACTAGCTGGAGTTGTATATATTGAAAGTTTTAAAAGTTTAGCAGGGCAGACATCACGAATACTCCACATGTAGTTGTAGAATCAGAGACATTAAAAGGCGGATAAACATGTGAGTGATGTATGTGGGAAAGAGAAAGATGTTTCAACAAACTTCTCTTGGGCACAGTGACCGTAGGAGCATTGAGATGGTTGCTGCATTGGAAGACAAAGCATGTACAGACTTGTGCGATGATGTCGATCCGAAGAACCGGTTACTATTTACTCAAGACATAATTTATTATATGTTGTCTACTTGGATGCATGTTAAGTGGTGCATATATTTGTTACATTTTTAGAAAAGTATTTTTATTTTTGAAGTCCACAATTATTCAGAAGGTTAGGAAAACAAGAAGGCGTTTATATTTGATTGATAAACCTCTTTGCAGGAGAAGTCTTCAACATCTCACAGCATTACATACCCCACTGAGAGGAATGGGGTCTCCTGAGTATCAAAAATAGCTCTGTAAACCTCCCAACACCTTATTGGAGAAAACTTGAAATTCCTTGGGGTTAGAGTCATCATCATATTTGACAAGTTTCAAATGAAAACTTCCTTATTTTTCAGTAAAAACTGACTGTGATAATGACATTCGAAAGAGGAAGAGAGAAGAATCAAGTTACAATATATCAAGGACAGCAGGGGCAGGAGACATTTCTTTTCTAGCTTCAAGGAATCGTCGATCAGACGATACATACAAAAATAGGGCAGGTAATGTATGCTCGGTTGTAAGATAACGATATATGTAGTGTTTGATTCATTTAGATGTCATTTTTATCAATGCTGATCACCTCAGAGAATTATAGTTTTCTATGTGCAATCCTATGTCCTAAATGTATTTTGGTACGTTACATTTTATTTAGTACTATGTACAAATACATTAACAACAATTATACCATAGTGGTAAGTGCACTTGCTTCAATAGTTTATGGCCGTACGGTAAAATTCCAGGATCATTTTTTTTTTACCATACCATCTCTCAGGTTGCTCTTCTGCACCACCTTCCTTGGCCAGCCGGTCTGCTGTATCATTTCTTGCTACTAATGTAAAACAAGTGTGTATATGACCTATAGAAGACCAACACAAAATCCCACAAACAAGAGAAACAGAAAAATACTCTACTCTCAATTCTAGAGAGGAATATTATTAGCCTATAACAATAAAAACCATAATTATAAACAATACGCATGCAATGACACCAAAACAATACTAAAGACAGCTACTCTAGAACCATCAGTATGCATGCCCTTTGAAATCTGTAGGAAGAGACCTATGGGCCTGTCCGGAGTGCTGTGATATCATTTCATTAACCAATAACTCTACAAAACTGAACAGCTACCAAATAACTGCAGTAACAAAAACAATTGCACAACTGATCAACCTTTTAAAATTTTTGTTTTTTCATGTATTAGAGGAAATAGTTTTTGCATCGTCTATTCTTGTTTCAGCAAAACGAAGGCGGAACTCTGTTGAGAGCGATGATGCATCCTCATTGTCAGAATTTGTAGAAGTGGAAGAAGATGTCAAGGCATATTGTAAGTCATATCCTTTCATATCTCTATATAATTTTGTTAATTTTTAGGACTGTTCACTTCATTTTTTTGTTGATAACTTTACATGAATCTTCTTAATTTTGTATCACTTATGCAGTGCTGCTTCATGCGAGGATAATAGCTCTTGTTGTTGTAACAATCGTGTTGCACAGGTTATCAAGGTTGTTGTCTACCCATATTGTTGTAGTATTTTTATGTATATCCACCTACCTCTTGGTCTTCCTCATACTGTCAGAAGTGGCTTCATTTCGTAAGATACCTGAAATGTATGGCTCCCTGGTATTGTTTACACAGAGAGCCACACAGAAAAAAGTACAAGTACAGAGCAAGAGGAAGACCACGCAAAAGAATTCTGAAAGTCACCAAAAAAAATAACTTTCTCGTTATGATAGTGACATTTTATGATATATTTATACAGGGTGTTCAAGATAATTACAGCCTCATTGACAATTCGAAAGTTGCCAGGTACAGCATTGAGTTGTGTTTATTTACTATTTAAACCGGTTCTGACTAGTTCGTCCTACGTCACATTTGTTCATCGCCCTTCCCGCACTACAATTACACACCGTCACAAAATCTTGACCTATACTACGTCATAACTGAACCTTCCCATTTCCATACATATATGCCAGATTAGCTCCATTCACGGGCTGCTTTTAAGTTGAACACCCTGTATTTGCTAAAAATGTCTTGACCTTAGTACGAAAATCCAATGATGTAACAATATGAAATGTGAGGAGAAATAAAGTTGAAAACTTGGTGGTAAGTGACACACTTAAAGAGAAGGGAAAGGGATAGATACCTAGATGGCTTGCCACATGGCATGGTCACTGCAAGAACACATGCCTCATCAGGTGAGATGTCAAACCATGACCTATGCTTATCTGCATATCACATGATGATGATATAACATTGGCAAGTTAACAAAAGTGCAACTTCTGAGGATTTACATTTTTCCTATCATCGTATGGACATGAGTCATAGACCATTGCACAAGCATGAAAGAACAACATTGAATTATTTAAACAGAATGCTACAGAAAATTTCATAGACAGTTTTGTGCAAAGAAACTTGAAAAACTTACATGGAACACCTATCTCAGAAATGAAAATATTTTGTCCACACTAAATGTCACAGTGGTTTAGAGAAAGAGATGTAAGGAGGACATGGTTTCTGAAAGACACAGTAGAGGAGGACCAAGATTACGGTGGCAGCAGGACATTTAATAAACCTTCAACATAGTGATGATGGAGGTGGGATGATTAGTTAGTGATCGAGTCTATCAGGTGGGCTGCGATAGAACAACTTTCGGCAAAGAACATGCTACACGAAGACAAGAAATGTTATTAAATTAAAAAATACTAAACAGCTAATTTTTAATGGTCAACTTATTTCATGTCCCTGTATAATAATAATGGTCGTATTGCTAGGCTAGGCGATTGGTGTCGTAAGGACTAGGTAAGTGGTTCGAGTCCCGTGTTTGTCTATTTGTTTTTCGGAAGCTCTTAATACCTGTACCCTGTTTATTTGTTGATCATATTCGTTACTTCCGCTGCTTCCTCTGGGGTTCTTGAAAAAAACTCCTTGTTCTCATTGTATAATAATAACTACTGACAACATATAATTGAGGAGAGATAATGTATTTTCAGATGCGAGAATGAAAAAGAAAGAAAAACAATGTAAGAACAGATTGCTTCAGCCAGTAGTCAGTTTGGAAGATTTGCTTGACAGTCCCATTTTCAAAAAGTTCAACAGTTGTGTTGACATTGTCTTTGATAATGCTGAAGATGCTAACTTTGCAAGCATTGACAAAGGTAACATTTAGAAATATACAACATTAAGTAGATGTTTTTTTTTCTATCAATCATTTGGTACTGGCCTCTCGATCCAAAAGTGCCGGTTCGCTCCCTCAGGAAGCGATCAGGTGGTGAGATTGAGTTCCTAGTTCCATCGTAAGCGGGTGATAAAACATAGGCCCTGTGTTCAAGTTGAGCACTTAGTTCAAAATCAATAAGAGCATGAAAAAAGTGGTTTTTAATTGCTACAAAATACTATCCCCATCTCTAAAATTATACTGCGGACCCTCACCGGTGCTATAAAAGTTAATGCACTGGGCTGAAATCTTCCTGTGTAAGAAAGAGATCGGAACACACATGGTTACTCACCGAAGTGCAATTATGAATTATCAATCGTTATTTATAAATAATCTCAATTATTATTTTTAAAAGTGGTTAGTACACTGACCTTTTCATCATAGAGGCATTTTCAAATTATTCCTGGGGTATTTTTTGGGAGATAAAAAATCCTTCCAGCAAAAACCTCACTGAGACTACACTGTCACAACATGTTTAGTCATGGAAAGAGCTACATTATATTGCAACTGTTTATATGTTATACTCTGTATATTTGTTGATGCATTTTAAAAAAAAATCATTAATTTTGTACTTGCACCATATTTCAAATTGAGTTGCAATGATTAGTCAACACATAATGCAAGATGTCTTTTTTCCCCCCAATTTGAAAATCTACAGACAGTGATGATGTTGAGTGCCCTCCAGAGTCTCTCATTACCAGGGGAGTTCTCACAGACTTGTGTGGAGAAGCAGCTAAGCTAAAATCCATGAATGCTCTAAGCCAGGTAAGTTGGGACATGACAGAGTTCAAGACAAATAGACTAACAGATATGCCACCAGAGGACAATATTTTGTTGTTGTTCGTTTGTCCGTTCATTATGAGTTATGAAGACCAATCAGTTCATTCAATAGGATAGAAAGATTGCTTGAGTCAAGTCAGTCTTTGGTTGTGTAGATGACTGATGAGTCCTATGCTGATCTGGTAGACTCTTGAACATCAAATGTTTGCAATAGTTGGATATTGTATTACCTTTTTTGGCTTGTCTCTGATCTACAGTTGCAGTTCTGGGTGCCTTAACTCTCTGCACTGAAGCAAAACAGTGTACGCCAAGTAGTTTATCTGAGGGACAGACTTTCTCTTGTCAGGGTTTATTTATACCAAAAGTTTTTAGTGTGGTCTTTAGCATATTTTTGAAACCCTTCTTCTGACCACCATGGAACATTTACCTTTCTACACTTCACCAAATAGGAGTCGTGTTTGTCAGTCAATGGTCTGGAGTGCGAACTGCAGGACCTGCCAAATTGATACGTGACTGCATCAAGATCAAGTAGATACTGGGAAACCCTTCTGTTAAGGACTTTGGTTTCTGGGAGTTTATTCTGTCATTGGATAAAAGATAGAACATTTATGTATATACATACAACTTAAACACATCAATATTGTTTAAACTGTGGTTATATTTAAGGGGTAAAGAAGGTGACCGAGTGGTTTTGTTACATGATTTCATTTATACATTGACACTTTTTAGATGATTTATACAGGTAATGGGAAATGGGTTTGTCATTATTAAATATTAATGGTGATCACTATCGTTGTTTGGTGATCTCGCTATCGTTGTTATACTATTTGTCATCAATAAATTAGTAAAACTGCAGTGAAACAATTTACCACAGGTGAAATATAAAAACACATAGTGAGTAAAGTGATGCTTAGACAATGCAACATTACAACTACAATGCATTTATCAGGCAAAAGTCATGGCCGTTATCAAGGCTTTTGTCTTGATCTTGTTTTATTGCCTTATGTTATATATTAACCCTTTCGCTGCTACATACTTTCTGAAGGCTGAGCTAAAAATAGCTACTCTTTGTTTCTAGGTCACAAACGTGAATGTACGCCTATAGCAGTGACAGTAGCAATGTATAACATGTTAACACGTCTTTAGCCCACAGAGGAGAGATAATAACAGACGTGTTAATGTGTCTTTAGAAGTGAATGGGAAAACGTATATATACGTCCTTAGCAGCTAAAGGGTTAATATTTCGCCTTTGGTATATGATTTTACTGCAGCTTTCTCTGTTATCTGTATTCACCATATTTGCTGATACTATCCGTCATTTTGTTGAGACCTCTCTATTCCATACAAAACCGCCCTTTTGTGTCCCATGTTGTATCATTTGCTTGGTAATGGTTTTTTGTAGCATCACTTTGTAAAATTATCTTACATGTTTTCATATTTTACCATTACTATTTGTCATCACTTTATATGCTCTGCTGACAAAAAATACATTCTTTATTCAACCAGATACCACCAGATCGCTTGGTCAAGTTACTGACTATTCTCCTGTGGAATGTGCGAGATGGTTGCAAAGTCACGCCCAACATCAATGAGGTGATTATTGAGAGTCCACATTTTCTTCTGCTAGTGTATACATTTTTTAGTTTGATTACCAAGTGTAAATTATCTTAGATATATCCATCCTTCAAAAAAGTTCAAAAAGAACCACTTTTTGGAAAGTTGCAAAGTCAAAAAAAGAAGAAAGAATAATGAATATTAAATTTTCAAAATAGAGCTTGAGAATCCTCAAAATGACATCAAAGGCCTCATATGCTGTTGTTGAGATCTTCCTGTGTACGAAAGAGATTGAAGCAAACATGATTATTCATCATAGTGCATTAATTATGATTCTACAAATCAAACCTTTCAATGGCAATAAACACACATATTCATGACCCTGTCTTAAACATGCCTAAAATGATAGCACAACTTTTGCCACAAACCACATTTTCAAATTTTACAAGGATAACATCAGAGGTAGACATTGTCAGTAGTCTATGTGTCCACTGTTATTTGTAATAGTTTGAGTGCACTGTTGTCTCATAGAAATGAGCTTGCGAATGAACTGTCATGTTGAGGATTTCTAGCTTAAGCATTAGTGTTGCTGCTATGCAGAATGAAACATACAGGACAAATGGGATTGATGTCATCACATGTGTCCTCCAATCAGTTTCTCAGACTCAGCTTACAGTTGTAGTAATTGTGTTTACTTTCACTCCACATTGGAAGGGTCCATGTGTGCACGCCTGCCCAGCATGTTTGTAGCGCGTTTCTCTTCTCTCTCTCTTCTTTCTCCTCCTTTCTTTCTCCTCTCTCTCTCTCTCTTCTCTCTCCCCAATCATGAGTGCGGTTCAATTCCGCAGGGTAGCAGAAAAGCAACAGGTTCTCCAGATTTATGGTGTTCATGGCATCGAACTGAAGGGTTGTGGTGCCTATGGCACCGAGCTGAAAGCTCACGTGCTTCTGGATCCCACCCAAAAAAATGTACATGGTGCGATATTAGTGGATATCATCTATTGAAGTTTCCAGCCTCTGTGTACTTATGTGGATATGATTTCCTGAACATGCAAATGTTTTCAGTAATGAGATAGCAGAGAAGCATGCATATGTTAAGTACTTGAAGATGGATATGGGGGGAGTCTTTCTGTTGCTTAGTAATTACCTTTTGGATAAGAGCAGGGAATTGATGATTATGCAGTCAATACGTTTTTAAGGAAATTGAAATCACACATTGCACAAGCAGGCTAGTCATCTTAGGGGCAGAAGAATAAGTTTGTTTAACCAGTGAGCCACAGGAGCATGCACATACCCTTCAACGTATTCTAGGAAAGACTAAACACCTGTGGGTCTTCCCCAAGTGCGATCACAGTTCAGCAACTAATAAAGATTTGTTCTGTGCATAGTTAGTGAAATCACTTCTTATGCGCATGGTCTGGGTTCAAATCCACACTGGACGTGCAATATTTTTCCTACCGTAACGACTCTCAGGTCAACCAAGACTCACTTCGTACCAGGAAAAGCACTGGGAAGTAAAGGAGGCCGGCGTTGAGTTGACCACTTCACACATCGTGTGCCGACAGTCAATGAAAAATTACAGGTCTAAAACCATATTCTCCAATATGCTGCAAGGTATGAATAAGGGTTCCTTTATATCCCAACTGTAGACACGTAATTTGTGCTTGACATTTGTTTTAAAGTCTGTAAATGTTTCCTTTTGTATTCTCTCATTATCAGGAGGAGGATGAAGAAGAGTCTAAATTATGGCGAGAATTAACCATGGATCGTGTGATGCGAAGCATGGATGCCTCTCTAACATCCTTGGCAATCATGACAGGACGAAACATGCCAAAACACGTTTACTTGGAGGATGTCATAGAGAGAATCATTTTTTATGCTAAATTTCAACTACACAATACCATCTATCCAGAATTTGATCCTGTCTACAAGTTGGACTCCAGGGACAAAGGTATTTTTTTCTCTTAGCTTTTATGTATGAGTATGCTTAAGAAGATCAATGCATGCAAGCTATACACTGAATGAATAACAGCATTCAACAATCCTATTTAAGAAAATGTCTTCACCTTTGATACCTGAACATGCAGGGGTGAAGGGAATGAAAAGGCAGATAAACTAGCTAGAGCTGTATTCTTTGTAGGTGGGAGAAGTATGGACTGAACAGACATTGTAAATTCTTTCAGCTCCACATATGTGAAAACGGAGAGACATTGAACAGAGTGATTGAAATGGGGTTTAAGCATGTTCTAACATAAGAAGATATACTAATGAACATCCCTTGGGTATAGTGAGCGCAAGAACATTGGGATGGCTGCTGCATTGGAGGAAGGAGCTTATATCTTCTTAACAAATGTATGATGATGTCAATTTGGGAACTAACTTAACTGATTTCTGTAATTCATAAATGTTTGGATTTTTGGTATACAAGCAATTTCAAGGTAATAGAACAAGGTTGTGAGTGTCTGTAGCTTAAGCAGTAGTGAGTCATGGACAATAAACACACAGATCGAAAAATCTCTGAGAGCCACAGAAATATGGTTTTACAGAAGAATGATGAGAATCCCATGGACTGCTAAAATGGCTAATGTTGAGGTGTTGAATGAGGTCAAGACACAAAGCTTGTCATCAATATAAGAAAGAGGCAGTCATCATTTTTCTGATATATGATGAGAAATAGAGGTTTAGAACACATTGTAACAACCGGTAGAATCAAGGGTAGACGGGACAGAGGAAGACAGAGAGAAAATTTTTGATAGCCTGACTTCATGGCATGGTAGAGCGTCAATATCTAAGTTGATAGCAAACACCAAAGACAGAGATTTGAGGCGATCCATGATCGCCTACAACAACCGGCATGGCACCTGATGATGATGAGCATTTAATTTCTTTAAAACTGAGAGTGCCTGGCAGGCACTGCGCCCAGTAGGTGCCATACAGTTCTCATAAGAGAATGAAAAATAAACTTTTGAACCTACTGGCATCCCTCACATGTATAAAGAATGTGCAGACAAGAAACTTAGTAATTTAGTATGGGCATCATTTCGTATTTAATTAATTGTTAGCTAATCTAGCTGTCACTCTGCTCCTCTCATGGGGCGATTAGTCTTTGAGAAAAATGTACTACTGTTTATTTGTCTGCACTACCAATATATATTAAATTTGTTAAATAGTGGCTAGTTCTCAGTATGAAAAATATCAAATTTTCTAATGAGTCAGATGTGCTCCAATTTTATCAGACCAGATGTTCTCTGTGCCATTTTCTTATAAAACTATTTCATCCTCATTCGCCCTAAGGAGGGTGTTGTGTTGTAGTAAACCTGAACACTATATAGTAAGATCGGGTTTGCCTTCCCTCATTGATCCCTACCTGCTTAGTCATACTACAGTGATACAGCTTGTTACCAATGCCAACACTTGAAGGTATAGTTAGGTCTTGGTCATCTCTTGCTGACTGACTTCTACTATCAAATCATAACTATAATTGGTACTTTAATTTACAGATGGATACCATGGCAGTTTGAAAGCAAAAAGAGCAAGAGCTGGGTCTGTGAAACACAAGTCTACAGTAACATTTTACAACAAGATGTGTGAACTTGTTAATGCCTTGGCTTCATTGCTGGAAATTCAAGAGTTGACAGATACAATTATCCTGCAGGTATATTATTTTCATCTTAGACAATAGAATATAGCATAAAGTAAGAATGCTCTGCAAAATATGACAGCAAACAAACATCATATTTCAACTAAACAAAACCTATCAGTTATATGAGGACTATCATCATAGCGCTCCAGACATGTCCATAGGTGCTCCTATCTCTGTCAGTAGCCTGCAGGGGCCCAACACGCCAGTTCATTGTTGATTAAACAATCTTTTTGCATATTTGGTATGTCATTCTTTCGGCTGTACCAATAATGACACCCATCTCTTTGAATCTGGTCAAAGACCTTTATAACGATCAAATCACTTAAAAATTCAAACTCTGAAATTTGTTTTGACCTATTCTTCTATTGCTGCCCAGTACTGTAAGATCTCTTAATACTTCACACGTATTAATATAACGTGTACTGGGGCTCAAATTTTAGATTTTACAGTAATCCCTAGAATTTGTCCATGTCAATTCTATTCATAGGTGTATCTCCATATTAACTTGATAGGTCAAGTAATTAAGTGTGTTGCCCTTTATGTGCGATCGTGAACTTGGATACAATATGCAACAGTTAGTCCTCCCTTCGGTCACCATTAGACCCCAGGGTGTCTTAACTTCACCACAAATTGTATGATGGTAGACGAATTTGGATATGGAAATGTATACGTTGCTATTTCTCAGTCTGTAATCAAAATATGATTTGTATCATCCCAAATCTTACGATTCCATGAGGTTGATAATTGTTACTGGCTGGACAAATTGTAATCCATCTCGGTGCCAGTACTGCCTTCCTCTCGGAGCACATGTTCAACACACTTCTTCCAGAACTGCATGTCTATCATTGAGAGGGACTCACGTGTCAGAACTTCAACATCACACATTTTAAACGTCCCTGTTCTGTTCGACAACTTGCCCTTTTACTTTAGCCCAGACAAGCTCTATCGGATTGAGGTGAGCATGATATGGAGGTAGTCGCAAAGACGTGTGGCCGTATTCCGCAATGATTTTGTCAATATGAAACACCTTTGTCTTATTTGTCATCCTCACCAGGTGCAACAACTCTGGTTTCAAATATGTATCATCGAAGCTGACATTTTCCTTAGCAAGCCAAGTCCTAATTTGATCTTTTGTATTTGATGCAGTTGGTACTTTGTCTTCCGCTGATACTGCGTTGTGATAGGATGCATTATCCATTACCAAGCATGATGGTCTGTTTAGAATTGAAAGTAGATCTTTCTCCATCCAGTGCCTGAAAATATGTCCATTCATTTCTGTGTGGTAGTCCCTACCGTCGGTACTTTTGATTGGAAAATAAGTCCAGCGTCATGGACAAGACCTTCTTCACTGCTTCCTGCATGTGTTAGTATAATACGCTGGCCTTTGCTGCTTGGTATTTTTCTTTTCTGTTCACCGTCTACTAATTGCCATTCTTTAGCATTGGTGTGGTGAGCATTGACCCAGGATTCGCCCAAATATACAATATCATAGCCTTGCCTCCGCCGCTCACGGATCTGCCTCAGGTATTTACTTCGGGCAGCAATTAAATGTGGCTTTTCACAAATAATATTCCTGCCGCCTATAGTTTTTCTGAAGGTGAAGCGGCGGCTCTTACAATTTTCCATAGAGTACTTTTAGAAATGTCTATGCTGCAATCTGATTGCAGTTTTAATTTCAATTTCCTGAGAGTAACAAGTTGATTTGTCGCAAACATTTTCAAGAGCTCCCGCCTTATGACATCTATGTCAAAGTCGTCAATTGTTCTTTTCCTTCTTTGCTTGACATTAGTGCACTTTGTGTCCTGTTTAATCCATCGGGAAAAGGATTCTCTATTCAGACCAAGCGCCAGTTGCGTTCGCTTCTCAGGGGTTTTGAATATCGCAATATAGATGACCTCTCTTAGATTCCCTACGGAAGTGTTGGTATAGTAAAACTGTAACCTTCTGCATTGTTATAAATGTGCACTTCAGACTCATTATGAATGTGATATCAATATCAGTTTTGATAAGCCAACAAATATGATACAATAGCTTCATACAAATAGCGAGATACACCTATAACTATACAACGGTATCCCAATTATAACGTCATATGCTTTCCGCTTTCAAAGTCGACTGGGTTAGGTGCACGTGAATTCGTGAAATTGTTGTTTACTCACGATATTTCAATGTTACCATAATGTATTTTTAGAACAACGCGCCTGTGTACCGTAGATCTGTTACTATTGTGTACAATCCGGTGAGGTTGATTTTTAATATAACCTGAAGAAGAAATATTTCAAACTACATCAAATTTTCTTGGAAAAAATATTTCTCTAGCGTCATGGATATTCTAAGGCTGCTGCAAAAAATCACTGAGATCCAACAGGTAGTTTTCGAGAAAATCAATTTCAAACGTGCTCACGAATTAATGGACAGACTATAACAGTCATCATCATCAGATTAGATAGTCAGAGGATGTTACATTGGGCCTGCAAGCAATTTCTCCATACCACTCTGTCCTGGGCAACTTGCTCAATCTCTTACATGGAACTGAGACCGATATTTCTTGCCTCTCTCAGCAAAGTTCGTTTCAGGGTCTCCTTAGGTCGACCTATCTTTCTTGAACCCTTTGCATCCCACTTCAATGCCTGCTTTGATACTTCTTGATCATTTCTCCTCAAGATGTGTCCAACATATCTCCATCTTCTCTTTCCTATAACAGTTGTCACTAGTGGTTGACCAGACATTTCTCTGATTTCATCACTTCTCCTGAATTCTTTCCCTTTTATATTCATGATTTTTCGAAGGCATCTATTTTCAAATACATTCAACTTACTTTCTATATCTTTAGTCATTTTCCAACTCTCGCTGGCATATGTTAGGATTGATACAACATTTGAATTGAAAATTGTAATTTAGTTTTAATACTATATAACTTGCAGTTCCATATTTTATTTAGACTATTAAAAGAAGATGTTGCTTTGCCAATTCGTATCATAATTTCTTTTTTAACATTTCCTGTGCAATCAAAATTGCTACCTAAATAGGTGAACTGCTGTTATTTTTATCATTTTAGATTCCAGGGTGATATCTGCATTACTTGCCATAGGTGTCTTCATTATATTTTTTTTTTCATAGCTTATCTGCAGTTATCTGCAACTTTTGATGCTATAGATGACAAGTTGTCTGTTGTGCTATAGATGACAATTTGTCTGTTTTAGGTCAGCAGTTAGCTCCTTTAGGTCAGCAAAACTATGAACCTCAATGAGATTGTACTCAACACACCCTTTTCTTCTCTCTCTCTCTGTAGTGTTCCCTCTAAATGACATCTACACACTAGGGTAGATGAGCAACTAATTAAAATTGTGTATTCTTGTCAGTAATTATTTAAGTGTGCCTGTATCTTTAAGAACTGATTTGCTATGATTTGTTATCTGTCTAGCTCACTCATTCTTAATACCATTCCCCTGATAAACAAACCAGCATTTCTTATATTTTTATCTTTTTTGTTAACATCAGTCTTTGAAGTGACGCTCACTAAACATTAAAATGTAGTACTGTTATTACTTTCAGCTAATAAGATTTTCTCTGTATTTTTCATTCTGCCAGGTTTCATCATTAGGGGTGTCAACATTTTTTGTAGAGAACATCAGTGAACTACAACTGAATGCAATGAAACTAGTTACAACAGTAAGTAAATGTGTTCCTCCTCTTTATTTTGTGTGTGTTCTCTTCCCTAGATGTTTGCTTAGATGCGGTTTTTCTATTTTATTAGTGTCATATTTCACCTGCATAAATAAAAATTGTTTGTCTGGTCGAATGGATAAGAGCACAGGCTCAAATTCCGAAGACCCAGGTTCAATCCCTGTTAAGACCAAGACATTTTTTCTGTTGGGGGGGGCATAAAGAAAAACCCTAGTTTGAACAGTTTTGCTGTCACTGCACAACCCATGCTGCCATTACATTTCCTCAGGCCCATTTATGTGTCCCCTCTTGTCCTTCTTCTTTACCATTCAACTCCCATCGGAGCACAGGTCTTCAACAAACTTCTTCCAGGCTTCCTCTCTCTCCTGCCATCCCTTTCAATTCTTTCCATGTTTTACCTATCCTTTTAATATCAGCCTCCAGCTCTCTTTCCAATTCTTTCCATGTTTTACCTATCCTTTTAATATCAGCCTCCAGCTCTCTTCTCCAGGTATGTCTAGGCCTACCCCTACTCCTCTTTCCCTGCGGGTTCCAAAACAGTGAAACCTCCTGTCCTACACCGCCTTAAAAAGCGGTAACACAGACAGTAAAAGACAGTAGATGAAACACATTTACATTAATGGTCAAAACTGGACAAAGTCAGCCAGGATGGTCCTGAAGTAGTGAAACCTTCAACACGATAGTTTTGTTGATGATTATTGCATGAACAGCATCGATTGTTGAGAGTTAAAGATGAATAAGGGAATGTTCTTTAGTCTCTTTGCGACTACCTGTTGGATGAAGACACTAAAATAGATGTTGAATCGATCCAGCGATTGAAGTAGTTTTAGAGTTACCCTTAGTACATGTAAAACTGGATGCCTGAAGGGCAGAGTGAGGAATGTGTTTAACCAGCGAGCCACAGGAAGCATCTATGGGTCTGCTAGGGGTGCAATGACATCATTTTAGTAACCAATAACCAACACGATAGTGTTTAATGAATTCATTCATTTCATGCTGCAGCTGCCATTCCAGAAGTGACATTATTTCTTTACAATAGAATGTGCTGATAGTTTGCTGCTTTATTTTGTAAAATCTTATGCTAGGATCTCCTATAGTACCTGATATATGGCTACTTGTGAAAGAGAGACAAGCACAATCTTCTCATTGATACCAGCTGTGCAGATAAATATTTCTAATTTAATTTGGGCTTTTTCTGTTTCAATACTGTAATAGCAGATGATCATCTTGTGTTAATATTATGTGTAATTCTTTTTCCAATGCTCCATTGTCAACCCCTTGATGCGATTTGTATGTGATCTGGGCCTAAAAGCGATTGTAGGTTGTGCCAGTTATGCCCCTACAAGTAGGCGAGCACATCCGATTTCTGCGCTGCTTTTTATTTACTAGGGAGCATCCCTAGGGCCTAGATCAGTCGCCTTTGCGACATGCATTGTAGGTTGCAGTGGTACTATTCTTTGCTTTCCTTGTGGGCCCCGGCACAACACAGCGATATGTAATTAAACTTCCAGGCAGTACAATATATGTTATGAAATATGGGGGGTGGGCATATTTTGCATGGATTTTTTTTAATACGGTCCAAAATCAGCTGTGTAATTCTGCACCCGACCCTCATCTTTGCTGCACAGAGTAGTTAGGTTTATAATCTATGTCACTGTGTTGTGTCCCATGTAGGATAATCTGGTTTTTGCTTTTGATCCCTTGTATGTATACTTTGCTTCATAAAGGTATTTATCTTAAATATTGTTTAGTTAGTTTTTTTGTGCATTGTGAAACTACCCAGCTTTGTGTTTTGAAATTAGTTCAAGCAGAACTATTGTTGATACTATGAGATAGTTGACCGGACCTCAGAAAAGGTTAACAAATGACTAAATATCATTCATGACCAAACACTAGAATGCAGAAGAGACATTTATAACTCAATATTTTTAAAGTTAGATAACAGTGGAAAAAGAGCTGCGGAAGAGACGCTTGCGATGGATAGGACACACATTGAGAAGGCCGACCGGAAGAATTGCAAGAAATGCATTGTTTTGGAACCCGCAAGGATAGAGGGCTAGGAGAAGGTCTAGCAATTCCTGATGAAGAGAGCTGGAGACTGATATTAAAAGGATAGGCAAGACATGGAAAGAATTGAAAGGGGTGGCAAGAGAAAGAAAGGACTGGAAGAAGTTTGTTGAAGACCTGTGCTTTGTTGGGAGTTGTACGGTGAAGAAGAATATTTAAAAAGTGTAACATTAGAATACAACATAATGGTCCCTGATTTGTCTCGAATAACTTACTAGTCGTACATTTATTTCCAACTGCAGGTATTTTCACGCTACTCCAAACATAGGCAGCTCATATTAGAAGATATATTTGCAAGTTTAGCCAGACTTCCATCCAGCAAGAGAAATCTCCGAAATTACAGGTATGTAGATTATTGAGACAGCAAGATTACTGTGACACCAAGAGATTTCATACTTGGATTAGGGTGAAAACTTATCTAATATCTGACAGTAGATGTGTGGTCTTCTTTTCTAGAATCCTGTTTGTCCTCACAGCGTTGGGATAAGAAGAGATTTCTAGAACAGGCTTTTGTGTGAACTTCACAAATAGTGTTTTTCATCACCTCTGTTATCTCTGAGGTCCACATTTAGCGTAGACAACATTTTGCTTTATATCCACTATCGGAGTAACATTACTCTTTGTCGCACACTGTCTGATGGTAATCTGCTTATGTGTCCAAACAATTTAATTTGTTGTTTCTTGAAGTTCAGTACTGATGTTGTACCCACTTTTGTCCTGATGTCTTTATTTCTAAACTGGTCTCTTCTTGATACTGCCAGCATTCTGCGTAGACACTTCATCTCTGTTGTGACTAGTTTTCCTCTATCATTTGTTGTCAGCATCCAGGTTTGACCTTGATAGCATAATGTTGAGGAAAATATTGAGTTGAACAATGCTCTTTTTGTGTTTATGGGGACATGTTTGCATTGGCACCATTTGTCTTATGATTTGATTTGCTTTATTGCATCTAACTTGGATTTTGTTAGATTTGTGTTTACAGTAGTAAAACTTTGCTGCATTACAGATTAAACTCTGATGAGTCCATACAGATGGTGACCGCATTGGCCTTACAGCTTATTCAGTGTGTTGTCAAGCTACCTGAGGCAGACCCTGAGGAGAAGCAAGTAGAAGGAGAGGATGACAAGAACAGAAAGAACAAATCTGTAAATACAGAACCGGTTTGTTGATCTTTGACTTATAGCTTCTCACTTATTTTACAACCTCCTTCAGACATTTATTACTTTAATCTCTTTAATTAAAACAAGTTAAATTAGCTGGAACCAAAATTTAATGGAACTAATTATAATGGTTTAATCTCTGCTAGTGTATTGTTGAAGTGGGGAAAAAAGGAAAGAATTGAGATATCAATAAATTCACTTAAAAGAAACAAATTTTGTATCAATAGTATAGTATTTTTGTGTGTTTTCTATCATTTAAATTGTAAAATTACTACCATAAATTCCTTTTGTTATATGTGTTTTGTCCCTTCCTTTCTCACTGTTCTCTCTCTCATTCAGTGGGAAAAAAATAAGGTATATGAGTATGCAATTTTTATTATTTAAAAAAATTAAGCCTTACTAGAAACGGTAGAACTAGAAACAGTAGCATAATTCCGAAGAATGAAAATAAACTATCCAAACAGACACTGTAAAGAAATGGAAGCTCTTATAAAAAAATATCAAGCTGCAGTTACGCTAGAAATTTTAATATTACCTCACAAATGAAACCCCTTCTGTTTACCAAGCTACAGAAACTGAAAAAACACATGAAATAGTACAGTATGTTCTATTTTTGCTAGTCTGTTGGTTTGTGCATAGCTGATTGTGAGGACGACCAGCCCATATTCATTTGTGGACAGTAACAACTCCTGGTATAATATCAGAAGTAGCAATTGTTCACTGTTTATGGCAGCCATACTTCTTAATGTTGACAAACCCTTTCTGGTTTTGGTTATAATATATATTTTTTAAAAGGGTTCTAAAGGTGAAGGATTGACATCATTGCATCAGGTTTCCCTATATGACTGTCTGCTGAGAGTGTTGCACAAACTTCGTAGCTCCAGCAACAATCCTAGTGATCTCCTGACAAAATGGGTATGTGAACTGAATGACACTATCTGGATTTGAAACAAAATCTTCAGAATGCATTTGCAAATGTCAAAACAACTAGGCCGCAGAGTATGTGTATGTGTTCCCTTATATGTATGTGTTCTTTAAATGCTAGACTTCAGTCAAAACTCACATCCAGAGATTTCATGGTGCCAGTCCCTTCAGTTATTTATACACAGAGTTTCACAGTTTTCATTGATGTTGTTGACAATTCAATGAATGAAAACTCAACAGAAGAAGTATGCAGTTTAGAAAAATAAGAATAGTATATATCCTGTCATCTATTTGATTTGGTGTCTATTTTGTTTTCTATCTGGGTAGTACTAGTAAATCATAAACTATTCTGCACATACAAATAACTATCATGTCCATCCACTAATGTTCACAGAACACAGTTCTAAAGAGTGATAATGATGTATTAATCGTCACCTCATACGAGACAGCCATGAGGACAGGCTACAATTTTCTGTCCGTCTTTTTGAAAAAGTAAGTAATATATGAAAGCTCTCAACTTTTTGACTTGATGTTTTTTATTCATTCATGCATGTTTTGTTGAGGTCTTTATGTGCCTTTGATATTTGAGTTTACGTTGACATTTCACATAATCAAAGCAAACATTTATATAGTTGTTTTAAGATTTGATGGATTGTTAGGACAGAACCATCATCATTGCACTTGATGAATAACCATGGTACTCCAATCTATTTCTTACACAGAAAGAATTCAGCTGCAATCTCAAAACTGTAGCACTGGCTACTGTCCCCAATGTAATTTTCAGGATTCTGAAAATTTGCAGGAATTTTAATTTGTATTAATTATTTGTTGCCAGACAACTTCTTTTTAGCATGCTCTTATCTACATTTTAAACAGCATATGAGTATATTGTAACTTAATGGTTTTCTTCATTCATTGCTTGACATTAGGCTTACGGTTGAGAGCTCAAATTGTGCTGGGTATCTAGAAATATATCATTGACTGTCCTTGTAGCATTTTTGTTAAAAGTAATTTAATAAGTGATAGCTTCTTCTTTCTTTTGTCGTCACTTTTATCGTAATGTTGCCCAGTGTCGTGGTTTTCTGTTTTTGTATTGTGCTGTTCTAGGGGCTTGAATGTTAGTTGTTTTTGCTTGTTGACAGGGTTCTGCTATGCCATCTAATCATCTCTTTTCATGGCCTTCTTTCCTGATGTTCTGTTGTAGAAGACAGTTTACAGTATTTAAGTGATAAATTGTGGTGTAATAAAACAATACCTGATCCACATGTGATCATTGATTTTTTTATTTTTTTCTATTCCAACCAGATGCACAACCAAAGGAGAGGAAGATTACAGACATTTGTTTGAGAATTTTGTTCAAGACTTGTTAACAACTGTAAACAAACCAGAATGGCCAGCATCTGAACTACTGCTTAGTCTTTTAGGAAGAATTCTGGTAAGATTTGTATTCTTTGAATGACAACATATTATTTCTGTCCTTCAGTGGACCAGCTGCATTCAGACTTTTTTTGCATGATTCTATATAGTTATATCTGTCTGTGTTTGGTATTGTTTTGTTCCATATAATGTAATCTTGTAATGTAATGTAATTTACTTAACATACCTGGGGAGCATTTTTTCAGCAAACGGAAGAATAACTAATGAAATTCAACACAAGTGCAACAAAGCAAATCAAATGATAGGGCAAATGGCGCCAATTTTAAGATGCAAACACGTCACCATGAACACAAAAAGAGCAATGTTCAACACAATCTTTCTCCCCACATTATGTTACCAGTGCCAAACCTGGACGCTGACAACAAACGATAGAAGAAAACTAGTCACAACAGAGATGAAGTGTCTACGCAGAATGCTGGGTGTAACAAGAAGAGACCGGTTGAGAAATTAAGACATCAGGAAAAAAGTGGGTACAACATCAGTACTAGACTTCATCAAGAAACAACAAATTAAATGGTTCGGTCACGTAAGCAGATTACCATCAGACAGTGCACCCCAAAGAGCAATGCTGCTCCGATACAATGGGTACAAAGCAAAAGGCCGGCCACGCAAAAGATGGATCTCAGAGATAACAGAGGCGACGAAAGAGACTTATCTACGAAGCGCATACTAGGGCCCGTTTAGAAATCTCTTCCTGACCTGACGCTGTGAGGCATACAGGATTCGAGAAAGAAAGAAAGAAGAAAGATGTTGAGTTCAGAGATGAAAACTAGTACGCTGATCTCTCTCCTCTTTAAATATGTTTTTGTTACGACTGATCATACATGTTCTTCATTCCAGTAGCACTTTGACTCTTGTCCTTTAGCCTTCTGTCTTAACCTCTAGATTTCTGTCCCAGTATTTCATATACCAATTTGTTCTGCCAAATTGCTTTGTTATGTTGCTGTATATAATTTTTTTTATTGCAGTTATCTTTTTTGCTAATCTGTGAATATAGACATGCTTCCTTTCTTTCATTCGAATGAAATATTGTCTCTTGTATGAATTTTACTGTCTTTTTTAACTTTCGCAGAGGTGCATATAGTTTTCTTTCAAGTCTTGTTTCGCTAGGTCAGTGAGATTACATAATCACATCATATTCAGGGGCAGTCTTGAAGTATATGATCAGCAATCGGAGGCCGCAGTCCTCATGAACACATGACTGCGGAGTTAATTGTGTCCTGTTCTGAGATGCAGAATGATAACTTGTTCTAATGTGATCACATTTTGGTAGTTGTCCTGTGTTAGTACTTGTGAATTTCTTCTGATTCATTTAATCATCCTTTTCTTTAATGTAGTAGATAACTAATTATATCCGGTTAGGCTGACGTGCACTACCTTTCTTGGCCAGTCAGTTTGCTGTTTAATTTCCTGGTATTCCACAGCAAAATGGTATCTACTACAAGATAACCTTGCGTTGCTTGCACAGTTTAGACAGCAGTAGTTTCTATAGACCTGGCAATTTTCTGGAGTGAAGTGAAGCACACTAACTGGCTTTTGGTTGTATGCCTTTTTATCTGTAGGCACGCTAAAGGGCATTTTTTATTCTAAACACAAATAGCTTGTAAAAACATGGCTTTTGCTCTGGTCAACTAAGAGTTAATATAGCAATCCAATATTATGTTAATTACATGTAATCAAGAATTACCATTTAACCTGAATTAGCATCAAGAATTATTGAGAAATTGTTTAGGTTATTTCTAAGACATCTCTCTCTCCCCATGGTTCTGCAGGTACAACAGTTCAGCAGCAAGTCAACTGATATGTCTCTTCGTGTTGCATCTTTAGAATATCTTGGCATTGTAGCAGCCAGGTTGAGAAAGGATGCAATTACTAGTCAGCTTAACCAAGATGTGATTAATGACATTGTACAGAAGGTATGTGACTGCACACAACATGATATATTGTTGTTATTTTTGTACCTGATCTGCTCCTCTTAGTTCTTTATAGAGACTTGAAACTTTTTGCAATACTTCAGTGCTGTGTAGATTTGTATGAATTCCTTATGCATAAAATTTACTTATGCTAGAGAGCAGAGGAGAACAGTTCCAAGACACCCAGGTAACCACACATAAAAGTTGCTGTCTAAAACGCCTGTGTGGTGCTGGGGCCCGTAAGGGAAGCAAAGATAAGAGGCGAGTGATGTAGAACCTAGGGAACTACCCTAGTAAATAAAAAGCATCGCAGAAATCGGATGTGCTGGTCTACTTGTAGGCTTAGATCACATACAAATCGCACAGAGTGGTTAACAAGTGGTTGGTATGGAGCATTCAAGAAGAAGCTGTCTAAAATATTCAAATGTGACGCTACGACAAACACAACTAAATAAAATTATTTCAGACTCCTAAGCAGCTTTTGAGTCAGTTTGTCCACCTTAGCTAATGAATAGTACAGTAGAGTTGTTGTTTCGTTCTGATTTGTGTATTTATTCATATCCTTATTTGAAAGATTTATTTTTCTGCCCAGGTTAGTGAAAATGATGAAGAAGAAGCAGCAGCAGCAGGAAGCAAGAAAAATGAGGTGAGTTTGACTCATGTTGTATCTATCTACTTTAGAAGTTTTCAACTTTTTAGTCCTATGCTCCACTTCTATAGAGACATGAAAGTAAAGAGCCTCGATAGCGTAGTGGTTTGGGCACTTGCTTTGTATCCTTGTGGTCCCGGAACCACATTTTCACAGTGGAATTTTGTTACACCGTACTATTCAAGCCGACCCGGCCTCAATTGCCTACCAGTGAAACACTGGAAAGTAAAGGCATGATGTTGACCACATCAGTCATTGCACTCCGGACAGACCCATAGGTGCTCAATCTCCCCAACAGATATAGAAGAGTATGCATATTGATGGTTCCTGTGGCTTGCTGATTAAACACACCTCTCACTCTGTCCCTTAGGCATCCAGTTCTACTTGTACAACGGGTAACTCCAAACTACCTAAATCGCTTAATCGATTCAGCATCTATTTTAGTGTCCTCATCCAACAGACAGTCGCGAAGAGACCAAAGAACTTGTCCATCTTCAGCTCCCCAACAATCGATGCTGTTGATGCAAGCCTGTCCGCTCTCTCATTATCGTAAACACCTGCATGCCCAGGACAGTATATCCGCGTAAGCCTCTAGAGGTTATAAACTTCTATAAACGACATCCACGCATACCAAAAACTGCCCTTCTGGATCTTGTGAAGCATCGACGGAGAGTCAGATACTTTCATGACGTCCCAATCTTTACATTCTCTTCCAAGAGTATCAATCATATGCTGTTGGTCAAAGAAAAATGCAGACCTAACAGTCAATTCCCTAATATATCTCATGGTATGAAAACAGGTTCTTTATTATTGAATTTATAATCACATGAAAGTTTTCAAACAATTTCAGGGCAGGAATGGAAGCTCTCAATTATCAAAAATGGTCCTACAATAAAATACCAGTTGTATGGGGAAACTAGTAATGCTGACAGATGTTTTATCAGTTACAATCACACTGAAATATCAGAAGAGAACTAGATTGAATGATTGATTGATATGATACATACAAACGTTTCTAATGAAAATCATCATTAGAAACGTTTGTATGTAGTCGGTCCATATATATTTTTTAATTTGTCACTACTGTTGTTCGGTTGTTTGATAAAGATCTTGTTGGTCGAAATGTTGCTGTATTTTGTCATTGTTTTTGTAATTTGTAAAACTACAGTACTTTGTGATTACGTGTTTTACTATCACATCGCAACATTAGGGGAAACAAAATAGCTAATAGACTGACCAAAGAAAGGAAACTGTCACAAGGAAACCATCTGGTCAGCTATGAGGAAGCTAAAACTAACACCATAGGATAATGCAAAGTAGGAACGGGTAGATACTACCAATTGTTCAGAAGAGATCAGGTAATCATAAATCGCCTCAAAACAGGCCACAAGAAAATGAGACATCACATGTGCAACATATTCAAGATGGGCATCTCTAGCCACTGTCATTATGAATTGGCAGATTTGGTGGCAGAATATGTCCTTCAGAACTGTTCACTGAAAACACCAGAAGAGGAGAATTGTAAGCCCACTCACTACTACCTTTGAAGAGAAATTGTATTATGGAACTGAAATCTTGAAATAGACATCGCACTATTTCACAGAATCCGGAATTCCATTCTAAAAAATGAGTGATTGGTCACAGAAGAAAAATAATCCTATACCACATAGCACCTTATCAAAGTAAGTCAACAATTTAGTGCATTTTTGACATAAACACGCCTTGTAGCAGTTTTACATTGAATAGCATTTAGATAGCATTAAAGTTGATGTTTCTATCAATAGGTCTGGCAGGACACATGAAATATGCACAATGAGTCTAAGAGGCAATATGGGCATCCATAAATGGGCACCTAATGTGTCATGTTGGACTATTGTAATTGACTTTTTTAGGGTGGGGTAATATGCCTGTGGTTAAGTAGGGTCTTTCATGTGAATCATTGACTTTGTATGTTGCTGTCCTTTGTAAAACTACCATACTTTATGTTGGTTTACGTTGCCATTGGTAATTGATAGATAGCATCTTGTTAGACTCTGGAGAAAATGGATGTAGCATACCGCCCATGGTGGACTTTATTTCTACTTTCTCCTAGCATGTTTTACATCAGCAAGTTGTTCGAGTCTGGCTGGCTTCACCAGTTCTCAAAAGTTTTCAGAGCTTGTCTCCATCAAGGGTCACTGGCTCCTAACAGCATTATGTGTTCATGTCAAGCACCTTTAAGTCAAGCTTTCATGTGTGTTTGCAATTAAGAAAGGGTCGCACCACAGAAGCCAACTTCCCATAGAGATTATTCTTGGAGGTCCAGCCATGATCTGTCCAGATTAGGTGACCCAACCATCTTATGCAGTGGTTGGTGAATGTGAGTACTAGGAATCTCAGCATATTCTGTCTCATTATTTGTTACTCTGTCACTCCAAGAAACCCTGATTGGTAATCAGTGTGCCATATGCTTCAGTTAGTACATAAGAGAGATACTGTGTGTACATTTTAGGCTCCCATTTATTCCACAGTTCTCCCTCTTATTTAGAAAAATGTCATTTGATAAAGATAATGAACACTTAAACATAATGTTACTAATCCAGTTATTTGTAATTTATTCCCAGCCAAAGTTGACACCTGATCTCACAGAGAAGTTGCAGCAGGCAATGTTAGAGTACCTGGCCTACAATGCTCAGAGTGAATCTGCATTGTTTGTGAGTATATCATTCTGTTGTTCTGTCTTGTCTTCAGTTCAACTGCTTGTGTGCTTTGACACCATGTAGAACTAGAGTATTTGAAACTGTTCTATTATGTTATCTGCACAGCACTGTGATACCGTAGCCAAGTTGTGGTTCACCTAACTTGTTCATTCCTCACCACCGACCACTTGCTGTTCCCGCAGAGGTTACCTGAAATTAAGACATATGACCTTATATAAGGATTAAATACAGTATAGGGAGGAGTTGCTGCAGACTAAATTGTACCTGGAGAAGTATGATTGAAAGAGAAAGGAAATTGTGTGGGCACTATGGGTAGAAAGAAAAAAACAGACCAAAAGCAATGGGGATTAATTGGGAATGCCTAATTTAACAACTATTGTTCTGCTAACGCTCCATATCGACCACTTGTTAACCACTCTGTGTGATTTGTATGTGATCTGAATCTAAGAGCAATTGAATGTTGTGCTAGTTATGCGCCTACAAGTAGGCCAGCGCATCCAATTTCTGCAATGCTTTTATTTACTAGGTAGCTTCCTAAGTCCTACAGCGCCCGCCTGCCCAGTGTGTTCGTAGCGCGTTGGATTGCGGGTGACTAGCCTCTGTGAGTGCGGGTTCAATTCCGTGGGCTGGCAGAAAAGCCACAGGTTCCCAGATTTACGGTGTTCGTGGCACCGAACCGAAGGGTTACGATGTCCATGGCCCCGAGCCGAAGAGCTGAAAGCTCAAGTGCTTCTGGATCGGGAAAATAAAAGTCCTGCAGCAGTCGCCCCTTACAACATGCTTTATAAGTTGCAGTGTTACTATTCTTTGCTTTCCTTGCGGGCCCCAGCACCACACGGGTGTGTCAACTATAACATGAAAAGGATATAGAATATGGATGAAAGAGGCATATGGTCAACTATTCAAGCCATGTCTAGAATGTCTGCTTTTATGGTGGATTCCAAGAGGTGTGCACTCTGATATAATTTCCTCAGATCTGCCCATTATCAATCAGGCTTCCATACAGCACAAACTGTTTTGTTTATTGATATTTATTCCTTTCCATTTCCAATGTAACATAGGACAGCAACTTTGCACTAACATTTATATTAGTTTATAAACTCAGCGTTTCTTATAGATCATAGTACTGAAATTATTTCTAACAAAGTAATTTGTATAGATTTGGGTTGTTAGACTTAATCAAACTCCAATATGAAAGTTGAACTCACAATTAAGAGGCTGTTAGCAGGTAATGCAAATGGGGATGTTGTATGTACATATAGATCCGTGCATTGTGGTGAGAACTCAGGCTGAGTTTTTTTATTTTTTTAGCTAGCACACACAGGGTCCTTAAATGCTTTCAGTATGAGAATGAAGGTTGAAGGTGTTACTACTGCCCTGAAGGTGTCACTACTGCTCTCCTGTGATTTTTTACTGGGGTCGTTATTGTATCTGACTTTCAATTGATGCTTTGGAAGGTCCAAAACGGAAGATTGTGGTATGAATATGTCACCTATAGAGGTTTCTAACCTAGGGAGGCTAACTTGGATCTACTGTCCAGGACATGCAGATGTATATGCTAATGAGAGAGCTGAAAGGCTTGCTTCAACATCAATCATTAGGAAGTTGAAGATGTATAGGAATGAAATCTTCAGTTTCCTCGCCTGTTAGAAGAAGACACTAAATCGATATTGAATCTATCCAGTGAATTAAGGATTTTTGGAATGACACTTTGTACAAACAACTGTATGCCCGAGGAGCATAATGGGGAGTGTGTTTATTGGGTGAATCACAGGAACGGGAGTGTTTATTGAGCGAATCACTGGACCCTCAATATGCATACCCTTTGACATCTGCTGGGGAAAACTATGAATATATGGGTTCGCTCAAAGTGCTATAACATTTGTTTAGCGACCAATAACCCAACTCCAGATAAGCTGGGGGATGTTGATCAGTAGAACACAAATATGTGCAGATTGGTTACTGATCAGATTGTAAGAATATAAAATTAAACTTTACAGTACCACATCTGCCGAGTTATACTGATCTCATTAATCATATGGGAAGTCAACAGAGCGGACTCATGCCTATTATTGATATTTTCTAATCAAGATCTGTTGTGCTTGATGGTTTGCACTCAGTTATCAGGACCACTTTATGAAGGGTGGCAGCTCTCTTAATGAATAAATGTCTTTTGTTATGATAGGTTATGCTGGAGCATGTATCTCTCACTATCATCAGTTTTGTTTATGATGTAGTAAATGTTAGCCTACACATCCTCTGTTTGATAATTACAATTTGGTTCAACATCAAATAGCTTGTCCTGAGCAGAACTTTGCCACCCCAACAGTCCTCCGGAATTTCTCTCATAGGCCAGATGTCCCGCCTCTGCAGCCATCATGTTCAAACCATCAGTTACATCCTGAATCCATCTTCTCTGTGGTCTTCCTCTTCTTTTCTTTGCCGGTATGCCTCCTTCCATGATGGTCTTCTCCAGCCCTTCTTGTCTTTTTATATGTCCAAAATTTGGTTGCTTTGTGATAATTGTTGGCGATGTGCTACATTTGATTTTAAATTGTAAACACTAGGTTTTGTGTATATCTTTTAGAATACTTAGCTCTTATTTCTTTACGTTCACTGGGAATGTCTATATCTGCAATGTTGTCTCTTGTATAAACATCATCACTCTTGTATAATTTTCTTGTCAGTGTTGTTTCACTTGGTCAGTTAGCTTGTCTCATATCATATTCAGGGCAGTTTTAATCTATGTGCTCTGCTGTTTGTTGTGCCTGTACACATGGTTGAATGATTAATCTTGAACTTTGTATACATGTGTCCTGCAGAGTTGATTGTGGGACACTTTAGTTGAAGATAACATTAGTCAAGTAAAACTAGCACCAACAAATGTGCTTCTCTGTGTTTTAGTGCTCTCGGCAGTTCTACATTGCTCAGTGGTTTCGGGATACAACAGTTGAAGCAGAAAAGACACTCAAAGCACATCACAACACATCAGTAGATGACCAAGATGAAGACTTCAATGAGACAAGAGAAGAAACATCTACAGAATGCATGCAGAATGCTGAAAAGCGAAAATTATTCCTCTGTTCCCAAGTCTCCTGTTCTAACAGACGAAACGCAAATTTAAAGTAAGTTGATTGTCTCATTGGCCATTTTATTTTCAACATTTGTAGCATTTGCTTGTTGTGTGATAATAAACATGTTGTGTGATGATAAACAAGAAAATGAAAAAGGTCTGATAGAAATCTAGTCACAAACCACCACAAAGATATGTTATTTTACAGAAGAATATTAAAGAGCCCCTTGAACTGTAAGGTTTTGTAAATTTGATATCTACTAAATACAAATCAGATCAAATTTAACTAAACAAAATATGCTAATTTGTTGTTAAATGTTTAACATTGTATGTTTGCAATAAGCTTCTCAATGCAGAAAATTATTAGAATTGGGTAGAGAAATAAGAAATCAAATGTTCATTAGACAAACTAGAAAGTTTTTTTTATTATGTTCATTGAATAAAATTGGGATTTACAGATGCTTTTAGAGACAGCTGCACTTTTCTACAGTGTGAATACATTTCATTTGTAAATAATTCTAGTTGTTTGTAACTTTGATACCAGTGTGTTACAGGAACCATCACCATGTATACCATTCACCATCCACTGAAATTGACTGATGACATATCAGTGTCTGCCCTGAAGGCAGGGAAGTGTTCTGTTAACTAATGTTGTATATAGATTGTTCTGTGTATCTGTATAGGCATTACTGAGTAGCAGTGAAAGTATCATTGTTCTGTCTCATTCCAGACATGCTGGAGCCAAGCTGGACTATGATAGTGCATGCCTTGTTGCCAGATACCTATCATCCAAGCGTCCATTTGCTCAAAGTTTTGACATCTATCTAACTCAGGTACTATTAAGTCAAGCATACCTGTCATACATGCATACCATATATTCAAACTTCTTCTGGCATATAATGTGAAGAGGAGGTTTAGAACATTTAGTGACAACAGGTAAAATTCAGGGAAGGAGATATCGTGGAAGACAGATGTTTGATGGTCTGACATTGTGGTTCAACAAAAGATCGATATCAGAATTGATTAACTGTACCAAGTAGAGAGAGTTGTGGAGAGACATGATTGTTGGCAGGCATGTCACATATACACACAATATTGGTCAAAGGAGATACAAGATGGGCTTACATTAACAGTGCATGTAAACTAGGCTTGGTAGGTCAATCAACAGTATAAGTCGGATGATATAGTCATCATATTTATAAGCGTGATACTATGGTTTCAACATATATATCCACAGAATAGTGAACGAGGCACAGTGCAGAAAAGACCATATCTACAGAAAATAAACACTACGACCAATTAAATAACCAAATCAACAAATTACTTTTTGCAGACGATTAAAGTCTAATCTATGAAGATCAGCTACAACATATGAATTCATTGCTAATAGCATGCAGGAAGTACAACATGAAAATCAACACACAAAAGACTGAGACCATGAAAATCGGCAGAACACTAAGCAAATGGACAACACCAGAGTAAAGCAAGTTTCTGAATTCAAATATTTAGGCAGCATTTTCACAGAGGGTGGAAAACTTGATAGAGAAATAGACACAGGATGTCAAAAAGCAAATGCAGTGACCTACCAGCTGGCACCATTACTACAACACCCAAAGATCAAGATGGAAGTGAAAAAAAACAGATGATAAAAGTATTTTTCTACAACACTTTGTTATCAGTGCCAAACTTGGTCCCTGACAGCAACACACACACACACCACAGAAAGCTCACCACGTGCGAAATGAAATGTTTGAGGAAGGCAGTGGGAGGGTCACCAGGAAAGATAGTCTATGAAATGAGGACATCAGAAGCAGAGTTGTCATAATTTTGTGCACCGAATACATCGAAAGACAGCAAATACAGTGGTTTGGACATTTAATGAGAATGGGATACAACCAACCACCACTAACAGC
Source organism: Arion vulgaris (assembly GCA_020796225.1). Lineage (NCBI taxonomy): Eukaryota > Metazoa > Mollusca > Gastropoda > Stylommatophora > Arionidae > Arion > Arion vulgaris. The sequence goes on from CM036769.1 coordinate 2,602,049, forward strand.
ATATAATAAATAAAAAAAAGATCAGGTACTAGAACAAAAGGAAGACCAAGAAAAAGATGGATAGACAATATCAAGACCACACTACATAAACACGGATATAACACAAGCACAACACATCTGTCCCTAGAACACAAATTAAAGTTGCCACCACGACGCATAATGACAAGAGTGGACAACCAATTCCATCTTCCACCTGGGGATAGACAATAGATACTATGGTTTCTGGTGCGCCTTCTGACCTAGTATCGCTGAATTCAACACCTTTTCAGAGGGAGAGAGGATTCATCACTGACCTCCTTTTTAAGCTAGAAAACACTGCAGGTCGTCAGCAGAAGAACATGGACGCCATTCCCCTCCAGCATGGCCGGCCATCCATCGAAAACAAAATTCCCACCATGAACATACATATCCGATGTACAAAATTTGAAAACGTAATGAACCTGCACATAATATAGGAATAGGACAAATCGTCGCTCACCATTGCCACAGTTTAAACACAGCAGCTCGCCGTCATCTTGAAACCAGAAGTCTGTAAGAAAAATCTAAAACTACTGTGCCTTGCAAAAAGATACTATCAAATCTCATTCTTGAACTATTTTGAACTTCATTACCTGCCAGAAAACAGCTGGCATTTTTTATATAATGTAGTCAACACAGTTGTTTCTGCAGTCTGCAAACCTCTGAGATCAAAAAGATGATGAAGACCAGCTTCATGTTCATCACCTAAACATAGCCCTACTGTGATGACATATGATAGTATGATCAAATAGACATGTCTTCTTGGTAGATAACATTAAGTTTACATTAGAAAGTTGGATGCAGTTGTGCATTTTTTGTGAGTGCATAGTTACTTAAATGAATGTCAATCTACAGATCCTGAAGGTGTTGAGTGAAACAGCTGTAGCAGTCAGAACCAAAGCCATGAAATGCCTTACACAGGTTGTCGAAGCAGACCCAGGAATACTTGCTAGGGTAATTTTCATTGTATTTCATTTCTGTTGGCCAGCTTGATGTTTCATATTTATATCCCAAATAAACATTAGCGCCATCTGTCCAAATGTATCTTTCATTTATTTGTGCATTTCTTTGTTATAATCCCACATCAATCTGGTCTCCATTTTTATTATACTCCTACTCCCCATTCTTCTCTTTCCCTGACATCTCCATATCAACGATTGATCTAGCTGTAATGTATTATATCTCGGTATATGCTCACTAATTTACCCAGCATTATCTTCACATTATTTTACGTTTTTCATGTTAACATCTCTCATATTCATGCAATATTTACATGATAGCTATACTGTGTGTAATCATTGTTTTATCTGGACTGTGTATAATCATCATTGTTTTACCTGTCCTACTGTATGTCAACAGTTTTGTCCCCTATTTTCAGCTTTCATACATTTCTCATAAGATTTTTATAGAATAGGAACAAAAAGCTAATTACATTCTGTTGTTGGCACCTGCCCATCTTTGCAAGCAATAGTGTTTAAGTTGTGCTCTAAAGACATCAAAATTTGTGACTAGCAAAACCAATCTGCTTCAAGAAAAGTCTTCCACAGTTCTTACATGTGATTTCTCTCTCGATCCCCTACATGTGATTTCAGGAGCATTGTTCTCGCATGTGAAGAATGAACATTTAACAAGACAGTGGAAAAACATGTGTTTTTGAGTCTTGTGTATCATGTACAGAGAATAAAAAAAACAAATTATCCCGAAAGAACTCAAAAGTGTAAGAAAAACTGACTAATGCTCTAAATAGGAACAAGAAAACTGAAGTGTTTTGAACATATAAAGAGACACAAAGGGTTGGAGAAGACCATCATGGTAGGAGGCATCCAGGCGAAGAGAAAAACCACAGAGAAGATAGATTCAGGATGTAACTGGGGGTTTGAGCATGACGGCTGCAGAGGTGGGACATCTGACCTATGAGATTCCCAAGAATTGTTAGGGTGGCAAAGTGCTGCTGAGGACAAGCTATTTGATGATGATGTTGCCATCTTATGCCTTGATGTATCTCTTTAGGCAGGCATTCAACTCTTAAACCCTTTTGCAATAAGTTTTCCAAATTTCACTCATGATCCTCCACATCCGTGCACTGCCATCCATAGCCTCTTTCTCCCAGAAATCAACGGAAACGCTGGTATCATACATATTCCTTTTGCATACATCGTTATGTCGAGGTTAGAGGACAACCTTATAGAATGGCAACGATAAGGTCTTCTACTTGTCTGCAGTTCCCCATAGAGAAGGAGGTATTTGACCTTTACCATCATCTCAATGTGCTCCATTAATCTTACTTTACAAAGAATGATTATTATAGTAAATATAGCTGTAATACTTGTTCTTCCCAATACTACATTGTTGGTGATCTTATCATGTCAGCTAATGCTTAGAAGTCTTCACCATGCACCACCTTTCGAAGCTATTTAGTCGCATCTGGTGACGGTAGGTGAGGGGGCTTGTTTCCCACCATTAAGAAATGTACTCAATACATATGCCTGGTATACAAGTGTTTTAGTAGTCATCTGTCTGTCTCAAAGACCTTCTTTGTCAGTTTGTTCATTATTGTAGTTAGCCGAAGATGCCACTTAAACAAAGTTATCAACCATTTTCAAAACATAATGATCTTCTTCTTCTCACTAGATTGGGATTTCGGGTTCTCTAATAAAGGCAGCCGTCTGTCTCAGATTATCAGCCACGCCATACAGTCCGTCTTGGACGCTGGTGTAAGTGGACCACCTCTTTCTTCTCAAGTCTGCATACTGGGGGCAGTTCTGTAGATATAATTCCTATGATTTCTGCTTCCCGTTTGTGCCGACCTCTTCCTGCAGTAAGTTTTGGCCACCCTCGTGATGATGGTCTGACATTCTTACCGCATGGCTAAATCTCAGAGGCAGATTGGCGACCGTAGAATCCATTATCCCATTCCGCATTGTGAGGGGTCGTTGCACCATGTTATGCGTCTTATGGCCTGGTGCATCCGTTTTCTGCAAGCATTTGTTTTGGTTAGCATTCCCTAGCGGACACATGCATCCGATTTCAACCAAACCTCCTTAGTCGCCTCTTACGACATGCGTGGCAGGTAACAGTGGTTCTATTCTTTACATCCCAAATTTGGGCCCCGTAACCACTCGGGCGAAACATAATGATCAACTACTTGCAACTCTTCATTGTCATTTGATATTGTTGGTCATTCCGTGAAAGTAAGAATGTTATCGTGTTTGTTATGACACACAGAACATATTCTACATTTGTTTGCATTTTCACTTATTTAGAGCGCATCAGTTAAATAAATTAAGTCCTTTTTCTGCACTGAGTTTATGCATTATCTTTATGTTACTTTATATGTCTGTCTGGTACAAATCTTACTTTATATTTCAGTCTGATATGCAGCGAGGAGTACATGGCAGGTTCCTGGATCAGTCAACTTCAGTCAGAGAAGCTGCCATTGAGTTGGTTGGAAAGTTTATCCTGATTCAACCAGACCTCATTCCAAATTATTATGACATGCTGTCTGATAGGATCCTGGTGAGTTCTCAAGTATTTCATTTTTGGGGAGAAAGGAAAACACTAGTTGATCAGCATCTTCTTGAATACACCTGAAATTAGGACAAAATTGACAGATGAAGCAACTAAACGCTCCGACCCAGTCAGCCTTATGATAGCATCTCAAAGAACCATTGATGCCTATTCCCAAGAATGGGTACATGTCTATACTGATGGATCTGCATTTAAAGCCACCATCAAAGCAGGTTACGGAGTATATATACAATGCCCAGACAGATCATCCGAATAGCTGTTTGATGCTTGCAGGGAGATATGTTCCAATTATGAGGCTGAGATTCATGCGATAGAAGCAGTTTTGTACCACCTGAAGACTGTTTTTGATGCCTTTCCATCAAATGCACAAAACATAATTATTTTCACAGATTCAATGTCTGCCCTTCAAGCTCTAGAAGATGGTGGACATTCTAAATCTGAACTATCCCTTAAAGCCCTAGATATTGACAGACTTATTACGTCACATGACATCAGTAGATCCCTGGACATTCAAACACACCTGGAAATGATAAAGCAGATAGGCTAGCCAAGAAAGGGTCAACACAGGAACAACCAATTACAGCAACAACTCTCCATACAGCAAAGCAAATCCTAATGACAACAAATAAAGAAATTTGGCTGAACAGATGGGCCATGGGAAACACAGGAAGAGAGGTGTACAGCCATATGGCCAGCCCTAACCTTAATGACAACATCAACCACCTTACAAGAAGAGATCAGAGCACCATTTTTAGACTCCGAACCCAATACATAACACTTAATAATCACTTGAACAGAATTCAACCACAACACACTCCAGAGTGTCAACTGTGTGCACATCATCATGAAACCGTTCACCACCACCTCTTCAAATGTCAAGCACTAGATGACATCAGAAAGACCCTCCTTCCTCCAAGGCCAGATAAATGGAACACATTATACGGAACTAAAGAACAACTTACAAACACATGCAGATACCACTACATAGCATTGGGCCGAAGGGCAAAGCTCAAGTGCCGCTGAATCATTGAAGAAGAAGAAGATCAGCATGTCATTTGTTATCCATCTTTCATTACAGCATATTACCTGTTTAGTTGGACTGAGAAATAAAGACATTCTGTCACAACACAGTGTACAGTTTGGTTTTCTTTATTTAACACACATCCACAAGATTGTGCAAACGATTATGGCGGTGTGGTTGAAACACTTGTGAAATATACATGGTTTGTGTCCTATCTTGAATGTGTTTCAGTTCACCAAGTTGATTATTGGAAACCTTGTCAAAATATTTTTATAGTGGATCCAACCGAGTACCTTTGTAACAACTTTACCTCCACACCACATAGACCCAATACAGTGAACCTTCTTAGCACTTTGTGGGAATCATATGGGATTGCTTTACGTAATTGAATCATTATGCTGTTGGGACACCGATAGCAAAGTCGATAACATACTTCGCTAGTAACCACATGCCATACTAATTCCAGGGTTCGAGGTCAACTTGGGAGAAAAAAAATTATGCTGTGTGCATAGTAGATGGTTGGTCTACGGGTTTCTTATCCTTTACTTGGGGATCTAAATTACATGTACCTCAGAAGTTGGAATAAGGCTTGCCTAACTGGCGAGGGACAGTAGTGATAAGGAAAGTTAGCCTTCGTGCAAAGATCAGTCAGAGGTGTCATATTAGGCATGCACACACATACACACTCTTCCCCAACCCGCCCATCCACCTTCTCTCCTCCCTGAATTTATAGCTGGTGATCGGGAAAACAAAAATATATGATGTTGTAACATTCCTGTAATTCTGTGTTGTTTTCTTGCAGGATACTGGAATCAGTGTGAGAAAACGAGTCATACGAATATTCAAAGATATCTGTATTGAACATTGTGACTTTCCCAAGATCCCAGAAATGTGTGTCAAAATGATCAGACGAGTTAATGATGAGGAGGGTATCAAAGTTAGTACTCATTTACTATCAGTTTATTTGTTGTTATTGCTGCTTTGTTGTGTTTTTTTGTTTTTTTATAAAAGAGTTGGACATATTTCATAAACGCAAAAACAGACAAATTGAGAAGTTCTGGAAAAGTTAGGAATGAAGAAATTTTTGAAGGAAGTAAAAAAAATATACAAATCAAATATTTTGGACACTTAGAGAAACATATAATACACAACTTAAGATGCAGATGACACAGTATTGGTAGCAGAAAATGAACAAGATCTACAAGAACTAGTGGACCAATTGGACAGAACTAGCAAGGAATATGGATTAGACATTAACATACAGAAAACAAAAACTATGGTAATCAACAAGGAAATGGAAAAACCTAAAATGAATATAAAAATACATGGAGAATTACTACATCAAGTAAAAAGCTTCTTATATCTCGGTCAGATGATGGCAGATGTATAACAGAAATTAAAAAGAGAATAGGAATGGCCAAGGATAATTTCAATAGTATGAGAAAGTTACTGACATCCAAACAAATTACAAACAGGCTAAAAATGAGAATGATCAAATGCTATATATATCCTATATTAATGTATGGCTCAGAAACATGGACAATGAACAAGCAGTTAGAAGACAGAATTGATGCATTTGAGATGTGGATATATAGAAGAATAGGCAGAGTTTCATGGACAGAAAAACAGACAAATAAACAAGTTTTAGGAAAAATAGGCATGAAGAAACAATTATTAAGAGAAATAAAATTCAGACAAGTAAAGTATTTTGGGCACATAAAAGACATGACACCATGATAAAACATTTACTAGAGGGGAAAGTTGAGGGGGAAGAGCAAGAGGAAGACCGAGAGATAAGTGGGAGGGAAACTTTAAAAATGGACAGGTTACAGTCTGGCAGTGTGCAACACCAAGGCGAAAGACAGGATGCTGGAGATTCATTGCAGCCAACCTTCGATGTGGAGACAGCACCTGATGATGATGAGAGAACCATAGCACTCTGCTGAAAACCATATTGAAGGGAAATGTTGAGGGTAGACAGTCGCACAGTATGTAGTTCCATGGTAAGGAACAAGGAAGTGTTAGAGATCCTATTGCGGTCAACCTTTCATTTGGTGATGGCACCTAATCAATAAATATGTTTGTTTACCATTTTTGTTTTTTAATACTGGAGGCTTTTTAACTGTTAGTTTAATGTTTTCATTGTTAATTTTACAAAAAATAATAATTTAATTAACTAGTTGTGTTTAAAAAAATATATATTTATACTTTTTTAAGAAAATATATTTATACTTTTTTTTTTCAACTGTTCATCTATCTATTATTTATGCTAGGATATTGTGATCTTGTTTTCAACTCTGAACAGTAAATTTAATCAGTCATTCCGTACTGGTGCATTAACATCTATTACACTAGTGTGTTCATTTTGTTTTCTCATTACTTGCTTCATATCTTTCCAGTAGTCCCCTGCATTTGTGTCATAATGTTACTCCCATTATGTATTATTATTTGTCTTTGATCTTCTCCTTTCATTTTTCCTTCAGGTTCAATGACAGCAGTATATAAATTCTGTCTTCTCAGTATATCCAGTTTACGTTCAGTTATGTTTTCTATTCTTGTTACCTTGGTAATGGTTTGTTCCTGTACAGGTCTTTGTTGTAGAGGTCTTAAACTGTAGCTGCAGCACCAATTCATCCTTAACTTGAAAAGTCTTGCACCTATCTTAATCTGACGGGCTGGGCAATCGACTGTACTGGAAACTGAGCACCTGACTACTGGTGCTTAAATCAAACTCAATACCATTGAGCTCTTCTTCTTTTTTGTCTTCCACCGTTTACTTTTTTATATGGAGAAAATGTAGTGATCTTGTGTGTGCTTGTTCTAAGGAACTTTTTATGCCGTTATTCATGTTCTTAAGGCTGTTCTTGATGCAGTCGCTCCATTTTTGCATGGTCTTTCTCTTGCTCTGTACTGTTTATACTTTTTCAGTGTGGCTCTCTAGTCTTAAAGAAATGTTTACAATACTTAAAAAATATTTATGAGTTTTGTTTGCTCTTCTTATCCATCCATATCTCAGAGGTGTTAGATAGTTCTCAATAATAAAACAAAACCTTCTGTTTATTGTCCTATTCTTTCTGTTTAATCTACATCAGTGACCTTTGTAAGATATACAATGTTACATCTGTTGACCTCTACTATAGAATATTCATATGTTAAATATTTGTTCTTATTGTGATGGCATTACTTTATTTTGCAGAAACTGGTCAATGAAGTCTTTCAAAGCATGTGGTTCACACCAATAGGGTCTCGAACTAAGGACACAGAGAAATTAGTTCAGAGAGTTATGAACATCACAGATGTGGTATGTAATAAAAATAGTACTGTGTATCATGTTAGAACACATTAGAAACTTTACCTTGGGTTATTGTTTAAAAGTATCAGAAATTCTATGTTTACCTGCACAAGACATAAAAAGACATGAAGGGCTGGAGAAGAGGAAGACCATAGAGAAGATGGATTCAGGATGTAACTGATGGTTTGAACATGATAAATTTCGAAGGACTGTTGGGGTGGCAAAGTTCTGCTCAGGACAAGCTATTTGATGATGATGACCCGCACAAGTCCATCACAAGTATCACAAGTCCACTGCCTTCAAAGAAAAATAAATAAAATAGCAACCACTTCCTGACTAAAATTATTGTTGCTCCCCGCAGCAACTGTTTATTTATATTAGTCCTCTTATGAGTTCTATTAATTATGGTTTGGTTTCTCTTATTTTTTTACTGCAACTATTTTTTGTGAGATGCTCTTTAATCACTTCACTGTCCTCATTGTGGGCTACATTACAATTTTATCTTTGATTGTATTGTTGTTTCTCTCTTGAATCTCCAGTTTTATTGGGTTTTCTGCGATCAGTTTCCCACACTCAGATATCAAAACAAATAGTTGCCCTCATTAATCCAGTCGTTGGCAAAATGCCCTCATTGGCAATCTACAATTTTTTCTTCAGATTAGTCTCCTGGGCCCAGGCTTGAGCTCTGAAGGGGGGCATATTTGGAGCATATGTTCAAAAACCTGTGGCCATTTTGTGCAGCTTTTATTTTATGAAGATGAACTTGCAGTTTTCAAGGTCCAAATTTTTAACACTAGTTTATCTGTTGCTTTGTCATTTTTTTTAAAAGACTGTATTGTTCACTTTTATGAGCCACGCAGCTTTTGTTTTAGCATCACACTCATCACATGTCCAAACCACTATAATTTATGTCATGATGATACAGGTCAGAGAACAGATCGCTTATAAAATACATCAGAAAGAAAACAATCAACATTCTTTGGACATGTTAGGAGAATAGAAGATCTTGAATACATTGTGACCTGCTGCCTTGCAGGTCGACTGGGGACAGCCAAAGGCTGACGGAGAGTAAACGCTGGCTAAAACCGGACACATTGTCGAAGGATAAGCACCATAGCTCCAAATGGTGCTGAAGATGTAACGAAACACACAAATGCTAAGGCTGCATGAATCAAGATTTCCACATGAATAAGAGAATTTATGGGGAAATTTGGCACATCAGTCTAAGCGGCGATCAAGAAGAAGAAGAATACATTGTGACAATGAGCAAGATATAGGGAAGAGATATATAGGTTCACAGATGACAAATATTCTAGATAGCTCGCAATCATGGCACGGTGTTAAAATAGTATCAGATCTCATAGCTAGAACAAGAAACAGAGAGTTGTGGAAGAACATGATAACCTAGACCTGCTGCATGACACTTGATGATGATGGTTAACATATTCAACACATGATGTAATTCTGGCAATTATTCTGATGTTATTTCTCATATTATCTCTTCTCTGTGTTTATATTTTAATCCTTGTGACATCCACACTGTCACAGGTTTAGCCATTTCATTATTTGATGTTCATAATATTAGACGTGGCGTCTGTGGCCTAGGGTTAGTGACTCTGTCTATTAACCCCGACGTTCTGAGTTCAAATCACGCTCAGGACTTGTTTCCGTTGATTTTAACAAAGGACGATGGCGCCACCCGCTCAGAAAGCAATGGCAAACTACTGAACGTATAAGTGGTGCCTAGAAAATCAACGACTTGTTTACTGTGGTTGATGGCTACGTCCTTTGGGATATGCCACGATTTTCATTTTTCAATATTAGACATGGATGTCTGTGGCTTAGCGGTAGTGAGCTTGATCACGACTCAAGAGTACCTAGTTCAATCTCTGCGAGGCCGGTCTGGAAGCAAATTTGTACCTGTAGATTTATACGAATTATAAAATAGACCTCACTGTTCAAAAAGCAATGGCAAACTACTAAATGTATAAGTAGTGCCTAGGAAAATCGACTTGTTTGCTGTGGTTGATGGCGACCTCCTGTAAAGGATATGCCAGGATTTTCATTTCAATAATAGACCACACTCTCCATTCCTTTTGAGTTATGGCATATATACCCTATCTTTCTCTGTCTGTGTGCATCCTCTTTATTTCTTTTTTTAGTATGATCAACATACTCTATTGCTTATGTCTTGTTGACTTATGTTTCAGGTGGCAGCAGCAAAGGACACTAGTTATGAATTCTTTGAACAGTTGCTGGAGAATGTGAGTTATTCATTCATTGTTGAAACATCTAGTTCACAAATATATGAATAATTAATCTTGTACAATTGTGATATCCTTCGACAACATAAAAAAACCTTTCAAATTGATGAGATATTAAATTTAGAACCAAAATTAGAATATTGAACTCCATGTTAAACCGCTTCTGCTGTTTGAATCTGAAACATGAATGACTGAAACAATAACTTATAAATTGCAAACATTCATCAACTGTTGTCTGCGCAGAATAGAAGGACTCAGATGGTATGGTAGGACCACAAATGAGAAGCATGTGGAGAGAACAAGACAAATTCCAGGGAAGAAAAGCTGCTGGCACTGGATAGAACACACCTTCAGAAAACCCAAGAGGATTATAACAGGAAGGACATTCCTGGAACCCACAGAGAAAGGACTGTATTGAACAGGTGTGTACACTTGAAGATATTGATCCCGGTGAAGAATGGATACCAGTGCCAACAGGAATCGCTACATCCTTTTCTGTATGCATCAAACTTGATAAAGAATGCAGGCAACACAACCCACTTGTCGTGGAGGCAGAGGTTCAGGCATTAATTTCTGAGAACGCATCTGAGCATGATGTAATCATTTATACGGATGGTTCGGTGATTTGACATGTACGGAGCTCGTGGGCTTTCACTGCTCAAGTCGGAGGTGATGTTGTGAAGGAAGACAGTGGTGGTTTTGCCGTGACTACGAGCAGTCTCACTATGGAAATCATGGCGGTTACCAAAGCGATGATTTGGCTAGAATCACAGACTTTTATCCATGCATGTTTTCTCAGTGACTCAATGAGTATGCTCAGGAAGATTGAAACAGGATGGGCTAGGAGACATTGGATAGAATCGCTGGGGAGGTCTCAGCTAACAACGATCAGTTTTATTTTTGTGCCAGGGCATGCAGGTGTAAGGGGAATGAACGTGCGGATAGGCTTGCAGGTATGGCTGCTGTCCAAAGCGGACGAGCAATGGACCAGGCTGATATTATAAATTCCTTAAGGGAGAGAGGGCGTGTACATGATTCACGTAATAGTGGTGAATCCACAACACTAACCAGACTGCAAGAACTCAAAGTTAAGTGTGGTGTAGCTCGACAAGAACGCTATGCTGGCAGACAAAGAAGAATTGTAAACCAACAAAGAACTGGTGTCGTTAGTCGCCACACGCTGATGGACATACTGAGGGAGATATCGGAGCACTTATGGACTAATTTGTTCGACGTGCAGTGATGGTGATCCGACGACTAAACTAAACAGAGAAAGCGAAAGAGACAAACGCCTAGAAATACTTGAAGGTAGAGATTTATGTTTTACGAAAGACTTGAAAGGAGCTGCTAAATATAGGAAGAATTAGCATGAGTTGGTTGAAGACCTATGCCTCTAAAAAAAACTCAAGAAGAAAGAAGAATTGTGTTATGCTCCAACCGCAAACAACTCGCGGGTCAACCCTGCCTCAATTTAATACTAGAACATCTTTGAGAAAGAAGTAGAGGCAGTCGGCATGGTGTTGACTACATTACCCATCATGTCCCATTTGTCCACAAATATTGGCCTAACACTGTATTCCCCAATATATCACATGATATGAAAACAAGTCCTTTACTTGTTACTTTCATTGTAACATGTAAACATTATGCTAATTTGTGCTGTCATCTTTCCTTTGCTGTCACTCCAATAGGAGCATGTATGAGATCCCAGCTTGAAATCTGCACAGAGTGTGCTGTTTACATTTGGTGTCTATAGTAATTTGTTATGATGATAAAGTTGCTAACCCAGTACACACCCCTCTTTGTTTATCTTTTACAAAATTGACATAAAGTCGAAAACCGAAAGATTGACTTCATTACACCAGATTTTACCCCATATGGCTCAGCCCCTCTCCATAGAAATGGCATGCCACCTGGCAAGAGTATTGCAAAAAGCATGAACTCCACAGCTCCTGCAAAATCATAAGGACTTCTGGAAAAACACTGCACTTGTGAACAGAACGACTCAGTTCGGATTCAAACCCACAACCTTTAGAACGTAAGATGTAATAGCTCTGTCCAGTCAAATAAGGGGCTTTAGGATCAACTGTACAAGTGATCTTTGCAGATGAAAACTCTATCCTACATTTTTATTCAGGTTTCTTTCGTGATTTTTAATTATTTCTTTGTGATTTTGTTCATCTTAGTTGTTGAAGAAAGATGATGATGGCAACTACAACAAAACAGCAATAACAGCGTGCAAGCAGATTGTTGACTGCCTGGTGGAGAATGTTCTCAGGATTGAAGAAAAAAGTGTTGGTCAGTATAGTACACCAGTAATCTACAAATTTATTTGTCAATCATGGTTTTTTTTTATTCCGTGTGAAGGCAAAAAACAATATATATAAGTAAATACAAACTTTTTTTACATTGCTAAAAGATATTGGTAGTAGAACTTCATCATGGGAAGGGAACAACATCCACAAGATGGTTAGTATCAAACGTGAATTAAAAATAAAATAATTGGTACTCAGATCTTCTTTGTGGTCTGTTTTATAAGCTAAGTCTAAACTATTAGATGTTATGCGATCAACGTCATGGCACATTGGGCACTCCCATTCGTGATCTGTCCTCTACTGTAGCAGCCATCCTAACGTCCGTCTGGAATTTATATATGTTTGATAAAACACTGCAAACTTTTTTTGCAATTTTACTCAATTCTATGAGTCTATGGTTATTTATTGGTGAAAAATATTCACAATATTGATATTCCTTATTGCTAAACTTAACTTGTTGCATAATATAACCTTGATTTAGCATTTTGTGTTGATTTTAAAAATTAATTTGACTATATATAGCAATACTGGAATGCAAGATCACATGACCGGTTGTGGTCTGGTTTCCAATAATTTGTTAGTCCCGCTAATAAGTTTATAGTTGGCTCTGGTTTGGTACTCAGATCTAAGAGCCATCAGTGAAGATGTGGTTCTGAGACTAGAAATTTGTCATGAAGCTTGGCAGAGACAGCTACAATCATGAATGAGACTTGTTTAACCAATGAGCTTCATGAGCCATTAGCATGTCTTCTTTGTCTGCAACTAAAAGACTTGTTTGCTTAATAAAGGCGTTGGTAGAAATATCTGAATATTCACAATATTTGTGTCTTTCTTGTTGTGCTTTATAAGATTACCTTAATTTGCAAGCTTGAAGAGAAAGGGGGAAGACAGAGAAGTAAATAATTGAATGGCTTGGCCACAAGAAATTGTCAAGACAAGGACACAGACTTGATCAGGGACTCTTGGTCATGTGAGGTGGTGAACAATAACAGTCTACAACTGTTACTTAAAAAAAAATGTTAAACTGTCTGTGTTACCGCTTATTAGGGCGGTATAAGACAGGGGGACATGTAATAATAATAATTCCTCTTGTGCCGTTATACGTTACATAGGGCCTGCAAGTAACTTCTCCATACCGCTCTATCCTGGGCAACTCGCTCAATCTCCTCCATGGAACTCTCCCTGAATATATGAAAGTTAATCCACTAACTACTCTTCTATCTGTTCCAAGCCATCTCACCTCACTTAACCCCAGTATGTCCAGCTCGTATCTCTTCATTTCTTCTACAATTTGGGCTGGCCTCGCGCACAAGTCCTCCTTTTTCATCCGGGCTTGGAACTGGCATTGCCAGAGTTACAGGGGAACATGAGCCTGAGAAATTTAATGGTTGCATGGCTAGTGCATTCACATCTAAATTGTTCAGGTTCTGATTTTACCCCGACAGAAAAACTCCTTTAATCTTACCGGGAATTGAACCCGGGTGTTCTGAATGGGAGCCTGCGTTCTAATCCATTCAACCAGACTCTCCTCTTACATGCATGATAAAGATAAAGATGAAAACTGCCTTACTTCATATCTTAGTATTTCACATAACATGTTAAGACTTATATTACTGTTATATTTACTTAGTGCTTGCTTACAATTAGACATTCACTTCATTTGTTATACTCTCTTTCCTCAGAGAAATCTGATGGTAAAGCAATAAGTGGCCGTCTTGTTGGTTGTTTATCAACTTTGCACTTGTTCAGCAAAATCAAACCAGATCTCATGGTGGAACATGCAAACACTCTACAGCCTTACCTTGACATCAAGTGCAATGTAAGTGCTTTATTCATCCTAACATACAACTTACTTGCTCACTATTCAAAATAATTGTTATCTTATTTGCATTTTTACTTTAAACTTTCACCCCTCGGAGCCAGTATACTGGCTCATGGTATTTGTAGCATGAAAAACCAGTATGTATATACAGGCTAACTCCGGTATACATTGCAATATAAATACATCTGGAGGTCAAATAAATTACAGACTGAACGGGTTAACAGTATGTTTTTTTTTACTTATCTTTTAGTACAACCAACAATTTGATTTGACAATATAAAAATATACAGTTGAACAATGCCAAAATATACAGTTGAACAATGCAACAATTTCAGACTCAGGGAGATTTCATGGTACTTCACTTTGTGGCCCGGATTCTTGAACTTGTGATACCACTAATGGATCACCCAAGTGAGTCTTTCTTAGCACAGGTTGAGGAGGATATGATCAAATTAATTCTGAAACATGGAATGATGGTGAGTATTTGCTGTATTGGTGTTGCTATAACTCTAAAATGGCTGTTTCTTTCTTAAGCTTTTTTATTATGCTAGATCATCAAGTTTGTTGCCAGGACATATTCTCCAGACCCTGACGAAAGTCTAGTAAAGGACTGCCTTCTCTCCTACTCAGTTGTATATAATTGAAGCAGGGCATCGTGAAAGATTTGATTGCTAAATGCTGTATTGTGAAAGATCTCTAATGGTCATGTATCTGCATCTATCCAGCTTTCTGTACTGTAGTTGGTACACTTCTGCAGATCTGGTTGTTTTATCTGGGACATTTGATTCTGATTGCAAGACAGTAAATTGATTTGTGTATAGTTTTCATCTCTGTGACTAGAACTTAGAGCAACTTGTTTGCATCATTGAACATTTGCAGTATACCATGCAAATGTTCAATGCAAATAACATTCACACAGATAAGAAAGGTGACTTTTTAATTTGTTTAGATTTAGTGAGAAAATGCAAGCACATCCACCTTAGAAATTCCAAACATGTACACCCCTTGCTGAGTTATCGATGACTGGGACACGTGTCGCATGAGCGATGATAGAACCCTAGAGAACATTATGTATGGTCAACTTGCAACTGGTACTAGACAGCATAGGTGCCCATTACTACGCTTCATTGACACCTGCAAGCGTGATCCAACTTCATGCAGCATAGAGAAAGAAAAATTAGGAACAGTTGGCCAAAGTTGGCATCCAGTGAGGGATGACTCAGAAAGAAAAGAAGATGAACGCCATCACATGGAGGCAAAAGAAAGGGCAGAGAGACCATTCTCTTCATCAGCTCCAGTTTCACCTGTAGCAATTGTGGCACGGATTGTTACGCTAGAATAGGACATTACAGCCACAATAGACAACATGATTCAGCACAGAACAATGTAACGCAAGACCTATTGTCTCCTGAGATGATGAGTGAGAAAATGAAGATTATCACTAGCTTCAAAACAAAGGCTGTGGTGATATTAAAAAAAATAGAGGATGCACCAGATTACATTTGAAAACAAATTCTGCAGCAAGTCAGACATATAAAATTTTGGGGATCTGCCATAGACTAGAAAGGATGCATCGAATAAGTGCTAGCCAGAAGATTATTAAATACAGTGAAACTATATATGTCACCGACAGATAAACAACAGATGATCAACAGCATTTTCATACCTACTTTGTTTGCATCATCATCAGGTGCCGTGCCTCTGGCGTAGGCGATCATGGATCTCCACAAATCTCTATCTTTGGTGTTTGTTATCAATTCGGATGTTGTTTGCTATCAATTCAACTCTACTGTGCCATGAAGTCAGGCTATCCAAAATTTTCTCTTTCTTTCTTCCTCTGTCTCGTCTACCCACGATTTTACCAGTTGTTACAATGTGTTCTAAACCTCCCCACCTCATCACATGTCCGAAAAATGATGACTGCCTCTTTCTTATATTGATAATAAGTTTTCTGTGTGTCTTAACCTCATTCAACACCTCAACATTAGTCATTTTAGCAGTCCATGGAATTCTCATTATTCTTCTGTAAAACTACATCTCTGTGGCCTCCAGAGATTTTTCTATCTGTTTGTTTATTGTCCTTGACCCGCATCCGTATGTCAGTATTGGTTCTATGTAGCACTGAATAATTCACATTCTGACCTCAACTGACAAGATCTTGTTGCATATGATGCTTCTCATTTTCATGAACGATGTTTTCGCTTGCCCTATTCTACTCTTTATTTCTGATCTGTCATCTGATGTTACCAAGACTCCGAGGTATTTAAATTGCTGCACTTGTCTTAGCTCAGTCCCATTTACTGTGATGGTGCATTTTGACAAAGTCTGCTTTTTTATATGATCATAACTTCTGTCTTCTTTATATTCTTCTTCACGTTCGTTCTTTACGACCAATTTTAATCACTCTTTGTGATACGTTTCATCTCTGTCAAGAAAGTGTATACGTTGCACATTGATTTGGTGGGTCCCTAAACGCATAGACTTGTACATGTTTAGAATATGTGCATCCGATTTCAGCCAAACCTCCTTAGTCGCCTCTTTCGACATGCGTGGCAGGTAACAGTGGTTCTATTCAAATTTGGGCCCCGGTAACCACTCGGGCGTTCATTATATTCAAACTGAGTCCTTTGTTGTTACTTTCTGTCACAACCTTATGAACTAATTTCTGGAGCTCCATTTCATTTCTTGCAATCAAGACAGTATCATCAGTGTATCTCAGGTTATTTATGGTATGTCCTTCCCACAGCTATTCCAACAATATCCTTTATAGACCTACAAATATTTTCACAATACAGTGAGAACAGGTCTGGTGATAATACGCATCCTTGTCTAACACCCTTTTTTTTTTTATCTTCTGGAAAGTTCCTATTTTTTGTCTATTCTTATAGCTGCTGTTTGCTGCCAATATATGTTCTGAATGACTCTTAGATCTTTGCTGTTGATGTTTAAGCTCTCTAACATTTTTGAAAGTTCCTGATGGATTACTCTGTCGAACACCTTGGTGTAGTTTATAAAGCACAAGTATACTTTGTGTTACCAGAGCCAAACATGGACAATGAGCAAAGCGCAGTCTAAAAAAATAACTACATGTGAAGTGCGGTGCCGGCAAAAAGTTACTAACAACACCAGAAAATACAGTCACCAACATCAGCATAAGAAAGAAAGTTGGCACAGAACCTTGCTTAAATTACATTGTGAAACAAAGAATGAAGTGGTTTGGCCACTTAATAAAAATTCATCCAAACTCCACAGTATGCAGAGTCTTCGACAACAGAACATCAGGAAAGAAGTTGAGAGGAAGACCATGAAAAGATGGTTAGATGGCATAGCAGAATCCTGTCAAATAGCAAAAATAACGATCACCCAATCCACCAGAACAGCGCAAAACATAAAACCACGTCACTAAGCAACAACCCGGTAACAGTGTAACGACAGAAGAAGAAGAAACTATATATGATAACATCAGATGATAGATGTAGATTAGAAATAAAGAGTAGAAGAGGTCAAGCAAAACCGTATTCCAGAAAATCAAAAACATCATATGGAATAGATCATTGTCATTTGAAGTCAGAAAAGATTTTTCAGTGCTACATAAAGTACTGACATATGAATGCGAATCATGAACAATAAATAAACAGACAGCAAAATCTCTGAAAGCCTCAGAAATGGGAGTTTTACAGAAGAATGATGGAGGAAATTCTATCAACTGCTAAAATTGAACTCTAACGTTGATGGGATGAAAGAAGTCACAGTACAGAGAAAACTCATCAACATAAGAAAAACGCATTCATCATCTTTACATATGTAATTCATATATATCTATAAACACACTGCATGTTACAGTATTGCTAAGACACATAATACAGGGAATCATTTGACAACTTGTTAACCTTCAACCCATCATCAGGTGGTTCAGAGTTGTATCAGCTGTCTAGGAGCTGTTGTGAATGATGTTAGTCACAACTATGAGCTAGTCAAGGACTGCTTCAAGAAGTTTTACGGTAAGAATTTATAAATTTGTTTTCCTCTACAACATTTACTATGTAATAATAGGCGATGAGGATGCTCTTTAACTATAGTGATAATATTTTTCTTATATGTCATTTCATCTATCGTTTACCTACATCTTTCTTTCTTTCTCGAATCCTGTATGCCTCACAGCGTCAGGTCAGGAAGAGATTTCTAAACGGGCCCTAGTATGCGCTTCGTAGATAGTCTTTCGTCGCCTCTATTATCTCTGAGGTCCATCTTTGCGTGGCCGGCCTTTTGCTTTGTACCCATTGTATCGGAGCAGCATTGCTCTTTGGGGTGCACTGTCTGATGGTAATCTGCTTACGTGACCGAACCATTTAATTTGTTGTTTCTTGATGAAGTCTAGTACTGATGTTGTACCCACTTTTTCCTGATGTCTTCATTTCTCAACCGGTCTCTTCTTGTTACACCCAGCATTCTGCGTAGACACTTCATCTCTGTTGTGACTAGTTTTCTTCTATCGTTTGTTGTCAGCGTCCAGGTTTGGCACTGGTAACATAATGTGGGAGAAAGATTGTGTTGAACATTGCTCTTTTGTGTTCATGGTGACGTGTTTGCATCTTAAAATTGCGCCATTTGCCCTATCATTTGGTTTGCTTTGTTGCATCTGTGTTGAATTTCATTAGTTATTCTTCCATTTGCTGAAAAAATGCTCCCCAGGTATGTGAAATCTTTTGCTTGATTTAGTAGATGATTATCGATGGAGATGTTGGTAGTGTTTTCCTCTCTGGCAAATGTCATTACTTCTGTTTTGTCGATGTTAATTCTCATGTTGTATTCGTTACATGCTAACTGGAGTCTGTTGATGTGTTGTTGTAGCTGTTCTTCTGTTGTTGATATGATTGCCTGATCGTCTGCAAAAAAAAATTCATTTAAGAGTTCTCCGAGGTTGTTTCCTTCGCTGGTGTTAGCTATTTTACAAATGTGGTCAATGTACGTTTACCTACATAACTTATCTATCCTATGCTACTTCAAATGTCAAGAGTGTTACACAAAGCACAAGCTCTATAGCTGCAGCAACAATCCTAGGGATCTCATACAAAATTTGCACGTGTGACTCGGTTCCCACAAAACCTTCAGAACGACAGACAAGCATCTTAACCACTTTGCCATAGAGACCCACAGAGTTAGAGAGAACAGGCATTTCTTGTGTCTAAAATAATGATCACTCATAATGTTGTTGTGCTAGGAAGAACTCAACGCAACTAAACTTATTCCTCATTGCAATTTGTTTGCAGTATTTATTATCATCTTTTTATGTACAGTTTTACAGGAACAGACATGTACATGAGTCTGATGAAAGTATTCATGTTCGATTAGAATTGGCAAATTTCATTTACATGTAAAATAGTTCATGTATATATACAAGTCATGACAAGTGAGTGGAAACAAAGTTAAAGATAGAGCTTTGTATTTTTGTATAGAAGTAGGGATAGATTAACTGATTGGCTCCATGAGCGCTGGGAGCGCCACTGTGTATTTCTTTAGATCTGTTTTAAAGAAAATTCATTTATCTACAAAATGGTTATATTACGCATAAAAATCGGTTAATAATTAAGGAAACTGCAGCTGAATTTGTACATACACCTGCAAATGGAAAATAGGACATAAATTCAATTCAGCCACTATCCATTTTTTCAATTTGGTAGCCATTCAGTTAAGTAACAAATTAACTTAGCAAAGAGAATCAACATAACCTTTATTGCGCTGACATCTTGAGCATTAGTCATGGCAAGTTACTTGAAAGAAGATCAGCATAGCATCCAATATGCTGAGATATATGAGGATATATGTAAAAAGAACTGTATCCGTACAAAATACTGTACTTATATCGATAATTTTAACAGTATTTTGTTTTGACATGTTTCACCATTGCTACAGTTTTACAGGCAGTCTTCCCTTATATTGATAATGAGTTCCAAAGAAACATGGAAGTATTCTACATGATGAGATACACATAAGTTATATATGTGTTATATATTTGTTTCCACATCATTAGTCACATGATTTCTACATGTTTCTGATGTTGACATGTTCGTCACAATGTATTTATTATAGGATATTTTTATATTATTGTGCAGGTGTCTTGTTGAGACTAATGATAGACCACAAAGCAAACAAAGACTGCCCAACACTGAAACAGAGACGTCCTACATTACTCAGAGCTCTCTTCACAGTGGGTCTCTTGTGTAAACACTTTGATTTTGATTCCCCAGAAATGGGAGAAACAAAGGTAAGCTACAAAAGTATTTATTTATCATTTTTAGAGATACTGTGCATTTTTTTCCCCATTTCAAATGGTTGACCATTGAATGTGAAACTCTATGCGCATGATACAGATCAAGGTCGGTTATGTACGAAGGCAGTGGATGCAATTAATACAAAACTGGTCAATCCAGATACTTACCTTCATCTTTGTCCTGGATCACACTGGGGTGAAGGGCAATGAGAGAGCAGACGTACTGGCAGGCAATGCTACGATTGAGAATGGGTCTTCTATGGACAGAAGCGACCTCATTAACGCTTCAGAGAAAACACACGCTCTGAAGATTTCAGCTACAAAAATAAAGGGTATTTTCTATCTCTGTTGCACAAGTTGTGCATACCGATTGGTGCGGCAAGACGGAAAAACTGCAAGAGAAAACCCAGTAGATACATCAATCAACACAGAAGGGGAGTTGTTAGCCTAAACACACTGAAATACATGCTTGGGAGGAGATCGGAGCAATTATGGACATGTCCAATGTGTGATGAAGATGATCCTAAAATGAACAATGAATGTGAAACAAGCTTTCCAGCAAGCCAACAGTGGTTTAATCTAACTATGCTTGTAAAATTTTGAAGAGATTTTAAGAACTGGTAAACATGGAATAGATGAAAACTAGTCACAACAGAGATGAAGTGTCTACACAGAATTCTGGAAATATCAAGAAGAGACCAAGTCGGAAATAAGGCATGCTTGCTTGTTTACTTTTCTGATGTCAGTTCATATTTGTTCTGACCACTTACTATCTGCAGACTTTTGGAAGGTATAGTCAATGGGAAAAATGCACTTCAAAATTAAGTAGATAACACTCTTCAACAAACTTTTGTTTTGTGGTAAATGGTGGATGTTTGGTTGTAGAGTTTTATACTCCAATTGATTGCACTTGATTCCAACAATGTTTGTAAATTATTTTTTGTCATGTACCATTCCCTAGAAAATGTGTGTACAACATATGGTAGGATATGGCACAGTATTCATGCTACTGAAATTAGATCAGGTGTTCTTGAATGGTTGCAAAATAGGATGTAATAGCTAAGGGTTGGCATTGCATCGCCTTTCTGCAATCATCTTGCCTGACAAGTAAAGTTCAGTCACAGCATTAAGGCCATGTCTTGCACCTTGTCATTGAAAGATGCTTCGCAAATGTCTCAGTTCTGCTAAACTTCTTTTGTTACATGTGTAGGGCATTTACGCCAAAGATGAAATAGAGGGCATTCACTGTATCTGTCAGGAAAGCATACCACCTATATGTTGGTTGTAAAGTGGGTTATCAAGATAAAATGTTGGCATGCATGCTAATATCAAACAATGGGTAACCACAATAGATATCAACCCACTGCCAACAGCACCAACATTTTATAGACAATGTTGCCGATTTTGCTTCTTGTGCATAACTATGATTTTTAAACATTTGTTTCAGGTGTGTGTTAGAGAAACTGTATTTGATGTACTGTCCTACTTTGTTGGCCATGAAGATGAGGAAGTCCAGCTCAAAGCTTTGACAGCCATTGGTAAGATGTCTGTCTAATGATTGTGTCAAACACTATCAGTTCAACTTTTGTTAAGTTAGTTATTTGTCATCAGCAAGGAAAAACTAAACAACAACAACCAAGGGAAACATTTTTAGAATGTGATGGTTTAGATGTATGAAACATCAAACAGCTACATCATTTAGAGTACTGTGCTGTTAATGTTCAGGGCAAGTATCATCTCCACATCAAAGGTCAAATGTAATTAATCTGACACATTTCTTTCTTATGTCAGGGTGGTGCATTCTGCCGAACTGTTCTTTGTCCCATTTCTTTCTTTATTTTTTAAGTTTTTCCTTTCCACTCCTCGTAGAGCATAGGACCTCAACAGTTGTTCGCTACTTTTCCCGGTTTATGTCTGTTTTCTTTATAGCCTCTCAAGACAATTCAGATCCCTTCAGTTCCACAAGAAGACTGTCAAAGTCTGTTTTGTACGTCATGTTTTCCTTGCTGGTTCCACTCAAGTGCTTGTCTAGTGACTCTACTGTGTTTTCCGTAGGGTATGCCAGCCCATTGCCATTTTCTCCATTTCTTAATAGTTCAGATTATTTTATTGCTGATTTATATTATAAATTCTTTGATGTAGAAATTTGGAACTCTGCATTTTCAACTCGGGCAAAATATGATTAGGCTGTCAAACAGAAATTGTCAACCAAGATCATCACTTCTAAACTGATAACTTACACCAAAAGTCAGCTATGTCACATACTTTGAGTCTGATGGGTATAATTAATAAAATTAACAGGATTGGGTAAGATATCAAGACAGCTACTAATACAGCTGAAAATTGGAACAGTGAAGTTTAATTATATACATTGTCAGAAAACAGTCTAATAATGCTTGGGATGAAATTCGCATGAGATAAGAATGTGTGACAAATGGTAAAAGATGATGTTAAAGAAACTTTGATCTCCACCAACAAAATTCAGTAGGATTTTCCAGAAATTACAACTTTTTTGAAAAGAAACAGTTGTAACCTTATGTTTCATAGAAAGTATGAAGTAGTAAATTATGCATCTAACTGGAGCCCACATGAAACAGTACAGGCTGAATAACAATCAAAAATAATTCTATAGCAATAGGAAACGTTGAAGGCCTGTAAGCATTTTCTCCGATATTTCTATATCTCTTAACAACATTTGTTTACTAAGGCATCCTCTCTTTCCTGAACCCTTTGCTTCCCACTTCAATGCCTGCTTTGGTATTCTTTGATCATATCTTCTAAATGTATGCCCAACATATCTCCCATCTTCTCCTTCTTATGATAGTTGTTACTAGTGGTTGACCAGACATCTGTTTTCAAATGCATTCAACTTACTTTCATCTTTAGTCATTTTCCAATAAAAGTAAATGGACAATACTTAAGAGAACACAATTATATGTCCTATTTTTTCCAAATGCTTAAGGGGGGATTCGGGTCTTGAAAATCAAGAATCTATTTTCGTTGTTTTCATATTAAAATAAAATTTGTATAAGCATTTTGAAAGAGTATGACTTAGAATAGTAGAAAAAATTAGTAAAAAAAAAAATGTCAAAGTGTTGCCATGGAAACAATACAAAATGGCTACCAAAAACAAAATTTCAAATCCTAAGGCTCTGAATCTAATGAATGTAAATGAATTCTGTTTTCACTCTAAGTGCGCAATTGCAATATCTAAATTATTACACATGATTTTAGGATATATTAAATATTTAATTTGTTATAAATTTTTGGGTAAAAATTTCCTCAAAATTTGGTCAAAAAAGCTGTTTTTGGAGGGTAAGTTTACACAAAAATTCATAAAAATGTAATATTTAATATATCCTAAAAAGAATGTGTAATTTTGTAGATATTACAATTGCTCACCTTAGAGTGAAAACAGAATTCATTTATATTCATTAACTTCAGAGCCTTAGGAATTTGAAATTTTGTGCTTGGTGGCCATTTTGTATTGTTTCCATGGCAACGGGTTGACTATTTTATTTTTTACTAATTTTTTCTACTATTCTAAGTCATAATCTTTCAAAATTGTTATACAAATTCTACATTAATACCAAAGCAACGAAAAAGTTTCAAGACCAGAGTCCCCCCTTAAGGAATATAACAATTGATGATTAGTTTCTAGCATCATATTTAGAGTGACTTTGTTATAGTATAACACTAAGAAATACAATACTCGAGATGTGCCAACTACATCAAACTTAAGATCTCATAAATTTGTATGGTTTTTCTATTTCAGGTTTCTTTGCTTGTAGACATTATAACTTTATGTTGGGTCCAACCCTGAAAGAACTTTACACAAGACTTCTAACTGAAGACTCAGCTTCTGTTAAACTTCGGTGTCAGGTAACAATGCTTTTATATTATATATATATATAGCATTTCTAACTTAGACAGCATCAATAATGTACCTGATCTTTGGTATGCTTGTGTAGTCGAGTGATTTGAATTATTACTCTTTATTATCGAAAGATACTGAGATTAATTTTCGGTTTAGACACACTCCAGTTGACCCAGCTGAAATTGTGAACATTGCTCGCTGCGTTAGAGAAGAGGGAAAGTTAACAAGAAAGGGAACTAGTTACCTGATCTCCAAATGTTACGGCCTAGTATTGCAAGGTCTCCAACACTTACTTACACCTATGATATTGTGTATGTGGTCATATTTACCTGGAGTGTGGAACAGATAAACGTAACACGTTAAGTGTTTGTCTATTGACTCGGACACACAAGAGTGTTGTGATTTCAGTTCCACACTTGCTAGGACTTGTGCAATAGTGCCTAGAAATGTAAAGTTACTGGCACTTCATACCCTAATATCTGAAAAGGCTGCTGGAAATTATTTTTTTTAATGTTAGTATTTACCTATTTTAAAATATTATTTCTGGAAATATCTTTTGTCTCAATAGTATTTAATAATAATAATAATAATAATTCCTCTCGTACCGTTATATGTTACATAGGACCTATAAGTAATTTCTCCATACCGCTCTATCCTGGGCAACTCGCTCAATCTCATCCATGGAACTGATGCCTATATTCAAACTTGCCTCTCTCAGCAAAGTTTGTTTCAGGGTCTCCTTAGGTCGACCTCTCTTTCTTGAACCCTTTGCATCCCACTTCAATGCCTGCTTTGATATTTGTTGATCATTTCTCCTCAAGGTGTGTCCAACATATCTCCATCTTCTCTTTCTTATAACAGTTGTCACTAGTGATTGACCAGACATGTCTCTGATTTCATCACTTCTCCTGAATTCGTTCCATTTTATATTCATTATTTTTACCAATCTATTTTCAAATGCATTCAACTTGCTTTCTATATCTTTAGTCATTTTCCAACTCTGGCTGGCATATGTTAGGATTGATACATTTGAATTGAAAATTGAATAATTTAGTTTTAATACTATATAATTTGCAGTTCCATATTTTATGTAGACTTTTAAGGGGGGATTCAGTAGTGTGGGGGTCATGAAGCTATTTTCATTGTTTTCACATTAATGTAAAATTTGTATAACCATTTTGAAAGACTATGACTTAGAATAGTAGAAAAACCCAAAATTCATTAAAATGTAATATTTAATATATCTTAAAAAACACGTGTAATATTTTAGATATTACAATTGTGCACCTTAGAGTGAAAACAGAATTCATTTATATTCATTACTTTCAGAGCCTTAGGGATTTAAAATGTTGTGTTTGGTGGCCATTTTTATTGTTTCCATGGCAACACGTTGACATATTTTTTAAAAAACTCTTTTAAGTCATGATATCTCAACATTGTAATACAAATTCTACATTAATATGAAAATAGTTTCCAGACCAGAATTCTCTCTCTCTCTCTCTCTCTTTCCTCCCCCTCCCTTCCAAACAACCCCCAAAAAAAAGCGCTGATGTTGCTTTGCCAATTCGTATCATAATTTCTCAATAGTATTTGGTTAACAATTAAAATGTCAATAGAAATCAAACCTGTGTAACATTCTGTAGTTATTCTGCATTCGTTTAAAATGCTCATTCTAGTTACTGAGAGTTTATCTTCAAGTTGAAAAGACTGCAGTCCCATAGTTTGATCCACATCTCATCCGTGTGGTACCGGGTCCCACAAGGAAAGAAAAGAATAGTACCACTGCGACCTACAAGGCATGTCGTAAGAGACATCTCATGTAGGACCTAGGGAAGCTACCTAGTAAATAAAAGAGTTGCAGAAATTGGATGCACTGACCTACTTGTAGGCACATAACTGGCACAACATGCAATCACTTATGCTCAGATCACATACAAATCACACAAAGTGGTTAACAAGTGGTTGATATGAAGCATTTGAATGA
This sequence comes from Arion vulgaris, assembly GCA_020796225.1. Taxonomy (NCBI): domain Eukaryota; kingdom Metazoa; phylum Mollusca; class Gastropoda; order Stylommatophora; family Arionidae; genus Arion; species Arion vulgaris. The sequence goes on from CM036769.1 coordinate 2,628,441, forward strand.
GATCCACATCTGCACTCAGAGTTGTAGTGAATTCTGACACTATTTTGATTCATTTTTTCTCTCTGAAACAGGTTTTGAGAAATTTGCAAGTTTATCTCACTGAAGAGGAACTACAAATGGCAAAATCTGATGCTGAATGTAAGTTAATCCAGTCATCGAAGTATTTGAAATTGTTTTTCTTTTGTTTTAATTTCCTTTGAAATTTTCAGAAAACAAATGTATCTATTATTTTGGATATATAAAAAATGTCTTGTAGCCTTTGCTGACCGTAGAGTGTAAAATTTCAGATTTCTAATTCAAAGTATGCAGGGGGTAGGTGGGCCAATGCCTACTGTAACTTGTGGAATCTTGGTTGTGTGAACTCATAACCCTTTTTTGTTCATCCATAAAGCAAACATTCTATGCATTGCTCTACTATTCTGCCTCATCTGCAACACAGAATAATAAATATAGTGAGACCACTTTTACAACAGAACTTCTTCTTTGCGTTCGTTCTTACGACCAATTTTAATCACTCTTTGTGATATGTTTGATCTTTGCCAAGAACGTGTATACGTTGCACATTGGTTTGGTAGGCCCCTAAACACATAAACTTCTACATGCTTAGGACATGTGCATCCGATTTCAGCCAAGCCTCCTTAGTCGCCTCTTACGACATGCATGGCATGTAACAGTGGTTCTATTCTTTACACCCCAAATTTGGGCCCGGTAACCACTCGGGCGTTACAACAGAACAATAGCTAAAAAATAATTTGACAAATAAACTAAAATAATGAATTCCAAATAAAAAATAGATGTTCTCATACAGCCCAATGGTATCATCCTGTATCGGCTTCATTATCATATTACATTAATAGTGACTATAATTACAACGAACTGAGCTAGGTTTCTCATTGTTGTTGTTTATGTGTTCTATATTACAGGGAAGAAACATTCCAAGCAAGAGGACCTGAAAGAAATGGGTGATATACAGTCAGGGTAAGAAATTCACTGATAAACATGTCTGATTATCTTATGTTCATATTATGTTATTAACCTTCATTTCTGCTATTTTCATCACATGTCCGTCTCTTTCTACTCTTTTCAAATGTTCAGTGTGTGTTCCCTCTCTTTCTACTCTTTTCACATGTTCAGTGTGTGTTTCCTCTCTTTCTACTGTTTTCAAAAGTCCAGTGTGTGTTTCCCTATATTTCTACTGTTTTCAAAAGTCCAGTGTGTGTTTCCCTATCTTTCTACTGTTTTCAAAAGTCCAGTGTGTGTGTGTGTGTTTCCCTATCTTTCTACTGTTTTCAAAAGTCCAGTGTGTGTGTGTGTTTCCTATCTTTCTACTGTTTTCAAAAGTCCAGTGTGTGTGTGTTTCCTCTCTTTCTACTGTTTTCAAAAGTCCAGTGTGTGTTTCCCTATCTTTCTACTGTTTTCAAAAGTCCAGTGTGTGTGTTTCCCTATCTTTCTACTGTTTTCAAAAGTCCAGTGTGTGTGTGTTTCCTCTCTTTCTACTGTTTTCAAAAGTCCAGTGTGTGTGTTTCCCTATCTTTCTACTGTTTTCAAAAGTCCAGTGTGTGTTTCCCTATCTTTCTACTGTTTTCAAAAGTCCAGTGTGTGTGTGTTTCCTCTCTTTCTACTGTTTTCAAAAGTCCAGTGTGTGTGTGTTTCCTCTCTTTCTACTGTTTTCAAAAGTCCAGTGTGTGTTGTTTCCTCTCTTTCTACTGTTTTCAAAAGTCCAGTGTGTGCCCCTCTCTTTCTGCTGTTTACAGTTTTGGTCAGCACCTGTCCCTCTCTTTCTGCAATTTTCAAATGTTCAGTGTGCATGCCGCTGTTTTCAATTCTGGTCAGCGTTTGTCCCTTGTTTAGTTTTATGTCCCCTCTGCTGTCTGGCATAATTCACTTGTGAACTGAATTCATTTTGACATAAGTGATTAAAAGTCTGTTTCCAGCTTTTGTGCACTTTGTCTTGTTTTTTCCATATTTTGGCAATAATTTGAAAGTAATTCGATTTGATTTGTGTCTTAATTACAGTGATAAGTGAAAGAAAGACTTATGATGTTCCACTTATCTGAAACCTAATATATTGTTTATCCTCACATTAAGTATTGTTTGGAATGCTATATATTTATTTTAAGTGGTACATTATCAAGGCCAATCTAACATTGAGAGCATTTCATAACAAAATCACAAAAAGAATACTATTGTAACTGCGTAAGAAGAGAATTATGACAAATACCTTTTCTAAGACTGCTAGTGTGTCTTCATGTGGTTAGAATACTAGCTTCATGGTTATATTCCTTCATCCTTTCCCAGTTAGACACATTCTAGTGTAGGTAGTTCAAAGAATACATGTACGACTCGCTGAGTTATAGCAGGAATAAAGTTAGTGAGAAATAGAACTGACTACATCCTCTTCAAAGGATGAGTTATTGGTTACTGAACTGACATCATCGCACTTCAAGCAGACCCTTAGGCTTTCAGTCTCCCACAACGGATGACAAATGATATGCATACTAATGGTTCATGTGGCTCGCTGGTTAAATGCATTCCTCACTCTGCTCCTCAGGCATCCAGTTATACTTGGACAACGGGTAACTCCAAACTCCTTAAATCGCTGGATCTATTCAACATCTATTTTAGTGCCTTCATCCAACAGACAGTCGTGAAGAGACCGAAGAACATTCCCCTTATCTATCTTCAACTCCCCAACAAATAATGATATTAACCCTTTCGCTGCTACATACTTTCTGAAGGCTGAGCTAAAAATAGTTACTTTGTTTCTAGGTCACAAACATGCCTATAGCAGTGACAGTAGAAATGTATAACGTGTTACACGTCTTTAGCCCACAGAGGAGAGATAACAGACGTGTTAATGCGTCTTTAGAAGTAAATGGGGAAAACTTATATATATATATGTCCTTAGCTGCTAAAGGGTTAATGCAAACCCTGTTCGTTCTCTCATTGCTGCAAACACCCGCATGCCCAGGACAATAGACAGCATCCGCTCATATAGCAAACTGCATTGTTTTTGTGGATCTTCCTAAGCATCGACCAAGAGTCAATACAACAATACAGAGTTAGAGAAAGAAAAAATTGAAGAGTAAGAGAACTGACTACACATCATCTTCAAATACAGAGTTAGAGAAAGAAAAGTGAGGACACAAAACATGTTACCTGTATTTAGTTATAGTCATGTATTTTCATGGTTAGAACTTCATACATATGCTGTCATTATTTAGTGTGGACTCTTTATTTTACCACCAATGTAAACATCCTCTACCTTTACATAGGTTTGAACCAATATCCTCATGGCTGACATTGTGGCACCCTAACCACTCTGCCAACCACCCAGCAGATGCATTGTTATGATATTTATTTATCAGTATTTTCGAATAGATCTGAAATATCATTGCACTGTGCACAACTCCAATGATAATTGGTTGTCATGTCGTGATGTCCTAGGTAATGTGTCTCTAAATACTGATCCAAGTAGCAGTAGAAGGTGAATCTATTTATATTATATTTGTTGACAGAATGGCTAGCACAGTGATGCAGGTTTACCTGAAAGAACTCATGGAGGCATTCTTTCATGAAAACTCACAGGTTCGGATGACGGCACTCAGTGTTGTTACCCTTGTGTTAAAACAAGGTCTAGTTCATCCTGTCCAGGTACGTCATTGTGTTTATTATTCTGTAACTGTTGGATTGTATATCAGATGTCATTGTAATATCAGTGTGGATTTTATTTATTGTTGACCAGTCTGTCCACTAGTTTCAAAGCAAACATTGACTATTGATTAATAATGAACCCACAACCCTTTTGTGTCTAAGTTGATAGGCTGACGATTATTCGTTACGCCAATCTTTTCCAGCAATATTACTATTGTTACAAGTTGTTGTGTCTTCCTAATATCATACTTAACTTAGTCCCTTCTCTTCTGCCCTGGGGTGTAGAGTCATCAAGAAATAACACTTTGCGATTCTATCAGCATTTCTCACTTCTATTCTTTTTCTTCTTCACCCTTATGGAGGCATAGGTCCACGTCCAAGGTAATCTTTTCCAGATCTTTCGCCCCCATTTTCTTGCATTCTGTTTCCAACTCCTGCCTCCAGTGGTTCCTGGATCTCCCCTTACCTCTATTACTCTGGGGGTTCCGTCAAAGGGCCTGTCTCATGATGCTGTCAAGAGGTCTTCTCAGTGTGTATTCTATCCATCACCACTTTCTGCCCCTATATCTCTTGTTCCACCTGTCGTTGTTCCACTCTATTCCACAGTTCCCTGTTTGTGATCCTGTCATATCATCACAGATGGAGTTTCCTGCACAGGCATCTATTGATGAATTTCTGCAACTTCTGGTTATGGTTCCAGTCAAAGCATCAGTCTTGCACTTAATAGTTATTCCTCATATACTAAGTAGAGGTTGTTTAGAAAGGACACCACGCAATACTATAAATCTGGCCTAATTCCAGTCCAAGTTTCTGTCGATCTGGCACTTTCCAGTGTTGTTCTTTCATTGTGCTCTAGGACTGGATCCCTGACTCTTTGCCCAACCTAAATCATGAAGTTCAATCACATCAATCATTTTTGCTACAAAGGCAGTGCATATTTGTGATAGATTTACCTCTGGAAATTTTTATTGAGCCAACTGCGTCTGAATATCATCTTTTGACTTTGAGTATATGAGAAACTTGTGTACTAATCTGTTACTTATTTGCAACTTTGCCATGACACACTATCAAAGCTCTAGTGTCAACAGCAATGGTTGAGAACAAATGTCACCTGATTTGCTTTGTTTCTTTATACTAACTCAAATATAATCAACATACCATACCCATAATCTAAACTTGCAAATTTGCGCTATCAGTTGCACTCCGGACATGTCCATTGGTGCTCTGATTCCAGCATCAACAAATCCGGCAGCATCCAGTTGCCCAACATGCAAGTATGATGATGATTAATCAATTTTTGTGCATATTTGGTATATCATTTCTTTTCTGGCAGTACCAACATCAACACCCATCTCTCTCAATCTCGTCAGTGACTGGGATTCATAACCCCAAAACTTCTGTTCAGAAAGATTCGATGCGTTTAGAATGTCATTTTTATCCATTGCAGTTCCCTCTGATATCGTAGCCATGCCAGCCAATCTATCAGCTTGTTCATTACCCTGGTTCCTGTGTGCCTAGGGAGAAAAATGGTGATTTCTCTGATCTCTGTCTGTACCAGTACCTCCACCCATTTTTGTCTCACCATTCCATTTTTTTACTTTACGAATCATACTCATGGAGTTACCGAGCATGAAAACACAAGAGTAGTTATGAAGTGCGAACCACATCATTGCCTCAGTAACAGCCTGTATCTTCATTGTCAAACTACTTATGGTTGTTGCGTATGCTCCACTAGCTTTTCTTTTAATTTTTCCTCCTCATGAGCATGCTCAAAAAACCTGAGCACATCATTGTTGGCGATTGACTGAACCATCAGTGTAAATAACTACATCTGTTTCATTGAACGTCATTCAAGAGGGCCTCAATCTCCTTTAATATAATTAATTAATATCTAACAAAATTATCTCATTGTACATCCAGACAGTTTAGCAAACTTACATAGACATCTGCTTAATGTTCAGTACAATAGTTTATATTGTGGTATTTTTTAATAACGATAAGCTTACTGAAAAATTACATTACTATTTTCAGTGTATTCCATACTTAATAAGCATGGGGTCTGATTCTGAGCAAGCCATTAGGGTCAAAGCTGACCAACAGTTGCAGGAAATTGAGAAGAAATATCCTGGTTTCACACATGTGAGTGATAATTTGTTTTCCTTACCGTAACAACTTATTTTATTCAGAATTGTTATTTGTAACTGAGATTTCATATATTGTTTTGTGTCTTAATCACCTAAATCAATTTTTTTAAAACTTATTTTCATTTTTCTTATCATTTTCACCTCAGTGACCATATTAGTAGCATTATCATTTGATTCAGATTTGGCACCAGATATCTTCTGATGTTGATATTATCATCATGTATTTGTCAATCATGATTTCCACAAATATATGTTGCCAGCGTTGTCTATCAGAAACGTTGCTGGCACTCTTCCATCTCATGAAGTTAGACTTTTCATTATCTTCCCTCTCTGTCATCCTATCTCTTTTCTACATAATTTTTCATGTTCTCGCAATATATTCTAATCCATATCTTCACATTACATGCCTAAAAAATAAATACAGCTTCCTTCTGATGTTTATATTTTTGGGAATATTTCTATATGTCTATGTACAAACTAATGTTTATGCTTTTGCAGATGAAAGCCCTTCAAGGGATGAAAGCTTCTTACAGACTTCAGAAGGTGTTCCACTCCAGCAACCCAATGGAGCCAGTGAGAGGCCGTCGTTTTAATGAAGAAAATCAACCACAAGCACTCAATGCATTCCTTTACTCCTTGTTACGGCCCAACAGATCTCATAGACGGGGCCTAATGACATCTATTCTTAACCTTTTTGATGATTCTGCTGTAAGTTTTATAAGCAATAAATCACATTCTTTTTTGTGTTTGATGATGTTAAATGTTTTGCTTAGGCAATCTATTATTGTCTTTTTAATATATATATATATAATTGTTAAAGCTCATTTAAAATATGACCAATATCAGTGAGCTGGGGATAAAAGGAGATGGAAGTGGTTGAAACATACATTAAGAATGCAGAAGACCAGACACCCACATATGACTGAAATGGAATCCAGGAGGCAAGATGGTTGCGGGGAGACCTAGAGAGTCCTGAAGATGAAATGTAGAAAGAGAAGAGATGGAAATGACCTGGAATGAACTAAGCTGACTTGCTCAAAACTGGTCTGGTTGAAGGAAATTATCTGGAGCTGACTGGAATGTAACGTTAAGTTTCTTCATATTGATAGTAGACACAAAATTTGTACAGTTGTCCGGGAACCTACTGATGCTATCCTGCAAATCAGATTCCAAGGTAGCAAAGAGGTCATCATCAAAGAGTATCCCTTGTGTAATCTGTCTCAACCTTCGCTTAGGGCTTCCTGCAGTTTAACAGCCTTCTAGCTGTATCTGATGTCGATTTCTCTGTCCCCATCCCTAAAGACATCTGTAAGAATTAACATCGAACAGGATGCTGAACAGTGAAAGTTCAAGTACTCAACTTTGCTTTACTCAGTTAACAGTTGTATGAGGACTATCATCATAACACTCCGGACATCTCTGTAGGTGTTCTAATCCCTGCTTCAACAAATCCAGCGGCCCAACACGCCAATTCGATGTTGATTAATCAATCTTTTTGCATATTTAGTATGTCATTCTTTTCTAACTGTATCAGTATCAACCCATCTCTCTAAATCTAGTTTTACTCAGTTTGATTTATCATCATCATCATCAGGTGCCGGCTGGCGTAGGCGATCAGGGGTCTCCACAAATCTCTGGTATTTGCTATCATCTCAGATGTTGACGCTCTTCCGTGCCATGAAGTCAGGCTATCCTAAATTTTCTCTCTGTGTCTCATCTCCCCTCGATTTTACCAGTTGTTACAATGTGTTCTAAACCTCTTTTTCTCATCACATGCCTGAAAAATGATGACCGCCTCTTTCTTATATTGATGACAAGCTTTCTCTGTGTCTTGACCTCATTCAACACCTCCACATTAGTCATTTTAGCAGTTCATGGAATTCTCATCATTCTTCTGTAAAACCATATCTCTGTGGCCCTCAGAGATTTTTCGATCTGTTTGACCTAGGAATATATTCTCAAGTATAAATCAATGGTAACTGCAACTTCAATTTTAACATAAATATCTAGAAAATCAATAATAGAGATCTATCATGTAAATAGTACTGATTTATTTTGCAGAGGATCTCCCTTGAAGAACAAGTGTACATAGCTGACAACCTGGCCTACTTTGCTTATCAGACACAGGATGAACCCCTTTTCATTATTCATCAAACCGATATCATTGTCTCTGTCACAGGATCCAACCTTCTGCAGTCTTTCAGAGAGGTAACTCAAGCAAAAATACATTTATATTTATAGTCTTGCAGACATGCTGGGTTATTGTACATTTTTTAAGTAATAATTTGTGGTCATTCATGTGTTTTGTAAAAGCTGTGTCCATGTTGTAATAATAATAAATCATCAATAAAAATCAAACGATCTTTACTACCAGTGTAACACCTCTTGTTAGGGCAATGTAGGTTAGGGGGACATGAGCCGGAATTTAAGGGCTGCATGTTTAGTGTGGTCACAGCAAAACTGTTCAGGTTGTGATTTTTTCTTTATGCCCCAGACAGAAAAAACTGTGACCTTACCGGGAACGAACTCGGTTTTCTCAACTAGGAGCATGCGCTCTAATTCATTTGACCAGATACTCCTTTTTGTAACAATAACAAGAAGAAAACTGAAAACTGGTCATTGTCTTCCATTTGGAAAATAGAAATAGCTTTGACATTGGTATGTTTCTTGAGTTTTTCTCTTCTGCTTAAAACATTTATTCATTGTTAGAATGTTAATAGTATCATTTATCATCGATGTAAGCAGTCTAATGGTGGTCAATTTAGAGGTCTCTGTCGTAGAAGTCAGGTGCTCGCTTCTCGTTCAAAAAGGTACTTGGTTCGCTCCCTCGTGAGCCATCTTGATATTTTGTCAGAGATCTTCATTGCAGTTTTCATTAATGATGATCGTATCAGAAAGTGACAATAAAACATAGGTCCATTGTTCAAGTTGAGCATGTAAAAAAAACCTTGGCAGTTCAAAATCGAGAAGAGCAGGCTGGAAAGCCGCTGCCCTGGCAAATTCATTAGAAAGATTAAAATAATAATAATTCCTACAAAATATTTTTACCATCTTCAAAATTACATCGGGACTCTCGCGGTGCTACAGAGTACATGCACTCGTGGAGATCTTCCTGTGTAAGAAAGAGATTGGAGCACACTTGGTTACTCACCTAAGTGCAATGATGATGGGTCCTATCAATTAATCATAGATGGTAATCGCTCTTACCCCACATTGTTTTTGCTACTAAACATTGTATTCATTTCACCATTCCAAAATACAAACACATTTACATAGAAATCATAATTAGAGAGCTAGACTCTAGCACCAATATATTGATAATAGGTTGTCAAAGATTTAATTCTTGTCAGTTTCAAATAATATATATATATATATTAAATGATATTTACTACATTTCTTTCACTACCTGATTTATAACTTATCACATCAGAACCTCCTGCACAAACATAGTCGAGGTGTGCAGAATGGGGTTGATGGTCAGAACCTACCTAATGGTGATGCAAACGCAGCTGAAGATGAGGATGATGATGATAATCCTGAATCATTATTACGTAAGTTTTAGTTTGAATGAATATAAAATTATTTATAGACAAGTTTTGTCTTCTTTGACTTCTGAATCTATGTAAATTTTATCCATTAGGAGTTCAGAATCATTGATATGTAAGTTCTGATCAGTGTGGATCTTTATGTTATCTTATTTGCAGGCTGCTGTATTACTAGAACCTCAAATGTGTAGTTTGTATCGATAATAATGTGTTCAACTGCAATGCTACCACATTTCATGTGTAGCTTTCCGCTTGATCCATATTCATTTTACCAGACTATAGAGTGTTGCACGCTGTTTCCAGGGTCACCGTGTGGATGTGAATAGGATCTGCCGTTGTCTGACTTATCCATTCTTTTTATTTCTTGAATTTACTTCTTAGCTGATGTTATCAGAGCTACAATGTGGTAAATGGTAATACAGGAAGGGGGTGGGGGTCTCTGGGCTTAAACCCCTTGCCTTGCGAGTTGAAGTTTGTAGGTTTGAATCCGGGCCGTGTCGTTCTGTTCAGGAGTGCGTTTTTTTCAGAGACCTCTAGGATTGTTGCAAGAGCTGCAGCGTTCTTTCTTTGTGCAATACTCTCGGCAAGTGACATGCCATTTCTGCAGAGAGGGACTGAGTCATATGGGGTAAAACCCGATGCAATGAAGCCAATCCTTCGGCTTTAATTGGTAGTGCATATACTTTTTTTTATTTAGTGTCACATTGACTTTGCTGTAGAAATCTGGAGACTTGTCTGTTTCTTGCAGAGATAGTCGTTACTTTCAACTTGTGGGGATTTAAATCTAAGACCTTCCTTATTACTACCCATGATTATCAAAAGTGATTTGTCACAAAAGAAATGATTTATTATGAACTTGACTATCATTTGATACTTCTTTGAATATTCAAATAACGCACTGATGGGCTGCAAGTCTATGTTTTTAAATAAAGGTTGGCTGCTGTAAAAAGCAAGCAGGTGGTGGACCAAGCTGATATTCTAAAGTCACTAAGGGAGATATGATGTGCAAATGATTCAAGTAATGGTGATGAATCTACAACTCTAACCAGACTGCAAGAATTCCAAATCAAATGGCGTGTAGCTCGACAAGAGCACTATACTGGTAGCCAAAGAAGAATAGTAAACCAACAAAGAACATGTTGTTAGTTTCCACACGCTGAGAGACATACTGAGAAGGAGATTGGGGCACTTATGAAGCAGTTAGTTTGATGTGCAGTGATGATGATCTGACGACTAAACTAAAACTTCTTTGTATATAACTGACTGTTTGTTGAACTGTGTATGTTGTTATTGATCAGGTACTATCTCACATCAAAGATCAACTGTAGTAGATCTTCAATACATCTTGTTATTTGCCATGGTAGTACAAACTGTTCTGCCAAACTGTCTACCTCTTGCCTCATCCTTGCCCTCCAGCATAAGTTTCAGCACTTTCACTTCTTTAAATTTGTCCAAATTATATGATTTACATTTTGTTTGATCCCAATTAATTCCATTGCAGGACCTCCTCATTTCTTGGATTTGTGTCCATGCAACATTCCCAATTCTTCTATCAATTCACATCTCAAAAGCTGCTTGTTTGATGTCTATGTTTCTGTGCCATAGAGATATGATGAATATATATAGCACCTGTTTGCTCATTTCTATTTGAATATGTATTTGTTTAAATGTTAATATCTTGCAGTTTTGGCCATCCTGACTTTTGATCTTTAAACATTTTCCATCTTCTGTTATTGTATGTCCAAGATATGAGAAACTTTACTTGCTCCAGTTTATCTCCATCTATATTCTGGTATCTACTTGAGAATTAAATGATGCATTCATTTCTTGTGTTGCAGAAAAGCTTCCAGAAAATATCAGACCGCTCTCAGATGTGCTGCGACTCTCTCAAGGATGTTTACTTTTGTTAGTACTCAAGCAACATCTAAAGGAGATGTATGGTGTTACAGAGGGGTAGGTGTTTCTTGTTATTCTGCAGTGCTCAGGTAGTCAGTGGAGTAGCTGATCATGATTATAAAACACCTTTAGTATTAAAGTCATCGAATAACTTGTCTGAGCAGAACTATGCCACCCTAACAGTCCTTCAAAATTTCTCTCTCTCATAGGCCATATCTGCAAATGTCATGTTCAAACCATCAAGTTACATCCTGAATCCATCTTCCCGTGGTCTTCCTCTTCTCTTTGCTGAGATGCCTCCTTCCATGATGGTCTTCTCCAACCCTATTGGTCCAAAATACTTCAATTTTCTTATTTGTAGCATCAGCCAGTTTTCTTTGATTTTGAGTTCTTTCTGTATAGATCTATTTGTTCTCTTCTCTGTCCATGATATGAGGACTCTTCTATAACACTTATATTTAAAAGCACATATATGTTAAAGTACTTACTGTTAATGATAACTTATATCATTTGGACCTCAATTTGATTTGAAGATACCCTTAGTCAGCACTCAATTTTAGTTCAATTTCATGGAGAAATTTGATTCTTTTGTGAGTGGTAATGGTGGTGGTCGATGAGTGCACAGAAACCACAACAGTTGTTAGTCTTTGTTGTATTTGTTGGACATGAGTTGGCTCTAACTACCCAATATCTAATACCAATATAACCAAAATCAGATCTAACACCATGATAGCAGTATTACTTAGTAGATGGGGGTACTATAAAGTGGGATTTTATGTTAATAAAATCTTATCAGTAATTCATTTGTATAAATTTGTTTCCCCCAGATTAATGGGGATTCAGTTAGGGAAATGACTTAAAACTGCAGTGAACAAAATCGATAATGTTACTTAGAACGGGACACTGTGGTCTCAGAGCACACCTCCACTGAATGGGTCTCAGGGACTCGGCTGCCTTTACCTGTGGAGCACCAAAGCAGTCTCCAGAGCACATCCTGCAAGACTGCCCAAGCCTGAGCAGTGTGAGAATGAAAATCTGGCCAGGAGAAACAACCCTACAAAACAAACTATGGGGGACCGGGGAAGACCTCAAGCACACCACCCTGTTTATGACACATACCAGAGTAGTCACATAGCAGAAGTTGATTGCAGAAAATCTCAAGCGCACCACTCTGTTTATGACACATACCGGAGTAGTCACATAACAGAAGTTGATTGCAGAAGAAGAAGATAACATGTTAGCAACAATTTTAGCATTATTATCCATTAGAAATGCGCAGTTTAAATACTAATGTGAATGTTAATTTGCAGTTCTTTGATACATTGGAAATGGAAGAGTTATATGTGTATGATGTAATGATTAACATAAACATAAGTGCTAAATGCAATGTAGAAAAAAAGTTCAGTTGGTAACAGTAGATTGACTTACTGAAATGTGCTTCTGGTTTGTTCATTCTATGGTGTTGAGAACTGAAACTGCTAAATGGTCACTCTTTTGGCAGTCAGTGCCAAGTTCAAGAAATTGTGTATGTTTTGTACTTGTTGTAACATTTGTGCCCTTTGACATAGAACAAATGATGATCTTTGTAGCCGTACTTAAGCATCAACGGCAATATAATGCACAGATTATAAAACAATTAGCCTTATGAGTCAAAAATACTAATAAAAATCATATGGGAGATAGTAAAATACAAAGTTAGTCAAGAACAATTCAGTTTTCAGAGTAACTGAAACTAAAGAAACATGTATTTCATTTCAACATGTACTTTTTTGTTCACGATCACTCTCTTAGTTATTTTGTGGTGGTATATATTTTTTTATATCTCAAGTTTTTGCTTGCTTGATCTAAGTGTTTGATATTAGAATACATAATGGTTTTCTAATTGTACATCTTTTCATGACCTTCTATTTGCAGCAAAATTCACAAGTATTCCCCTACAGAGGCAGCAAAAGTATATGAGAAACCTTTAAATAGAAAAACGTTGCCAAACTTTGAACCGCAGCACACATTGAACGTCTTGCGGTCAACGTATGAAGATGATGCACGGACAGAAGAGGAAAAAAGACAGAAACTAGTTGATGATTATCTTGAGGTAACTAACAAATTCTTGATGTGAATTTAATAAAGTAGAATTTGCTACAATAATAGCATTAAGAAAATGAGTATTTGAATTTATAAACCTATGCTCAAGTAGTAGCATGTCCTTGGAACATGCCTTTCATCACAGCTAGCTTGAAAACTCTCTCTAGCTGACAGGGTGGAAAAATGAGTTATATTACAGTGACCTCTTCCATTCAAAAACTACACAGTTGTCATGTTTTAGCATATACACAAACAAGGAGACATCGCTTGAAGTATGATTTTGTTTGCAATAGTGCGCAGGCCACATTGTAAGTGCTCATTGCAATGACAAATCTGAAAACAGCATATTCTGTTATACAAAGTGACAGCAGTGCAGTCTCTAGGGGCTTGGGTGATAGTTATTTTTGTTTTTTGACAGATTTCTGCTATGCCATCTAATCATCTTTTTCGTGGTCTTCCTATGGCCTTCTTTACTTATGTTAGAAGACACTGTATACAGTGGCGTTTAGTTGCATTCTTATTAAGTGGTCGGATCACTTCATTCTTTGTTTCTCAATGTAATTCTTCAGTGATCTCTGGTCATGCGTTTAATTTACTATGGACCACAACTGGGCAGTCAGCTTCAGGTCTGTCAAGTTTCCCCAAAGCTTAGTTTTCAGGTTGACTGGGTGTGGCCACATGTTGTTTCTCAGCTTACCCAGGAGAGGGCAGGATATGCTCCGGTGTCTGTTCTGCCTGCTGACACTTGTAGAGAGCTGTTTCGACTTATTCCTAGTCTATATAAGTGTTTGTTGAGTCTGCAGTGTCCGGTATGTAGTCTCAATGTAATTCAAGCAAGGCACTGTCCCAATTTTCTTTCTTAGGCTGATGTTGGGGAACTGTCTTTTCCGGTGTTGTTGGTAACATCTCATTTCACATATAGTTATATTTTTGCAACATGTGAAATGAGATACCTACGAAAAGTTACCAACAACACCAGGAAAGACAGAGTCATCAGCGTAAGAAAGAAAGTTGGGACAGAACCTTGCTTGAATTACAAGGACTGGATAAGGTAATAATATATAACAGATTAATGTTGGCAATAAAACACTATAATGTTTGACTACAGTTTCGAGACTTGATGATGAGCATCGATCCAGCTGATGATGAGGAAAGTGGTGATGAGGCACACAGTGTTGGCCGTGCAACACCATTAACAAGTACCAACAAATCTCCATCCCACTTAAGTGACGCTGGTGAAGCCAGTAGAAGTGGGGAACCCACAGCAAATGATGGGTCTCACATGTCTACCTCAGGAATGCCCGTAAGTAGCTCGTGTTTGATTGTATTTATAGTCTCTCATTCCAAACATACTCAGTTTGCTCCCTCATGGAGCTATCAAGATAATTTTCCATAGATACCTGATCTCAATGTAGATGAGATTGTGTTCCTTGTCTTATTGGAGACTGATCATAAAACGGAGGTCCCGTGTTGAAGTTGAGCACATAAAAGAACCTTTGACAGTTTAAAGCCGAGAAGAGTAGGTTGGAAAAGTGATGCCAGGGCAAAAATTCATTCGAAAAATAAATAATTAAAACAAAATTTCTTACAAATTATTTAACACCGTCTTCTAAATTTCATCGGGTACCCTCGCCGATGCTACGGAGTTTGTGCATTGCCACTGAGATCTTCCTGTGTAAGAAAGAGATCGGAGCACACATGGTTATTCACCAAAGTGCAATGATGATGGTCTTTTCAATCATTATTCTACAAGGAGATTTTTTTTTTTATAGAACATAAAGTCCTGTTTAAAAACCACTGTTGTTAAGGACTGGAAATTGTTAAAATGCAGAACCCAGTCTTTCTTCGCCACCCATTCATGCGGGAAGTATCGTTTTTGCAGCATAGACTTGATAGTCTGACACAATAAATAGCGTACAGAGAGCATCCTGAAGACAGAAGTGGAGAAAGAACAAGGACTGCTTTATATGTGTCAAACTTATGAAGACAATAAAGATTCCCAAATACATTGTTAGACTAACAATACTACCACTCAATAAATGATCACTTTTCTTATATGTGTCTGCTAACAATGTTGTAGGCTTCAACATTTTTGTGTTGTTATTTATCCACTTCTGGTTTAGTGTTTCTTTGTGTGCTGGTGTCAAATGCAATGGATAGTACCTTTAAGTCAACTCTCACAAGTATTCGATCATGCACATTGCAGGACATCCATCCAGTGCACCAGCTTTTACCATATATGGCTTGGTCGCTCTCCACAGAAATGGCACACCACTTGCTGAGCGTATTGCACAAAGCGCAAACTCTAGCTCCTGAAACTATCCTAATAATCTCTGGAAAAATTGCACTTGTAAATATAACAGCATTACCCTGATTCGAACCCATGTCCTTCGATATGCAAGACAAAGGCTTAGCAAAAGAGACCCCAATATATATTCTAGTCTAACATATCTAATGTTGAAACACACACAGAGGGAGAGAAACACAGAGAGAAGTTAAAGAGCCCCCAATAGCATATAGGTTAGTGCATTTGCTTCATAGTTCCATTATCAACTTCCCTACTCGAGGTGAAATTTGGTCCTACTGTCAGGCCTCTCTGGTCTACTAAGCCTCATTTGGGCACCAGAGAAACACTAGCAAGTTAAAACAGCCAGAGTGATGGTGACAACATCAGACAATATGCGTAATTAGTCCAAAATGAGAACCTAACATTGTTTTTCTTCTCTAATAGACCTCATGGTATGAAAACCAGATCTTTACTTTATTTATTAAAGTGCAGTATACCTTTTATTCTAAAGACAATTAATTGTTTCAGGAAAATCCACAACACTCTTCAAGTTCAAGTACGAGATCTCCCAAAATTTCTCATTTACCGCATGATCATCATCACCACCACCACCATCAAGAAAGAAAAAAGAAAAGTCACAGCTCGTCTCATAGGACACACAAACTATTGGCTTCAGGTAGCCACAGAACACCAACAGTGAAAAAGAAGAGAAAGAAACGAAAGCGAATGGACAACAGTGATGATGAGGATGACAGTGATGAGGATCCTGATTTTATTGGTTGAGTGATGTTTGTTGTTAAATTTGCCTGTTTATGCTGTCCATGTTGCTCGCCTATTGTTGGCATCACCACTAAATTGAGCACTCCTGTAGTGTGAAAATATTAATTCAAGTGCCGTCACTTCCATGTGAACCATATCACAACTTTGATAGCGTCTAAGAATTCCCGTCATGGATCAAGACTTTCTGTGAACTTAGGACAAGTTTTCATTACCTGATGTATCATATGTTGTACCTTTAATAAGCTGCTAACTCTCAATGTCTATCTTTCACATTCACAAATACTCCTATCCCATTATTATGTAGTATTTGTGAAGTCAACTGCAAATCAACAGTCATGTACAAACCTGTCAACATACATTATGTTTTGTGCTGCTATGAAATATACTGAACTGGTGCAGTCATTGAGTGTGTAGTCTAGATGTTAGAGAATGTTGGTTACATGATTAAAAGCAACATAGATCACTCCTCAGTGTAAATAACAAAACAAGTACTAAACAGGCTGGTAAATCCCAGCACTTCAAAGTCCCTACTGAATTCCCAGGGCAAAGGAAATAACTCTGCAACATTAAGGAGTATTTGTGAAATAAAATGAATTTCTAATGAATATTTGTGATTTAAAGTCTAATTGATAGTTAAATGGATGAGGTACTAACTTGTGAACATGTATAAAGTTAATGCTATGTAAGCTGGATGCCAAGAATTATACAAGTGAAGAAGTGTACAAAATGAATGAAAATACGGAAAGGATGTTTCACTCAAAAGTGTCAGTTTTATTGATGGTAAATGTACAAATAAAGGGCTGCAAAGCAGTCTCCCACACAGATGTTGACTTTACAGGGGGGACAGCCATTACTAGATTCTACACACCTTCCTGGTGCAATCTTCATTTTGAAACACCAACTGCAGGTCCGCTACCTGCCAAATATCAGAGCCAGCTGATGGTTAACCTGAATTGGGTTTGTCAGTCTAATAATTTCTGGGTGTTGTCTAACCCTTTATCCTGTGTATAACCAAAAAGCCTGCCTTTTTGTCTGAAAATGAGCATCCTCACATAAACAGAAGTTTGTAGGTCCAACCTTGCACATGTCCATGCCCATATTGTTGGTGGTAGCACATCGCCATGAGAAAATTATGTGCCAGTTAACTCTACCAATCAAGCACTCCCAGAAAAGTGCTATCACCAGTCACACACACATCTCTCCCTCATCCAAAGAACATGGGCCTAGTTGATCCAGATATTTTTATAGATAAATAGGTACAGTTTGTTTGTGAGCTCATCAAACATAGACTTAAAACAGTGATGCTTTTAGGCAATAAACAAAATGTAAACTGTGGTAGCTTCAATTAAGAATCAAGAGAGGGAGAATTAAATAGACAGTCTTTAAGTCAAATCAGCTGTAAATAGTTGTCTCTGGCTGATGTAGTTAGTAAAAAGAATTTAGTTAGCAAGAGAACTGGCAACCTTGCATCCACATGCTAAAACCTATTACTGTGAGGCCCAATTCACACTTTCTACAGCATTATATGCTATGGAATGTTGTTTTTATTTGTGTAATAGCCGTCCATTGTAAACAATGATGATAAGTCTCAGGCACATGTTGTTGCACTTCTGTGTGCGACGGTGAGTGTAGTGTCTAATCCTGGGACACAATCCACTACCACAGATGGACATGCATGATCAGTGCTGGACATGGGAGTGTTGTGTGTTCTGTCTTTGCGCGCAGTGTTGTGTTATTTTTCAACAGTTCGATGATGTGAATTTCTCTTGTGTTGTTGCAATGCAATATTTGACTATCTTGTGCAAGAGATTTCCAGCGTGTCGTGTCTATATCAAAGCATTTTAGAGACACTTTAAGTGTCTAATCATTTTTTCTGTCCACCAACCGAGCATTTGCCACTATCAAGCTCGCCATTCATTCATCAACTGTTTTAGGATGTGTTTAACAGGTGTTCGCACTTGACCGGCACATCTCAATTGGGCCTTCTTCTGTAACAGAAAGGGAATACTTGGATTCATGACTTTCATGCGGACTTTGTTATCTGGAAATTTGTCCTGCCATTTTATTTTGAGCAGTCTGTGGAGACAACTTGTGGAAGTGGTTTAGGTTTCTTGCGTGTCTGCTGCTATACTATGTACTGTTTTTTATTTTAAGCCCTGATCGCGACAACAGCCGTCAATTGCATTGACAGTGTTATACAGACTTAATGATATCTGTTGAAAATAGTGAAGATACATTATTGGATATGTTTATCAACCAGTCTTTAGATTGTCAAAACCGATGATTTTAAAAACTATATTGAGTGTTGTATTTATTCAGTCTACCGTGGTTTGAACGTTCAAATTCAGGAACTGGGCGAAAGACTTCATTAAGCAGATGTTAAACATTGTGAAAATTGTTTGTAAAAATTGACTGTAACAAAAATATGTTGTCATTTTAGCACTACAGTAGTGTGGATTTAGACATCAGAATTGTGGTCTGGGTATTTGATACATTTGTTGTATCAGTTGTATTAACATTCAAATAATGAGAGCCTCATATCATGCATGATATGATTGAATATGTTAAGAGATTTACAAAAATGATCTGACTGGTCATTGTGACAGTGTCACATCATATTGCTGGAGATGAAATGCAACCATCTTAGACATGAACATTTAGCAAGGTAGTGAAAAGGCATATATGTACTTTTCAATATAAATCTAACGGCAAAGGATTGATTTCATAGCACTGGGTTTCCCCATATGGTTCCATCCATGTCGGCAGAAATGGTATGCCACCTGAGAGTGGTGTACAAACTCTGTAGTTCCAGCAACAATCCTAGAGATCTCATGAAAAATTGTGCATTAGACTCTGTCCGGATTTGAACCCACAACCTTCAGTATAACAGGCAAACATTTTAACCACTAGGCGGCCATTGAGACCCCTTTTTGAATATAAATGTTTTTTTGTTTTTTTTTTCCGATCCAGAAGCACGTGAGCTTTTCAGCTCTTCGGCTCGGTGCCATGGACATCGTAACCCTTCGGTTCGGTGCCACGAACACCGTGAATCTGGGGAATCTGTGGCTTTTTCTGCCTGCCCACGGAATTGAACCCGTACACACAGAGGGCTAGTCACCCACAGTCCAACGCGCTACGAACACGCTGGGCACGCGGGCGAATATAAATGTTACAGAAGAGTCCTTCATATATCATAGTCAGAGTAAAGAACAAATACTTTTATCCAGACGGAAATCTAATTGAAAGAAAACTGAGACTTGGGCTACAAATAAGATGGAACCAATAAAAAGACATGGGAAACAATAATTTTAGAGAAAGTCATCCCAGCAAAGAGAAAGACACCAGAGAAAATAGATTCAAGATGTGATAGATGATTTGAGCTGACAGCAGTGCATGCGGAGCTTAATAAGTAAGGAGTTGATCGTCTCACATGATGTCAGTTATATAGGATAGGACAGGGCCATCAGCTGTATTCTGTTTGTCATGTATCCTTTGTTTGATAAATTCCTTTTGGTTTGAAATGTTACTGTATCTTGTTTTTGTACTTTGTAAAACTGCATTTTTTTGCTTGTTTTGATTTGAGTGAGTAGATGAGCTCAGAAACCACACTCCTACTACCAGCTATTGTTAATAGTTTTATTGTAAATTGTAAATCAAATAATATTTACAACTGGGACATAGTTTACGTATCTAGATGTGATAGAATTAGATGTTATAGAGGTTTTAGATCTCCCAACTGCTAGCAACCACCTGCATCACATGGAGATCTATAGTCCGTTCAACTTGCCATGCCCACAGATAAAAATTGGTATCTTTGTAACCATTTGATGAAATAACTTGAAAACGTGCATGTGAACTACACATGTTCCCGACGCTACAAAATATTTTTGCCATTCAAACAATCATACCATCTAGAAGTTTCCTTCTTTGTGCTATATATTTAACGCCTTTGTTGGCATGGTTGAAGAAAACTCATGTTACAGCAACTTAATACATTGATGACAAAAATAGCAACATTCAGGGCGAAATTCACGGTTTTTGAAAAGTTCTTGCATTTTTCGCCACCATAACGACTCGGGCTTGAACTTGGTAAAGAATTGACGTCATTAGTGCGAGGAGGACATTTAGTTAAAGGCGTATATTGAAATTAGTGTGAAGTTATTTTGTGATATTGTTGACTTCTATATTGTTGACAGTCATTGATTTAACATACATAATGAGTTTGAAGTGCAAATTTATTACAATGCAAAAAGTGTCATTAATGTTATACGCGCATTTCCGAAATTATTTTTAAAAAAAACAATAATACAACTATGTCTACATTTCTTGTTTATTTCATGACATCATTGCAGTATCAACATTGGCCCCCATGTATAAGCTGGGATAATACACCTTTGAATGAGACTTGACATCAAATGTCATATGTGTGCTTTTACTGTAAAAACTAAAATGCTGTATCAGACTAGCCAAATATGCCGCCAACATCAAAGCAAACCGTTATATTACAAAATCCAGGTTTCCTATAGCAATTTCTTCCATCAGAAATTTGCGTCGGTATAATTCTAAGATTGTGTGCAAAGTTTCGCTACTGTGGAATAGATGATTTTGCTGTAATTCGCATTGAACTGTGGGCATGAGTTGTTGAACGGACTATAAAACCTCTGCCCTATGTGCCACCTTTGGCACGAAAGGAACAAACTAACTATGTTATAGAGGTTTTAGATCTCCAACTGCTAGCAACGAACTGCATCACATGGAGATCTAAAACCTCTGCCTATGTACCACCTTTGGTACGAAAGGAACAAACTAACTATATTATAGAGGTTTTAGATCTCCAACTGCTAGCAACGAACTGCATCACATGGAGATCTAAAACCTCTGCCCTATGTACCACCTTTGGCACGAAAGGAACAAACTAACTATGTTATGAAATAATCACTCTGGTTTCTTGACAATGGTCAAACATTTGTATGCTTCTGTTAGGGAAATTGATATAGAAAATATGCTGTCTGGAGTTGTACAAATTACCTCTCTTAAGTCATTGAAACATATGCCAGCAAGAGTTGGACAATGACTAAAGATATAGATAAAGATATGGCAAATTGAATGTATTTGATAATAGATGTCTGCAAAAAAATGACATAAAATGGAACACATTCATAAGTGATGAAATCGCAGAAATGTCTGGTCAACCACTAGTAACAACTGTTATAAGAAGGAGATATGTTGGACACACCTTGAGAAGAAATGTCTGGTCAACCACTAGTAACAACTGTTATAAGAAGGAGATATGTTGGACACACCTTGAGAAGAAATGTCTGGTCAACCACTAGTAACAACTGTTATAAGAAGGAGATATGTTGGATACACCTTGAGAAGAAATGTCTGGTCAACCACTAGTAACAACTGTTATAAGAAGGAGATATGTTGGATACACCTTGAGAAGAAATGTCTGGTCAACCACTAGTAACAACTGTTATAAGAAGGAGATATGTTGGACACACCTTGAGAAGAAATGATCAAAGAATAGCAAAGCAGGCATTGAAGTGGGATGCACAAGGTTTAAGTAAGAGAAGATGACAGGTAGACCCTGAAACAAACTGCTGTCAGAGGCAAGAAATATCTGTCTCGGTTCCATGAAGAAGATCCAGCAAGTTGCCCAGGATAGAACGGTATGGAGAAATTGCTTGCAGACCCTATGTAATGTATAACGTGTACGAGAGGATTATTATTATTATTATTATTATTAGTCATTTAAAACTGTTCTATTTATTTAAACAGAATCCAACTAGAACACACTTTGAAGTGTCAATGCCAACTAGGTCATCATCAAATAACTTGTCCTGGGCACAACTTTGCCACCCCAACAGTCCTTCAGAATTTTTCTCTCATAGGACAGATACTATATACATCATCATATTCATTGACCTCTTTGTTGCCGGAGACAATAGGTTTTGCATCACATAGTTTGTTCTGTGCTGAATCAGGTCTGTTGTGGCTGTAATATCCTATTCTGCAGTGGCAATCCATGCTGCTGCAGGTGAAACTGTAGACTGGGGCTGATGAAGAGAATGATCTCTCTGCCCTCTCTTTTGCCTCCATATGTGATGGTATTTATCTTCTTTTCAAGCCATCCATCACTGCCGCTCTTTGAGCTATACTTACCGTCTTGGGCAAACTGC
The DNA here is from genome assembly GCA_020796225.1 of Arion vulgaris. Taxonomy (NCBI): domain Eukaryota; kingdom Metazoa; phylum Mollusca; class Gastropoda; order Stylommatophora; family Arionidae; genus Arion; species Arion vulgaris. The sequence goes on from CM036769.1 coordinate 2,651,011, forward strand.
TCTTTTTTTTTGGTCAATGCTTCACGCTTGCAGGTGTCAATAAAGCTTAGTGATGGATGCTTGTGCTGTCTAGTACCAGTTGCAAATTCACCATACAGAATGTCCTTTGGTATTCTACCATTGCTCATGCAGCATATGTGTCACTGACTTAGCAAGGTGTACATGCTTGCAATGCCAGCACTGTCCAGAGTTTCTATATTGGAGATGTGATCTTGCCATCTGACGTTGTATATATTCATCTGAGACGACAGCTCATGTTGGAGGTGTTTAAGGTATCAGCAGAGAATGGGTGCCATTAGTAAATAAATCATAAAAATTCAATTTTAAAGATATAGATCCCACATTTTCACACGTACTAAACAAATGATAAAGCAATCTAAAACAGTGATTGACAATGTAGTTCAGTATAGACAAGTAGGTAAGTGAGATTTTGACAAGAAACATTATTTTAGTCATGTGCAAAATTTAGGTGTCACTTATTACAAAATTTTAATGAAATAGTACAGTCAAATTCATTCAAAATTAAACATCATATACACAGATTGTGTGATTTTGGCAAGTACTAGGATAAATAGTATACACTGAATAGATTTTATTTTGTTGCCACCTGAAAATTGTCTTTTTTGGGTTAAAAATTGTCGTCTTTGAAAAATCATTAAAAAATTATACTCAAGATATTGGAATTATCCTAGTATACGCTATAGGCAGTCCTAATGTTAACATGCATGCAAAATTACAGTCGTAAAATTGTGTAATAAGTTACACCTATATTTTGCACAAGACTAAAATATTTTTTTCTTGTCAAAAATCTCACTTACCTACCTGTCTATACTGAATTACATTGTCAATCACTGTTTTAGATTGCTTTATCATTTGTTTAGTACGTGTGAAAATGTGGGATCTATATCTTTAAAATTGAATTTTTTATGATTTATTTACTAATGGCACCCATTCTCTGCTGATACTGATACCTTAATGTTCTTGTCTGGATATCATTACATTGTATTATTCAGCCAAAGTGCAAGTAGCCATGTACAGCTGGAAAGTTACATAACCTGGTTTACTGTTGTTCACTTGGAGTTAATGTGATTACATAACATCCCTATTTCAGCAATGTATATATATTACATTAAGAAGAAATACAATTTAGAATTGAAACTAGTATAGAAACTATATCACAACTCGATCACAAACCCAAGCGTACCTGGTTCAAACCCCACCGTGGGCAAGTTTGGAAGCAAATTCGTTTGCGTGGGATTTTTACAAAGGTAAAAAAATACCTCACCGTTCAGAAAGTAATGGCAAACTACTGAACGTATAAGTGGTGCCTAGAAAATCAACAACTCGTTTACTGTGGTTGATGGCTACGTCCTGTAAAGGATATGCCACGATTTTCATAGAAACTATTGATGGTTGGCATTTGACAAGTTTGTCAAATATTAACCAGGCATTTTATGTGTATAAGTTTGAGCAAGTATTTCATGGGTTCACTGTGCTGCATTGTGGATACCTGTAGCACTCTTCTTTTGTTTGGGGTTTTTATATCATTGGTACAAACTAAGTAGTCCACAAAAAGACCTGTTCACTGGACAGATGGCGCTCATAAACCCAGGAGGGCAGGCCATCTAAAGGTCGCTGCCCTAAAGAAAATAGCAACCTGCTGCCTTGCAGGTTTGGCTGGGGACAGCAAAGGGCTAACGGAGAGCGAACCCAGTAAACGCTGGTTGAAACCGAACACACTGCCAAAGGATAAGCACCAGAACTCCAATTGGTACTGAAGGTTGTGATACCTGTTCTTGGTATTAAAGCTGTTTATATATCACATTTGAATGATAAAAACGGCTTAAGAACGATCACGAGAGAGAGATATCGGTCATTCTAGATCATTAGGCTTATTGCTAGCATGAAGTTCAGTTGTCTCCATGGCTGCATTGCTTTGACAGACCAGGTTTTGTCACTCTGACTCATCTTCACTAGCACATTGAAGAAAAAATCAACTGCACTCAGTGCACCCCCTTTAGGTGTTCATCTTCTTTTAGCTGTCTGAAAGTGCCAGCAGCAGAGCATATGTACAGTAGCTCCATCAATTGATGACAAATTGTTCTCCAACTAAAGATGACACATAGATGATGCAGTCAATGATGACTGTCTGTTTGTGACAAAGATCTACAATTTCACTTGACCTATGTGATGATTCATGTCTATTAGTAGTTGGCTAAGATAAGTTTATCTCACAGTTGATAGTAGTTCACTCCTCCCTGAGTGAAAGGAATTACATTCTTTTAATTGCTACGTCTACCCCAACTATTGAAACTGTGTCTATCTATGCATGTAGCCAGCCTAGTTGGTGTTCTTATAGTCAGAAGCTATGAATCTAATGATGATGATGACACACACAGTCAACCCAAGATATCTGATATGTTTAATATGTGTACATCTGAGTGCATGTATGATAATTTGATTCATAAAAACTAGAAGAACTTGCAGTTCGACTAAAGCAACATGAGATGAATATGAAATTTGAAGCAATTTATGTCTGTGACATAGTATGATCTACAGAATCAGCATATCCACCAATAGACCTTCATCAGTGTCAAATTTAAACACACAATGATAAACTATATTTAACACATTCAAGCAAATATGAAAAATGGAGATGGAGAAAAACAAAATACTGTTTCATATTCTGGTTAACATTTTAAATCTAGTTTATTATTGTATGTATGTGTGGTACCCTGATGAAAGCATATTGGTTTCCTTGATTGTGTCTTGTCAGGAAGTATTTGCATTCATTTCTTGTAATCTTCTGTGTTCTTTCTGTCATTGTTACACTATATTTATTACAATTTACTTTGGACTATAGAAGTACATGTTATTTTATTCAAATAGGGGTGTGTTTTGGCTAACTCCCTAAATAGTCATTTTATTTCTTATCATTTTTAAATAATTCTCTCCGTAGATAAATGAGTAGAAGAACAAATGTGTTTGTTGAAGTGTAGTGTAATCTGTATTATAGTGAGCGTAATCTGTATTATAGTGAGCGTAATCTGTATTATAGTGAGCGTCTCTAGCTTCATCGGTAGTGAGCTCAATCAATCTGTATTATAGTGAGTGTCTCTAGCTTCATCGGTAGTGAGCTCAATCAATCTCTATTATAGTGAGTGTCTCTAGCTTCATCGGTAGTGAGCTCAATCAATCTTTATTATAGTGAGTGTCTCTAGCTTCATCGGTAGTGAGCTCAATCAATCTCTATTATAGTGAGCGTCTCTAGCTTCATCGGTAGTGAGCTCGATCAATCTCTATTATAGTGAGTGTCTCTAGCTTCATCGGTAGTGAGCTCAATCAATCTCTATTATAGTGAGTGTCTCTAGCTTCATCGGTAGTGAGCTCGATCAATCTCTATTATAGTGAGCGTCTCTATCTTCATCGGTAGTGCGCTTGATCACAACTCAAGCGTACCTGGTTCAAACTCTGCAGCGGCCAAGTTTGGAAGCAAATTAGTTCCCTTGGATTTTTACAAACGATAAAACTAGACCTCACTGTTCAGAAAGCAATGGCAAACTACTGAATGTATAAGTGGTGCGTAGAAAATCGATGAGCCATTTACTGTTGTTGATGGCCAAGTCCTGTAAAGAATATCCCACTATTTTCATTTCAAACTCTATTAAGTGGTTACCTAAGTGGATTTGTTTGGTTGGGGACTAGCCACTGATTGCCCATTCTGTTGCAATGTTTTCTTCATCCGTTGCTCCCTAGGGAGACATAGGTTCACAACCAATTCCTCTTAGCCAATACCATTTTTCCCAGGTCTCTCCACTCTCTCCACATTTTCTTGCATTTCGTCGTCTCCAGCTCCCGTCTCCAAGTGTTCTTGTGTCTTCCCTTATATTATATTACCCTATGGGTTCTATCGAAGGACCTGTCTGGTGATTGTGTCCTCAGTGTGTATCCTATCCATCACCACCTTCTGCCTCTTATCTCTTGTTCCACTTGCTGTTGTGGAGCTCTATCTCACAGTTTCCTGTTTCTGGTCCTGTCATAGCATCGTAGATGGAGTATCCTGCGCAGGCATTTATTGATAAGACCTGTATTCTAACCTGTTACCCATCTGCTGCTGCTTATGCCAAATAATTGTTGGTCAACTTATTGAATCAGAAAACAAAAACTCTTGTAATACTTATAACCTTGGTTAGGGAAGTAGCTAGGTGGACTTCTATAAGCTGGAGATTTTTAAGGCTGCTATGCCATATCTGTCTACGGCCAGTGATTCCATTTTTGTGCCCTCAACAGAAACCATCCCATGCCTTGCCTTACCTGTGACTTGAACCTGTCTACTATCTGAGAGATGTGTATTTTATCCACTTGGTCCCACATTCTCCCTATTGAATAGAATCGAGATCAATGTATACTAATGATCCTATTAATGCTCTGCACAATAGCACTAGCTGAAAGTATTAGATCGCATATGCAATATCTCTATCAAATTGATCATACAAATGATGTGTAACGCAGGATTTGAATCATCTTCCACTGATGTGTAAATCTGGATCACTGAGCTACATCAGCTTCCACTCAAATAGATAGTAAATATATTCTATTGATGTGCCATGCTGGCTGGCATAGATGATCATGTATCTACACAAATGTCTGTCCTTAGTACTATCAGTTTGGAGGCTAACACTTTTCCATACCATGAAGCCAGGTTGTCCAGAATTGTTTCTCTGTCGTTCTCTCGTCTCCCATTGATTTTACTGGTTGTCACTTTATTGGTTAATGAACTGACGTCACAGCACTCTGAGTAGTGCAGCCATCGCGAAACTATTCAGGTTAGGATTTTTCTTTATGCCCACCCCTTGTCGTTGATTTAACCTTGAGTCTTTCGCATGGGAGCCATGCTCTAATCCATTCTTGGGCCAGACACTTCTCATATTAAAACTACATTTTCTACCGATATACATTGTGTGGTCTTGATAAAGAACAAAGAAACAAACAAAGTAACCCTGAATAAATTTGCTATTTTGTTATCATTAATTTCTTCACAATAATCCCACCATCTCTGTATGCATCTCATTAATCAGGTTTCTGTGTTGTGGTACACTAATCTCTTGTACAAGTCTTCTGTTGGTTGCTTGCTAACTTGGATCTCATATTGAGAGATTAGACTCAATGGACTTGTAATTAACAAGTGCAGCAGCAGCTATAGTGTTAGATAATAATGTGGTCAGTTTCTAACGAAGCAGTAAACCACAAGCTACTACTACTTTTGTCTGTAGCTTGCTTACACAAGTTGAATTTGATGAACATCTTTGTTTTTGCAAAGTGTTGAGAGTTACTGTCTATCATTTCTTAAAGGTACACATAACATGTGGTAACAGATTGTAGAGTGTTTGTTCGCTTTTAGAATCTGACACAAATATGGGTTTAGGTTCATTTCCTACACCCCACGTTCCACAATTGAGGAACGGAATTGGTTATCCTAGCTCCTGCATACTTTGGTCCTAGAAATGTGAAGTGACAGGCACTACATTTTCATTGATTCACACATAACATACCAGCAGGTTTGCTCAATTTCAGTTGTGTTATTTATAGCATGCATTTCTTTCATCTCTGTCATCAATTCTTGTGTTCTTTTATTGTCATTGGTTTTTTTAAATAAACATTGGTTTGATCGTAGGCACACCTTGCCATGTAACAACAGAGACTGTTCTGTGGCGTTTATGTATATTTGACTTCATTTTTCTGTTGATCGTTGGGGCACACCTTGCCATGTAACAACAGAGACTGTTCTGTGGAGACGTTTATGTATATTTGACTTCATTTTTCTGTTGGAATTTCTCTTTATTCTTTTGTATTTTGCAAGCCATAGCCATTTGTGAATTCTCACCTCATTTCATTGGATTGTTCATACTATTTGTGTATATATATATAATTGATGATGACATCTTCCATGAAATAAACAAAGGACACAAAAAAAGGAAATAAAATTTGAAGTTATTTAAGAAATAAACTGTTTATTTCTTTTCCTCCTCTTTCTTTTTTCTTATTTTGTCATGTTATATTATTTCACAGACGAGGACCACGACAACCGACTTGTGTGTTTAAACTTTTGTTTTGTTATATTATTTCACAGACTACGATGACTTGTGTGTTTGTTTGAACTTTTGTCATGTTATATTATTTCACAGACTACGATGACTTGTGTGTTTGTTTGAACTTTTGTCATGTTATATTATTTCACAGACTACGACGACTTCCGACTTGTGTGTTTGTTTGAACTTTTGTCTTGTTATATTATTTCACAGACTACGACTTGTGTGTTATATTATTTCACAGACTACACTGACTTGTGTGTTTGTTTGAACTTTTGACTTGTTATATTATTTCACAGACTACGACTTGTGTGTTATATTATTTCACAGACTACGACTTGTGTGTTATATTATTTCACAGACTACGACGTGTGTTATATTATTTCACAGACTACGACTTGTGTGTTATATTATTTCACAGACTACGACTTGTGTGTTATATTATTTCACAGACTACGACTTGTGTGTTATATTATTTCACAGACTACGACTTGTGTGTTATATTATTTCACAGACTACGACGACTTGTGTGTTTGTTTGAACTTTTGTCATGTTATATTATTTCACAGACGACTACGACTTGTGTGTTATATTATTTCACAGACGACTACGACTTGTGTGTTATATTATTTCACAGACGACTACGACATGTGTGTTATATTATTTCACAGCGACTACTGACTTCCGACTTGTGTGTTTGTTTGAACTTTTGTCATGTTATATTATTTCACAGACGACTACGACTTGTGTGTTATATTATTTCACAGACGACTATGACTTGTGTGTTATATTATTTCACAGACGACTACGACTTGTGTGTTATATTATTTCACAGACTACGACTTGTGTGTTATATTATTTCAGAGACGACTACGACGTGTGTTATATTATTTCACAGACGACTACGACTTGTGTGTTATATTATTTCAGAGACGACTACGACATGTGTGTTATATTATTTCACAGACGACTACGACTTGTGTGTTATATTATTTCACAGACGACCGACCGACTGTGTGTTTGTTTGAACTTTTGTCATGTGATCTTCAGTTGATTGATAGAACCACCATCATCATTGCACTTCGGTGAGTAAACATGTGTGCTCCAATCTCTTTCTGACACAGGAAGATCTCAGCTGTAGTGCACGAACTCCGTAGCACCAACGAGGGTCCCTGTTGTAATTGTGAAGATATTTTTGTAGGAATTTTTTTAATCCTTTCTAATGAATTTTGCAGTGGTTTTCCAGCCTGATTTTCTCGATTTGGAACTGCCAACGTCTTTTGTCGTGCTCACATTGAACATGGGACCTACGTCTCTGCTAGGACTAGGAACTCGATCTCACCCATAGAAATAATATCCAGATGGCTCCACGAGGGAACGAACCTGGTACCTTTGGCACGAGAGATGATCACCTAGCTTCTGCACCACAGAGACTCCTATTTGAGACTTCCCACAGAGACTACCTTCAGTTTGTATAGTCGCCCGAGTGGTTACTGGGGCCCAAATTTGGGGTGTAAAGAATAGAACCACTGTTACCTGCCACGCAATTTAGTAAGAGGCGTTTAAGGAGGTTTGGCTGAAATCACATGCATGTGTCCTAAACATGAAGTCTATGCGTTTAGGAGCCTACCAAACCAGTAGTTTAGCTAGTTTACCCTTTTTAACGGCGAAACACGAAATAACAAAGTAATGTAGTTTTACAAATAACAATATACAGCAACGTTTCGACCAACAAGGCCTTTATCAAGTAAATGAACAACAGGAGTGACGAATTAAAAAAAACCACTAACATATGGACGAATACATACGGAGACATGTACTGGCATACGACATCTCTCCCGGCCGATGGGAAAATCTGAACAAATAAACATAAAGGGATGAAGAGTGCATCCAGAGAAGAGACTGGGCCCATACGGGGTGAAACTCGGCAAAGAAACGCAAGAGGTGGCGAGCCTCGAAGATGGAGTCTCCATCCAGAGAGCAATAACCGCATTTTCCCTCGCAGATAACTACTACTGCCTTGTAGTTGATTGGGGACAATCAAAGTCTAGTGAAGCAAACCGTACACAAACTGGACGGCAGGCAAACCAAGCAGTCTTTCTCTTCCCCCCAACACCCAAATACTCCAAAAACCCACATTTTTGCCAGGCCCCACCAAAAAAAAATGACCACAAGCCTCCACTGTATATATATATATATATATCTCTATATATATGTCTGATAAAACACAGCAATCTTTTGTTGATATATATATATCTCTATATATATGTTTGATAAAACACAGCAATCTTTTGTTGATATATATATCTCTATATATGTGTCTGATAAAACACAGCAATCTTTTGTTGATATATATATCTCTATATATATGTTTGATAAAACACAGCAATCTTTTGTTGATATATATATATCTCTATATATATGTTTGATAAAACACAGCAATCTTTTGTTGATATATATATCTCTATATATATGTCTGATAAAACACAGCAATCTTTTGTTGATATATATATCTCTATATATATGTCTGATAAAACACAGCAATCTTTTGTTGATATATATATCTCTATATATATGTCTGATAAAACACAGCAATCTTTTGTTGATATATATATCTCTATATATATGTTTGATAAAACACAGCAATCTTTTGTTGATATATATATCTCTATATATATGTCTGATAAAACACAGCAATCTTTTGTTGATATATATATCTCTATATATATGTTTGATAAAACACAGCAATCTTTTGTTGATATATATATCTCTATATATATGTCTGATAAAACACAGCAATCTTTTGTTGATATATATATCTCTATATATATGTCTGATAAAACACAGCAATCTTTTGTTGATATATATATCTCTATATATATGTCTGATAAAACACAGCAATCTTTTGTTGATATATATATCTCTATATATATGTCTGATAAAACACAGCAATCTTTTGTTGATATATATATCTCTATATATATGTCTGATAAAACACAGCAATCTTTTGTTGATATATATATCTCTATATATATGTCTGATAAAACACAGCAATCTTTTGTTGATATATATATCTCTATATATATGTCTGATAAAACACAGCAATCTTTTGTTGATATATATATCTCTATATATATGTCTGATAAAACACAGCAATCTTTTGTTGATATATATATCTCTATATATGTTTGATAAAACACAGCAATCTTTTGTTGATATATATATCTCTATATATATGTTTGATAAAACACAGCAATCTTTTGTTGATATATATATCTCTATATATATGTCTGATAAAACACAGCAATCTTTTGTTGATATATATATCTCTATATATATGTTTGATAAAACACAGCAATCTTTTGTTGATATATATATCTCTATATATATGTCTGATAAAACACAGCAATCTTTTGTTGATATATATATCTCTATATATATGTCTGATAAAACACAGCAATCTTTTGTTGATATATATATCTCTATATATATGTCTGATAAAACACAGCAATCTTTTGTTGATATATATATCTCTATATATATGTTTGATAAAACACAGCAATCTTTTGTTGATATATATATCTCTATATATATGTTTGATAAAACACAGCAATCTTTTGTTGATATATATATCTCTATATATATGTTTGATAAAACACAGCAATCTTTTGTTGATATATATATCTCTATATATATGTTTGATAAAACACAGCAATCTTTTGTTTTTGCAATTTTACTCAATTCTGTGAGTCTATGGTTATTTATTGATGAAAAATATGCATAATACTGATATTCCTTTTGTTAACCTTAACTTGTTGCATAATATAAACTTAATTTAGCATATTATGTTGATTTTAAAGTGAAGTCGTCTATATACACCAATACTGGAATGCGAGGTCACGTGACCGGTTGTGGTCTGATTTCCCATAATTGTTAAGTGAGTCCACCGGCCTATGAGTTTATAGTTGGCTGTGGATTCTTCTTCGCTGCTGCTGTTTCAATCTCTTCTTGATACTAATTGATATCTTCCTCTCACTCAAATTTCAACAGGTTTACGTAAGTTGGTGGCGTCTGTGGCTTAGGGGATAGTGACTCGGTCTATTAACACCGACGTTCTGAGTTCGAATCACGCTGCGGACAATTTGGTTGCAAATTATTTCACGTGGATTTTTACAAAAGGATGATGGCACGACCCGTTCAGAACGCACTGAACGTAATAATGCTTAGAAAAATCACAAACAGCGTTAAAAACTGGGGTCGATTCGCAAAGACCTGTAAAGGATATGCAATTAACATGTTTACATAAGTTAGTTCTAGTGGTCTTCTGTGACGTTGAGGTCAAGTACTTGGTTTGTTTCCTGCGTGGAGTGATCGGGGTATTACCCAGAGATATCTACTCTCAATGTAGGCGAGATCAAGTTCCTAGTCTAATCAGAGACGGACGATACAACTTAGGTGCCATGTTCAAGTTGAACACGTGAAAGAACCATTCTTGTGTCCTTTTCTGCTTTTTTTGTTGTTGCCGTTATGCGTAGAAGATTTCAGTAATGATCGGTTTCCGAGATAGTTTACGCTCGGTCGCTTGATATGCTGTGCTATTGTGGAGTTTTAAGATGTCTTTAACTTCATCAATTCATCTTTTTCTTGGTCTGCCCTTTCCTCTTGATGATTCCATTTTCTGGTTGTACGCTCTTGCAACTGGTGTATTCGGGTTCATTCTCACCAAGAGTTCACCCCATTTGAGTCTCTGTTTTTCATTGAATCTAATAGCAGATATTGTTCCGATTGTTGACTTTTTTTTTTTCCGATCCAGAAGCACTTGAGCTTTTCAGCTCTTCGGCTCGGTGCTATGGACATTGTAACCCTTAGGTTCGGTGCCACGAACACCGTAAATCTGGGAATCTGTGTCTTTTTCTGCCGCGGAATTGAACCCGCACACACAGAGGGATAGTCACCCATAGTCCAACGTGCCACGAACACGCTGGGCAGACGGGCGTTGACTATTTAAAGAACCATTGACTGTTTAAAATCGATAGGGATAGGCTGTAAAGCTGCTGCCCAAACAAAATGCATAAACAAAACAATAAACAACTTCTACACATTTTATCATCTTTAAAAATGACATTGCGGGTACTCGTTGCTACGGAGTTTGTGCACTGTCGCAGAGATATTCCAGTGTACGAAAGAGATCGAAGCACAAAGTTATTTACCGAAAAGCAATGGTTTTGTTTCTATCAACCAAATAGTTTTTGTTTCAAATGAAATTAATAGTTTCAAAAATCAAGATATGAACACAATTACTGTAAATGTGATTTAATGATCTTTCTTCTGTTTCTTTGATCCTGTTTTGTCTGACAACGCCAGGATACGAACATATTGTTATTATACTCTTTTGTGTGAGCTTCCGAAAAAGCTAACCAGGTACTGGGACAGTTAACACCACTGTTTTCACATAAAGAGATACCGCTAACCAGGTACTGGGACAGTTAACACCACCTTTGCCACATACAGTACAGAGATACCGCTAAAAACTAAAGCAAATCTCATAAGAACGATTTTCTGGCCAACACTATATTACCGGTGTCAAACATGGCCAATAACAGCAGCTAATGAGCGGAAAATCATAACGACAGAGATGAGGTGTCTTAGAAGAGCTGCAAGTGTGACAATAATAGACAAAATTAGAAATGAAGAAATCAGAAGGAGACTGGATGTGAAACCAGTTATGCAATTCATAAAAGAACAACAGATTAAATGGTTTGGACACCTGACCAGAATGCCCTGGTATCGCCTACCACAGAGAGCCACACAGAAAAAGTATAATGAGTACACGGCAAGAGGAAGACCACGCAAAAGATGGAGCGACGGCATCAAGAACAGCCTAACGAACATGAATATCAGCTTACAAAGTGCCTTAAAAAAGCACACACGATCATTACGTTTCACCCCCAACACTTCTATAAAGAAATCAATGGTGGAAGAGAACAAGCACACACAAGATCACTACGTTTCACCCCAACACTTCTATAAAGAAGTCAATGGTGGAAGAGGAGAAGAAGAAAGTGTGCGCTTCATTATATTTTTCACCGTCTCTGTTATTTCTAGGTCCCCCTTTTGAGTGGGCAGCCTTTTGTTTTGCATCCACTGTATAGGAGCAGCATTCTCTTTGAGGCTGTTGGTAATCTGCTTATGTAGCCGAACCATTTAATTTGTTGTTTCTGATGAAATTCAATACTGATGTTGTACCCACATTTTTTCCCCTGATGTCTTTATTTCTAAACCGGTCTCTTCTTGATACTCCCAGCATTCTCCGTAGACACTTCATCTCTGTCGTGATTAGTTTTCTTCTATCGCTGTCGATGTAATAGATGAATTAATTTCTGCTGATCCATGCGTTGGGGTGTCTCGGAGTTTTGTGTTACCAAAAACTTGCAGAACTCCACGATGTAAGCTGCAACAAATAAATTAATCAAATTTAGAAATTCTTAGTCAGCACAAGTTGTATATCTTCTTCTTCGAACGCTCCATATTGACCCCTTTTTAACCACTCTGTGTGATTTGTATGTGATCTGAGCTTGAGAGCCATTTGTACGTAGTGTCAGTTATGCGCCTACGCGTAGGCCAGCACATCCAATTTCTGTGATGCTTTTTATTTACTAGGTAGCTTCCTATTTCCTACAATATTCGCCTCTTACGACATGCCTTGTAGGTCGCAGTGGTACTATTCTTTGCTTTCCTTGCGGTTCCCAGCCCCACACGGGTGAAGCTGTAAATAAAAGCATAGAATGAGATGATTCATCATCATCACGTGACATATCTGCTTGTGCTGGCAATAATAAGTTGCCTGTAATGTCTTTGCCCGCCTGCCCAACGTGTTCGGTGCGCGTTGGACTACGGGTGACAAGCCCCCTATGAGTGCGGTTCAATTCCACGGGCTTGCATAAAAGCCACAGGCTCTCCAGATTTACGGTTTTCGTGACACCGAACCGAAGGGTTACGATGTCCATGGCACCGAGCCGAAGAGTTCTTCTTTGCGTTCGTTCTTTACATCCAATTTTAATAACTCTTTGTGATATGTTTGATCTTTGCCAAGAACGTGTATACTTTGCACATTGGTTTGGTAGGCCCTAAACGCATAGACGTTTAGGACACATGCATCCGATTTAAGCCAAACCTTCTTAGTCGCCTCTTACGACATACATGGCAGGTAACAGTGGCTATATTCTTACATTCCAAATTTGGGCCCCGGTAATCACTCGGTCGAGTCGAAGAGTTGAAAGCTCAAGTGCTTCTGGATCGGAAAAAGTCTCTTCAAGTCGAAGCATGCCATTTCATCCTTTCTTTGGGTTATATAAGAGCATGTAGGCCAACTATGAGCATGTAGGTCAACTAACATGAGCATGTAGGTCAATTAACATGAGCATGTAGGTCAACAAACATGAGCATGTAGGTCAACTAACATGAGCATGTAGACCAACAAACATGAGCATGTAGACCAACAAACATGAGCATGTAGACCAACAAACATGAGCATGTAGGCCAACAAACATGAGCATGTAGACCAACAAACATGAGCATGTAGACCAACAAACATGAGCATGTAGACCAACAAACATGAGCATGTAGATCAACAAACATGAGCATGTAGACCAACAAACATGAGCATGTAGACCAACAAACATGAGCATGTAGGCCAACAAACTGTTCATGCTATTTTCTCAACTCATGTTACATGCCAAATGTCAACCTGCTCATGCTATTTCTCGATAACGTTATTGTGTGAGTGTCGTTAAAAATTTGTTACAAATTAGTCGAAATAATGTTTCAATGACATATATGAGAATAGGACATTTCCCGGACAAAGCCGGGCATTCTATTTAATCTAATATATAACAGTTTGACTTGATTACATTTATAGCTCAGATTGGAATATTAAATGTTCATGGATTACATGCATTCCAATTTCTGGAAAGAGAAAAAACCAGCTAACCTGACTTGGAAATCTGATGTGTTGACGTGCAAGGGTTCTCCGTCCACGTTCATATAGAAGGTTTCATCATGGAATATTTCTCCATTTTGTGGCAGTAAAGTAGGCAAATGTACTCGATATTTCAGTACTCGTTTCATTTGAATAAAGTCATAGTTGAACTGAAGTGGAATAAGTGTCAAATTATACTGAAGTGAAATAAGTCTCAAATTATACTGATGTGGAATACGTGTCAAATTATACTGAAGTGGAATAAGTGTCAAATTATACTAAAGTGGAATAAGTGTCAAATTATACTGAAGTGGAATAAGTGTCAAATTATACTGAAGTGGAATAAGTGTCAAATTATACTGAAGTGAAATAAGTGTCAAATTATACTGAAGTGAAATAAGTGTCAAATTATACTGAAGTGGAATAAGTCTCACATTATACTGATGTGGAATAAGTGTCAAATTATACTGATGTGGAATAAGTGTCAAATTGTAATGAGAGAAGAAAGTGATAAATTATAGTTAAAATGACAAAAAATGGTGAATTTAACCATCTCATTTCGTAATTATATTTACCTCAGGACGTTATTTATTTTGCAAGTATTGCGCTGCTGGTCGCTGGCCTTGCTAAAATACATACTCTAAATATAACACTCTTCTTCTTATTTTCTTCTTCTACGAACGCTCCATACCGACCACTTGTTAACCACTCTTTGTGATTTGTATGTAATCTAAGCCTAAGAGCGATTTACGTTGTGCCAGTTATGAAAATGAAAATCGTGGCATATCTTAAAGGACATAGCCATCAATCACAGTAAACTAGTCGGTGATTTTCTAGGCACCACTTATACGTTCAGTAGTTTGCCATTGCTTTCTGAACGGTGAGGTATATTTTAAGGAAACGAATTTGCTTCCAAACTTGCCCACCGTGGGGTTTGAACCAGGTACGCTTGTGATCGAGCTCACTACCGATTGAGCTACAGGTTATGCGCCTACAATTAGGCCAACACATCCGATTTCTGCGATGTTTTTTACTTACTAGGGTAGCTTCCTAGGTCCTACATCAGTCACATCTTACGACAAGCCTTGTAGTTCACAGTGGTACTATTCTTTGCTTCCCTTGCGGGCCCCAGCACCATACGGGCTAAATATGACAATCACATTTCCCCATAACAAATGAACATATGGTTTGAAATGTTTAGCAGATTCAAAAAACAAAGAAAACTATTTGATGCCACAAATAAGAAAGAGAAAATTGAAGTATTTTGTACATATTTTCCAGAGAAAACTGAAGGTAAATATAACAAAAAGGGCTTTTTCCTGGAACCCGCAGGGAACGCGAAAGATGGGGAAGCAAAGCAAGGAGAAAATATTTGGAGGCAGAGATTAATGATATGCGGAAGAGATGCAAGGAGTTACAAAAGATAGGAAGACTTGGTATAGGAAGAGTTGGTTGAGGGCCTATGCCCCAACAGGTGCTAACAACGCACAAGAGAGAGAGAGAGAGAGAGATGTATGCTAATTAAATGATGTTTTTTTAATGTTGTACTTACAGCTCCCGCAGTATGCGCAGCCACCTTGGACAGCTGTTTGATATGGTCACAAAGCGTGCATGCTGAGGTCATATGTAACGTTAGTGCAGAGTCAGCAAATACTGGTACCAGCTTATCATCACTGTCGACCAAATCAACAATGAATGTTTCAATGCTGTAGAATTGACCAATCACTGATTGCCATTGTTGTGTTTCCGTTGTCATGAACTCGACTTTCGCGTTGATAAGTCTCCGACTTAAAATAGTGCGGAAAGGAAGAACTGAAAGTAGTACCAAAGACTTCATCATTAGCGTCTGTAACTATTATTATTTCTCTAGTTTACGGTAAACATTAATATTTGTTACACCTTCTTTCTGAATGAATAAGAAACTAAGTTTAATACAAACCAATTTTTTTTTTTCACACATGATACCATTTAAAAAAAATTTGATTCAGTCACTCTTTCATTCTTTCTACCAACACTTCTCTCTTTTACGCTCGCTCTCTCTCTCTCTCTCTCTCATATATATATATATATATACATGACCTTTTCGTCTTTACAGACGGTCAATTGGCAAGTGACAACCTCCGTGACAGCCTCTGTGACAGCCTCTGTGTTTTCGCTTTTCTCTCTTGTCGTTCAGCTCATACATAAGTCTCTCTTCTCAAAAGACTCTGCGCCCTTTCGCAATATCGCTTTCCACACAACTCTGTCATCAGCTAGTCCCTCCCATCATGTGCTGGGACCTTTAGAAACGTTCTTCATTGAGGCCTTGCAGACATCTTTATATCTGAGTAGTGGTCTGCCCTGGTGTCTCTTCCCCTCTGAAAGTTCACAGAACATTTGTTTTGGTATGCGACAAGTTTTCATCTTCTCACATGCCCCAACCATCTTAGTCGTCTACTGCTGAGCCTGCCATGATGGAAGGCAGTTTTGCACGTTGCAGTACTTCAGAGTTGGTTATCTTGTCGTACCACCTGATGTTCATAATCTTGCGGAGACATCGAAGGTGAAAGATGTTAAGTCTCCTCTCGTGTCTTGAGTAAACTGTCCATGTTTCTGAGCCATATAGTAAAGAACTAATTACACAGGCTCGATATATTTGAATCTTCGTCTGCAATGTCAGTTTTGTGTTGTTTCATGCTCGCTTTGATAGTGTGATGAATGTAGTAGCAGCACTCCCTATTCAACATATATATCAACATGTCTTTCTACCAACACGTATCTCTTTTACTCTCTCTCTCTCTCTCTCTCTCTCTCTCTCTCTCTTCTATCTCTCTCTATCTCTGTTTATAAATATATATATATTCTTTCTCCAATCCTGTTTTCCTCATAGTGTCAGGATAAGAAGAGATTTCTAGAATGAGCCATTGTGTGTGCTTCCTAAATAGTGTCTTTCGCCACTTGTTATCGCTGAGGTCCACCTTTTGCGTGGCCTTCCTTTTGCTTTGTATCCATTGTATCAGCGCAACATTGCTCTTTGATGTGTACTGTCTGTTGGTAATCTGATTTTGTGGCCAAACCATTTAATTTGTTGTTTCTTTGATGAAGTTCAGTACTCATGGTGTACCCACTTTTTCCTGATGTCTTCATTTCTAAACCGGTCTCTTCTAGTTAACCCCAGCATTCTGCGTAGACACTTCATCTCTGTTGTGACTAGTTTTCTTCTATCATTTGACGTCAGCGTCCAGGATTGGCACTGGTAGCATAATATGGGGAGAAAGATTGTGTTTAACATTACTTTCTTTGTATTCATGGTGACATGTTTGCATTTTAAAATTGGCGCCATTTGTCCTATCATTTGATTTGTTTTCTTGCAACTGTGTTGGATTTCATTAGTTATTCTTCCGTTTGCTGAAAAAACGATCCCTAGGCCTGTAAAGTTATTGCGTTGTTTTATTTGGTGATATATTTATATATATATATATATATATCAACTTGGCTTTCTAACCAACAGCTCTCTCTCTCTCTATCTCTCTCTCTCTCTCTCTACAAAACACTCACTCTTTCTAACAATACTGCCCATCCATCTGTTCTGTTCGCACTCCTGCATCATGTCTCCAATGAGACCAAACGAAGATATAAGATGACACATCCCTTCAAGTCTGTTACCTTGATGAACGCTGGCCATATTCAGGGGCGTCGTTTCAGCTGTAAACAAATATATCATATTTATGTGACCAATAACTAACGCAGCTCTTCCCTGTCGTTAGAAGAGCTGCAGGTGTGACAATAAGAGACAACATTAGAAGTGAAGAAATCAGAAGAAGACTGGATGGGAAACAAGTCATGCAATTCATAAAAGAACAACATATTAAATGATTTGGACACCTAACAAGAATGCCATGGTATCGCCTACCACAGATAGCCACACAGAAAAAGTATTATGAGTACAAAGCAAGAATAAGACCACGCAAAAGATGAAGCGACGGCATCAAGAACAGGCTTACAAAAATGAATATCAACTTACAAAGTGCTTTAACACAAGCACACACAAAATCACTACACCCCAACCCCTTCTCTTCCACACTAGAAGAGAAGAAGAAGAAGAATCAACGTCTCCTTGAAAAACACTATTTATGTAGTGCACAGAAAAGCCCGTTCTAGAAATCTCTTCTTATCTTGACGCTGTGAGGCAAAACAGAATTAGCGAAAAATGAAACGAAGCATAACATACAGTAGGCAAAATATAAATGATATGCTTATTGATTGATTGATTGATTGACTGATTGATTGATAGGACCATCATTATTGCACTTCGCTAAGTAACCATGTGTGCTCCTATCTCTGTCCTACACAGGAAGATCTCAGCTGCAGTGCACGAACTCCGTAGCATCGGCGATGGTCCCCGATGTAATTTTGAAGATATTAAGGTTTTTTTTAGGAATTTTTATTCTTTTCAAACGAATTTTGCCAGGGCAGCGACTTTTCAATTTTGAATTGCCAAGGGTTCTTTTAGTGATCAAATTAATCACGGGACCTATGTTCTATCGTCCGACTCCGATAGGACTAAGAACTCGATCTCACCTACACTGAAATCAAGATTCTCTGGAAAAATATCCAGATGGCTCTACGAGGGAGCGAACCTGGTACCTTTGGCACTAGAGATGAGCACCTAACCTCTACGCCACAGAGACCCAGGCGATTTAAGGAGTTTGGGGTTACCTAGTGTACAGTTAGAACTGGATGCCTGATGGACAGAGTGAGGAGTGTGTTTAACCAGTCAGCCACAGGAACCATTAGTATGCATACCCTTCGACATTTATTCGGAGAAGCTGAGCACTTATGGGTATGTCCGAAGTGCAGAGATGCACTTGAGATTTGGTGGCAGCGATTAAAATAGCAAAAGGTGGACCTCAGAGATAACAGAGGCGACGAAAGACACTATTTATGAAGCGCACACAAAAGGGTCGTTCTAGAAAGCCATTCTTATGCTGACTTTGAGAGGCAAAATCGCCCGAGTGGTTACCGGGGCCCAAATTTGGGGTGTAAAGAATAGAACCATTGTTACCTGCCACGCATGTCATAAGAGGCGAATAAGGAGGTTTGACTGAAATCGGATGCATGTGTCCTAAACGAGTAGAAGTCTATGCGTTTAGGGGCCTACCAAACCAATGTGCAACGTATACACGTTCTTGGCAAAGATCAAACATATCACAAAGTGTGATTAAAATTGGTCGTAAAGAAAGAATGCAAAGAAGAAGAAGATGAGGTAAGACAGGTTTGGAGAAAAGAAAATAATGATGACAATATATACGGAAGGAGTTACAAGAAATAAAGTTACTTAGACTTGACATGAGGTGGTTGAGGCACAGCCAACTCTAATATTGGGCCACATAATTGACCTGGGAAACTCTGACTTAGTTTTGAGGTGGGGGCTAGTTTTTGTACATGTTTGATAGGACATTGCAAGCTTTTTTGCAATTTTACTCAATTCTGTGAGTCTCTGGTCATTTATTGATGAAAAAATTAATAATACTTACATTTCTATTTAGCATGTCATAATATAATCTTGATTTAGCATGTCATAATATAATCTTGATTTAGCATGTCATAATATAATCTTGATTTAGCATGTTATAATATAATCTTGATTTAGCATGTCATAATATAATCTTGATTTAGCATGTCATAATATAATCTTGATTTAGCATGTCATAATATAATCTTGATTTAGCATGTTGTGTTGATTTTATAATGAATTTCTCTGTATCTAACAAAACTAGAATGCGAGATCACGCGACAGTTGGGGTCTTATTTCTTAGAATGTTTACCTGAGCCCTCTGACCGTATGGCTATCGGAGACTACGGTTGAGGACATTTGCCCCAACCAGGGTTTAAAAGGCACAAGAAAGAAATAGGTTAATGGAATTGATTTCTTTTGTGTTCCAAATATTTATCAGAGCACTAACAAAAACACCATTCTTATTCGTGTATTCATAACTTGATATTATCCGTTTCTGAATCAAAATCGCCCGCGTGGTGCCAGGGCGCGCAAGGGAAGCAAAGAATAGTACCACTGCGGCCTACAAGGTATTCGTAAGAGGCGAGAGATGTAGGACCTAGGGAGCTACCCTAGTAAATAAAAAGCATCACAGAAATCGGATGTGCTGACCTACTTGTAGGCGCATAACTGGCATAACGTACAATCGCTCTTAGGCTCCGATCACATACAAATCACACAGAGTGGTTAACAAGTGGTCGATATGGAGCGTTCGATGAAGAAGAAGAATCAAAAATAACCCTGAAAAAATAGGCGGTAGCAGAGGTTAAAGGTTGTAACACTGCCGTACTTCATCTTAATCAGGTGCCGTGCCGACTAACGTAGGCGATCATGAATCTCCACAAATCTTTGTCTCTGATGTTTGCTATCATCTCAAATGTTGACGCTCTTCACGCCCGAGTGATTACCGGGGCCCAAATTTGGGGTGTAAAGAATAGAATCACTGTTACCTGCCACGCATGTCGTAAAGGCGACTAAGGAGGTTTGACTGAAATCGGATGCACGTGTCCTAAACGTGTAGAAGTCTATGCGTTTAGGGGCCTACCAAACCAATGTGCAACGTATACACGTTCTTGGCAAAGATCAAACATATCACAAAGAGTGATTAAAATTGGTCGTAAAGAACGAATGCAAAGAAGAAGAGTTGACGCTCTTCCAAGCCATGAAGTCATGCTACCCAAAATGTTCTTTCTCTGTCTTCCTATGTCTCGTCTCCCCTCGATGTTATCTTACAGCTTTACTTACCTAATATAATTTTGATTGCGGAAGTCACAACGTCGGTGGTGCCATGCAAATATCTGGCGGCATAGTTTCCAGTTCCGGCAGGAATGATGCCCACAGGAAACGGAAATGGTGGGATATCTACATCCGGGTCATCTACGCTGTTTCCAAGCAGTTGTTGTTGGTAATGTACCAATGCTGTCAGTACTTCAGATAAAAGTCCATCTCCGCCGACTGAGATGACTCTGTAAAGGATATGAGAATAGAAGGAGTTTTAAGAGCATCGGAGCCGATGAATATGATCAATAAATAGACAGTAAACAATGTGTTTAATTTCAGCACGTAGAAGAAGTCTTAACAATATTAGAGGACAGGGTCCCAGGACGCAGAGGCAGACCAAGAAGAAGATGGCTACAAGATATTAAAGGAACCATGAATATGGCCATCGATGAAGTGGGTGAACTGGCAAGAGACAGAGTGAGTTTCAGATGCGCTGCAAAGAGAGCAACGTCCTATAAAGGATACGCACTTTGAAGATGAAAAGAATCCTGGCAGTTTAAAATCGAGAAGAGCAGGCTGGAAAGCAGATGGCCGGGGAAAATTCATTAGAAAAGATTAAAAATAAAATTCCTATCAAAATATCTTCTCCTTCATCAAAATTAAATCGGGGACCCCCGCCGGTGCTATGGAGTTCGTGCACTGCAGCTGAGATCTTCCTCTGCAAGAAAGAGATCAGAGCACACATGGTTACTCACCGAAGTGCAATGATGATGGTCCTATCAATCAATCAATCAAATGGAAGAAGGTAGGGGAAAAAGGGTATGGAATGAAGAAAATAAATGACAATAATTACATGGAAACAAAATGTACAACACAAGTAGCTAAGATGTTTTATAAAACTAACATAAAAGAGATCATTATAAAGCTGGACTACTTACCCGTCGAGAGACACAAAATCGACATCTTGAAAAGCATTTCCACAATCTCCTGGACCAGTTGTCTCTGGAATAATGTACATGATTTATCATTTTACAGGATGTTTGTAAAGTCTCACAGCACTTCATTTATAGAACAAATACGAAAAACAAAATACATGACGTCATCAAAAAATGTGTCCCATAGTCAATTGTGGTGCAGTGAATGACTGTTGTCTGCTGGAGTAATTCTTTTCACTCAAACCATAATGATGTTTTCAACTGAAGAAAGAATATTTGACAATATGAAGAAACATGTACAGATATATCTTGAAGCCTGTGGTGGATATTTCCAGCATCTGCTATAATGAATATTCCATTTGTTCTTTCTAGTTTACCAAGAACAACAGTAGACCATAGCAGTAACTATTTTGACTAATTTTACCACTCTGTTTTAGATGGAGACTGCAGTAAAACTATGTAGAATGGCCAAACACGTTTCTGAATATAGATGGAAACATTACGTGTTTCGCTACTCTACATAGTTTTACTGTAGTCTCCATCTATGGAAACATTACGTGTTTCGCTACTCTACATAGTTTTACTGCAGTCTCCATATCTATATTGAGATTACTTTGTTTCAGCACATTTTTTGACGACGTCATGTACTACATTTTTCAAGCTGACCTACATATGAAGTGCTGTGAGACTTTACAAACAGCCTTTACATATATTTATATACATATATTCCTCTCATACTTTAGTTCTATGATTTGATTATTCATTTTGCTTGCTTATGTGATACCATACATACGTGTCTCTGCTTGCTTATGTGATACCATACATACGTGTCTCTGCTTGCTTATGTGATACCATACATACGTGTCTCTGCTTGCTTATGTGATACCATACATACGTGTCTCTGCTTGCTTATGTGATACCATACATACGTGTCTCTGCTTGCTTATGTGATACCATACATACGTGTCTCTGCTTGCTTATGTGATACCATACATACGTGTCTCTGCTTGCTTATGTGATACCATACATACGTGTCTCTGCTTGCTTATGTGATACCATACATACGTGTCTCTGCTTGCTTATGTGATACCATACATACGTGTCTCTGCTTGCTTATGTGATACCATACATACGTGTCTCTGCTTGCTTATGTGATACCATACATACGTGTCTCTGCTTGCTTATGTGATACCATACATACGTGTCTCTGCTTGCTTATGTGATACCATACATACGTGTCTCTGCTTGCTTATGTGATACCATACATACGTGTATGTGTCATAAAACGCCACTTTATTATGTATCACCGCACCTTCCTCTCGGTTTTCTTCAGATCTGATCTGATTCGCTCTGACCACCTCATATGTGTAGGATTTCGTACATCGCCTACGTTACATGGGGCATGAAAGCAATGTCTCCATACCGCTATATCCTGGGCAACTCGTTCAATCTATGGAATTGAATCTGATATTTCTTGCCTCAGTAAAGTTCGTTTATTCACAAAACAGATGAGACTGCAGTCAAACTATTTGATTGGCAAAACACGTAATCACAAAGTACTGTAGTTTTACAAATTACAAAAACAATGACAAAATACAGCAACGTTTCGACCAACAAGGCCTTTATCAAGCAAACGAACAACAGGAGTGACACATTTTAAAAAACAAATGGACGACCAAATACAAAGTTTAGGGGTTTCCCTGGGGCGTCCTTTCTTTAACCAGTAGGAAGAAGAAGAAGAAGAAGAAGAAGAAGAAGAAGAAGATGATGATACCATACACGTGTAGGGCAGGGATTCCGAATTGTAGCCTACGGGAAATGTTTGGAGTCTATCTCACTGACAGTCAGTCCCCCACACTTTCCCTTTATTCGTGCATTCATTGCTATTTAACGGTCAGTCTTCGCCGTATATGTGGACGTTATGATCTTCGTCTTTTTTTCCGATCTAGAAGCACTTGAGCTTTTCAGTTCTTCGGCTCGGTGCCATGGACATCGTAACCCTTCGGTTCGGTGCCACGAACACCGTAAATCTGGGGAATCTGTGGCTTTTCCTGCCATCCCGTGGAATTGAACCCGCACACACGGATGGATAGTCACCCGTAGTCCAACGCGCTACGAACACGCTGGGCATACGGGCGTGATCTTCGTCTAAGAGTATGTCTACACTAAGCGCCCGTTATGTATGTATGTCGTACGCCAGTTGGGGCATTGGCTATGACAGCTGTAAGAAAGACAGCGGATAGGATGAGAAGGCCTGGACGTCCAAAGGAAGCATGGAGAAGAACTGTGGAGAGAGAGTTGAAGGAGTGTGGCCTGACATGGGAGACGGTTGGTAGAAAGGCAGCAGAACGGCAACAATGGAAGTCTCTTGTGGAAGCGTTATGTGTCACTCGGGACACGTGTAGATAGATAGATGCACCATTTCTGACTGTCAGGTCATTAAGTGTTGCAAAAGAAATTTGACCATGAACTCTAACGTCAAAAAGTCAAAACAAGAAGGATTGATTTCATTGAACCGGATGTCCCCATATGGCTCCGTCCATGTCGACAGAGATGACATGACATCTGCCGAGAATATTGCACAAATCACGAACTCAGTAGCCCCTAGAAACAATCCTATGGATCTCATGAAAGAATTGCACATGTGTCTCGGTTCGGATTCGAACTAATAACGTTTAGTACGACAGGCAAACGACTTAACTACTTCACCATTGAGACCCTCAAATTTAAACTATAACGCTAAAGTCGCAAAAACAAATTTACCATAAAATGTAACGCAAATATCGTAAAAACAAATTTACCATAAACTGTAATGTCAAAGTCGCAAAAACAAATTTACCATAAACTGAAATGTCAAAGTCGCAAAAACAAATTTACCATAAAATGTAACGCAAATGTCGTAAAAACAAATTTACCATAAAATGTAACGCAAATGTCGTAAAAACAAATTTACCATAAACTGTAACGTCAATGTTGCAAGCTCTGAACAATGGTAGCACTGTCTTATGAAACAAACGGCTGGCAGTTTTGTGTCCAGAGTTCGGATTGATCACAACTAGATAATGCCTTGATTTCTGCAGATCTGAAGACATAGTTATTTGTTGGATTTCTCACCGATAATAAGTAGTTTTACAATTATTTGTAGGTGGAAACTATATGTCAGGTTTGAAATTATTTATCAATTAAAGCATTGGATACACGGACATGTGGGAGAACTAACAAACTAACAAACTAACTAACTAACTAAGAAACTAACTGACTGACTAACTGACTAACTAACTGACTGACTGACTGACTAACAAACTAACTAACTGACTAACTAACTAACTGACTAACTGACTGACTAACTAACTAACTAACTAACTGACAGACTAACAAACTAACTAACTTACTGACTGACTAACTAACTGACTAACTAACTAACTTACTAACTATCTAACTTACTAACTAAATAACTTACTAACTAACTAACTGACTAACTGACTGACTAACTAACTGACTAACTAACTAACTTACTAACTAACTAACTGACTAACTGACTGACTAACTAACTGACTAACTGACTGACTAACTAACTGACTAACTAACTGACTGACTGACTAACTAACTAACTGACTGACTAACTAACTGACTAACTAACTGACTAACTAACTAACTAACTAACTAACTAACTAACTGACTAACTGACTGACTAACTAACTGACTAACTAACAAACTTACTAACTAACTAACTGACTAACTGACTGACTGACTAACTGACTGACTAACTAACTGACTAACTAACTAACTGACTAACTAACTAACTAACTAACTGACTAACTAACTGACTAACTAACTAACTAACTAACTGACTAACTGACTGACTGACTAACTAATAATAGCTGTCCATCGCAAGCGATGATGACAACAATCTCAGACGTGTACTGTTGCACCTCTCTGGTGTGTGCGGAAGTGACTGTAGAGTCCGATCCTAGAACAGAATCCCCGACCACAGGTGGGGCATACATGATCAAGGTTAGACATGTGCGTGTTGTGTGCTCTGTCTTTTCGCGCTGCACGTTTTCTCTGTGACTCAACAATACGATGATTCTCAGCTATTCGGTTCCTCTTTTGTTGTTACAGCGCCACATTTGGCGATCTTGCGCAAGGATTCCCAGCACGTATTGTCTATATCGAAGCATTTCAGAGACACTTTAAGAGTGTCTTTAAAGCGTTTTTCTGTCCACCAGCTAAACGTCTGCCCCTTCAAGCTCGCCATACATCAACTGTTTTGGGATGCGTTTATCAGGCATTCGAGCAACGTGACCGACCCATCTCAGTTGGGCCTTCTGCAACAGGGTGTTGACGCTTGGGATCGTTGCTCTTGTGAGGACTTCGCTGTCTGGAATGTTGTCCTGCCAGTTTATTTTTAGTATTCTGCGTAGACAGCTTGTGTGGAAATGGTTTAATTTTCTTGCGTGTCTGCTATATACTGTCCATGTCTCGCTTGCGTACAGCAGCGTGGTTAGCACTATGGCCTGGTAAACTTTCAGCTTTGTGACTATGCTTATCCCTTCCGTTCCCACACAGTGACACGTAACCTTCCGAACGCAGCACTGGCTTTGGATATCCTATTGTTGACCTCAGAGTCTATGTTTGTCGATCTGGATAGGTGGCTGCCAAGATAAGCAAAGTTGTCCGTTGACTGGAGACGCTGGTGTTTAATGTTGATGACTGGATCGTAATACTGTTCTCTAGTGGCGGGCTGGAACATGACCTCTGTTTTTTGGTGTTAATGGTGAGGTCAAACCTATCACAGGCCATTGAGAACTTGTCCATGTAAGTCTGCATTTCTTCCGCAGAGTTGGTAGCGAGGGCACAGTCATCAGCAAACAACAGGTTTGAGATAGTTGATTCTTTTACCTTGGTGGAGGATTTTAACCTCCGAAGATTGAATAGGTTACCGTCTGTCCTGTATCTAATCTTTACCCCATGTTCGTCGCCTTCCCAAAAGACATCCGTGAGCATGGCAGCAAACATCATGCTGAAGAGTGTTGGGGCCAGTACACAGCCCTGTTTGACGCCGTTGGTGACATGGAAGGCTTCCGACAGCTCCCTTCGTCAAGTACACGTGCCATCATGCCCTCGTGAAACTGTTGGACGATCTTGATGAATTTCCTGGGCATCCAAATTTTTCCATGATCTTCCATAGACCCTCCTGTTAACCGTGTCGAAAGCCTTTGTCAGATCGACAAAGACCATATAGAGGTTACGGTGCTGCTCTTGGCATTTCTCCTGTAGTTGGCGAGCAGCAAATATCATGTCTGCTGTTCCACGACCTGCTCTGAAGCCACATTGGGTCTCAGGGAGTAAGTCCTGTTCAAGGTGATCGATTAATCGATTGAGGAGGACTCTGGCCAGTATTTTGCCAGCGATTGACAGGAGGAGATCCCTGTGGTTATCGCAGGTCTGGCGGTTTCCTTTCGCTTGTACAGGTGGACAATAATGGCATCCTTTAATTCCTGTGGCACACGTTCGTTGCACCAAATGGATGTAAATAACTCTGTCAATTTTAGCATCAACGTGGGCCCTCCTTCTTTGTAGACTTCGGTTGGTATTGAGTCCGCACCCGGTGCCTTCCCGCTGGACATCTGGCTTGTTGCCTTCTTGACCTCTGCTAAGGTAGGTGGAATATCAAGCTTGGCATTGATTGGGACCTGGGGCATGCGCTCTATGGCTTCATAACATAACATATGCGCTCTATGGCTGTATTGGCTCTCCCACTCCAAAAAAAGTGTAACCTCCGCCCACCTCTGACAGCTGACCCTCGTCAGGAGTCTGGTCTCACTCAAGGCAGCTATGTCGATATCGTAGCGTGCCAGTTCTCTAGCCACGAGTGCAGTCCGTCTCTCAGGTCTTTCAGCTTTGTTGTTATCTAATAGTGTTCGCACGTTCCACGCGCCTATGGTGAGAGCTTTAAGCGTGTTCTTCATGTTGTTTGATTTGTGTTGTATGTAGTTGTCTGAAACTGTAGCTTGCGCTATATTTGGATTATAGTGAGGAAAGTTGCGCTATTCGTCAACCTCACTCTCTCGTCCAGGACTAACTAACTAACTAACTAACTAACTAACTGACTAACTGACTGACTGACTAACTAACTGACTAACTGACTGACTGACTAACTAGAGATTTCTGGACAAATATCCCGATTGGTCCCACAAGGAAGCGAACCCAGTACCTAACCTCTACGCCACAGAGACACCTTGACACATTGCATATCTACAAGTCACATTGCATATTTACATGTCACATTGCATATTTACAAGTCACATTGCATATTTGCATGTCACATTGCATATTTACATGTCACATTGCATATTTACATGTCACATTGCATATTTACATGTCACATCGCATATTTACATGTCACATTGCATATTTACATGTCACATTGCATATTTACAAGTCACATTGCATATTTACATGTCACATTGCATATTTACATGGTACATTGCATATTTACAAGTCACATTGCATATTTACATGGCACATTGCATATTTACATGTCACATTGCATATTTACATGTCACATTGCATATTTACATGTCACATTGCATATTTACATGTCACATTGCATATTTACATGTCACATTGCATATTTACATGGCACATTGCATATTTACATGGCACATTGCATATTTACATGGCACATTGCATATTTACATTGCATATTTACATTGCATATTTACATTGCATATTTACATTGCATATTTACATGGCACTAACCTTGACGTGTAGAGAGGGCATCCGTCAATTTGTTGCAAAGTTCTGTGTCCTCAGAAATGACTAGTTTCTTATGGACCAGCGTGTTATCTTTTTTGGATCTTGCATAGTGGACTACTATAGTGTTGACATTCGAGATGTCCGAAGTTTGATTCTCAACTGCAAGAATGTCCTGTAGCTTGATCTCCACTACATAAGAGAAAAATAAGTTACTCAAATTATGCGCTTGCATGGGACTGTAAACAATAATATATAATGTCTTAGGTGTGTTTGAAGTGATAGCCGTCCATAACAGGCGATAATGACAGCAGCCTCAGACGTGTGCTGCTGCACCTCTCTGGAGTGCGCGGAGGTGACTGTATAGTCCAATCCTAGAACACAATTCCCTACCACATGTGGGACATACATGATCAAGGTTAAACATGTGTTCTGTCTTTTCGCGCAGCTCGTTTTCTCTGTGCCTCAACGGCACGACGTTTCTCAGCTATGCGGGTTCCTCTTGTGTTGTTACAGCGCCACATTTGGCGATCTTGCGCCAGGAATTCACAGGACGTGGTATCTATATCGAAGCATTTCAGAGACACTTTGAGAGTGTCTTTAAAGAGTTTTTATGACCACCAGCTGAACGTCTGCCCCCTTCAAGCTCGCCATACTTCAACTGTTTTTTGATGCGTTTATCAGGCATCCGAGCAATGTGACCTGTCAATCTCACGATGACCTTCTGGAACAGTCTGTTGACGTTTGGGATCTTTCCTCTTATGAGAGCTTTGGTTTATGGAATTTTGTCCTGCCAGTTTATTTTTAGTAGTCTGCGTAGACATCTTGTGTTGAAGTGATTTCAACACATATCTATAATTAGAAATATGCTAAATATAACTAGTGACCCTAATGTGTTCTGTGAAAGTTAAGCAGAACTTGGACCACTTATTATGATCAGAATTCTTCTTCACCTTTCAACTCTCAACGGAGCACAGGTCTTCAACAAATTTCTTCCAGCTCTTTCTCTCTCTTGTCATCCCTTCCAATTCTTTTCATGTTTTACCTATCCTTTTAATATCAGCCTCCAGCTGCCAGGATTATTGTGCCAGGGATTCACATCATGTGGTGTCTATATCGAAACATTTCAGAGACACTTTAAGCGTGTCTTTAAAGCGGTTTTTTGTGTGTCCGCCAGCTGAACTTCTGCCCCCTTCAAGTTCGTCATACATCAATGCATGTTTGAAGTATTGGATTCCTTATAGTACATGGTTCTACTTGTGCCACCTTCAAGTTCGTCATACATCAATGCATGTTTGAAGTATTGGATTCCTTATAGTACATGGTTCTACTTGTGCCCCCTTCAAGTTCGACATACATCAATGTATGTTTGAAGTATTGGATTCCTTATAGTACATGGTTCTACTTGTGCCACCTTCAAGTTCGACATACATCAATGTATGTTTGAAGTATTGGATTCCTTATAGTACATGGTTCTACTTGTGCCCCCTTCAAGTTCGTCATACATCAATGCATGTTTGAAGTATTGGATTCCTTATAGTACATGGTTCTACTTGTGCCCCCTTCAAGTTTGTCATACATCAATGCATGTTTGAAGTATTGGATTCCTTATAGTACATGGTTCTACTTGTGCCACCTTCAAGTTCGTCATACATCAATGCATGTTTGAAGTATTGGATTCCTTATAGTACATGGTTCTACTTGTGCCACCTTCAAGTTCGACATACATCAATGCATGTTTGAAGTATTGGATTCCTTATAGTACATGGTTCTACTTGTGCCACCTTCAAGTTCGTCATACATCAATGCATGTTTGAAGTGTTGGATTCCTTATAGTACATGGTTCTACTTGTGCCACCTTCAATGTATGTACATGGTTCTACTTGTGCCACCTTCAAGTTCGACATACATCAATGTATGTTTGAAGTATTGGATTCCTTATAGTACATGGTTCTACTTGTGCCACCTTCAATGTATGTACATGGTTCTACTTGTGCCACCTTCAAGTTCGTCATACATCAATGTATGTTTGAAGTATTGGATTCCTTATAGTACATGGTTCTACTTGTGCCCCTTCAAGTTGCATGTCATCAGCATCAATGTATGTTTGAGTATGTTCTATAGTACATGGTTCACTGTGCCCCTTCAGTTCGTCATCAATGTATGTTTGATATTGTTCTTATAGTCATGGTTCTGTGCCCCTTCAAGTTGTCATACATCAATGTATGTTTAGTATTGATTCTTATAGTACATGGTTCTACTTGTGCCACCTTCAAGTTCGTCATACATCAATGCATGTTTGAAGTATTGGATTCCTTATAGTACATGGTTCTACTTGTGCCACCTTCAATGTATGTACATGGTTCTTCTTGTGCCACCTTCATGTATGTACATGGTTCTACTTGTGCCACCTTCAATGTATGTACATGGTTCTACTTGTGCCACCTTCAAGTTGTATGTACATGGTTCTGCTTGTGCCACCTTCAAGTTGTATGTACATGGTTCTACTTGTGCCACCTTCAAGTTGTATGTACATGGTTCTACTTGTGCCACCTTCAATGTATGTACATGGTTCTACTTGTGCCACCTTCAAGTTGTATGTACATGGTTCTGCTTGTGCCACCTTCAAGTTGTATGTACATGGTTCTACTTGTGCCACCTTCAAGTTGTATGTACATGGTTCTACTTGTGCCACCTTCAATGTATGTACATGGTTCTACTTGTGCCACCTTCAAGTTGTATGTACATGGTTCTGCTTGTGCCACCTTCAAGTTGTATGTACATGGTTCTACTTGTGCCACCTTCAAGTTGTATGTACATGGTTCTACTTGTGCCACCTTCAATGTATGTACATGGTTCTACTTGTGCCACCTTCAAGTTGTATGTACATGGTTCTGCTTGTGCCACCTTCAAGTTGTATGTACATGGTTCTACTTGTGCCACCTTCAAGTTGTATGTACATGGTTCTACTTGTGCCACCTTCAATGTATGTACATAGTTCTACTTGTGCCACCTTCAAGTTGTATGTACATGGTTCTGCTTGTGCCACCTTCAAGTTGTATGTACATGGTTCTACTTGTGCCACCTTCAAGTTGTATGTACATGGTTCTACTTGACCATGATCATGTTCTACTTGTCATAATGTATGTACATGGTTCTACTTGTGCCACCTTCAAGTATGTACATGGTTCTACTGTGCCACCTTCGTGTATGTACATGGTTCTACTTGTGCCCCCTTAGTGTATGTACATGGTTCTACTTGTGCACTTCATGTATGTACATGGTTCTACTTGTGCACTTCATGTATGTACATGGTTCTACTTGTATGTATGTACATGTTCTACTTTGATGTATGTACATGGTTCTACTTGTAGACATGTTCATGTATGTACATGGTTCTACTTGTGTATGTACATGGTTCTACTTGTGTATGTACATGGTTCTACTTGTGTATGTACATGGTTCTACTTATGTACATGTTCTACTGTTATGTACATGGTTCTACTTTTTTTTTAATGCCTGTTTGCTCACCTAGGTAGAATGAGATTTTCTAGTAGTACATGGTTTTGTGTCATGTCATAGGTTTCACTTTCTGTTATTCTGGTCACTTGTGCATGGACAGCCTTTTTTTTTTATCACTGTATCGTAACTTTGCTTTTGTTTTGTATCCACTGTAGGAGTAACTTTGCTTTGTTTTGTATCCCTGTATCGATAACTTTGCTTTGTTTTATCACTGTATCGATACTTGTTTTTTGTATCCACTGTATCGGAGTAACTTTGCTTTTGTTTTGTATCCACTGTATCGGAGTAACTTTGCTTTTGTTTTGTATCCACTGTATCGGAGTAACTTTGCTTTTGTTTTGTATCCACTGTATCGGAGTAACTTTGCTTTTGTTTTGTATCCACTGTATCGGAGTAACTTTGCTTTTGTTTTGTATCCATTGTATCGGAGTAACTTTGCTTTTGTTTTGTATCCACTGTATCGGAGTAACTTTGCTTTTGTTTTGTATCCACTGTATCGGAGTAACTTTGCTTTTGTTTTGTATCCACTGTATCGGAGTAACTTTGCTTTTGTTTTGTATCCACTGTATCGGAGTAACTTTGCTTTTGTTTTGTATCCACTGTATCGGAGTAACTTTGCTTTTGTTTTGTATCCACTGTATCGGAGTAACATTGCTTTTGTTTTGTATCCACTGTATCGGAGTAACTTTGCTTTTGTTTTGTATCCATTGTATCGGAGTAACTTTGCTTTTGTTTTGTATCCACTGTATCGGAGTAACTTTGCTTTTGTTTTGTATCCACTGTATCGGAGTAACTTTGCTTTTGTTTTGTATCCATTGTATCGGAGTAACTTTGCTTTTGTTTTGTATCCATTGTATCGGAGTAACTTTGCTTTTGTTTTGTATCCACTGTATCGGAGTAACTTTGCTTTTGTTTTGTATCCATTGTATCGGAGTAACTTTGCTTTTGTTTTGTATCCATTGTATCGGAGTAACATTGCTTTTGTTTTGTATCCATTGTATCGGAGTAACTTTGCTTTTGTTTTGTATCCATTGTATCGGAGTAACATTGCTTTTGTTTTGTATCCATTGTATCGGAGTAACATTGCTTTTGTTTTGTATCCACTGTATCGGAGTAACTTTGCTTTTTTGTACTTGGTAGTAATGGTAATAGTAAGACAACAGCAATAACATGGCTGACCAGAATTTTTAACATAGCCTGGGAGGCACAAGAGGCTCCAGATGACTGGCAGAGAGCTATTATAGTCCCAATATGGAAGAACAAAGGAGATAAAAGAGAGTGTGAAACATACAGGGGTATCTCTCTATTGAGCCATATAGGAAAAATGTTTGCAAAAATATTGGAGCGAAGAGCAAGACATATATTAGAGCCCCAGTTAAGCAATAGCCAGTTTGGGTTTAGGAGGGTAAGAGCTGCACAGACGCAATATTTACACTAAGACAGATCTGTGAACAAACAATTGAATACAAACAATCAAAGTAAACAGCTTATATTTATAGACCAAGAAAAGGCATTTGATAGAGTAAACAGGTGCAAACTATGGAAGATCCTTGAAGAATATGGCGTCCAGGGACAACTATTAGGTAATATCATGGCCTTATATCAAGATAGCCAGAGTACAGTAAGAACAACAGAAGGAATGACCGACTGGTTCTCCATTACATCAGGTGTTAGACAAGGTTGTGTCCTCTCACCCCTACTCTTTATTGCATATATGGATAAAATAACTCAAGAGTCAAATTCAGATAATGATGAAATAAATGAACTGCATTTTGCAGATGATCAGTGCCTGATACATCAATATGAACAAGATCTACAACAATACATTGACGCCCTGAACAAAAATTGTATAAATAATGACATGAAAATCAACAAATGTTGCTTGAATACATAGAGAAACAAAGAATGAAGTGGTTTGGCCACTTAATAAGAATGCATCCAAACTCCACAGTATACAGAGTCTTCTACAACAGAACATCGAGAAAGAAGGCAAGAGGAAGACCACGGAAAAGATGGTTAGATGGTGTAACAGAATCCTGTGAAAGAGCAAAATAATAATCACACAAGCCACCAGAACAGCGCAAGACAAAACAGAAAACCACGACACTGTGCAACAACCCGGTAGCAGTGTGACGACACTGGGCAACAACCCGGTAGCAGTGTGACGACACTGGGCAACAACCCGGTAGCAGTGTGACGACACTGGGCAACAACCCGGTAGCAGTGTGACGACACTGGGCAACAACCCGGTAGCAGTGTGACGACACTGGGCAACAACCCGGTAGCAGTGTGACGACACTGGGCAACAACCCGGTAGCAGTGTGACGACACTGGGCAACAACCCGGTAGCAGTGTGACGACACTGGGCAACAACCCGGTAGCAGTGTGACGACACTGGGCAACAACCCGGTAGCAGTGTGACGACACTGGGCAACAACCCGGTAGCAGTGTGACGACACTGGGCAACAACCCGGTAGCAGTGTGACGACACTGGGCAACAACCCGGTAGCAGTGTGACGACACTGGGCAACAACCCGGTAGCAGTGTGACGACACTGGGCAACAACCCGGTAGCAGTGTGACGACACTGGGCAACAACCCGGTAGCAGTGTGACGACACTGGGCAACAACCCGGTAGCAGTGTGACGACACTGGGCAACAACCCGGTAGCAGTGTGACGACACTGGGCAACAACCCGGTAGCAGTGTGACGACACTGGGAAGCAACCCGGTAGCAGTGTGACGACACTGGGCAACAACCCGGTAGCAGTGTGACGACACTGGGCAACAACCCGGTAGCAGTGTGACGACACTGGGCAACAACCCGGTAGCAGTGTGACGACACTGGGCAACAACCCGGTAGCAGTGTGACGACACTGGGCAACAACCCGGTAACAGTGTGACGCCACTGGGCAACAACCCGGTAACAGTGTGACGACACTGGGCAACAACCCGGTAACAGTGTGACGACGGCAACCTGGCAGTGACGACCTGGCACTAGCAGTGTGACGACAACAGAAGAAGAAAGAAGTAATGGTTACAAGTAATGTAACAGTTCATGTTACAAGTAATGTAACAGTAGTTCATGTTACAAGTAATGTAACAGTAGTTCATGTTACAAGTAATGTAACAGTAGTTCATGTTACAAGTAATGTAACAGTTCATGTTACAAGTAATGTAACAGTAGTTCATGTTACAAGTAATGTAACAGTTCATGTTACAAGTAATGTAACAGTAGTTCATGTTACAAGTAATGTAACAGTAGTTCATGTTACAAGTAATGTAACAGTTCATGTTACAAGTAATGTAACAGTTCATGTTACAAGTAATGTAACAGTAGTTCATGTTACAAGTAATGTAACAGTTCATGTTACAAGTAATGTAACAGTAGTTCATGTTACAAGTAATGTAACAGTAGTTCATGTTACAAGTAATGTAACAGTTCATGTTACAAGTAATGTAACAGTTCATGTTACAAGTAATGTAACAGTAGTTCATGTTACAAGTAATGTAACAGTTCATGTTACAAGTAATGTAACAGTAGTTCATGTTACAAGTAATGTAACAGTAGTTCATGTTACAAGTAATGTAACAGTTCATGTTACAAGTAATGTAACAGTTCATGTTACAAGTAATGTAACAGTAGTTCATGTTACAAGTAATGTAACAGTTCATGTTACAAGTAATGTAACAGTTCATGTTACAAGTAATGTAACAGTTCATGTTACAAGTAATGTAACAGTAGTTCATGTTACAAGTAATGTAACAGTTCATGTTACAAGTAATGTAACAGTTCATGTTACAAGTAATGTAACAGTTCATGTTACAAGTAATGTAACAGTTCATGTTACAAGTAATGTAACAGTTCATGTTACAAGTAATGTAACAGTAGTTCATGTTACAAGTAATGTAACAGTTCATGTTACAAGTAATGTAACAGTAGTTCATGTTTTCTTGTCTAGCCTAGCATTTGGGTGTCTCTGTGGCGTAGAAGTTAGATGCTCATCTTTCATACCAAAGGTACGAGGTTCGCTCCCTCGTGGAGCCATCCGAATATATTTCCAGAAATCCCTGATCTCTGTGTAGGTGAGATCGAGTTCCTAGTCCTATCGGAGACGAACGGTAAAACTTAGATCCCGGTGTTCAAGTTGAGCACGTAAAAGAACCATCATCATCATCATCATCATCATCATCATCATCATCATCATCATCATCATCATCATCATCATCATCATCATCATCATCAAAGGTGCGTATCCTTTATAGGACGTTGCTCTCTTTGCAGCACATCTGAAATTCACTTTGTCTCTAAGTTCACCCACTTCGTCAATGGTCATGTTCATGGTTTCTTTAATATCTTGTAGCCATCTTCTTCTTGGTCTGCCTCTGCGTCCTGGGACCCTGCCCTCTAGTATTGTTCTTTCCAGGCCATCGTGACGCTTGATGTGATCAAAGTATGTAATTTTTCTGTATAGTATGTTGTTTATCAGCCAATTCTCTAACATTTAGTTCTTTCAGGACATCAGTGTTCTTTCTTTTTCTGTCCATAGTATTCGTAGGATCTTTCTGTACCATTTCGTTTCCAAGGACTGGATTTTCGTTCTTAATTTTTGTGTAATGGTCCATGATTCACAACCATAAGTAGCCACTGGGAAAATGCATGCCCTCAATATTTTTAATTTTAGTATTTTGCTGGTGCTTTGCCACATGTTCTTCATTGTGTTTAACTTCTTGATTGCTATTGCCAATCTTCTTTGGACCTCTTTGGAGCAGTCACCGTTATTGTTAATTATTGAGCCCAGATATTCGTAGCTCTCTACACATTGGAGTTCTTCATTGTTTACTTGGATGTTAAGTGAGCCTTTTGCTTTGTCAGTTGACATGATTTTTGTTTTTGTGTATTCAAATATAGATGTTGGTCTTCACTATGTTTCTTGGTCGTCATGATTAGGTTTTCCAAACCTTCTTTGCTGGTGGATAATAATACTGTATCGTCTGCGTATCTAAGCTCTGCGTATCTGGTATGCATTTGCCGCCTATAGTGAGAGGGTCGTAATTCACATAGTTGGCATCGTCTTTTACATTCCTCATGATGTTCTCCGCATATATGTTGAATAAGTATGGTGACAAAATACATCCCTGTCGTACCCGCTTTTGAATCTCGAACCATTCAGCTATTTCACCTCCTATTTTAAAAACCCTTAGCAGTTCAAAATAGAGAAGAGCAGGCTGGAAAGCCGCTGCCCGGGCAGAATTCATTAGAAATTTTTTTTTTTTTAATTCCTATAAAAATACTCTCACCATCTTCCAAATGACATCAGGGTCCTCTACGTCACAGAGACCGCTAATGCGTATGTTTATTAGCCAATGTTCCTACTCGGTGTTTGGGATTGTCATGAATATTGTTGTATCTTCTCTGTGAATGGTGTTTTAAGAACATTTCTCTGCCCGTCTGCCCAGCGTGTTCGTAGTGCGTTGGACTACGGGTGACTATCCCTCTGTGTGTGCGGGTTCAATTCCGAGGGATGGCAGAAAAAGCCACAGATTTCCCAGATTTACGGTGTTCGTGGCACCGAACCGAAGGATTACGATGTCCATGGCACCGAGCCGAAGAGCTGAAAAGCTCAAGTGCTTCTGGATCGGTAAAAAAAAAAAAAAGAACATTTCTCCATCAACATATTCGATTTAATTTTCGACAAGATTCGATTTTGTACTTGAAAAAAAAATGTATGCTTTTTTAAAAAAAAGTAAGGTTGGGCTCGTCCGGGATTTGAACCCGGGACCTCTCGCACCCTAAGCGAGAATCATACCCCTAGACCAACGAGCCAATGAATTTCGAGAGCTGATTTTAAAAGAGAAAGCTAAGAATTCTATGGCCTTCTAAAATGATAATGTTGAAGTGTTGAAATAGGTCAAGGCACAGATAAACTATTAGCAACCGTAGTCTCCGACACGGCCAACTATAAACTTAGTTGGTTGTGCCTCCGATAAGCATATTAGAGTTGCCCGTGTAGCAACATAATAAAGAGACAGTCATCATTTTTCATGCATGAGAGAAAGGGATTTATAACATATTGATGACAACCGGTAAAATCAATCGTAGACAAAACAGAGGAAGACAGAGAAAACCTGATAGACTTCATGGAACTGAAAAATGTCAACATCCAAACTGTTGATCAAGTAGCATGTCCCTTGCGAAACTTCTCTTTCATGACAGCCTGCCTGAAAAAATCTCTGTCTCTAACGTTCTACTACCTCCTCCAGCGTCTTGTTCGTCTCTTTGGTGTCCTCCTGCCATCTTCATCTTCGTCGTCCCCTGCTTCGTACTCCAGGAACCATTTTCTAATTACCGTTCTCTCCCAAACCACTGTAGTCATTATATGAGTATCTTCTTCTTTTCGTTCGGTTTCGTATGCTCGTCTAAACCATGAGATAGGTTGCCTCTATGAAGCCTGAAGCTGCATGTCAGTTGGAGTTCTTCTTTACGTTCGGTTTCCTATGCTCTATGATGGTTTGAACATGACGGCTGCAGAGGCAGGGCATCTGGCCTTTAAGAGAGCGAAATTCCGGAGGACTGTTGGGGTGGCAAAGTTCTGCTCAGGACAAGCTATTTGATGATGATGATGATGATGATGAAGATGATGATGATGATGATATATGAGTATAATACTAAAAATAACAGTTTGTGAATATTTATGATCATCTTCGAGAACCTGCATGGCACACGATGCTGATAATGACTTGAGAAAAAAATACTTACCGACTTTGTATTTGTATGCACATCTTAGATGAAGTTTTGTCACTGTCACGTCACATTGACGATCTTTCTTAACGAAAGATCCTTTCATTCCTGCACCAGGTGAGTTTCCGTGTGTCTATATCTACTACACGTTTGTTAAGTCACAGGTAACGACAACCTTCAGAATGCAGATAGAATACTGTAAAATATCCATAAAACAACCAAGTAAATACATCACATGACGTAAACAATAGAGAACTAACTGGAACAAAAATAAATGATACAATTTCACGTAGCCTTTTCAGACCTTAGGGTACGAAGTGCATGTCACTTCACATTTCCAAATCCCTAGTGTACAGGAGGCAGGAGGACCAATTCCTTTCCTCGCATGTTGAACTTCGTGTGTGGGATTGAACCTACAACCCTCTTGTGTCAGAGTTGATAAACAAACATTCTTTTCTTTATGCTGATCCGTCCTACAAATTTTACAGTAAAAATAAGATGCGTGGCATATCCTTTACAGAACGCAGTCGCCCGCGTGCCCAGCGTGTTCGTAGCGCGTTGGACTACGGGTGACTAGTCCTCTGTAAGTGCGGGTTCAACTCCGCGGACTGGCAAAAAGCTACAGGTTCCCCAGATTTACCGTGTTCGTGGCACCGAGCCGAAGGGTTACGATGTCCATGACACCGAGCCGAAGAGCTTTCAGCTCAAGTGCTACTGGATCGGGAAAAAAGGAAAAAAAGAACGCCGCCATCAACCACAGTAAACGAGCCGTTGATGTTCTAAGCAGCACTTATACATTCGGTAGTTTGTCATTGCTTTCTAAACGGTGAGGTCTATTTTTACTGTTCGTAAAAATCCACGGGAACAAATTTGCTTCAAAATTACACGCCGCGGGGTTTGAACCAGGTACCCTTGCGCTGTGATCGAGCTGATTACAAGCTAAGTCACAGAAGCCCACAACTTGATAATACTGTATTGATATTGTTAATTGACGTGCATATATAGTCATCATCAAATAGCTTATCCTGGGAAGAGCTTTACCAACCTAACAATCTTTCGGAATTTTCCTCTCTCTCTCTCTCTCATAGACCAGATGCCCCATCTCTGCAACTGGCATGCTCAAATGACAAGTTAAATGATGTATCCATCATCTTTGGGGTCATCCTCTTTCCCTTTGGGGTCATCCTCTTTCCCTTTGGGGTCTTCCTCTTTCCCTTTGTTTTCTTCCTCTTCCCCTTTGAGCCGTGATGCCTCCTTTCATGATTATCTTCTCCAAACCTTCGTGTCTTATATTTTCTACTAGCTAATAAACCCGGCTTCGCTCGGGATTCGTCCTGCATTTATATCCTGCTGTAAATAAACCCTCATTTCGGTAGTTAGTTTTGTAGACGTGTAGACGCCACCCCGGCCAGTCCAGGCATTCAGTCAGCCCCAGGTGGCAGCTGATGAACCAGACAGTTAGCCTTAGTGTGTAGCTTGTATATATTTAGATATTTTATTAGTTGACTGTAGTGTTTTGCGCACTAAATCTGCATCTGTCCACTATAAGCAGAGTGGCAACACTAAACGAGACCTGACGTAGTTGTGTAGTGACGGCGTAGTAACGTTAGTAAACAAGAGACGAACTGAAAAGACATTGCAAAGAGAGGACATGTTGTGATATACTCTTGAAATTAATATATATAAAATAAAAGAATGTGAACTGAAATTTGGCATTTGCATCCTTTCATCTCTGTGTAAATTGTTGACAAACATGTATATACAACAATAAATCTTCAATTAAATAAGGATCGAGTAACGACGATGGAAGATAGTACCCAACGTACTGAATAAATAACCGGTACTTACTACAATCCAGGCATATTCAATAAATGGAATAACTAGATGAATGGGATGGATTGCAATGACAACAATGTGTACTATATCCCTTGTAGAGAACATATTTGTATCTTCACAAGAGAATCAAACAAGGATCCCTTGAAACTATCAGCTGGATAGACCATCAATATTACTATCAAACTCTCAGTGACCAACACTAGCACAAAGAAAGAGAGCGCTTCCCTAGAAAATAGGATACAAAAAGGGGACCCTACTACAGTTTTAAAGTGTTACTGATTGCAGAAAACGAAGAATCTCTCCAGAACCATTTGAGCTTAGTTAACATCAAGGGTGAGGAGTACAACATGAAAATAAATATAATAAAGACAGAGACAATGGCAATAAGTAGACAACCAGAAAGCCTTACAATAAAACTCCAGAACATATAAATAAAACAAACAATTGAGGCCAAATACTTCGGAGCAAATTTCACAGCAGATTGAAGTATCGATAGCGAAATCAGCAATCGTTGCACAAAAGCTAACCAAGTACTGGGACAGTTAACACCACTGTTGTCATATAAAGGGATACCGCTAACAACTAAAGCAAATCTCATAAGAACGATTTTCTGGCCAACACTATGTTACCAGTGTCAAACATGGCCAATAACAGCAACTAATGAGCGGAAAATCATAACGACAGAGATGAGGTGTCTTAGAAGAGCTGCAGGTGTAACAATAAGAGACAAAATTAGAAATGAAGAAATCAGAAGGAGACTGGATGTGAAACCAGTCATGCAATTCATAAAAGAACAACAGATTAAATGGTCTGGACACCTGACCAGAATGCCCTGGTATCGCCTACCACAGAGAGCCATATAGAAAAAGTATAATGAGTACAAGGCAAGAGGAAGACCACGCAAAAGATGGAACGACGGCATCAAGAACAGCCTTACGAACATGAATATCAGCTTACAAAGTGCCTTCAAACAAGCACACACAAGATCACTACGCCCCCCAACACTTCTATAAAGAAGTAAATGTTGGAAGAGAAAAAGAATAAGAACATGTCTCCAAAGCTAGGATAATTTAAGACAAGCATTGAGCTCATCAGCAATTGTTCCTCTAGGAATAGTAGACTATCTAGACCATGGGTTTATAAAGTGGGCGGTACCGCCCCCAGTGGGCGCTGAAGCCTTCTCGGGGGGCGATAGTGGGTTCAGAAGCATTTGATGGGAGTTTTTTCGTGATTTTCGAGTAAATAATCATTTAAAATTTCAATTCTGAAATTTAATTCATCTTATGCCCATCGTACACGATCCATTTTTTCATCAATTTTCTATTTCATGTATATAATCATTTGAAAATTGACCATGTATGACAGAAATATATATCAATTTTCCATGTCAGAGGGAGGGGGTGGCGTTTGCAAAATGTTATAATGGGGTGGGGACGTTACAAAGTTTATGTTGTGCAAAGTGAGCGGTGGGCCGAAAAAGTTTGGGAATCTATGATCTAGATAATTCTTTGGTCTTGAACTAATAGTGGTTCGTTGTTGGTTACGTAATGCTCTAAATTGTCGGTTACGTAATGCTCTAAATTGTTGGTTACGTAATGCTCTAAATTGTCGGTTACGTAATGCTCTAAATTGTTGGTTACGTAATGCTCTAAATTGTCGGTTACGTAATGCTCTAAATTGTCGGTTACGTAATGTTCTAAATTGTCGGTTACGTAATGCTCTAAATAGTTGGTGTTGTGTGCGGTTTCTTTCAGTATTTATCTTTGTTAACAACTGACGTTTCTTGTTGGACGTGGAAGGTCTAATTCTTGCCAAGTTTTGCTAAGACTTCGTTACGCTCCAGTGGTTACCAGGGCCCAAATTTGG
Source organism: Arion vulgaris (assembly GCA_020796225.1). Lineage (NCBI taxonomy): Eukaryota > Metazoa > Mollusca > Gastropoda > Stylommatophora > Arionidae > Arion > Arion vulgaris. The sequence continues at coordinate 2,693,493 of CM036769.1, forward strand.
GGTGTAAGGAATAGAACCACTGTTACCTGTCACGCATGTCGTAAGAAGCGACTAAGGAGGTTTGGCTGAAATCGGATGCACGTGTCCGCTAAGGAATGCTAAGCCGAAATAAATGCTTGCAGAAAAAGGATGCACTAGGCCGTAAGGCGCATAACATGGTGCAACGATCCCTCACAATAAGGAATGGGATAACGGATTCTACGGTCGCCAATCTGCCTCGGAGATTTAGCCACGCAGTAAGAATGTCAGAACTACCATCATGAGGGTGGCCAAAACTTACTGCGGAAGAGGTCGGCACAAACGGGAAGCAGAAATCATAGGAATTTTATCCTACAGAACTGCCCCAAGTGTGCAGACTTGAGAAGAAAGAGGTGGCCCACTTACACTAGCGTCCAAGACAAACTGTATGGCGTGGCTGATAATCTGAGACAGACGGCTGCCTTTATTAGAGAATCCGAAATCACAATCTAGTGAGAAAGCATAAGAATGCTCCATTCTTCAACAAAGACCATTTGACAACCCGTGCTGCTGCTTGTCGTCTGCCTTGTTGTTCGACTCGGATTGCTGTTTGTTGATCCACTATCTATTAGCTTCCGTCGATTAGAGGCAATTTCTTCAATATCCGGTTCTGTCCATTCTTGATCTAATAGCTTCATTCCGATTTTCTGATATCACCACATTTTGATTTTCTATAGATCTACGTGCTGCTCTTCATTTAGAATCACATCTGATTCTTGTCTGATTGAATAGTTTTTCATTTCTTTTAATGCATTGTTTATTTTATCTTAAGATATTCTGTAAAATTTACCTTAAAAGAAAAATCACATGCTTATTTCAATATTCTGGTGATAACAACCGTCAATACAAACCTCGATTGTGTTCAGAAGAGATCGAGTTGTCCATAGTTTCAAAATATACGTCATCGAATCTTGGGTATATTATTACGTATACCGTGAACTTCCGCAAACGTTGATGCCAAATTGTAAAAAAACAAACCAAAAAAAAAACAGGAAAAGACATCAAAATCGGGTTTTTATTAATTTTTAAAACCAGTATTGATCATTTCTTCCTTCCTTCCTTCCTTTCGTTCGATTCAAATATTGTCTATATATGCAATGTTGTCTCTTGTATAAACTGCACTGTCTTGTGTAGCTCACACAGAGGTCCGTATAGTTTTCTATCGAGTATTTGTTCGTTAGGTCAGTGAGTTTGTCTCAGTGTATCATATTCGGGACAGTCTTGAAGTATGTGTTCTGCGGTCTGATGTGCCTGTCCACATGTACACATGGCTGAATTGCCAATCTTGAATATTGTATACATGTGGCTGCGGAGTCGATTGTGTCCTGTTCTAAGGTGCATAATGACAACTTGTTCTACTCTGCTCATCAGTTATCAGTTATTGGAGGACTATCGCCATAGCACTCCGGACATGTCCATAGGTGCTCCGATCTCCGCCTTAGCAAATCCAGCAGCGTGCAGCTGCCCAACACGCCAGTTCGATGTTGATTAATAAATCTCCTTGCATATTTAGTATGTCGTTCTTTTCGGGCTGCACCAATATTGACACCCATCTCTTTCAATCTGGTCAGCAAGTGGGAATCACAGCCCTGAAACTCCTCTTTTCGGAAAGACTCTCTCAATGCGTGCAGAATGTCATTTCGATCCATGGCAGCTCCCTCTGATGTTGTAGCCAAGTCAGCCAATCTATCAGCTCGTTCATTACCCCTAATTCCTCCGTGTCCAGGGACAAAAATGAAGGTGATTTCTCTGATCATTGTCTGAACCATATTATAGTAATCGTATTGTGTTGGTATTAGTGGCTTCCTGGTTGATTTAATCGTCATTTTTTTGGGTGGTAGGTAACTGACACATCCGGTTGCTCTCCTGCAGCTCCTTCCTTAGCCAGTCGATCTGTTGTTTCATTTCCTGGTATTCCACAGTGAGAGGGTATCCACTGCAAGACGATGTATTGATCCACTTTCAAAAAAAATTTCCGAAGTATTTTTGCAACGTTTGGTGAATTTGGGATGTAAATTGAGGCCATGTCGTGCAATTGAGGACGTGCATAAACCTTCGGAAATATATAGTAAAGAGATATACATTTCTATACGTTTCTATACGTTTCTATACGTTTCTATACGTTTCTATACGTTTCTATACGTTCAAAACGATTAACCCTTTCGCTCTTCTGAACCAATGTACTGTCTCACCATATTTTGCAAGGTTACGAAAAGCCAGTATATTGTTAACTCCGCGGCGTGCAGTTGGAAGCAAATTTGTTTCCGTGGATTGTTTTGAAAGGAGAAAAAAAGTCCTCACCTTTCAGAAAGCAATGGCAAACTACAGAATGTATAAGTGGTGCCTAGGAAATCATCGATTAGTTTACTGTGGTTGATGACGACGTTGTGTAAATGATATGGCGAAACACAAGTACAAACAAAGAACTCTAGTTTTACAAAATATAAATACAATAACAATACACAGCAACGTTTCGACCAAAAGTCCTTTATCAAGTACATCATTTTGTCTGATTCTAAATGTAGTGTGGCGTGTAAGATGTGAAATTCTTCACTTCTATTGTATCCTTTGCTTGATAAAGTCCTTTTGGTCGAAACGTTGCTGTTTATTGTTATTGTATTTGTATTTTGTAAAACTAGATTACTTTGTTTGTACGTGTTTTACCATTGCTACATAGTTTTAATAATATTAAAAATTACATGGACAGCGAAGAAAACAAATGAGAAGGTTTTAAAACAGGTCTGTAAACAAAGAAACCTTATCAAAAGAATAAGAATCAGACAATCAAGATTCTTCGGGTATATAATGCGAAGAGAAGGTTTAGAACATTTGGTGACAACAGGTAAAATTCAGGGAAGGAGAGATCGTGGAAGACAGAGGAGAAGATGTTGGATGGTCTGACATCATGGTTCGACACAAGATCGGCGTCAGAACTGATTACATGCACCAAGCAGCAAAGAGAGTTGTGGAGAGACATGATCGCCTACGCCGGCAGGCATGGCATTTGATTGATTGATTGACATATTTTTACTCCATTCTTTCCTTATATTGATAAATGAAAAGGATATGCCCCGATTTTTACTTTCATTGTAAGGTTAGGTGGGGGCGGTGGGGTGGGGTGGGGGACATTATCGTAATGAAATGTGTTTATTTATAGACTCGTACTAATTTACCACCGGTGCCAAACCTGGCTATGCTACCAGTGCCAAACAAGGTTATACTACCAGTGCCAAACCTGGCTATGCTACCAGTACCAAACCCTACATTATGCTACCAGTGCCAAACCTGGTTTTGCTACCAGTACCAAACCCTACATTATGCTACCAGTGCCAAACCCGGTTTTGCTACCAGTACCAAACCTGAACACTGACATTAAATGACAGAGGAAAACTAGTCACAACAGAGATGAAGTGTCTACGCAGAATGCTGGGAGTAACACGAAGAGACCGGTTTAGAAATGAAGACATCAGGAAAAAGTGGGTACAACATCAGTACTAGACTTCATCAAGAAACAACAAATTAAATAGTTCGACCACATAAGCAGATTACCAACAGACAGTGGATACAAGGCAAAAGGCCGGCCACGCAAAAGGTGGACATCAGAGGTAACAGAGACGACGAAAGGCACTATTTATGAAGCGTACACAAAAGTCCGTTCTATAAAACTCTTCTTACCCTGAAGCTGTGAAGCAAATCAGGATTGGAGAAGAGAAAGAAAGACAAGGTGCATAGAGAGACTCGCTCCAGATGTCTCCTTTTTCGACCTGACGCTGAAAGTCAAATCAGGATAAGAGAATAGAAAGATATACTAATTTACTATACATTGCAAAGTAAATGTGTGGTGCTGGGGCTTACAAGGGGAGCAAAGAATAGTACCATTGCAACCTACAAGGCATGTCGTAAGAGGCGACAGATGTATGCCCTAGGGATGCTACCCTAGTAAATAAAAAAACAGCGCTGAAATCGGAAGTGATGGCATACTTGTAGGCGCAAAACTGGCACAACGTACAATCGCTCTTAGGCGCAGATCACATACAAATCACACAGTGGTTGACAAGTGGTCGATGTGGAGCGTTTGAAGAAGAAGAAGCATAGAAAATGCGTCTAGAAGTCAAACATGCTCTGCGGAGCGAATGGGTTAAATGTTGTCATTCGTAATTGTAGTATCGCCCGAGTGGTTACCGGGACCCAAATTTGGGATGTAAAGAATAGAACCACTGTTACCTGCCACGCATGTCAAGTGGCGACTAAGGAGGTTTGACTGAAATCGAATGCAAGTGCCCTAAACTTGTAGAAGTCTATGCCTTTAGGGGCTACCAAACCAATGTGCAACGTATACACGTTCTTGACAAAGATCAAACATATCACAAAGAATGATTAAAATTGGTCGTAAAGAACGAACGCAAAGAAGATGAAATGTGGGATCAACTAGTTTTCTTTCATATTGAGTTCTTCCTGGATAGATCTATTTGTTCTCTTATCTGTCCCTGATTTACGGAGGACTTTTTATAAAATAGATATATGTATAGCGTCCGTATCTTCTTCTTTGCGTTCGTTCTTTACGACCAATTTTAATCACTCTTTGTGATATGTTTGATCTTTGCCAAGAACATGTATACGTTGCACATTGGTTTGGTAGGCCCCTAAAAGCATAGACTTCTACACGTTTAGGACATGTGCATCCGATTTCAGCCAAGCCTCCTTAGTCGCCTCTTACGACATGCGTGGCAGGTAACAGTGGTTCTATTCTTTACACCCCAAATTTGGGCCTCGGTAACCACTCGGGTGTTAGCGTCCGTATAATACGTAATATTTTACAGGTAAAACCACATGTAAACACACACACAGTAAAATACGTTTTATTTGTAGATTAACACCGTCACTTCTTCTTCGAACGCTCCATATCGTCCACTTGTTAACCACTCTGTGTGATTCATATGTGATCTGAGCCTAAGAGCAAGTGTACGTTGTGAAAGTTATGCGCCTATAAGTAGACCAGCACATCCGATTTCTTTGACGCTTTTTATTTACTATGGTAGCTTCTCTAGGTCCCACATCAGTCGCCTCTTACGACATGCCTTGTAGGTCACAGTGGTACTATTCTTTGCTTCCCTTGTGGCCCCGGCGCCACACAGGCGCAACCTTCACTAATAGTCAACTCACATTGAATCTTCACTAATAGTCAACTCACATTGAATCTTCACTAATAGTCAACTCACATTGAATCTTCACTAATAGTCAACTCACATTGAATCTTCACTAATAGTCAACTCACATTGAATCTTCACTAATAGTCAGCTCACATTGAATCTTCACTAATAGTCAACTCACATTGAATCTTCACTCTTCTTCTTCTTTGCGTTCGGTTTCGTATGCTCGTGTAAATCATGAGATGGGTTGCCTCTATGAAGCTGCATGTCAGTTGGAGTTCTTCGAGAGTTCCCCATAGCTTGGTCTGTAAGCTTTGTTCATGAGGCCATGTTTCATTTCGTTGGTGTATGGAATCTTCACTAATAGTCAACTCACATTGAATCTTCACTAATAGTCAACTCACATTGAATCTTTAAATTATGAAATTTATATTGCAAATATTCAATCATATATTACAATAACTATTGTCCGTTGAAATATTACTCGAGTACACCATATATAGATATAATTATAATAATTTCTCTTGTACCGTTATACGATACATAGGGCCTGCAATCAATTTCTGCATACCGTTCTATCCTGGGCAACTCGCTCAATTTCCTCCATGGAACTGAGACTGATATTTCTTGCCTCTCTCAGCAAAGTTCGTTTCAAGGTCTCCTTATGTCATCATCTCTTTCTTGAACCCTTTGAATCCCACTTCAACGCCTGCTTTGAAATTCTTTGATTATTTCTTCTCAAGGTATGCCAGACATAGCTCCATCTTCTCCTTCTTATAACAGTTGTTACTAGTGGTTGACCAGCCATTTCTCTGATTTCATCACTTCTCCTGAATTCGTTCGATTTTATGTTCATTATTTTTCGCAGACATCTATTTTCAAATGCATTTCCATATTTTTAGTCATTTTCCAACTCTAGCTGACATATGTTAGAATTGATACAACATTGGAATTGAAATTATTAATATATATATATATATATATATATATATATATATATATATATATATATATATAGATATATATATATATAGATATTATATGAAAATATATTTGATCTCACGAGATATCCGTCTGAACTTTCACAATCAATTAAAACACAACTCCTGCGTCAACTTTAATGAATATCTTAAAATGTAAATTCACACACCTGGTTTCAGAAAAATGTTCTTGTTCTCGTACAATCATTCACAATTTAAAAACTTGAATTCTCCGCAAGGAGTTCATTCTGTAATTATTATTTTATATGTTTGTTGGCCTACACGCCCTGATAAATATATATTAAAAAAACACACAAAAATATTCGTTTCAAAATTGAAATAGGCTTGTCTCGGTTGAAAAGCGCTTTAATCCTTTACATAATAAACAAAACCGTGCTCTGTGTGTAGTATGCCAGGAAGGATTAGCGAATACGTGTTTAGTTTGGAAAGTCACAGAATTAAAAATAGCGTTTTCTGACTTTAAAATAAATAATAGAAACCTGAGAAGAGTGGGAGAGTGTAATCATTTAACTCCAACGTGTAGAGAGCTACGAATACCTGGACTCAATAGTCAGCAATAACGGTGACTGCTCCAAAGAGATTTCAAAAAGATTGACAATAGCAATCAAGAAGTTAAACACAATGAAGAACATGTGGCACCGCACAAACAAAATATTACAATTAAAAATATTGAGATCATGCATTTTCCCAGTAGCTACTTATGGTTGTGAATCATGGACTATTACACAAACAACAAGAACGAAAATCCAGTCCTTCGAAACTAAATGCTACAGAAAGATCCTACGAATACCATGGACAGAAAAAGAAAGAACACTGATGTCCTGAAAGAACTAAATGTTAAAGAGAATTGGCTGATAAACAACATACTATACAGAAAAATTAGATACTTTTGGTCACATCAAGCGTCATGATGGCTTGGAGAGAACAATATTAGAGGTCAGGGTCCCAGGATGCAGAGGCAGACCAAGAAGAAGATGACTGCAAGATATTAAAGAAACCATGAATATGACCATCAGTGAAGTGGGTTCTGGCTAGAGACAGAGTGAATTTAAGATGCGCTGGAAAGAGAGTAACGTCTTATAAAGAACTAACTAATTAACCCAGCTCCACACTGGTGAAAGTTGTTAGTAATCCTTGATGAGAGATTGGGTAAGCCTTTCCAAAAGATGTCATCTAATAGCATGAATTGTATTTTCTGATATTTTTTAAGAAGTGGTTTGAATCTGCTATGTCGTCGTTAAACGATTTTAACGGTTCGATTGGTTCTTGTAATGCTTCACGTCTAATCAAAGTAGCGTCTTCGTCCATTCCTAATTATTTAAAAATTTCTATAGTGTAGTTTGAAACAGAAAAATGAAGCTGTAATGACATGAAAATCATACATTCTGAGCAAATGAACGCAAACGGAAAACGCAACACAACTAATGGTACGTTAAGGAACGTAATTCATGCCTATGTTGTAGAGGCCATCTGGCAATTTTTGGATTATATCCCTTTGATTGTTAAGCTTTCTTAACCGCGTGTCCTATTGTAACAAATATGGCGGATTTAAATGTCGGATCGGACATCAAGAATTCGATTTTTTTTATTTTAAAACTAATATTGATCCGATTTCGAAACTGTTTCTTTAGCTGATCGAAGTTTAGTCCGAAAAATATTTGTACGAAATATGGTGAATATTGGATGTAAACTGAGGCGATGTATGCCCGGACACACATCGGACACTAAGATTTATTTATAGAGATACGCACCTTGATGATGAATCATTTGACACCAGAGATGAACTTTGCAGAAATAACACTTTTTAATGGTGTCTTATCTTATTTAAAAGTTTAAAACTATTTTTGAAGCAGCCAAGTCTGAATACGAAGTGCTTGCCTGCAGTACGATACAGATTTAGACAATGAAAATTTCTTAAAATGATTTGACGTCACCCGAAATCCTTAAATGTATTTTATTCTAAGGACTGTATCGCAACAGCAGTGTATACTCAATAACCTACAGCGGTGTCGAACTGTTTGCTTTCTGGACTTTAAGTGAACCGTTGTAAGCATCACAGTGACTCTCAAACTGCAGAATTATCAGATGGTTTTTAAAAGAGTTACACTTCAGTGGGTACCATCACATTGCGGAGTGCCAGGTAACGAGAAGGCAGACAAACTTACTAAAAAGGGAGCAGAATGTGAACAAATAGATAATGAAATCACATACTTTGAAAAAAAAAGCTATCATGGACATTAGAAAAGAACCTAAACCATCCAACGATGACTACCACACTCTTGACAGACAAGGACAGACTATCATCTTCCGACTCAGGATAGGTCATAACAGACTGAACAAACACCTACACAGGCTGCGATTGTCCCCAACCCCTCTGTGCCCCTGTGGCTGAACAAACCACAGAACATGTCCTGCAAGACTGCCCCCTGTATGTCCTCCCAAGAAAGGAATGCTGGCCCTACAACACAACACTACATTCAAAACTACATGGCACTAGAGATGAGCTCCAGACAACAGTCGATTTCATCATAAGAACGCGTCTAACGGTATAATCATCAAAACTACATGGCACTAGAGATGAGCTCCAGACAACAGTCGACTTCATCATAAGAACGTGTCTAACGTTATAATCATCAAAACTACATGGCACCAGAGATGAACTCCAGACAACAGTCGATTTCATCATAAGAACGTGTCTAACGGTATAATCATCAAAACTACATGGCACCAGAGATGAGCTCCAGACAACAGTTGACTTCATCATAAGAACGTGTCTAACGGTATAATCATCAAAACTACATGGCACCAGAGATGAGCTCCAGACAACAGTCGACTTCATCATAAGAACGCATCTAACGGTATAATCATCAAAACTACATGGCACCAGAGATGAGCTCCAGACAACAGTCGACTTCATCATAAGAACGCATCTAACGGTATAATCATCAAAACTACATGGCACCAGAGATGAGCTCCAGACAACAGTTGACTTCATCATAAGAATGTCTCTAACGGTATAATCATCAAAACTACATGACACTAGAGATGAGCTCCAGACAACAGTTGACTTCATCATAAGAATGTCTCTAACGGTATAATCATCAAAACTACATGACACTAGAGATGAGCTCCAGACAACAGTTGACTTCATCATAAGAATGCGTCTAACGGTATAATCATCAAAACTACATGACACTAGAGATGAGCTCCAGACAACAGTTGACTTCATCATAAGAATGCGTCTAACGGTATAATCATCAAAACTACATGACACTAGAGATGAGCTCCAGACAACAGTTGACTTCATCATAAGAATGCGTCTAACGGTATAATCATCAAAACTACATGGCACCAGGGATGAGCTCCAGACTACAGTCGATTTCATCATAAGAATGCGTCTAACGGTATAATCATCAAAACTACATGGCACTAGAGATGAGCTCCAGACAACAGTCGATTTCATCATAAGAACGCTTCTAACGGTATAATCATCAAAACTACATGGCACCAGAGATGAGCTCCAGACAACAGTCAATTTCATCATAAGAATGCGTCTAACGGTATAATCATCAAAACTACATGGCACCAGGGATGAGCTCCAGACAACAGTCGATTTCATCATAAGAACGCATCTAACGGTATAATCATCAAAACTACATGGCACTAGAGATGAGCTCCAGACAACAGTCGATTTCATCATAAGAACGCGTCTAACGGTATAATCATCAAAAAGCGATCGCAAAGAAGAAGATCAGATGGTTTTCAAGTAGCAACGGGAGATTGATTGATTGATTGATTGATTGATTGATTTGATAGCACCATCATCACTGCACTTCGCTGACTAGCCATATGTGCTCCGATCTCTTTCGTATACAGGAAGATCTCAGCTGTAGTGCACGTAATCCGTAGCACCGGCGAGGGTCACCATGTAATTTTGAAGATACTAAAGATATTTTGTTGGAATTTTATTTTAAATCTTTTCCAATAAAATTGTCCCTAAAATAAAAACTATTTAAACTCCAGATACCGAAGAAGTCCCAAGCGTCAACACCCTGTTGCAGAAGACCCAAGTGAGGTGGGCCTGTCACGTATGCCTGATAAACACATTCCAAAACAGTTGATGTATGGCGAACTTGAAGGAGGCAGGCGTTTGGTTGGTGGACAGAAAATTCTCTTTAAAGACACTCTTAAAGTGTCTCTTGAAATGCTTCGATATAGACACCACGTGCTGGAAATCCCTGGCGCAAGAACGCCGAATGTGGCGCTGTAACAACAGAAGAGAAACGCACCGAGAATAGTCGTGCCGTTGAAGAGCAAGGAAAGCGAGCTGGTTGAAAAGACAGAACACACAACACCCACATGTCTAACCTTGATCATGTATGCCCCACATGTGGTAGGTGTATTGTGTTTGAGGATTAAACTCTATAGTCATCTCAACACACACCAGAGAGGTGCAGTAGCACCCGTTTGAGGCTGTTTGTCATCATCACTTGCGGGTATACAATCTTCTATAACAGAACTTCAGGAAAGAAGGCGAGAGGCAAACAATGAAAAAGACGGTTAGATGACATAGCAGAATCCTTGCAAAGATCAAAAATAACAATCACCCAAGCCACCAGAACAGCACAAGATAAAAACATAAAACCACAACACTGAGCACCAACCTGGTAGCAGTGTGACGACAAAGATAAGAAGAAGCATGCGATAGAGGGCCATTATAACAAGGATGAGAACCTCTGATTTAGCGCGGAATCCGGATCCAGTCAACAGTGGCACGAAAATAGATCTTCTCATGTGACTGTACGCTCGCTATGTATGACTGAAGGGGATCTAATGAATGGAAGCCAAGGTGTGAAAGAATGCGAACAATTCTTGACGAGCGAAGACGTTTTTTTGTCTCTATTTGACCTAGATAACAAACTTAGAAATGTTCGTTTTTTCTTCTCCTTTTCTTCCACCATTTACTACTTTCTAGAAGTAAGGGTGGGGCAGGGAGGAGGGTGTAGTGATTTTATGTGGGTTTATTCTAATGGGCTTTGTAAGGGGGCTTTACCGGTGTGCTGTCGGGGCTTACAAGGGAAGCAAAGAATAGTACCACTGCGACCTACAAGGCATGTCGTAAGTTTCTTGTAGGACATAGGAAAGCTAGAAAAAAAGCATTTCATCCAAATCTCCTTAGTCGCCTCTTACGACATGCGTGGCAGGTAACAGTGGTTCTATTCTTTACACCCCAAATTTAGGCCCCGGTAACCACTCGGGCGGTGAAAAAAAAACCCAAAAACCCTCATAATTTCTGGGGTTTAACGAAGAAGAAGAAGAAGAATGTTGGTGTGAAGATGAGATACTGTGACAAGAAAAGATGATCACAAAATAGATGAGACTGCAGTAAAACCATGTAGAAGGCCTTTTGATCGAAACGTTGCTGTATATTGTCAATGTTTTTGTAATTTGTAAAACTACAGTACATTGTTATTACGTATTTCGCAAGAAAAGATGGGAATTCTGTAATAAAATATGATTTTAAATAATTTGATAAGAAAGATCCATCCAAACTCCACAGTATACAGAGTCTTCTACAATAGAACATCAGGAAAGAAGGCATGAAGAAGACCACGAAAAATATGGTTATATGGCATAGCAGAATCCTGTTAAAAGTATAAATAACACCCAAGACACTAGAACAGCGGAAAACAAAAACAGAAAACTACAGCAATGTGCAACAACCCGATACATTGTGACGACAAAAGAAGAAGAAGAATGTTTGTGTTATGATCCGAGATTTATATTCGAACGTTTTTACGGGACGGGGACAATGAATGTCCCCCAGACATTTGACATGTGTTTTGTTGCTTGTGTTATGCCATAGTTCTTCGTACTAACCTCCCCCTTCTTCTGCTTCTTCGTACTAGTCTCCCCCTACTTCTGCTTCTTCATACTAGTCTCCCCCTTCTTCTGCTTCTTCGTACTAGTCTCCCCTTCTTCTGCTTCTTCATACTAGTCTCCCCTTCTTCTGCTTCTTCATACTAGTCTCCCCCTTCTTCTGCTTCTTCATACTAGTCTCCCCTTCTTCTGCTTCTTCGCACTAGTCTCCCCTTCTTCTGCTTCTTCATACTAGTCTCCCCCTTCTTCTGCTTCTTCGTACTAGTCTCCCCTTCTTCTGCTTCTTCATACTAGTCTCCCCCTTCTTCTGCTTCTTCGTACTAGTCTCCCCTTCTTCTGCTTCTTCATACTAGTCTCCCCCTTCTTCTGCTTCTTCGTACTAGTCTCCCCTTCTTCTGCTTCTTCGTACTAGTCTCCCTTCTTCTGCTTCTTCATACTAGTCTCCCCTTCTTCTGCTTCTTCATACTAGTCTCCCCCTTCTTCTGCTTCTTCGTACTAGTCTCCCCTTCTTCTGCTTCTTCATACTAGTCTCCCCCTTCTTCTGCTTCTTCGTACTAGTCTCCCCCTTCTTCTGCTTCTTCATACTAGTCTCCCCTTCTTCTGCTTCTTCATACTAGTCTCCCCTTCTTCTGCTTCTTCATACTAGTCTTCCCATTCTTCTGCTTCTTCATACTAGTCTCCCCCTTCTTCTGCTTCTTCGTACTAGTCTCCCCTTCTTCTGCTTCTTCATACTAGTCTCCCCTTCTTCTGCTTCTTCATACTAGTCTCCCCTTCTTCTGCTTCTTCATACTAGTCTCCCCTTCTTCTGCTTCTTCATACTAGTCTCCCTATTCTTCTGCTTCTTCGTACTAGTCTCCCCCTTCTTCTGCTTCTTCGTACTAGTCTCCCCTTCTTCTGCTTCTACATCGAACGCTCCATATCTACAACTTGTTAACCACTCTTTGTGATCCGTATGAGATCCGAGCCTAAGAGCGATTGTACGTTGTCCCAATTATGCACATACAACGAGGCTACACATCCGATTTCTGCGATGCTTTTTATTTAATAAGGCAGATTCTCTAGGCCCCTACCTCAGTCGACTCTTACGACATGCCTCGTAGGTTGCAGTATTACTATTTTTTGCTCCCTATGATTGACCCGTCAACACACAGACAGGGAACCACCTCTGAAATGACCCACACAATTAATTGTTTATCGGTTAACTAGCTCAATCTTAGAGCAAATTGTGACAACCGGTAAAATCGAGGGTAGACGAGACAGAGGAAGACAGAGAAGAAAATTTTGGATAGCCTGACTTCATAGCACGGTAGAGCGTCAACATCTGAGTTGATAGCAAACACCAACGACAGAGATTTGTGGAGATCCATGATCGCCTACGCCAGCCGCCACGGCACCTGATGATGATGAGCTCAATCTATCAAGTGAATGAGAGTGCGCGTGTGTGTGGGTTTGCGTGCTTGTACGTGAGTGTGCGTGTGTGTGTGTGCGTACATACACACATTTCTACAAAGGGACATAATCCATGAAATATAATAAGAAATTGTCAGTACCTAGTTATTGCTCATGATCCATTAGATACACTGCATCTGGTTCAAAGATAAGAACATTGATTGATTGATTGATAGAACTATCATCATTGCACTTCTGTGAATAACCATGTGTGCTCCGATCTCTTTCTTACACAGGAAGATCTCAGTGCACGAACTCCGTAGCACCGGCGACGGTCTCCGATGTAATTTAGATTTTGGATTGGTTTTTTTCGTAGGAATTTTTTTTTTTTTACAAATTTCTCTAATGAATTTTGCCCTGTCAGTGACTTTCCAATATGTTCTTTTCGATTTTAAACTGCCAATTTTCTTTTGAACTTGAACAGGGGAATTAAGTTTTATCGTCCGTTTCCGATAGGACTAGAAACTCGATCTCACCTACACTGAGATCAGGCATCTCTGGAAGATATCCCAATTTATCCAAGGAAGCAAACCAAGTACCATTGGAACGCGAGACGATCACCTAACATCTACGCCACAAAGTAGATCTAATAATCTTCTATCTGTCATTCTCATTCAGTATAGATATCATACAGCCATACGTGGTGGATTCCTGTTTATTGGGGGCTGATTTTTGTTTATGTTTGATAGAACATTGTACGCTTTTTTTTTTATTTTACTCAATTATATGCGTTCATATGATTATTTATTGTTGAAAAATATTAATAATACTGATATTCCTTAATGTTAAACTTAATTTGTTACATAATATTGATATTCCTTAATGTTAAACTGAATTTGTTACATAATACTGATATTCCTTAATGTTAAACTTAATTTGTTACATAATATTGATATTCCTTAATGTTAAACTTAATTTGTTACATAATACTGATATTCCTTAATGTTAAACTTAATTTGTTACATAATACTGATATTCCTTAATGTTAAACTGAATTTGTTACATAATACTGATATTCCTTAATGTTAAACTTAATTTGTTACATAATACTGATATTCCTTAATGTTAAACTGAATTTGTTACATAATACTGATATTCCTTAATGTTAAACTTAATTTGTTACATAATATTGATATTCCTTAATGTTAAACTTAATTTGTTACATAATATTGATATTCCTTAATGTTAAACTGAATTTGTTACATAATACTGATATTCCTTAATGTTAAACTTAATTTGTTACATAATACTGATATTCCTTAATGTTAAACTGAATTTGTTACATAATACTGATATTCCTTAATGTTAAACTTAATTTGTTACATAATATTGATATTCCTTAATGTTAAACTGAATTTGTTACATAATATTGATATTCCTTAATGTTAAACTTAATTTGTTACATAATATTGATATTCCTTAATGTTAAACTTAATTTGTTACATAATATTGATATTCCTTAATGTTAAACTTAATTTGTTACATAATACTGATATTCCTTAATGTTAAACTTAATTTGTTACATAATACTGATATTCCTTAATGTTAAACTTAATTTGTTACATAATACTGATATTCCTTAATGTTAAACTGAATTTGTTACATAATACTGATATTCCTTAATGTTAAACTGAATTTGTTACATAATATTGATATTCCTTAATGTTAAACTGAATTTGTTACATAATACTGATATTCCTTAATGTTAAACTGAATTTGTTACATAATACTGATATTCCTTAATGTTAAACTTAATTTGTTACATAATATTGATATTCCTTAATGTTAAACTGAATTTGTTACATAATACTGATATTCCTTAATGTTAAACTTAATTTGTTACATAATACTGATATTCCTTAATGTTAAACTGAATTTGTTACATAATACTGATATTCCTTAATGTTAAACTGAATTTGTTACATAATACTGATATTCCTTAATGTTAAACTTAATTTGTTACATAATACTGATATTCCTTAATGTTAAACTTAATTTGTTACATAATATTGATATTCCTTAATGTTAAACTGAATTTGTTACATAATATTGATATTCCTTAATGTTAAACTGAATTTGTTACATAATACTGATATTCCTTAATGTTAAACTTAATTTGTAACATAATACTGATATTCCTTAATGTTAAACTGAATTTGTTACATAATACTGATATTCCTTAATGTTAAACTTAATTTGTAACATAATACTGATATTCCTTAATGTTAAACTGAATTTGTTACATAATACTGATATTCCTTAATGTTAAACTGAATTTGTTACATAATACTGATATTCCTTAATGTTAAACTTAATTTGTTACATAATACTGATATTCCTTAATGTTAAACTGAATTTGTTACATAATACTGATATTCCTTAATGTTAAACTTAATTTGTTACATAATACTGATATTTCTTAATGTTAAACTGAATTTGTTACATAATACTGATATTCCTTAATGTTAAACTTAATTTGTTACATAATATTGATATTCCTTAATGTTAAACTTAATTTGTTACATAATATTGATATTCCTTAATGTTAAACTGAATTTGTTACATAATACTGATATTCCTTAATGTTAAACTGAATTTGTTACATAATACTGATATTCCTTAATGTTAAACTGAATTTGTTACATAATATTGATATTCCTTAATGTTAAACTGAATTTGTTACATAATATTGATATTCCTTAATGTTAAACTTAATTTGTTACATAATACTGATATTCCTTAATGTTAAACTTAATTTGTTACATAATATTGATATTCCTTAATGTTAAACTGAATTTGTTACATAATACTGATATTCCTTAATGTTAAACTTAATTTGTTACATAATATTGATATTCCTTAATGTTAAACTTAATTTGTTACATAATACTGATATTCCTTAATGTTAAACTGAATTTGTTACATAATACTGATATTCCTTAATGTTAAACTTAATTTGTTACATAATACTGATATTCCTTAATGTTAAACTGAATTTGTTACATAATACTGATATTCCTTAATGTTAAACTGAATTTGTTACATAATACTGATATTCCTTAATGTTAAACTGAATTTGTTACATAATATTGATATTCCTTAATGTTAAACTGAATTTGTTACATAATATTGATATTCCTTAATGTTAAACTGAATTTGTTACATAATACTGATATTCCTTAATGTTAAACTTAATTTGTTACATAATATTGATATTCCTTAATGTTAAACTTAATTTGTTACATAATACTGATATTCCTTAATGTTAAACTGAATTTGTTACATAATACTGATATTCCTTAATGTTAAACTTAATTTGTTACATAATACTGATATTCCTTAATGTTAAACTGAATTTGTTACATAATACTGATATTCCTTAATGTTAAACTGAATTTGTTACATAATACTGATATTCCTTAATGTTAAACTGAATTTGTTACATAATATTGATATTCCTTAATGTTAAACTGAATTTGTTACATAATATTGATATTCCTTAATGTTAAACTGAATTTGTTACATAATACTGATATTCCTTAATGTTAAACTGAATTTGTTACATAATATTGATATTCCTTAATGTTAAACTGAATTTGTTACATAATATTGATATTCCTTAATGTTAAACTTAATTTGTTACATAATACTGATATAACTTTGATTAACCATGTTGTGTTGTTTTTTAAATGAATTCGTCGATATACAACAATTGCGGGATGTGAGGTCACGCGATGGTTGTGATCTGATTTCCTAGAATTGTTACCTAAGCCCGCCGACCTTATGATATCGGAGACCACGAACCATATAACGCATTTCACCGTGATCTGACGGGAATGTCATTTAAACAAAAAAAAAAAAACTGGACCAAGATTTCACAAAATTCCTCTCGGAAAAGAAAGATTTCTTATCTCTTAGATTGTATTTTTGACGTACCTTGAGTAAATTTTATTGTTATTTTGTTTCTTATAAATTTATTTTTGTCTTGTTTTTTAAACGTTTATCCTGACATCTGGCAACTAAATATAAACACAGTTATTGTTCTTTGTGATATTTTTAGCTCACATTTCTCAGCCATTTTCAATTTCTTTGTTATTAACCTTCAGTTTGTTTCCACTTTTTTTTTTTTTCAGTTTCTTCACTAAAGTTATCTTTCTCTCTATGCACGCCTCGTAATACAACACTTAATGTGTTATCTACACCAGTTGATTGGAGAAGTTGCAAGTTCCAGCCATATATACAAGCCTCGGCATTACGTAGCTTGTTCTTTCCTGAATGTCGCTATTATTACATCCTACCTGAAAAACTTTCGGTCTCTAGCTAGTTCTACCGCCTCCTACATCGTCATATTCAAGGTTTCTTTAATATCCTGTTATCACTGCTATCGTGGTCGTCTGATGTCTTGTCTTCCAGGAACCATGTCTTCCATTATTGATCTTTCTAAACCGCTGTGACTTTTAATGTAACTAAAACATTTCAATTGTCATGTCGTTAGTCAATGTTCCTCCCACCATGATTATCGTGATCAGGAAGAGATGATGCAATGGGTAGAACATACTCTGCACAAGATACAGTCGAGTGTTACCAGACAAGCACTTGATTAAAACCCACAATGGATAATGAAAAGAGGACGTACTAAACATATTTGAAGATTGAGTCTTCTTGAAGGACTGGAAAACGCTGGACTATTCTGGGAAGCCATAAAGGAAACTATCCGAGACTGGGACAAATTGACGATAACTGTTGAGGTTCTATGATCCATGTGGAGCAGAGAGGATTAAGTAAGTACACATATATATATATATATATGCGCGATCATCCTTAGTCAAAATGTAAGATGTACTTGATAAGTCAATATCGTCTTCATGTTGCAGCCAATGTCGATCCAAGACAAACTATATGGAGATGTACACAGACTCCAGTTGACCACTAACTACTTTAGAAGTATACTTCTTCTTCTTTGCGTTCGTTCTTTACGACCAATTTTAATAACTCTTTGCGATATGTTTGATCTTTGCCAAGAATATGTATACGTTGCACATTGGTTTGGTAGGCCCCTAAACGCAAAGACTT
This sequence comes from Arion vulgaris, assembly GCA_020796225.1. Classification (NCBI taxonomy): domain Eukaryota; kingdom Metazoa; phylum Mollusca; class Gastropoda; order Stylommatophora; family Arionidae; genus Arion; species Arion vulgaris. The sequence continues at coordinate 2,712,064 of CM036769.1, forward strand.
CTACACGTTTAGGACATGTGCATCCGATTTCAGCCAAACCTCCTTAGTCGCCTCTTACGACATGCGTGGCAGGTAACAGTGGTTCTATTCTTTACACCCCAAATTTGGGCCCCGGTAACCACTCGGGCGAGAAGTATACAAGTCCATGTCAGTCCAAGACAAGCTATATGGAGATGTATACAGATTCCAGTTGACCACTAACTACTTTAGAAGCATACAAGTCCATGTCAGTCCAAGACAAACTATATGGAGATGAATACAGACTCTAGTTGACCACTAACTACTTTAGAAATATACACATCTGAAGGTTCGAATCCGGGCCGAGTCACAAATGCAATTTATTTCTGAGATCCCTAAAATTGCTACGGGATTCTTTGCAGGTTTTGTGCAATTTTTGCCGAGAGGGACGGAGCCATATGGGAAAACCAGGTTCAATAACACAAATCCTTTGCCTCTAGCCCTTTAGACTTCCTTAGAGAATTTGTAGAGAGTAAGTGCAGAAAGGGAATCTAAACAAGTACCAAGTACACACTTGACCATGTTAAGCATATCAATACCAAGTACACACTTGACCATGTTAAGCATGCCAGTACCAAGTACACACTTGACCATGTTAAGCATATCAATACCAAGTACACACTTGACCATGTTAAGCATATCAATACCAAGTACACACTTGACCATGTTAAGCATATCAATACCAAGTACACACTTGACCATGTTAAGCATATCAATACCAAGTACACACTTGACCATGTTAAGCATATCAATACCAAGTACACACTTGACCATGTTAAGCATATCAATACCAAGTACACACTTGACCATGTTAAGCATATCAATACCAAGTACACACTTGACCATGTTAAGCATATCAATGCCAAGTACACACTTGACCATGTTAAGCATATCAATACCAAGTACACACTTGACCATGTTAAGCATATCAATACCAAGTACACACTTGACCATGTTAAGCATATCAATATATCTATTCTTATAGTCTTTCTGTTCACTGTATTCTTTCTGTTCACTGTATTCTTTCTGTTCACTGTATTCTTTCTGTTCACTGTATTCTTTCTGTTCACTGTATTCTTTCTGTTCACTGTATTCTTTCTGTTCACTGTATTCTTTCTGTTCACTGTATTCTTTCTGTTCACTGTATTCTTTCTGTCCACTTTGTTCTTTCTGTTCACTTTGTTCTTTCTGTTCACTGTGTTCTTTCTGTTCACTGTGTTCTTTCTGTTCACTTTGTTCTTTCTGTCCACTGTGTTCTTTCTGTTCACTTTGTTCTTTCTGTTCACTGTGTTCTTTCTGTCCACTGTGTTCTTTCTGTTCACTTTGTTCTTTCTGTTCACTGTGTTCTTTCTGTTCACTTTGTTCTTTCTGTTCACTTTGTTCTTTCTGTTCACTTTGTTCTTTCTGTTCACTGTGTTCTTTCTGTTCACTTTGTTCTTTCTGTTCACTTTGTTCTTTCTGTTCACTTTGTTCTTTCTGTTCACTGTGTTCTTTCTGTCCACTGTGTTCTTTCTGTTCACTGTGTTCTTTCTGTTCACTTTGTTCTTTCTGTCCACTGTGTTCTTTCTGTTCACTTTGTTCTTTCTGTCCACTGTGTTCTTTCTGTTCACTTTGTTCTTTCTGTCCACTGTGTTCTTTCTGTTCACTTTGTTCTTTCTGTCCACTGTGTTCTTTCTGTTCACTTTGTTCTTTCTGTTCACTGTGTTCTTTCCATGTTTGCTAACATTTAACTTTTATTGTGTTGTTTGATAAAATAAAATAAAATATAAAAAAATCACACACAGAACTCTCTACGGACGCTGTTTTATAATAAAAACAAAACTACACGCAACACTTAGTAAGTATGTATGTACACAATGCTCACACTTTATCAATATTCAAGAGAAGTGTGTGGTCGAGTGGGTTAGAGCGCGGCTCAGATGCAGGAGACCCATGTTCAATTCACGGTAAGATCAAGGATTTTTTCTGTTGTTGGCATAATGAAAAATCATAACCTGAACAGTTTTGTGGCGACTGAACTAGCCGTGGCGACTGAACTAGCCATGGCGACTGAACTAGCCGTGGCGACTGAACTAGCCATGCCTCCTTAAAATTCCTCGGCTCCCGTCCCACCTGTCTTACTCTTCCTTCCTTTCTTTTGTCCTTCTCTGCCTTTTTGGTCGTTAGACGTAGAAGGTTTAACTGATAACCAAGATAGTGCACGTTCAGTCGCTTGATATGCTGCAGTATTGTCAAGTTTTAGGAAGTCTATAACTTCATCATTCCATCTTGTTCTTGGTCTGCCCCTTTCTCTAATAAAAAGCGGTATTACAGACTGTTAGTTAGTTTTTTTCCTTCCGAGCCAAAGACGACACATAGGGCAGAGGTTTGAGATCTCCATGTGATGTGATTCGTTGCTAGCAGTTGGAGATCGTGTATGGTTTTACATCCCAATAGTTTACTTTCTTGTTGGATGGTTCTTCGAAGAGTGGTCTTAGGTCTTCCACGTTTTCTTTTCCCAACTGGTGACCACATAAGGACTTGTTGATTTAGTTTCTTTTCCAGTAACGAAAGTTTTTTTTAATTTTTGTAATCAATGTTAAAAAAAAAAAAACTAGAACAAACAAAAATATGTTTCCATTGAGCTACTTTCATATTCTATTTGTGACTAATAACTTGAGAACCGTTCATTCAACTAGACATTAATGCTTATTTGAGCCAGTTTGTGTAGGAGTGTACATCTGTAGACCAACATTGAGTAAGCACAGAGCGAGGGATTCATAACTTATGTAGTAGCCAAGCTGTACACACATACATTCCCAGTTTTTACCTTTTACTTCAACAACAACTTCTGTGAAGACTAGTCTACGCTCGTCAAGATTGCTTGTCAGAAGTCGACATTTAATTCTCTTTTTTTTTACCAATAGGGGGTTTTAATACGTGTAAGCAGTGGCGTATTATCTCTAGTTTGCTGATAGGTAAAGGAATTATGTATGGCAGCGGATGATGCTTGCTACAGCGAATCTTGCCTGCTACGAATAGCGGCAAAAAAAAGCAGAGAAGGACAAAAGAAAGAAGAGAATCATGGACAATGGGATTTATTGATTGGACCATCATCATTGCACATCGTTGAGTAACCATGTGTGCTTTGATCTCTTTCTTACACAGGAAGATCTCAATCGCTGTACACGAACTACTGAGTCCGATATACCGTGCATCTCTCAGCAACATTTGTTTCATAGTTTTTCCTATGACGTCCTTTTCTTCTTGAACCATTTTTCTCCATTTTCAATGCCTGCTTTCTAATTCCTTGACCATTTCTTCTCAGAGTATGACCAACATTTCTCCATCTTTATTGCCTGCTTTGTGATTCCTTGACCATTTCTTCTCAGAGTATGACCAACATTTCTCCATCTTTATTGCCTGCTTTGTGATTCCTTGACCATTTCTTCTCAGAGTATGACCAACATATCTCCATCTTCTATTTCTTATAACAGTTGTTATTAGTGACTGACCAGATATTTCTCTGATTTCATCACTTCTCCTGGATTCTTCCCATTCCATGTTCGCTACTTTTCGTAAAAATCAGTTTTCAAATATATTCAACTTACTTTCTATATCTTTAGTTATTTTGCAACTCTCGCTGGCATAGGCTAGGATTAAGCGGGGCCTCCGATACGTTACCGGGGCCCACGGATTAAGACAACATTGGAATTTAAAATTCGTAACTTAGTTTTAAAACTATCTAACTTGCAGTTCCATATTTTATTTAATGGCGAAACACGTAAAAATGTACTGTAGTTTTACCAAATACAATAGCAATACACAACGACGTTTAGACCAAAAGGTCTTTATCAATCAAAGGGTACAACAGTAGGGAATAAATTCAATTCTGATACAGTAGACATAATATATACAATTAGACAATCATTCCTTAATAGTGCTAAAATGAAAATTATGACTAGAAACGAAATAAATGCGAAAAACTAGGAATGGAAAAAAGTAGATAAACGATAATGATCAAATATATACATAGCTTATATACAATTAATATATATATATATATATGGCCTTTTTCGTCTTTACAGACGGTCAATTGACAATTGTTTTACTGTGACAACTTTCAAGTTTTCGATTTTCTCTCTTGTCGTTCAGCTCATACATAAGTCTCTTCTCAAAAGACTCTGCACCGTTGCACAATATCGCTTTCCACACAACTCTGTCATGAGCTAGTTTTTCCCATGTGCTTGGGGACCTTTAGAAAAGTTCTTCATTGAGGCCTTGCAGACATCTTTATATCTGAGCTATGTTCTGCCTTGGAGCCTCTTCCACTCCCGAAAGTTCACAGAACATTTGTTTGGGAATGCGACAAGTTTCTATTCTTCTCACATGTCCCAACCATCTTGGTCGTCTACTGCTGAGCATGTCCATTAACATTTAACATATACACATATATTACGGAGTCCGCGTGCCCAGCGTGTTCGTAGCGCGTTGGACTACGGGTGACTAGTCCTCTGTAAGTGCGGGTTCAACTCCGCGGACTGGCAGAAAAGCTACAGGTTCCCCAGATTTACGGTGTTCGTGGCACCGAGTCGAAGGGTTACGATGTCCATGACACCGAGCCGAAGAGCTTTCAGCTCAAGTGCTTCTGGATCGAGAAAAAAAGAAGAGACATTTTATTTAGACTTTTAAAATTTGGTTTTGTTTTTATCATCGATATTCTGCTTCTTCTTCTTCTTGCGTTCGCCCGCTCTGAATTCAGGCGTAGTCAGGGTGCTTGGCACTTCTGACTGATTTTGCGTAAAGGCATGCTTTCCTTATTATCAGTGTCCCCCGCCATACAGACGTGTTTTCTTCGACTTCAGGGGTTATCATCGATATGAAAGCGTGGATTGGTTTCATTTTGTTGGAATTGGCACAGACGGGTCTCTCTCTCTCTCTGGGACTAATTGGTTAAGTCCTCTCCCTGCTCTCTCTCTCTCTCTGACTAAGTGGTTAAGTCCTCTCCCTGCTCTCTCTCTCTGACTAAGTGGTTAAGTCCTCTCCATGCTCTCTCTCTGTGACTAAGTGGTTAAGTCCTCTCCTGCTCTCTTCTGTGACTAAGTGGTTAAGTCCTCTCCCTGCTCTCTCTCTGGGACTAAGTGGTTAAATCCTCTCCCTGCTCTCTCTGTGTGATTAAGTGGTTAAGTCCTCTCCCTGCTCTCTCTCTCTCTGACTAAGTGGTTAAGTTCTCTCCTGCTCTCTCTCTCTGTGACTAAGTGGTTAAGTCTCTCCCTGCTCTCTCTCTCTGGGACTAAGTGGTTAAGTCCTCTCCCTGCTCTCTCTCTCTGGGACTAAGTGGTTAAGTCCTCTCCCTGCTCTCTCTCTGTGACTAAGTGGTTAAGTCCTCTCCTGCTCTCTCTCTGTGACTAAGTGGTTAAGTCCTCTCCCCGCTCTCTCTCTCCTGACTAAGTGGTTAAGTCCTCTCCTGCTCTCTCTCTGTGACTAAGTGGTTAAGTCCTCTCCTGCTCTCTCCTCTCTGACTAAGTGGTTAAGTCCTCTCCTGCTCCTCTCTCTCTGACTAAGTGGTTAAGTCCTCTCCTGCTCTCTCTCTCTGACTAAGTGGTTAAGTCCTCTCCCTGCTCTCTCTCTCTCTGACTAAGTGGTTAAGTCCTCTCCTGCCTCTCTCTCTCTGACTAAGTGGTTAAGTCCTCTCCCTGCTCTCTCTCTCTCTCTGACTAAGTGGTTAAGTCCTCTCCCTGCTCTCTCTCTGACTAAGTGGTTAAGTCCTCTCCCTGCTCTCACTCTCTCTGACTAAGTGGTTAAGTCCTCTCCCTGCTCTCTCTCTGGGACTAAGTGGTTAAGTCCTCTCCATGCTCTCTCTCTGTGACTAAGTGGTTAAGTCCTCTCCCTGCTCTCTCTCTCTGACTAAGTGGTTAAGTCCTCTCCATGCTCTCTCTCTCTGACTAAGTGGTTAAGTCCTCTCCCTCTCTCTCTGACTAAGTGGTTAAGTCCTCTCCCTGCTCTCTCTCTCTGACTAAGTGGTTAAGTCCTCCCCCCTGCTCTCTCTCTCTCTCTGACTAAGTGGTTAAGTCCTCTCCCTGCTCTCTCTCTCTGACTAAGTGGTTAAGTCCTCTCCCTGCTCTCTCTCTGTGTGACTAAGTGGTTAAGTCCGCGCCATGCTCTATCTCTGTGACTAAGTGGTTAAGTCCTCGCCCTGCTCTCTCTCTGTGACTAATTGGTTAAGTCCTCTCCCTGCTCTCTCTCTGTGTGACTAAGTGGTTAAGTCCTCTCCCTGCTCTCTCTCTCTCTGTGACTAAGTGGTTAAGTCCTCTCCATGCTCTCTCTCTGTGACTAAGTGGTTAAGTCCTCTCCCTGCTCTCTCTCTCTGACTAAGTGGTTAAGTCCTCGCCCTGCTCTCTCTCTGTGACTAAGTGGTTAAGTCCTCTCCTGCTCTCTCTCTGTGACTAAGTGGTTAAGTCCTCTCCCTGCTCTCTCTCTGTGACTAAGTGGTTAAGTCCTCTCCCTCTCTCTCTCTCTGTGACTAAGTGGTTAAGTCCTCTCCCTCTCTCTCTCTGTGACTAAGTGGTTAAGTCCTCTCCCTGCTCTCTCTCTGGGACTAAGTGGTTAAGTCCTCTCCCTGCTCTCTCTCTCTGACTAAGTGGTTAAGTCCTCTCCCTCTCTCTCTGGGACTAAGTGGTTAAGTCCTCCCCTGCTCTCTCTCTCTCTGACTAAGTGGTTAAGTCCTCGCCCTGCTCTCTCTCTGGGACTAAGTGGTTAAGTCCTCCCCTCTCTCTCCTTCTGGGACTAAGTGGTTAAGTCCTCCCTGCTCTCTCTCTCTCTGACTAAGTGGTTAAGTCCTCCCCTGCTCTCTCTCTCTGACTAAGTGGTTAAGTCCTCTCCCTGCTCTCTCTCTCTGGGACTAAGTGGTTAAGTCCTCTCCCTCTCTCTCTCTCTGTGACTAAGTGGTTAAGTCCTCTCCATGCTCTCTCTCTGTGACTAAGTGGTTAAGTCCTCGCCCTGCTCTCTCTCTGGGACTAAGTGGTTAAGTCCTCCCCTGCTCTCTCTCTCTGACTAAGTGGTTAAGTCCTCTCCCTGCTCTCTCTCTGGGACTAAGTGGTTAAGTCCTCCCCTGCCTCTCTCTCTCTGACTAAGTGGTTAAGTCCTCCCCTGCCCCTCTCTCTGACTAAGTGGTTAAGTCCTCTCCCTGCCTCTCTCTCTGACTAAGTGGTTGTCCTCTCCTGCTCTCTCTCTGTGACTAAGTGGTTAAGTCCTCTCCTGCTCTCTCTCTGGGACTAAGTGGTTAAGTCCTCTCCCTGCCCCTCTCTGTGACTAAGTGGTTAAGTCCTCTCCTGCTCTCTCTCTCTCTGACTAAGTGGTTAAGTCCTCTCCCTGCTCTCTCTCTCTTACTAAGTGGTTAAGTCCTCTCCCTGCTCTCTCTCTCTCTGACTAAGTGGTTAAGTCCTCTCCCTGCTCTCTCTGACTAAGTGGTTAAGTCCTCTCCCTGCTCTCTCTCTCTCTCTGACTAAGTGGTTAAGTCCTCTCCCTGCTCTCTCTCTCTGACTAAGTGGTTAAGTCCTCTCCTGCCTCTCTCTGTGACTAAGTGGTTAAGTCCCGCCATGCTCTCTCTCTGTGACTAAGTGGTTAAGTCCTCGCCCTGCTCTCTCTCTGTGACTAATTGGTTAAGTCCTCTCCTGCCTCTCTCTCTGTGTGACTAAGTGGTTAAGTCCTCTCCCTGCTCTCTCTCTCTCTGTGACTAAGTGGTTAAGTCCTCTCCATGCTCTCTCTCTGTGACTAAGTGGTTAAGTCCTCTCCCTGCTCTCTCTCTGACTAAGTGGTTAAGTCCTCGCCCTGCTCTCTCTCTGTGACTAAGTGGTTAAGTCCTCTCCTGCTCTCTCTCTGTGACTAAGTGGTTAAGTCCTCTCCTGCTCTCTCTCTGTGACTAAGTGGTTAAGTCCTCTCCCTCTCTCTCTCTGTGACTAAGTGGTTAAGTCCTCTCCCTGCTCTCTCTCTCTGACTAAGTGGTTAAGTCCTCTCCATGCTCTCTCTCTGTGACTAAGTGGTTAAGTCCTCTCCCTGCTCTCTCTCTCTGACTAAGTGGTTAAGTCCTCTCCATGCTCTCTCTCTGGGACTAAGTGGTTAAGTCCTCCCCTGCTCTCTCTCTCTCTGACTAAGTGGTTAAGTCCTCGCCCTGCTCTCTATCTGGGACTAAGTGGTTAAGTCCTCCCCCTGCTCTCTCTCTGGGACTAAGTGGTTAAGTCCTCCCCTGCTCTCTCTCTCTCTGACTAAGTGGTTAAGTCCTCCCCTGCTCTCTCTCTCTGACTAAGTGGTTAAGTCCTCTCCCTGCTCTCTCTCTCTGGGACTAAGTGGTTAAGTCCTCTCCCTGCTCTCTCTCTCTGACTAAGTGGTTAAGTCCTCTCCCTGCTCTCTCTCTGTGACTAAGTGGTTAAGTCCTCGCCCTGCTCTCTCTCTGGGACTAAGTGGTTAAGTCCTCCCCTGCTCTCTCTCTCTGACTAAGTGGTTAAGTCCTCTCCATGCTCTCTCTCTGGGACTAAGTGGTTAAGTCCTCCCCTGCTCTCTCTCTCTGACTAAGTGGTTAAGTCCTCCCCCCTGCTCTCTCTCTCTGACTAAGTGGTTAAGTCCTCTCCCTCTCTCTCTGACTAAGTGGTTGTCCTCTCCCTGCTCTCTCTCTGTGACTAAGTGGTTAAGTCCTCCCCCTGCTCTCTCTCTGGGACTAAGTGGTTAAGTCCTCTCCCCGCCTCTCTCTCTGTGACTAAGTGGTTAAGTCCTCTCCCTGCTCTCTCTCTGGGACTAATTGGTTACGTCCTCTCCCTGCTCTCTCTCTGTGACTAAGTGGTTAAGTCATCTCCCTGCTCTCTCTCTGGGACTAAGTGGTTAAGTCCTCTCCCTGCTTCTCTCTCTGTTACTAAGTGGTTAAGTCCTCTCCCTGCTCTCTCTCTGGGACTAATTGGTTAAGTCCTCTCCCTGCTCTCTCTCTGTGACTAAGTGGTTAAGTCATCTCCCTGCTCTCTCTCGGACTAAGTGGTTAAGTCCTCTCCCTGCTCTCTCTCTGTGACTAAGTGGTTAAGTCCTCTCCCTGCTCTCTCTCTGGGACTAAGTGGTTAAGTCCTCTCCATGCTCTCTCTCTGTGACTAAGTGGTTAAGTCCTCTCCCTGCTCTCTCTCTCTGGGACTAAGTGGTTAAGTCCTCTCCCTGCTCTCTCTCTGGGACTAAGTGGTTACGTCCTCTCCCTGCTCTCTCTCTCTGTGACTAAGTGGTTAAGTCCTCTCCCTGCTCTCTCTCTCTGTGATTAAGTGGTTAAGTCCTCTCCCTGCTCTCTCTCTCTGTGACTAAGTGGTTACGTCCTCTCCCTGCTCTCTCTCTCTCTGTGACTAAGTGGTTAAGTCCTCTCCCTGCCCCTCTCTGGGACTAAGTGGTTAAGTCCTCCCCTGCTCTCTCTCTCTCTGTGACTAAGTGGTTAAGTCCTCTCCCTGCTCTCTCTCTCTCTGACTAAGTGGTTAAGTCCTCCCCTGCTCTCTCTCTCTGGGACTAAGTGGTTAAGTCCTCTCCCTGCTCTCTCTCTCTGTGACTAAGTGGTTACGTCCTCTCCCTGCTCTCTCTCTCTCTGGGACTAAGTGGTTAAGTCCTCTCCCTGCTCTCTCTCTGGGACTAAGTGGTTACGTCCTCTCCCTGCTCTCTCTCTGTGACTAAGTGGTTAAGTCCTCTCCCTGCTCTCTCTCTGGGACTAAGTGGTTCGTCCTCCCTGCTCTCTCTCTCTGACTAAGTGGTTAAGTCCTCCCCTGTCTCTCTCTCTGGGACTAAGTGGTTAAGTCCTCTCCTGCTCTCTCTCTCTCTGTGACTAAGTGGTTACGTCCTCTCCTGTCTCTCTCTCTGGGACTAAGTGGTTAAGTCCTCTCCCTGTCTCTCTCTCTCTGGGACTAAGTGGTTAAGTCCTCTCCCTGCTCTCTCTCTCTCTGTGACTAAGTGGTTACGTCCTCTCCCTGCTCTCTCTCTGGGACTAAGTGGTTAAGTCCTTCTCCTGCTCTCTCTCTGGGACTAAGTGGTTAAGTCCTCTCCCTGCTTTACGAAGGTCGTGGGTTCGAAACCGGACCACGCCGATCTGTTCAGGAGTGCATTTTTTACAGATACCTGTAGGATTGTTGCCGAAGCTACAGAGTTCATGCTTTGTGCAATACTCTCGACAGGTGGAGTGCCATTTCTGAGAAGGGCCGAACCATATGGGGTAAAACTCTGTGCAATGAAGTCAATTCTTCAGCTTTAAACTGACGAGGCACGATCAATGTCTGGACAGATTACTGGACTTAAAATGAATGAAGGAAATCATACCCTCAGGAGCTTGAAACCATTGCTGCTGCATACATGGGCTAGCATTAGTTGTTAAGAAGATTTCAGAAACATTCAAACAAATCTTGAATGATTCACTCAAAAAGTTTCAATTTTATACAAATGCAAATCATTTAATTCAAGAATTTTTGAATTATCAGTTATGCCTGCACTCCGACATTGGTTATTGGTTATTGGTTATTGGTTACTAAACTGACGTCATTGCACTCCGGGCAAACCCATAGGTGCTCAGTCTCCCCAACAGATATCGAAGAGTATGCATACTGATGGTTCCTGTGGCTCGCTGATTAAACACACTCTCACTCTGCCTCTCAGGCATCCAGTTCGACTTGAACAAAGGGTAATTCCAAACTGCTTAAATCGCTTGATCGATTCAACATCGATTTTAGTGTCCTCATCCAACAGAGAGTCTCGAAGAGACCGAAGAATATCCCCTTATCCATCTTCAACTCCCCAACAATCGATGCTGTTGATGCAAGCCTGTCCGCTCTCTCATTACCGTAAACACCCGCATGCCCAGGACAGTATATCCACGTAAGCCGCTGGAGGTTAGAAACTTCTATAGACGACATCCACTCATACCGAAACCTGCCCTTCTGGATCTTGTGAAGCATCGACTGAGAGTCAGATACAACAACTGCCCCAGTAAATGAAGTCCCAGAAATCCAATGGAGGGCAGCAGTAACGGCCTCAACCTCCATCCTCATACTAGAAGTAGTTGTCCTGTATGCCCCACTTCGCTCTGCAACAACCCTACCATGCGCATTAGCCAAGAAACCCCAGCCGGATTTCTCACCACGTTGAACGACCCATCGGTATATACAACAACATCATCATCCCTTGCATTATCTTCTATCAGCTGCTTAACTGCGAGATCAGCCTTCATGTTGCCCCAATCTCTACATTCTCTTCCAAGAGTAATGATAACGTTGAGATAGTTCATCATGCTTCCATCTGTTGGGATCCATTCTTCCCTTTTTGGTAGAGTCGCAACCGTAGTCACCTGGCCAATCGTTCTCTCAGCCTGGGCCATCCACGACATGCCACGCTTGATTCTCGTGCCCTTAACATCATTAGTGTTCCTGTGAAGTGGATGTCTCTTATCCGAAGTAACCAGCATATATGCCTTGGTTTGGGCGATTGCATGACGGGAGCGTAGTGACAGAAGGCCAAGCATATATCTCATCTTCACAATGGGGGTATCTCTAGTGCAGCCCAGAACTATACGCATACCTTCATTCTGAACCCGTTCAAGTCGTTCACATTGTGATCTTGATATCGTAAGAATTCCGAGTCCGTAATCTACCACTGACATTACCAGTCGATCGAACAAAAGGGCAAGTAGTCTCTGCTCAAGGTGTGCGGCCACCATAACTTTGAGAGCCGCAAGACCACGCTTGCACCGTTGTATCGTCTGTTCAATATGGTGTTTGAAAGATAGACTACGATCAAAGGTTATTCCAAGATAGCGAAGCCTGTCTCTGCGCTCGATGGTATGTTCATCAAAGATTACACAGGGTAGGTCAGCCTTGACGATGTGATTATTCAACGAGCACCACAACATACACGCTTTTTCAGGATTGACCTGAGGGCGAGACTCTCTACACCAACTCCGACATATGTTGTGTGAGACTGAACACGTCAGTGATATGACGTTGGTTCAGTAGCAGATGAAATACAACGCCGCTGTGACTAACCTTGAACTTATAACTAGGGAAAATTGAGGGTGCGCAAAATTCAACACGCCTGCATTTTTTCCTCTAACAGCACAAGTTCCGTTGGCAAAATGGGGGTGTGCGTTTCAATTACTTTTAAGTATTACAGTAGTAATTGTTTGTTATTTTTGCAACAGGTATTCGTTACCAAGTATTCGCTACTTAGTATTTGTTTGGCTATTGGCATATAATCATCATCAAATGACGTCTACACATCGACCGCTAGCTACAGTTGACCTTCAACAATCTTTCCTGTCTCTTGCCTTTGATGTTGCGCTCTGCCATGCTGCAATGTGTCAATTTCTTGGTGTTTCGCTAATTGGAATCGGGGTCAAATGCGCAGTTATAGGGACAACGTCGTGCCAGGTTTAGTGAGCTGGCACTATTCAAGATCCTACCTCACCTCCACGTGGTGACCCTGGGAACAGACAGAGGATCATCTCTGGCTAAGCGGGTAGGGATCGAGGGAGAGGTACATGTAGTGGTAGTGGTGCAAGCACAGAAACGTTATACAGGTCCAAAATCCGGAATAACATGCACGAATCTCCTGACCGATGTCTGAGCAAATGTAAAGTAAACGTAGGAACCAATAACGCACGAGACCTCTGTGAACAAATACCAACTCCTCTGGAGTAAATGGACGCGATATAATTGCCAATTGTGACGCAAGAATCTCTGAGAACGTAGTGTAACGCGTCAACGGTCTCATCACAAATGCCAGCTCTCGGCAAGTGTCTCTGCAAACACTGTAACGTATCGTGACGACACAAGGGAAAATTGAAGTAAACTCTGTATCGGAGGCCAAGCGCAGATACATTTGTCAAGTAAGGTTGGCAGAATGCAAATCCTAAAGTTGCGTTCTAGTGCCTAACGAAACTGCCCTCCCTGGGACAATCATTGTACTAATAATTAACATCCCCGGAAGAACTGAGATTGGTGATTTTGGCGTGCGCAAAATTTCAGTTGCGTTGATGGCGCCGAATGAAACGGTCCTCTAAAATATGTGTGCGCAGCCCCAGTCTAGGGTTTCCCGGAGACAGGAAAAATGCAGAGTAGACATTACAAATTGCCAAGTGCCGACACGCGCCCCGAAACGACTGAGAATACTCCTACTCATGAACAAACTCGCCGTGGATAGAAAAGTAAGGTCGATGATGTAAAGTCTTGACTGGTACAAACCCAAGCATTGACGAACGGCAATACTTTTCGGACGCCAATCATCCTACACAGAGTAAGATGACGTCCTAACATCATCCTACACAGAGTAAGATGACGTCCTAACATCATCCTACACAGAGTAAGATGACGTCCTAACACTATGACTCAGATCATATAAAGGCCAATTAAACAGTTAAAACTGATCGTTTGTGTGACAAGCCAGAACCAACTATAAACTTATGGGCCTTTGGACTAGGGTAAGAATTATGGGAAATCAGACCACAACTACACAACGTTACCTCGCAGTCCAGTAATGTTATATATAGACGAATTACTTTAAAATCAACACAACATGCTAAATACAAGTTATATTATGCAACAAGTTAAGTTTAACAATAAGGAATATCAATATTATGAATATTTTTCACCAATAAATAACGATAGACTCACAAAATTGAGTTAAATTGCAAAAAAAAAAAAAAAAAAAAAGCTTGCAGTGTTCTATCAAACATATATACATTCCTGCCCACTTCTCTGATCTAGGTCAGGGATTCCCGTCAGTTGTCTGGCCTAGTTATCTAGAGTTGGCTGTGAACAAGCACATGTGTCTCCAATGACTAAGAAAGTTCTTAATCCGGAACGACCTCATATAGTCAGAAAGGGCGCATATTGTTTTCATACTCTTTGGTGAAGATCATAAAACCCAACTTTACAACGAAAAATGATCGTTAAATAGCAATGAATATAAAAAAGCGACCGTTCCAATGACTAGCCTTAGAAGGGTTGAGAATGCTCCTAAAACGGAACGACCTCACCCAGTCAGCAAAATAGTAACTGCGCTTTGGCGAAGATCCAAGCACAAATATACGGCATTAATAGGTCTTTAAAGAGTGTTGATCATACGATGAGTACGGAACGACCGCACCAAAGGCAGGAAATCCGATAGAGCAGTCGCACTTCACTAATTAACATTGGCCATAAAAGTACTGATGGTACGAGGACTCAAGGTAAGTGTTTCGTGGACAACAGGTTTCCTGTAAATATCACACTTGAAGAATCAAAACTTCAAGTACATTTAAAGACAGCGAAGGCAACTGCGTAGCCAGGGACACCGGTTTGTTTGTTTGTTTGTTTGTTTGTTTGTTTCGTTCGTTCGTTGTTCTCGGTCATTTTGATCATTCTTATTGTATATATATAAATAGCCTTTGCCAAGAACGGTTAGAACGTTACGCCCCCGTTAAGCCCCTACTAGTGTCAAACACTTTCCAGACATCGTGAGTACCTTTCTCTATAATGATCCGTTTATCGCCGTATATTTGGCCTTGGATCTACGCCAAAGAGTTCTTTGTATTTTGCAACCTTTTTAACTAAGCACGGCGTTCATTTTTGTATCGTATCACTCTCTCTCTCGCACGATCGTTCTTAGGCCGCTTTTATCATTCTATTGTGATATACAAGCAGCCAAACATCAAGAACGGATGTACATGCACAACCTTCAAAATCTATTGGAGCTCAGGTGCTTATCCTTCGGTGGCGTGTTCGATTTCAACCAGCGTTTACTGGGCTTGTTCTCCTTTAGCCTTTTTGCTACCCCCAGCCAAAATACACAAGGCAGCAGGCTGCTATTTTCTTTCAGTTCAGCGACCCGTAGACGACCTGCCCTTCCAGGCTGATGAGCGTCATCTGCCCAGTTTTGTATCGTATGATGAGCACTCTTTAATGATCTTTTTAACGTCGTATATTTTGGCTTCGATCTACACCAAAGAGCATTTACTACTTTGCTAATTTTTTTCAGACTGGGTGTGGTCGCTCCAGTTTAGGAACATTAACAACCTTTCTTAGACTAGTCAATGGGACGGTCACTTATCGGCTGCTTCATGTGTTTATTGCTCTTTAACGATAATTGTTGCCGTATTTTTTTATCTTTATGATCTACGCCTATGAGTATGTTCACACTATGCGCCCTTCTGACTATATGAGGTCTTTCCGGATTAGGAACATGCTCAGCCATTAAGAATACATAAGCTTGTCGTGCACCACAGCATCCTACTCGATTAGGTCAGAGTGAAAAGTGTCGGCCTTCTCCAATGTTTGAATTTGGACGACCTGTCAGATCTTTACACTGTCGGTCTTACTTTTCGGCCACTGTGAGTTTATTCAGGAGTAGGAACATTTTCAGCCTTTTCGAGACGTGCATCGGCTCTTGGCAATTTGCAGTTTGAACTCTGCATTTTCCCTGTTCCCGGGAAACACTGGACTGGGGCTGCACACAGATAATCCAGAGAGTCGTTTCAAACAGCGCTGTCAACGCAAATGATAATTTTGCGCTCGCCACTATCACCCGCTCTAGTTCTTCCGAGGATGTTAGTTGTTATTGCAACAGTACCTTGCCCGTTTGTCCCAGGGAACCAGTTTCATTAGGACCTAAAACGCCACTTTAGGATTTGTGCTCCACCAACCTTACCCATTAGATATTTCTACGTTTGGCCTCCGATACGGAGTTTACTGTAATCTTCCCTTGTGTCGTCACGGTGCGTTATAGCAATCTCAGAGACACTTGCCCATAGCTGGCAATTGGGGTGCGACCGTTGACTCGTCACACATCGTTCTCATGTATTTTTGCCCACAGATGGCAATTTTAGTGCGACCATTGGCTCAGGAGGAATCGTTCTCAGACCTCGTACGCTGCTATTTCTTGCATTTGCCGTGCATTTCAGCAGATTCTTGTCGGACATCGGCCAGGAGATGCGTGCATTTTGTTCAGGGTTTTCGACCTGGGTTACGTTTCTGTGCTTGCACTACTACCCCTACCTGTAGCTCTCCCTCGATCCCTACCCACTTAGCCAGACAGGGTCCTCTGTCTGTTTCCTAGGTCACCACGTGGAGGTGGGGTATGATCTTGCTTAGTGCCAGCTCACTAAACCTGGCGTGACGTTGTCCCTATGAATGCGTTTTTGACCCCAGGGACACCGGCAAAATGGTAAGCAGGCCTCACGAAAAACTCAAACGCGCAATACTAGGCGTCATGACGCCTGAATTGACAACGGCGTTCGTAGAAGAAGAAGAAGCTAATTGAAATCCATAATTTCAGCTAAAATTATTCGATCCTATTCGACATAAATTATCGATTAGAAGTAACGAATATTATTCTCTCGATTCTCTCATCAGTCAATATATGGCACTGTTAAACGGGAATGGTGAAAGAATACATCTATAAGTCCGCCAGTCAATATATGAATACACAGGTTAGCAGGAATGCTGAAAGAATACATCTATAAGTCCGCCAGTCAATATATGAATACACAGGTTAGCAGGAATGCTGAAATCAGTGGCGGCTCGTGGTCATTTTTCTTGGTGGGGTCAGACACAAATTTTCGGAAAAATCATGACTTTTTTTAGTATTTACTATTCCGGAAGTTATTCCCCCTTTCGATTATTGGTGGGCCCTGGACCCGCTGGCCCTTAATGACAAGCCGCCCCTAGGTGAAATAATACACCTATAAGTCTACCAGTCAATAAACTAAATAAATCCAACATAGATGCAACAAAGCAAATCAAATGATAGAACAAATGGCGCCAATTTTAAAATTCAAACATGTCGCCATGAACACAAAAAGAGTGTTGTTCAACACAATATTTCTCCCCACATTATGCTACCAGTGCCAAACATAGACGCTGACATCAAATGATAGAAGAAAACTAGTCACGACAGAGATGAAGTGTCTACGCAGAATGCTGGGTGTAACAAGAAGAGATCGGTTGAGAAAATCAGTAAAAAAGTGGGTACAACATAAGTACTGAACTTCATCAAGAAACAACAAATTAAATGGTTCGGCCACATAAGCAGATTAACATCAGACAGTGCGCCTCAAAAAGCAATGCTGCTCCGATACAGTGGGTACAAAGCAAAAGGCAGGCCACACAAAAGATGGATCTCAGAGATAACAGAGGCGATGAAAGACACTATGAAGCGTACACAAAGGCCCGTTTTAGAAATCTCTTCTTGACCTAACGCAGACAAAACAGGATTGGAGACAAAAAAAGAAAGAACCTGGATCAACTAGGGTTCCTATCCTGTCGCTCAAACTAAAATCGCACCCACTCGAAAATTTTAAACAACACGCCCGCGAAAATATTTAGCTCACAAGGCCACGAGATGGCACATACAAGGGGAAGGGTAAATTTCTGAATACTCCTGCTGGTGAGAGTCTGTAGGTTGGACCAAACTTTCACGAGAATCTGCCAGGCTTTCTGATCACCGACAGACGTGTATAATCTCAAGCAGTTTTGCTTACCTCTAACAAAGAAGGTAAGTTTATTTGACGTTTGTAATATATGTCAGATACTGTTTTGTGTTAAAATTGCAATTCGTTCATTTGTCTTTTCATGATGGTATTCAGACCAACAAAGCTAAGCTTATTGCAAGAAATTGCACTTCTTCTTCTTCTTCTTTGCGTTCGTTCTTTACAACCAATTTTAATCACTCTTTGTAATATGTTTGATCTTTGCCAAGAACGTGTATACGTTGCACATTGGTTTGGTAGGCCCCTAAACGCATAGACTTCTACACGTTTAGGACATGTGCATCCGATTTCAGCCAAAGAAATTGCACTTATAAATATCGATTGATTGATAGGACCATCATCATTGCACTTCGATGAGTAACCATGTGTTTTCCGACCTCTTTCATACATAGAAAGATTTCAGCTGCAGTGCACAAACTCCGTAGCACCGGCGAGGGTCTCTTCTTCTTCTTCGAACTCTCCTTCTTCTTCGAACTCTCCCTGTCGCCCACTTGTTAACCACTCTTTGTGATTTGTATGTGATCTGAGCCTAAGAGCGATTGTACATTGTACCAGTTCTGCACCTAGGAGGCCAGCACATCTGATTTCTGCAACGCTTTTATTTACTAGGGTAGCTTCCTAGTCCCCTAACTAAGTAACCTTGTAGGACGCAGTGGTACTATTCTTTGCTTCCTTGCGGGCCCCGGCAACACACGGGGGCCTATAATAGTTATGAGTGTGTCTGTTTGAGAGAGTGACAACCAGAATACATTAGCATATAACAAGGTCATCTATATATAAAAAGAGCAATGTTCAACACAATCTTTCTCCCCACATTATGTTACCAGTGCCAAACCTGGACGCTGACAACAAACGATAGAAGAAAACTAGTCACAACAGAGATGAAGTGTCTACGCAGAATGCTGGGTGTAACAAGAAGAGACCGGTTGAGAAATGAAGACATCAGGAAAAAGTGGGTACAACATCAGTACTAGACTTCATCAAGAAACAACAAATTAAATGGTTCGGTCACGTAAGCAGATTACCATCAGACAGTGCACCTCAAAGAGCAATGCTGCTCCGATACAATGGGTACAAAGCAAAAGGCCGGCCACGCAAAAGATGGACCTCAGAGATAACAGAGGCGACGAAAGAGACTATCTACGAAGCGCATACTAGGGCCCGTTTTAGAAATCTCTTCCTGACCTGACGCTGTGAGGCATACAGGATTCGAGAAAGAAATCTATATATAGTATGTAAGCACTGCTAGAGGGTTCGAACTGCAACCATACACAGAACCCATGGATATAATCAATAACCAGACAGTATATCAATCAATCAAGGCGTAGGCGATCATGCCTTTCCACAACTCTCTCTCTCTCTGTCTCTCTCTCTCTCTCTCTGTCTCTCTCTCTCTCTCTGTCTCTCTCTCCCTCTCTCTCTGTCTCTCTCTCCCCCTCTCTCTCTCTCGCTGGTGCAGTTAATCAGTTCTGATGTCGATCTTTTGTCGAACCGTGATGCCAGACCAATCCAACATTTTCTCCCTCTGTCTTCCACTATCTCTCCTTCCCAGTATTTTACCTGTTGTCATCAAATGTTCTAAATCTCCTCTTCACATTAAGTAAGTAAAAGTAAAGAAACCCTTTCATACCTAGTGGTATATAGGTCAATACAGTGTTAGGTCTGTATTTTTACTGACCGTCGGCACACGATGAGTGATGTGGTCTGCATCACGCCGACCGTCTTTACTTTCCCAGAGCATGTCTGGTACCCAGTTGAGGCTGGGTCGACCTGAGAGCCGTTGCGGTCGAGAAAAATTTCACGCACATTGCGGGAGTTGAACCCAGACCACCAGCCTTGAGTAGCGAGTTCACTAACAACTACGCTACCGCGTCTCTCTCTTCCTATTCATCATCATCATCATCACCTTTCAACTCCCATCGGAGCACAGGTCTTCAACAAACTTCTTCCATCTCTTCCTCTCTCTTGCCATCCCTTCCAATTCTTTCCATGTTTTGCCTATCCTCTTTATATCCGCCTCCAGCTCTCTTCTCCAGGTCTGCCTAGGCCTTCCCCTACTCCTCTTTCCCTGCGGGTTCCAAAACAATGCCTGTCTTGCGATGCTTCCGGTCGGTCTTCTCAATGTATGTCCTATCCATCGCCAGCGTCTCTTCCTGAGCTCTCTCTCTACTAGTATCTGCTTTGTTCTCTCCCTGAGTTCCTCGTTTGTAATCTTATCATACCATCTCAATCCCTCTATCCTACGTAAACATCCATTTACGAAGGTCTGCAGTTTTCTGATAGTTTCCTTTGTGGTCTTCCATGTTTCCGAACCATAGAACAGCACTGACTTCACATTTGACTGGAAAATTCTCAATTTTGTGTTTGTTTTGATCTCCTTGCCTTCCATATCTTACTCAATGCAATAAAGTTCCCTCTTGCTTTTTGTATTCTTATCTTAACATCTTTGTTTGTTCCTCCTTCTGTGTCTATGTTGCTTCCAAGGTATGTGTATGATTCTACATCCTGCAGTGCTGTTTCCTCCAGCATAATCTGGTTTACATTTGCAGCATTTATTCTCATGACCTTGGTCTTCCCCTGTGTATTTTCAAACCTAGCTGCTGAGACTTATTATTTAGGGTATTCATTTTGTCTTTAATCTGTGCGTGGTTGTGAGACAGCAAAGCCAGATCGTCTGCAAAATCCAGGTCCTCCAGTTGTTTCACCAGTGTCCATTGTATTCCCCTGTCATGCCCCCAGGTGGCAGCTGAAGAATCAGACAGTTAAGTTTAGTGTAGTATGTAATTAGATATTTAATAGTTGAGACTATGTGTTGCACTCTCTAAGCAGAGGCGCAACACATAACAACGAGACATTCTTGACGTAATAAAAACTACGTCTAGTTGTGTAGTGACAGTTAGTTAGCAACATTTAGAAGACAAAGGAGGACGAACCAAGATGTTTGAACGAAGTGGACATGTTTTGATCTTTGTTCAGAATCAGACAGTTAAGTTTAGTGTAGTATGTAATTAGATATTTATTACGTCAAGAATGTCTCGTTGTTATGTGTTGCGCCTCTGCTTAGAGAGTGCAACACATAGTCTCAACTATTAAATATCGAATTACATACTACACTAAACTTAACTGTCTGATTCTTCAGCTCCACCTGGGGGCTATGACACCCCTCTGTTATCCGTTGTTGATTTCATGATCCAATCTATGGCCAGCAAGAACAGGAATGGTGATAACAAGCATCCCTGCCTCACCCCTGTTCTTATCTCAAAGGATTCCGTCAGTTGGCCCTCGTGTATGACTCTGCATTTCATTCCTTCATACGTTTTCTTTATTAGGTTTGCAATCTTGGGTGGAACTCAGTGCCGGATTAGGCTAGCGCGGGGCCCGTATCAAATTTTAGCGCGGGGCCCTAGGTTTTGTATGATAATAAAATAAAACACAACTTTTACAAACAAACTTTTCTTGATTTAATGTGAGCAAATTTAGAGATAATACTAGACAAATCAATTTCTCTAAGTAAATTACTTTCAATGTTCATTAAGGTGAGGTTATTTAGACGATCTTGTCCCATCATGTTCCTTAACTCACTTTTTATACACTTTAATGTTGAAAAGAACGTTCTCCGCTGCAGTTAGTGATCATTAAAGACAAGTAAATTCGTAAGACTATTTCTACATTTGGGAAACACGACTCTAATAAATTTTCCATTATAAGTTTATAAAATTGCAGTTCAAGAGCCTCATGCTTTTCGTTGCAAATAGCAGCAGCTACATTAGTTTTAAGAAGTTCCAGCGAACTGCACAAGTTCGTCGCCTAGGCTTTCTTCCAAATCCTCTTGGTAAGAGCTGACAATATTTGGAGTTCTTTTCAAGATCTCTTCCTCTGTAATAGATTTTAACTGCCGGAGTATTCCAAATACATCAGTCACTCTATGGTACAGCCTAAATCAATAACTTTTCAAACAAAACAGAACAGTTGTCCTTTAGTTTCTGTATAACACAACCAATCTTTCACGTGAGTTTTGTTTGTTGGTGTATGTGTGTATGTGAAAACGACTTTCGACAAAATCGTGGATTGTTTGAAGTTGTTTGGCCATTCACCAATATCGTTGGAGTACATTTTACTTTCGTTGTGTTTTTGGCTTGTAGATGATGTTGCTACATTAGAAGCATGTGCTGTGCTTTCTGCCTCTCTTTGGCTTGAAGATGATATGGCTAAATTGGGAGGACTTGTTGTACATTCGATTTCAGTTTGTCTTGTGAAAAATGTGGCTAAATCGTGAAGAGTTGCTGATCTTAATGGTAATATTGGTAATGATGATTCTTCTATAGCACTGCTTTCATCTACTACACAGTAGGACACGTCTTCTGTATTTTCTGCTTCGATTTCGTTGGATTCAGCACCATCACACGACATTTAAAAATTCAGACAGCTTGCGTGTTTTTGATATAACATCTGGTTATATTTTCCATTTTCATCTGTCACATAGGCGCGGGGCCACCTAGAAGCGCGGGGCCCGTAGCATTTGCTACTTCTGCTACTAGGCTAATCCGGCTCTGGTGGAACTCCATAGTGTATTAATAGTTTCCACAATGATTCCCTATCCAGACTATCAAACGCCTTTTCATAATCCACAAAACCTATGTATAGTGGCGAGTTCCACTCAAGCTTTGCTCCACTATAATGCGCAGTGTAGCTATCTGGTCTGTGCAGGATCTATTCCCACGGAACCCTGCTTGTTCTTCTCTCAGTTGTTTATCTATGGCCTCTTTAAGTCTATCGAGTATAATCCTGTTTAATACTTTGCCTGGCACTGATAGTAGCATTATCCCTCTATAGTTCGTACATTCTTGCATGTCTCCTTTCTTTGGCAGTTTTACCAAGTGACCTTCTTTCCACTCTACTGGTATCTCTTCTCTCTCCCATATCTTCCCTAGTAATTTGTATAGTAGCTCTGTTAGGTATCTTTATCTGCCTTAATGGCCTCTGCTGGAATGTTGTCTGGCCCTGCTGCTTTCCTATCCTTTAAATTTTCTATGGCCTTCATTATTTCTTCTTTACTTGGTCTTTCACAATTAATTTGTAGCTCCTCTTCAGCTGGCTCTATTTCCGATGGGACCTGCGGTTTTGGCATATTAAGCAGTTCTTCAAAATGTTCTTTCTATCTCTCCATTTGTTCTTTAGTGTTGCTAATTACTTTGCCTCTCTTGTCTTTTATAAGGCCACTTGATTGTTTGTATTTTCCTGTTAGCTTTCTTGTGATGTTATACAGGTCCCTCATATTTCCTTTTCTGCTGCTTCTTCTGCTTCTCCTGCCAACTCCTCTATATATTTTATTTTATCCCTTCTTATGTTTTGTTTAACCTTTTTGTTGGCTTCCCCATATACCTTGTGGGCTTTAGCACCTCTAGTTTTGCATCTGTTTAGATCTGCTTTCCTGCTTTTTCTTTCTTTGATCAGACTAAGGGTATCTGTTGTTATCCAATCTTTGTTTTCCGCTCCTTATCTCCCAAAACCTCTGAGCATGTATCCTTCCATATATTTTTATCTGTTGCCAATGTTCCTCAATATTCATATCGTCTATCAGCTGTTCCAATGCTTTGTACTTGTTTGATACTGCGACTGCAAATCTGTCTCTTACTTCCTGGTTCCTAAGCTCTTCTACTTTGAACTGCTTTCTATAATTTGGGTTTGTTGAATATCTTTTAAGTTTCAGCCTGATTTTACTTAACAGGAGGTGGTGATCCGATGCCACGTCTGCACCTCTGTACACTTTAACGTCTTGTAATGATGTTCTAAATTTCTTATCAATACATATGTGGTCTATCTGGTTAGCTGTTATGTGGTCTGGTGATATCCATGTGGCCTTGTGTACTCTCTTATGCTGAAATATGCTGCCGCCTATGATTAACTGGTTTGAGGCACAAAATTTTGCGAACATTTTCCCATTCTCATTCATTCTACCCAGCCCATGATTTCCCATGGTCTCTTCGAAACTGCTATTGTCGTCTCCTATCTTTGCATTTAAGTCCCCCATCAAAATTATAATATCCTTTTTCTCTTCCTGTCCATAATACTTTGTACTTTGGTATAAAACCTCTCTTTAGCTACTTGTTCCCGATCGTTAGTTGGCGCGTAGCATTGGATGACCTTTAGGTTAATTTTCTTTTTTTTAGTTCTAAATGTTGCTGTTATTATTCTGGGCCCAATTGTTTCCCATTCTATTAATGCTTTTGTGCTTCTCTGGACAGCATGAGGGCAACTCCTTTACTATGGTGTGTGCTCTCTTCTTCTTTTTGCCCTGAGGACAGCATTATTTCGCCTGTGTGTAGTTTAATTTTGTCTATTCCTTTCCATCTTGTCTCCGAGACTCCCAGAATGTCTATCTTGTAGTTTTTCATCTCTGTCGCGAGCTGGGCCGTTTTTCCCTGCTCCAGCAACATTCTCACGTTCCAGCAACCAATTCTGGCTATTTTCCGACAGGAAAGAAGGCTAGTCGGTATCCCCGGATCCTTGCGGCTTTCCCGGTGATACGTCATTTGCCCCCTGTTGGGGACCTTCCCCTAGTTCGGATGGTTGAGTTGAGTTATTCCATATTGTTGTACTATCCATGTTTGTTAAAGTTTTTTTGGCTTATTTTTTTCTACAGGGTGAGGTAACCAGCCCCACGCCTAACCCTCGTTAGTCGCCTCTTACGACATGCCTGGCAGGTAGACATTGCTGCATATTCTTTCCTCCCCTGTGGGCCCCGGCAGCACTCGGGCGGATCCCTACCTTAGTCGCCTCTTACGACATGCTTTGTAGGGCGCAGTGTTGCAATTCTTTGCTTTCCTTGCGGGCCCCGGCAACACACGGGCGTCTCTTCCTATTATATGCCCGAAAATCATTGATTTTTCTTCACCTTTCAACTCCCAACCGAGCACAGGTCTTCAACAAACTTCTATCTCTTCCTCTCTCCTGCCATCCACTTCTCTTCCTCTCTCCTGCCATCCACTTCTCTTCCTCTCTCCTGCCATCCACTTCTCTTCCTCTCTCCTGCCATCCACTTCTCTTCCTCTCTCCTGCCATCCACTTCTCTTCCTCTCTCCTGCCATCCACTTCTCTTCCTCTCTCCTGCCATCCACTTCTCTTCCTCTCTCCTGCCATCCACTTCTCTTCCTCTCTCCTGCCATCCACTTCTCTTCCTCTCTCCTGCCATCCACTTCTCTTCCTCTCCCTGCCATCCACTTCTCTTCCTCTCTCCTGCCATCCACTTCTCTTCCTCTCTCCTGCCATCCACTTCTCTTCCTCTCTCCTGCCATCCACTTCTCTTCCTCTCTCCTGCCATCCACTTCTCTTCCTCTCTCCTGCCATCCACTTCTCTTCCTCTCTCCTGCCATCCACTTCTCTTCCTCTCTTCTGCCATCCACTTCTCTTCCTCTCTCCTGCCATCCACTTCTCTTCCTCTCTCCTGCCATCACTTCAAATTCTTTCCGTGTTATCTACTTCACCCTTCGCCCCTAGGGACGCATAGGTCCACAACCAAGGCATTTCAAGGCCATCCTTTCCAGATCTCTCCACTCTCTCCCCATTTTCTTGTATTCGGTCTCCCAACTCCCGTCTCCAGATGTTCCTGGGTCTTCCCCTACCTCTATTGTCCTGGGTGGTTCCATCGTTGAGCCTGTCTTGTGAAGCTGTTAGGGGGGTTTCCTCACTGCGTCCTATCCATCGCCACCTTCTGCTCCTTATCTCTTGTTCCACATGTCGTTGTCCTGTTCTATCCCAGAGTTCCATGTTTGTAGTCATGTCATACCATCGCAGATGGTTTCCATGTTTTACCTATCCTTTTAATACCAGCATTCAGCTCTCTTCTCCAGGTATGTCTAGGCCTTCCCCATCTCCTCTTCCCCTGCGGGTTCCAAAAGAGTGCCTGTCTTGCAATGCTTCCGGTCGATCTTCTCAATGTTTGTCCTATCCGTCGCCAGCGTCTCTTCCCTAACTCTTTCTCCACTGGTATCTGCTTAGTTCTTTCTCTGAGTTCGTCTCTTCCCTAACTCTTTCTCCACTTGTATCTGCTTAGTTCTTTCTCTGAGTTCGTCTCTTCCCTAACTCTTTCTCCACTGGTATCTGCTTAGTTCTTTCTCTTAGTTCATCTCTTCCCTAACTCTTTCTCCACTTGTATCTGCTTAGTTCTTTCTCTGAGTTCGTCTCTTCCCTAACTCTTTCTCCACTTGTATCTGCTTAGTTCTTTCTCTGAGTTCATCTCTTCCCTAACTCTTTCTCCACTTGTATCTGCTTAGTTCTTTCTCTGAGTTCGTCTCTTCCCTAACTCTTTCTCCACTTGTAGCAGGGAATATGACACCAGGTTCCCTTGATTTATTCTTAGTCCCAAGCTGAAACTAGGCACGTAATTTTTAATTAAAAGGGGTAACAATATACCTGGTCTGTTGACGTAGGATAACAGAGATATATTAGCAAGGGGGTTGTTCTTTAACTGGAGGTTTGAACCTTTGCCCTGTTTTCTTTCTTTCCTGGAGCCAGAGAGGTTAATTGTATTCTTTTTTGAACGTCTGGGTGATTGTCCGGTCACGATTGTCAAATTAGCTGGGTTTCTCCCAGGCCAACAAAATAGATTTGACCGTGAGAAATATTCTAGGACAATGACTGATTTAGAAACAAAGAAAATTGCCAGTAGATAAATATAATACACATTGTAGATTTGACAGAACACAACATCTTCACACACACTTGGCAGAGGGGCAGTTGGCAGAAACTTTAGATAGGCGATTCGGATAGAGACAGAGGGACAGAGAGGTACTCAGGAACAAGCAGTGTAGGTAGTCCCGAGACAGACTTCAACAGTAAATATTGGCCAGTTAGAAAGAGTGAAGACACATCTTCACACACACTTGGCAGAGGGACAGTTGGCAGAGACACTTTTAGAAAGTAGAATTGAACTGAGTTGCAGACAGAGGGAGAACCCAACTAAGAAGTAGATGTAGACCTCCACGGAGATTTTTGTCCAAATCAGAGAGTTCCTGTTCAGTATTGGTGAACCGGTTACATTAGAACCGGAGGACTAGTTGTCAGAGTTGGAAAACTAGGCGGTAGAGCTAAACTAAAGGAGTAGGGCCAGACCCGACGGAGAGGCTATAACAGTATATGAGAGAGAGAGAGAGAGAGATGTCAGCCATTTTTTTCAGGATGCATTATTTTAACCAGTAGCAGAGACATTTCGTGTATACTATTAGGACAGCAACTCTAGCTAGAAGCGGTATAACGTATTGTGACCGAACAAGTATTTATTTCTAAGGACATCGCAACAAGGTAGAGTTGAACTGTGAACATTTTAGAGATAGGATGTCAGGGTATTAGATATCACTTAGGAAAACAATCAATATTAGTTAGTAGGTATATTTTTTCCAGCTATGTGCATTGGTATGTTATTTTGAATTGTTGATTTTCTTTTCAGGATTTTCTTTATTTTTTGATAATTTGATGTATGTGCTATTATTTTGAACATAGATGAGATATTTAATGAAGTAAATATAAAGAAATAAAAGTTGAGAATCGGGTTTGATTCTCACATAGATGTACGATGTACTTGACGGCCATTTCTTTTATTTGTAGTCTATGTACGTAGTTGTGGATGGTGTTGATATTAGAATAATATTAAATAGTTATCAGAAGCCCAAGTTTTGACGGCTACATAATGGTGCCTGTGAACCAGAATTCGAAGCCCAAGATTTGACGGCTACACACTGGTATCTGCTTAGTTCTTTCTATGAGTTCGTCTCTTCCCTAACTCTTTCTCCACTGGTATCTGCTTAGTTCTTTCTCTGAGTTCGTCTCTTCCCTAACTCTTTCTCCACTCGTATCTGCTTAGTTCTTTCTCTGAGTTCGTCTCTTCCCTTTCTCCACTGGTATCTGCTTAGTTCTTTCTCTGAGTTCGTCTCTTCCCTAACTTTTTCTCCACTGGTATCTGCTTAGTTCTTTCTCTGAGTTAATTGCATTGACTGTTTGATTCTTATTCTTGTGATAAAGTTTCTTTATCTTCAGACTTGTTTTAAAAACTCATC
The DNA here is from genome assembly GCA_020796225.1 of Arion vulgaris. Lineage (NCBI taxonomy): Eukaryota > Metazoa > Mollusca > Gastropoda > Stylommatophora > Arionidae > Arion > Arion vulgaris. The sequence continues at coordinate 2,739,634 of CM036769.1, forward strand.
ATATATTTTCGTTGTTGTTCATAGAATTGTCAGCATTCCTCTGTAAAACCCACATCTCTGTGGCTTCCAGCGATCTTATTGATTGTCCTTTTATTGTCCATGATTCGTTGCAATACATAAGTATTGGTTCAGTATAGCACTGGAGTATTCTTTACCGCAGTTTCTTTTGTAGTGTATTTACGCACAGTATGTTTTTTTTTTATTTTCATAAAAGCTGCCTTGACTAGAGCTCTTCTACTCCATATCTCTGTTAATGTCATCTTTCATCTGATGTTAGGAATGTTCCCAGAGATCTTGCATCTGATGTTAGGAATGTTCCCAGAGATCTTGCATCTGATGTTAGGAATGTTCCCAGAGATCTTGCATCTGATGTTAGGAATGTTCCCAGAGATCTTTCATCTGATGTTAGGAATGTTCCCAGGGATCTTTCATCTGATGTTAGGAATGTTCCCAGACATCTTCCATCTGATGTTTGGAATGTTCCCAGACATCTTTCATCTGATGTTTGGAATGTTCCCAGAGATTTGAATAGATGAACTTGTTTCAGTTGCGTAATAGTAAAAGCTGTGTATCGCAAGCGATGATGACAACAGCCTCAGACGTGTGCTGATGCACCTCTTTGGTGTGTACGGAGGTGACTGTAGAGTCCAATCCTCGAATACAATCCCCTACCATATATGGGGCAAACATGATCAAAGTTAGAGAAATGGCTTGGCCATTGAGTCATTCGTATGTATCGATTCCTCCCCGGCAATAATGCCTGACACATTCCGTTTCGGGTGACATCGTGTTTTTGAGTTTGTTCTCTAGACAGTTGCAGTTCCATGCTGATGAGATCTGTCTTCCCAGGTTTGTTCTCTAGACAGTTGCAGTTCCATGCTGATGAGATATGTCTTCCCAGGTTTGTTCTATAGACAGTTGCAGTTCCATGCTGATGAGATCTGTCTTCCCAGGTTTGTTCTATAGACAGTTGCAGTTCCATGCTGATGAGATCTGTCTTCCCAGGTTTGTTCTCTAGACAGTTGCAGTTCCATGCTGATGAGATCTGTCTTCCCAGGTTTGTTCTCTAGACAGTTGCAGTTCCATGCTGATGAGATCTGTCTTCCCAGGTTTGTTCTCTAGACAGTTGCAGTTCCATACTGATGAGATCTGTCTTCCCAGGTTTGTTCTCTAGACAGTTGCAGTTCCATGCTGATGAGATCTGTCTTCCCAGGTTTGTTCTCTAGACAGTTGCAGTTCCATGCTGATGAGATCTGTCTTCCCAGGTTTGTTCTCTAGACAGTTGCAGTTCCATGCTGATGAGATCTGTCTTCCCAGGTTTGTTCTCTAGACAGTTGCAGTTCCATGCTGATGAGATCTGTCTTCCCAGGTTTGTTCTCTAGACAGTTGCAGTTCCATGCTGATGAGATCTGTCTTCCCAGGTTTGTTCTCTAGACAGTTGCAGTTCCATGCTGATGAGATCTGTCTTCCCAGGTTTGTTCTCTAGACAGTTGCAGTTCCATGCTGATGAGATCTGTCTTCCCAGGTTTGTTCTCTAGACAGTTGCAGTTCCATGCTGATGAGATCTGTCTTCCCAGGTTTGTTCTCTAGACAGTTGCAGTTCCATGCTGATGAGATCTGTCTTCCCAGGTTTGTTCTCTAGACAGTTGCAGTTCCATGCTGATGAGATCTGTCTTCCCAGGTTTGTTCTCTAGACAGTTGCAGTTCCATGCTGATGAGATCTGTCTTCCCAGGTTTCCTCCTACTCTATGTGACTTCAGCCCTCTGCCGCCAGGCTCACCAACCCAGACTTCTGTGTAGAGTGCGCTCCCTGAACATCATCATCATCATCATCAGGTGCCATGAAGGCTGGCGTAGACGATCATGGATCTCCACAAATCTCTGTCTCTGGTGTTTGCTATCATCTCAGATGTTGACACTCTACCGGTTCATGAAGTCAGGCATTTTCAACATTTTCTCTCTCTCTCTCTTTCTGTCTTCCTCTGTCTCATCTCCCCTCGATTTTACCAGTTGTTACAATGTGTTCCAAACCTCCCTTTCTCATCACATGCTCCCTGGACGCTGTAGTTTAAGGTCGTTTCTGGAATGTCATACTAATTAAAACACGCAAACAAACATAAGTGTTATGATTCACTTTTTCATGTCAATGAATCAAGCAATAAAGGACGGGAAAACGTGAGAATGTATCACTTAATGTTAAGTGTGTCGTGAGTAATTTGAAGTGTGTTTAAAAATGTACATCTTCTGTAAGTTACAACCTTCTGTTTGTTTTACAACTGACTAGGATGTCATGACAACATATTGATGTTTTTGTAAAACATTTGTTTATAAAGTGAGAAAGCTCACGACATATCAACACAAATCTTCATTGAGTTTTTCTGAACTGTTGCTCTCTGCCGCTGCTGCTATCTGCCGCTGCTGCTCTCTGCCACTGCTGCTCTGTGTTGGAGACATTGTGTGTGGTTTTTGTGTTTAACTTCGAAGGTAGGAACGCTTTGTGTGCAGCGGCGTGATCCCAGTCATCACATGTTTCATGATGTTGTATAGTTTATTATGTACAGTTTCGATTTTAGCTTAACTAACACATCTGAAGTCGGCGAAGTCGCGCCTGCATGGCGAGGGACATCAGTCAAATGGTAAAGCAAGCTTTCACGCAAAAATCAATCAGAAGCGCCATACCAGGTGTCATGGCAAGCGCCCGAATTCACAGCGGGCAAACGCAGAAGAAGAAGAAGCTTAGATATCTCGTATACATAAACTTGTCATTTTACTCGCGCCGTGTGTTGTCGGAGCTCGCAAGGGGAGCAAAGACTGGTAACACTGCGACCTACTAGACATGTCGTAAGAGGCGACTGAGGTAGCGGTCTAGGGAAGCTATCCTGGTAAATCTTCTTCTTTGCGTTCGTTCTTTACGACCAATTTTAATCACTCTTTGTATTCCACAAAGCACGAACTCCGTAGCTCCAGCAACAATCCTAGGGGATATATAAGCTAGTATATGTGTGTATTTTAACACATAAAAACAACTCATAAAGAAACAACAACGGTATTAAGTATGTCTAAAAATAAGTATCACGTGTTAGACTGAAATTTGAAGACGGAAGGCGGTATCGTGTTTATGTAATAACCTTCATGTTAAGATGTAGATCATTTTATTATGCCATTGTCTCGCTAAAATTGTACATCAGTGTTGTCGAAAGTGTTGCCCGTGTGTGCCATGGGTCCTGTGCGAGGCATCCCTGGCGCCCCCGTTTTATTCCTTCAGTCAGAACTTCAAGACAAATAAATGTGTTTCTTAATCTTCTTCGAATGCTCCATATCGACCACTTGTCAACAATTCTGTGTGATTTTTATGTGATCTGAGCCTAAGAGCGATTGTACGTTGTGCCAATTATGCGCCTACAAGTAGGCCAGCACATCCGATTTCTGCGCTACTTTTCATTTACTAGGATAGCATCCCTAGGGCCTACATCAATCGCCTCTTACGACATGCACTTAGGTCGCAGTGGTACTATTCTTTGCTTCCCTTGCAGACCCCGGCACCACACGGGTGGGTCCGGATTGGAACCCACAACCTTCAGATCGACAGGCAATCACTTCGTCATATTAACCACTTCGTCATAGAGACACTTCGTCATAGAGACACTTCGTCATAGAGACACTTCGTCATAGAGACACTTCGTCATAGAGACACTTCGTCATATTAACCACTTCGTCATATTAACCACTTCGTCATAGAGACACTTCGTCATAGAGACACTTCGTCATAGAGACACTTCGTCATAGAGACACTTCGTCATATTAACCACTTCGTCATAGAGACACTTCGTCATAGAGACACTTCGTCATAGAGACACTTCGTCATAGAGACACTTCGCCATAGAGACACTTCGCCATAGAGACACTTCGCCATAGAGACACTTCGTCATAGAGACACTTCGTCATAGAGACACTTCGTCATAGAGACACTTCGTCATAGAGACACTTCGCCATAGAGACACTTCGCCATAGAGACACTTCGTCATAGAGACACTTCGTCATAGAGACACTTCGTCATAGAGACACTTCGTCATAGAGACACTTCGTCATAGAGACACTTCGTCATAGAGACACTTCGTCATAGAGACAGTCCCTCCGTGTGTGTTCAATATGAAAGAGACTAAGATCGACAGGCAATCATATTAACCACTTCGTCATAGAGACAGTCCCTCCGTGTGTGTTCAATATGAAACAGACTAAGATCGACAGGCAATCATATTAACCACTTCGTCATAGAGACAGTCCCTCCGTGTGTGTTCAATATGAAACAGACTAAGATCGACAGGCAATCATATTAACCACTTGGTCATAGAGACAGTCCCTCCGTGTGTGTTCAATATGAAAGAGACTAAGATCGCAACTGACGCTTTATCTGCAAGTGGTTTGTACTCATGGGCGTCCATGTATTAAGGCAGGTAGGGGATGGGGGAGTGTCCCTCAACCCTGGATAATTTTGTTGTTGTTGATAAAACAGTTTTATGTGATTATGATTTTCTCTATTTCCGAGCAGTAAACTATCATCTAAATTTAGTTACTAGTAAGTAAGTAAACTATCATCTAAATTTAGTTACTAGTAAGTAAGTAAACTATCATCTAAATTTACTTACTAGTAAGTAAGTAAACTATCATCTAAATTTACTTACTAGTAAGTAAGTAAACTATCATCTAAATTTAGTTTATTTTTCTTCTTCTTCTTTGCGTTCGTTCTTTACCACCAATTTTAATCACTCTTTGTGTTTTTTTTTTTGGTTTTCTTTTCGTCCGCTTTCAACAGTTTCATCTCTGAAACTGATTTTTGCGTGAAAATCCGTTTTTCAATTTCTTACAATCGCAGCAGCGTGCACATTGTAAATTACTTTACACTGGCAGCCGTGTGCTCAATGTACTCGTAATTAGTATTCCCTCGCCATACAGGCAGATTTTCTCCGACTTCAGAGGTACTCACGTTATCGTTCTGAGTAAGACCAGGGTACTCGAACAAATGCCGGACAGTAGGTTCGAACCCGAGCTATGAGGCGTCTCACAGCTAGCAGGCCGAGCTACTATCAACTACTCTAGGCAGTCCCCAATCACTCTTTGTGATACGTAGCACATTGGTTTGGTAGGCCCCTAAACGCATAGACTACTACACGTTTAGGGCAAGTGCATCCGATTTCAGCCAAACCTGCTCAGTCGCCTCTTATGGCATGCGGGCAGGTAACAGTAGTTCTATTCTTTAATTTTACCACCCCCTGCAAAAATGTATGAACGCCCATGTTTCCGCCAGTAGATTCTGGAACTGATTGGTCCCTCTGGCTAGTACATAAAAACATATTCTATTTTTATCTAAGTTCATATATTTTATATCACTTCTTGTGTTTGTCTTATTTTTTCGCCTGTGTGGTGCCGGCGCTCGCAAGGGGAGCAAATAATAGTAACACTGTGACCTACAAGGCATGTCGTAAGAGGCGACTGAGGTACGGACCGTAGGGAAGCTACCCTAGTAAATAAAATCATCGCAGAAATCGGATGTGCTGGCCTACTTGTAGACGCATAACTGACACAACGTACAAACGCTCTTAGGATCAGATCACATACAAATCACAAAGAGTGGTTAACAAGTGGTTGATATGGAGCGTTTGAAGAAGAAGAAGAAGAAAACATATCTTATTTCTGTCTAATATACGTATATTTTTTTAATATAATTTCTTGTTTTTGTCCCTTTATTTGTTATAATATTTGTGTGTGTGTTTTTGACGTATATTTTGTAATAATTTCTTCCATAACTTTGTTGTCTCAGCCATGAGTATTGTATGGATCCTGTGTGTTTTTGACGTATATTTTATAATCATTTCTTCCATAACTTTGTTTTTCAGCCATGAGTATCGTATGGATCCTGTGTGTTTTTGACGTATATTTTATAATCATTTCTTCCATAACTTTGTTTTTCAGCCATGAGTATCGTATGGATCCTGTGTGTTTTGGGAGTAGCTGTCCTGAATCAATGCCTCATACAAGCTTATCCTGACGGTGCACCAAAAGAAGCCTGTGACAGCATGCATCCTAGCCACCAAAAGGCAGATGATCCGTCTGATTTTATAAAATCACAAAGTGGCAAGCCGTTCTTCAGTATTCACGTAGACAAGGTCAATGTAGATGTCAATGAAGATATCTATGGTGAGATAACTCTTCTAAGAGTTTTGTTTTGTACGCTATTAATTCAGGAGTAGTTAAACCTTCTTCTTCTTCTTCTTCTTCTTCTACTTCTTGTTCTTGTTCTACTTCTTCTTCTTGCATTCGTCAACTATTAATTCAGACCTAGGCAGTGCGCCTTCTTTTTCGCCTTCTTCTTGCATTCGCCAGCTATTAGTTTAAGCGTAGTAAGGGCGCCTTCTTCTTACATTCGCCAGCTATTAGTTTAAGCGTAGTAAGGGCGTCTTCTTCTTACATTCGCCAGCTATTAGTTTAAGCGTAGTAAGGGCGTCTTCTTCTTGCATTCGCCAGCTATTAGTTTAAGCGTAGTAAGCGCGCCTTCTTCGTTTTCTTGCATTCGCCAGCTATGAGTTCGGACATAGTCAGGGCACCTGGTATGATTCTTCCGCTTGAATTTTGCATGAAGGCCTGCTTTCCTTTTCTCAGTGTCCCCCCGCCATACAAGCTTGCCTCCTCCTACTTCAGAGGAATTCAAGGAGTCTAATATGACACCTCTAACTGATTTTTACGTAATGGCTTGCTTTCCTTATTACCAGTGTCCCTTGCCATTCAGGCGAACCTTACTTCGACTTTGGAGGTAATTGTAATTTAGATTCACAAGTAAAAGGTTCGGGTTTTCTGTAGTTCAACCGTGTACCGTGTGTACACCGAGAGTTTTGGAACACGCTGGCCTCCAATCCCAGACTTTCCACGACATGTGGTCATTAGCTGGAAGTATCAAGGAGAGATCGGTTTAGAAATGAAGACATCAGGAAAAAAAGTGGGTACAACATCAGTACTTGGTCTTCATCAAGAAACAACAAATTAAATGGTTCGGGCACATAATCAGATTACCAACAGACAGTGTGCCTCAAAGAGTAATGTTACTCCCAAACATTGGATACAATCTTCTTCTTCCTCGAACGCTCCATATCGACCACTTGTCAACTACTGTGTGATTTGTATGTGATCTGAGCCTAAGAGCGATTGTACGTTGTGCCGGTTATGCGCCTTCATGTAGGCCAGCATATCCGATTTCTGCGCTGCTTTTTATTTACTAGGGTAGCATCCCTTGGACCTACATCAGTGGTCTCTTATGGCATGCATTGTAGGTTGCAGTAGTACTATTCTTTGCTTCCCTTGTGGGCCCCGGTACCACACGGGCGAGGGGATGCAACCAAAAGGCCGTCCCCGCAGAAAGATAGACCTCATAGATACCAGAGGCAACCAAAAACACACAGATATAAAGCGCACACATACGACAGTTCTAGAAATATCTTATCCTGACGCTGTGACAATAAAAAGTTACCGTGGATTGAACACGAGTCTCTAGCATGGGAGCTGTGCTCTAACCATTCGACCACGATGTTGCAATCAAACAAATCCAATGTTAACAGCTGACTAGTTTTTTGTATCTTTGTTTTTTTTCCCATCTAGAACCTTTCGATCGTAACCCTTCGGTTCGGTGCCACGAACACCGTGAACCTGGTGAACCTGTGACTTTTCTGCCAGCCCGCGGAATTGAACCCGCACTCACAGGAGCTTGTCACCCGTAGTCCAACGCGCTACGAACACGCTGGGCAGACGGGCATCTGGCTAGATAAATGACTACCACACACTCGACAGTCAAGAGCAGACTAGCAGCTTCTGACTCAAGACATGGCATAACAGACTGAACAAACACCTACACAGGCTACGATTGTCCCCCATCTCCTCTGTCCATGTACCACCTCTGATCCAATCACAGAACATGTTTTTGCAAGACTCTACCTTGTATGTCTTCCATAGAAACTGATGCTACCTTGTATGTCTTCCATAGAAAGGGATGCTGCCTTGTATGTCTTCCATAGAAAGGGATGCTACCTTGTATGTCTTCCATAGAAAGGGATGCTGCCTTGTATGTCTTCCATAGAAAGGGATGCTACCTTGTATGTCTTCCATAGAAAGGGATGCTGCCTTGTATGTCTTCCATAGAAAGGGATGCTACCTTGTATGTCTTCCATAGAAAGGGATGCTACCTTGTATGTCTTCCATAGAAAGTGATGCTGCCTTGTATGTCTTCCATAGAAAGGGATGCTGGACATACAACGCAACACTACATTCAGCGCTCACCATCATCAAGTAGCTTGTTCCTTCCGGAACTTGGCTCCCATGACAGCAGTCCTGAAAACGATATATTCTGTGAAAGTTGACCGGCGTCAGCAGCAGTCATTCTCAGATCATCAATGACATCTTACACTCATCGTCTTCCAGATCTTCCTCTCATTCTTCTTCCCGCCCGAGTGGTTACCGGGGCCCAAATTTGGGGTGTAAAGAATAGAACCACTGTTACCTGCCACACATGTCGTAAGAGGCGACTAAGGAGGTTTGGCTGAAATCGGATGCACGTCTTAAGCGTGTAGAGGTCTATGCGTTTAGGGTCCTACCAAACCAATGTGCAACGTATACACGTTCTTGGCAAAGATCAAACATATCACAAAGAGTGATTAAAATTGGTCGTAAAGAACGAACGCAAAGAAGAAGAAAAGAGGGAGAGGTTGTAAAGAACTAACGCAAAGAAGAAGAAGAAGAAAATTCTTCTTCTAGGCATCATTTCCTCCCAAATTATTTCCTCCAGGCACTCATGTCGTTTGATGTGTCCGAAATATTAAATTTTACATTCAAATCTACATGCTACCAAAGACGAGCTCTATACAACAGTCGACTTCATCATAAGAACACGTCTGATCATCATCATCGGGTGCCTTACCGACTGACGAAGGCGATCATGGATCTCCTCAAATCTCTGCCTCTGCTGCTTGCTATCATCTCAGATGTTAATGCTCTTCCGTGTCATGAAATAAAGCTTACCAAAATTGACTCTCTCTGTCTTCCTCTGTCTCGTCTCCCTCGATTTTACCAGTTGTTACAATGTGTTCTAAACCTCTCTTTCTCATCACATGTCTGAAAAATGATGACTGCCTCTTTCTTATATTGATGATAAGTTTCTCTGTGTCTTGATCTCATTCAACACTTCAACATTAGTGATTTTAGCTGTCCATGGAATTATCATCGTTCTTCTGTAAAACCACATCTATGTGACCTTCAGAGATTTTTCGATCTGTTTCGTATTGTCCATGATTCGCATCTGTATATCAGTATTGGTTCTATGTAGCACTGTATAACTCTCATTCTGATATCAATTGACAATGACTTGTTGCATATAATGCTTCTCATTTTCTGGAGCGCTGCTTTGACCTGCACTATTCTGGTTTTTTTCTGCCATCTGACGGTATAATCCTCAAAATAGAGATCTCAAAGAAGCTGGCTAAATGGTTACAATCAAAGAAAACCAATGTTAATAATTGCTTTGGTTATTGGTTATTGGTTACTAAACTGACTTCACTGCACTCCAGGCAAACCCATAGGTGCTCTGTCTCTCCCAAGAGATATCGAAGAGTATGCATACTGTCGGTTCCGGTAGCTCGCTGGTTAAATACACTCCTCACTCTGCCCCTCAGGCATCCAGTTCTACCTGTACAACGGGTGACTCCAAACTGCCTAAATCACTGGATCGATTCAACATTTATTTTAGTGTCCTCATCCAACAGACAGTCGCGAAGAGACAGACGAACATCCCCCTTATCCATCTTCAACTCCCCAACAATCGATGCTATTGATGCAAGCCTGTCCACTCTCTCATTACCGTAAACACTCGCATGCCCAGGACAGTAGATCCAGGTAAGCCTCTGGAGGTTCGAAACTTCTAATAATAGTTGTTTGTTCTAACCACAGCCAACTCTAATATTGGGCCACATAACTGACTGGGAACATCCTGACCTAGTTTCGAGCTGGGGGCTGGTTTTTGTATACGTGTGATAGCACACTGCAAGTTTGTTTTTGTTTTTTGCAATTTGCTCAATTTTATTTGTCTACTGTTATTTATTGATGAAAAATATTAATAATATTCTTCTTCTTCTTTGCGTTCGTTCTTTACGACCAATTTTAATCACTCTTTGAAATATGTTTGATCTTTGCCAAGAACGTGTATACGTTGCACATTGGTTTGGTGGACCCCTAAACGCATATATTTCTACACGTTTAGGACACGTGCATCCGATTTCAGCCAAACCTCCTTAGTCGCCTCTTACGACATGCATAGCAGGTAACAGTGGTTCTATTCTTTACACCCCAAATTTGGGCCCCGGTAACCACTCGGTCGAATAATATTGATATTCCTTATTGTTAAACTAAACTTGTTGCATAATATAACCTTGATTTAGCATGTTGTGTTGATTTTCAAATGAATTCGTCTGTATACAACAATACGGGAATGCGATGGTTGTGACCTTATTTCCTAGAATTTTTACCTGAGTCCGCCGGCCGTATGGTTATCGTAGGCTACGGTTCTAACAAATACAATTGACTTATCTTACAGTGACTATTGTGGCAGATGAACACTATTTCGAAGGATTCCTAATTCAAGCAAGAGACGTGAATGAAGCTGGTACTGCGAAGAAATACGGTACTTTTACAGTACTCAGCAACAAATCTCAAGTACTCTGTGTATGTTATTATATCTGTTGTTGTTGTTGTTAATATTGTTTGTAGTTGTTGTTAAATATCTCGAATATGTACTACTTATGTTCAAACGATATGTGTGCCCACAGAAGATAATTTTGGTGGGAATGGTGCGTGGAAGAAGAATGAGAGGAAGACCTAGAAGACGATGGATGCAAGATGTGATTGACGATCTGAGAATGACTGCTGCTGACACCGGTCAACTTGCACAGAATAGAGAGTTTGCTGCTGTAATGGGAGCCAAGTTCCGGTCAGGACAAGCAACTTGATGATGATATTCAAAGAAAATGTACTATATTTCTTCATGTGGGCGTCCGTAGCTTAGAGCGGTAGTGAGCTCGATCATAACCCAAGTGTACCAGGTTCAAATCCCGCGGCGGGCAGTTTGGAATCAAATTTGTTCCCGTGGTAGCGACCGGTAAAAATGGACCTCACCGCTCAGAAAGCAATGTCCAATTACTGAATGTACGAGTTGGAATTTTATTTTTTTAAACGTTCACTAATGGATTTTGCCCAGGCAGCGGATTTTCAGCCTTTTCTTCTCGAATTTTAAATACCACGGGTCCTTTTACGTACTCAACATGAACACGGGACCTATGTTTTATCGTCAGTCTCCGACAGGACTAGGAACTCGATCTCACCTACACTGAGATCAGAGCTCTCTGGAAAAATATACCGATGGCTGTACGAGGGAGCGAACCAGTTACCTTTATCACGAGATGCGAGCATATCTAACCTCTACACTATATATCTATATAAACCTTCTTCATCTTGTTCATTATGCAATGTTCAAATAATATATTATCTCGGATATATGGTTTCTACACCTGACCAGAATGCCCTGGTATCGTCTACCACAGAGAGCCACACAGAAAAAGTGTAATTAGTACAAAGCAAGAGGAAGACCACGCAAAAGATGGAGCGACGACATCAAGAACAGCCTTACAAAAGTGAATATCAGCTTAAAAAATGCCTTAAAACAAGCACACACAAGATCACTACGTCCCTCCCTTCTATAAAGAAGTAGTAAATGGTGGAAGAGAAGAAGAAGTAAATGGTGGAAGAAGACTTCTATAAAGAAGTAGTAAATGGTGGAAGAGAAGAAGAAGTAAATGGTGGAAGAGAAGACTTCTATAAAGAAGTAGTAAATGGTGGAAGAGAAGACTTCTATAAAGAAGTAGTAAATGGTGGAATAGAAGACTTCTATAAAGAAGTAAATGGTGGAAGAGAAGACCTATAAAGAAGTAAATGGTGGAAGAGAAGACTTCTATAAAGAAGTAAATGGTGGAAGAGAAGACTTCTATAAAGAAGAAGTAAATGGTGGAAGAGAAGACTTCTATAAAGAAGAAGTAAATGGTGGAAGAGAAGACTTCTATAAAGAAGAAGTAAATGGTGGAAGAGAAGACTTCTATAAAGAAGAAGTAAATGGTGGAAGAGAAGACTTCTATAAAGAAGAAGTAAATGGTGGAAGAGAAGACTTCTATAAAGAAGAAGTAAATGGTGGAAGAGAAGACTTCTATAAAGAAGTAGTAAATGGTGGAAGAGAAGACTTCTATAAAGAAGTAAATGGTGGAAGAGAAGACTTCTATAAAGAAGTAAATGGTGGAAGAGAAGACTTCTATAAATAAGAAGTAAATGGTGGAAGAGAAGACTTCTATAAAGAAGAAGTAAATGGTGGAAGAGAAGACTTCTATAAAGAAGTAAATGGTGGAAGAGAAGACTTCTATAAAGAAGTAGTAAATGGTGGAATAGAAGACTTCTATAAAGAAGTAGTAAATGGTGGAAGAGAAGACTTCTATAAAGAAGAAGTAAATAGTGGAAGAGAAGACTTCTATAAAGAAGAAGTAAATGGTGGAAGAGAAGACTTCTATAAAGAAGTAGTAAATGGTGGAAAAAGACTTCTATAAAGAAGTAGTAAATGGTGGAATAGAAGACTTCTATAAAGAAGTAAATGGTGGAAGAGAAGACTTCTATAAAGAAGTAAATGGTGGAAGAGAAGACTTCTATAAAGAAGTAAATGGTGGAAGAGAAGACTTCTATAAAGAAGAAGTAAATGGTGGAAGAGAAGACTTCTATAAAGAAGAAGTAAATGGTGGAAGATAAGACTTCTATAAAGAAGAAGTAAATGGTGGAAGAGAAGACTTCTATAAAGAAGAAGTAAATGGTGGAAGATAAGACTTCTATAAAGAAGAAGTAAATGGTGGAAGAGAAGACTTCTATAAAGAAGAAGTAAATGGTGGAAGAGAAGACTTCTATAAAGAAGTAGTAAATGGTGGAAGAGAAGACTTCTATAAAGAAGTAAATGGTGGAAGAGAAGACTTCTATAAAGAAGTAAATGGTGGAAGAGAAGACTTCTATAAAGAAGTAAATGGTGGAAGAGAAGACTTCTATAAAGAAGAAGTAAATGGTGGAAGAGAAGACTTCTATAAATAAGAAGTAAATGGTGGAAGAGAAGACTTCTATAAAGAAGTAGTAAATGGTGGAAGAGAAGACTTCTATAAAGAAGTAGTAAATGGTGGAATAGAAGACTTCTATAAAGAAGAAGTAAATAGTGGAAGAAGACTTCTATAAAGAAGAAGTAAATGGTGGAAGAGAAGACTTCTATAAAGAAGTAGTAAATGGTGGAAGAGAAGACTTCTATAAAGAAGTAGTAAATGGTGGAATAGAAGACTTCTATAAAGAAGTAAATGGTGGAAGAGAAGACTTCTATAAAGAAGTAAATGGTGGAAGAGAAGACTTCTATAAAGAAGTAAATGGTGGAAGAGAAGACTTCTATAAAGAAGAAGTAAATGGTGGAAGAGAAGACTTCTATAAAGAAGAAGTAAATGGTGGAAGAGAAGACTTCTATAAAGAAGAAGTAAATGGTGGAAGAGAAGACTTCTATAAAGAAGAAGTAAATGGTGGAAGAGAAGACTTCTATAAAGAAGAAGTAAATGGTGGAAGAGAAGACTTCTATAAAGAAGAAGTAAATGGTTAAGAGAAGACTTCTATAAAGAAGTAGTAAATGGTGGAAGAGAAGACTTCTATAAAGAAGTAAATGGTGGAAGAGAAGACTTCTATAAAGAAGTAAATGGTGGAAGAGAAGACTTCTATAAAGAAGTAAATGGTGGAAGAGAAGACTTCTATAAAGAAGAAGTAAATGGTGGAAGAGAAGACTTCTATAAAGAAGTAAATGGTGGAAGAGAAGACTTCTATAAAGAAGTAGTAAATGGTGGAAGAGAAGACTTCTATAAAGAAGTAGTAAATGGTGGAAGAGAAGACTTCTATAAAGAAGAAGTAAATAGTGGAAGAGAAGACTTCTATAAAGAAGAAGTAAATGGTGGAAGAGAAGACTTCTATAAAGAAGAAGTAAATGGTGGAAGAGAAGACTTCTATAAAGAAGAAGTAAATGGTGGAAGAGAAGACTTCTATAAATAAGAAGTAAATGGTGGAAGAGAAGACTTCTATAAAGAAGTAGTAAATGGTGGAAGAGAAGACTTCTATAAAGAAGTAGTAAATGGTGGAAGAGAAGACTTCTATAAAGAAGAAGTAAATGGTAGAAGAGAAGACTTCTATAAAGAAGAAGTAAATGGTAGAAGAGAAGACTTCTATAAAGAAGAAGTAAATGGTAGAAGAGAAGACTTCTATAAAGAAGAAGTAAATGGTGGAAGATAAGACTTCTATAAAGAAGAAGTAAATGGTAGAAGAAGACTTCTATAAAGAAGAAGTAAATGGTGGAAGAGAAGACTTCTATAAAGAAGAAGTAAATGGTGGAAGAGAAGACTTCTATAAAGAAGAAGTAAATGGTAGAAGAGAAGACTTCTATAAAGAAGAAGTAAATAGTGGAAGAGAAGACTTCTATAAAGAAGAAGTAAATGGTGGAAGATAAGACTTCTATAAAGAAGAAGTAAATAGTGGAAGAGAAGACTTCTATAAAGAAGAAGTAAATGGTGGAAGAGAAGACTTCTATAAAGAAGAAGTAAATGGTGGAAGAGAAGACTTCTATAAAGAAGTAAATGGTGGAAGAGAAGACTTCTATAAATAAGTAAATGGTGGAAGAGAAGACTTCTATAAAGAAGTAAATGGTGGAAGAGAAGACTTCTATAAAGAAGTAAATGGTGGAAGAGAAGACTTCTATAAAGAAGTAAATGGTGGAAGAGAAGACTTCTATAAAGAAGAAGTAAATGGTAGAAGAGAAGACTTCTATAAAGAAGAAGTAAATGGTAGAAGAGAAGACTTCTATAAAGAAGAAGTAAATGGTGGAAGAGAAGACTTCTATAAAGAAGTAGTAAATGGTGGAAGAGAAGACTTCTATAAAGAAGAAGTAAATGGTAGAAGAGAAGACTTCTATAAAGAAGAAGTAAATGGTAGAAGAGAAGACGTCTATAAAGAAGAAGTAAATGGTGGAAGAGAAGACTTCTATAAAGAAGAAGTAAATGGTAGAAGAGAAGACTTCTATAAAGAAGAAGTAAATGATGGAAGAGAAGACTTCTATAAAGAAGAAGTAAATGGTGGAAGAGAAGACTTCTATAAAGAAGAAGTAAATGGTAGAAGAGAAGACTTCTATAAAGAAGAAGTAAATAGTGGAAGAGAAGACTTCTATAAAGAAGAAGTAAATGGTGGAATAGAAGACTTCTATAAAGAAGAAGTAAATAGTGGAAGAAGACTTCTATAAAGAAGAAGTAAATGGTGGAAGAGAAGACTTCTATAAAGAAGTAAATGGTGGAAGAGAAGACTTCTATAAATAAGTAAATGGTGGAAGAGAAGACTTCTATAAAGAAGTAAATGGTGGAAGAGAAGACTTCTATAAAGAAGTAAATGGTGGAAGAGAAGACTTCTATAAATAAGAAGTAAATGGTGGAAGAGAAGACTTCTATAAAGAAGTAAATGGTGGAAGAGAAGACTTCTATAAAGAAGTAGTAAATGGTGGAAGAGAAGACTTCTATAAAGAAGAAGTAAATGGTAGAAGAGAAGACTTCTATAAAGAAGAAGTAAATGGTGGAAGAGAAGACTTCTATAAAGAAGAAGTAAATGGTGGAAGAGAAGACTTCTATAAAGAAGAAGTAAATGGTGGAAGAGAAGATTTCTATAAAGAAGAAGTAAATGGTGGAAGAGAAGACTTCTATAAAGAAGTAAATGGTGGAAGAGAAGACTTCTATAAAGAAGAAGTAAATGGTGGAAGAGAAGACTTCTATAAAGAAGTAAATGGTGGAAGAGAAGACTTCTATAAAGAAGAAGTAAATGGTGGAAGATAAGACTTCTATAAAGAAGAAGTAAATGGTGGAAGAGAAGACTTCTATAAAGAAGAAGTAAATGGTAGAAGAGAAGACTTCTATAAAGAAAAGTAAATGGTGGAAAGAAGACTTCTATAAAGAAGAAGTAAATGGTGGAAGAGAAGACTTCTATAAAGAAGTAGTAAATGGTGGAAGAGAAGACTTCTATAAAGAAGAAGTAAATGGTGGAAGAGAAGACTTCTATAAAGAAGAAGTAAATGGTGGAAGAGAAGACTTCTATAAAGAAGAAGTAAATGGTGGAAGAGAAGAAGAAGATACTATTTCGGAAACTGATAATCAGTAAAACCTACAAAAATGGAGCAGAATGTGAACAAGTCAAAAACGAAAACACATACTTTGAAAAAAAAAAGAAATATCGCAGACATTAAAAAAGAATCTAAACTATCCAACGATGACTACAACACACTTGACAGACAAGGACAGACTACAACACACTTGACAGACAAGGACAGACTACCACACACTTGACAGACAAGGACAGACTACAATACACTTGACAAACAAGGACAGACTACAACACACTTGACAGACAAGGACAGACTACAACACACTTGACAGACAAGGACAGACTACCACACACTTGACAGACAAGGACAGACTACAACACTTGACAGACAAGGACAGACTACCACACACTTGACAGACAAGGACAGACTACCACACACTTGACAGACAAGGACAGACTACAACACACTTGACAAACAAGGACAGACTACAACACACTTGACAAACAAGGACAGACTATCACACACTTGACAAACAAGGACAGACTACAACACACTTGACAAACAAGGACAGACTACAACACACTTGACAAACAAGGACAGACTACAACACATTTGACAGACAAGGACAGACTATCACACACTTGACAAACAAGGACAGACTACAACGCACTTGACAAACAAGGACAGACTACAACACATTTGACAGAGAAGGACAGACTATCACACACTTGACAAACAAGGACAGACTACAACGCACTTGACAAACAAGGACAGACTACAACACACTTGACAAACAAGGACAGACTACAACACATTTGACAGAGAAGGACAGACTATCACACACTTGACAAACAAGGACAGACTACAACGCATTTGACAAACAAGGACAGACTATCACACACTTGACAAACAAGGACAGACTACAACACACTTGACAAACAAGGACAGACTATCACACACTCGACAGACAAGGACAGACTACAACGCACTCGACAAACAAGGACAGACTACAACACACTTGACAAACAAGGACAGACTACAACGCACTTGACAAACAAGGACAGACTACAACGCACTTGACAAACAAGGACAGACTACAACACACTCGACAGACAAGGACATACTACAACACACTTGACAGACAAGGACAGACTACAACACTTGACAGACAAGGACAGACTACAACACTTGACAGACAAGGACAGACTACAACGCACTTGACAGACAAGGACAGACTACAACACACTCGACAGACAAGGACATACTACAACACACTTGACAAACAAGGACAGACTATCACACACTTGACAGACAAGGACAGACTACAACACACTTGACAGAGAAGGACAGACTATCACACACTTGACAAACAAGGACAGACTACAACGCACTTGACAAACAAGGACAGACTACAACACACTTGACAAACAAGGACAGACTATCACACACTTGACAAACAAGGACAGACTACAACACACTTGACAAACAAGGACAGACTATCACACACTTGACAAACAAGGACAGACTATCACACACTTGACAAACAAGGACAGACTACAACGCACTTGACAAACAAGGACAGACTACAACGCACTTGACAAACAAGGACAGACTACAACGCACTTGACAAACAAGGACAGACTACAACGCACTTGACAAACAAGGACAGACTACAACGCACTTGACAAACAAGGACAGACTATCACACACTTGACAAACAAGGACAGACTACAACGCACTTGACAAACAAGGACAGACTACAACGCACTTGACAAACAAGGACAGACTACAACACACTTGACAAACAAGGACAGACTACAACGCACTTGACAGACAAGGACAGACTACAACACACTTGACAGACAAGGACAGACTACAACGCACTTGACAAACAAGGACAGACTACAACACACTTGACAAACAAGGACAGACTACAACACACTTGACAAACAAGGACAGACTACAACACACTTGACAAACAAGGACAGACTACAACACACTTGACAGACAAGGACAGACTACAACACACTTGACAAACAAGGACAGACTACAACGCACTTGACAAACAAGGACAGACTACAACGCACTTGACAAACAAGGACAGACTACAACACACTTGACAAACAAGGACAGACTACAACACACTTGACAGACAAGGACAGACTACAACACACTTGACAAACAAGGACAGACTACAACGCACTTGACAAACAAGGACAGACTACAACGCACTTGACAAACAAGGACAGACTACAACACACTTGACAAACAAGGACAGACTACAACACACTTGACAGACAAGGACAGACTACAACACACTTGACAAACAAGGACAGACTACAACGCACTTGACAAACAAGGACAGACTACAACACACTTGACAAACAAGGACAGACTACAACGCACTTGACAAACAAGGACAGACTACAACGCACTTGACAGACAAGGACAGACTACAACGCACTCGACAGACAAGGACAGACTATCATCTTCCGACTCAGGATAGGACATAACAGACTGAACAAACAAATACACAGGCTACGATTGTCCCTGTGTTCCTGTGGTACCGCTGAGCAAATCACAGAACATGCCCTTCAAGACTGTCCCCTGTATGTCCTCCCTAGAAAGGAAAGCTGGCCCTACAACTCAACACTACATTCAAAACTACCAGAGATGATCTCCATACAACAGTCGACTTCATCATAAGAACACGTCTAGTGGTATAATCATCAAAATAGATATCGCAAAGAAGTTAAACTTGCAACGCCTAACAGCAAAAAGCAGAGAAGAACGAAAGAAAGAAAGACTAAATATATCCTTTTCAATTTCAGAATGAACAAGCCGTGACACATGCTGTACATAAACACTTTCAGAACGTCACAGTCAAGTGGACAGCACCAGATATGCCAGTTAAGAATATTCAATTTAAGTAAGTACATCGCTTCATAAATGAATGTTTACGGAGAATAGGGGCACTGAGATGGCATGATGTAGAGAAGAGGGGCACTGAGATGGTATGATGTAGAGAATAGGGGCACTGAGATGGTATGATGTAGAGAATAGGGGCACTGAGATGGTATGATGTAGAATAGGGGGGCACTGAGATGGTATGTACACAGCCAACTCTAAATACGACCAGCGGACTCTGGTAAAAATTATAGGAAATCAGACCACAACCATCGCGTGACCTCGCATTCCAGTATTGTTGTATATCGACGAATTCATTTTGAAAAACAACACAAAATGCTAAATCAAGGTTATATTATGTAACAAATTCAGTTTAACAATAAGGAATATCAATATTATGTAACAAATTCAGTTTAATAATAAGGAATCTCAGTATTGTTAATATTCTTCATCAATAAATAACCATAGAAACATCGAATTGAGTAAAATTGCAAAAAGCTTGCAGTGTTCTATCAAACATATACAAAATCCAGCCCCAAGTCTTAAATAGGTCAGGATACCCCGGTCAGCTATGTGGCCCAATTTAGAGTTGGCTGTGGATACGATTACGAATGAGGAACTCAAGAGAATGAGCTAAGCAGATACCAGTGGATAAAGAGCTAATGAAGAGACGAACTCAAATTAAGAGCTAAGCAGATACCAGTGGATAAAGAGCTCAGGAAGAGATGCTGGTCATGGATAAAACACACACATTGAGAAAACCAGCAGGAAGCATTGCAAGACAGGCACTATTTTGGAACCCGTAGGGAAAGAGGCGTATTGGAAGGCCTAAACATACCTGGAGAAGGATAAGATGAAAAAGATAGGTAAAACATGGAAAGATTGGAAAGGATGGCAGAAGAGAGGAAGAGCTGGAAGAAGTTTCTTAAAGACCTGTGCTCCGTTGGGAGTTGGTAGGTGAAGAAGAAGAAGAAGTAAATCTGAAACAATACTATGACTAGTTCTGAGATGCCATTAACAAATATTAGCTCTGGTCTCTAGTCATGACAGAGATGAAGTGTTTTCTCGGAATGATGGGAGTAACAAGAAGAGACCGGTTTAGAAATGAATTGTGTGTACAACATCAGTACTTAACTCGACCGTGTGGTGCCGAGGCCCTCAAGGGAAGTAAAGAATAGTACCACTGCGACCTAAAATGCATGTCGAAGAGGCGACTGATGTAGGACCTAGGGAAGCTACCCTAGTAAATAAAAAGCCGCCCTAGTGGTTACCGGAGCCCAAATTTGGGGTGTAAAGAATAGAACCACGGTTACCTGCCACGCTTGTCGCAAGAGGCGTCTCAGGAGGTTTGGCTGAAATCGGATGTACATGTCCTAAACGTGTAGAAGTCTATGCGTTTAGGGCCTACCAAACCAATGTGCGACGTATACACGTTCTTGGTAACGATCAAACATATCACAAAGAGTGATTAAAATTGGTCGTAAAGAACGAACGCAAAGAAGAAGAAGAATAAAAGCATCGCAGAAATCGGATGTACTGGCTTACTTGTATGCGTATAACTGGTACAACGTGTTATCGTTCTTAGACTCAGATCACACACAACTTACACAGAGTGGTTAACAAGTGGTCTATATGGAGCGCTCGAAGAAGAAGAAAAAGAAGAAGAACTAAACTTCATCAAGAAAAAAACAAAATAAATGGTTCGCTGACATAATCAGATTCTATGCTATTTGGACATTCTGAGAGTTTGAGGTCACCTTGAGACAAACATTCTCGAGTGTTCACACGGTACAAGGTAAGACTACATGAAACACTCATCTTTACTTGGAAATCTAAACTACAAGTACTTCTGAAGTCGAAGTAAGGTACGTCTGAATAGCCAGGGATATTGGTTATAAACTGAACTTCATCAAGAAATAACAAATGAAATGATTCGGCCACATAATCAGATTACCAACAGACGATAAAGTGGATACAAATCAAAAGGTCATCCACGCAAAAGGTGGATCTCTGACATAACACGAAGAGGTAACGAAAACCACTGTTTATGAATCACACAATAAAGGCGTTCTAGAAATCTCGTCTTATCCTGACGCTGGCAGACAAAACGTGATTTGAGAAGAGAAATAGCGAAACACGTAATAACAAAGTTCTGCAGTTTTATAAAATATAAAATCAATAACAATACACAGCAACGTTTCGATCAAAAGGTCTTTATCAAGCAAAGGATACAAAAGAAGTGACGCAATTTAATCGTCCGTCTCCCCGATAGGACTAGGAACTCGATCTTACCTACACTGAGATCAGGGATTTGTGGGAAAATATCCCGATAGCTTCACGATAGAGCAAACCGAGTACCTATAGAACAGGATGCATTCACTTAACCTCTACGTTACAGAGAGTCTAACTATCTCATTAATTAACTATTTTCATTGCCTTTTTCATCTAATATGATAATATCCACATTGTTGTTCTCTATTCACAGAGCTACTGTTGTCAAGGGATTCAAGACGTTCTTTACAAATGTCCGCTCAGATATTCTGAATTATTCTTCAAGTGCCATTTCCTGTCTGCCTTCTTTTCTCTTGATGATCTTTATGCTTTGTTTTATTACAGTTCCTACCAGCTTTTTTAAATAGCAGATGCATCTATTTTTATTATCGATTTCAATGTCCTGCAACTTCAGTTTTCTTTAAATATTATCAATTGCAATGTTCTGCAATTCTATTTCTATATTATCAATTGCAATATTCTGCAATTTTATTTTTTATATTATCAATTTCAATGTCCTGCAATTCTATTTTTAATGTTATCAGTAACAATGTCCTGCTATTTTTACACAATATTTTGTTAAAAAATACATTCAAGTTTGCTTGCAACTTTTTTTTGTAAGGATTAATGTGCAGAGTGTGTTGCGATGATTAATTTATGTTCTAATGATGAATGTGTGGTGCGTGGTGACTGATTGATCGATAGCACCATCGTCATTGCACTTCGGTGAGTAACCATGTGTGCTCCGATCTCTTTCTTACACAAAAAGTCTCAGCAGCAAGCGACAATGCACAAACTCCGTAGCATCAGCAAAGGTCTCTGTTGGTGTATGTTGTTGTAATGATTATTTTTCAGTGTACGTGTCAAGGATTAATGTGCAGTGTGTATAACGTCAAGAAGAAGAAACTGTTTGTAGTGTCTGCGTAATACCGCTTTTTAGGGCGGTGTAGGACAGAGGGGACATGAACCTGAGGAATTTAATGGTCACATGTCTAGTACAGTCATCGCGAAACTTCTGCTCCGGCACGGGGAGGTACCGGCACGGGCAGGTAGTGACGAAAAATAACAATACGGGACTCTATCCAGACCCCGTAATTGGAATGAGTACCGCCCGTGTGGTGCCGGAGCCCGCAAGGGAAGCAAAGAATAGTACCACTGCAACCCACAGTGCATGTCGTAAGAGGCCACTGATGTATGTCCTAGGGATGCTACCCTAGTAAATAAAAAGCAGAGCAGAGATCGGATGTGCTGGCCTACTTGTAAGCGCATAACTGGCACAATGTACAATCGCTCTTAGGCTCAGGTCACATATAAAACACACAGAGTGGTTGACAAGTGGTCGATATGGAGCATTCCAAGAAGAAGAAGGAATGAGTACACTTTAACGAGGATCTACTGGAGGGCAAGTCTGGTGCCTGCTTTTGCGGTAATTCCAACTCCAAAAGCGTAGTTGTTGCAGTTAATAAGCTAATCTGACGCCTGTGTGGTTACCAGCGCCTGAATTCGGGGTAAAGAATAGAACCACTATTACCTACCACATGATGTATGCAGCAAAAGGAGAGGTTTGGCGTGGGATTAGCTACCCCACCCTGTCAAAATACTTAACTATAAAAACAAAAACCAAGCACAAGAGAGATCGCAAGGCCTTGGTTGAGGGCCTATGCCTCCTTTTAAGCGAAGGTTAAAGAAGGAGTAGCTAAATATATTCCTCTCGTACCGTTATACGTTACATAGGACCTGCTAGTAATTCCTCCATACCGCTCTATCCTGGGCAACTCGCTCGATATCGCTTTCATAGAATTTAGTCCGATATTTCTTGCCTCTCAGTAAAGTTCGTCTCAGGGTTCCCCTAGACCGTCCTCTCTTTCTTGAACCCTTTGCATCCCACTTCAATGCCTGCTTTGATATTCTTTAATCATTTCTCCTCAAGGTGTGCCCAACATGTCTCCATCTTCTCTTTCTTATAACAGTTGTCACTAGTGATTGACCAGACATTTCTCTGAATTCATCACTTCTCCTGACTTCGTCCCATTTTATGTTTTTTCTTTATGCTCCGACAGAAAAACAACTCCTTGACCCTATAAGGGATCGAACCTGAGTCTCTAATCCATTCGGCCTGACGGCTCCTCAGTGTGTAATGAAATTATTAGTTTTCAGTCTATGTTGTAATGTTTCCACACAAAAAAAACCAAGCCCGTAAACATGTTTTAAAATGTTTAATGGACACATAAAATTGCTTGTATTTTTAGTATTTTTTATATTTCTTTTAATGAAATAAATAATCATGATTTCTTATAAGGTCTTTTTGTGTTTTTTCAAGAAAATGTATTACATGATCCGCACCTCCCTCCCTCCCTTTCTTTCTTTCGCTTGAAACAATGTCTATACATTCTTCTACTGCGTTCTCACTAGATTGAGATTTCGGATTCTCTAATAAAGGCAACCGTCTGCTTCAGATTATCAGCCACGCCATACAGTCTTGGATGCTAGTGTAAGTGGGCCACCTCTTTCTTCTCAAGTCTGCATACTTGGGGCAGTTCTGTAGGATATAATTCCTATGATTTCTGCTTCCCCGTTTGTGCCGACTTCTTGCAGCAGTAAGTTTTGGCCACCCTCGTGATGGTGGGTCTGACATTCTTACCGCGTGGCTAAATCTCCGAGGCAGATTGGCGACCGTAGAATCCGTTATCCCATTCCTCATTGTGAGGGTTGTTGCACCATGTTATACGCCTTACGGCTTGGTGCATCCGTTTTCTGCAAGCATTTGTTTCGGGTTAGCATTCCTAGCGGACACGTGCATCCGATTTCAGCCAAACCGACTTAGACGCCTCTTACGACATGCGTAGCAGGTAACAGTGGGTCTATTCTTTACACCCCAAATTTGGACCCCGGTAACCACTCGGGCGGTCTATATATTCAATGTTGTCTTTTGTATAAACTTCACTCTCTTTTGTAGCTCACACAGATGTCCGTGTAGTTTTGTAGCTCACACAGATGTCCGTGTAGTTTTGTAGCTCACACAGATGTCCGTGTAGTTTTCTATCGAGTGTTGTTTCATTAGGTCAGTGAGTTTGTCTCAGTGTATCATATTCGGGGCAGTCCTGAAGTATGTGCTCTGCAGTCTGATGTGCCTGTCCACATGTACACATGGCTGAGTTGCCAATCTTGAAGTTTGTATACATGAGGCTGCGGAGTCGATTGTGTTCTGTTCTAAGGCGCAAAATGACTTGTTCTAATCTGCTCATATTAAAGTAATTGTCTTGTGTTGGTATTTGTGACGTATTACATGACGATTTGTGACGTATTACATGACGATTTGAATGAACACGTGACCTTTGTGTGGCCGGGCTTGTAAAGGAGCAAAGAATAGTAACACTTTGACCTACAAGGCATGTCGTAAGAGGCGACTACGGTATGGGCCTAGGAAAGCTACCCTAGTAAATTAAAAAGCTTCGCAGAAATCGAATGCGCTGGCGTACTTGTAGGTGCATAACTTACACAATATGCACTCGCTCTTAGGCTCAGATCACTACAAATCACAAAGGGTGGTTTTTATGGAGCGTTTGAAGACGAAGAATAAAGACATATAGAACTTTGATTGAACAGATGAGCAATGGGACACACGGGAAAAGAGGTTCACAGACACATGGCCAACCCAAATCTCATTACAACATCAACCACCTTACAAGAGCCGATGTGGCTAAGTGGTTAAGCCTCTGTCTTGTGTTCCGAAGTTCGTGGGTTCGAATCCCGACCTATCGGATCATACTCAATGAATCACCCAGAATACACGCATGAGTGTAGTTTTGTGACTTAAGTCAGAGTAGTGTCTTAGTTATTACCTTACCTTGCGATCCGTGGGTCGTGGGTTCGAATGCGGACCGCGCCGTTGTGTTCACGAGTACATTTTTTTCCAGAGACCCTTAAGATTGTTGCCGGAGCTACAGAGTTCGTGCTTTGTGCCATACTCTCGGCAAATAGCGTTCCATTTCTGCAGAGAGGGACCGAGCCATATGGGGTAAAACCTGGTGCAATGAGGTCAATCCTTCTGCTTTAAACCCGTAAGTATATGGCATCAGTTTTGGAACTTCCAATGTACATAGCTGTTGAAAGATTATAGAGCGATTGTTGATTATGGGAGATAATTACATTTATACTCTGTTACTTTGCTACATAAAATAATATAGTTCTTACTTCCCTTTCTCACTTAATGACGTTAGTGCGTCTGTCCTGTCAATGTGTTGGAGCCTATGAAGCAAGCAAGGTGCTATATATTTCACTTCACGGCGCAAATGAAACGAATCACAGTGATTAAATTGGTTGACAGAACCACAGCCAACTCTAATATTGGGCCGCATAATTGACCTTGAAAACCAGAACCTAGCTAGAGTTGAGTGGCTGGATTTTATATATGTTTGATATAGCACTGCAAGCTTTTTTTGCAATTTTACTCCTATAATTATTTATTGATGATAAATATTCATAATACTGATATTCCTTATTGTTAAACTTAACTTGTTGCATAATATAACTTTGATTTAGCATTTTTGTGTTGATTTTAAAATGAATTCGTCTATATACAACAATACTGGAATGCGAGGACACGTGGCGGTTGTGGTTTTATTTCCTAGAATTTGTACTTGAGTCCGCCGGTCTTGTATATAGTTGGCTGTGGATAGATCGAACGCAAAGTAGAAGAAGGTGATGTAAGCTATTATACTTTTGCTGTTTTTAGTGGTACCGATCACAAGGTGCGCTAGTGACAACGTGCCGTGGAAATTTCCTTGTTCTAGGTCAGCGTGGAGTAAAAATGTTCGGTGTACACATGGTATGTGTTTAAACTACAGTAAACTCTGTTCCTATACTTGATAATTTAATTTACAGGTACCTCTAAAGTCGGTGTAAGGCTCACCTTAATGGGGAGGGGTGAGGGTGGGAAAACTGATGATAAGAAAACTAAGACTTAACGCAAAAATTGTATTATTCAGCACGACACAGATTTGTACATACGGGTAACTGTAAGAGTTTGAAAAATGAAAATCGTGTCAAATCCCAAAGGACGTAGCCATCAACCACAGTAAATGAGTCGTTGATTTTCTAGGCACCACATATACGTTCAGTAGTTTGCCATTGCTTTCTGAACGATGAGGTCTATTTCACCTTTTGTAAAAATCCAACGGAAACAAATTTGCTTCCAAACTTGCCCACCGTGGGTTTGAACCAGGTACTCTTGGGTTCATGATCAAGCTCACTACCTCTCACCACTGTAAGAGTTTACAAACACAAAAATTTCACTTTAATATACCACATCTGGAGTTATACTGTAGCATGGTACCAGATCTGGTTGTTTATATGGGAAGTCATCAGAACTGACTAATGCCAACGACATTTGATAAATGGTCTTTATCTTTTTCTTCCAGCTCTGCATATCGACCAGTTGTTAAACCACTCTTTGTGATATGTATGTGATCTGAGCCTCAGAGAGATTGTACGTTATGCAAGTTATGCGCCTACACGTAGACCAGCACATCTGATTTCTACAACGCTATTTAATAGGTTCGTTTCCCTAGGCCCCTACATTAGTCGCCTCTTACGACATGCCGTGTAGGTCGCAGCGTTACTATACTTTGCTCCCCCTGCGAGCCTCGAAAACCTACGTGCGAACGACCAGTAATTGTCTAAACCTTTTCGTCTGTGTTCACCAGCTATGAATTCACACGTAGCCTTTTATAGCGCTTCTGATTGATTTTTTCGTTAAAGCTTGCTTTCCTTATTATCAGTGTCATACAGGCGCCTTCGCCGAGTTCAGAGATATCTCATACTTAGTCCGCGTCCCCTTCCATGTAATAGACTTGCCCAGGTCGAGTAGTACATGAGGGTCCGCATGTATATTTCGTAGGGGAAGGAGGAAGTTCTCAGTTATTTAATTTTTGCCTAAAGTATGGACAATCATCATCATCATGTGCTGAACGGCATATCGCTTTAAGTGAGATTTGAAAGATACAGGCTTTATAAAATTACCATGGCGGAAATAGTCGCCAAGTGAAAGATGTGTGGCGAACGTAAAGTACAAAGTACAAACCAAGCAACAAACTATGACGCAGGCGGAAGAGTGTAAACGCATTCCACCATCAGTCATCGTAAATAATTCGTTTTGTTTTCTACTTTCTCTCCCTCTCTCTCTCTCTCTCGCTTTCTCTCTCTCTCTCTCTCTCTCGCTCTCTATCTCTCTTTTTTTCTCTCTCTCTCTCGCTCTCTCTCTCTCTCTCTCTCTCGCTCTCTCTCGCTCTCTCTCTCGCTTTCTCTTTCCCTCTCTCTCTCTCGCTCTCTCTCTCTCTCCCTTGCTCTCTCTCTCGCTCTATCTCTCGCTCTCTCATTCTTCTCTTTCTTCTTCTTCTTGTTCACCCGGTATAAATTCAAGCGCAGTCAGGGCAACTAGTACGCCACTTCTGACAGATTTTTGCGTGAATGTTTGCTTTCCTTATCAGTGTACCTCGCCATTCTGTCAAACCTTCTCCAACTTCAGAGCTTTCTCTTTCTTATCCGCTTTTCTTTGTTTTCTTTAGTTAGGGCCACTTCCTTTAATATAATTTCCTTTTTCTCTATTTTGTCTCTCGTTCTACTTATGCCCCCACACACACACATTTGTTGTAGATCCAGTCATCGTCCGATTATCATCCTACTGCATCTCAACATATTTGAAATAGTTGTTACACACATTATAAGGTAGCAGGTTCGGACACATGCATCCGATTTCAGCCAAACCTCCTTAGTCGCCTCTTACGACATGCGTGGCAGGTAACAGTGGTTCTATTCTTTACACCCCAAATTTGGGCCCCGGTAACCACTCGGCAAACCATTCTTCTAACCATCTCTAACCATTCTTTTAACCATCTCTAACCATCTGTAACCATCTGCAACCATTCTTCTAACCATCTCTAACCATCCTTCTAACCACCTCTAACCATTTCTAACCTTTTTATTAACCATCATTTTAACCATCTTTCTAACCACCTCTAACCATCCTTCTAACCACCTCTAACCATCTCTAACCTTTTTATTAACCATCATTTTAACCATCCTTCTAACCATCCTTCTAACCACTCTAACCATTCTTTTCTGCCATTACGTACTCATCTCTCATTCCCCCCATTCCTCCAAGACTCGAGCCCTAATGAGGCTAAAATTAAACTCATTAATAATGAGAAATAATGAGCTATAATGATAACTACGGCCGCGTGCAGTGACGTCATTATTCCCCTTCTGCGCGATTACGTTAGATAGAGTTATCTCCCGAGATATTTTTATTTGGAATAAATTCCTACCACAGAACTCACGAGATTGCCTGCAAGATGGGGGGGGGAAGATAAACACATGTGTATCTATCGTGTAGGCTAATTTGGAGAGACCACCTAAAGTGGGCATACATTAGTGTTATGTTTTTCAGTTACTTTGAAATAATAGTACTATCCATTACGATTGAATCAATATTATAGTTACTCATTACCAGTTACTTGGTACCAGTTCACTGTGATCTACAAGGCATGTCGTAAGAGGCGACTGAAGTAGACCAGGGAAGCTACACTAGTAAATAAAAAGCATCTCAGAAATCAGATGTGCTGGCCTACTTATAGGCGCATAACTGAAACAACGTACAATCGCTCTTAGGCTCAGATCACATACACATCACACAGAGTGGTTGATATGTAGCGTAAGATGAAGAAGTGGTGGTGGAGAATATCTGCAGTCATTAATCTTAAAGGCCCCGAAAGTTAAAGAAAGAAAGAAAGAGAGAAAGAAAGAAAGAGAGAAAGAAAGAAAGAAAGAAAGAGAGACAGAAAGAAAGAAAGAAAGAAAAAAAGAGAAAAAGAAAGAAAGAAAGAAAGAAAAAAAGAAAGAAAGAAAGAGAGAAAAAAGAAAGAAAAAAAGAGAGAAAGAAAGAAAGAAAGAGAGAAAGAAAAAAAGAAGAGAGAGAAAGAAAGAAAGAGAGAAAGAAAGAAAGAAAGAGAAATAAAGAGAGAAAGGAAGAAAGAGAGAAAGAAAGAGAGAAAGAAAGAAAGAAAGAAAGAAAGAGAGAAAGAAAGAAAGAAAGAGAGAAAGAAAGAGAGAAAGAAAGAAAGAAAGAAAAAAGAGAGAGAAAGAAAGAAGAGACAGAGAGAAAGAAAGAGAGAGAGAAAAAAGAAAGAAAGAAAGAAAGAAGAGAGAGAAAGAAAGAAAGAATAGAGAGAAAGAAAGAAAAGAGAGAAAGAAAGAAAGAAAGAAGAGAGATAAAGAAAGAAAGAAGAAAGAAAGGAGAGAAAGAAAGAAAAAAAGAAAGAAAGAAAGAATAGAGAAATGAGAGAAAGAAAGAAAGAAAGAAGAGAGATAAAGAAAGAAAGAAAAAAAGAAAGAAAGGAGAGAAAGAAAGAAAGAAAGAAGAGAAAGAAAGAAAGAAGAGAGAGAAAGAAAGAAAGAAAGAAAGAAGAGAAAGAAAGAAAGAAAGAAGGAGAGAAAGAAAGAAAGAAGACAGAAAGAAAGAAAGAAAGAAAGAAAGGAGAGAGAGAAAGAAAGAAGACAGAAAGAAAGAAAGAAGACAGAAAGAAAGAAGAAAAAGAAGAAGAAGAAAGAAGAAAGAAAGGAGAGAAAGAAAGAAAGAAAGAAAGAAAGGAGAGAAAGAAAGAAAGAAAGAAGAGAGAGAAAGAAAGAAGAAAGAAAGGAGAGAAAGAAAGAAAGAAAGAAAGAAAGAAAGAAGAGAGAGAAAGAAAGAAAGAAAGGAGAGAAAGAAAGAAAGATGAAAGAAAGGAGAGAAAGAAAGAAAGAAAGAAAGAAGAGAGAGAAAGAAAGAAAGAAAGAAGGAGAGAAAGAAAGAAGACAGAAAGAAAGAAAGAAGACAGACAGAAAGAAAGAAAGAAAGAAGACAGACAGAAAGAAAGAAAGAAAAGAAAGAAAGAGAGAAAGAAAGAAAGAGAGAAGGAAAGAAGAAAGAACGAAAGAAAGAAAGAAGAAAGAAAGAAAGAGAGAAAGCAATAAAGAGAGAGAAAAAGAAAGAAATAAAGAGAGAGAGAGAGAAAGAAAGAAATAAATAAAGAGAGAGAGAGAGAGAAAGAAAGAAAGAAAGAGAGAGAGAGAGAGAGAGAAAGAGAGAGAGAGAAAGAAATAAAGAAAGAAATAAAGAAAGAAATAAAGAGAGAGAAAAAGAAAGAAAGAAAGAAAGAAAGAAAGATAGAAAGAAAGAAAGAAAAAAATGAAGAAAAAGATTACTGTTGGGTTCTTCTTCCAACACTCGATATCGATCACTTGTTAAATAATTATATGTGAATTGTATGTGATCTAAGCCTAAGAGCGATTGTACGTTGTGTCAGTTTTGCACCTAGAAGTAGGCCAGCACATCCGATCTGCGACGCTTTTTATTTACTAAAGTAGCTTCTCTAAGCTCATCCCATAGCCACCTTTTAGGTCGCAGTGTTACTATTCTTTGCTCCCCTTACAGCCCCAGCAACACA
The DNA here is from genome assembly GCA_020796225.1 of Arion vulgaris. Classification (NCBI taxonomy): domain Eukaryota; kingdom Metazoa; phylum Mollusca; class Gastropoda; order Stylommatophora; family Arionidae; genus Arion; species Arion vulgaris. The sequence goes on from CM036769.1 coordinate 2,770,564, forward strand.
CATGCGACTGATGTATTGAAGTATAGTGACTGTCTTTCGCTCCAAAAGTACTCATCTGTTTCCCGCGTGAGAGATCGAAATTTGTTTCTAGAGATCCCTGATCTCAGTGTAAGTGAGATCAAGTTTCTAGTCCTATTGGAGATGAATGATAAAACGTAGGGCCCGTATTCGCTAAGCACATACAAGAACTCTTGACAGTTTACAATTAATAAAAGAGTAAATCCTCTGCACGGGAAAATTTTAGAAAAAATTGAAATAACAATCTTACAAAACACTGATACCATCTTCAAAAGTACATCAGGAAGCCACGCCAGTGCTTCGGAATTCGTGCACTGTCGCTGAGACCTTCCTGTGTAAGACAGATATCAGAGCACACATGGTTATTCATTGAAGTACGATGATGATTGTCAAAAAACCAATAAATCAATCAATAAATCAATCAATAAATAAATCAATAAATAAATCAATAAATAAATCAATAAATAAATCAATAAATATATAAATCAATCAATAAATCAATCAATAAATAAATCAATATAAATCAATCAATAAATCAATCTATAAATCAATCAATCAATCAATAAATCAATCAATAAATCAATCAATATGTGAATAAAAATCAAAGCATATCCTTTCCAGGACGTCGCCACCAACTACAGTAAACGAGTCGTTGACTGTTTAGGCACAACTTATACGTTCAGTAGTTTGTCATTGTTTTCTGAACAGTGAAGTCTATTTTTATCATTCGTAAAATTTACGGACAAATTTTCTTCCAAACTGCCCGCCGGGAAATTTGAACCAGGTACTCTTGGAATGTGTCTGAGCTAACTACCGCTAAAGCCACAGGCACCCATAATCAATCAATGCCATAGGGAAATAACATAGATTTGTTTTACCTAGATCTATCCCCCCTTCCCTCCCTTCCCCCCCCTCTCCCCACCTTACTCCAACCCCCATAATAATTGTAAAATTAAAAAATATTTCGGAATCTGTCTTTTTATAACTACACCAAAAACAAATTACTCGTTCTGGGAAAATGTATGGGACACCCTGATTACAACTCGCCCTTGTGACTCTATAATTAGAAATAACTGATAATGTATCGCTTGAAAATCATAGCAAGCTTTTGTTATCCTTGAGCACAGAGAAAAAGCCATTCTGTACCCGACAGCAGACGGTTAAAAACCGCATCGTTAAATGAGAAATACAGAGCTATCACACAAGAGCAGATGTGAACGACGAATGTGTGCTGATAACATCGTGTGTGGTCGGTGTGATCACGAAAAGAAGGTACGATAAGCATCTACATGTTGATGGAAGAGGATTCATTAGTAATGAATTAATATCTGATATAAATGACGAAGTTTTTAAAATACGAAGCAGGTGAAGAAGCAAGCAAGTGTTGGCTAATCAACTCTCCTGACAGAAAGTTTTAAAAGAAAAGTTTGAAATACTAAAAAGTTGTGATCCGGCAGAAGACATGAAAGGAAGTCAGTGGTAACTTGATATAAATACCGCCCACGTGGAACTAACTTTCAAAAAGTCTGAATAATTTTCTCACCCATGTGTTGCTGGGGTTCAAGAGCGGAGCAAAGAATAGTAACACTGCGACCTACAAGGCATGTTGTAAGAGGTGACTAAGGTAGGGTCACACGTTAAACCACTCTTGTGATTTGTATGTGATCTGAGTCTAAGAGCGATTGTACGTTGTGCCAGTTTTGCGCGTACAAGTAGGCCAGCATATCCGATTTCTACGACGCTTTTGTTTTACTAGGTAGTTTCCTAGGTCCCTACCTCAGTCGCCTTTACGACATGCATTGTTGGTGGCAGTGTTACTATTCTTTGCTCCCCTTGAAAGCCCCTGGCAACTCATAGGCGATTTGGTCAATAAGAACACACACAAATTATCAGTTATATGAGGACTATTCACTCAGTAGTTTCTGAATATACACTACTGAAGTATATAAGCAAGTATTATCTGCTTTGAACTAGTTAAACTCATTTAAGACGGGGCTGCAAGATCTTATCAATAGAGATGTGTAATACGTCACTAACGCCTATGTCTATGGTCATACTGTGTTATTTACCCAGTATGTACTATTTGTAATTGCTACACCCACTGCCTTGTGGAGAGGGGCTCGGGAGAGCTAAAGGCTTGGGGAGTAAACCCTGATCAAAACTCCCCACTGTCTTGTGGGTCAGCACGGTAATGCAGAGGGCTAGAGGAGTAACCTTGACCAAAAATCCGGAGGGAGGGACCCTAAGGCAGTTGATGGTTAAGTGTGTATTCCTTGACATCTTCTGGCATCTCCTGCAAACCCTGCTTTGATTCCAAACGTATAGACTTTGTCTTTCTTTTGGATAAAACAGTAGGGTAGAGAGGGGGTTTGTGAAAAATGGGCAAGGCTAGGACATTCTCCATATCAGCTGCCCAGGCTAGGCACAAAGAGAGACGACACTTCATCTTTGCTTTCGGCCTGGCGCAACACGGAGCACATGGGAGGGACTAGCTGATGACAGAGTTGTGTGGAAAGCCAAATTACGAAAGGGCGCAGAGTCTTTGAGAAGAGACTTATATACGAGCTGAACGACAAGAGAGAAAAGCGAAAACTCAGAAGTTGTCACAGTAAAACACTTGCCTATTGACCGTCTGTAAAGATGAAAATGCCATATATCATCATAGCACTCTGGACATGTCCATAGGTGCTCCGATCACTGCCTCAGTAAATCCAGCAGCGACCTGCGGCCCAACACGCCAGTTCTTCTTCTTCTTCTTTTGTCGTCACACTGCTACCAGGTTGTTGCCCGGTGTTGTGGTTTTATGTTTTTGTCTTGCGCTGTTGTGGTGGCTTGGGTGATTGTTATTTTTGCTCTTTGACAGCATCTGCTATGCCATCTATCCATCTTTTTCGTGGTCTTCCTCTCGCCTTCTTTCCTGATGTTCTGTTGTAAAAGACTTTGTATACTGTGAGTTTGGATGAATTCTTATTGTGTGGCCAAACCACTTCATTCTTTGTTTCTCAATGTAATTCAAGCAAGGTCAGTTATCTGCCCAATATTCCAGTTGACCTGTGGTTAAACCTGCTACGCCTAACGGCAAAAAAAGGCAGAGAAGGACAACAGAAAAAAAAAGGAAAGAACAAACAACGGTAGGATTCATCAAAGGAAATCTACTCTCTATCTGTGTAAACAATATAATTGTTGACATGAAGAGAACAAGAACCACGCCTCAAGCTACTGACGCATTCACAGAACTGTTCCTGTTAGCGCCCAGACATCAATTCTCTCAAGTTTATGTTGTCGCTTTGTCTTCTTCTTCTTCTTCGGCGTTCGCCCGCTATGAAGTCAAACGTAGTTAGGACGCCAGGTATCAGACATCTGACTGATTTTTGCGGGAAGGCCTGCTTTCCTTATTATCAGTGCACCCCCCACCCCTTCCCCCACCCCCACCCCGCCATACAGTCGGGCCGTCTCCAACTTAGAGGTTCTCTATGTCAAATGTTAATGTTAAGGACTAGTCACAACAGAGAGGAAGTGTCTACGCAGAATTCTGGGAGTAACAAGAAGAGACCGGCTTAGAAATGAAGACATCAGGAAAAAGTGGGTACAACATCAGTACTACACTTCATCAAGAAACAACAAATTAAATGGTTCGGTCACATAAGCAGATTACCAACAGGCAGTGTGCTACAGAGAGCAATGTTACTCAAATACAGTGGATACAAAGCAAAAGGCCGATCATGCAAAAGGTGGACCTCCGAGATAACAGAGGCGACGAAAGACACTATTTATGAAGCACACACAAATGCCCGTGCTAGAAATTTCTTCTTACCCTGAAGCTGTGAGACAAATCTCTTCTTACCCTGAAGCTGTGAGGCAAATCTCTTCTTACCCTGAAGCTGTGAGACAAATCTCTTCTTACCCTGAAGCTGTGAGGCAAATCTCTTCTTACCCTGAAGCTGTGAGGCAAATCTCTTCTTACCCTGAAGCTGTGAGGCAAATCTCTTCTTACCCTGAAGCTGTGAGGCAAATCTCTTCTTACCCTGAAGCTGTGAGGCAAATCTCTTCTTACCCTGAAGCTGTGAGGCAAATCTCTTCTTACCCTGAAGCTGTGAGGCAGATCTCTTCTTACCCTGAAGCTGTGAGGCAGATCTCTTCTTACCCTGAAGCTGTGAGGCAAATCTCTTCTTACCCTGAAGCTGTGAGGCAAATCTCTTCTTACCCTGAAGCTGTGAGGCAAATCTCTTCTTACCCTGAAGCTGTGAGGCAAATCTCTTCTTACCCTGAAGCTGTGAGGCAAATCTCTTCTTACCCTGAAGCTGTGAGGCAAATCTCTTCTTACCCTGAAGCTGTGAGGCAAATCTCTTCTTACCCTGAAGCTGTGAGGCAAATCTCTTCTTACCCTGAAGCTGTGAGGCAAATCTCTTCTTACCCTGAAGCTGTGAGGCAAATCTCTTCTTACCCTGAAGCTGTGAGGCAAATCTCTTCTTACCCTGAAGCTGTGAGGCAAATCTCTTCTTACCCTGAAGCTGTGAGGCAAATCTCTTCTTACCCTGAAGCTGTGAGGCAAATCTCTTCTTACCCTGAAGCTGTGAGGCAAATCTTTTCTTACCCTGAAGCTGTGAGGCAAATCTCTTCTTACCCTGAAGCTGTGAGGCAAATCAGGATTGGAGAAGAGAAAGAACGACAAGTTGCATAGAGAAGCTAGCTCCAGGCACAGCCAGGTTTCTAGCACAGGCCAGAGAACTGGCCGGGTATTCCTGACCTAGATAAGAAAAGGGATCCGGAAAATACAGATGTTTGATAGAACACTGCACGCCTTTTTTGCAGTTTTACTCAATTCTGTGAGTCTATGGTTATTTACTGGTGAAAAATATTTATAATATTGATATTCCTTATTGTTAAACTTAACTTGTTACATAATATAACTTTGATTTAGCATTTTGTGTTGATTTTAAAATGATATCGTCTATATACACCAATACTAGAATGCGAGGTCACGTGGTGTAGTTGGGGTCTGATTTCCATAATTCTTACCTGAGCCCGAAGGCCCAGTAGTTTATAGTTGGCTCTGCTCCAGGTGTCTCCTTTTTCAACCTGACGCTGAAAGACAAAACAGGATTAGAGAATAGATAGATAGATTAGAGAATAGATAGATAGGTTAGAGAATAGATAGATTAGAGAATAGATAGATAGATTAGAGAATAGATAGATTAAAGAATAGATAGATTAGAGAATAGATAGATTAGAGAATTAGATAGATAGATTAGAGAATAGATAGATAGATAGATAGATAGATTAGAGAATAGATAGATTAGAGAATAGATAGATAGATTAGAGCATAGATAGATAGGTTAGAGAATAGATAGATAGATTCGAGAATAGATAGATAGATAGATTAGAGAATAGATAGATTAGATAATAGATAGATAGATTAGAGAATAGATAGATTAGAGAATAGATAGATATATTAGATAATATATAGATTAGAGAATAGATAGATAGATTAAAAATTAGAAAGAGACTAGAATGTTAATTTCTATTTTTGCCACCCGTGTGTTGCCGGGGTGCGCAAGGGGAGCAAAGAATAATAATACTGCGACTTACAAGGCATGTCGTAAGAGGCGACTGAGGTAGAGCCTAGAGAAGCTACCTTAGTAAATAAAAAAACTTCTCAGAAATCGGATGTGCTGGTCTCCTTGTAGGCGCATAACTGTCACAACGTACAATCGCTCTTAGGTTCAGATTGCATACAAATCACAAAGACTGGTTTAACAGTGGTCGATATGGAGCACTCGAAGCCTGCAAGACGGTCCTCTCCTGGGTGAGCTGAGAAGCAACATGTGGCCACACCCAGTCGACCTGAAAACTAAGCTTTGGGAAACCTGACAGACCTGAAGCTGACTGCCCAGTTTGTGGTCCATAGTAAATTAAGCGCATGACCAGAGATCGCTGAAGAAGAAAAGAAGAAAGAGACGAGGAAAAATGTGAGTTTAAGACTGATTGACTGATTGGTTGATTGATTGATTGATTGATTGACTGATTGATTGATTGACTGATTGATTGATTGATTGATTGATTGATTGACTGATTGATTGACTGACTGATTGATTGACTGATTGATTGGTTGACTGATTGATGGGACCATCATCATTACACTTCGGTGAGTAACCATGTGTGCTCCGATCTCATTCTTACACAGGAAGATCTCAGCAGCAGTGCACGAACTCCGTAGCACCGGCGAGGGCCCCGATGTTAAACACAATTAAGTGAATATATAAACTTGTTGAGTGCAGACATGTGTCAGTGAATGTAGCAGGATATATCATTTATGATTCAATTTAAAATTTTAAAAATGAATGTTAATGTGGGCGCCAATAGCAGAGTTGATAACACGCTTTGCTAGTCAACACGGGCCTTGCAAAATTCTAGGTTTGTGGCCAACTTGAGCCCAAAAACATTTTGGTGTTGCATATGATACACTGTTGATATGATACACTGTTGATATGATACACTGTTGATATGATACACTGTTGATATGATACACTGTTGATATGATACACTGTTGATATGATACACTGTTGATATGATACACTGTTGATATGATACACTGTTGATATGATACACTGTTGATATGATACACTGTTGATATGATACACTGTTGATATGATACACTGTTGATATGATACACTGTTGATATGATACACTGTTGATATGATACACTGTTGATATGGTACACTGTTGATATGATACACTGTTGATATGGTACACTGTTGATATGATACACTGTTGATATGGTACACTGTTGATATGATACACTGTTGATATGATACACTGTTGATATGATACACTGTTGATATGATACACTGTTGATATGATACACTGTTGATATGATACACTGTTGATATGATACACTGTTGATATGATACACTGTTGATATGATACACTGTTGATATGATACACTGTTGATATGGTACACTGTTGATATGATACACTGTTGATATGGTACACTGTTGATATGATACACTGTTGATATGGTACACTGTTGATATGATACACTGTTGATATGATACACTGTTGATATGATACACTGTTGATATGATACACTGTTGATATGATACACTGTTGATATGATACACTGTTGATATGATACACTGTTGATATGGTACACTGTTGATATGATACACTGTTGATATGATACACTGTTGATATGATACACTGTTGATATGATACACTGTTGATATGGTACACTGTTGATATGATACACTGTTGATATGATACACTGTTGATATGATACACTGTTGATATGATACACTGTTGATATGATACACTGTTGATATGATACACTGTTGATATGATACACTGTTGATATGATACACTGTTGATATGATACACTGTTGATATGATACACTGTTGATATGGTACACTGTTGATATGATACACTGTTGATATGGTACACTGTTGATATGATACACTGTTGATATGATACACTGTTGATATGATACACTGTTGATATGATACACTGTTGATATGGTACACTGTTGATATGATACACTGTTGATATGATACACTGTTGATATGGTACACTGTTGATATGATACACTGTTGATATGGTACACTGTTGATATGATACACTGTTGATATGGTACACTGTTGATATGATACACTGTTGATATGATACACTGTTGATATGATACACTGTTGATATGGTACACTGTTGATATGGTACACTGTTGATATGATACACTGTTGATATGGTACACTGTTGATATGATACACTGTTGATATGGTACACTGTTGATATGATACACTGTTGATATGATACACTGTTGATATGATACACTGTTGATATGATACACTGTTGATATGGTACACTGTTGATATGGTACACTGTTGATATGATACACTGTTGATATGATACACTGTTGATATGATACACTGTTGATATGATACACTGTTGATATGATACACTGTTGATATGATACACTGTTGATATGGTACACTGTTGATATGATACACTGTTGATATGGTACACTGTTGATATGATACACTGTTGATATGATACACTGTTGATATGATACACTGTTGATATGGTACACTGTTGATATGATACACTGTTGATATGGTACACTGTTGAACTATATATTGTACTTGGGGTGACTAAATTACAATTAGCTCAGAAGTCGAAGTACGGCTCGCCTGAATGGCGAGTCACAACTGATGATAAGGAAAGCAAGCCTTCACGTAAAAATAAGTCAGAGGTACCATATTAGGCGACCTGACTATGTCTAAATTCATATCGGGCGAACATGTGTCCGCTAGGGAATGCTAACCCGAAACAAATGCTTGCAGAAAACGGATGCACTAGGCCATAAGGCGCATAACATGGTGCAACGATCCTCACAATGAGGAATGGGATAACGGATTCTACTGCCACCAATCTGCTTCGGAGATTTAGCCATGCCGTAAGAATGTCAGACCCACCATCACTAGGTTGGCCAAAACTTACTGCTGGAAGCGATCGGCACAAACGGGGAAGCAGAAATCATAGGAATTATATCCTACAGAACTGTCCCCAGTGTGCAGACTTGAGAAGAAAGAGGTGGCCCACTTACACTAGCGTCAAAGACAAACAGTAAGGTGTGGCTGATAATATGAGGCAGATTTATGCCTTTATTAGAGAATCCGAAATCCCAATCTAGTGAGAACGCAGAAGAAGAAGATATCGGGCGAACGATAAAAATAAATGTTAATATTAAATCGGAAATAGAAAGGACAAACTGAGGGTTAGGATTCTTCTTCTTGAAATGCTCCACATCGACCACCTGCTAACCACTCTTTGTGATTTGTATGTGATCTGAGCATAAGAGCGAGTGTACGTTGTGCCAGCTATGCGCCTACATGCGCACATTCGATATCTGCGATGCTTTTTATTTACTAGAGTAGATTTTCCTAGACCCCTACCTCAGGCGCATCTTGTCGCCTTGTAGTTCCCAGTGTTACTATTCTTTGCTCCCCTTGCAAGCCCCAGAAACACGCGGGCGGGTTAAGATTAAATTTCTTAGCAACAGATTAACACTTCACTACGAAAATGAACTCGTGCAGTCGACAAGGTTAGGACGATTTAGCTCAAATCCCAGCTACCTGGGTGGTCGTGGCGCGCGCTCTAAGTATGCTGTAAACGATTACTGGGTTCTGGAGTGTTGTCAGTGAAAAATGAGAGAAAATGGAGCAGGGAGAGAGAAAGACAGAGATTTGTATCTGAAGCACTTCATCGTCAAGAAGATTGGCAAATTTCCTGGCCATGGGAGATCACGAAACGAATGAGAACTGAATTACGATATTTTGTTCCTCTATCTATCTGTCTATCCTCTCCAACATCCTCTTTCTCTTTCGCACTTTCTGTCTCTCTCTCTCTCTCTCTCTCTCTCTCTCTTGTCTTCTTCCTATTGTTCTACCTCTCACCCTCTATTTCTTATCTCTCTCTCTTCAGTTCTCTTTATCCTTTCTCTTAACATCCTTCAATATATCCCTCTATCTCTTGCCTTTCTCCTTGTCTCTTTCTCTGCCGTCCTTTCTCTTCTCCTACTACCATCCCATCTCTCATCCTCTCTTTTCTCCTCTTTCTACCATCCCACCTCTCATCCTCTCTCTTCTCCTCTTTCTACCATCCCACCTCTCACCCTCTCTCTTCTCCTCTTTCTACCATCCCACCTCTCACCCTCTCTCTTCTCCTCTTTCTACCATCCCACCTCTCATCCTCTCTCTTCTCCTCTTTCTACCATCCCACCTCTCATCCTCTCTCGTTTCTCTACTTCATTCAATTTCGTACATTCCCCTCATTATCTCCGTCTTCTACGTTTTATATCGATCATTTGTTAACCACTCTTTGTGATTTGTATGTGATCTGAGCCTAAGAGCGATTGTGAGTTGTGCCAGTTATGCGCCTACAAGTAGACCAGCTTTATACAACGCTTTTATTTACTAGGTAGCTTCCTAGGCCCCTACCTCAGTTGCTTCTTACGACATGCCTTGTAGGTCGCAGTGGTACTATTCTTTGCTCCCTTGTGAGCTCCGACAACACACAGGCGTCAATCGTTTTAACTTTCACCCTCTTTTTTTTTCTCTCTCTCTCTCTCTTCATTTCTTTCCAGTTTCCTCTGGTTCTGTCTTCTCTCTTACCCTCCTTCTATCAAACACTCTACCTCTATTTCTTTTCTCTCTCTCTCTCTCTCTCTCGTTCTCTGCCGTCCTCTCTCTTGACCTCTTTCTACCATCTTCCCTCTCACCCTCTCTCGCTTCTCTCTTTTGTTCCAATTCGTCCATCACTCTCTATAAAGGGAAAGTCCGGGAAAGACGTACAAAAACAGTCACTCAGGGATTCGTCTTAGTTCAGGTAACTGCTCTTGCATCACTACTTATACAAGAATAGCTCTCCCTCGGTCCCTACCTGCTTAGGATCCTATGTCTGTTTCCAGGGTCACCACGTGGAGATGGGGTAGGATCTTGATTACTGCCCGCTCACTAATCCTGGCGCGACGTTTTCCCTAGAATTGCATCTTTGACCCCACCCTAGTAAATAAAAAACATTGCAGAAATCGGATGTGGGGGCCTACTTGTAGGCGCATAACTTTCACAACGTACAATCGCTCTTAGACTCTAATCACCTCATTATCAAGGTCGTGCCTTTATAGGACGTTGCTCTCTTTGCAGCACATCTGAAATTAACTCTATCTCTAGCCAGTTCACCCACTTCGTCGATGGTCATATTCATGGTTTCTTTAATATCTTGTAGTTATCTTCTTCTTGGTCTGCCTCTGCCAGCTCTGCCTCTGCCAGCTCTGCCTCTGCCAGCTCTGCCTCTGCCAGCTCTGCGCCGATCACATACAAATCACAAAGGGTGGTTAACAAGTGGACGACGTGGAGCGTTCGACAGAGAAGTAGAAGACAGAACGCAAGGAAAACTTCACCATAGATTCCTCCTCTCTCTCTTCTATCCTTGAATTAACAAATAAAAAGTGGGAGAGGAAGATGATGGTGTCTGAGCGATATATTTTCTGTTGAATCTCTGACCCCGGGGTCCAAATTTGGGGCGTAAAGCATAGAACCACTGTTACCTGCCACGCATGTCGTAAGAGGCTACTAAAGAGGTTTGTTGAAATCGGATGCATGTGTTCTAAACGTGTAGAAGTCTTATGCGTTTAGGGGCCTACCAAACCAATGTGTAACGTTTACACATTCTTGGCAAAGATCAAACATATCACACAGAGTGATTAAAATTGGTCGTAAAGAACGAACGCAAAGAAGAAGAGCCTCTGACCGAGTGGATTAGAGCGCGGCTCCCATACGGGAGACCTGTGTTCAATTCACGGTAAGGCCAATGATTTTTTTATGCTGGGGCATACATGAAAAATCCTAACCAGAACAGCTTCGCGGCGACTGCATTAGCCATGCGGCCATTAAATTCCTCAGGCTCTCGTCCCACCTGTCCTACACCGCCCTAAAAAAATGCTACTACAGGCAGCAACGACAGTTATTTTTGTGAGGGTTTTTTTAAATAGAAAAAGAAAAGTGAAAGAAGAAAAACAGAAGTCACAGGTAGGGTTATATTAATTGTATAGCAGTTGTTCCCCTTGAACATCTGTTACCTGGTTTTACCACCCAGGTGGAGTGAGTGAGTGGATGGTGAAGAAAGTTCTGACTGAGCAAATGTTATTGTCAATCGTTCATTTCAAGTCTCCCAGATCTTACCCAGACGATGTACGGTAACCTACGTATCACTGCAGCCTCCTCTCGGTTTCCTCCCGATTTGATCCGATCCGCTCTGACCAGACCAGATTTTAGGTTTCCACACATCGTACGGAAACCTACAAATCTGAGGCGATCAGACCGGATCAGATCGGAAGAAAACCGAGGGAAGGCTACGGTGATACCCCAAAAAATTGGCATTTTATGACAAAGACACTTATGTATGGTATCACATAAGCAGACAAAATGAATAATCAGATGATAAAAATAACCAAAATCCGACGTTTCGACTATATGTCTTTTTCAAGGATACAGACACACACAAGGAATACTAAATAAACTAAATCATAGATTTAAGTAACTCGCTGTATCCATCCCTAGTCATCGATCCTATTTAAATCTATGGATTAATTTCTGTGACGCTTTTTATCTACTATCTTAGCTTTCCTAGGCATTTACCTCAACCGTCTCTTATGACATGCCTTGTAAGTTGAAGCGTTATTGCCTTGTAAGTTGAAGCGTTATTGCCTTGTAAGTTGAAGCGTTATTGCCTTGTAAGTTGAAGCGTTATTGCCTTGTAAGTTGAAGCGTTATTGCCTTGTAAGTTGAAGCGTTATTGCCTTGTAAGTTGAAGCGTTATTGCCTTGTAAGTTGAAGTGTTATTATTCTGTGCTCCCTTTCATGCACCGGCAACACACGGGGGGCAAGATGGTAAGCGAAAACGTGGTAGCCCTAAAATGAACTGGAGAAGAACAGGAACTGAAAGGAATTAATCAGAGATGAACCACAATACAGAGAACTGAGAGAACTGAGAGAACTGAGACTACAGAGAACTGAGAGAACTGAGACTACAGAGAACTGAGAGAACTGAGAGAAGAGAACTGAGAGAAGAGAACTGAGAGAAGAGAACAAGGAGTTTTTGTGTGTAAGATTCCATGGGAAGCAGTGGAATCAGCGGAAGCAAAAAATAAGATTAATAAATAGACGGTGTACAAAGTATTAAGAGATTCTGAACAAAAACAAATTACCAAACACAGGATTCGAACCACTTACCCGTATTTCATACGGCATCCATTGCCTAGCCTAGCAATACAAGCGTTCTTACGGTACACATTGCCTAGCCTAGCAATACAAGTGTTCTTACGGTACACATTGCCTAGCCTAGCCTAGCAATACAAGCGTTCTTACGGTACACATTGCCTAGCCTAGCAATACGAGCGTTCTTACGGTACACATTGCCTAGCCTAGCAATACAAGCGTTCTTACGACATCCATCGCCTAGCCTAGCAATACAAGTGTTCATACGGCATCCATTGCCTAGCCTAGCAATACAAGCGTTCTTACGGTACACATTGCCTAGCCTAGCCTAGCAATACAAGCGTTCTTACGGTACACATTGCCTAGCCTAGCAATACGAGCGTTCTTACGGTACACATTGCCTAGCCTAGCAATACGAGCGTTCTTACGACATCCATCGCCTAGCCTAGCAATACAAGCGTTCTTACGACATCCATCGCCTAGCCTAGCAATACGAGCGTTCTTACGGCACCCATTGCCTAGCCTAGCAATACGAGCGTTCTTACGGTACACATTGCCTAGCCTAGCCTAGCCTAGCAATACAAGCGTTCTTACGACATCCATCGCCTAGCCTAGCAATACAAGCGTTCTTACGGTACACATTGCCTAGCCTAGCAATACAAGCGTTCTTACGGTACACATTGCCTAGCCTAGCAATACCAGCGTTCTTACGACATCCATCGCCTAGCCTAGCAATACAAGCGTTCTTACGGTACACATTGCCTAGCCTAGCAATACAAGCGTTCTTACGACATCCATCGCCTAGCCTAGCAATACGAGCGTTCTTACGGCACCCATTGCCTAGCCTAGCAATACGAGCGTTCTTACGGTACCCATTGCCTAGCCTAGCCTAGCCTAGCAATACAAGCGTTCTTACGACATCCATCGCCTAGCCTAGCAATACGAGCGTTCTTACGGCACCCATTGCCTAGCCTAGCAATACGAGCGTTCTTACGGTACACATTGCCTAGCCTAGTCTAGCCTAGCCTAGCAATACAAGCGTTCTTACGGCACCCATTGCCTAGCCTAGCAATACGAGCGTTCTTACGGTACACATTGCCTAGCCTAGCAATACGAGCGTTCTTACGGTACACATTGCCTAGCCTAGCCTAGCCTAGCAATACAAGCGTTCTTACGGCACCCATTGCCTAGCCTAGCCTAGCAATACAAGCGTTCTTACGAACACAACCAAAGGGAAGAAGGGCGTTCATTTCTTGCTGCCTTAAGCGCCAAGGACTAGAGTGATATAATGGTTAATGGTAAGCACTGACAATACACAGCAACGTTTCGACCAAAGGCCTTTATCAAACAAAGGATACAACAGAAGTGAAGAATTACACTTCTTTCACTGCACACTACATTTAAAATACAAAATAAAACTACAGTACTTTGTTTTTACATGTTTCTCCATTGCCACATAGTTTTACTGCAGTCTTCCATTATATTGTCCATGGTATGGAATGAGTTAAAGAATACGATGTTAGACATATATTTTTTCTGTACTTAACTTCACACCAGTACCTTTGGGGCGAGAGGTAAGGGCCTTACCTCCACGCCACAGAGACACCCCTCCATGATCACCATCGCTACCATGTAAGACACCTGATGCTGAAGTATAGACAAGGACATATTTGACTACTTATACTTTCAAAACTCATTCAACCCTAATTATTTTCACGCAAACCCCCCATCATTCATTCTGAACCCTTGTACTCTACCCACTATCTTCTCAATAAATTAATCACGCGGTAAAAAAATCATGCACATGTTAGGCTTCAGATTACAATCTTTAGTCATTGAAATAAGAGTATAATGGCGTCCGCTACACACAATCAAGATCCGACAGGACAATAATAAGGTTCGCTAATACACGGTTATCTTTCTCGTTTCACGAGTTGAGTTTCCTTTAGAAAAGCACATCAGAACTTATACGACGATGTAGGTGACTTATGAATACAACATAAGGCTTCACTTAACTGAACAGACAAAAATAATGGCTATAAACTAAACGTTCATTTCTAAAAGCAAAAATTGCACACTATCTAAAAATCATGTTGTGATTGTTTTTTTTAGATGTATATGAAGCTACTTGGAAGTTCTGTATGTTCGTTTAACATTATTTCTTTTACTGCTAGCGGCTTCTTTCGCTACTTGGGTGGTCTTTCAACTTGGGTGAGCTGTTGCTAAGCAACTAATGCTTTGCCACTGTTACACCACAGCAATCCTACAGATAATTGACCAATCAGCGCTGCGATCTGCTTTGCATCAATCACTTCGCAGTAGGTCAAGGGGCGGAGTTTGCATGCAAATCAAAGAAGACAAACTGAATAGGGGCACCGCGGTTCATGCTCCCTGCTTCAAACGTGCTGATAGCAATGCTAGTGAAAGGATTCTATGTTTTGTGAACTTATGAATGATTTCTAGGAAACTTCATCACAGTCTAGTTATTATAAAGTGCAACATGTAGTGTTTTGGTTGTAGTAAAATGGTGTTTCTGTTATCAAAACGTGTTCGTCTGAAACACAGCAGACTTGGCCAGTGATAACTTCGCGTAGTTCACCATCTTTCACTCGCCAAGTAATATGTGGTCTGTTGTTAATCCAGGTTCATCTCGATAAAAATAGGGAGGCTTTCCAGAAACTGGAATTATGTTTAACGAGCTAAGAGGGACTGAATCTTCTAAAACCGACCCCGAACTTCTAACAAGGACGAGTTGGGTAAATGCCGAACTAGCGTATCAACAAGTTAAAAGGGTGAGTACTTGATTGACCTGTGTTGTGTGTGTGGTTCTGTTGTTGTTGTTTAACTGTTGGTGTTCCTTTCAACCCTGCGTGTAACTTTTAACCTAACATGCCCGCGCACACACACACCAGTTCACGCAGCCTTGTCAATATCACAGCAAACATGAGCTACAGAGCGACGTGGGAGGGCTGTGAGTTACAGATAAGAATTTTGTGCAAAATTCCAAAGTTTCTAATCGTATATCTATATCATCTTCGCTTCCCGTTTCCACAAAAGATTGCCATTGTTGTCGTTCCGCCACCTTTCTATTATCACTATTAACCCTTTCATCCTTCAGAGTCTGTTGGTATTTTTTTAGAATTACGCAAATCCATTATACCGGCTAATTCAGTATACATAACAAAGTAAATGTGTCCGAGTGTAAACAAAAATAATTCCAGAGTGAAAGAGTTCTTCCCCACTAATCGCTCTTAGGCTCAGATCACATGCAAATCACACTAACAAGTGGTCAATATGGAGCTGTCGAAGAAATCATCTACGCACATATTATTTCCAAGAGTTTGTGTAAAGCAACCAATATATACATGTGGTTGCTATGTAAATTCTGAACATAAAATATTTCCTCTTTCAACTCACTTTCCCCCGTTTTCCTCCATGTTTCATTTAGACGTCCAGACCTTCTTCCATCTGCTCTCCATCAGAAAACTGTCATAGCGAATGTCCTCCCTACTGACATAGCGAATGTCCTCCCTACTGACATAGCTAATGTCCTCCCTACTGACATTGCGAATGTCCTCCCTACTGACATAGCGAATGTCCTCCCTACTGACATAGCGAATATCCTCCCTACTGACATTGCGAATGTCCTCCCTACTGACATAGCGAATATCCTCCCTACTGACATAGCTAATGTCCTCCCTACTGACATAGCGAATGTCCTCCCTACTGACATAGCGAATGTCCTCCCTACTGACATAGCGAATGTCCTCCCTACTGACATAGCTAATGTCCTCCCTACTGACATAGCGAATGTCCTCCCTACTGACATACAACATACATTCACATTCCAACTTCATTTTCATCTTCTAATAATAGTCTCCAGTGATGTTCGAAGTTTGTTCATTTTAAAAGCTCCTCATTATCCAACATATTTTTGTTCAGAATATTAATAAGATTCTTCATTTGAACATTAACAAATGGCTTGTGAGATCACCCAGGTCATGACTATACATGACCAATCCTCATATCATTCCAAGATAAGCTATGTGGCAATGTGCATGGACTCTGGTTGACCATTAACTACTTTAAAAGTATACAAATCGATGTCAGTCCAAGACAAACTTAGTGGAGATGTACATGGACTCTGGTTGACCACTAACTACTTTAAAAGTATACAAATCGATGTCTGAAAACGTTGGAAGATAAAGATGAAGATTTGAACATCTATTCTGGAATGTCATCAATTTGTGTATGATTGTCCAGCAATCACTATAACAATCCCAGAGCACTAGCTCTAGATATATTTTTAGTTTTGTTTCTAGATTTTCTAGATTTTGTTGAGAATCGCGAAAGGGAAAGAAGAGAGTGGTGAAGTATGTGATAAATGACAAACAAGGAATGTAGAGACTTGGTAAATATAAACATATCAATGCTTCACACATAAAGGAAGTATTTTATACCAGGCAGTTTTTTATCAATGCCTCACACATAAAGGAAGTATTCACCCATGTGGTGCAGGGTCCCTGCAAGGAAGCAAAGAATAGTACCACTGCGACCTACAAGGCATGTCGTAAGAGACGACAAATGTCTAGGGAAGCTACCCTAGGAAATAAAAATCTTAGTAGAAATCGGATGTGCTGGCCTACTTATAGGCGCACAACTGGCACAACGTACAATCGCTCTTAGACTCAGATCGCACAGAGTGGTTAACATGTGGTTAATATGGAGCTTTCGTAGAAGAAGAAGAAGCTCAAAATTAATACTAGTTTCTGGCCGCTCGGCCTCTGTTCTAATTATCATTATATTATATTCCTCTCGTCCAGTTAGACGTTACATTAGGTCTGCAAGTAATTTCTCCATACCGCTCTATCTTGTCCTCTCGTACCGTTAAACGTTACATAAGATCTGCTAGTAATTACTCCATACCGCTCTATCTTATCCTCTCGTACCGTTAAACGTTGCATAAGATCTGCTAGTAATTACTCCATACTGCTCTATCTTATCCTCTCGTACCGTTAAACGTTACATAAGATCTGCTAGTAATTTCTCCATACCGCTCTATTCGGCCCCCTCGTACCGTTGGACGTTACATAAGGTCTGCAAGTAATTTCTCTGTACTGCTCTATCCTGTCCTCTTGTACCGTTACATAACGTCTGCAAGTAATTTCTCCATAACGCTCTATCCAGTCCTTTCTCACCGTTAATCTTTACATAGGGCCAGCAAGTAATTTCTCCATACCGCTCTTCTCGTTCTCGCCATTGATGCTTCTCCAACTTCTGAGGTACTTATAATTTAGATCTCCAAGTAGATTGACAATTCAGCCTTGGGTACATGTGGGACAGGCACATCAGACTGCAGAGTACATGTGGGACAGGGACATCAGACTGCAGAGTACATACTTCAAGATTGACAATTCAGCCATGTGTACATGTGGACAGACACATCAGACTGCAGAGCACATACTTCAAGATTGACAATTCACCCTTGGGTACATGTGGGACAGGCACATCAGACTGCAGAGCACATACTTCAAGATTGACAATTCAGCCATGTGTACATGTGGGACAGGCACATCAGACTGCAGAGCACATACTTCAAGACTGCCCCGAATATGATATACTGAGGCAAACTCACTGGCCTAACAAAACAACACTGGACATAAAACTACACGGACCTCTGTGTGAGCTACAAAAGACTGAAGTTTATACAAGAGACAACATTGAATGTATAGACAATATGTCAAGCGAACGACAGGAAGGAAGGAAGATCCCCAAGTAAAAGGATCAGGAACCAATACACTTTGTATGTCAACCCTTTCACTCTGTAATTTTTTTTTAACATCTTGACACACTTTTGTTACAACGTATACTTAATTAGCCAGTGTACTGACTTTGCGTCACCTTAAGAAATATCGCGAGCCGATGTATCAGCTCACAAGAGTGAAGGGGTTAAGGTATTATGGTTCTTTATTTTCTTTTATCCAATCACGTTTTGCCTCACAGCGTCAGGATACTACGATATTTCTAGAACGAGCCCTTGTGTGTGCTTCATAAAAAGTGTGCTTCATAAAAAATCTCTGAGGTCCACCTTTTGCTTTGTATCCATTGTATCGGAGTAACATTCCTCTTTGTGGTGCACTGCCTGTTGGTAATCTGCTTATGTGGCGAACCATTTAATTTGTTGTTTCTTGATGAAGTCTAGTACTGATGTTGTACCCACTTTTTTCTCCTGATGTTTTCGTTTGTCAACCGGTCCCTTTGTTACCCCCAGCATTCTGCGTAGACAGTTCATCTCTGTCATGACTAGTTTTCTTCTATCATTTGATGTCAGTGACCAGGTTTGGCACTGGTAGCATAATGTTGCGAGAAATATTGTGTTGAACATTGCTCTTTTTGTGTTCATGGTGACATGTTTGTATTTTAATATTGGCGCCATTTCTCTTATCATTTGAATTGTTGCATCTATGTTGCATTTCGTTAGTTATACTTCCGTATTGTTATGGTATATCCACGAAAGTAGCAACATAAATATAAATATATAAATATAAAATAAGTCCAACAATTGCCATATTTTTGCTCTTAGCCATCATCACCATTTCACTGAATATAAGTCAATAGAAAACCTGTTTTGATATGAGTCGGTGTTTTGTCCTCTACACACACACACATTCTTTTGAAGGGACTGTAAAGCAACCAATATTTACATGTTGTTGCTATGTGAATATGTTCGGAACATAACATATTATTTGTAATGTAAAACTGCGAAATTATAATTATTCTATAGCAAAAAGGAAGAAGGTAGGTATCACCCAAGGGAAATCACTCTGAGTTATGTATGTTCAAAAAGTTGGATGCGATAAGATCTGTGGTTGCTAATGTAAACATTTGTTATCAGACTTGTGCATGCTCAACAAGTTACTCTATTTCTCGCTCTATATTTTTGTTGTTGATTTTATTTGTAATTGTAGTTATCAGAGTTACTTTTATTCATGAGGGGGAGCAATAAAAAATGGGGCCTCTGTGGCGTAGAGGTTGAGTCCTCGCCTCTCGTTTCAAAGGTACTCGGTTAGCTTCTTCGTGTACCATCTGTACCATCGGGATATTTTTCAGAGACCCTGATCGCAGTGTGAGATTGAGTTCTTAATTCTATCGGAGATCTACGATAAAACGTAGGTCCCGTATTGAAGTCGACCACGTAAAAGAACTATTGTCAGTTCAAAATGGAGAAAGAGCATGCTGGAAAGCCACTGTCCGGGCAAAATTCATTAGAAATATTAATAAATGAAATTCCTACAAAACATTTTTACCATCTTCTTAATTACATGGGGAACCTTTGCCGATGCTACGGAATTCGTGCACTGTCGCTGAGATCTTCATGTGTAAGAAAGAGATAAGAGCACACATGGTTACTCAACGTAGTGCAATGATGATGGTCAAATCAATCAATCAATCAATCAATCAATCAATGTTACACATACCATATTTTTGCTGTGTAAAAAATGTATACCTTCTTCTTTGCGTTCGGTTTCGTATGCTCATCTAAACCATGAGATGGGTTTGCCTCTATGAAGCTGCATGTCAGTTGGAGTTCCTCGACAGTTCCCCATAGCTTGCTTGCTCTGTAAGCGTCGTTTATGAGGTCATGTTTCGTTTCGTTGGTGTATGTACGGCGGACAGGACAGCAGGATGTGCTCTGGAGTCTGACATGTACACTGTGCAGTCCGACCAGACTTTATTATGTGCGTGTGATCGTTGAATCTAAAAATCTGTATAATATGTACTACAGTGGCCATCTTGGATAGCTAATTTCAACGTAAAACAAAAAACACTAAGAGCATTCATATTCCCAGTGACAACGTATGGATGAGAAATGAATGAAAATTGTGGTATATCCTAAAGGACGTAGCCATCAACCACAGTAAATGAGTCGTTGATTTTCTAGGCACCAATTATACGTTCAGTAGTTTGCCATTGCTTTCTGAACGATGAGGTTTATTTTTACCTTTTGTAAAAATCCCACGGAAACAAATTTGCTTCGAAACTTGCCCACCGTGGGGTACGCATGGGTTCGTATGGACATTTAACAAGGAAGTGGGAAAACATATGTGCTTTTGAATATATGTTACAGAAGAATCGCCCAGCGTACAATGTCGTGGAATCACTACAAGTGTCTTCCCGTGTTTTTGCTGGGGCTTGCTAGGGGAGCAAAGAATAGTAACATTGTGACCTTCAAGGTGACCTTCGAGGCCTACTATACCCATGATTGTTTGATTCTGTGACGACAACGCTCAACTCTTGTATGTACCTGTCTGCCTTCATCTCTAACATATAAGTATATATCTCTTCCTCAGGGTCGGGCTGAAGGTAACACGTGTGCCTTGTGGCTAAGGATTCATATTCAAAGACAATTGTATAGTGTTGGATGTTTACTGCAAACACACTGCGGCAAAGTGACATTCTTGGGATTACTGTTGCTGTCACTATCATGTGTTGGATTAAAGACTGGACACTTGGAAACGAACGTGGAGGAATTATGGGTTGAAGGTATGTCAATGTAAACAAATATATTTCATGTAAATATCGTTATGTATTTGATATAAGTAAATTATGTATGTACGAGTAACTGGATGTTTATGTAGAATAAAGGGACTGAGATGGTATGATAAGATTACGAACGAGGAACTCAGAGAAAGAACTAAGCAGATACCAGTGTAGAAAGAGCTAAGCAGATACCAGTGTAGAAAGAGTTAAGCAGATACCAGTGGAGAAAGAGTTAAGCAGATACCAGGGGAGAAAGAGTTAAGCAGATACCAGGGGAGAAAGAGCTAAGCAGATACCAGTGGAGAAAGAGTTAAGCAGATACCAGTGGAGAAAGAGTTAAGAAAGAGACGCTGGCAATGGATAAGACAACACCGCTCGTGTGGTACCCGGGGTCCGCAAGGAAAGCAAAGAATAGTACCACTGCGACCTACAAGGCATGTCGTAAGAGGCGACTGATGTAGGGGCATAATGAAACTACCTAGTAAATAAAAGCGTCTCAGAAATTGTATGTACTGGTCTACTTGTAGACGCATAACTGACACAACGTACAATCGCTCTTAGGCTCAGATCACATACAAACCACACAGTGTAGTTAACGAGTGGTCGATATGGAGCATTCTAAGAAAAAGAAGAAGAAGAAGAGGACACACATTGAAAAAACAGACCGGAAGCATTGTAAGACATGCACTGTTTTGGAACCCGCAGGGAAAGAGGAGTAGGGGACGGCCTAGACGTATGTGGAGAAGAGAGTTGGAGACTGATATTAAAAAAGAATAGGTAAAATATAGAAATAATTGGAAGGGATGGCAGGAGAGAGGAAGAGCTGGAGGAAGTTTGTTGAGGACCTGTGCTCCGCTGGGAGTTGAAAGGTAAAGAAAGAAGACATTACGTATGAGTTGATACAACAGATATGATACAACAAATTTGAACAACAGATATGATACAACAGAGTGGTGGGTCCATTTCTCGTACCTGACGTTCAACAAGGGGTGAGAAAAGAAATTGACCTTCCTATCTCCTGCATAGTTTGGTCTGAAGTGACAGACATTTCATACTTTATTATCTGCAATCACGTTTACTTATCCATCTGTCATATCTACACATCAGTATTACATATGCCTCTCTCGTACCCGTTATACGTTACATAGGGCCGGCAAACAATTTCCCCTTACCGCTCTATCCTGAGCAACTCGTTGAGTCTCCTTTGAAATTAAAGATATTTCCTTGGCTGAAATCGGATGCATGTGTCCTAAACGTGTAGAAGTCTATGCGTTTATGGGCCTACCAAACCAATGTGCAACGTATATACCGTTCTTGTCAAAGATCAAACATTTCACAAAGAGTGATTAAAATTGATCGTAAAGAACGAACGCAAGAAGGATATTTTCAACCTCTTTCAGTAGAGTTAGATTCATGGTTTACATCGGAAGTACTTTCAGTAGAGTTAGATTCATGGTTTACATCGGAAGTACTTTCAGTAGAGTTAGATTCATGGTTTACATTGGAAGTACTTTCAGTAGAGTTAGATTCATGGTTTACGTCAGAAGTACTTTCAGTAGAGTTAGATTCATGGTTTACATTGGAAGTACTTTCAGTAGAGTTAGATTCATAGTTTACATTGGAAGTACTTTCAGTAGAGTTAGATTCATAGTTTACATTGGAAGTACTTTCAGTAGAGTTAGATTCATGGTTTACATCGGAAGTACTTTCAGTAGAGTTAGATTCATGGTTTACATCGGAAGTACTTTCAGTAGAGTTAGATTCATAGTTTACATTGGAAGTACTTTCAGTAGAGTTAGATTCATAGTTTACATTGGAAGTACTTTCAGTAGAGTTAGATTCATGGTTTACATTGGAAGTACTTTCAGTAGAGTTAGATTCATGGTTTACGTCAGAAGTACTTTCAGTAGAGTTAGATTCATGGTTTACATTGGAAGTACTTTCAGTAGAGTTAGATTCATGGTTTACGTCAGAAGTACTTTCAGTAGAGTTAGATTCATGGTTTACATTGGAAGTACTTTCAGTAGAGTTAGATTCATAGTTTACATTGGAAGTACTTTCAGTAGAGTTAGATTCATAGTTTACATTGGAAGTACTTTCAGTAGAGTTATATTCATGGTTTACATTGGAAGTACTTTCAGTAGAGTTAGATTCATAGTTTACATTGGAAGTACTTTCAGTAGAGTTAGATTCATAGTTTACATTGGAAGTACTTTCAGTAGAGTTAGATTCATAGTTTACATCGGAAGTACTTTCAGTAGAGTTAGATTCATAGTTTACATTGGAAGTACTTTCAGTAGAGTTAGATTCATGGTTACATCGGAAGTACTTTCTTCCTTGAAACCGTTGCCACCCACTTCATTATCTGCCTTGTTATTCTTTAATCATTTGTTCTCAAAGTATGCCCAGAAAAAAACCCTCAATCTTCTCTTACTTCTAACAGTTGTTACTAGTGTTGACCAGACATTTCTATGATTTCATTCCTGAACTAGTCACATCTTTCATCATTATCAAGTAGATTGTCCCTTCCAGAACTTAGCTCCCATGACAGCAGTCCTAAAAAACTCTCTGTTCTGTGCAGGTTGACCGGCGTCAACAGCTACCATTCCCAGATCGCCAATGACATCTTGCATCCATCATCTTCTAGGTCTTCCTCTTATTCTTCTTCCAGGCACCATTCCTTCCAAAATTATCTTCTCTAGGCACTCATGTCGTTTGATGAGTCCGAAATATTTAATTTTCCTGTATGCTAGACTCTTTTAGCCAATTCTCATTAATATCAAACTGTTACAGAACAGAAGCATTTGTTCTTTTCTCTGTCCATGATATTCTAAGTTCTCTTCTGTAGCATTTGTTCTTTTCTCTGTCCATGATATTCTAAGTTCTCTTCTGTATCATTTTACATTCCATTAATTTTCGCAGACATCTATTTTCAAATGCATATACATCAGTATTGGTAACAATATTTACATTTCCTTCCTTTCTTTCTTCTTGATAGAACTGTTTATTAATGTTCATTAATTGTCTGAAAGCGTGTGTTATCCTGCTCCTTTACCCGTAAGTGTGTTTTTACTAATCTTATTTCTAAAAGCTAATACGATATCATCTACTTTACAGCAATATAAAAACAGATATTTACCACACAATGACAAGAAGGATACACCAGTTATAATAATAATAGATCTTACAATGTGAGCGATGTAACCAAGATAGCATTAAAAACTCGGATCTGTATGTGTGTATATATTAAAAATCTGTTCGTATACCAAGATAGCATTAAAAACTCGGATTTGTATGTGTGTATATATTAAAAATCTGTTCGTATTATACGAAACCTGAACTTTATGAAAAGAAAACCTGTGCAACCTGGGAGTTTTAAATAGGCCAGATATTTATCAAACGAAGCCTCCTCAATTGTGCTCTCCCTTATGTGCGTAGAACGAAAGGATTTTTCTCTCGGCGGCCATATTGTGACCTAGAAATGCCTGCCTGTGTGTGGTCCTGTACTATTATTGGAATGCGAGCAAGGGCACTGAATTGGGAAAACATGGAGGGGAAAAACACATGGTTGTATGTCTTATCTAGAGTTTGCCGACGTACAAATGTGGCTACTTTACTTTGTGTATGTGTATATATATATATATATATATATATATATATATATATATATATATATATATATATTCATTATAATGAAGGGCGATTTATATAACTTCAAGATATTAATCTTTTCACCAATCCTGTTTTACCTCACAGTGTCAGGATAAGAGATTTCTAGAAAGAGTCCTTGTAATTGTGTGCGCTTCATAGTGCCTTTCGCCGCCTCTGTTATCTCTGAGGTCCACTTTTTGAGTGGCCGGACTTTTGCTTTGTGTCCATTGTATCGGAGCAATATATCATTAAATTTCGGAGTTCAAAGCCAGATTTTGCCAACATTCACGGTATTCTCTGCCGTTTGGCTGAGATCATAGTCTAGTACAAGTTGATCGAGGTCATAGTCTAGTACAAGTTGATCGAGGTCATAGTCTAGTACAAGTTGATCGAGATCATAGTCTAGTACAAGTTGATCGAGATCATAGTCTAGTACAAGTTGATCGAGGTCAAAGTCTAGTACAAGTTGATCGAGGTCAAAGGGTGGGAGCATTCAAAAAACGTCAAATGACACAATAAAACACGGTAAAACAAGCTACAAGCAGCTCTCATTCGAAATAATGAAGACGCTCGGAGTTACATGCTCAATCGTTACTGTGTTCACTAGTTATGGCCGCCCGAGTGGTTGCCAGGGCCCACATTTGGGGTGTAAAGAATAGAACCACTGTTACCTGCCATGCATGTCGTAAGAGGCGTCTAAGGAGGTTTGGATGAAATAGGATACACGTGTCCTAAATGTGTAGAAGTCTATGCGTTTAAGGGCCCACCAAACCAATGTGCAACGTATACACGTTCTTGGCAAAGGTCAAATAATATCACAAAGAGTAATTAAAATTGGTCGTAAAGAACGAACGCAAAGAAGAAGAAGAAGAAGAGACTAGTTCTGACACTTCCGAGTAGATCAAAAACAAATACTCGGTATGTACGCAGTTGGACTACATGAGAACTTAGTCCCCCACCTCAGGCGCCTTTTACGACGAGCCTTGTAGGTCGCAGTGTTACTATTTTTTTGGTGCTCCCCTAGCGATCCCAGGCCACACATTTAAAACTTGAGCAAGACATGTTAGTATTGAAAGCCAATACTATTTTTGTTTTTTTTGCGAACCAGTTAAAAAGGTCAAATTTTCACACTTTTCTTACGAAGCGACTAGGAGGCACTCTTGAGATTGGAGGAATTTGGTGTCAAGTCTGGCATCGAGCCTGCAGGGGATCAAGTCAGGACGGATGAGATGTGTATAACGGTTGTTGTGTTAGAAGAACTATTATTGTACATATCAATCGCTACCGAACACGAAATCTTTAGATCTATTCTTCCGTCCCTTCGTTCGCTTGAAATATTGTCTATATATTCAACGTTGTCTTTTGTATGGGGTTATCTCATTTCGACCATCAACGAAGTGGGTGAACTGGCAAGAGACAGAGTGAATTTCAGATGTGCTGCAAAGAGAGCAACGTCCTATAAAGGATACGCACCTTGATGATGATGTCTCATTTCGAGGTAAAGGGGCCCGGCACTGCACCTTCCTGAGTGTCTGTCACAGGGCGAGCACCACAGCGTTTTTGTGTGTTTTTGTGTGTTTTTTACCAATCCAGAAGCACTTGAGCGTTCAGCACTTTGGCTCGGTGCCATGGACATCGTAACCCTTCGGTTCGGTGCCACGAACATTGTGAATCTGGTGAACCTGTGGTTTTTCTGCCAGCCCGCGGAATTGAACCCGCACTCACAGGGGCTTGTCACCCGTAGTCCAACGCGCTACGAACATGCTGGGCAGGCGGGCACCATAGCGTTTAGAATATATAGACACACTCATGCGTTAGTGCGAGGCAACCTGATTGCTATCTTAGCTGGTTGCCTCCAGCTTCAGCACTCTTTTCTCTGCAACCAACTGTGGTCTAACTCGAAGACTAGGAAAGTTGTAATAGAAGTAGGAGATAGATCAGAAAAGATGCCCTCCCAAGACAGAGGAGGACTGCCCATAGCTCGCCTGTGTGATGACGGGGTTGCAAGGGAAGCAAAGAGTAGTACCACTGCCACCTACAATGCATGTCGTAAGAGGTGACTGATGTAGGCCCTAGGGATGCTATCTACCCTAGTAAATAAAAAGCAGCGCATAAATCGGATGTGCTGGCCTACTTGTAGGCGCATAACTGGCACAACGTACAATCGCTCTTGAGCGCAGATCATATACAAATCACAGAGGGGTTGACAAGTGGTCGATATGGAGCGTGCGAAGAAGAAAAGAAGAACCCAGAGCTGGGGATTGAGTTGGTTCTGCACTGTCACCTTATAGGGCCTCCATCTGCTCTTGTATACTGCCAGAAAACTGCCAGGTATAAAATACTTCCTTTTTGTGTGAGACATTGACATGTTTATATTTACCGTCTCCACATTCTTTTTTTCCCCTCATTTATCATATACTCTACTACTTTCTTCTTACATGTTCTTCTTTTTCTCTTCTGTCTCATCTCACTGTGTGTCCGCATTCCACACTGTCACTACTGAATGCTATGTAGTTAGTCGATATGGGGTGATCCAGGAGGAATGCCATGTCGTTAGTCGATATGGGGTGACCAACAAACAATACTGGTTCGGTAGGTAAAACAATTTGATTTTTAGGTCTAAATGTTTATAGATAGGGGATCCAGCCTTTAGAGAACACTTCCGTGATTTATAGACTCCCCAAGCAAAGTTAAACCACTCTTTTGATCTGTATCGCCCGAGTGGTTACCGGGGTAAATTTGGGGTGTAAAGAATAGAACCACTGTTACCTGCCACGCATGTCGTAAGAGGCGACTAAGGAGGTTTGGATGAAATCGGATGCATGTGTCCGCTAGGGAATGCTAACCCGAAACAAATGCTTGCAGAAAACGAATGCACCAGGCCATAAGGCGCATAACATGGTGCAACGACCCTCACAATGAGGAATGGGATAACGGATTCTACGGCCGCCAATCTGCCTCGGAGATTTCGCTACGCAGTAAGAATGTCAGACCCACCATCACGATGGTGGCCAAAACTTACTGCTGGAAGAGGTCGGCACAAACGGGAAGCAGAAATCATAGGAATTATATCCTACAGAACTGCCCTCAGTGTGCAGACTTAGAAGAAAGAGGTCGCTCACTTACACTAGCGTCCAAGACAAACTGTATGGCGTGGCTGATAATCTGAGGCAGATGGCTGCCTTTATTAGAGAATCCGAAATCCCAATCTAGTGATAACGCAGAAGAAGAATGATCTGTATGTGATCTGAGCTTAAGAGTTGTGCCAGCTATGCGCCTACAAGTAGGGCCAGCACATCCAATAACAGTTGACAGAAGCCTGTCATTTAAGTCATGTTGAGAACGTAATCCTAAAGGTAAGACAAGGGCTAACCGCTCTCAAAGTTATGGCGGAGGCGGATATTGAACAACGCTGGAGTGCAAAGTAACGAGCGTGCTGATTTTCTTGCAAACAATGCCCCGACTCAAACGGGCAGAAGTATAGACAGAGCCGATATCATCAATGCGGTACGCTCTCAATTATGTGACAAGGGCACGTCTCAGACACTGGAACGAGTTCGAGAATTAGGCGTTAAGTTTGGACATGCCAGACAGTGTCGTCTTCGTGGTAGAGAGAAGATATAGTAATCAACTTCTCATGGGTACTGTGAGCAAATAGACTTTGGAATGGCTGCTGCAGCGGAGGACAGAGCACGAATGGGAATGCCCAATGTGCCATGACGTCGATTGCATAACATAACATTTCATCTAATGTCTGCTTTTTATTTACTAGGGTAGCTTTCCAAGGCCCCGACCTCAGTCAACACCACTTCAACACAGTCTTTTAGTTTAGTTGAGTTTATTCGTCGGATCACCATCACTGCACGTCGAACAAATTAGTCCATAAGTGCTCCGATTTCTCCCTCAGTATGTCCATCAGCGTGTGGCGACTAACGACACCGGTTCTTTGTTGGTTTACAATTCTTCTTTGTCT
This sequence comes from Arion vulgaris, assembly GCA_020796225.1. Lineage (NCBI taxonomy): Eukaryota > Metazoa > Mollusca > Gastropoda > Stylommatophora > Arionidae > Arion > Arion vulgaris. The sequence goes on from CM036769.1 coordinate 2,799,515, forward strand.
GCCAGCATAGCGTTCTTGTCGAGCTACACCACACTTAACTTTGAGTTCTTGCAGTCTGGTTAGTGTTGTAGATTCATCGCTATTACTTGAACCATGTACACGTTCTCTCTCTCTCTCTCTCTCTCTCTCTCTTATGGAATTTATAATACTGTGTATAACATTGTCCAATAATCTGCCAAAATGATTACTGACCACCCCATAATGAGAATCCTGTTGCAGCGGTCAAAATCTGCCTTCCTACTTAGTGAGCCAATGGAAGCAACTACAATTTCCAAAGACTGGTGACCTGGCCAAAATACACCCCCAAAATGTCAACTAACAAAGCAAAAGGCTCACCTAACATCCAAATAAACAATGAAGAACTCCAACGTGTAGAGAGCTACGAATATCTGGGCTCAATAATTAACAATAACGGTGACTGCTCCAAAGAGATCTCAAGAAGATTGGCAATGGCAATCAAGAAGTTAAACACAATGAAAAACATGTGGCAAAGCACCAACAAAATATTAAAATTAAAAATATTGAGAGCATGCATTTTCCCAGTGGCTACTTATGGTAGTGGGTCAGCACACTAGTGTGATGACCCCTACTTTAAGGCGCATAGCAAGGAAGCCAAAATGATATGGTGTGCCAGGGATTGGTAGTACCTCTGTAACGAAGCTGTCATGCCCGTTTAAGGGCAGATTTCTGAACATTTGACCAAACCTGTCATTCAGCTCTCACCTGTTGCTCATAGCAGCTGTCAGCATGCGGCAGTAGCCATCATATGGGCAATGGCTTTGACAGGCCAACCAAACCAGGCTGAGGGTAGCCGGATGGTTAACAACCAATTGGTGAAATAGGTCTTGCCTACCTTGCATGTAAAGACTGGACTCGACAGAGGGTGCGGAAGAAACCACTCTAGTGGCTCAACGGACACAACGGCGAGTACCAGCAAAGCGCTGTGAAGCGTACTGAGCACGGTGAGGCACGTAGTACACCCTGGTCATCCACTGCACCTGAATCCTCCACCAGTCGTCTCGACTTGTCTTGCCACTGGATCTTGATGGAAACAGGAGAGAGAGTGAGGTCGACGTTTAGCGCAACTCTTCCTCACTTTAATCAAACTTGCTGCGCTAGTCACTGATTCACCCTTCAAGGCACGCATCGGACTGACAAGTCACCTACGTGTCCATTGATTGATATTACATTTTGTTTGTTGGATGAAGTAACTATGTGGTTATAATCATATTTGATTGACGAACATTATTATTATTACTTATGGTTGCGAATCATGGACTATTACACAAGAAACAAGAATGAAAATCCAGTCCTTCGAAACTAAATGCTACAGAAAGATTCTACGAATACCATGGACAGAAAAAGGAAGAACACTGATGTCCTGATGAAAGAACTGAATGTTAAAGACAATTGGCTGATAAACAACATACTATACAGAAAAATTACATACTTTGGTAACATCAAGCGTCACGATGGCCTGGAAAGAACAATATTAGAGGGCAGGATCACAGGACGCAGAGGCAGACCAAGAAGAAGATGGCTACAAGATATTAAAGAAACCATGAACATGACCATCGACGAAGTGGGTGAACTGGCTAGAGACAGAGTGAATTTCAGATGTGCTGCAAAGAGAGCAACGTCCTATAAAGGATACGCACCTTGATGATGGTGACCTGGCCATTACTTGCTCTCCAAGGTTGCACTGAGGAAACTATTCGCCCGCCCTCCCGCCCGCACATACCTCCGTTCTATAACCGTCCAGCCCTGTATGTCAAAGTGCAACCCCCCTCTTCCTATTGTTGTGGGAGGGCTGACCTCTGACCCCGATCAGCTCAGTACACTTTTCTGTCAATGAAAATTGTAAGTATGTTCTCAGTGCATTCTGTTTGTGTGTTTGTATAGAGAACTACTACCAGAGAGCTACAGTACATTATGTTTGTGTTTGTATAGAGAACTGCTACCAGAGAGCTACAGTAGATACAGGAGCACTGTGTAACCTCTTTGAGATTAGATCTAGTTCAGAAAGAAAGAGTTTTGTGTTCCTTTCAGATTTCAGTGGCTGAGACCGCCCGCGTGTTGCCTTGACTCGCAAGGGGAGCAAAGATTAGTAACATTGTGACCTACAAGGTATGATTGTAAGAGGCGATTGAGGTAGGGACTTAGTGAAGCTACCCTAGTCTTCTTCTTTGCGTTCGTTCTTTACGACCAATTTTAATCCCTCTTTGTGATATGTTTGATCTTTGCCAAGAACGTGTATACGTTGCACATTGGTTTGGTAGGCCCCTAAACGCATAGACTTCTACATGTTTAGGACATGTGCATCTGATTTCAGCCAAACCTTCTTAGTCGCCTCTTACGACATGCGTGGTAGGTAACAGTGGTTCTATTCTTTACACCCCAAATTTCGGCCCCGGTAACCACTCGGGCGCTACCCCAGTAAATTAAAAGCTTCACGGAAATCGGATGTGCTGGACTAATACTAATAGCCGTCCATCGCAAGCGATGATGACAACAATCTCAGACGTGTACTGTTGCAACTCTCTGGTGTGTGCGGAGGTGACTGTAGAGTCCAATCCTAGAACAGAATCCCCGACCACAGGTGGGGCATACATGATCAAGGTTAGACATGTGCGTGTTGTGTGCTCTGTCTTTTCGCGCTGCTCGTTTTCTCTGTGACTCAACAATACGATGATTCTCAGCTATTCGGGTTCCTCTTTTGTTGTTACAGCGCCACATTTGGTGATCTTGCGCAAGGGATTCCCAGCACGTATTGTCTATATCGAAGCATTTCAGAGACACTTTAAGAGTGTCTTTAAAGCGTTTTTCTGTCCACCAGCTAAACGTCTGCCCCTTCAAGCTCGCCATACATCAACTGTTTTGGGATGCGTTTATCAGGCATTCGAGCAACGTGACCGACCCATCTCAGTTGGGCCTTCTGCAACAGGGTGTTGACGCTTGGGATATTTGCTCTTGTGAGGACTTCGCTGTCTGGAATTTTGTCCTGCCAGTTTATTTTTAGTATTCTGCGTAGACAGCTTGTGTGGAAATGGTTTAATTTTCTTCCGTGTCTGCTATACACTGTCCATGTCTCGCTTGCGTACAGCAGCGTGGTTAGCACTATGGCCTGGTAAACTTTCAGCTTTGTGACTATGCTTATCCCCTTCCGTTCCCACACAGTGACACGTAACCTTCCGAACGCAGCACTGGCATTGGATATCCTATTGTGGACCTCAGAATCTATGTTTGCCGATCTGGATAAGAGGCTGCCAAGATAAGCAAAGTTGTCCGTTGACTGGAGACGCTGGTGTTTAATGTTGATGACTGGATCGTAATACTGTTCTCTAGGGGCGGGCTGGAACATGACCTCTGTTTTTTTGGGGTTAATGGTGAGGCCAAACCTATCACAGGCCATTGAGAACTTGTCCATGTAAGTCTGCATTTCTTCCTCAGAGTTGGTAGCGAGGGCACAGTCATCAGCAAACAACAGGTTTGAGATAGTTGATTCTTTTACCTTGGTGGAGGATTTTAACCTCCGAAGATTGAATAGGTTACCGTCTGTCCTGTATCTAATCTTTACCCCATGTTCGTCGCCTTCCCAAAAGACATCCGTGAGCATGGCAGCAAACATCATGCTGGACTACTAGTAGGCGCATAACTGACACAACGTACAATCGCTCTTAGGCTCAGATAACATACAAATCACAAAGAGTGGTCGATATGGAGCGTTCGAAGAAGAAAAGGAATAATGTATGTGAGATTTAGTTATAATTTCTATCGGAGACGGACGATAACACGTCGAATCTGTGTTCAAGTTCAGCATGCTAAAGAACCCAGGGTAGTTGAAAAACGATAAAAGTATGCTGCAAAGCCGCTGCCCAGGCAAAATTCATTAACAATAATATACAATTTTCACCATCTTAAAATGACATAAGGGACCCTCGTTGTTGTTATGAAGTTCATGTAACTGTTTTTACTGTCTGTAGTACCGCTTTTAGGACGGTGTAGGACAGGTGGGACGAGATCCGGAGGAATATAAATGCCGCTTCCCACACATACTAAACACATGCTCTCTCTCTCTCCCACACGCACTTAACGCCTCTGTCTCTCTCTCTCTCCCACACGCACTAAACGCCTCTGTCTCTCTCTCCCACACGCACTAAACGCCTCTGTCTCTCTCTCCCACACGCAATCATTTCTATTAACCATTGTTCATGGACAATCAAGATAACAACCTCCCCCTCCCACACACATTTCTTCCATCCTTGACATTCAAAATATAAATATTTTTAAAAAAAGCTTGATATAGATTAACAAAGAGAACACAAACCCGAACCACAACAACAAGAAGAAATAGACGAATGCGGCGAAGGTGTGACATATAAAACATATACAACATTGTTGTCTCAAATCTGAAAGAGATATCATTGTACTGAGAAGGTTAATGAATCTTGCCATGAACGAGAGAAGAGTGAACAAAAGAAAGCTGGTGGGTGGACACCCCTACCTCTCTTCTTCTATTCTTCCCTTGGGATGAGATATTGTGGGGGTGGGGGAATCCCCAGTACTGAATGTGAGAATTTCATCAACACTTCAAATCGAGGCCGACAGCGAGTATCAAGTTCAAGGTCGGAAACCTTATATACACAACTTTTTTTATTTTCACGACCTATTTTTTTGGCAACTCTTTCTCTGCTTATTTTTCATCGCTTCTCTCACTCCTTTCTGGAATTCTTCTCTTGTCAGGTTGTGTTATTATCTCTTCATAATAAGAGATATGATTGATTCTTCATCTACTTGCTCATTAGGGAGTCTCAATGGCGAAACGGTTAAAGCGTTTGTATGTCGTTCTGAAGGTTGGGTGTTTGAATCTGGACCCAGTGCACGGGTGCAATTTTTTTCATATTTCTAGGATTGTTGCTGGAGCTACGGAGTGTGTCTTCTTTTTCGAGCGCTTCATATCGACCACTTGTTAACCACTCTGTGTGATTTGCATGTGATCTGAGCCTAAGAGCGATTGTACGTTGAGCCAGTTATGCGCCTAGAAGTAGGTCAGTACATCCGATTTCTGCGATGCTTTTTATCTACTATGATAGCTTCCCTAGACCCCTGCCTCAGTCGCCTCTTATGACATGCCTTGTAGGTCGCAGTGTTGCTATTATTTGCTCCCCTTGCGAGCCCCGTGAACAGACAGGGCGGACTGTATCAGAGTAACATTCCTCCATGAAGCAAGTCTGTTGGTAATCTGCTTATGTGGTTGAACCATTTAATTTGTTGTTTCTTGATGAAGTTCAGTATCGATGATGTACCCACTTTTGTCTTGATGTTTTCATTTCTAAACCGGTCTCTTCTTGTTACTCCCAGCATTCTGCGTAGACACTTCCTCTCTGTTGTGACTACAATTTTCTTCTATCGTTTGATGTCAGTGTCCAGGTTATCACTGAATGAATAATATTGGGATAACAAGTGTTTTATAATGTTGTTTTAGCTTTGAACACACTATGCGTGAACTCACTACCAATCTTTCTTTTCTTTCTTTCTCGAATCCTGTATGCCTCACAGCGTCAGGTCAGGAAGAGATTTCTAAAACGGGCCCTAGTATGCGCTTCGTAGATAGTCTCTTTCGTCGCCTCTGTTATCTCTGAGGTCCATCTTTTGCGTGGCCGGCCTTTTGCTTTGTACCCATTGTATCGGAGCAGCATTGCTCTTTGGGGTGCACTGTCTGATGGTAATCTGCTTACGTGACCGAACCATTTAATTTGTTGTTTCTTGATGAAGTCTAGTACTGATGTTGTACCCACTTTTTCCTGATGTCTTCATTTCTCAACCGGTCTCTTCTTGTTACACCCAGCATTCTGCGTAGACACTTCATCTCTGTTGTGACTAGTTTTCTTCTATCGTTTGTTGTCAGCGTCCAGGTTTGGCACTGGTAACATAATGTCACTACCAATGACACTGCGAAAACGAGTACTCCAATGCTATATTGAACCAATTCTTATGTATGGCAGCGAATCATGGACACTGAACAAACAATCAATACGATCATTGGAAGCCACAGAGATGTGGTTTTACAGAAGAATGTTGAGAATTCCATGGACAGCAAAGAAAACAAACGTGGAGGTTTTAAATCAGGTCTGCACACAAAGAAACCTTATCAAAAGAATAAGAATCCGACAATCAAGGTTCTTCGGGCATATAATGCGAAGAGAAGGTTTAGAACATTTGGTGACTACAGGTAAAATTCAGGGAAGGAGAGATCGCGGAAGACAGAGGGAGAAGATGTTGGATGGTCTGACATCATGGTTCGACAAAATATCGACGTCAGAACTGATCACATGCACCAAGCAAAGAGAGTTGTGGAGAGACATGATCGCCTACGCCGGCAGGCATGGCACTTGATTGATTGAACCAACATATGCACACAGCAAGAATAACATATGTACATAGAAAGATTAACATGTACATAGAAAGATTAACGTAAAAAGGGGTTTTCAAGCCGAAGGATTGACTTCATGCAAGAACCACTGTTGTCTGCAGCGCATGTCGTCAGAGGCAACTAAGGAGGTTTGGATGAAATCGGATGCACGTGTCCTAAATGTGTAAAGTCTATGCATTTAGGGGCCTACCAAACCAATGTGCAACGTATACACATTCTCGGCAAAGATCAAACATATCACAAAGAGTGATTAAAATTATTTGTAAAGAACGAACGCAAAGAAGGAGGATGATTGCACCAGGTTTTACCCCATATAACTCGGTCCCTCTCCACAGAAATGACACGCCAGCTGACGAAAGTATTGCACAAAACACAAACTCTTGTAGCTCCAGCAACAATCCTAGAAGTCTGGAAAAAAAATGCACTAGTGAACAGAACGGCGCGGTCTGGATTCGAACCCACGACCTTCGACTCGCAAGGCACAAGCTTAACCACTTAGCCACAGAGACGCCTAAGAAAAACGCATACACATAGAAAAACCAACATAAACACATAAAAAATATCCAAATAAACAGGTAAAAAGACCCCCCATAAACACGCCTAAATACCGAAACGTTAAAAAAAAAAACCAAGCACGGACATACACTTGAAGCATATTTAAACCGTGATAATCTCACCTGTGGTAGACAAATGTCGCCCACCTGCACGCCATAAAGTTCTACCTTCTAGCAACATAAATCTGCCGTGTTCTACCGCACTTAAACTCACCTGGAGAGCGTTTCTTTGCTTACTTGGTACCCATGTCAAAGAGCTGTCAAAATGACTTTAATTGTGTTGTATTTCTGTTAAATATTAACATAACTTTTTTAATACTGGCATTTTTGTGGAGATGTCCCCCCAGAAATAAATAAATAGGTACATAAAATACTGTGTTTACAGTAAATACTTGGATGTGATAGCCAAGTAAAAAGGAGCAATGTTCAACACAATCTTTCTTCCAACATTATGATGCTATCAGTGCCAAACCTGGACACCGACATCAAATGATAGAAGAAAACTAGTCACGATAGAGATGAAGTGTCTACGCAGAATGCTGGGAGTAATAAGAAGAGACTGGTTGAGAAATGAAGACATCAGGAAAAAGTGGGTGCAACATCAGTACTAAACTTCATCAAGAAACAACAAATTAAATGTTTCGGTCACATAAGAAGATTATCAACAGACAGTGCACCTCAAAGAGCAATGTTACTCCGATACAATGGTTACAAAGCAAAAAACCAGCGACGCATAATGTGAACCTCAGAGATAACAGAGGCGACGAAAGACACTATTTATGAAGTGCACACAAGGACTCGTTCTAGAAATCTCTTCTTATCCTGACGCTGTAAGGCAAAACATGGTTGGAGAAAAGAAAGAAAGGCTTGGATGTATACATTAACTCGTAACATGTTTACGGTAAATATCTGAATGTGTGGATATCACAGAATGCTTTACTATAACTACGCACATATCCTAAAATGAGAACAATGAGGTTTTTTTTGCAAGAACCCCAGAGGAAGAAGCAACGAATAGGATCAACAAATAAACAATGTGCAGGTATTAAGAGCTTCCGAAAAAACAAATAGACAAATACAGCATTCGAACCACTTACCCTCATTTCTTACGACACCCATCGCCTAGCCTAGCAATACGAGCGTCCTTACGACACCCATCGCCTAGCCTAGCAATACGAGCGTCCTTACGAACACAACCAGCGAGCCATTCTAATAAAAATGATTCACGGTGGAGTGTCTTTCTCAAACGCTTCGTTATAACTAGACACAGAATAATCAGGTAAGGTTCGATCGAACAGTATTTGCACAAACACATGCTATAAGCTTATTGTGCTTGTATATATATTTGAGACAAGACAATATCATACATACACACATGTATACACATATAACAAACATGCATACATCATTCAAAGTAGCTTCAAATTTATTCTAAGATGAGAAATCTTTCCTATCTTCTTCTTTCTTAGTTTTCTCTAATCCTGTGTTGTCTCACAGAGTCAGGATATGGCCTCCGATAACATGCAGCCGGCAGGCTCAGGTAAAAATGATAGGAAATAAGACCACAACCGTCACGTGACCTCGCATTCCAGTATTGTTGTATAAAGATGAATTTATTTTAAAAACAATACAATATGCTAAATCAAGGTTATATTATGTAACAAGTTAAGTTTAACAATAAGGAATATCAATATTATTAATATTCTTCATCAATAAATAACCTTGGACTCATAGAATTGAGTAAAATTGCAAAAAATCATGCAGTGTTCTATCAAACGTATACAAAATCCAGTCCCCAAATCTAAACTAGGTCAGGGTTTCCCCGGTCAGTTATGTGGCCCAATTTAGAGTTGCTGTGGGTAAGATTACGAGCCAGTAATTCAAGAAAAAGAACTAAGCAGATACCAGTGGATAAAGAGCAAAGGAAGAGACGCTGACGAGGGATAGAACATACACTGAGAAAACCAACTGGAAGAATTGCAAGACAGGCCCTGTTTTTGAACCTGCAGGGAAAGTGGAATATTGGAAGGCCTAGATTTACCTGGAGAAGGATAAGATTAAAAGGATAGGTAAAACACGGAAAGAATTGGAAGGGATGGCAGGAGAGAGGAAGAGCTGGAAGAAGTTTACAGTGTTCTATCACACATATACAAAAACCAGCCTCCATTAAACAGGAATTTCCGATTTCCCGTCTGAGTTAGTCGGACTCGATTTATAGAACGAGCTTTTGTGTGCTCTTCATAGACAGTATTTTACGTTGCCTCTATTATTTATACGGTACACCTTTTGCTTGGACGGTGTTTTGCTTTGTATCCACTGTATCGAAGTAGCATTGCTCTTTGAGGGGAACTGTCTGTTGATAATCTGTTTATGTAGTCGAATCATTTAATTTGTTATTTCTTGATGAAGTTCATTCACTTTTTTCCTGATGCTTTCATTTTTAAACCAGTCTCTTCTTGAGACTTCCAGCATTCTGCATAGACAGTTCATCTCTGTTGTGATTAGTTTTCTTCTATCATTTGATGTCAGTTTCCAGGTCTGAATAATAGTGACAAAATAGTAGCTAAAATAACAATCCCCCATAAAACGGAGACCCAGTCAGAACAGGAGTTGTATATTTTTTAATTACTCGTAAAAAACCCAACTAACAAACATATCGCTCTTAGGTTCAAATCCAATACAAATCACTCAGAGTGGTTAACAAGTGGTCGATGTGGAGCGTTCGAAGAAGTATGTGATCTGAGCAAAAAAGCGATTGTGCGTTGTGCCAGTTATGCGCCTACAAGTAGGCCAGCAGTCTGATTTCTGCAACGCTTTTTATTTATTAGGATAGGTTTCCTAGTCTCCTACCACAGTCGCCTCTCACGACATGCCTTGTAGGTCGCAGTGTTACTATTCTTTGCCACCCTTGTGAGCCCCAGCACCACATGGCCAACTACAATTACATAAATATCCGTACAGAAATCTGACTAAAATTAACTGAATGAATGCACGGTAAACCTTCATTATAATGCACAGATGTCCTTGAATCTTTATATTTTTAGCAGATATTTTCACATTCGTTCGTTTGTTGGCGTGAGACTGATATTTCTATCATGTGATTATTTGTTACAGAATGTATAATTGTGCTTGTGATTGTAGTGAGTGCATTATACATTGTAGTCAGAGTTAAATATACATAGAATGGGAGGGAGCGAGCGAGTCTTTGTGGCTGAGTGGTTAAGGCATTGGCTTTTCGTCCCGAAGGATGTGGATTCGAATCCGGAGCACGCCGTTCTATTCACAAGTGTAATTGTTAGACTCCTAGGTGCCCCGAGTGGTTACCGGGACCCAAATTTGGGGTGTTAAGAATAGAACCACTGTTACCTGCCACGCATGTCGTAAGAGGCGACAAAGGAGGTTTGGCTGAAATCGGATGCACGTGTCCTAAGCGTGTAGAAGTATATGCGTTTAGGGGCCTACCAATGTGCAACGTATACACGTTCTTGGCAAAGATCAAACATATCACAAAGAGTAATTAAAATTGGTCGTAAAGAACGAACGCAAAGAAGAAGAAGAAGAGACTCCTAGGATTGTTGCCCGAGATACGGGTTTGTGATTTGTACAATATTCTCGGCAAATGCCGGGCTATTTATGCGAAGAGGGACCTTGCCGTGGGGTTAAACCCGGTGCTATGAAGAAAGTCCTTTTCGTTAGACATAAAACAGGAGACCCAGTCAGAACAAGAGTTGTATTTTGTTAAATTACTCTGTAAAAAACCCAACAAACAAACATATATATAAATATATAAAACCAAGCCACGACGGTACTGCTTCTTCTTCTTTTGTCTTCACACTGCTATCGGGTTGTTACCCAATGTCGTGGTGTTGTTTTTGTCTTGCGCTGTTATGGTAGCTTGGGTGATTGTTATTTTTGCTCAGGATTCTTCTATGCCATTGACCATCTTTTTCGTGGTCTTCCTCTCGCCTTCTTTCCTGATGTTCTGTCGTAGAAGACTCTGCCTACTGTGGAATTTGCTTGCATTTTTATCCTTTCGCTGCTACATACTTTCCGAAGACGGATCTAAAAATAGCCACTCTTTGTTTCTAGGTCACAAACGTGAATGAACGCCTACATCAGTGACAGTAGAAATGTATAACGTGTTAACACGTCTTAGGCAGTAAATGGGGGAAACGTATATACACGTCCTTAGCAGTTAAAGGGTTAAGTGGCCGATCCACTTCATTCTTTGTTTCTCAATGTAACTCAAGCTATGTAAACACGTCGTCACTTACTATAAGTAAAGGGCTAATTAGTCATTCTATCTGACTGAACCACTAACTCTTGTCCACAGAAGGAGGTCGTCTCGAGAATGAACTGAACTACGTCAAGGAGACAATTGGTGAGGGATCAGGCACCAGCTTTGAGCTAATTATACAGACACCTAAAAAGGGAATCAGTCTCCTTAACATCGATTCTGTCAATCTCCACTATCATGCTGTGCTGGCGGCTACCAAGATTAAAATTGATATTGATGGCCTGTAAGTATCTTATGTGTTTCTCACTATTGTTCTGTCAATCTCCACTATCATGCTGTGCTGGCGGCTACCAAGATTAAAATTGATATTGATGGCCTGTAAGTATCTTATGTGTTTCTCACTATTGTTCTGTCAATCTCCACTATCATGCTGTGCTGGCGGCTACCAAGATTAAAATTGATATTGATGGCCTGTAAGTATCTTATGTGTTTCTCACTATTGTAACCATACTTGTGCAATTCTTTTCGGTATCGTTAATTGCATTTCTGTTTTCCTTTTTCACGTTTCTTATTTTCTCTCTGTCGTTAATCTCGTTTCTTATTTTCTCTCTGTCGTTAATCTCGTTTCTTATTTTCTCTCTGTTGCTAATCTCGTTTCTTATTTTCTCTCTGTCGTTAATTTCGTTTCTTATTTTCTCTCTGTCGTTAATCACGTTTCTTATTTTCTCTCTGTCGTTTATCACATTTCTTATTTTCTCTGTCGTTTATCTCGTTTCTTATTTTCTCTGTCGTTTATCACGTTTCTTATTTTCTCTGTCGTTTATCACGTTTCTTATTTTCTCTGTCGTTTATCACGTTTCTTATTTTCTCTGTCGTTTATCACGTTTCTTATTTTCTCTGTCGTTTATCACGTTTCTTATTTTCTCTGTCGTTTATCACGTTTCTTATTTTCTCTGTCGTTTATCACGTTTCTTATTTTCTCTCTGTCGTTAATCTCGTTTCTTATTTTCTCTGTCGTTTATCTCGTTTCTTATTTTCTCTCTGTCGTTTATCTCGTTTCTTATATTCTCTCTGTTGTTAATCGCGGATTTTTTTTCTCTGTCGTTTAATCCAGTTTTCGTCTGTTTTCTCTTTCGTTAAATCATCCACGACCTTCAGAAAGTAAGAAAAAACTGGTTAACCACTTTGCTACAGAGACATCCCCCCTTCCCCACCTAATTACCAATTATAACCACTTTGCTACAGAGACATCCCTTTTCCCCACCTAATTACCAATTATAACCACTTTGCTACAGAGACATCCCTCTTCCATACCTAATTACCAATTATAACCACTTTGCTACAGAGACATCCCTCTTCCCCACCTAATTACCAATTATAACTCCGCAACCATCACACAACACAGTCCTCACACAACAAGCAGCCCTCACACAACTCAACCTTCACACAACCCTCACACACGCAGTCCTAACACAACCCTCTCACAGCCCTCACACACGCAGTCCTCACACATCCCTCACACAACACGCAGTCCTCACACAACATGCAACCCACACACAACCTTCACACAACACTCACAACACGCAACCCACACACAACCCTCAATCTTCACACAACACTCAACCCCACACACAACCCTAATACAACATTATCAATACTATTTTCAGAACCTGGGGTTTGCGAGACATTTGTTACAGCGCAGATTTCCCAGTCACAGAACAATTTATTGTTGACACGGTAAGCGCATGGTGTGTGTACTTTGTTTATCTCTGTGTGTGTGTGTACTTTGTTTATCTCTGTGTGTACATCTGTTTGTTTATCTTTGTGTGTGTGTTGAGTGTTTGTTATTGTTTATCCATAACTGAACTAACGTCATGTCGCTCTGAACATACCAATAAGTGCTCAGTCTCTCACAACAGATGTCGGCGAAGTGATGCCTGCTGATGGTTCCAGTATCTATGGCTGTAACATACCAATAAGTGCTCAGTCTCTCACAACAGATGTCGGCGAAGTGATGCCTGCTGATGGTTCCAGTATCTATGGCTGTAACATACCAATAAGTGCTCAGTCTCTCACAACAGATGTCGGAGAAGTAATGCCTGCTGATGGTTCTAGTATCTATGGTTGTAACATACCAATAAGTGCTCAGTCTCTCACAATGATGTCGGCGAAGTAATGGCTGCTAATAGTTCCAGTAACTTTGGTTGTAAAATACCAATACGTCCTGTCTCTGGTTGAAACCGGTTGATTCTTGTTTGGTTATTTCACAGACATATCTCCTTCCATACATCCACACAACATATCTCCTTCCATACATCCACACAACATATCTCCTTCCATACATCCACACAACATATCTCCTTCCATACATCAACACAACATATCTCCATACATCCACACAACATATCTCCTTCCATACATCCACACAACATATCTCCTTCCATACATAAATCCACACATGTTGCTGCTTATTATTAATATTATCATCGTTTGTTTATCACTGTTGCCATCTTGGTTTTGTTTTCTTTACTTTCTGTTTGAACAATGACGTCAGATTCTGGAAGGCATTTTACCATGTGTCATTATCACACCAATTGATTGCTTCTGGGAAGGGTCAAGGTTGCTCGGACCGGACCATCCTATTGTGACAGGGTAAGTAGGATACCGTTCTTGTGCTTGTAGTACTTCATCTTCCTCTTCTTCTTCTTCAAGCGCCCCAAAGTAACCATTCAGCCACAGAGACCCCCAAGAATTCAATTATAAAACTATAATACCGCACGCGTGGTGCCGGGGCCTGCAAGGGAAGCAAAGAATAGTACCACTGCAACCTACAATGTATGTCGTAAGAGGCGACTGATGTAGACCCTAGGGATGCTACCTAGTTAATAAAAAAGCAGAGCAGAAATCGGATGTGCTGGCCTACTTGTAGACGCATAACTGGCACAACGTACAAACGCTCTTGGGCTCGGATCACATACAAATCACACAGTAGTTAACAAGTGGTCATGGAGCGTTCGAAGAAGAAGAAACTATAAAACACATCTGTTTTGCATGGGCGTCGACACGTTGAAATAAACGGGGGCAATTCCCACCCCCTTTCTTCCCCACCCCACCTTCCCTGGAAAATTGCTTTTTGATAAAACATTGTAGCTAATTTGCATATCTAATTAGCGCTATCGTTTGAAACATTTGTAAGAAGCTAATGACTAATGTTGAGGTGTTGAATGACATCAAGACACAGAGAAAGCTTATCATCAATATAAGAAAGGGGCAGTCATCATTTTTCTAACATGTAATGAGGAGGGGAGGTTTAGAGCACATTGTGACAACCGGTAAAATCGAGAGTAGACGAGACAGATGAAGACACAATCAGAAAATTTTGGATAGCCTGACTTCATGGCGCGGTAGAGCGTCAACATCTGAGTTGATATCAAACATCAAGGAGACCCATGATCGCCTACGCCAGCCAGCACGGCACCTGATGATGATGAAGCAGTTAATAGTTCTTTCTGTACATGAAGCTCGCCAGCGACATCTGATCGAAATCTTTTCTTCTCCATTTCCGCATAGCATGTTACAATGTCTCTTCTTCTTCTTTGCGTTCGTTCTTTACGACCAATTTGAATCACACTTTGTCATGTGTTTGATCTTTGCCAAGAACATGTATACGTTGCACATTGGTTTGGTAGGCCCCTAAACGCATAGACTTCTACCTATTTAGGACACGTGCATCAGATTACAGCCAAACCTCCTTAGTCGCCTCTTACGACATGCGTGGCAGGTAACAGTGATTCTATTCTGTACACTCCAAATGTGGGCCCCGGTGTTACAATGACAATTTTTGTTCTCATTATGCGGCACCGCCGCTGCCCCAGCAAAATGTATGTGAACGCACATACTATCTATATCCTTAAAGCTTATGTTTAATTGTGTTTTGACGTACTCCCTCGTTTGTTGGCGGGGATCACAAGGGGAGCAAAGAATAGTACCACTGCGACCTACAAGGCATGTCGTAAGAGGCGACTGAGGTAGGGCCTGGGGAAGCTACCCTAGTAAATAAAAAACATCGCAGAAATCGGATGAACTTGTAGGCGCATAACTTGCACAACATACAATTATGGCTTGAATCGCATACCGATCACAAAGAGTAGTTAACAAGTGGTCGATATGGAGAGTTCGAAGAAACAGATTTTGACATACATATTTTACAGACATATGACAGATGTCAATTTACTTACATATACTCCACCCTATCAGTCATACGTTATAGGGCGACTTTAGAATGTTCTTGTCAAAGATCAATTATACATCACAATAAGAATGATCAAATTGTTGTCAAGAACGAACGTGAAGAAGAAGAAGAAAAGTATTTCCGGCATTGTTGTCCACATACCTGCTTCCGGTTTCCAAAGTTGAAAAGGTGACATCGCTGGTGGTCTTAACCACTGGCCAAACTTAACTGCTGGAGGTACCGTGAGTGTTTATTGTCTCCAGTCGTAAAACCCCGGAGAAGTGGCGGTGGGAGTGGACTATGGTCTTAAATGTAGTACCTGAGATATTTGTAGTGGAGGTATGAGTCGGGGGTGGAAGAGATTTATACCGATACGGGAATGACGAAATTGAGAAGGAGCTGAAGAGGGGGTGGGGTGAGAGATAAATATTGAGCAAATGGCAGGGATAACGAAAGACGAGCTTTCTGAAAAGTGGCTCCCTTTTCCTTCTGCCGACATGGGAGGCCTCCCGTCAGATGATAATTTAAGATACCTGTGTTCTGGAAGCTGGTGGAAGGTCTCTGTATCTGGAAAGAACCAGTTGTCTTGTCTACAGGAGACGTTGACCTTCAATGTCACTGCCGCCCGTGTGGTGCCGGGGCCCCACGGAAAGCAAAGAATAATAGTACAACTTCGACCTGCAAGGCATGTCGTAAGAGGCGATTGATGTAGGACCTAGGGAAGCTACCCTAGTAAATAAAAAGAATCGCATAAATCGGATGTGCTGGCCTACTTTAGGCGCATTGCTGGCACAGCGTACAATCGCTCTTAGGCTCAGATCACATAAATCACACAGAGTGCTTAACAAGTGGTCGATATGGAGCATTCGAAGAAGATTGTCACTGCAGAAGAGGCCATTACAGCCACAACAGACGTGATTCATCAGAGAACAAACTGATCGATTGATTAATAGGACCATCATCATTACACTTCGGTGACTAACCATGTTTGCTCCGATCTCTTTCTTACACAGGAAGATCTCGGTTGCAGTGCACGAACTCAGTAGCACCGGCGAGGGTCCCGATGTAATTTTTAATATGGTGAAGATATTTTGTAAGAATTTAATTTTTAAGTGCGGGTTCAACTCCGCGGACTGGCAGAAAAGCTACAGGTTCCCCAGATTTACGGTGTTCGTGGCACGAGCCGAAGGGTTACGATGTCCATGACACCAACCGAAGAGCTTTCAGCTCAAGTGCTTCCGGATCGGGAATAAAAATCCCTTTGTAACGAGTTTTGCCCGGGCAGCGGCTCTCCAGCCTGCTCTTCCCGATTATGTACTGCCAGGGGTTCTTTTACATGCTCAAATTGAATATTGGACCTACGTTTCATCGTCAGTCTCCAATAGGACTAGGAATTGGATCTCACCTACACTGAGATATCTGGAAAAATATCCAGATGGCTCGACAGGAAAACGAACCGGTTAGCTTTCGCATGAGAGGCAAGCATATAACCTCAACGGCGCAGAGACCCCCGTAATGTAAACATAGGGACTTCTTTTTCTTTGAACCTCTCCATATCGACCACTTGTTAAACCACGCTTTGTGATTTGTATGTGATATGAGCTTAACCCTCTAGCTGATAAGGACGTATATATACGTTTTTCCCATTCACTTTTAAAAACCCATTAACACGTCTGTTATTATCTCTCCTCTGTGAGCTAAAGACGTATTAACACGTTATGCATTGCTACTGTCACTGCTATAGGCGTATATTCACGTTTGTGACCTAGAAACAAAGAGTAGCTATTTCTAGCTCAGCCTTCCGAAAGTATGTAGCAGCGAAAGGGTTAAGAGCGGTTGTACGTTGGGCCAGTTATGCGCCTACAAGTAGGCCAGCACATCCGATTTCTGCGACGCTTTTTATTTACTAGGGTAGCTTCTCTTGACCCCGAACTCATTCGTCTCTTACGACATGCCTTGTAGGTTGCATTGTTAATATTCTTTGCTCCCCTTGTGAGTCCCGGAAACATAAGGCGAGGAGTAAAATAAAAACTAAATACTTGGAGAATCCATAAATTCGAGAGAGTTGTGCTTTAGAGTTATGATTCTAAATGTGTATATGTGCGTGTGCTCAAAGATCCGACGAGTGGAGCAAACACTTGGTTATAAAAGCTGTTGAAACAAACCAAAGTGTCTCTTAGACTCAGACCCGGTATCCTGCAGCTTGGCGTTGACACTGCCAGTTGAAGGAGTTACCTGAGATACCTGGGCATACAGACACAGGTGTCCTTTCAAGTATCGTCCACTCCGACAGGCCACTTTTAATCTCCTGTCGAATTTCAGTGGACCACCAAGCAACTATTCTCACCTTTATGGTTCACACAAGGCACCCCCCATCCTACTCCCACCTGACACGTTAACTCCCCTTCTTTCCTACCTCTACCCGACCTATTACATTGTTCGCGTGTATTTCTCTGGACAAAAGTACAGTCCGGGGTAACGTTGCTGGGGGCGCCGTTGTTGTTGGCTCCAAAGTGGAGCAAAGAATAGTAACACTGCGACCTACATTGCATGTCGTAAGAGGCGTCTGAGGTAGGGACCTAAGGAAGTTACCCTAGTAAATAAAAAGCGTCGCAGAAATCGGATGTGCTGGTCTTATTAAAGTTGCATAACTGGCACAACGTAAAATCGCTCTTGGGCTCAGATCACATACAAATCACAATGGTTTAACAAGTGACCGATAGGAAGCGTAAGAAGAAGAAGTTGCTGGGGGAGTAGATAGAAAACTGGTTTGATAAAGTAGCTCAAAATGTCAGTTTACTTAGTATCACCGCAGTCTACCCACGGTTTTCTCCAGATCTAGTCTAACCACGGTTGTCTCCAGATCTGGTCTACCCACGGTTGTCTCCAGATCTGATCTTCCCATGGTTGTCTCCAGATCTGATCTTCCCATGGTCGTCTTCAGATCTGGTCTACCCACGATTGTCTCCAGATCTGTCTACCACGTTGTCTCCAGATCTGTCTACCCACGGTTGTCTCCAGATCTGGTCTACCCTAGTTGTCTCCAGATCTGTCTACCCACGGTTGTCTCCAGATCTGGTCTACCTACGGTTGTCTCCAGATCTGGTCTACCCACGGTTGTCTCCAGATCTGTCTACCCACGGTTGTCTCCAGATCTGGTCTACTCACAGTTGTCTCCAGATCTGGTCTACTCACAGTTGTCTCCAGATCTGTCTACCCACGGTTGTCTCCAGATCTGGTCTACCTACGGTTGTCTCCAGATCTGGTCTGGTCTGACCACCTCAGATTTGTAGATTTCCTTACATCAACTAAAGTAGATCGTGTAGTTTGACATTATGTCTTAAAGTGTCTAACGACGAAGGATTCACTGCACCAGGTTGTTACGTCATATGGCACGGCCCCTCTCCGCAGCCACTGCACCAGGTTGTTACCTCATCTGGCTCGGTCCCTCTCCGCAGTCACTGCAACAATTCTATGGGTCTCTGGGAAAAAATGCACTCGTAAACAGAACGGCGCTGTCCGGATTCGAACCCACGACTTTCAGAACGCGAGGTAAGGCCCTAACCTCTTAGCCCCAGAGATCCCCAAGCAAGATTTCTAGAAATGTTTAGAGATGAAGAATTGACTTCATTGCACCGGGTTTTACCTGATATGACTCGGTCCCTTTCCGCAGAAATAGCACGCTACCTACAGAGAGTATTGAACAAAGCACAAACTCCTTAGCTCCGGCAACAACCCTAACGGTCTCTAGAGAAAAAATGCAATCGTGAATAAAACGACGCGTTCCGGATTTTTTTTTTTTCTTTGAACGCTCCATATCTGTCATCTGTTAAACCACTCGTTGTGATCTGTATATGATCCGAGCCTAAGAGAGATTGTACGTTGTGCCAGTTATGCGCCTACAAGTAGGTCAGCACATCCGATTTCTGCGACGCTTTTTATTTACTAGGGTAGCTTCCTAGGCCCCAACCTCAGTCGCCTCTTACGACAGGCCTTGTAGGTCACACTGTTACTATTCTTTGCTCCACTTTCGGGCCCCGGCAACACACGGGTGGGGTCCGGATTCGAACCCAGGATCTTCGAAACGTAAGAGAAACAGTTTGACCACTTTTCCACAGATTCCCTTCCTTTGAATACATGAATACTCAAACGTTTCCCGCACAAATACAGTCGACCCGGTTCACGAACAATTCCAAGCCAACCATTCCGTCTTTCATGCACAGATTCATTGAACGGCTCACGCGCCAAGTTTAAGGGTCATGCTAGTACACACATCTCGTGACCTTCATTATTATTCACATGACCTTGACAACAAACTATTATTTTTTTATTTTTTTTTTATCTTTCCTCTTTTTTTTGTATCCCTATAATTTGTAGAGGAATTGTTGGATTGCCTGACTATATTACCTGGGAGAACTTAGACCCACAGAGCATCTTGATGAAGCTGGAGTCGTCTAAGACCAACATTCCTGTCAATGCAATGAGAGATATGTTCCAAAGGGTAAGCCACATGGAGTGCAAGGATGAGAGAGAGAGAGAGAGAGAGAGAGAGCAAAACATATAGATATACATAGATGGATAGAGATAGATAGATACACGGAGAGGGGATAGAAAGAGAATGAAAGAGAGAAAGATTGATACAGAGAGTGAATGTGATACATATAGAGGTACAGAGAGTGAATGTGATACACATAGAGGTACAGAGAGTGAATGTGATACACATAGAGGTACAGAGAGTGAATGTGATACACATAGAGGTACAGAGAGTGAATGTGATACACATAGAGATACAGAGAGTGAATGTGATACACATAGAGGTACAGAGAGTGAATGTGATACACATAGAGGTACAGAGAGTGAATGTGATACACATAGAGGTACAGAGAGTGAATGTGATACACATAGAGGTACAGAGAGTGAATGTGATACACATAGAGGTACAGAGAGTGAATGTGATACACATAGAGGTACAGAGAGTGAATGTGATACACATAGAGGTACAGAGGTGAATGTGAACATTATACAATAGAGGTACAGAGAGTGAATGTGATAACATAAAGATAGTAGTTGTCACAAGAAAAGTGATGAACAGAGAAAGTATTGTCAGTCCTTCCTTTCGTTCGCTTGAAATATTGTCTATATATTCAATGTTGTCTATTGTATCCTTCCTTTCGTTCGCTTGAAATATTGTCTATATATTCAATGTTGTCTATTGTATCCTTCCTTTCGTTAGCTGAAATATTGTCTATATATTCAATGTTGTCTATTGTATCCTTCCTTTCTTTCGCTTGAAATATTGTCTATATATTCAATGTTGTCTATTGTATCCTTCCTTTCTTTCGCTTGAAATATTGTCTATATATTCAATGTTGTCTATTGTATCCTTCCTTCCTTTCGTTTGCTTGAAATATTGTCTATATATTCAATGTTGTCTATTGTATCCTTCCTTCATTTCGTTCGCTTGAAATATTGTCTATATATTCAATGTTGTCTATTGTATCCTTCCTTTCGTTCGCTTGAAATATTGTCTATATATTCAATGTTGTCTATTGTATCCTTCCTTTCTTTCGCTTGAAATATTGTCTATATATTCAATGTTGTCTATTGTATCCTTCCTTTCTTTCGCTTGAAATATTGTCTATATATTCAATGTTGTCTATTGTATCCTTCCTTCCTTTCGTTCGCTTGAAATATTGTCATATATTCAATGTTGTCTCTTGTATCCTTCCTTTCGCTTGAAATATTGTCTATATATTCAATGTTGTCTATTGTATCCTTCCTTTCTTTCGTTCGCTTGAAATATTGTCTATATATTCAATGTTGTCTATTGTATCCTTCCTTCCTTCGTTCGCTTGAAATATTGTCTATATATTCAATGTTGTCTATTGTATCCTTCCTTTCGTTGGCTTGAAATATTGTCTATATATTCAATGTTGTCTATTGTATCCTTCCTTTCGCTTAAATGCTTAGGAATATATTGGAATTATATATTCAATGTTGTCTATTGTATCCTTCCTTTCGTTCGCTTGAAATATTGTCTATATATTCAATGTTGTCTATTGTATCCTTCCTTTCGTTCGCTTGAAATATTGTCTATATATTCAATGTTGTCTATTGTATCCTTCCTTTCGTTCGCTTGAAATATTGTCTATATATTCAATGTTGTCTATTGTATCCTTCCTTTCGTTGGCTTGAAATATTGTCTATATATTCAATGTTGTCTATTGTATCCTTCCTTTCGTTCGCTAAAATATTGTCTATATATTCAATGTTGTCTATTGTATCCTTCCTTTCGTTCGCTTGAAATATTGTCTATATATTCAATGTTGTCTATTGTATCCTTCCTTTCGTTCGCTTGAAATATTGTCTATATATTCAATGTTGTCTATTGTATCCTTCCTTTCGTTCGCTTGAAATATTGTCTATATATTCAATGTTGTCTATTGTATCCTTCCTTTCGTTCGCTTGAAATATTGTCGATATATTCAATGTTGTCTATTGTATCCTTCCTTCCTTTCGTTCGCTTGAAATATTGTCTATATATTCAATGTTGTCTATTGTATCCTTCCTTTCGTTCGCTTGAAATATTGTCTATATATTCAATGTTGTCTATTGTATAAACTTTACTGTCTTCTGTAGCTCAAACAAAGGTCCGTGTAATGTTTCTTTCCAGTGTTGTTTCACTAGGCCAGTGAAATTGCCTCAGTATATCATACTCGGGGTAGTCTTGAAGTATGTGCTCTGCAGTCTGATGTGCCTGTTCACATGTACACATGGCTACATTGCCAATCTTGAATATTCTATACATGTGTCTGCGGCGTCGATTGTGTCCTGTTCAAAGGCGCAGAATGACAACTTGTTCTAATCTGCTCATATTATAGTAATCGTCTTGTGTTAGTATTTGTGACTTTCTGGCAGAGAGATAATGATACACAAAGACAGATGGAAGGATATACATTGAGAGAGTTTATTTGATACAGATAAAGTGAATGTGATACACAGAGAGTGTGTGGGGACTGCACAGAGAGGGCAGTATGGAAAGAGTGATACACATAGACAGAAATTAGCGGAGACGGAGATATATAGACAGAGACAGAGATATATGGACAGAGACATATAGACAGAGATATATAGACAGAGACAGAGATATATAGACAGAGACATATAGACAGAGATATATAGACAGAGACAGATATATAGACAGAGATATATAGACAGATATATAGACAGAGACAGAGATATATAGACAGAGATATAGACAGAAATAGAGATATATAGACATAGATATATAGACAGAGATATATAGACAGAGTCTATATCTGGTCAACCACTAGTGACAACCGTTATAAGAAAGAGAAGATGGAGATATGTTGGGCACACCTTGAGGAGAAATGATCAACGAATATCAAAGCAGGCATTGAAGTGGGATGCAAAGGGTTCAAGAAAGAGAGGTCGACCTAAGGAGACCCTGAAACGAACTTTGCTGAGAGAGGCAGGAAATATCGGTCTCAGTTCCATGGAGGAGATTGAGCGAGTTGCCCAGGATAGAGCGGTATGGAGAAATTACTTGCAGGCCCTATGTAACGTATAATGGTGCGAGAGGAATTATTATTATTTTATTATTATATAGACAGAGATATATAGACAGAGACATGTATATTACATCATTACATAAGCAAGGAAGAATAAATGACTAAAAAAAAGAACAAAAGAACTACCATTACTGCCTGCAGTACCGCTTTTTAGGGCGGTGTAGGACAAGTGGGACGGGGGTCTGAGGAATTTATTGACTAAATATGAAAAATGACGACAATCGACGTTTCAACCGTAGGTCTTTTTCAAGAAAGCATACACGAACACAAAATACTAAATGAACTAAAACACTAATCTAAGCGAAGTATGGATTGATGTAGCCTTATTAATCCTGGGTATTCTCTTTAAGAGATAAAATTGTAAATGTCGGCCCAACTGAAACTCTCGTGTGGTCACATGTCTTAACCCAGCCAATACCAATACAGGCTTGATGACCTATAGCTTGATAATGTTACAGCGTCACTTAACCCCCTGCCCCCACCAAACTTCACAATTTGAAAGCAATAGTTAACCCTCTAACCAAACTTCACAATTTGAAAGCAATACTTAACACCCCAATAAAACTTTACAATTTGAAAGCAGTAGTTAACCCTCTAAACAAACTTCACAATTTGAAAGCAATGCTTACCCCTCCCCCTCTTTCCCCAAACCTCACAATTCAATAGCACCACTTAACCCAACAACCACTCAAATGTCAAATCATCACCACTTTTTACACACATTATGATTGTGATTTTAAAACAACAATATTTCAGCCATGTAGACAGGCACATCAGACTGCAGAGCACATACTTCAAGACTGTCCTGAATATGATACACTGAGACAAACTCACTGGCCTAACAAAACAACTCAACAACAAAACTACATGGACCTACATGTGAACTACAAACGGCAGTGAAGTTTATACAAGAGACAACCTGCTGCCTTGTGGGTTTTGGCTGGGGACAGCAAAGGCTAACGGAGAGCGAACTCAGTAAACGCTGGTTGAAATCGAACACACCACCAAAGGATAAGCACTTGAACTCTAATAGGTACTGAAGGCTGTGCACGTACATCACGTACTGATGTTTGGCTGTTTATATATCACAATAGAATGATAAAAACGGCTTAAGAACGATGCGAGAGAGAGATACAAGAGACAATGTTGAGAGATCTGGAAAAGAAGACATTGCATAGGCGGGCTTGGAAGGCCTTGGTTGCGCACCTATGCTTCCCTAGGGACGAAGGGGGAAGAAGAAGAACATTGAATATACAGACAATATTTCAAGCGAACGAAAGGAAGGAAGGAACAACATCACTTAACACAGCAACCAAACATCTCTATTTAACATCACTTAACAACCAATCTTAACAATGTCACACAAGCGCCACATTTACTCACAATATGAGTGTAATTTTACAACACATATTTCCAGGCAGGAATCACTACAGGATACCAAGAGAAACCATGTTTGAACCCCAAGGACCCCGACTGCCCACCAACAGCTCCAAACTTTAATACCAGCGTAAGTAATTTGATACAAAGAAAACATTTACTGTATTTGTTCTGAACTATTTTAGTATTTGTTCAAGTCAAACAGCTCTCTGCCATTGTCAGCAGGCGGAAGAGACACCGGAGCATATCCTGCAAGACTGTCCTCTCCTGTGTGAGCTGAGAAGTAACATGTGGCCAGACCTATTCGGCCTTAAAACTAAGCTTTGGGGAAACCTGACAGACCTGAAGCTGACTGCCCAGTTTGTGGTCCACAGTAAATTAAGCGCATGACCAGAGATCGTTGAAGAAGGAAACCTGACAGACCTGAAGCTGACTGCCCAGTTTGTGGTCCACAGTAAATTAAGCGCATGACCAGAGATCGTTAAAGAAGAAGAAGAAGACTTAGTTGGTTGAATTATTTGTTGATAAGTAGAGACTAACATTAACCCTTCCAATAATGCTTTTTGGGGATGAATATCGTCTTGAATGTCACCTTGACTACACAGTAGAAGTACAAGTTAATTTTGGTATGAATATCGTCTTGTACGCCACCTTGACTACACAGTAGAAGTACAAGTTAATTTAACGCTCCGGCAATAGACACACCGTCCACACCACAGCTAACTCTAATATTAGGCCACATAACTGACCGGGGAAACCCTGACCTAATTTTGAGTTGGGGGCTGGTTTTGTATATGTTTGATAGGACACTTCAAGCTTTTTTGTAATTTTACTCAATTCTATGAGTCTATGGTTATTTATTGATGACAAATATTCATAATATTGATATTCCTTATTGTTAACCTTAACTTGTCACATAAAATAACCTTGATTTAGCATGTTCTGTTGATTTTAAAATGAATTCGTCTACATACAACAATACTAGAATGCTAGGTCACGCGATGGTTGGGGTCGTATTTCCTAGAAATTTTTTTTACCTGAGCCCTCTGGCCGTATGGTTATCGAAGGCTATGGTCCACATCTAGTCTTTAACAGTAGATTGCGCGCGTCAGAGGTCACGAAACACACCTGTGTTGCTAGGATACGAACAAAGAGGGGTTGTACCACTACAGTGGACAACAATATGTTTTTCTCTCTGTGACATTGGAGCAACTTGCTCTTCTTTCTGTGACATGTCAACAGCTTGTTCTTCTTTCTGTGACATTGGAGCAACTTGCTTTTCTTTCTGTGACATGTCAACAGCCTGTTCTTCTTCTGCGTCAGGTGCCCGATGTTGGAACAGAGTTCAACAAGGGATGTGTTGGATTTGCTACAAAGTTTATGTCCTGGGAGCAAGAGCTCATCTTTGGTGGAGTCAGGAGAAACAAAACGGGACATATAGTCAGGTAAGGAAAGTCATGTTATTTTGTCTAGTTGACTGAGTGTTCTCACTTAGTGTTTAACTGAGGTGTCCTGACTTCAGTGTTTGACTGAGTGTCCTAACTTCAGTGTTTAACTGAGTGTCCTGACTCAGTTTTTGACTGCGTGTCCTGACTGTGTTTGACTGAGTGTCCTAACTTCAATGTTTAACTGAGTGTCCTAACTTCAATGTTTAACTGAGTGTCCTAACTTCAGTGTTTGACTGAGTGTCCTGACTCAGTGTTTGACTGAGTGTCCTGACTCAGTTTTTGACTGAGTGTCCTGACTCAGTTTTTGACTGAGTGTCCTGACTCAGTGTTTGACTGAGTGTCCTGACTCAGTGTTTGACTGAGTGTCCTAACTTCAGTGTTTGACTGAGTGTCCTAACTTCAGTGTTTAACTGAGTGTCCTGACTCAGTGTTTGACTGAGTGTCCTGACTCAGTGTTTGACTGACATTCCTGACTCAGTGTTTGACTGAGTGTCCTGACTCAGTTTTTGACTGAGTGTCCTGACTCAGTGTTTGACTGAGTGTCCTAACTTCAGTGTTTGACTGAGTGTCCTAACTTCAGTGTTTAACTGAGTGTCCTGACTCAGTGTTTGACTGAGTGTCCTGACTCAGTGTTTGACTGACATTCCTGACTCAGTGTTTGACTGACTGTCCTGACTCAGTATCTGACTGCGTGTCCTGACTGTGTTTGACTGAGTGTCCTCACTCAGTGTTTGACTGAGTGTTTGACCCGAGCTTTTTAACGCTGTTTGTGATTTTTCTGGTATTATTACGTTCAGTAGTTTGCCATTGCTTTCTGAACGGGTGATGTCATCGTCCATTTGTAAAAATCCACGCGAAACAATTTGCAACCAAACTGTCCACAGCGTGATTCGAACTCAGAACGTCAGGGTTAATAGACCTAGTCACTACCGCCCTAAGCCACAGACGCCACAGTAGCAAGAAGCACACATGAATTGTTTTGTTCCATGAAGGGGAAAAATGGATATTACAAAAAGACGCGGAGACAATAGGAAAAAAGAACATGAAAAAAAAGCATAAGAGTCGACAAAGAAAGTTTGCATATTTTACTTCAAGATCAAGAATTTCAGAATCTTACACTTTTGTTCCTTGGACAAGGAAAAGCAAAAAATGTAGACGTCTAACAAGACCTGTACATCAAGGAACATAGGCTCATTGAACGGTTATTGTTTACTTAACTTAACTGACTTCACTGCACACCGTCTCTGCCATCAGATTTCGAAGAGTATGCATACTGATGGTTCCTGTGCCTCGCTGGTTCTCTTCTCATTCTCTATCTCTGTCTATCTATCTACCTACCTATCTATCTATCTATCTATCTATCTATCTATCTATCTATCTATCTATCTATCTATCTATCTATCTATCTATCTATCTATCTATCTATCTATCTATCTATCTATCTATCTATCTATCTATCTATCTATCTATCTATCTATCTATCTATCTATCTATCTATCTATCTATCTATCTATCTATCTATCTATCTATCTATCTATCTATCTATCTATCTATCTATCTATCTATCTATCTATCTATCTATCTATCTATCTATCTATCTATCTATCTATCTATCTATCTATCTATCTATCTATCTATCTATCTATCTATCTATCTATCTATCTATCTATCTATCTATCTATCTATCTATCTATCTATCATCTATCATCTATCTATCCATCCATCCATCCATCCATCCATCCATCCATCCATCCATCCATCCATCCATCCATCCATCCATCCATCCATCCATCCATCCATCCATCCATCCATCCATCCATCCATCCATCCATCCATCCATCCATCATCCATCCATCCATCCATCCATCCATCCATCCATCCATCCATCCATCCATCCATCCATCCATCCATCATCCATCCATCCATCCATCCATCCATCCTCCTCTCTCTCTCTGTGCCCCTCAAGCATTCAGATCAACTTGTACAACGTGTAATTCTAAACTCCCTACATTTCTCTATTGATTCAAAGTCTATTTTAGTGTCCTCATCCAACACTCGGTCGCCAAGTGTCCTCATCCAACAGTCGGTCGCCAAGTGTCCTCATCCAACAGTCGGTCGCCAAGTGTCCTCATCCAACAGTCGGTCGCCAAGTGTTCTCATCCAACACTCGGTCGCCAAGTGTTCTCATCCAACACTCGGTCGCCAGTGTTCTCATCAACAGTCGGTCGCCAGTGTCCTCATCCAACAGTCGGTCGCCAAGTGTCCTCATCCAACAGTCGGTCGCCAAGTGTCCTCATCCAACAGTCGGTCGCCAAGTGTCCTCATCCAACAGTCGGTCGCCAAGTTTCCTCATCCAACAGTCGGTCGCGGTCCTCATCCAACAGTCGGTCGCAGTGTCTCATCCAACAGTCGGTCGCCAGTGTCCTCATCAACAGTCGGTCGCCAAGTGTCCTCATCCAACAGTCGGTCGCCAAGAAACCGAAGAACAATACAATGGTCTCATTAACAATATCAGAAACTGAAATATTTTGGTTCACATTAAACGCCCCAGTGATTTATCTTCTTCTTCTTTTGTCGTCACACTGTTACCGGGTTGTTGCCCAGTGTCGTGAGTGGTTTATAAATTGCAATAATGGAGGGCATGGTGAAAGACAAAACAGTGAACGGACAAAATGGCGATGAAACAACGAAGAAACTTTGAACAGGACTTTGATGTGGAAGGTGGAAAAAACGGTGATGTGGAAGATGGAAAAAACGGTGATGTGGATGGTGGAAAAAACGGTGATGTGGATGGTGGAAAAAACGGTGATGTGGAAGGTGGAAAAACGTGATGTGGATGGTGGAAAAACGGTGATGTGGATGGTGGAAAAACGGTGATGTGGAAGGTGGAAAAACGGTGATGTGGATGGTGGAAAAACGGTGATGTGGATGGTGGAAAAACGGTGATGTGGAAGGTGGAAAAATCGGTGATGTGGAAGGTGGAAAAATCGGTGATGTGGATGGTGGAAAAAATGGTGATGTGGAAGGTGGAAAAAACGGTGATGTGGATGGTGGAAAAAACGGTGATGCGGATGGTGGAAAAAACGGTGATGTGGAAGGTGGAAAAAACGGTGATGTGGAAGGTGGAAAAAACGGTGATGTGGAAGGTGGAAAAAACGGTGATGTGGATGGTGGAAAAAACGGTGATGTGGAAGGTGGAAAAAAAAGTAAAATAAAATTTTCCGTAGCATTTTCGGCTCTGAGTGCATGTCACTTCATATGTCTAGTCTCTAATGTGCAGGAGGTTGGAGGACCAATTCCTTTCCTTACTTGTGGAACGTCGAGTATGAGATTGTACCCACAACCGTCCGAGTCGATAAGCGAATGCTTACGCATTACGTTAATCCCTTCCCACAGCAAATGGAAAAAGTTCGCCTGCACAGCGTGTTCGTAGCGCGTTGGACGACGGGTGACAAGCCCCCTGTGAGTGCAGTTCACTTTCGCGGGCTGGCAGAAAAAGCCACATGTTCTCCAGATTTACGGTGTTCGTGGTAAAGAACCGAAGGGTTACGATGTCCATGGCACCGAGCCGAAGAGCTGAAAGCTCATGTGCTTCTGGATCGGGAAAAAGAAAAAAAGATAATAAAAACTAACTAGAAATCGAGTCTTTCAGGCGGACTGTGGATGAGAACGACGTTGATGCCGAGTGAAAGAAATGTTTGCTAGTTTTGAAAGTTCTCCAGTTACATGCACACATACTTTGGGGTTGTTTGCAACATTGGACCACAAGAGACAATATTGGCGCCAATTTATATTATCTTAGCGTGCAAACATCAAGAAGTCTGTTCACAATTGTAATCTCTTGATCAAACTTCTATTATTCTTGCTGGTTCCAGTCCTCCTACCCCTCGAGCAATATACCCGTACATAAAGAATGCATGCTTTAGATTACATAAGCTAGTGTAAAATATAATGGCGGGAAATACCTAGATTAAAACAATGTAAAAAACTTTACTTGTCTGCTGCTTCAAGGATAAGACATTTTTTCTTTTTTTAACATCGTTTGAAATAGTGTCTATATATTTAATGTTGTCTCTTGTAAAAACTTCACTGCCTTTTGTAGCTGACACAGGGTTCTGTGTAGTTTTCTCAGGGCGGTGCGGTATATTTTCTCAGTATGATGCAAGTCTTCGAAAAGCTGCCCCTTAAATGTTTTTTTCTTAAAATAACCTTCAATTGTAATTTTAATTTTGCTGCTTATGCCGCTCCCATTACGGTGCCGCCTGATGCGGCCGCCTCTCTGTGTCGTAGCATGGAACGGCCTTGAGTTTTCTGTCCAGTTTTGTTTCACTAAGACAGTGAGTTTGTCCACAGCCAACTCTAGATAACTAGGCCAGACAACTAACGGGAATCCCTGACCTAGATCAGAGAAGGGGCTGGAAATTATAGATGTTTGATAGAACACTGCAAGCTTTTTTGCAATTTTACTCAATTCTGTGAGTTTATGGTTATTTATTGGGGAAAAATATTCATAATATTGATATTCCTTATTGTTAAACTTAACTTCGCCCGAGTGGTTACCGGGGCCCAAATTTGGGGTGTAAAGAATAGAACCACTGTTACCTGCCACGCATGTCGTAAGAGGCGTCTAAGGAGGTTTGACTGAAATCGGATGCACATGTCCTAAACATGTACACGTCTATGCGTTTAGGGGCCTACCAAAACCAATGTGCAACGTATACACGTTCTTGGTAAAGATCAAACATATCACAAAGAGTGATTAAAATTGGTCGTAAAGAACGAACGCAAAGAAGAAAAAGAAGAAACTTAATTTGTTGCATAATATAACTTCGATTTAGTATTTTTTGTTGATTTCAAAATGAATTTGTCTAAATACACCAATACTGGAATGCGAAGTCACGTGGTGTAGTTGGGGTCTGATTTTCGGTAATTCTTACATGGATCCGATAGCCATAAGTTTATAGTTGGCTCTGGTTTGTCTCAGTATATCATTCTTCTGTAAAACCACATCTCAGTGGCATTCAGAGATTTTTCTATCTGTTTGTTAATTGTCCATGACTCGCCATATCTACAGACACAATCATAAGGAACAAAATAAATAATGTACTCGTGAGGTGAACGGTGATGTTTGAATTTGAGCCACGACCTTCATTTCGCAAAACCGCTTCTGATGTTGGAGAACGCACGCTTATATGGTGGGACACACTGATAAAAAAGTAAAGCAGGTCTTCACGCAAAAAAGCAGTCAGAAGCGTCACACAAAGCGCCATGACTACGCCTGATTTCATTGCGGGCGAATCACTCGTGTGTTGCCGTGGTCCGAAAAGGAAGCAAAGAATAGTACCACTGCGACCTCCAAGATATGTCGTTAGAGGCGACTAAGGTAAAGGCCTAGGGAGGCTACCCTAGTAAATAAAAAGCGTCGCAGAAATCGGATGTGCTGGTCTACGTGTAGGCGCATAACTGGCGCAGCGTACAATCGCTCATAGGCTCAGATCGCACAGAGTGGTTAACAAGTGATCGATATGGCGCGTTCGAAGAAGAAGAAGAATAGCGGGCGAATACAGCAAGAAGAGGAGAACGGGCGAATACAGCAAGAAGAGGAGAACGGGCGAATACAGCAAGAAGAGGAGAACGGGCGAATACAGCAAGAAGAGGAGAACGGGCGAATACAGCAAGAAGAGGAGAACGGGCGAATACAGCAAGAAGAGGAGAACGGGCGAATACAGCAAGAAGAGGAGAACGGGCGAATACAGCAAGAAGAGGAGAACGGGCGAATACAGCAAGAAGAGGAGAACGGGCGAATACAGCAAGAAGAGGAGAACGGGCGAATACAGCAAGAAGAGGAGAACGGGCGAATACAGCAAGAAGAGGAGAACGGGCGAATACAGCAAGAAGAGGAGAAAGAAGACCACAAAATAAACTGCTAAATTATTTCATCCAAGACACACACCCCATTTCATCCAAGACACACACCCCATTTCATCCGAGATACACATCCCATTTCATCCGAGACACACATCCCATTTCATCCGAGACACACATCCCATTTCATCCGAGATACACATCCCATTTCATCCGAGACACACACCCCATTTCATCCGAGACACACATCCCATTTCATCCGAGACACACATCCCATTTCATCCGAGACACACATCCCATTTCATCCGAGACACACACCCCATTTCATCCGAGACACACACCCCATTTCATCCTAGACACACACCCCATTTCACTTTATTCTCAATATTCCAACAGAGTGGAAGCTTTTCAGTCTATCATTCAGCTTATGGCAGAGAAAGATTTCTTCAACTTTTACGAGGACACACAGAAAGTGGCTGGTATTGACTGGACCAGACAGAAAGCGAGGGCTGTTCTGGAGACTTTTCAGAGGAAATTTTCTCAGGTACATACACTTTAATATATTCTCAGGTACATGTTGGAAATATGTCATTTAAGTGAATCACTTTTTCAAACTTTGTACTGTTCTGTGTGGGACGTTCTGTGTTGGACGTTGGTTTGTGTGGGGCATGAGAAGATAGTGTGTGTGTGGTTCTGTGTGGGACATGACAAGATAGT
Source organism: Arion vulgaris (assembly GCA_020796225.1). Classification (NCBI taxonomy): domain Eukaryota; kingdom Metazoa; phylum Mollusca; class Gastropoda; order Stylommatophora; family Arionidae; genus Arion; species Arion vulgaris. The sequence continues at coordinate 2,831,969 of CM036769.1, forward strand.
GTGTGTTTGGTTCTGTGTGGGACATGAGGTGTGATAAAAAAAGTGCCTACTTTATCTCTGGAGGGAGGTGGGGTTATGGTGAAATAGTGGTTATTTTGTGTGTGTGTGGGGGTATAATAAAGTAGTGCCTACTTCATGTGTGGGTGTGGTGAAAGAGTGCCTACTTTATCTCACTCCGTGTGTGTGTGAGAGAGAGAGATGAAATAGTAACTACTTTATCTATGTTGGTGTGTGTGTGTGTGTATGTTGAAATAGTGCCTACTTTATCTATCTATGTGTGTGTGTGGGTAAAGACATGATAGAAGCACACACATATATAATCCCGAGCGCCATGTTTGAACAGGTTATCAACAGTTTCGGAAACGAGACAAACAAAGACAACCTCTATGCCTTCTCCTACACGTCTCTCATGGACATCATGAAGGATTTCTCCAGCGTTAGTCTCACAAGGGTTGTTCTAGGATACGTTCTTATGGTGAGATTAACTGTTGGAGATGTGACTCTTGTAGATGTATATGTTGTAGATGTGTATGTTGTAGATGTATATGTTGTAGATGTGTATGTTGTAGATGTGTATGTTGTAGATGTATATGTTGTAGATGTGACTGTTTTAGATGTGACTATTGTAGATGTATATGTTGTATATGTATATGTTGTAGATGTGTATGTTGTAGATGTGTATGTTGTATATGTATATGTTGTAGATGTGACTATTGTAGATGTGACTGTTGTAGATGTGACTGTTGTAGATGTGACTATTGTAGATGTATATGTTGTAAATGTATATGTTGTAGATGTATATGTTGTAGATGTGACTATTGTAGATGTATATGTTGTAGATGTATATGTTGTAGATGTATATGTTGTAGATATATGTTGTAGATGTATATGTTGTAGATGTATATGTTGTAGATGTGACTGTTTTAGATGTGACTGTTGTAGATGTGACTGTTGTAGATGTATATGTTGTATATGCATATGTTGTAGATGTGACTATTGTAGATGTGACTGTTGTAGATGTGACTGTTGTAGATGTGACTGTTGTAGATGTATATGTTGTATATGTATATGTTGTAAATGTGACTGTTGTAGATGTGTATGTTGTAGATGTGTATGTTGTAGATGTATATGTTGTAGATGTAAATGTTGTAGATGTAAATGTTGTGGATGTATATGTCGCAGATTTTAGGGTTTATAAGGCACAGAGAGAGAGGCGAGTGAGAAGTTATTTTAGCACAATTAATAAATAATAGTAATGTGTTGAACACAGTAGTTTTCAAATAGTGGTATCTGTTCTTAAGTCACTTGTGGATGGTAGTAATTGACCGCCATCTTTACTTGTTGTTCAGTTTATCTACGCATGCGTGTCCATGTTGAGATGGAGCGATGCGGTCAAGTCACAGAGTGGTATAGCAATGGCAGGTGTGATCTTGGTGTGTCTCTCAGTGGCTGCTGGTCTGGGGATCTGCGCAGTGCTGCGCATCAGTTTCAACGCCTCCACGACACAGGTGAGAATTTCTTTGTTTATAATACAAGCAATTTTATGATCTCTACAGCATAGGTTAGTAACCTTATGATCTTCACAACCAAGGTGAATAAGCTTATGATCTTCAAGACAAGAGTGGAAGGACCTCTGAAGTCGAAGTAAGGATAGTCTAAATGCTGAGGTACATCTGGGGTAAGGAAAGCAAGCCTTCGGGCACAATCAGTCAGATGAGTCATATTAGACGCCATGGTTACGTTTTAATTCATAGTGGCGAACGAAAAAAACAACAGTGGGAGGGAAATATTAAAAGGTGGACAAATTAAAGTGTCAAGATGTGCAACAAAAGTACAAGGGACATACGATGTTGGAGGTCCATTGCAGCCAACCTTCAATGCGGTGACGGCACATGATGATGATCTGTCTATCTTTGGCTAACAACTATTTGGCTACCAAGTGCCTCTGGGGAGTAAACCCGACAAAAAATCTCGGTGGAGGTCTGGCCCCCAGAGTTGTGATATGATTGGATTTACCCAAGAACCAGACTCCCAGCTGTGGAAAAATAGCCCCACTACCTTGTGGGAGCTTCGGGAGAGGCAAAGGCTATGGGAGTAAACCCAAACAGAAAATCCTGAGTGGAGCCACTTAGGCGGACAGGCATATGATGCCCTACCGGTAGCTCCTGCAACCAAACTGGTACCTGACATCGTGCTTGCACTCCTGGATTCTATCAGCGACGTCGAGAGGGGGTAGTAATGATGAAAAGTGATGATGAAAACAGCCTCAGACGTGTGCTACTGCACCTCTCTGGTGTGTGCGGAGGTGCGCAGTCCAATACTAGAACACAATCCCCTACCATAGGTGGGGCATACATGATCAAGGTTAGACATGTAGGTGTTGTGTGTTCTGTCGTTTCACACAGTTCGTTTTCTCTGTGCCTCAGCGGCTCGACGATTCTTAGCTATGCAAGCTCCTCTTGTGTTGTTACAGCGTCAGAGGGCTCAGCGGCTGGACGATTCTTAGCTATGCGAGTTCCTCTTGTGTTGTCACAGCGTCAGAGGGCTCAGCGGCTCGACGATTCTTAGCTATGCGAGCTCCTCTTGTGTTGTTACAGCGTCAGAGGGCTCAGCGGCTCGACGATTCTTAGCTATGCGAGTTCCTCTTGTGTTGTTACAGCGTCAGAGGGCTCAGCGGCTCGACGATTCTTAGCTATGCGAGCTCCTCTTGTGTTGTTACAGCGTCAGAGGGCTCAGCGGCTCGACGATTCTTAGCTATGCAAGCTCCTCTTGTGTTGTTACAGCGTCAGAGGGCTCAGCGGCTGGACGATTCTTAGCTATGCAAGCTCCTCTTGTGTTGTTACAGCGTCAGAGGGCTCAGCGGCTCGACGATTCTTAGCTATGCAAGCTCCTCTTGTGTTGTTACAGCGTCAGAGGGCTCAGCGGCTGGACGATTCTTAGCTATACGAGTTCCTCTTGTGTTGTTACAGCGTCAGAGGGCTCAGCGGCTGACGATTCTTAGCTATGCAAGCTCCTCTTGTGTTGTTACAGCGTCAGAGGGCTCAGCGGCTGACGATTCTTAGCTATGCAAGCTCCTCTTGTGTTGTTACAGCGCCAGAGGAGGTAGCAGCCCGAAAAGAACGACATACTAAATATGCAAAGAGATTGATTAATCGACATCGAACTGGCGTGCTGTGCCTCTTGACGCCGCTGGATTTGTTGAGATGGAGATCGGAGCACCCATGGGCGTGTCCGTAATGCTATGATGATAGTCCTCATGTAACTAATAACTAGACTCACCGATAGTGTTTTTAACAATTTTTTGTTGTTGTTCAACTGACCTTGAAAGTGTTCATAGAACACACTTTTTATGTCGCTTGATTTTTTTTAATGTCTCATTTACAATATATTTTCAGATCATACCCTTCTTGGCCCTGGGTCTTGGAGTCGATGACATGTTTCTTATAGCCCATACTTACTACCAGAGCGCAGATCATGTACCTACACAGGTCAGTAGTGTGGTCAATTTTATCCTCGTCTTCCTTTTACCCTGTGTGTAATTAAGGTCCGATACTCGTCTCGTTTTTTTAAAAGGGATAGGTTTGCGTTCAGTATAAAGCCACCAGTACGTACCTGATCTCATTCTATGGGACATAGACTCCAGAGCATATCCTGCAGTCATGTCCATCATAACGTTCTTCGTTACACTTAATTTTCATAACCGCTAGGCAATATATCTGTTGGTAGCAACATAGACACAGAAGGAGAAACAAACAAAGATGTCAAGATAAGAATACAAAAAGCAAGGCGAAACTTTATTGCATTGAGTAAGATATGGAAGTCAAAGGAGATCAAAACAAACACAAAGTTGAGAATCTTTCAATCAAATGTGAAGTCAGTGCTCTTCTATGTCTCGGAAATATGGACAACAAAAGAAACCATCAGAAAACTGCAGACCTTCATAAATGGATGTTTACGTAGAATAGAGGGACTGAGATGGTATGACAAGATTACAAACGAGGAACTCAGGGACAGAACAAAGCAGATAGCAGTGGAGAAAGAGCTAAGGAAGAGACACTGACGATGGATAGGACATACATTGAGAAGACCGACCGGAAGCATTGCAAGACAGGCACTGTTTTGGAACCCACAGGGAAAGAGGAGTAGGGAAGACCTAGACAGACCTGGAGAAGAGAGCTGGAGGCTAATATTAAAAGGATAGGTAAAACATGGAAAGAATTGGAAGGGATGGCAAGAGAGAGAAAGAACTGGAAGAAGTTTGTTGAAGACCTGTGCTCCGTTGGGAGTTGAAAGATGAAAAAGAAGAATATATCTATCGAAGGTCAATGGTTTGCTACAACATTACAGCATGGTATCAATATAAGAGTCAAGCATTCTTTTCAAAATTGTATTACAGAGTTTAAAGTGCACAATCGTTGCTTGTAATTTTCGAATATTATATTCAGATGTTGCTGAAATTGGATTCAATGCAAAACTAGCAATACAGCTGCGATCGAAAAATCGGTGGAGCGACAATTTAACATAAACATTGGCGTATATTGGAAGCACCAAGCGTGAATGAGAGGGTCACCAAGTTCGTTCATTCATGTTTTAGCAGTATGGATGCATTTAGCATGTGGCCAAGCACTGGTTCACCCGTAACTAAGCGTCGCTATGCGGATAGTTTTCGTGTGCCAGATTGTCCGTTGCTCAAACATTTTATTATATGTTTTGGCGAATCAAAACACCAAATGGTTTGACATTGAGATGGGTTGAAATGTTTCCCACGTAATTTTGAATACCGCTCTGCTCGGTATCTGAAGTTGTGACTTCGATTAAGAATTGGCTGTTAAATTTGGAGAGAGCAGAAGTGAAATAGATTTTGAAAGCTGCGGAGAAATGGACATAAAACACTGCGTACAGATAGATAGGCTTGCTCGAGATGTCGTTGACCTACGAACCGGATGTTGGGAGACTAGAAGATAGACTTACTCGAGATGTCGTTGACCTACGACCTGGATGTTGGGAGACTAGAAGAGACTTTATTTTGAGGAGTCTCTGTTGCGTAGAGGTTAGGTGATCGTCTCTCGTGTCAAAAGCACCAGGTTCGCTCCCTCGTGGAGCCATCTGGATATTTTTCCAGAAATCCCTGATCTCAGTGTAGGTGAAATCGAGTTCCTAGTCCTATCGGAAACGGGTGATAAAACGTAAGTTCCGTGTTAAAGTTGAGCATGTAAAAAAAACAATTGACAGTTCAAAATCGAGAATATCAGGCTGCAAAGCCACTGCTCAGGCAAAATTTATTAGACATTTTTTTTTAAAAATAAAATTCCTACCAGTTATGTTCCCCATCTTTTAAATTACACCAGCAACCTTCGCCGGTGCTACGGAGCTCGTGTACTGTCGCTGAGATCTTCCTGTTTAAGAAAGATATCAGAGCACACATGGTTATTCACCGAAGTGCAATGTTGGTCAAATCAATCAATCAATTATACTGCTATAATACTACTACTACCATTACATTACTGCTCTTACTACTACTGCACTGGTGGCGTCTATGGCCTAGGGGATAGTGACTCGGTCTATTAACTCCGACGTTCTGAGTTCGAATCACGTTGCGGACAGTTTGGTTGCAAATTGTTTCGCGTGGATTTTTACAGAAGGACGATGGCACCAACCGTTCAGAAAGCAATGGCAAAGTACTGAACGTAATAATGCCTAGAATAATCACAATCAGCGCTAAAAAGCTGGGGTTGATTCGCGAAGTCCTGTAAAGGATATGCAATTAACTAAGTCTTCTTCTTCTTTGCGTTCGTTCTTTACGACCAATTTTAATCACTCTTTGTGATATGTTTGATCTTTGCCAAGAACGTGTATACGTTGCACATTGGTTTGGTAATTAACTAAGTAATACTGCTACTATTACATTGCTGCTCTTACTACTGCTGCAGTGCTCTTACTACTGCTACAGTGCTACTACTACTGCTACAGTACAAATCCACGAATCTTTGTTCCCTGTGTGCAGGTGGCATACAATACGATCAGTGTTCTGGTATTCACTGAGAGAACATCGTGGTTTCCAAAAACGCTTCAGGATTAAGTGTTCCGCTTCTTTATAGATCATACCGTACAACCAATGCTTCTCATCTTATAATCCTTAGACCCCTGCTTCTTCTTCTTCTTCTTCACTCTCAACTTGTATTTATTAGACCCTTGCTGTGTGTGACTAAAGTCCCTGAAGTCGTCATTATTTTTTATATACGACGTAATCATCATCATACATCTCACCTGCTGACGTCGGCGGTCATGGATCTCTACAAATCTACTGATTTTTTCCGACCCAGAAGCAATTAGGCTTTCATCTCTTCGGCTCGGTGCCATGGACATCGTCAGGGCCGTGAGGTGTATTTTCTCAGTATGATGCAAAGCTTCGAAATGCCGCCCCAAACAATTTTGCTGCCACCCATTTTTCAACAAAGTTTAGGCTCACTACCACAGTATTTTTGAGGCATGATCAGTTTTCATACTGACAATTTCAAAAAATCATTAAAAATCAACTAATAAAACTTTGGATTTTGAGACTATGGGATAATGTTCATATATGAGCTACTTACCTGTCTGTATGTCTGTATGTCTATATGTCTGTATGTTTATATGTAGAGTATATTATTAATAACCCACAAGCTATTGCTGTAACTGCTGTTGACGTCGGTTCTCATACCTATCCACAGTATGATACGCCCCCGTTTACGAGGTGGGTGTCCATCACTTACACCTGCACGACTGTGAATAACTGATATTGATCTACGTATAAACATCGTCACGTCAATCAAAATCCAATCTCCGACAAGAAGCCTAGGAGTCTCTGAAACAAGATGCTCTCGTAAACATAATAACGCGCTCCAGATTCGAGCACATATCCTTCGGAATACATGGAAACGGATTTACTACTTAGCCACAGAGCCCCCCAGCCCCCACCAAGCGGATGCTACAATCAATTTATCTAGGAGTCTACGAGACACAATAATTTGAGAATCATTGATGAGTGCATTTCATAAAGATGATTAAGTTTGTGGGACGCTTGTTCCAACTTAGTGAAAGTTTCAGGTAATAGCCACAAATCATGTACGGGGCGAGGGAGGTTGTTAAAGAATTTGTAAATACTTATTGGTAAGTAGAAGCCAGCACAGCGATAGTGTTTTGGCTTCAAATACCAATGCGTATTGTTCAACTCCCTCTAAAGTCGATTTCTTAGTAAAGTTAAAAGAATAGAAAAAAAACACTCATTTTCATCTTTCTTTTGTTTCTCCAATCCTGGTTTATTTCACAGTGTCATGATAAGAAGAGATTTCTAGAACGAGCCCTAATGTGCGCTTCATAAATAGTGTCGTTTGTCGCCTCTGTTATCTTTGAGGTCCACATTTTGCGTGTGTGTGAATTTCAGGCGGCCTCTAACCGAAGTCGATTTTCAGAGTTTTCTTTGGATAGAATTTGTGTATTCTAGCATGAATGTGATAGTCTAGTGTACCGTGTGACCCATCTAGATGATTCTGAAGCCACTATGATATGCCTAGCAAGCCGACACTGGTATAATCTAATTTCTGTTCTTATAATTATGAAGCGCCCGAGTGGTTACCGGGGCCCAAATGTGGGGTGTAAGAATAGAACCACTGTTACCTGCCACGCATGTCGTAAGAGGCGACTAAGGAGGTCTGGATGAGATCGGATGCATGTATCCGCTAGGGAATGCTAACCCAAAACAAATGCTTGCAGAAAACGCATGTACCAGGCCGTAAGGCACATAACATGGTGCAACGACCCTCACAATGAGGAATGGGATAACGGATTCTACGGTTGCCAATCTGCCTCGGAGATTTAGCCACGCAGTAAGAATGTCAGAACTACCATCACGAGGGTGGCCAAAACTTACTGCGGGAAGAGGTCAGCACAAACGAGGAAGCATAAATCATAGGAATTTTATCCTACAGAACTGCCCCCAGTATGCAAACTTGAGAAGAAAGAGGTGCCCACTTACACTAGCGTCCAAGACAAACTGTATGATGTGGCTGATAATCTGAGGCAGATGGCTGCCTTTATTAAAGAATCCGAAATCCCAATCTAGTGAGAACGAAGAAGAAGATAATTATGAAGAGCCCGTTGTCATATATGACGTATTGTTTGAGATAGGATGTTAGGCCAGATTTTTAAGCTACTTCGACTTAAGACGAATCAGATTTGACACCACATATTCCACCCCCCGCCCCCCTTTTCCTCTCTCCCAATCCTTTCCGTTTCTTGGGAGCATATGCCTTTAATCTTAATGTTGAAGCTATTCCTGCTCTGGGCATCCCTATCCATGTCTGCATCCCTCTCCTGTCTGCCTCCCCAGTTGAGGTCCATTTGTTTGACATCTTTGCCAAGCTCTTCTCTCTGTGTGTTTGTTGGTCTGCCTCTATTCCGTTTGCCCTGGGAATTCCAGTTCAGTTCATGTCTCTCCACAGCCAACTATAAACTCCTACGGTCAACGGACTCGTGTAATAATTCTAGGAAGTAAGACCACAACCGTCACGTGACCTCGCATTCCAGTATTGTTGTATAAAGACGAATTCATTTTAAAATCAACACATAATGCTAAATCAAGGTTATATTATGTAACAAATTAAGTTTAACAATAAGGAATCTCAGTATTGTTAATATTTTTCATCAATAAATAACCATAGACTCATAGAATTGAGTAAAATTGCAAAAAGCTTGCATTGTTCTATCAAACATATACAAAATCCAGCCCCCAATTCAAAACTAGGTCAGGGTTTCCCGGTCAGTTATGTGACCTAACTTAAAGTTGGATGTGGTCTCTCAATGTCATTGACTAGTTTCCTCACTGTGTATCCTATCCAACGCCATCTTCTGTAGATTTCATCCTCATCAGTTCTTTGCCTGGTTCTATACAAGAACTCTTTATTACCGTTGATCAACATATCATCATCATCATCATCAGTTCTTTGCCTGGTTCTATACCAGAACTCTTTATTACCGTTGATCAATATATCATCATCATCATCATCAGGTGCCGTCTCCACATCGAAGGTTGGCTGCAATGAATCTCCAGCTCCTCTGTCTTTCGCCTTGGTGTTGCACACTGCCAGACTGTAACCTGTCCATTTCTTAAAGTTTCCTCCCACTTATCTCTCGGTCTTCCTCTTGCTCTTCCCCTCCCTCAACTTTCCCTCTAGTAAAGATTGTATCATAGTGTCATGTCTTTGTATCTTATCTTAACCACATTTGCCGTGAAGCGTCGTGGGAGAGTTAGTTTTCTATCTTGTGCCAGGTGTGTTGCGCTTGGCGTTGTCAGTCCATGCTTTCGCAGGGACTCTGAGATGTAATCTATCCATCGTGTTCGTGGCCTGCCTCGTGTTCTGCGCCCTGAGTGTCGATTATTATAGGCACGTGATGGTAGTAAATGTGGTTCCATTCTCATTAGATGGCCGAACCACTTGAATCTTTGCTTCTCGGTGTACTGTATGCATGGTATAGTACCAACGATGCTTCTGATATTCTCGTTTCTCACTCGTATCTCTCCTTGTAACGTTGACAGCTTTGTGTAGACATCTCATTTCACATGTTGTAATCTTTCTTTCTTGTGTCTTAGTCAGGGACCATGTTTAGCACTGATAGCAGAGAGTTGGAATAAATATGCAGTTTATCAGTTGTCGTTGACTGTCATGTTAATTCTTGGATGTTTTAATAGTGGTGACAGTTGGTATGTCACTGCATTTGCCTTCTGGCATCTAATCTCGATTTCTCTGTCCATCTTTCCATTTACTGTGATGAATATACTCCCGAGATTTTGAATTCTGGAGTCTGTTGTATTTCATGTCTTTTTATACTTACTTGTCTGAATTTTATTTCTCGTAATTATTTTTTCATGCCTAGTTTTCCTAAAACTTGTTTATTTGTCTGTTTTTCTGTCCATGAAACTCTGCCAATATATATATGTATATATATATATATATACAATGAGACCAATATATACGGAACAGATTTCTCTTCATTCACTAGAAGAATAAGAAATGTCTTCTGGACCTGACGCTGTGAGGTCAACAGGGTTAGAGAAAAGAAAAGAAAGAAAGAGATAGCACGCATAAATATTCATCGAAGTGCAACAATAATGGTTCAGTCAATCAATCAATCACTCAGTCACTCCATCACTTTTGTACCACTATCTTCTTCCTTATTTTAATTTCACCTTTCCTATTCTCTCCATTCTTTTCTCAGTGCAAAGCCTCTGATTACAATCACGCCCACGACTTGACCTTTACCTTTCTCAACCATACACCTCTGGCTCTTTTTTTTTCCACCCCTTCAATTTATCACCTACCCTCTCCATTTTTACGCAGACGATCGCTTCTACACAACAGCATTCTCTAACTTCTCTCTGTCTCTCTCTCTCTCTCTCTCTCCTCTCTCTCTCTCCAGCTCTGATTCCACCCAGATTATTTACTCTCTTGGTTTTGCCAAATAATTCCTACCTGGGTGGTCCCTGTGCCGGTAAAAATGAGAATCTGAGCAGTTCCCCCCAAAAAACTGGGTCCGTCTCGGCCGCTCCTGCTGGAGGGGCTAAATACAAGATGTTTATTTATAAACTGATTCGGGAGAAGTAACGAATCTGAGAAAAAAGTGATAGTTCAATTTCTTCATCAATGTTTTCTAAATTATCTATACTTTCTTAAACGCAGGATTCAAACCCACACATCCTTATTTTAGGGGTCTCTGTGGTTAAGTGGTTAAGCTCTTGCCTTGTGAGTTGACGGTCGTGTGTTCGAATCCGGACCTCGCCGTTCTGTTTACGAGTGCAGTTTTTCCAGAGACCCCTAGGATTGTTGCTGTAGCTACGGAGTTCGTGCTTTTGCAATACTCTCGGCAGGTGGCGTGTCATTTCTGCTGAGAGGGAAAGATCCATATGGGGTAAAACCCGGTGCAATGAAGTCAACCCTTCGGCTTTAAAACCCCTGTAAATCCTTATTTCTTCCGGTAAACATTACCTAGCCCAACAATACGAGCGTTCTTAAGAACACAACCGCCCGCCTGCCCAGCGTGTTCGTAGCGTGTTGTACGACGGGTGACAAGCCCCCCTGTGAGTGCGGATCAATTCCGCGGGCTAGCAGACAAACCATAGATTCTCCAAATTTACGGTGTTCGTGGCACCGAGCCGAAGAGTTACGATGTCCATGGCACCGAGCCGAAGAGTTACGATGTCCATGGCACCGAGCCGAAGAGTTACGATGTCCATGGCACCGAGCCGAAGAGTTACGATGTCCATGGCACCGAGCCGAAGAGTTACGATGTCCATGGCACCGAGCCGAAGAGTTACGATGTCCATGGCACCGAGCTGAAGAGTTACGATGTCCATGGCACCGAGCCGAAGAGTTACGATGTCCATGGCACCGAGCCGAAGAGTTACGATGTCCATGGCACCGAGCCGAAGAGTTACGATGTCCATGGCACCGAGCCGAAGAGTTACAATGTCCATGGCACCGAGCCGAAGAGTTACGATGTCCATGGCACCGAGCCGAAGAGTTACGATGTCCATGGCACCGAGCCGAAGAGTTACAATGTCCATGGCACCGAGCCGAAGAGTTACGATGTCCATGGCACCGAGCCGAAGAGTTACGATGTCCATGGCACCGAGCCGAAGAGTTACGATGTCCATGGCACCGAGCCGAAGAGTTACGATGTCCATGGCACCGAGCCGAAGAGTTACGATGTCCATGGCACCGAGCCGAAGAGTTACGATGTCCATGGCACCGAGCCGAAGAGTTACGATGTCCATGGCACCGAGCCGAAGAGCTGAAAGCTCAAGTGCTCACGTCAGGGTCAACTTTTAGAAAATCAGCAATATTTTTTAGACCATAGAGATATGGCTTTAAATTAGAACTCTTTAAAATCCAATGACTATTAAAATGGCTAATATTCTCTTCTTCTTCTTCTCTTCCATCATTTACTTCTTTATAGAAGTGTTGGGGGAGAAACGTAGTGATCTTGTGTGTGCTTGTTTTAAGGCACTTTGTAAGCTGATATTCATTTTAGTAAGGCTGTTCTTGATACCGTCGCTTGTGCGTAGTCTTCCTCTTGCTTTGTACTCGTTATATTTTTTCTGTGTGGCTCTCTGTGGTAACCATTTATTCTGTTGTTCTTTTATGAATTGCGTGACTGGTTTCACATTCAGTCTTCTTCTGATTTCTTCATTTCTAATTTTGTCTCTTATTGTCATACCTGCAGCATGACTAATAGTGATATGTTGAAAAGGGACAGTGCGCAGAGAAAACATATCAATATAAGAAAAAGGCAGTCATCATTTTTTGGACATGTACTGAGAAAAGGTAAACCCTTTAAAACATTGTGACAACCGGTAATATCAATGGAAGACCAGACAGTGGTTGAGAAATAAAAGGTTCTGGACAGCATGGCTTCATGGCACGGAAGAATGTCAACATCCGGATATATAGTCAGTACCCGCCCAAGTGGTTACCGGGGCCCAAATTTGGGGTGTAAAGAATAGAACCACTGTTACCTGCCACACATGTCGTAAGAGGCGGCTAAGGAGCTTTGGCTGAAATCGGGTGCACATGTCCTAAATGTGTAGAAGTCTATGCGTTTAGGGGCCTACCAAACCAATGTGCAACGTATACACGGGAACGCAAAGGAAGGAAGTATACACGTTCTTGGCAAAGATCAAGCATATCATAAAGAGTGGTTAAAATTGGTGGTAAAGAACGAAAGCAAAGAAGAAGAAGATAGTCAGTCCGAGTTTACATGTGGGCGTATGTAGCTTGGTGGTAGCGAGCTTGATGACAAACCAAACGTACCTGGTTCAAACTCCGCGGAGGGTAAGTTAGTTCACGCTGATTTTTACGAACGGTAAAAATAAGCATCACCGTTCAGAAAGCAATGGCAAATTATTGAACGTATACGTGGTGCCTAAAAATTTAACTACTAGTTCACTGTTATTGGTGGTGACGTCCTGTACACGGTATGCCACGATTTTCAATTTTTCGTTTAATGACATACGTTTGTGAAGATCCGTGATCATCTACGCCAGTCGGTATAGTACATGAGTGAGTGAAGTATGTATCTCCAACGTGTCGGCATAGTACATGAGTGAGTGCGGCATAGTACATGAGTGAGTGCGGCATAGTACATGAGTGAGTGCGGCATAGTACATGAGTGAGTGCGGCATAGTACATGAGTGAGTGGAGTATGTATCTCCAACGTGTCGGCATAGTACATGAGTGAGTGCGGCATAGTACATGAGTGAGTGGGCATAGTACATGAGTGAGTGCGGCATAGTACATGCGTGAGTGGAGTATGTATCTCCAACGTGTCGGCATAGTACATGAGTGAGTGCGGCATAGTACATGAGTGAGTGCGGCATAGTACATGAGTGAGTGCGGCATAGTACATGCGTGAGTGGAGTATGTATCTCCAACGTGTCGGCATAGTACATGAATGAGTGCGGCATAGTACATGAGTGAGTGCGGCATAGTACATGAGTGAGTGCGGCATAGTACATGCGTGAGTGGAGTATGTATCTCCGTGTCGGCATAGTACATGAGTGAGTGCGGCACAGTACATGAGTGAGTGCGGCATAGTACATGAGTGAGTGCGGCATAGTACATGAGTGAGTGCGGCATAGTACATGAGTGAGTGCGGCATAGTACATGAGTGAGTGGAGTATGTATCTCCAACGTGTCGGCATAGTACATGAGTGAGTGGAGTATGTATCTCCAACGTGTCGGCATAGTACATGAGTGAGTGGAGTATGTATCTCCAACGTGTCGGCATAGTACATGAGTGAGTGCGGAATAGTACATGAGTGAGTGCGGCATAGTACATGAGTGAGTGGAGTATGTATCTCCAACGTGTCGGCATAGTACATGAGTGAGTGGAGTATGTATCTCCAACGTGTCGGCATAGTACATGAGTGAGTGCGGCATAGTACATGAGTGAGTGCGGCATAGTACATGAGTGAGTGGAGTATGTATCTCCAACGTGTCGGCATAGTACATGAGTGAGTGCGGCATAGTACATGAGTGAGTGCGGCATAGTACATGAGTGAGTGCGGCATAGTACATGAGTGAGTGCGGCATAGTACATGAGTGAGTGGAGTATGTATCTCCAATGTAGAATAATAAATAATGTATTTTTTTCTTCTCTTCCATCATTTACTTCTTTATAGAAGTGTTCGGGAGGGGAGGTAGTGATCTTGTGTGTGCTTGTTTTAAGGCACTTTGTAAGTTGTAATTCATTTTCTTAAGACTGTTCATGATGCCGTCGCCCCATCTTTTACGTGGTCTTCCTTTTACTTGTTAACCTTTTCTGTGTGATTGTCTGTGGTAGACGATACCCACAAAAATGTATTTGAACCTATTTGAAAAGTAAGCTTACACGGGTACCAAGGTTATTATTGATTGATTGATTGATTGATAGGACCATCATCATTGCACTTCGGTGAGTAACCATGTGTGCTCCGATCTCTTTCTTACACAGGAATATCTCAGCGGCATTGCACGAACTCCGTAGCACCGGCGGGGCGTGGACCCTCCCCGATGTAATTTTGAAGATGGTGAAGATATTTTTGTAGGAATATTATTTTAATCTGTCCTAATGAATTTTGCCGGGCAGCGGAATTCCAGCCTGCTCTTATCGATTTTGAACTACCATAGGTTCTTTTACTGTATGGAGCAGAGACATGGAGAACAACTAAGGTGAACACCAAAAGTTGCAGACATTCATCAATAGATGCCTACGCAGGATACTCCATCTGAGATGGTACGACAGGACCACAAACAGAGAACTGTGGGATAGGGCAGGACAACGGCAGGTGGAACAAGAGATAATGAGCAGAAGGTGGAAATGGATAGGACACACACTGAGGAAACCCCTGACAGCATCGTGAGACAGGCTCTTCGATGGAACCTCTAGGGCAATAGAAGTAAGGGAAGATCCAGAAACACCTGGAGACGAGAGTTAGAGATAGAATGCAAGAGGACGTGGAGAGAGTGGCGAGATCTGGAAAGGATGGCCTTGGATAGGCGGGCTTGGAAGGCCTTGGATAGGCGGGCTTGGAAGGCCTTGGATAGGCGGGCTTGGAAGGCCTTGGTTGCGGACCTATGCTTCCCTAGGGGCGAAGGGTGAAGAAGAAGAAGAATGGATTCTTTTACGTGCTCATATTGAACACAGGATCTACGTTTTATCGTCCGTCTCCGATAAGACTAGGAACTCGATCTCACCTACACTGAGATCAGGGATTTCTCGAGAAATATCCAGATGGCTTCATGAGGGAGCGAACCTGGTACCTTTAGCACGAGAGACAAGCACATAACCTATAAGCCACAGGAGCCCCAGAATAAAAAAGAATGTATTAGAACATATTTTTAAAAAGTAGCTTGCAAAGCTACAAAAGTTAATCACTACAGACTCGTGATAAATCATCACATTTAATAGCAGCCCTACAGGGGCCTCTTAGACAGTATTTCCGAACCCCCTGAATGTGCTGTGCGGACCACCGACGAAGAATCACCTCTTTAAACTTTGTGATTTCCATTTAGCTGTCTGCAACATGTGCAGTATTTCTTACAAGATGGCGGATACCCGTACGCATTCGTCATGTCACTCGTTCCGAGTTACTTTGAATTTGTAAAGTTATGGAAAGCGTTTGTGAAGTGGAAACTTCACCTGCCGACGGGTGGAAACTTCACCTGAATTTCTGCTGCTTAACGCTAATAGATTAAATTAATACGGAGGGTATATGTGGCTAAGTAGTTAAGTAGATGTCCCTGATCTCAGTGTAGGTGAGATCAAGTTCCAAGTCCTATCGGAGACGAACGATAAAATTCAGGTGTCATGTTCAATTTGAGTATGTAAAAGAACCATTGGCAGTTGAAAATCGAGAGCAAGCTGGAAAGCCTTGCCGGTACTTCGGAGTTCGTGCACTGCTGCTGAGTTCTTCCTGTGTAAGAAAGAGATCGGAGCACGCATGGTTACTCACCGAAATGCAATGATGATGGTCTTATTATTCAATCAATCAGTTAGGCCCTTGTCTTGCGATGCGACGGTCGTGGGTTCAAATCTGGACCACGCCGTTCTGTTCATGATTTGCTACACGTTCTGTTCATGATTTGCTACACGTTCTGTTCATGATTTGCTACACGTTCTGTTCATGATTTGCTACACGTTCTGTTCATGATTTCCTACACGTTCTGTTCATGATTTGTTACACGTTCTGTTCATGATTTGCTACACGTTCTGTTCATGATTTGCTACACGTTCTGTTCATGATTTGCTACAAGAGTGCATTTTTTTCGAGACCATAGGATTGTTGTCGGAGATATGAAGTTTGTGCTTTGGACAATACTTTCGGCAGCTGGCGTGCCATTTCTGCTGAGAGGGACTAAGCAATATGGAGTAAAACCCGGTGCAATCAAGTCAATACTTCGACTTTCAAACCCTTAAGAATAAATAAATGAACGGAGGTAAGGTCCTCGCCTTTCACTTCAAAGGTGCTGGGTTCGTTCCCCGTGTGAAGAGATCGGCACATTTTTCAATAGATCACCAATCTCAATGTAACTGAGATCGAGTTCCTAGTCCTATCGGAGACTGACAACAAAACGTCGTTCTTCTTCTTCCGTTTTCAGACATCGATTTATATACTTCTAAAGTAGTTAGTGGTCAACTGAAGTTCATGTACATCTCCATATAGCTTGTCTAGTACTGACATCGATTTATATACTTCTAAAGTAGTTAGTGGTCAACCAGAGTTCATGTACATCTCCATATAGCTTGTCTTGTACTGATATGGGGATTGGCCATGTGTTTTCTCTCTGTTCAGTGTATGTTGGACATTCTTGCAGTATGTGTGTCTCTGTCATCTTGCTGGTGCCACATGTGCATATGTCAGAAGGGTCTATTTTGTACATGTTAAACATATGGTACCTCAGCCTATTGTGCCCTGTTCATAGACGAAAAATGACAACCTGTTCCTCTCTACTTAGTTAGTGGTAAGCATCGTCCTTTTCATACCCTGGGTGATCTATCAGTCATTTGTTCTTGTAGGCCATTTTTATCCGTACTTTTGCATCCTCATATGTCATACTGGTTTCTGTCTGCGAAAGCCTGCTGCCTGCGAAAGCCTGCTGCCTGGTTTTGCCAATACCTTCTACTTCTTCGAATGCTCCATGTCGACGACCACCTGTCAACCACTCTGTGATTTATATGTGATCTGAGCCTAAGAACGATTGTACATTGTGCCAGTTATGCGCCTACAAGTAGGCCAGGCCGCACATCCGATTTCTGCGACGCTTTTTATTTACTAGGATAGCTGCCCTAGGTCCTACATCAGTCGCCTCTTACGACATGTCGTGTAGGTTGCAATGGTACTATTCTTTGCTCTCCTTACGGTCCCCGGCACCACACAGTCGTACAAGTGGTCGTATATGGAGCGTTAGAAGAAGAAGAATCCATAGCATGCGAACACACACACGCACACGCACACACACACGCACGCACGCACACACACACGCACACACACACGCACACGCACACACACACACGCACACACACGCACACACACACGCACACACACACACGCGCACACACGCACACGCACACACACGCACAAATACTATCAAGCGCATATACCAGTCTTATTTATTTTCTCTTCAATATTATCGTTTGGAGAATCGGTTGATTTCTTTGTATGGTACCTTGCGACCACGTGGGCTCAACGTATTACATTCCTATGCTTCTTAGTACTTTCTCTTCCCATGCTTTGTAATCTATATGGGTATATGTTGCATGTATTACATTCTTATGCTTCTTAGTACTTTCTCTTCCCATGCCTTGTAATCTAAATGGGCATATGTTGCATGTATTCAAGTTATATATTTACTAGATTTTTCATTGTTTCTTTTCCGTTCTATTTCTAGTTTTTATGTGTGTTTTTGTGTTACATTTATTTCGTTATTCGTTTTATTCCCAGATTTTCATTAGAAATGTTTGTATTTGGTCGTCCATTTGTTTTTTTAAAATTTGTCACTCCTGTTCGTTTGCTTGATAAAGGCCTTGTTGGTCGAAACGTTGCTGTATTTTGTCATTGTTTTTGTAATTTGTAAAACTACAGTACTTTGTGATTACGTGTTTTGCCAATCAAATAGTTTTACTGCAGTCTCATCTATTTTAGGAACTCACAGGTGAGGTTCTGAAGAAAACTGGGGTCACTGTGGTCCTGACCTCACTGAGCAACATCTTAGCTTTCTTCACAGCCGCCATTATCCCTGTACCAGCATTGAGAGCATTCTCCTTACAGGTATGTTATGCTTTGTATGTGTCTTGTATGTGTTTTGTATGTGTTTTGTATGTGTCTTGTATGTCTTTGGTGTCTTGTATGTGTCTTGTATGTGTCTTGTATGTATTTTGTATGTGTCTTGTGTGTGTCTTGTATGTGTATTATGTGTGTCTTGTATGTGTCTTATGTGTCTTAAACAACTATTACATATATTTGCTTGACCTGGCCTCCGATAACATACGGCCGGCGGGCTCATGTAAAAATTCTAGGAAATAAGACCACAACCGTCGCGTGATCCTCGCATTCCAGTGTGAGGTTATATATAGACTCATCCATTTTAAAAACAACACAACATACTCGCAACATTATTACTTTCAACTCCTCGGTAAGTATAGATACTCAACAGTTGTTCGCCACTCTTCCTGGTCTATAGCTGTGTTCGCCACTCTTCCTGGTCTATAGTTGTGTTCGCCACTCTTCCTTCTCTATAGCTGTGTTCGCCACTCTTCCTGGTCTATAGCTGTGTTCGCCACTCTTCCTGGTCTATAGCTGTGTTCGCCACTCTTCCTGGTCTATAGCTGTGTTCGCCACTCTTCCTGGTCTATAGCTGTGTTCGCCACTCTTCCCGGTCTATAGCTGTGTTCGCCACTCTTCCTGGTCTATAGCTGTGTTCGCCACTCTTCCTGGTCTATAGTTATGTTCGCCACTCTTCCTGGTCTATAGCTGTGTTCGCCACTCTTCCTGGTCTATAGTTGTGTTCGCCACTCTTCCTTCTCTATAGCTGTGTTCGCCACTCTTCCTGGTCTATAGCTGTGTTCGCCACTCTTCCTGGTCTATAGCTGTGTTCGCCGCTCTTCCCGGTCTATAGCTGTGTTCGCCACTCTTCCTGGTCTATAGCTGTGTTCGCCACTCTTCCTGGTCTATAGCTGTGTTCGCCACTCTTCCTGGTCTATAGCTGTGTTCGCCACTCTTCCTGGTCTATAGCTGTGTTCGCCACTCTTCCTTCTCTATAGCTGTGTTCGCCACTCTTCCTGGTCTATAGCTGTGTTCGCCACTCTTCCCGGTCTATAGCTGTGTTCGCCACTCTTCCTGGTTTATAGCTGTGTTCGCCACTCTTCCTGGTCTATAGCTGTGTTCTTTATGGCTTCCCGGAATAGTCCAGCATACTTCATTTCCCAAAGAAGACTCCGACTCCAGATTTATTTAGAACTACCCCCTTTTCTGTTTACCTTACGGGCTCCACTCAAGTGCCTTTATTGGGACATCTAAATATACATATGATTTCAAAACAACAATAGGCAAAATCAACATCTAGCAGATGTGATTATTGAAATCTCTGAAGTTCGCCTGTATGGCGAAGAACATTGGTAATAAGAAAAGCATGCATTCACTCAAAAATTAGTCAGAAGTATTATACCAGGCGCTCTGACTACGCCTCTTCTTCGAACGCTCCATATCGAGGACTTGTTAAATCACTCTTTGTGATTTGTATGTGATCTGAGCCTGTACGTTGAGCCAGTTCTGCGCCGATAAGTATGCCAGCACATCCGATTTCTGCGACGCTTTTTTTTAGTAGGATAGCTTCCCATGTCCCCAACCTCATTCGCCTCTTACGGCATGCCTTGTAGGTAGCAGTGCTACTCTTATTTGCTCCCCTTGCGAGCCCCAGCCACACAGGGACGGTGTACGCCTGAATTCATAGCGGACAAGAAGAAGAAGAAGAAGCTTGTATCAAGTCGTAAATGTAACCATCAGTAACCAAGTTAGAAGTAAGGTTATCAGGAAGAGTGACGAACCACACACTGTGTCCCCATTCATCAAGAAACAAAACAAAATCAGGTTGTTTGATCATCACTTCAGAATGCAAGAACAGAAGATACCTGAGTAGAGTAAGTTGGTCCCCAGTCAACCATAAACTCATACAGCCAGCTGACTCAGGTAACAATTCTAGGAAATAAGTCCCCAACCGTCACGTGATCTCGCATTCCAATACTGTTGTATATACATGTATACCAATTCATTTTAAAATTAACACAGCATGCTAAATCAAGGTTATATTATGCACAAGTTTAGCAATAAGGAATATCAGTATTATGAATATTTTTCATCAATAAATAACAATAGACTCATAGAATTGAGTAAAATTGAAGAAAAAAAAACTTGCAGTGTTCTATCAAACATATATAAAACCCAGCCCCCAATCAAACTAGGTCATTGTTTCCTGGTAAGTTATGCGGCCCAATATATTAGAATTCAAGAATAATGTGGATCGATGACATTAGAGACATATTGCAGCCATACAAGAATGACTTATCAGTGCAATTCATCGGGAGCTGGGTCACCAACTATTCGCCCCCACGCTGCTTTATCAAAAGTCGAATCACACTGGCTTCGACTTTGATATGTAAGGACTCGTTTATGGATGGGTTAATAGATAGACAAACAGATTGATTATGCAACGGTTAGCTTTTTTACTTAGACATGACCGTTAGTTCTGAACTTCAGAGATTCCTGATCTCAGTGTAGGTGAGATTGAGTTCCTAGTCCTATCGGAGACGGACGATAAAACGTAGGTCCTTTGTTCAATTTGAGCACGTAAAAGAACCTTTGACAGTTCAAAATCGAGAACAGACTGGAAAGCTGCTGCTCTGGCAACATTCATTAGAAAATATTTAAAATAAAATTTCTATAAAAATATCTTCAAAATGACATCGGGGACCCTCGCCAGTGCTACGGAGTTCATGCACTGCAACTGATATCTTCCTGTGTAAGACAGATTGGAGCATACATGGTTACTCATCGAAGTGCAATGATGATGGTCCTATCAATCAATCGATCTGAACTTCAAACACAAACCAGTAGGAAAGGTGTGCTAAGTAAGGTAATCGCATATGTTTCAAGTGATTATTTCCCTTATTTATACACAGAAAATGATCTGATGTGTGTATACTGTATTTGTTTATATATAATATTTGATGTCAACAGGCGGCGATACTAGTTCTATTCAACCTGGGATCTGTCTTGTTAATTTATCCAGCAATCATCAGTCTGGACTTGGTCAGAAAAGAAGATAAGCGTATTGATGTACTCTGCTGCTTCCAAAGGTGAGCAAATAGTAGTGGTATAGTATGTTCCATAATTCGTGAACATCTTTACCAACAGATAAAAAAATCATCCACTTGACAGAAATTGTTGGGTTTTTTTTACATTTTGCTATTGATAACAGTCACGACCATCGTAAAGTATTTTTTACTAACCCAAACTTTTAGTGCCATAGGATTTTACATTGTTATCAGTAAAGTAACAGTGATGTTGAATTGGTATACATGTAGAAGTCAACAGTAAGGTCGTCATGTATTCCAATAATTACACATTTACGTGCTTCGCAGTGCAAGACAGCGCATAGTAGTTATAGTAGTAGGAGAGACAGAAGAATTGAGAGTGGTAGAGGAATAGGAAACATTTTAAAGATTATGGTTGATAGATTTTTTTAAATATTACCATCATCATTGCACATTGGTGAATAACTGGCACGCGTGGTGCCGGGGCACACAAGGGAAGCAAAGAATAGTACCACTGCAATCTACAAGGCATGTCATAAGAGGAGACTGATGTAGGACCTAAGGAAGCTACCCTAGTAAATAAAAATCATCGAAAAGAAATCAAATGTGTTGACCTACTTGTAGGCGCATAAC
The DNA here is from genome assembly GCA_020796225.1 of Arion vulgaris. NCBI lineage: Eukaryota > Metazoa > Mollusca > Gastropoda > Stylommatophora > Arionidae > Arion > Arion vulgaris. The sequence continues at coordinate 2,853,986 of CM036769.1, forward strand.
TGGCACAATTTACAATCTCTCTTAGGCTCAGATCACATACAAATCACACCGAGTGGTTAACAAGTTGTCGATGTGGCGCGTTCGAAGAAGAAATTCATGTTTGATTGAATATTACAATCATTGCACTTCGGGGAATAACCATGTGTGCTACGATCTGTTCCTTGCAACATTTATTGAATTATTGTTAATGCTTCTTATCTATAGCTCTGCTGGATCCAATGACGTCATTGCTCTGGTAACACAGCCTTCAGTCGATGATCTTCAAACCAAATCACATCCTTGTGACGTCCCTGAACAACGTGAACCGAGTCCCCCGCCTCCATATTCCTCTGCCTCAAGTGTTCTCCCTCCCTGCTATGATACTGTGACCAGGACCTGTGATAATGGACCTGGAGCTGTGACAACCTTGGCACAGAATGACTGGGTGTTTATGAGGAGGTGTGACATTGCCATGGCTTCCGGTGAGTATAAATAATCTCTGATTGAAATCCCTCTCATTTATCATGAAATGAAAATCGTGGTATATATCCTTTACAGAACTTAGCCATCAACCACAATAAACGAGTTGTTGATTTTCTAGGCACCACATAAACATTCAGTAGTTTGCCATTTAACATCGATCAATGTGGCACTGTAACAACACAAGAGGAACCCGCATAGCTGAGAATCATCATGCCGTTGAGGCACCGAGAAGACAAGCTGCGCGAAAAGACAGAACACACAACACCCACATGTCTAACCCTTGATCATGTACGCCCCACCTATGGTAGGGTATTGTGTTCTAGGATTGGACTCTACAATCACCTCTGCACACACCAGAGAGGTGCAGAAGCACACATTTGAGACTGTTGTCATCATGACTTGCTATGGATTGACTATTAGTTTGCCATTGCTTTCTGAACGTTGGAGGTTTATTTTTACCATTTCCAAACTGTCTGCCGCGGAGTTTGAACCAGGTACTCTTGGATTGTGATCGAGCTCACTACAACCTGAGCTCATTTACCATAGATACTAGCATAGGTCAACAAGGATCTTCACAGCATCCTATACAGAATTATACTAACCTATATTCTTGTTTACACCTTTCCTGATCAGGAGGTTAAGCTTCTGTATCATCTCTTGTTATCTTTTGTCTAGTTTTCTGTTCAGTTTTATCATTTTGACTATTCAATTACATCCGTCTGCCATCTTTTCATGACATGCTCTACATCAGTGTTTCCCAACCTTTTTTGTGCCATGCCCCACCAAAGCCTTTCAAAATTGGTATGCCCCCCTTCCACTATGTAACAATTACAAAAATTTTGTAATTTCCAAAATCGAATTGTTCACTCTCACCCGTGTGGTGCCTGCCGGAGCTCGCAAGGGAAGCAAAGAATAGCACCACTGCGGCCTACAATGCATGTCGTAAGAGGTGACTGATGTAGACCCTAGGGATGCTACCTAGTAAATAAAAAGGAGCGCAAAAATTCGGATGTGCTTGCCTACTTGTAGGCAAATAACTGGCACAACGTACAGTTGCTCTTAGTCTCAGATCACATACAAATCGCACAGAGTGATTGACAAGTGGTCGATATGGAGCGTTCGAGGGAGAAGAAGAATTATTTACTGAAGAAACTTAAATGATATGTTTTAGCAAAGAAATAACTAGGAAGTTGTCAAGGAAACACAGTAAGTAACTTTTCTAAACATATAATGGAGAACTGAAATTCAGGTACGAATAAATGTAATGGCAGATTTTTCGATATTATTTTAATTGTTAGTAAATTTAGTGAGATCCTTGCGCTTGATGCATGCTGCAAAGAGATTTTAGTATATATATATATGGAACTGCAGTAAAACTATTTGATTGGCAAAACACGTAATTACAAAGTACTGTAGTTTTACAAATTACAAAAACAATGACAAAATACAGCAACGTTTCGACCAACAAGGCCTTTATCAAGCAAACGAACAAACAGGAGTGACAAATTAAAATGAAACACAAATGGACGACCAAATACAAACGTATCTAAGGAAAATCTGGAATAAAGTTATATATTTACTAGATGTTTCATTGTTTCTTTTCCGTTCTATTTCTAGTTTTTATGTGTGCTTTTGTGTTACATTTATTTCGTTATTCGTTTTTATTCCAGATTTTCCTTAGATACGTTTGTATTTGGTCGTCCATTTGTGTTTCATTTTAATTTGTCACTCCTGTTTGTTCGTTTGCTTGATAAAGGCCTTGTTGGTCGAAACGTTGCTGTATTTTGTCATTGTTTTTGTAATTTGTAAAACTACAGTACTTTGTAATTACGTGTTTTGCCAAAGAGATTTTATGTTAGGTTCCAATTGAGTTAGCTTCAGTCTCAAGTCTCCTCGTTGTGTTACATCCAGCCGATTATTTTTTTTTTAACAGCAAATCAGTTACTGCAATAAATCCACATTCAGCTAAATATTAAGATGGAAACTGTAAAAACAGTTTTCTTTGCATATTTGGTTGAATTTTGATATTTGATTTCTGTTTCCTCACAAAGCCATGGCATCGCTCATTTCATACTAAATAAAGTTTTGACTCATCAGTTTGCATTTCTGCGAGTTCTTCTTGATACTACAAATTTGAAATATCAGACAAATCCTCTAACATTGGCTGCAACATCCAAGTTGGAAAATCAATTAGTTTAGAATCAGAAAATCTTTCTTTTAAATCAGCAGATAGAATTTTCAGATGATCGACAATAAAAAGTATAGCCGTATCAGTCACTTCACTTTTCTGGAGCCAATGAAACCAAAATTTTATTGTAAATATATTTCTGACATAATTCGATAAAGGTAATGAAACCAAATATCTTTGCTTTTTTATCAACAAGAGTTTTATTTTTCCCGGAAGTTGGTAATTTAATATATTTAGTTCTTCAAAGATATCGGCTAGATAACTCACAAATGCTTTTCCATCTACCGTTAACAGATACTTTATTTTAGGTTTGTCGCTTAAAAAAAATCCATAAGAGTATCAAATAGTTCCATAAATCTTTTCAAGCAGTTCCTTTCGAGAGTTATCTTACTTCAGTGTGAAGTAAAAGTCTCATATGGTTTGTATTTTGTTCTTCACAAAGTAGCTTGAAGAGACGCACACATTTGGCATTAGCTTTAATAGCATTGATACACTTTATAACTGAATTTAGTACTTCATTAGAACAGAAGAAATATTTTTCTTTTCTCTTCTTTGTACTGTTTTTTCTCTCTATTCTTCATAATGTTTTTTTCTCTTCTTTATTCTGAATACCCATTTTTTATTTCGTGATCTTACTCTTTATTCCTGTAATCTATTTGCCGTTCTCCTTCTTGTCATGTCCTTCCTCTTTGCCTACTAAAAGCGTTGGTTCAGTAAGTATCCTCACAAGCAATCATATAAAAAAAAGCACCAGCTGATCGATTTCCGTCCAAACTTTGTTGTTGGCGTTGATCATATCGGAACCAGCTCTTAACGCCTGCAGACATGGGTTACAGAAGAAGCGTGCAGAAATATCTCCATATTTATTTATTGTAAAGGCATCTATTGCTTTATTACAGCGAGTGTTTTATTTCTTCTATTTCTTGTTTCATTGATTGAGGTCAGCAGTTGTGAAAACACTGTTTCTCTTGTAGTCTTTCTGGTCTTCTGTAATCAAACTAGTGGCCCATAACTTGCATTTGAGTCAAAACCCTTGATGTTTCTTGGTTGCTTTTCCCATAGTACCTAACATTCCAAGCCAAATCAAACTTCAGATCTGCTTTCTATGACGGAAATATGATATGCGTGGCTCTGTCTAATGTTATTACATACTCAAGATTGCACTGTATAAACTCATTTTGGTCTTCATTACAAGGTTGGCAAATATCGGACCCATTACCGTTTTTAAAAAAAAATATCACTCGATTTTAACACAATAACACATGCTTTCCCGCTCTCAAAGCTTTGTTAAAAGAGGTAGAAATGTACCTAGATATAAGTGAAAATCGTGGCATATCCCAAAGGACGTAGCCATCAACCACAGTAAACAAGTCGTTGATTTTCTAGGCACCACTTATACGTTCAGTAGTTTGCCATTGCTTTCTGAACGGGTGGCGCCATCGTCCTTTGTTAAAATCAACGGAAACAATTTGCAAGCAAACTGTCAGATATAAGTACTTTCCATTTATTGACAATTTTTTATACTTCAGTAACGTGATTGTGAAACAACATTTGATTTTGTCAACAGACATCCAAAATCCTATATATCAGTTTTGCAACAGCATGGACATGGGTTAAACTCTGAACGAGTCCATTGCCCCCCTAAACGGTGAAAATGCCCCCCTGTGGGGCGTGGGCCCCACGTTGGGAAACAGGGCTCTACATCATCCATTACATGTCTTACACAATCTTCTCTGAATGTGAGGCCAACATCTTTCTCTCATTGCATACTCTACAAGTTCTTCTCACTCATCATTAAATATCTTGTCCTGAGCAGAACTTTGCCACCCCAACAGCCCTCGTAATTTCTCTCTCTCATAGGCCAGATGTCATGCCTCTGCAGCCGTCATGTTCAAACCATCAGTTACATCCTGAATCCATCTTCTCTGTGGTCTTCCTTCTCTTTGCTGGTATGCCTCCTTCCATGATGGTCTTCTTCAGCCCTTCGTGTCTTTTTATATGTCCAAAATATCTCAATTTTCTTATTTGTAGCATCAGCCAGTTTTCTTTGATTTTGAGTTCTTTCTGGATAGATCTATTTATTCTCTTCTCTGTCCATGATATACGAAGGACTCTTCTGTAACACTTATATTCAAAAGCAGATATATGTTTCTCCACTGCTTTATTAAATGTCCATGCTTCACACCCACACTTTGCCACTGGGAATATGCATTCTGATCTTTTGTTTTCTTATCAGTTTCGTTCCATACTGTTTTGAGTTGTTTAATTTTTTTGTAAAGCCATGTTTGTTCTTGTTTTTATTACTTTCATCACATTTCCATCTCACTACATGCTGTGTAAATAATCATTCCATTTTTAAAATCCCATTACACACATTTTATCATCTTTGCATTGTATGCCGTACAAATAACTACCGCTTTTTCCTGACTGCATCTCTTCTTCTTTGCGATCACTAATTTGATGATTATACAGTTCTTATGATGAAGTCGACTGTTGTCTGGAGCTCATCTCTAGTGTCATGTAGTTTTAAATGTAGTGTTGAGTTGTAGGCCCAGCATTCATTTTTAGGGAGGAAATACAGGGGGCAGTCTTGCAGGACATGTTCTGTGATGTGCTCAACGGTGCCACAGAGGGTGACAATGGGGACTGCATCTCATTGTATGCCCTACAAAAATCACTGCTTTTCCTGACTCCCTATATCATTGCACTACAAATGATTACTGCCATCTCCTGTTTATTATATTATTATAATAAACGCATTGGTTGTGTACGTAAAAACGCTCGTTTTGCTAGGCTAGGCGATTGGTGTCGTAAGGACTAGGGTAAGTGGTTCGAGTCCCGTGTTTGTCTATTTGTTTTTCGGAAGTTTCTTAATGCCTGTACCATGCTTATTTGTTGTTAATATTCGTTACTTCCGTTACTTCCTCTGGGGTTCTTTAAAAAAACTCTGTGTGCTCATCTTATAATAAATTTGAAGCTACTTTGAATGATGTATGTATGTTTGTTATATGTGTATACATGTGTGTATGTATGATATTGTCTTGTCTCAAATATATACAAGCACAATAAGCTTATAGCATGTGTTTGTGCAGACATTGTTGGAACGAACCCTACCTGATTGTTTCTGTGTCTAGTTAAATAACAAGCGTTTGAGAAGACACTCCCCGTGAGTCATTTTTTATAATGGCTCATTGGTTGTGTACGTAAAAACGCTCGTATTGCTAGGCTAGGCGATTGGTGTCGTAAGGACTAGGTTAAGTGGTTCGAGTCCTGTGTTTGTCTGTTTGTTTTTTCGGAAGTTTCTTAATGCCTGTACCATGTTTATTTGTTGATTATATTATTATACTAATATGATATACAAGTAATCATTGCTATCTCCCAACTTTGTTGTACGCACTACAGATACTTTTGCTTCCTTTGCTCTCGTATTATCATTTTGTAAAACCCACTCTTTGTTATTTGAACATCATCTTCTTCTTCTTTGCGTTCGTTTTTCACGACCAATTTTAATCACTCTTTGTGATATGTTTGATCTTTGCCAAGAACGTGTATACGTTGCACATTGGTTTGGTAGGTCCCTAAACGCATAGACTTCTACAAGTTTAGGACATGTGCATCCGATTTCAGCCAAACCTCCTCAGTCGCCTCTTACCACATGCGTGGCAGGTAACAGTGGTTCTATTCTTTTGGTCCCAAATTTGGGCCCCGGTAATCACTCGTGCGGTTATTTGAGCATAATTAAATTGTTCAGAGTTACGAAGTTTGTGTACTGCAGCTGAGATCTTCCTGTGTAAGAAAAAGATCGGAGCACATATGGTTACTCACTGAAGTGCAATGAGATCTTCCTGTGTAAGAAAGAGATCGGAGCACATATGGTTACTCACCGAAATGCAATGAGATCTTCCTGTGTAAGAAAGAGATCGGAGCACATATGGTTACTCACCGAAATGCAATGATAATGGTCCAATCAATCAATTAATCAATTAAATTATGCTAGGTTTGCACAGCACAAGAGTCAATAGTGTAGTGGTTTATGCATTTGTTTTGTAGGCATGTTTGTCTCAAGATCCCATCCCCTAGTTAGAGATGGGCTTTGAGATGGGCTTTGAGATGGGCTTAGAGATGGGCTTTGAGATGGGCTTTGAGATGGGCTTAGAGATGGGCTTTGAGATGGGCTTTGAGATGGGCTTAGAGATGGGCTTTGGTTCAGGCCCACTCTTTCTAGGATTTAAAAAAATGTTTTCGATCCAGAAGCACTTGAGCTTTCAGCTCTTCGGCTCGGTGCCATGGACATCGTAACCCTTCGGTTCAGTGCCACGAACACCGTGAATCTGGGGAACCTGTGGCTTTTCTGTCAGCCCGCAGAATTGAATCCACACTTACCTAGGGCTAGTCACCCGCAGTCCAACACGCTACGAACACGCTGGGCAGGCGGTCCTCTTTCTAGGATATGACATTTTCCATACTGAAGAATAGCATAACTCTTTGTGGACCACAGGCCACACTATGTGACTTTGGGTTAGTCACCTTTTTACCACAAGCCACAGAAAAGGGCAGTTTTTTTATTTTAAATTCTAGAGAAGGGGATCACTAGAGAGAAATTCTAGAAACAAATGGCTTGTAACAACATGGTTGTTGACCTGGTCTACTAAGAGTTAACAAATACCCTTTTCAGAGCCATCCTTGGGCGAGATATTTACTACTGCTTGATCTAGTGTTTTGTTTTTTCGACAGCTTGTCCCTCCACCACATCCTCCCGGCAGTGCTTGACGCCAGACACTACCTCATCATGTAGAGACAGATGTGTGCAGGTTCAACGAGAATGCATCAGTTGGACTCTCACTTATATTGCAGCCCGTTTGTATGCACCTTTCTTGCAGCGGACATTTGTAAAGGTAGATAACTGTTCACTTTTCTTTCTCACCATCCAACCTTTTCCTTCAAAGTCCCATACACAATATACACAGAATAGGAAAATGGGATGTGGTTCCATGACAATTGCACAAGTGACAATTGCACACGTGACAATTTAAAAGGTTTTGAAGCCGAAGGATTGACTTCATTGCACTGGGTTTTACCACATAATACCTGGTCCCTCTCTGCAAGAATGGCACGCCACCTGCTGAGAGTATTGAACAAAGTAAGAACTCCGTAGCTCCGGAAACAATCCTAGGGGTCTCTGGAAAAAATGCACTCGTGAACAGAACGGTGCGGTCCGAATTCAAACCCATGACTCGCAAGGCAACAGGTTTAATCACTTAGCCACAGATACCCCTGACAATTGCACACATGACAATTGCACACATAGATCAGTGAACACATAGAAATATAGTGTTTTAATCTGAAAAATTAAATGAAACGTGATAAACAGGCAAGTGACATTAATAATCTTTAATTTCCACAAACCTCTGCCATAAACACAAATTATTATAAATTAGCCATCCGTCTCAAAAACCGAAGTTTATTTTGCTCTTCTTGATCACTAAAATGACATTTAATATTATTATACAAGACAATGTAGTTAATAAAAATAAGCTTTGATAATCTTGTCTTCTATCGTGGAAAATTGTCACACTTCTTCTTTGAATACTCCATATCAACCACATATTAACCACTCTATGTGATGTGTATGTGATCTGAGCCTAAGAACGATTGTACATTGTGCCAGTTATGCGCCTACAAGTAGGTCAAAGCATCCGATTTCTGCGACGCTTTTTATTTGCTTGGGTAGTTTCCCTAGGCCCCTACCTCAGTCGCCTCTTACGACATGCCTTGCAGGTTACAGTGTTACTATTCTTTGCTTCCATAGTGTGCCCCAGCACCATACGGGTGACTACGTATCAATAACAGATATATGAAGAATAGAAACAACATGTAACGACACGTACAACACACTTCAATAACGCTTTATCATAACTATGCTTTTAAAGTTACTGTCGGGGGTTGTAATAACGGTGCGATTATGATACTTAGAGTAATCAAATACAATGATTAAGTCACGACATGGTGTCTGCGCAGAATAGAGGGAATAAGATGGTATGATAGGGTCACAAATGAAAAGAGACAAGACAGATTCCAGTGAATGAACAGGTTAAAAAATACGCTGGCACTGGATAGGACACACTTTACGAAAGCCGGAGGGGAATATAACAAGAAAGGTCCTTTACCTGGAACCCACAGGGACAGCGAAAGAAGGGGAGACCTAGAAATACATGGAGACGAGATTTGGAGGCGGAGATGAACAGTATAAAGAAGAGCTGGAGGGAGCTGCAGGAGATAGCTAGAGATAGGAAGACTTGGCATGAGTTGGTTAAGGGCCTATGCTCCAATCCGGGGTAAAAAGACAGAGTCACAACAGAGATGAAGTGTCTACACAGAATACTGGAATGTGAGGTCATGTGACTGGTTGGCGTCTGATTTCTCATAATTTTTACATGCCCGCAGGCCCAGTAGTTTATAGTTGGCTGTGCATAGAGTCACCGTTTCCACAAACAACATATCTACTATTATTTCCTGTGTTCAGTTCTTTATGTGTGCAATTGTCATGTGTACATAAACCATATTCCCCAATATACCTCATGGTTTGAAAACTGGTTCCTTTACTTTTACTTTTACAGGTGATAGTAGTAACCTCATTCTTGGTGTTTCTGTTTTTGGGAGCATGGGGAACAGCTCAGGTGAAGGATGGCCTTGACCTTACAGATGTAGTGCCCAGGCAAACTCCAGAGTTTCAATTCTTTCAGGCACAGTCCAAATATTTTGGATTTTATAGTATAAATGCAGTTACTCAGGTACGGACTGGTTCACAGGTAGTGGTTGAGTGTTGATGATGGAATGAGTGAGTGGAGGAGTGAGAGAATTGTTGGTAGGTTTTGAGTTAGGGAATGTTCTTTTAAATGGGATCCAGGAGGCAAGAGACATAGGGGCAACATAGAGAGACATGGATACGAACTGTAGACAGAGAAGAGGTGGGAAAGACCTGGAATGAATTAAGCTGACTTGCTCAAGACAGATCTGGTTTGAGGAAATTTGTTGATGCCTAATTCTTCAAGGGGAGTTAAGAGAAGAAGAATGAGAGTGGGTGAGCTTTGATTGATGAATAAGCTGTGAGTGGCCGGCCAGATTTTTTTATGCGGTGAGTGGGGATGGATGAGTCTTGATTGGTGAAGGGCGGGTGAATCTTGATTGGTGAAGGGCGGGTGAATCTTGATTGGTGAAGGGCGGGTGAATCTTGATTGGTGAAGGGCGGGTGAATCTTGATTGGTGAAGGGCGGGTGAATCTTGATTGGTGAAGAATGGGTGGTTGTGTCTTGATTGGTGAAGAATGGGTGGGTAGGTGTATCTTCATTGGTGAAGAATGGGTGGTTGTGTCTTGGTGAAGAATAGAGGGGTGAGTGTATATTCATTGGTGAAGAATGGGTGGGTGGGTATTGATTGGTGAATGAATACTATGTGTGACTCAATGAGTTTTGATTAATGATTGTATGGGTGTGTGATTGAACTGGTGAGTGAGACCTGCTATGTGGGTGAGTTGTTATATACTTTTGACGGGTCCCAACAGAATGAGGCACCACCTGTATACTAAATTCAAGATAGGCACCAACGACCTGTGCCCCTGTGGCTTGACGAGTATGACAACAGAACATATCCTACAGAACTGTCCCCAGTACGCAGACCTGAGAAGAATGAGGTGGCCCACTTACACCAGCATCCAAGACAAACTGTATGGCGTGGCTGACAATCTGAGGCAGATGGCTGCCTTTATTAGAGAATCCGAAATCCCAATCTAGTGAGAACGCAGAAGACAAACTGTATGGCGTGGCTGATAATCTGAGGCAGACGGCTGCCTTTATTAGAGAATCCGAAATCCCAATCAAGTGAGAATTCAGAAGAAGAAGTAACCAATAGAATAAGGCAAAGTTGAAGTAACCAATAGAATAAGACAAAGTTGAAGTAACCAATAGAATAAGACAAAGTTGAAGTAACCAATAGAATAAGACAAAGTTGAAGTAACCAATAGAATAAGACAAAGTTGAAGTAACCAATAGAATAAGACAAAGTTGAAGTAACCAATAGAATAAGACAAAGTTGAAGTAACCAATAGAATAAGGCAAAGTTGAAGTAACCAATAGAATAAGACAAAGTTGAAGTAACCAATAAAATAAGGCAAAGTTCACACTTTTGATTTCTAATGTAGTCTAGTATATAACAACACAAAAACCAATGCTTAGACAATGTTATGATTCGAACATCCAATAATTTCCACAGAACAACTTTGATTATGCCAAGAACCAACAATTGTTGTATCAGTACCACAGTGCTTTTCAAAATGTGCAGAAGATAATCAGACGAGAAGATGGTTCCCTCCCCTCATTTTGGCTAGCTCTGTTCAGACAGTGGTTGACAGGTAACTATTATGTCCATCTTCTCTTCCTCTATTATGTACACTTTCTAGTATGAAGAACATATCACATAACACAGGTAAGATAGCCAAGGAGAAACTGTTGAGGATATCCTTTTTTCTAAAGCATGTGTGATCCCAGGATCTTCATCTTCAAACGCTCCATATCGACCCCTTATTACTCTTTGTGATTTGTATGTGATCTTAGCCTGAGAGAGATTGTACATTGTGCCAGTTATGCGCCTACAAGTAGGCCAGCACAACCAATTTCTGCAATGCTTTTTATTTACTATGGTAGCTTCCCTAGGCCCTTACATCAGTCACAACATGCCTTGTAGGTTGCAGTGTTACTATTTGTTTGCTCCCCTTGCAAGCCCCAGCAACACACTGGCAATCTCAGGATCAAATTCCATAGCGAGAGTGTGGGATTTTTTTGTCAATCTTACAGCTCTTAGATCCATAATAATAATAATAATAAAGCCCATAACCCGTTATGGTCGTAGGGATGTCACTGTGAAGACATCAGCACAAAAAGCACGCCGTGAGTCTCTGTCTTCAACTCTTCGAACAAGTGTGGAGAAACTCTGTCCTGACCAGCTCTTGATGTTGTCAAACCAGGATTTTCTCTGCCCTCCTTTCCTTCTGCCACCCTTGACTGTTCTCTGTAGGATAGATAATCTTGGAGAGTAAGCCATGTCTCATCACATGCCCGAACCACGAAAGTTTACGCCTTTTCACGATTGTCAAGAGTGACACTTGCCGACCTGCAAGGTTGATTATTTGGTCTCTTACATAGATATTCGTCTTATGTTCTATGTAACTAATACGTAGTACCCGTATGTAACACTTATATTCGAAGGCCTGGATTCTTCGCTCCAGTTCTGCAATGAGTGTCCAGCTATCACAACCGTACAAAAGAATGGATAGCACCAGTGATCTGTAGATATTAGAGCACTCCATTGGATACCAGAGAATCACTGGAAAGTAAAGGCGGCCAGTCAGAAATGAGAAGCAAATGGCAAGAACGAGACAGATCCCAATGAACCAAGAGTGAAAGAAAAGGCGCTAGATAGGACACACCTTGAGAAAACCCAAAGGAAATATAACAAGAAAGGCATTTTCCTGGAACCTGTATGGAAAGCAAAAGAGGAAAGTCGAGAAATACTCAAAGAGATTTGAGGGAAGATATTAAGGATAGCCAGAAGAGCTGGAGAAAGCTGAAAAAATAGCTTCCTTCCTTCCTCCTTTTGCTCACTTGAAATATTGTCTGTACATTCAATGTTGTCTCTTGTACAAACTTCACTGTCTTTTATAGCTCACGCAGAGGTCCGTGTAGTTTTCTGTCGAGTGTTGTTTCGTTAGGCCAGTGAGTTTGCCTCAGTATATCATATTCGGGCAATCTTGAAGTATGTGCTCTGCAGTCTGATGTGCCTGTCCACATGGCTGAATTGTCCAAAAAAAAATTTGCTAACCAACTCTAGACTTGGCATGAGTTGGTTGAGGGCCTATGACTCATGCGGGGTTAGAAACCCACGAAAGGATCCAAGCAGGGATCAACACAAGAGCAACCATTCACTGCAACTATCGCCCGAGTTGTTACAGGGGAAATTTGGGGTGTAAAGAATAGAACCACTGTTACCTGCCATGCATGCCGTAAGAGCGCTAAGGAGATTTGGCTGAAATCGGATGTACATGTCCTAAACGTGTAGAAGTCTATGAAGTTTAGGGGCCTACCAAACCAATGTGCAACTTATACACGTTCTTGGCAAAGATCAAACATATCACAAAGAGTGATTAAAATTGGTCATAAGAACGAACGCAAAGAAGAAGAAGACTGTAACAATCCTCTATACAGCCAAACAAATATTTAAAAAATACAGCAAAAACAGAAATATGGCTGAACAGATGGGCCATGTGAAACACTGGAAGAGGTCTACAGAAACAGGAACAATCCCAACATCAACCACTTTACTATGTGGTTAACAAGTGGTCGATATGGAGCGTTTGAAGAAGAAGAAGATATATAATGTTATTTCATAATGGACACATTTATCCACAAGTGATATGTGACATGTACCTTCAAATGTATATATATATCATTGACCAGTGTTTTCTTTCTGTATAATGACATCCATTTAGATCTGCAAAGATCATTTGATAAAGACTTTGAGAACAATCTGGTCACAAAAGAAGGTTGGAAGGCGAATGCTACAGAAGAGACTGTTCTTGCGTACAAGCTCTTGGTCCAGACTGGGGATGCAGATAATCCAGTCAACAAGAATCAGGTAATGTAACTTGCACTGTTAATTAGGTAGTCAGTCCATCACTTTGTTACTGGACAGGAACCCATGATGACCCAGGTTAAGAGGAGAAAATGGTGATGGGTCGGGCATACCCTACGGAAGACACAATTGAGTATCACTAGACAAGCACTTCAGTGGAACCTGCAAGGAAAATGAAAAAGAGGGCATCCTAAACAGACCTGGAGACGAAGTTCTATTGAGGAAGTGAAGAGTGCTCGACTATCCTGGAAGACCATAAAGAAAACAGCCAGAGACTGAGAAAAGTGGCGAACAACTGTTGATGCCCTATGCTCCACGAGAAGCGGAGAGGAATAAGTCAAGTCATCACTTTGTTAGCTTGACAGTTCATTAGCTAGTTCGTTCGTTGGTTGGTTTGTTAGTTAATTAGTTATCTAGTTAGGTAGTCAGTCAATCAGTCCACCACTTTGTTAGCTTGACAGTTCATTAGCTAGTTCGTTGGTTGGTTTGTTAGTTAATTAGTTAGCTAGTTACGTAGTCAGTCAGTCAGTCCACCACTTTGTTAGCTTGACAGTTCATTAGCTAGTTCGTTCGTTGGTTGGTTTGTTAGTTAATTAGTTAGCTAGTTAGGTAGTCAGTCAGTTATTCAGTCAGTCCACCATTTTGTTAGCTAGACCACCCGTATGTTGCCAGGACCTGCAATGGAAGCAAAGAATAGGACCACTGCAACCTACAAGGCAGTTTGTTAGAGGCGACTGAGGTAGATGTCTAGGATGCTACCCTAGTAAATAAAAAAAAATTGGATGTGCTTGTAGGAGCATAACTGGTACAATATACAATCGCTCTTAGGCTCATATCACACAGAGTAGTTAACAAGTGGTCAATATGGAGGGTTGGAAGAAGTTAGCTAGACATATAACATGCTAGACATACACCTGCATCTTCTTTGATTTCTTCTGCTTTCTCATTTTTCAGGTAACCCACATTCGTCTTGTAGATGATAAAGGAATCATCTATCCACCTGCTTTCTATAACTACCTAACAGCGTGGACATCCAACGATGCAATGGCATACACATCTTCCATGGCCAATTTCCACCCAGTGCCTAAATACTGGCTCCATGACCCTACAGACGTTAATTTTGAAAGTGAGTCCACTCATTTATACTAGCTCATTGTGGAGTCTTTGTATGTAATAGTTATTTGAGTTTAGTTTTTTCTTCATTGTTTGTTTTTGTGGGTATTTGAATTCTTAGTTTTCTTCTTAACTTCTCCTCTTCTTCTTCTTTGCGTTCGTTCTTTATGACGAATGTTAATAACTCTTTGTGATATGTTTGATCTTTGCCAAGAACGTGTATATGTTGCATATTAGTTTGGTAGGCCCCTAAACACATAGACTTCTACACGTTTAGGACATGTACATCCAATTTCATCCAAACCTCCTTAATCGCCTCTTCCGACATGCATGGCAGGTAACAGTGGTTCTATTCTTTACACCCCAAATTTGGGCCCCGGTAACCACTCGGGCATCTTCTTAACTGTTTTGTTTGTATTCATAATAAATTGCAAACATTCATCAACTGATGTCTGCACAGAATAGAGGAAATGAAATAGTATGATAGAGTCACAAATGTGGAACTTGAGGAGAAAACGAGACCAGTGGTCCAAGAGTTGAAGAAAAGATGCTACTGCTGTATCGGACACACTTTGAGAAACCCAAGGGAATATACCAAGAAGGGTCTAGTCATGGAACTCACAGGGAAGCGAAGAGAGAGAAAAGTTTAGAAATACATGGAGTAAAGATGTGGAGGTAGAGATTAACGATATATTGAAGAATTGGAAGGCTAATACTAGGAAGACAGCACAAGTTGGTTGAGGGCATATGCCCCCATCAAGATTAAAAAAGTACGAAAGAAAATATTGTCTGACAAAGAGCAGCAAAGAATTTGAAAACTAAGCAAAATTTGGATCAAAATATTTAGCAACATAAAACGGAGTTTAAAGCTGAGGATTGACTTCCTTACACCGGGTTTATCCCATTTGGCTCGGTCCCTCTCTGCAGAAACAGGACGCCACCTGCCGAGAGTATTGCACAAAGCATGAACTCCGTAGCTCCTGCAACAATTCTAGGTCTCTTAAAAAAATGCTAAATATGGTAACGTTTCATTAATTACTCACAGCTTGCTATTATTTTCTAAGAATGTGTTTTTGATTTCTTTTCAGTCCACAAGTCACAACAGTTAGTATATGCACAGATACCATTTTATCTGTCTAATATATCTAATACAGAGGAAATCATTGAAGTAATAAAAGTAAGTTTCTTTTAAATAAGTTTCTTTCTTTCCTTTTTTGTATGGGTTAACGTTGTCAAAATATAAAGTAAGATAGTTATCTACTTCTCTTCCACCATTTACTTGAATTATTGCAATTTACTAATTGTTGTCCCTGGCGCAGGGAGTCAGTGTTAATGAACAAACTGATAAATTGGCTGGCATGGCTACAATATCAGAGGGAACTGCAATGGACCAAAATGACATTAATGCATTGAGAGAGTCTTTCCGAACAGAGGAGTTTCAGGGCTGTGAATCCCACTCGCTGATCATATTTAGAGAGATGAGTGTCAATATTGGTGCAGCCGAAAAGAATGACATACTAAATATGCAAAGAGATTGATTAATCAACATCGAACTGGTGTGTTGGGCCTCTGGACGCTGCTGGATTTGTTGAGAGAGAGATCGGAGCACCTATGGATGTGTCTGGACTGCTATGATGATAGTCCTCATATAACTGACTATGATAAAATTGGCACAACTAGCCTGTGCCACTGTGAAAAAGCAGACATGACGGCAGAGCATATACTGCAAGACTGCCAGCTGTTAGCAGCCCTGAGAAAAGAAACCTGGCCCAATAACACAGAGCTTCATGAGAAGCTGTACGGGGGGATGGAGTCCTTAAAAGCAACAGTAAAATTCATGATAAGATTTGGTTCATCAGTCTAGGCGGGGATCACGAGAGAGAGATATAACTGACAACTGCAATTTACTGCTGACAAAATCTAGCATTATAAAGCATTTTAAAAACATAAATATTTTGTTTTTCTGACTACTTTCAGCAAATCAGAGAAATCTGTGATGACTTCTCCAACAAAGGTCTCCCAAACTTTCCCACTGGAGTTCCATTCACATTCTATGAGCAGTACATCAACTTGCGTTTCTATCTCCTGATGTCCATCGTGTGTGTCTTAGTTGTTACCTTCATTGTTCTTACTGTTGTACTCATGAATCCTTGGATTGCATTTATTGTGGTGAGTAATGAGATCAATAATATTATTACATTGAGTAATATATGGAAAGTGACATCTGTGGCTTAGGGGATAGTGACTCAGTCTATTAACCCGACGTTCTGAGTTCGAATCATGCTGCAGACAGTTTGGTTGCAAATTGTTCGCATTGATTTTTACAAAAAGACGATGGCACCACCCGTTCAGAAAGCAATGGCAAACTGCTGAACGTAATAATGCCTAGAAAACTCACAAGCAGCGTTAAAAAGCTGGGGTTGATTCGCAAAGTCCTGTAAAGGATATGCAGTTAACTTTAACTTGTAATATATGGAAGCAAATCAAAACGAACACGAAGCTGAGAATCTTTCAATCAAATGTGAAATAGGTGCTGGTGTATGGCTAGGAAACATGGAGGACAACAAAAGAAACCATCAGAAAACTACAGACTTTTGTAAATGGATGTTTAAGTAGAATAAAGGGACTGAGATGGTATGATAAGATTATGAACGAGGAAGTCAGAGAAAGAACTAAACAGTTACCATTAGAAAAAGAGATAAAGATTATGAACGAGGAAGTCAGAGAAAGAACTAAACAGTTACCATTAGAAAAAGAGATAAAGAAGAGGGGCGGGGCATGGATAGGGCACACATTGAGAGGGCCAACCAGAAGCATTACAAGACATGCATTGTTTTGGAACCCGCAGGGAAAGAGCAGATGGGGAATGCCTAGACATACCTGGAGAAGAAAACTGGAGACCGATATCAACAGGATAGGCAAGACGGGGGAAAAATTGAAAGGGATGGCGAGAGAGAGGAGGGGCTGGAAGAAGTTTGTTGAAGACCTGTGCTCCGTTGGGAGTTGAAAGGTGAAGAAGAAGAATGAGATAAATAGTTAATATTGTTGTGACTTCAGGTATTTTGGTTCTCCTGTGTTCATAACATTTGGTCCCGCTAGATCACAAATCTTGTTATGATAATAAAGTCCATATTAGTGATACACGTTTCATAGGGTCAGTCCGCAGGCAATGGGGGGAATTGCTACAACATTCTAGGATACAATAATCACTTCCATTTTCATGCCCAGACAAGCAAGACCGGACAGCAATGAATATGCTCACTGGTTTGCCGGCCCACATGTGCACAAACAGCCGAACACATCCTGCAAGATTGTCACCTGATAAATCAACTGCGGAAAGAACACTGACCAACAGAGACAGACATCCATACAAAGCTGTTTGAAAGCCTTGATGAACTAACAAACACAACAACATACATCCAAAGAACTGGGCTCATTGTGTAGACATTGAACATCAGTGAAGAAGAAGAAGAAGAAGACTAGTGTGGCCATTATCAGAGGCAACAACAATAGGTCATCCGAACATATAAATGATTAGAGTAGTGAATTTTCAGGGATGTGAATCTTGTGATCTCACAAGGATGTTCAGGGATGTGAATCTTGTGATCTCACAAGGATGTTCAGGGATGTGAATCTTGTGATCTCACAAGGATGTTCAGGGATGTGAATCTTGTGATCTCACAAGGATGTTCAGGGATGTGAATCTTGTGATCTCACAAGGATGTTCAGGGATGTGAATCTTGTGATCTCACAAGGGTGTTCAGGGATGTGAATCTTGTGATCTCACAAGGATGTTCAGGGATGTGAATCTTGTGATCTCACAAGGATGTTCAGGGATGTGAATCTTGTGATCTCACAAGGATGTTCAGGGATGTGAATCTTGTGATCTCACAAGGGTGTTCAGGGATGTGAATCTTGTGATCTCACAAGGATGTTCAGGGATGTGAATCTTGAGATCTCACAAGGATGCAGGAGTTCAACTTGGTGTAGCACTTAACTATAATCACAATGTATATACAAATAATGATAGCTATAGTATCACTTTACTATAATGACCTGTTACCATGTAAATCTTCCCAGGTGTTTGTATTGGCAATAATAACTGTGGAGCTGTTTGGGTTTATGGGATTGACCGGAATCAAACTTAGCGCCATTCCTGCTGTCATCCTCATTATGTCAGTTGGGATCGGTGTGGAATTTACCCTCCATGTTTCCGTGGTAAGTATTTTTCTTCTGTGTTCTGGTAATACTAGATTATGTAATAAATTGCTGCAGGAATAATGTGATGTACAATCTTGTGTGTGGTTCTGTGTGCAATAAATAACTGGATAAATAATGTGAACTGCACTCATTTGTGGTTCTGTGAGCAACCTTCCTTTTTTTTCTTCTAACGTTTTCAGACATGGACTTGTATACTTTTAAAGTAGTTAGTGGTCAACTGGAGTCTGTCTGTGTACAACTTCATAGAGCTTGTCTTGGACTGACACCGACTTGTATACTTCTAAAGTAGTTAGTGGTCAACTGAAGTCTGTCTGTGTACAACTTCATAGAGCTTGTCTTGGACTGACACACACCGACTTGTATACTTCTAAAGTAGTTAGTGGTCAACTGGAATCTGTTTGTGTACAACTTCATAGAGCTTGTCTTGGACTGACACGGACTTGTATACTTCTAAAGTAGTTAGTGGTCAACTGGAGTCTGTCTGTGTACAACTTCATAGAGCTTGTCTTGGACTGACACCGACTTGTATACTTCTAAAGTAGTTAGGAGTCAACTGGAGTCTGTCTGTGTACAACTTCATAGAGCTTGTCTTGGACTGACACCGACTTGTATACTTCTAAAGTAGTTAGGAGTCAACTGGAGTCTGTCTGTGTACAACTTCATAGAGCTTGTCTTGGACTGACACCGACTTGTATACTTCTAAAGTAGTTAGTGGTCAACTGGAATCTGTCTGTGTACAACTTCATAGAGCTTGTCTTGGACTGACATCGACTTGTATACTTCTAAAGTAGTTAGTGGTCAACCATTTCACATGTAATTTTTTGTGACTGTCCTTTGCTCATTGTCCATGTTTGGCTCTGGTAACTCAAAGTAGGCACGAAAATGCTGTTGATCATCTGTTGTATAGCTATCAGTGAGATGTTTGAGTGTCTTAACAATAGGGCGTGCTTGTAGGTTACATCATTTGCTGCTTGTTATCCAGTATTTTTTTTTCCGATCCAGAAGCGCTTCAGCTCGGTACCATGGACATCGTAACCCTTCGGTTTGGTGCCACGAACACCGTAAATCTGGAGAACATGTGGCTTTTCTGCTAGCCCGTGGAATTGAGCCGCACTCACAGGGGCTTGTCACCCGTCGTCAAACTCGCCACGAACATGCTGGGCAGGCGGGCGTTTATCCAGTATAAAACTAGATTTGATCATAACTGACATTCCATTTCTTGAGGTTATTTATTTTGAGCAATCTGCAAAGACTATTTGCATGAAAGTTGTTTAGTTTTCCTGTGTCTGCTATACTGTGAAATTGCACTTAGATGATGCGTTAACCACAATTACATGCTAGTTTAATTTAAGTTTTGATCAAGCTCTGATTAACTCAACCAATATTTCCAAGAACTCTTCTTTCCTCCACAGGGCTTTATCACTGCCATTGGCAGTAGGAACCTAGAATGTCAATGGCATTAGAGCACACATTTGCACCAGTGATACATGGAGCTATCTCAACTTTCTTGGGGATTCTGATGTTGGTGGGCACAGATTTTGAGTTCATTATTAAGTAAGTACATGCAAGAGAGAAATGTGTTCTTCTTTAATCACTTCAAGACCTTCATGTTTGTAAAGATAAGTTTCGCATATGCTGAACCACTGACCCATATGTTTAAATGACCACATCACTCTCAGAAATTAACTCTTTTGTACAAGACAATTACTATAATATGAGCAGATTGGAACAAGTTATCATTCTGCGCCTTAGAACAGGACACAATCGACTCCGCAGCCACATGTATACAACATTCAAGATTGACAATTCAGTCATGTGCACATTTAGACAGGCACATCAGACTGCAGAGCACATACTTCAAAACTGCCCCGAATATGATACACTGAGGCAAACTCACTTACCTGACGAAACAACACTCGACAGAAAACTACACGGACCTCTGTGTGAGCTACAAAAGACAGTGAAGTTCATACAAGAGACAACGTTGAATATATAGACAATATTTCAAGCAAATGAAAGAAAGGAAGGATACAAGAGACAATGATGAATATATAGACAATATTTCAAGCAAACGAAAGAAAGGAAGGAAACTCTGTTGTGTCACTTAGTCTTCTTCTTGCAATTGCTGCTATTTTGATGGTTATACTGTACGACACATTCTTATGATAAAGTCGATAGTTGTCTGAAGCTCATCTCTGGTGCCATGTAGTTTTGAATGTAGTATTGTAGAGCCAGCATCCCTTTCTAGGAGGACATACATGGGACAGTCTTGCAGAACATGTTATGTGGTTTGATCAGAGATGCCACAGGGATGCAGAGGGGATGGAGATAATCGTAGCATGTGCAATTGTTTATTCAGTTTGTTATACCCTATTCTGAGACGGAAGATGATGGTCTGTCGAGTGTGTCATAGTTGTCGTTGGATAGTTTAGGTTTTTTGTGTCTCTTAATTTAGTTTACAGATCCAGCAGTAATCTGAGCATTTACCCTTCGATTTGAGGCTCTAGCAGTAAATTAACAGGTCTGTCTGAGTTGTGGTGTGTTTGCATAGAGAGTGTTCTTAACTTTTAGATAGGAAGATAGATACTTGCGAAGTAAGTCATTGAGTGCCAGGCACTGGAAGAGATGATGTGTGACAGTTTCTTGTGAGCAGTCACAACACATTGCATGGAAATCTTTGGTTGAATGCAATGTAGGGGAGCATTCAGATGCATGTGGACCGGGGCCTAAATTTGGGGTATAAAGAATAGAACCACTGTTACCTACCATGCATGTCATAAGAGACGACTAAGGAGGTTTGGCTGAAATCGGATGCACGTGTCCTAAATGTGTAGAAGTCACCCTACTGCCTTACAGGTCGGCTGGGGACGGCCAAAGGCTCACGGAGAGCGAATCCAGTAAACGCTGACTGAATCAGGACACATCGTCGAAGGATAAGCACCAGAGCTCCAAATGGCGCTGAAAATGTGTGAAACCCACCCATGCTAAGGCTGCATGAATCAGATTTCCACATGAATTAATTTATGGAAAAATCTGGTACATCGGTCTTTTAGATGATCGCAAGAGATATGCATGTGGTGAATCCTAAGGAATAAAATAATTACTTGTTCTTGTCTTGTACAGCAATTTATGGCACATTTTGGATTTGGAGTGGTCATGTGTTTAAAGAGGGCTCTGGCTTCTTCTTGCATTCATCCGCTACGATGCAGTCGTAGTCAGAGCGCCTGGTATGGTGCTTCTGATTGATTTGTGCATGGCGGCCTGTTTTCCTTATTATCAGTGTCCCAAGCCATACAGGCGTACCTTCTCCAACTTCTGAGGAATAGGTCCTCATCCTACCCTTCGACATCTGTAAGGAAAACTCTGGACATCTCAATGACGAAGTGGTTATAATGTTTGCCTGTAGTTCTGAATCTTGTGGGTTTGAATTTGAACCAAGTTACATGTGCAAATTTGTCATGAAATCCTTAGGATTGTTGCCGGAGTTTGTGCAGCACTCTGGGCATGTGATGTGCCATTTCTGGGACAGAGCAATATGGGAAACCTGGTGCAATGAAATCACAGTCATTCACCTTTAGACCATTTCTTCTTCTTTGCGTTCGTTCTTTACGACCAATTTTAATCACTCTTTGTGATATGTTTGATCTTTGCCAAGAACGTGTATACGTTGCACATTGGTTTGTTAGGCCCCTAAACGCATAGAGTTCTACACATTTAGGACACATGCATCCGATTTCAGCCAAACCTCCTTAGTCACCTCATATGACATGCGTGGCAGGTAACAGTGGTTCTATTCTTTACACCCCAAATTTGGGCCCGGTAACCACTCAGGCGTAGACCCTTTTAAAACCCTATACTGTTACCAAGAATCAACTGTAACGTCTGCATCTTGCACAAACCTATCCCTCTTGCACACATGCTTAAACCGAAGTACATTGTGACCCCCAAAACTGATCTACATTTCCCCATGTCGTTTTCTTTCTGCTTTTGTCAAGCACTGTTACCGAGAAGCACTGTTACCAAGAAGCACTGTTACCAAGAAGCACTGTTACCAAGAAGCACTGTTACCAAGAAGCACTGTTACCAAGAAGCACTGTTACCAAGTGTTTGAAGTGTTCCCAAGAAGAAGAAATTCCAGTCTGGAAATAGTTGCTTGTGTGCTCTATCTTGCTTCTTCTTTCTTCTTTTGTCGTCACACTGCTACCGGGTTGTTGCCCAGTGTCGTGGTTTTCTGTTTTTGTCTTGCGCTGTTCTGGTGGCTTGTGTGATTGTTATCTTTGTTCTTTCACAGGATTCTGCTACGCCATCTAACCATCTTTTCCGTGGTCTTCCTCTTGCCTTCTTTCCCGATATTCTGTTGTAGAAGACTCTGTATACTGTGGAGTTTGGATGCATTCTTATTAAGTGGCCAAACCACTTCATTCTTTGTTTCTCTATGTAATTCAAGCACGGTTTTGTGCCAACTTTCTTTCTTTCTTTCTATCTTGCTCGTAAGTGATATACTATCAAATTGGCAACTTTGAAAATGACAAGATATAGAAAGTATAAGTTCAATGCACATGAGAATAGATATCTGTATACCTCTAAAGTCAACAAAGACATGCATGTATATGGGGAAGGGGGGGGGCTGCTGATAATAAGGAAAGCATGTCTTCACGCAAAAATAAATACTTTTTAAGATAACATGAAGATATGTTGGACATACTCAGAGAAGAAATGATCAAAGAATTACAAAGTAAAGCAAGCATTGAGTGGTATACAAAATTGTATCCCTGAAATTAACTTTATTGAGAGAGGCGAATAATATGGGACTCAGTTCCATTGAAGAGATTGAACGAGTTGCCCAGGATAGAGTGGTATGCATATCTCGCTTGCAGACACTATGTAACGATAACAATACGAGAGGAACACAATACCATGAAATTGATTCTACCTGGGGTGAACAGGAAATACTCAGTTACCCGTATTCTACAAAGGGTCAAAGGGCAAGTACATAAAAAAAGCTGCTGGCTCAATGACACGACAAGACATACAGTTAACATCCGCACAGTAGGTCCTTTATAGTTTGACATCACTTGTGTTTTCTCCCTCCACTTCAATGCGCGACCAAACGCCGCTTCGAGTGTCACATTGTAAACTTTCTGGGCGACATGACACAAGTATACTTAACATAATTGTTCCTCTTCCTTACTCATTTATTTCAAAGTTCACCAAAATACTCTAGTAGA
Organism: Arion vulgaris; assembly: GCA_020796225.1. NCBI lineage: Eukaryota > Metazoa > Mollusca > Gastropoda > Stylommatophora > Arionidae > Arion > Arion vulgaris. The sequence goes on from CM036769.1 coordinate 2,877,881, forward strand.
TTAAAAAGGCGGGACATTAAACTTGTTATGTTTGGAGAGCGAACAAAAATGTAAATTTAAGACTTTAGTTTGGTTGTTTTTTCCCCACTTTAGCACCAGAAAAAAATGGAGAATGCTTTCATTTGCATTACAAATACTTCAGGTCATTCCTTTCTTAGTATATTTATGTCGATGGCATGCCGCTTCTCTGTTTTGTATTTATTCAGTATTTTTTTTTTTTGGATCTCCTCAAGGTTAACGACAAATTGTAATTTTTAGTTTCACAAAATAAAGTTGTAAATTCTTTTATATATTATATTAATCTGACAAGAAGTTGTTGTTTTTTTTCTTTGTTTTTTTTCCGTCCGCTTTCAACTCAGACGAAGTTTCATCTCTGAAACTGATTTTTGCGTGAAAATCCGTTTTTCCAATTTCTTACAATGGCAGCAGCGTGCACATTGTAAATTACTTTACACTGGCAGCCGTGTGCTCAATGTACTCGTAATTAGTATTCCCTCGCCATACAGGCAGATTTTCTCCGACTTCAGAGGTACTCACGTTATCGTCCTGAGTAAGACCAGGGGACTCGAACAAATGCCGGACAGTAGGTTCGAACCCGAGCTATGAGGCGTCTCATAGCTAGCAGGCCGAGCTACTATCAACTACTCTAGGCAGTCCCCTGACAAGAAGTAATTGTCTTAACAAGATGAACAGAGACAATGTCCCGTAGTATTTGCAAACTTCTCTTCTTTGAACGCTCCATCTCTACTACTTGTTAAACTACTCTTTGTGATCTGAGCCTGAGCGATTGTACGTTATGCCAGTTATGCGCCTACAAGTAGGCCAGCACATCCGATTTCTGCAACGCTTTTTATTTACTAGGGTAGCGCCCCTACCACATTCGCCTCTTACTTGTAGGTAGCAGTGTTAGAATTCTTTCCGAAAACATGAGTATTTGCAAACAGTAGTGTGTGAAGTGTCTATCACTTCACATTTTGAAAGCCAACTATACGGGAGGTAGGCGGGATACTTCCTGACATCAGTTGAAGAAACGTTGATTGTGCTTGAATTGAGCCCACAACCGTTATTTGCTCGATTCTGAAATCGAACGTTCAGTTGGCTATCTGCTGTAGTTCTATCTACACCCTTTCCGTCCACAATTATTTTACTCATCGATCATGTTTTTATTGATGTTATGTGCTGCATACACGTTCGTGTGGTGCCGGGGCCCTCAAGGAAAGCAAAGAATAGTACCACTGCAGCCTACAAGGCATGTCGTAATAGCGACTGATGTAGGACTTAGGGAAGCTACAAAGTAATTAAAAAGCATCGCAAAAATCGGATGTGCTGGCCTACTTGTAGGCACATAACTGGCACAACGTACAACCACTCTTGGACTCAGATTACATACAAATCCCACAGAGTTGTTCATGCTCATGCTTCAGCCGTCATGCTCAAATCATCTGTTACATCCTAAATTCATCTTCTTTGTGGTTATCTCTTCTCTTTATCGTTATACATCCTTCCATAATTGTCTTCTCCAACCCGTCGTGTCTTTTTATGTCCAAAATACTTCCATTTTCTTCTTCTTATTTGCAGCAACATCTATTTTTTAAAATAGATCTATTTGTTCTCTTCTCTATCCATGATATACGTATCTGTAACACTTATATATTTTTTTAACGCAGTTAAGCAGCTGATAGAAGATAATGCAAGGGATGATGATGTTGTTGTATATACCGATGGGTTGGTTCAACGTGGTGAGAAATCCGGCTGGGGTTTCTTGGCTAATGCGCATGGTAGGGTTGTTGCAGAGCGAAGTGGGGCATACAGGACAACTACTTCTAGTATGAGGATGGAGGTTGAGGCCGTTACTGCTGCCCTCCATTGGATTTCTGGGACTTCATTTACTGGGGCAGTTGTTGTATCTGACTCTCAGTCGATGCTTTACAGGATCCAGAAGGACAGGTTTCGGTATGAATGGATGTCGTCTATAGAAGTTTCTAACCTCCAGCGGCTTACGTGGATCTACTGTCCTGGGCATGCGAGTGTTTACGGTAATGAGAGAGCGGACAGGCTTGCATCAACAGCATCGATTGTTGGGGAGTTGAAGATGGATAAGGGGGATATTCTTCGGTCTCTTTGCGACTGTCTGTTGGATGAGGACACTAAAATCGATGTTGAATCGATCAAGCGATTTAAGCAGTTTGGAGTTACCCGTTGTTCAAGTCGAACTGGATGCCTGAGAGGCAGAATGAGAGGTGTGTTTAATCAGCGAGCCACAGAAACCATCAGTATGCATACTCTTCGATATCTGTTGGGGAGACTGAGCACACGTGGGTCTGCCCGGAGTGCAATGACATCAATTTAGTAACCAATAACTAATAACCAATAAAAAACACTTCTATGTCTTGTTACATGTCCATGCTTCACACTCATACGTTGCCGCTTGGAACATGCATGTTCTTCTTCATGCATGCTATTCTGATCTTTTTCCCCCGTCAGTTCAATTCCTTTACAGTACAACTACTGATCGTAATAACTTTTAAACATGATAACAAAAGTGTCAGGATATTTGCAACAAAAGCATCGCACGCTTTATCGATGGCTACCTGTAAATGTCAGCAGAAGTCGACTCGCAGACGAGACTCCTGCTTTTACGACTTCGCCAGACCAAAAACCAGGCTATATCCTCTGCACATAATCATGGTATCTCGTTGGGAGATAAATGTAGATGGGAGATTTTTTTAAAGTTTGTGAAGTGGAGAAAATAGTGAGGAGAAGAATATGCAGATTTGAGTTGTCAGAGATACACGTTTTTAAAAGGGAGTCTAAAGAGGAAGAATGATGATGGACCTATCAATTAATCAGGGCCGTGTGGTATATTTTCTCAACATGATGCAAGTCTTCGAAATGCCGCTCCTTAAATTTGTATTCTTTAAAATAACCTTTAATTTTGATTTCACTGATTATGCCGCCCCGCCCTCCCCCTTCCTTACGGTACCGTCTGATGTGGCCGCCCCTCTGTATCATAACACGACACCGCCCTACAATTAATCAATCAATCAATCATTTTCTGAGATGATAAAATTCGGGTATTCAAGTTTAGCATGCCTGTTAGGGTATATATGTTCCACCTTCGAGAGACGCCTTCAGTTAACCCCTTCAATCTTCCAAGCCGATATACTGGCTCTCGATGTGTTTTCTTAAGAAGACTCAAAACTTGTTTACAGTCATCATTATCAAATAGCTTGTCCTGGACAGAACTTTGCCACCCCAACAATCCTCCGGAATTTCTCTCTCTCTCGTAGGCCAGATGTCCCGCCTCTGCAACCGTCATGTTCAAACCATCAGTTACATTTTGAATCCATCTTCTTCGTGGTCTTCCTCTTCTTCTCTTTACCGGTATGCCTCCTTCCTCGATAGTCGTCTCCAGCTCTTTATGTCTTTTATATGTCCAAAATATCTCAATTTTCTCTTTCTTATTTGTAGCATCAGCCTGTTTTCTTTGATTTTTAGTTCTTTCTGGGTAGATCTATTTGTTCTCTTCTCTGTCCAAGATATACGAAGGACTCTTCTGTAACATTTATATTTAAAAAAACACATGTTTTTCCCTGGCCTTGTTAAATGTCCATGCTTCACACCCATATGTTACCACTGGGAATATGCATGCTCTTGGTATTGCAATATGTACGTTCAGATGTACAAATTAATTATGGAATGAAAGAGTTACGGCTTGGTAGTGCTGAAACATGTGTCCTCAGCAATCTACAATTGTCAGTGTTCACTAGAAGAAGAAACAACAGACAACTTCAGGAATCGAACACAAATTTTAACGTTGCGCTTTGCCCCGAGGAAAATTCCCTCCCTATGAGGACTGGTTGGGATGGGGGCGCAAAATCCAAAATAGCTTTCTAGCGTCTAATGAAAACGTCCTTCCTGATTGATTGATTGATTGCTATGACCATCATTATTGCACTACTTTTGTGGATAACCCTATGTGCTCCTATATTTTTCTTACACATGGAGATCTCAGTGGCAGTGCACGAACTCCGTAGCACCTGTGAGGGTCCCAGTATAATGTAAAAGATGGTGAAAATATTTTGTAGGAATTTTATTTTATTAATCTTTCGAATGATTTTTGTACAGGCAGCAGCTTTCCAGCCTAGTCTTTTAGATTTTGAAGATCTTAGATTAATCGGTCAGTCTATCAAAAAAATGTATTAGTTAGTCTTTCCTCTTGGGTCTGTGGGCGGCGCATAGGGCAGAGGTCATAGCTCTCCATGTCTCGCGGTTCGTTGCTATCTGTTTTAGGTCTTTAATGTTTACTAGGCCCATCGTTGAGCCTTCTCTGGTGATGGTTCTACGCAGAGTCTCTCTTGGTCTTCCTCGTTTTCTTGGTCTTCCTCGTTTTCTTTTTCCCTCTGGTGTCCATATGAGGGATTGTATGCAAGAGAAATAGTGCGAAACATCACACCCCTAACAGATACAAGTAAACTTGAGAAATGTATAGTGCAAAACTTGGATGGTTTCGTAATCTGGGCACGGTAGGTTGGTAGCGCGTCCTTGTGGACGACTTTGAGCAGCTTTGCTGGTAGACTCTTAGTATCATAAAGCTATAGAGATCGCTTTTCATCTCTCTTGTATGTGCGTGTGGCCCATTCGGTTAGCGTTTGCGCTTATTCACTTTCACAGTTTGCTATTATTATCTATTCTAACCAGTTACATTGTTGACATTCTTCCATGCCGCCAGGTTATGTGACCCTTGTACATCTTTTCTCTTTGTCAAATACTTTATCTCCTTTCTCTCTCTCTCTCTCTCTCTCTCTCATATCTTTCCGTTAATTATACCTGATGTCGCCATCTTCTCTTGTTATTATCTTCGTGTGCGTACTCTTTTTTTTCTCTTTTACGACATTCCTGTTTGTGCCCGATGAATCTGTTTCCATTTTTTTTATTTCTGGACCTACGCATTGCTCCTTTTTACGACATTACTCAGCGCGAGCAATGTTTATGGAACAAGAAAACGCATGCCGTCTGGATTTTTTATACATCATTTTATTTTTGGGGGTTCTAATTTTTGGAGATTGTTTTAAAATATACATCTTTCATTTCATTCTGTCTGTGTATGTTTTTTGTTGCTCTTTCTGGATAACTAGTCCAGTTTTTAAAAAAAATTATTTGAAGACAAGAATGTATTTGTTGAGGAGAATGTGACAGAAAACAGAATAATCATCATCCCATCAGGCATCTTGATATTTATTATTGTGGTCCTGCACCAGTGGTTCTCATATATTTTGAAATGGTCACAAATTGTTATTAACTCACGCCCGTGTGCTTTCGGGCTCACAAGGGAGCAAATGATAGTTACACTGTGACCTACAAGGCATGTCATAAGAGGCGACTCGCCCGAGTGGTTAGGGTCAAATTTAGGGTGTAAAGAATAGAACCACTGTTACCTGCCACGCATGTCGTAAGAGGTGACTAAGGATGTTTGGTTGAAATCGGATGCACAAGTCCTAAACGTGTAGAAGTCTATGCGTATAGGGGCCTACGAAACGAATGTGCAACGTATACACGTTCTTGGCAAAGAACGAACACAAAGAAGAAGAGCTAGGCACAGAATAATCAGATAAGATCTCAATGTAAGTGAGATCAAGTTCCTAGTCCTACTGTACGATAAACTGTTGATCTCGTATTCAAGACGAACATGTAAAAGAAGACTTGACAGTTTTATTAAAATCAATAGAAGTAGGCTGTAAGTCTGCTGACCGTGGACAAAAATCATTAATAACAATTACGAAGTAGATTTCTTACAAATTTCTAACATCCCCTAAATTACATTGGATATCTTATCTTATCTTAACCAGATTTGCCGTGAAGCGTCGTGGGGAGAGTTAGTTTCCTATCTTGTGCCAGGTGTGTTGCGCTTGACGTTGTCAGACCATGCTTTCGCAGGGACTCTGAGATGTTATCTATCCATCGTGTTTTTGGCCTGCCTCGTGCTCTGCGCTCTGAGTGTCGATTATTATAGGCACGTGATGGTAGTAAATGTGGTTCCATTCTCATTAAATGGCCGAACCACTTGAATCTTTGCTTCTCGATGTACTGTATGCATGGTATAGTACCAACGATGCTTCTGATATTCTCGTTTATCACTCTATCTCGCCTTGTAACGTTGACAGCTTTTCGTAGACATCTCATTTCACATGTAATCTTTCTTTCTAGTGTCTTAGTCAGGGGCCATGTTTGGCACTGATAGCAGAAGTTGGAATAAATATGCAGTTTATCAGTTGTCGTTTGACTGCCATGTTAATGCTTGGATGTTTTAATATTGGATATCTTGCCGGTTCATAATTCTATGAGTATAAATAGATTATATCAAATGGAAAGAAGAGACCAGATTCAGCCAGCGTTTACTGGGTTCGCTCTTCGTTAGCATTTGGCTGTCCCCAGCCTACCTGCAAGGCAGCAGATTGACTTCTACACAGTTAGGACACGTGCATCCGATTTCAGCCAAACCTCCTTAGTCAACTCCTACGACATGCGTGGCAGGTAACAGTGGTTCTATTCTTTATACCCCAAATTTGGGCCCCGGTAACCACTCGGGCGAAAAAGTGGACACAATACCATTACTGAATTTCATCAATAAACAGCACAGTAAATGGTTCGGTCCCATATGCAGATTACCTACCAACAGACAGTGCGCCTCAAAGAACAATGTTACTCTGACCACAGCCAGGCTCTATACTGGAGCCTGGCTATGCTCTGACACAGTGGATACAAAGCAAAAGGCCGGCCACGCAAAGATGGACCTCAGAGATAACAGAGGCGACGAAAGAGACTATCTACGAAGCGCATACTAGGGCCCGTTTTAGAAATCTCTTCCTGACCTGACGCTGTGAGGCATACAGGATTCGAGAAAGAAAGAAAAGAAAGATAGCTGTTCTCCCAGGATAGTCCAGCATTCTTCAAGAAGACTACGTCTCCAGGTCTGTTTAGGACGTCCCCTTTTCGTTTTCCTTGCGGGCTCCACTCAAATGCCTGTCTAGTGATCCTTGATTGTGTGTCCGCAGGATATGTGCGACCCATCGCCATTTTCTCCTACTAACCTGGGCATCATGGTTTCCTGTCCTGTTCTTATCCACAGGTCTGTGTTTGCAACTTTGCCATACCATCTCAATCTGAGAATTGATGGAAGAGAGATTAGCAAAGGGAAGGAAATGATTAAAGGAAGAGAGATTAGCAAAGGGAAGGAAATGATTAAAGGAAGAGAGATTAGCAAAGGGAAGGAAAGGATTAAAGGAAGAGAGATTGGCAAAGGGAAGGAAAGGATTAAAGAGAGATTGACAACGGGAAGGAAAGGATTAAAGAGAGATTGACAACGGGAAGGAAAGGATTAAAAGAAAGAGATTGGCAACGGAAGGAAATGATTAAAGGAAGAGAGATTGGCAAAGAGAAGGAAATGATTAAAGGAGGAGAAATTGACAAAATAGAGGAAATGATTAATTAAAGGAAGATAGATTGACAAAAGGGAGGAATACTCATAGATGAACTGAATATGAAGTTGTAAGTGTACGAAGTGAAGATGCTGATAAAGATAGCACAATAAGTGGAGAAAAAATAAGAAAGACGCGCTGAATGGAAAATGATGGAACGTGAGAGAAAAATAGTTAATGGACGGCTAGTTTTCACGCAAAAATTTGTCAGGAGTGCAGTATTAGACACCACAACTGAATTCATAGTGCGCGAAAGGAAAAGAGAAAAGAACGCTGATAACGTGAAAATTAAAGAGGATGGGCGGTGAAACTACCATCGCATCACACATGTAAATAACCCAGTAGACACGCCTCTGCCATTTGTCTGCTGTATAGTGTTCTCTACTTTGTAGTACCTGTCTAAATAAATACATGGGCGCTGCTGTTTACTTCAAGGTTCAAGATGGCTGTTCACAGTCTGTGCTTACACGACGAGCATGTGGCGGATTGTGTGTGGTCTCTGCATTGAAGAATTCCATACCATTATTTGAAATCTCTGAAGTGTTTATACTAGACCATCTTGGTATACCGACCATCTTTTTTGTATCTTCTTCACCTTCGTTTATCCTCACTCTCTCTCACTCTCTCTCTCCCACTCCCAAGAGAGAGAGAGAGATATGGCCTTTTCGTCTTTAATTATAAATATAATTCTTCTCGTACCGTTTTACCAGTGGCGGCTCGTGATCCTTTTTGTTGGTGGGGCCAGACTCAAATTTTCGGAAAAATCATGGTTTTGGGTTAGGTTATATTTTAATTTATTAACTAATAAATTCACGTTAAACATTATTTTTGGTGAGGTCCGGCCCCACTGGTCCTTAATGAAGAGCCGCCACTGCGTTTTACGTTACATAAAGCCTGCAAGTAATTTCTCCATATCGCTCTGTCCTGGATAACTCGCTCAATCTCTTCTATGGAATTGACACCGATATTTCTTCCTTTCTCAACAAAGCTCGTTTCATGGTCTTCCTAGGGCACAGTGGCGGCTCGTCATTAAGGGCCAGTGGGGCCGGGCCCCACCAAAAATAATATATAACGTTTAGTTATTATTTTATAAATTAAAATACAGCAACCAAAAACCATGATTTATCCGGAAAAAAATGTCTGGCCCCACCAACAAAGATGATCACGAGCCGCCACTGCTAGGGCGTCCTCTCTTTCTTGAACCCTTTTCCTCCCACTTGAGTGCCTGCTTTGGTATTCTTTGATCATTTCTTCTCAATGTATGTCCAACATAGCTCCATCTTCTCCCTATTATAAACAGTTGTTACTAGTGGTTGAACAGACATTTCTCTAGTTTCATCACTTCTCCTGAATTCGTCCCATTTTATGTTCATTATTTTTCCAGACATTTATTCTTTAGATTTCTTTAGTCATTTTCCAACACTCGCTGGCATTTATTGTGTGTGTGCAGTAGATATTTCTGCAATATGTGTGTGCATTAGATATTTCTACAATATGTGTGTGTAGTAGATATTTCTACAATATGTGTGTGCAGTAGATATTTCTACAATATGTGTGTGTAGTAGATATTTCTACAATGTGTGTGTGTAGTAGATAATTCTGCAATATATGTGTGTAGTAGATATTTCTACAATATATGTGTGTTGCAGTAGATATTTCTGCAATATATGTGCAGTAGATATTTCTGCAATATGTGTGTTGTAGTAGATATTTCTGCAATATATGTGTAGTAGATATTTCTGTAATATGTGTGTGTAGTAGATATTTCTACAATATGTGTGTAGTAGATATTTCTACAATATGTGTGTAGTAGATATTTCTACAATATGTGTGTAGTAGATATTTCTACAATATGTGTGTAGTAGATATTTCTACAATATGTGTGTTGTAGTAGATATTTCTGCATTATGTGTGTGTAGTAGATATTTCTACAATATGTGTGTTGTTTGTTTGTTATGTAGGAGATTAAATCCTCTTTTTTAATGGGTAATGTGTCGTCCAGTAGAACAATGTGAGCACAGAGTGAAGACGAGAAAAGGGGCGGGCCCAGTCGGTGGACAAGGGCGCAAGCAGAAATGGGCGAAGGGGCACCCAAATGAAACGAGAGGTGGACAAAATGGTGGCAAGCCTCGAAGATGGGGTCTCCATCCAGATAACAATAACCGCGTTTCCCCTCGCAGAGAACCACTTCTGCCTTGTAGTTCGATTGGAGACAATCAAAGGCTAGCGGAGCAAACCGTACACAAAACTGGATGGCATGCAAACCAAACAGTCCAAAAAAAAAAGACTGGTAACCTGGACAGATGACGCTCAACAACCTGAGAGGGAAGGTTGTCTAATGGTAGCTACCCTAAAAGAAAATAGCAACCTACTACCTTTCAGGTTGGCTCGGGACAGCCCAAGGCTGACGGAGAGCGAACCTTGTAAACGCTGACTAAAACCGGACGAAACACTCTTGCTAAGGCTGCATGAATCAGATTTCCGCATAAATAAGAATTTATGTGGAAATCTGGTACATCAGTCTTAGCAGTGAGAGAGAGAGAAATCCTTTTTTAACCCTTTCACTCTATATTTTGTTTATTTCCCTGAAACATTTATATTCCAATGTATACTAAATTCGGGAAGACGAATAAGAGGAAGACCTAGAAGATGATGGGTGTAAGATGTCATTGACGATCTGAGAATGACTGCTGCTGACGCCGGCCAACTTGCACAGAACAGAGTTTTTCAGGACTGCTGTCATGAGTGCCAGGTCCTGGAAGGGACAAGCTACTTGATGATGATACTAAATTAGAAAGTGTAATGACTTTGTGTCATTTTAAAATAAACATATCATGAGCAAGTGTATTGGCTTAAAAGGACTTAGGGGTTACGCCGGCGCATGGCCTTTCAACGTAAGAAAGAGTTTGTTTGGGTCACATCAGATCAGGTTGTTCAACAAAAATAAAAAAAAGAATTGTTCTTCTTTTGCGTTCGGTTTTGTATGCTCGTCTAAACCATGAGATGGGTTGCCTCTATGAAGCTGCATGTCAGTTGGAGTTCCTCGAGAGTTTCCCATAGCTTGCTCTGTAAGCTTCGTTCATGAGGCCATGTTTCGTTTCGTTGGTGTATGTATGATGGACATGACTGCAGGATGTAAAGTAAGAATTAATTCATTATGGAGTATAGAAGTATATTTTATTATTGTTTGTGTTGAAGATATGTAACTGCATGCTCAGTGATTTCAGGCACTCTATGACTATGATTCGCAAAGTCGAATCAGGAATGGGGAGATGAAACTGATTGGAGTTACTAGTACAGACATGGATCGAATAAATCCCCTTCATTTTTTACCAGAGGCACGCAGGAATCAGGGGTAATGAACCAGCTGATAGATTGGCTGGCATGGTTATGACATCAGAAAGAGCTGCAACGAACCGAACTGACATTCTTATCTTTTCGAACAGAGAAATTTCAGTGTTGCGAGTACCACTCGCTGCACACACTGAGAGAGTCTTTTCGAACAGAGAAATTTCAGTGTTGCGAGTACCACTCGCTGCACAGACTGAGAGAGATGGGTGTCAATATTCGTACAGACCGGAAAGAACATCATACAAATATTCAAAGAGATTGATTAATCAACATCGAACTGGCGTGTTGGGCCGCTAGAAGCTGCTGGATCTGTTGAGATGGAGATCGGAGCACCTATGGACATGTCCGGAGCGCTATGATGATAGTCCTCTGATAACTGTATGCTTTCCTAATTCATATTTATTCTTTTAAACTATTTATACATTGCAGATATTTCTTCAACGTTCTGGCAGCACTAATTGTGATAGGTCTCTTCAATGGCCTCATGTTGTTACCTGTTCTTCTGAGCATATGTGGACCTAAAGGAGAGGTACAAGTTGTCTCCCATTCATTTGTTTACTTATTAAATATAATAGTGTTGTCTCCCTTTCAATCATTTGTCTAAATTTTTTTTTCCTATCCAGAAGCACTTGAGTTTTCAGCTCTTTGGCTCGGTGTCATGGACATTACAACAATTCGGTTCGGTGTCACGAACACCGGAAATCTGGAGAACCTGTAGCTTTTCTGCCAGCCCGCGGAATTGAACCTGCACTCACAGAGGGCTTATCACCCATCGTCCAACGCGCTACGAACACGCTGGGCAGGCGGGCATTTGTCTAAATACCACCCTGCTTTCTCTCATTTACTTAATTACAGCTGATAATCTCTTATTCACAAATTTACTTTTCTTCTTAGAATGCTCCATATTGACCACTTGTTAACCACTCTGTGTGATCTGAGCCTAAATGTGATTGTACATTGTGCCAGTTATGCGCCTACAAGTAGACCAGAACATCCAATTTCTACAACTCTTTTTATTTACTATGGTAGCTTCCATAGACTCCTACCTCAGTCGCCTCTTAGGACATGCCTTGTAGGTCGCAGCGGTACTATTCAATGATTGCAATAGCAAACTACTGAACGTATAAGTTGTGCCTAAAAAAAGTAACAACTCGTTTACTGTGATTGATGGCAATGGCCAACATTTGTTATTTCAATAGTTACCTAAATATAATGAGGAGGATTCTTTCCTGGAACCCACAGGATAAGCAAAAGAGATCTAGAAAGTCTAGAAACACATGGAGAAGAGATTTGGAGGCAGAGATTAACAATATACAGATGAGCTGGAGGGAGCTGCAAATGGTATCTAAAGATAGGATGAGTTGGTTGAGGATGTCTGTCCCAATCAGGATTAAAAAGCTGTAAGAGGAGAGAGAAAGTAGTTGACAACTTCTGTCATCCGGATGATTTCATCTAACTAAGAACCTTTCAAGCTCTAGAAGATGGTGGACATTGTAAATCTGCTCTCCCATCTAGCCCTAGATATTGATAAACTTTTTACACCACATGACATCAAAATAACTATGCAGTGGATCCCTGGACATTCAAATACACCCAGAAATGATAAAGCAGATAGGCTAGCCAAGAAAGGGTCAACACTAGAACAACCAATCACGGCAACAACTCTCCATACAGCAAAGCAAATCCTAATGACAACAAATAAAGAAATTTGGCTGAACAGATGGACCATGGGAGACACGAGAAGAGAGGTTTACAGACATATGGCCAGCCCTAACATTAATGACAACATCAACCACCTTACAAGAAAAGATGAGAGCACCATTTGTAGACTCCGAACCCAACACATAACACTTAATAATTACTTGAACAGAATTCAACCACAACACACTCCAGAGTGCCAGCTATGTGCACATCATGAAACTGTTCAGCGCCACCTCTTCAGGTGTCAAGCACTAGATGACATCAGGAAGTTCCTCCAAGGCCAGATAAATAGAACACATTATACAGAACAAAAGAACAACTTACAAATACATGCAGATAGCATTGGGCCGAAGGGCAAGAGCTCAAGTGGCGCTGGATCATTGAAGAAGAAGAACTAAGTACCATAATTAGATTAGTTTGTTTATTACCAATACACTAAACTAAAATGTCTGCATTTATTCATAATAGGTTGTTCCTAAAGACAATGCAGATTGCTTGGCTATGCCTACTCCAGAGCCTTCACCAAGACTGTCTGGGAGATATTCATCATCTTCACAGTCACATCGAAGCAGGCATAGAATATATCCTGAGTAAATTCAGATAATTCTCTCTCTGCAATTTCTGAAGAACCTACACAGTATTCCTCGCATGAGATCATTGTCGAACCAGAAGTTGTAGTAGAGACTGTGACGTTGCCAGGAAGTTTTCATGATGATGCCAAACACACACAGCAGCTATCTCATTGGTCAGGAAATGGAGGTGGACATTGTGGCCTTGCTTCAACTACCTCATCTGTACATAATAATCATCTACATGTAAGTATATATTTTTGTAATCTCATCTCATCTTATTCTCCTTGTACCCTTGCAGCCTCAAAATTTTATGCACTTATTCTTCTGTGTTCACCTGCTATGAATTCAGGCGTAGTGGGGGACTGCCTAGAGTAGTTGATAGTAGCTCGGCCTGCTAGCTGTGAGACGCCTCATAGCTCGGGTTCGAACCTACTGTCCGGCATTTGTCCGAGTCCCCTGGTCTTACTCAGGACGATAACGTGAGTACCTCTGAAGTCGGAGAAAATCTGCCTGTATGGCGAGGGAATACTAATTACGAGTACATTGAGCACACGGCTGCCAGTGTAAAGTAATTTACAATGTGCACGCTGCTGCCATTGTAAGAAATTGGAAAAACAGATTTTCACGCAAAAATCAGTTTCAGAGATGAAACTTCGTCTGAGTTGAAAGCGGACGAAATAAAAAAATATTAAAAAATTCAGGCGTAGCCATGGCGCTTCTGACTGATTTTTGCGTGACAGTCTGCTTACAGTTTTATTGGTTTCCTCATCATACAGGCAGTCCTTCTCCAACTTCAGAGGTAACTTTATGCACTTATCATATAGCGGTGTTCAGGGAGTCTACTATTCCATCAGTTTAGCGCTTGCTTGGCCTTCCTCTTCCCATTTCCACTTACTCTGTGTTATCACTGCTTATTGTAGTATAGTTAAAGGGTCTATAGCTGAATGATTTCATTGCACAAGGATTTACCCAATATGACTCTGTCTCTCTCCACAGAAATGGCATGCTATCTGCTGAGAGTATTTCACAAAGCACGAACTAAGTAGCTCTGGCAACAATCCTAGGGGTTTCTGGAATATTTCACTCGTGAGCAGAATGCCACAGCCCAGATTTGAACCAGTAACCTTCAGAACGCAAGATAACGGCTTAGCCACAGAGATCCCTCTCAGATGTCAACTTTTCAAAGACTTGGAGAGCTATTCTGGAAGAAACATTTTGACAGGGTTACTCAAGCTGGACAGGTCAAATGAGAGAGGTCAGACTAAATGCGGACTTCTGGTTCTTCAGGTTGGGGGAGGGGAGTGTTTAGCTATGAGCTAACTATTCATCCATATGAAATAAATGGCACAGTTACAGAAACTAAAAACAAGTCATTAAACACTAATAACTTGAGTCATGGAAGAATTATAAAACTTTAAGTAAGAGACAGATGACACACAGCAGCAAAACTCGCAAGGAAGCTAAAATAGATGCTTCTATGTTGATTTTGCAACCTGGAGATGGAGTCTTCTTGTGGAACTAAAGAATGCCGGATTATCCTGGGAAGCCATAAATAAAACAGCCAGAGACTAGGGAAAGTGTAGGACAGTGTAGCTGTTGACACCCTATGCTCAACGAGAAACAGAGAGAAATAATCAGATGTCAGCTTGAATATGTTCAAAGAAAACAGTGGTCTACCTCAGGTTAGTGGGAATCTCCAAAGAGCTTGTCACGTAATAACAACTAGAAGTACCTATCTTTAACTTGCTGGCCTCTAACAGCTGAGTCTGTGTGATGTCTTAGGTACAGACCAAGATGGGTTGTCACTTGGTACAACCAATAATTTCAGACCGCTCCGTTCTGTTCACAAGTGTAGTTTTTCCAGAGACCGTAGGATTGTTACCGGAGTTCCTGCTTTGTGCAATACTCTGGACAGGTGGCGTGCCATTTCTGCGGAGAGGGACAGAGCCATATGGGGTCAAACCTGGTGAAATGAAGTCAATCATTCAGCTATAAAACCCTTTTAAACAACCAATAATAATGTTGAACATTGTGTTTCCACAGAAGTCAGGCACTTATGATTCACCTCCACCTCCCAGTGGCCATGTTACAAGAGTAAGGACAACAGCAACAGTAAAGGTTGAAGTTCATACTCCAATTCCAGGTATGTGCCTGCAGTATTTGATCTGATAAACCTACTGTTCAAGCTTTAAGTTTTAAATTGATGCTGTCAACTGCTGTCAGACAGGTCTATATATTGTCAAAAGTATTTTAAAATTTTTTTTAATGTAATATCTCCCTTTGTTCTGAACACTGTTCGGGAGGTTAAAGCATTATCTATGCAGGATCCGTTCCTTCAGAAGCTTGCTCTCTCCATATCACTCTATCCTGGGCAACTCGTTCAATCTCTTCTAGGGACTTGATTCCAATATTTCTTGCTTTCTCAGTAAAGTTCGTTTCAGGGTTTACCCAGGTCATCTATTCTTACTTGAACTCTGCTCACCTCTCACTTCAGTGCCTACTTTGTAATTTTTTGATCATTTTGCCTAACCTGTCTCCACCTTCTCTTTCTTTTAACAATTGTTACTAGTGGTTGACTGATTTATCAGATTTCATAATCTTTCCTGAATTGGTTTTATTTTATGCTCATTATTTTTTGCAGACATGTATTTTCAATTGCATTAAACTTACTTTCTATATCTCTAGCCATTTTTTAACTTGCAGGCATATGTGAGGGCTGATGCAACATTGTAATTTAAAATTCAGGATTGACTTTTAAAACTAACTATACTTTTAAAATTAAAACTAACTTTGGAACTGTTGAGTTCCATATTTTATTTAGACTTTTTAAAGCTGTTGTCATATATCATCATCAAATAGTTTGTCCTGAGCAGAACTCTGAGCACCCTAACAGTCCTTCAACATTTCTCTCTCTCATAGGTCACATGTCCCACCTCGGCAGCAGTCTTCTCTGTGATCTTCCTCTGTGCCGCATTGCGCCTTCAATGGTGGTTTTCTCCAACCCTTTGTGTCTCTTTATGTGTCCAAAATACTTCAGTTTTCTTATTTGTAGCATCAGCCAGTTTTCTTTTATTTTGAGTTCTTTTCGAATAGATCTATTTGTTCTCTTCTCCGTCCATGATATACGGAGGACTCTTCTGTAACACTTATATTCAATAGTACATATATGCTTTTCCACTGCCTTGTTACATGTCCATGCTTCACACCAATACATTGCCACTGGGAATATCCATGCTCTTAGTATTATAATCTTTGTTTTCTTACCAGTTTCATGCCATACTGTATTTAGTTGGGTTTTTTTGTAATGTCATGTTTGTTTTTCTTCTTCTTCAAACGCTCTATATCGACCACTTGTTAACCACTCTGTGATTTGTATGTGATCTGAACCTAAGTGTGATTGTACGTTTTGCCAGTTATGCGTCTACAAGTAGTGAAACACGTACAAACAAAGTACTATAGTTTTACAAAATACAGGAACAGTGACGATAAACAGCAACGTTTCGACCAACAAGGCCTTTATCAAGCAAACGAACAAACAGGAGTGACAAATTAAAATGAAACACAAATGGACGACCAAATACCAACGTATCTAAGGAAAATCTGGAATAAAACGAATAACGAAATAAATGTAACACAAAAACACACATAAAAACTAGAAATAGAACGGAAAAGAAACAATGAAACATCTAGTAAATATATAACTTGAATACATGCAACATATACCCATATAGATTATAAAGCATGGGAAGAGACAAGTAGGCTAGCAAATCCGATTCTGCGATGCTTTTTATTTACTAGGGTAGCTTCCTAGGTCCTACATCAGTCGCCTCTTACGACATGTCTTGTAGGTCGCAGTGGTACTATTCTTTGCTTCCCTTGTGGGTCCCGGCACCACATTGGTATTTTTGTTAAATTTATGTCATATATTGCTGATAAGTATCATATGTTCATCTTTGGTGTCTGCTGCAAAACAATCTATAACAAATGTATATTTTTATTAACTTGACTGACCATGCTCAACAGGTTCTGTGTACCAAGAGCATACATATAAAAGCAAGAGACGGAAGAACAGGGAAGGAACAGACAACAACCCATGCAGCTCAAACTCAGGTTCAAATTCAAGCCGGTGGCAAAATTACAGAGAAGGAATGTCTGAGGGAACTAACATGTCCCAGTCACATTTTGTCCCACATGTCTGTACTAGTAGTATTCAGTCCCATCCACCATCTACTTCAGTCTCACCGCAACAACAGCTGCAGCAGCATCATAGAAAGAACACTAGAGTTGGTGAGTCCTGGATGAGAGAAGCCTCTGTGATCAATTCTGATAGTCAAGGCAGTAGAAGAATGAGAAATGTGGAAAACATTGCAGCAGATGTTAATTCAGTTCAGAACAACAGTTACACCTGAATTGTGAATATTTGTAAGTAAATTCTATTTGTAAAATTACACATAAATTAGCACTTTTCACAATAAGAAAGGTAAATGATAAGGCACCTATTTAATTTTTTAAATGGTGTGAGTCAGCTCTAATGGCTTCCTTATGACCATTCAGATCTGATACCATGCTACAGTATAACTCCAGATGTGATACTTGAAAGTGGGGTTTTTCTGTTTGTAAAATAATCTTCCTAAAGTATCCTACTGATGACCTGTAGAACACATCCACCAACCCCACCTTCCAGTGGTGTAGACTGGGAAACTCACCTCAAGGCCAAGGCTCTGACTCACCTAGAGGCAGCGCCGGATTAGCCTAGTAGGAGAAGTAGCAAATGCTACGGGCCCCGCGCTTCTGGGGGGCCCGCGCCTATGTGACAGAGCTAAGCTGTCACTAGTCATAAACAAGGAACCAAGGTTGGGAGGTGGGCAATAATATCCCCTTTCATTTTTTCTTATTTATGTTATTTATTTTTCTGACTCAGCATATAAATACTTATACAAATAAAGGAAAGGGACATACATCATACTTATCAAAAACAACATGTGAGGAATTTATCCATCTAATTGCATTAAGCTTACTGGATCATATTATTTGCGAAATTAAGAAATGCAAGTACTATTCCGTATCACTGGACTCTACTCCAGACATTTTGCATGTGGACCAGCTCACTGTAATAGTGCGCTATGTGTTACCATCTGAACCAGTGGAAAGGTTTGTGAAGTTCTTGGTTATGGAAGGTCATACTGCTGAACAACTAGCCCAAAGTTTACGTGATGTTTTAAAGAAAAATGGCATTGATATCAAATACTGTCGTGGTCAAAGCTATGACGGGAGACCCACCCAGAGCTAGGGTTGTCTTTTTAACAATTCACAGAAAAAAAACTACCAAACATATTGTCATATAAGTTGGCCACATGATGAAAAACAACGTTTAGTGTGTGCATTATAATTATTGATCTAAAAAATTCGTCACTCCTGTTGTTCGTTGTTGTTGCTTGATAAAGGCCTTGTTGGTCGAAATGTTGCTGTATGTTGTCATTGTTTGTGTAATTTGTAAAACTACAGTACTTTGTGATTACGTGTTTTGCCAATCAAATAGTTTTACTGCAGTCTCGTCTATATTGTGATTATTCCCAAATGTAGAAATAGTCTTACGAATTTACTTGTCCTTAATGTTACTAACTGCAGCGGAGAACGTTCTTTTTCAACATTAAAGCGTATAAAAGTGAATTAAGGAACACGATGGGACAAGATCGTCTAAATAACCTCATCTTAATGAACATTGAATGTAATTTACTTATAGAAATTGATTTTTCTAGTATTATCTCTAAATTTGCTCACATTAAATCGAGACAAGTTTGTTTGTAAAAGTTGTGTTTTATTATTTATTATCATACAAAACCTAGGGCCCGCGCTAAAATTTGCTACAGGCCCCGCTGGCCTAAACCGGCACTGCCTAGAGGGATCAACTTCCCTGGGGTTTTTTTTATATTGTCTTTCGATTTCCAGCCATTTTTCCCCTTCCTGCTGCTGTGTTCAGGATTTTCTCTTAGTGAACCAGAGTTACAAGCCATTTGTTTTTAGAATAAAAAATGCCCTTTGGTGCAGCTCCTGGTAAAAAAATATGTTCAACCCTAAGCCACAAAGTGTGGCATTTGGTCCACAAGGAGTTAATGTCCTGTCCAGCTCCCATTTTATCGTTAGTACTATCAATTATTTTGTAAATAATGATACTTGGTGAAGAATTCATATTTTTGAATTGAAGTTATGCTGCTAATCTCTTACATGAACACAAAACAAACATCTTTGTTAGAAATAAAATAACTACATTGGCAGAACAACATGAAAGACTTCTGGCAATGGTAAACATCTTACCCTTGCATGGTTCTTTTTCTTCTTTTTCTAATCCTGTTTTGCCTCACAGTGTCAAGATAAGAAGAGATTTCTAGAACAGGCTTTTGTGTGCGCTTCATAAATAGTGTTTTCACCGCCTCTTCGGTTATTTCTTAGGTCCACCTTTTGCGTGGACTGCCTTTTACTTTGTATCCACTGAATCGGAGTAGCATTGCTCTTTGGCACACTATCTGTTTGGTAATCTGCTTGTGTGGCCAACGATTTAATTTGTTGTTTCTTGATAAATTTCAGTACTGATGTTGTACCCACTTTTTTCCTGATGTCTTCATTTCTAAACTGGTCTCTTCTTGAAACTCCCAGCATTCTGCGTAGACACTTCATCTCTGTCATGACTAGTTTTCTTCTGTTGTTCATACATATGGGAAGACATGACACTGTCTAACAAATATTTCTTCAATGAACAGTTGAGGCTAGTAAGAGAATAGGAAAGCAAAGAAACCATGAAAAGATAGCATTTTAGATTGCTCAGAAAATTACTTTCAACACTTGATCGTCACACAGAGAAAAGAGATCTTTAAAGGGATGTATATGTTGACGATTCCATTGTAGCACCCCTACAACCCCAATGGATTATGTGCTTTATTATTATTATATAATGTCTTGTTACCACTGCTGTTTTGATCATCCCCTGCCTCATCTTTGACATCTTATCCTCCATTATTGCTGTCTCTCTTTAAAGAGTCTAAAGCCGAAGGATTGACTTCATTGCGCTAGGTTTTTTTTACTCCATATGGCTCGACCACTCTCCGCAGATATGGCATACCACCTGCCGAGTATTGCACAAAGCACGAACTTTGTAGTTCCTGCAATAATCTTAGGGTTTCTGGGAAAATTCAAACCACAACCTTCAGAACGCAAGGCAACGGCTTAATCCCTTAACCACAGAGACTCCTGAATTCTCTCTTTCTAAACCACAGTAACATTTAATGTAATCAAACTATTTTCAGTTTCCGACACATTATATTATTTATGAGCCAATGTTCAGACTAACTGTATTCTTATCTTTTCCACAGGTGTGACATATCTCCCAGCCAGGACTTGACAAGTTAATAAATAGTAACAAAACAGCATTTCTGGATGGTTTCTTGCCAAGACAAATAACTGGCCATACACTGGCCTTGATCCTAGTTCTGAACAGGCTAGTTAGCCCTACATCGATCTTTACTTAGAAGATCCATTCGAGAATATGCTAGAAGTAGCAACTATAAGACTTTGTAAAAAAAAATATGATCCTATGCTTCTGTACATGACCTCGTGATATGTGATAATTTACGGACAGAATAAACAAATGGCTTGATGCTTATTTTGGTGTCTATCATTTTTATTAATATTTTGTTTATCATTGAAACAGTCAAAAGTTGTTTTGAAATTCTATGTGATTTTTATGCCCATACATTTTTACTGTAGCTGTTGAAGTGTTTAATCATTTTCTAAGTGATTTGAATTCTGTATCCGACTACAAATGGGAAGTTTGATCATGGGACCACACGCTTGCAAAGCAAATGTCCTAGCCATTAAGCTATCTCTGCTCTCAAATATGGTGGGAAAAAATATATAGATAAAGAGTAATGTAGTTTTACAGATTTAGGGGCATATTTTTTACATGTGTACAATAGTAATACCAAATAATTACATATATCTAGTCAATTGTACTATATAGCTCAGAAACATGGACTTGTACTCTGAACAAAATGAAAGAAAAGAACTGTTGAAAAAATGGTCTAGAAGCAAAGGATTTACTTCATAGGTTTCCCTATATGGCTTCATCCTTCTGGGCTGAAATGGCATGAGATGCACAAACTTCATAGTTCCAGCAACAATCCTAGGAAACCACAGAAAAAATTGCACATGTAACTTGGTCCGGATTCAAACCTACAACCTTCAGAATGACAGGCAGACATCTTAACCACTTCACCATATGAGACCCCCTATGATGAAATGTTATACTATCATGAGATGAAATGGATACAAAAATAAGTGATCAAATTAATTTTTAAAATTAAGGCTTAATCTCCAACTACTAAAAATTATGGGGGGAAATGTTCACCATTTTGGTTGCCACAATTTTAGATATGAAGATCTGGTACAGAAAATACTGGAAGATTAAATCCAATTGAGAAGAAATGTTAATGACATTTTCATTGCACAGATACACATGAATATATGTGTTCAGACGTATGCTAACCTAAAGAGAGTCAATCAGGACAGGGGATAGTAAAGATACATGATTAGGCGACTAGTATCATTTGTTTATCTACTCTATAAAGGCAAAGAATTGACTCCATTGCACTAAGTTCCCCCATATGGCTCCGTTCCTATCTGCAGAAGTGGCATGCACTCTACCAAGAATGTCACATGAACTCCGTAGCTCCAGCAACAATTCTAGGGATCATTAAAAATGTACACGTGACTCGACCAGATTCAAACCTACAGAATAACAAGCAAGCATCTTAACCACATGACCCTAGAGACCCCTTTCTCTAACCAGAAGAAGAACAAGAATAGGTTTCAGTATCTTTATTTACCGGTTGATTCAAATGATTTGTCAGTTCTATTGTTTTTATTATGTGAAAACTGAAAGTTGCACAAACTAATGAAGGGTATATTATGCCCTCACTGACCGGATGTCAGTACTCAACACATGATAGTGTCAGTATTGTTTTGTGCCTGCAAAATTTTATAATTGTTCACTTTTTTATAAATTTCGAACTATTTTAGTTAGTGTATAAATGATTTGCATCAATAATACAAAACAAACCATTACAAAACGAACAAATTTGCATATATTGCATTTTTTATAAAGCATAGCCATTATGGTATTCAATTTATATATAACAATTGACAAATTATTTTCTAGTTAAAACATTGTATATCATGATATCAGCCAATATGAGAATAATGCTGAGCAGCAAGTTTTAGGTTTGTGTTATATTTGCAAGCTACAGTTTTAAATTGTACTTAAAAACCAACAGCAAACACCCACAAGATCCCATCAACAGACACAACAGAAAATCCCACACAATAATGGTCCATCTCAGAACAGGACACCGCAAGCTCAACCACCACATGCACAGAATGAAGCCTGCTCAGACTGAAACACAGACTCCAGAGCACATCCAGCAGTCCTCTTCGTTATCAGTTATATGAGGCCTATCATCATAACAGTCTGGAGGTATCCATAGGTGCTTCCATCCCTGCCTCAACAAATCTAGCAGTGTCTAATGGCCTAACATGCATTCAGTGTTGATTAATCAATCTTTTTGCATATTTGGTATGTCGTTCTTTTGAGCTGTACCAATATTGACATCTACCTCTCTCAATCTGGTCAGCCACCGGGATTCACAAACCTGAAACTCCTCTGTTCAGAAAGATTCTCACAATGCATTAAGAATGTAATTTTGGTCCATTGCATAAAATCCTCCACCAACCACCAATAAAAGCATACAATAAAAAGAGATTCAGTACTAGAGCTAGGGGGAGACCAAGAAAAAGATGGATAGACAATATCAAGACCACACTACATAAACACGGATACAACACAACAAGGGCGACTCATCTAGCCCTAGAATGCAAATTAAAGCTCCCATCCCTGTGCTTAACGGCAAGAGTGGACAGCCAACTACATCTCCCACCTGGGAATAGACAATAGCATAAAATCCTCTTCATTATACATACATAAATGAAACATGGCCTTATGAACGAGGCTTAGAGAGCAAGCTATGAGGAACCTACATGGAACTCCAACTGAATTGCAGCTTCATAGAGGCAATCAATTTCATAGTTTAGACTGATCATATGAAACTGATTGCCACGAAGAAGAGGCTGTACTGACATTGTCAGTTTAATCTGACATAGACCAAAAAAAAGGCAGAATTACAAAAACAGACAGCGTATGTTTTGACCAGTATTTATTGAGTCAAAAATACAATAATAAAATATTTTGTTCTATTACTTCTGGTTGAAACATTGACTTTTATATTTATGTTCTAGGAAAGCTGCCATGATTTATTAACTTTTTTACTATTGGTAGTGATTTCTATTGCAATTGACCCATAAATTCTCCTTGCCAGCTAAACAGCAAATGAGCAAAAATATTTTTCTTTCTACTTTATGCTACCATTGCCAAACATAAACAATAAATAAAACACATGCATAGAAAATAACCACATGTGAAGTTCAATGTCTTTGAAAGGACACCAACAACAGATGAAGAGACAGTCACAATATCAGAGAGAAGGTTAGAACAAAACCCTGCTTGAATTACATTAAAAAAACAGAATGAAATGATTTGACCACCTAGTAAAAATGCAGCCAGATGCTGCTCTATAACACCTTCTAGCAGAACATTGAGACAAAAGCTAAGAGGTAGACCAAGTAAAATATGGATATATGGTGAGTGAAAATCATGTTGAAAGGAGCAGAAATCCATCGCACAAGCCATCCGAGAAGAGCAAGACAAATACAGAAGACCACAACACTGGGATGCAACTTGGTAGCAGTCTGACGACGACGACTCATAAATTTGACAATGATGCGCAGATTTTGGATACCAAAGTCAAATATTCACCAAAGTTTATTTAACCCTTTCGCACTTCTAAGCCAAAATGCTGGCTCGGTGTACTTTTTAAGAAGACGCAAAGCCAGTATACTGGCTAGCTCAGTATACATTGTCATAAAAATACATCCGAAGGTCAAAAGAATTACAGAGGGAAAGGGTTAAATCCTACTTTATATAAGTTCACAACAATTTAGTCCTTATTTATATTTGTATATTATGCAGGGCAACATTTTTTATTGTTTAATATAATTAAGTATGTAAGGGATTTCCCAATAGTTTTTATTTTGAATTGTTTGAAGGTTATTCCTTTGCTGTTTTTAAAAATATTATGACTTTTTTTTGTGCTAAGCTTCACCATACGGGTATGATTCACATCAGGTTTATCAATGTCACTTGTTTCATTTATTCACTTACCACTTTATTGTGTGATTAGTTCATCCTCTCATTGATTATATTTTTACTTTGAACGTACAGTCATTTCAAATTAATTTGATGCATTCACTTGTTCAAATCAAAGTCTTTGAATTCTGTTTGTTGTCCAATTAACTAGAATCTACTGTAAATGATGAATATATAGCTATTTTACACTTTAAAAGTAGATTTTTATGAACCTTAATATTTTGTGATTGTTTTTGGCAAGATCAAAGGCACATTTAGTTAGTTTTTGTTATGTTATGCAATCGACGTTATGGCACATTGGGCATTCCCATGCATGCTCTGTCCTCCACTGCAGCAGCCATCCCAGAGTAGTTAATTTTTCTATTTAATTTGGGGGTCTCTGTGTCATGGGGGTTAGGTGCTCAGCACTCGTTACAAAAGTACTCGGTTCATTCAACTCCCTCTTGGAACGATCAGGATATTTTTTTAGAGATCCCTGACTTTAGTGTGGGTAATCAAGTATCTAGTCCTATTGGAGATGGATGATAAAACGTAGGTCCCGTGTTCAAGTTGAGCACACAAAAGAACCCTTGGCAGTTCTAAATCGACAAGAGCAGGCTAGAAAGCCGCTACTCAGGCAAACTTCATTAGAAACAATAAAAATAAAATTCATACAAAATATTTTACCATCTTCAAAATTACATAGGGGGCCCTCGTTCCTGCTACGGAGTTCGTTCACTGCCGCTGAGAACTTTCTGTGTAAGAAAGAGATCGGAGAACACATGGTTGCTCACCAAAGTGCAATGATGATGGTCCAATCAATCAAACCCTCAAATCTGTTCCTTAACCCATTTATGCTTCTGAGCCAATATACTGGCTCACGGACATCTTTTAAATGATGCAAAACCAGTACACTGGATAAGTCAGTATACATAGCAGAATAAATGCATCTGGAGGTAAAAAAATTACGGAGTGAAAGGGTTAATCCAGTCCTGCCAGTTACATAAAGATGACTAAAACCAATTATACAAATTATTGTTATAATAATTAGTTACGCTATTTAGTTTGAAAGGAGGAGCAATTTATTTAATGTTCTGCAATGTAATATTTGTTTTTAAGACTGATTTATTCAAATTATTTAGAAAATTATGGCGGTTTTACAGTACTTAAATTATATTCATGTCATATAATTGTGTGTGTATAATATGCATTGCCAGTTTTATTTATTTCCTTTTGTAAGCAAAAAGTTGTTGAAATAACCCAATGTATATAGATACAGGTAAATATTTTCTGCTATTTTGTTTATCATTGATTGTTGTTTTTTTCATTAATCGTTTTTCCTTGAGTACTTTTATAACAAAAGTGAATCCGATCTACTTATATATGTAAAATGTTCTCTTCCTCTCTGCCTTTTTAACCCGGATTGGGGCATAGGCCCTCAACCAACTCATGCCAAGCCTTCCTATCTCCTGCAGTTCACTCCAGCTCTTCTTTATATTGTTGATCTCTGCCTCCAAATCTTGTCTCCATGTATTTCTAGGCCTCCTTTTCTTTCGCTATCCCTGTGGGTTCCAGGATAGGACCCTTCTTGTTATATTCCCCTCTGGTTTTCTCAAAGTTTTATGTTATGTGATCTACATCATGGCACATTGGGCATTTCCATTCGTGCTCTGTCCTCCACTTCAGCAGCCATCCCAAAGTCCATTTGCTCACCGTACCCTTGAGAAGTTGATTAGTATATCTTCTCTCTCTATCACAAAGATGACACTGTCTGGCATATCCAAACTTAATGCCTAATTCTCGAACTCGTTTCAGTATCTGAGACTTGCCCATGCCACATAAATGAGAGCTTACCGCATTGATGACACCGGCTCTGTCCATACTTCTGCCGCTTGAATCGGAGCATTGTTTGCAAGAAAGTCAGCTCAAAGTGTGTCCTATCCAGCACCAACATCTTTTTTTAACCTCTTAGTTCACTGGAATCTGTCTTGTTCTCTCCATAAATTCCACGTAAAATGTTAGAAACAGTTTATTTATAAAAATTCACATAATGTACTATGATATAGTTTATTGACATACCAATATTTTTTATGTGTTGCACTTATTTAGTACTCCATACTTGAAGATGCATGTCTTTTATTTTTTGTGTTTATATTTGATACACAAGCTCAAATCTCAGAAGTTCTGGTATGTGTTATTGGACAATGTTAAAACATCAAACAATTGCTTACAAACAACTGCACTTGCTTTGTCATAGACAGTAAAGAGTGTATTATTCATTTCTTCACCAACCCCTGTCTTTTCAGGTCACAACCCTCATACAGATAAAATCTGCAGTAGACTGGAAGACAAACACTGGATATGATTATGGAAAAGACTTCCTCAAAGACCTAAGCAGAACAGACCAGGTCATTATATTTTGACTACGTACCGGACACTGCAGACTCAACAAACACTTAAATAGTCTAGGAATAAGTCAAACAGCTCTCTGCCAGTGTCAGCAGGTGGAACAGACACCAGAGCAAGACTGTCCTCTCCTGTGTGAGCTGAGAAGAAACATGGGGCTACACCCAGTTGACCTAAAAACTAAGCTTTGGGGAAACCTGACAGACCTGAAGCTGACTGCCCAGTTTGTGGTCTACAGTAAATTAAGCGCATGACCAGAGATCGCTGAAGAAGGAAACCTGACAGACCTGAAGCTGACTGCCCAGTTTGTGGTCTACAGTAAATTAAGCGCATGACCAGAGATCGCTGAAGAATATTCATTTCTTCTTCTTCAAACACTATGTTGCATCGAATTGAATATGCTCAAAGAATCAGGGATCTACTTGATTTTGTTAAGTACTTTCATTTTCATTCATTGGGGTATATTGGAGAATACCATGTTAGATCCACATTTTTCTTTTATCACTGGCTTGTGATGGGTAATGTAGTCAACATGGCGCTGGCACCCTTTACTTTCCAGTGTTTCTTTGCTACCAGTTGAGGCTGGGTCAACGTGAGAGTTGTACAGACCACACAATTCTCACTCCACTGTGGAATTTGATCCTGGAACCATATACTTACAAAGCAAGTACACTAACCACTATACTATTGCTGCAATCCCTGATGCTGTTGGCATTCTTAAAGTGCTTATTTCAAAATATTTTCAGAGGCAACCACATTAGTTTTTTCCCCATATCTTGAAAACCTCTGCAACAAGTGTTTTGCAGTCATTGTGTCTATATTACAAGTTCAGTTTGTTGAGTAGGTCGTATCTCAGTATGTTATAACCTGAGCAAAGTCTGAATTGACTTTTGTTTTGCCACCAGCTATTGAGTTCAGACACCTAATATGGCACACTTGACTAATTTTTGGTGTGAATATTTCCTTTCACTATCACCAGTATCCCATTTTAATGATTTCTTGCACTAATGTTTACTTTTCTTATTACAAGTGTTCCTCGCCATTCAGGCAAGCCTTACTTCGACTGTAGAGGTACTTGTAATTTAGATCCCCATGTAAAGGATCAGGATCCCTTGTAGTCCAACTGTGTACCTTGTGTACACAGAGAACTTGTGGCCAAGCTGATCACAAACCCTGAAATTTCCACCGCACGTGGTCACTATCGCAAAGTGTTATCAACTTTGCTATCATAGATCCGACCTGACTTATTGTTTTCTTTGGAGCTGATAATATGCATAATTTTTTCCCATGTGATCATATATCTTATAACAAATTCATTTCATGACATACTAAACATTGTCCGTTTCTGATAAACACGGAAATGGACTGAGATAAATGTACATATGCATGTACAGTCTGCAAAACATGCAGACATTAGAAATATTAGTTGTATAAATTTTATTGACCTCATTGGTTTTCAAATGTGTTCACAGATCAACTGCTGTTTGTGTTTTCCTTCTTTCCCCCCTCCACAAGTTTACATTAAACCATGTCATTAATGTATACATTATGTTAAATGCAAAAATAAAAATGTTGACTATCATATTGCCTCTTGTTTCATCAATCTGTTCGTAGAGATATGCAGTCTCTTCCTTTCAGCCATTGTTTGCATAAATTCCCTTAATACTACAAGCGTTTTCATTTCATAGCATATCTGGCCAATGCGTCGTGCAAGGTTATTAGGAATAAGCAGTTGTGATTTTTTTGTTTGTTTTTGTTATAAACCATGTTTGTGTTCGTTCTTAACAACCAAGTTAACCACTCTTTGTGATCTGTGATTTCCACCGAGAACGTTAGTCCCCTACAGTATGTAGGAAAGACACATTCAAATTTCGGTCAAAGTGTACACATATTATCCAATAGGACACAAATGTGTACAGATGAGTAACTACACAACCAGATTGAAGTCGCTGAAGAGGTCTGGGTTGACAAAAATCAGTTTTATTTTTGTGCCATGGCAAGCAGGGGTAATGGGAAATGAACTTGTCAATAGGTTTGCAGGTATGGCTGCTCTAAACAGCGGATGAACATTGAACCAGGAGGATGTGTAAATAATTCAAGTAATAGTGGTGAATATCTACAACCTTAACCAGACTGCAAGAATACCAAGTCAAATGTGGTGTAGCTAGACAAAAGCACTATACATGTAGCCAAAGAAGAATGGTAAACCAACAAAAAACCGGTGTCGTTAGTTGCGACAAGCTGAGAGACATACTGAGAAGATCGAAGAACTTATGGACTAATTGATTTGATGTGCAGTGATGATGATCAGACGACTAAACTATATTTTGGTAAAAGTGCATGCATATTTTCCAACAACCCACATGATCTCTGGGTCGGGTATACGGATGGGTCAGCAGAAAATGCAGTGAAGAATGGAGGAGCAGGAGTGTACATAGAATACCCAAACAACGCTAGAGATGCGATTAAAGTACCAACGGGAAATTCTGTCACAACTATAATGCAGAAATTCAGGCAATCAAGGTAGCAACTGAGAAACTGTTGAATATCAGACCCGATCCTCAACCTGTTGTATTTTTGACTGATGCAAAATCAGCACTCCAAGCACTCCGGTCCAGAAAAGTGCCAGATCTACAGACCCTACTGTCTAAACTGTCCAAGCAGCGCAGGGTCATCTGGCAGTGAATACCCTCTCACTGTGGAATACCAGTAAATGAAACAGCAGACCGATTGGCCAAGGAAGGTGCTGCAGGAGAGCAACCAGATGTGCCAGTTAACTACCACCAAAAGAAAAGAATGATTAAATCAATCAGAAAGCCACAAATACCAACACAAGACGATTACTATAATATGAGCAGATTGGAACAAGTTGTCATTCTGCACCTTAGAACAGAAGACAATTGACTCCGCAACCACATGTATACAAAATTCAAGATTGGCAATTCAGCCATGTGGACAGGCACACCAGACTGCAGGGCACATCCATCAATACTGCCCCAAATATGATACACTGAGGCAAACTCACTGGCCTAATGAAACAACACTCAACAGAAAACTACACAGACCTCTGTGTGAGCTACAAAAGACAGTGAAGTTCATACAAGAGACAACATTGAATATATAGACAATATTTCAAGCAAATGAACGGAAGGAAGGATTATCCAAAAGGACACGAATTTCTAGACATCTAACTTAAGATTTTACTAACAAAAAACTCACTTTAAAGTACCACATCTGGAGTTATACTGTAGCATAGTAAGTGAGCGAAATACCAAAAGAAGGGTTGTGCTGCAGTCGATACCAACACACTATGGCATAACAGGAAACGAAAGAGCAGTCAAATTAGCAATGGTGGAAGCGACACAGGGACAAAAGAGTCAAATTAGCAATGGTGGAAGCGACACAGGGACAAAAGAGTCAAATTAGCAATGATGGAAGCGACACAGGGACAAAAGAGTCAAATTAGCAATTGTGGAAGCGACACAGGGACAAAAGAGTCAAATGATTATTGTCCAGGAAAAGAAAACCTACACTAATGCAATTAGGAAAGAATACCAACAAAGAGATAACACTATCTAGAAAGAGTAGGACAAGTGATATTGTTTCAACTCAGAACTGGACACAATGGACTGAAGAGTGGCCTACACAGACTAAAACTGGTTCCATCACCCACATGTGCACAGACATCCGAATACATCCTGCAAGATGGTTGTTACCTGAAGAATCAACTGCAGGAAGAAGACTGGTCAAAAAAGACAAACATCCATGCAAAGCTGTTTGGAAGCCTTGATGAAATAAAAAAACACAACAACAATATGCGCTCTCTTTTGTAGCTCATACAGAGGTCCGTGCAGTTTTCTTCTCAGTGTTGTTTCACTAGACCAGTGAGTTTGTCTCATCTTATTCAGGCAGTCTTGGGGTATGTTTTCTGCAGTCTGGTATGCCTGTCAGCATGACTGAACTGCCAATCTTGAATTTCGTATACACGTGACCCCAGGGTCAACTGTTTCCTGTTCGGATGAGCAGAATGACAACTTGTTTAATCTGTTAATATTCTGGTAGTCATCCTGTGTTAGTGTCTTTCTGATTTATTTAATCATCCTTTTCTTTTGGTGATAGGTAATTAGTCAACCTGGTTGCGCTCCTACAGCACTTTCTTGTCTAGTCGGTCTACTATATTATTTCCTGGTATTTCACTGAGAGACGGTGTCTACTGCAAGACGACATTGCCTGGTTGCGCTGTTCAGACATTACGGTATGTATGTGTGACAATTTTCTGGACTTGGATGCTTAGAATGCTGATTTAGCATCTTTTAAAATTAGAACAGGTTCTGGATCAAGCTTGGTGTTCAACAGTTTCTCATCTACAACCTTGATTTATTCATCATAGTTATAATTTCCTCGTTGGTGCTCTAATCATATCTCTTTCTTTGCTTGTGTATTCTATGTACACTCCTGCTCCTCCATTCTTTATTGCGTTTTCTACTGACCCATCCGTGTATACCCGGGCCTAGCGATCTTGTGGGTACTTAAGGAAACTGTGAGAAACTACTAAACGTTGTATGATGTTCGGTTCATCCTTGTCAAATACTCCCGATCCCGATCTCCTCTCTAAGTCATCATCAAATAGCTTATCCTGAGTAGAACTTTGCCACCCCAACAGTCCTTCGGAATTTCTCTCTCTCATAGGCCAGATGTCCTGCCTCTTCAGCCGTCATGTTCAAACCATCAGTTACATCCTGAATCCATCTTCTCCGTGGTCTTCCTCTTCTTCTCTTTGCCGGTATACCTCCTTCCATGATGGTCTTCCCCAGCCCTTCATGTCTTTGTATATGTCCAAATATCTAAATTTTCTCTTTCTTATTTGTAGCATCAGCCAGTTTTCTTTGATTTTGAGTTCTTTCTGGATAGATCTATTTGTTCTCTTCTCTGTCCAAGATATACGAAGGACTCTTCTGTAACACTTATATTCAAAAGCACATATATGTTTTCCACTGCTCTATTAAATTTCCATGCTTCACACCCATACGTTGCTACTAGGAATGTGCATGCTCTTAGTATTCTGATCTTTGTTTTCTTATCAGTTCCGTTCCATACTGTTTTGAGTTGTTTAATATTTTTGTAAAGCCATGTTTGTTCTTCTTTTAATTTACTTAATCCCATTTGCATCTGTTATTAGCAGTGAACCAAGATATTCAAAACTGTTCACGTTTTCTACTTTCTCTCCATTGATAAAAATATCATTTGTCATGTTCGTTTTATCTGTTGTCATTATTTTTGTTTTTGCCACATTGAGATACAGATTTTGTTTTTCGCTTTTATCTTTCACTTCTCCTAATAATCTCTCAATCCCTTTTTGTGATGTTGACAGTAACACTGTATCGTCAGCGTATCGTAGTTCATGTATTTCTCTTCCTCCAATTATAAAAGGATCGTATTTTTCTTTTCCGCTATCTTCTATAACATTCCTCATGATGTTTTATGCATATATATATTTTTTTTTTCCCAATCCAGAAGCACTTGAGCTTTTCTGCTATTCGGCTCGGTGCCATGGACATCGTAACCCTTGGGTTCGGTGCCACGAACACCGTAAATCTGGGGAATCTGTGGCTTTTCTGCCATCCCGCGGAATTGAACCCGCACACACAGAGGGATAGTCACCCGTAGCCCAACGCGCTACGAACACGCTGGGCAGATGGGCATGCATATATGTTAAACAGACAAGACGACAGAATGCAGCCTTGTCCGACTCCCTAAGTATTCATCTATTTCTCAAACATTCGTTTAAATAACTGTTCCAGCTGAATTATATACATAGACTTATAAATAGACTTTAGTCATGTCAGACAACGCAGAGCAGACTAAGACGTTAATTATAAACATATATGTTGCACCATAGACTGTTGTAATCTATCTTTCGTTAATAAAGGTGCATTCTGGTATAAACAGATATATACAGATTTGGTAGTAATACTTTTATGAGGATCATATTTAGACGAATAATGGCAAGCGCACCGACCAAAATCAGTACTAGTACTTTGAAATTCATAGGTGAGTATTTTCAAAACTACAACAACAATTAGTAATTACAATACCGGTAAAACGTTAGTCGTTAATTGTAATAATTGTTGTGATAATAAAAATAACGATCAGAATATGATGGATATCGTAAATGACATGTGTAGAATATATGGAAGAACCCTTTATTGTGGACTGTATTATGTATAATATGTAACGTATCATTGAATAATCATTGTCATATTATCTGAATTATCATCATACGTAGATTTGAATTTTAGATGTTTCAATCATCTTCTACCGGTCGGTTACCGTTATGTTATGCGGTTATATACTCACTGCTCAGTCACAGCCAACTCTAGATAACTAGGCCAGACAACTGGATGGGGTTCTCTGACCTAAATCAGAAAAGGGGCCGGAAAATATAGATCTTTGATAGAATACTGCAAGCTTTTTGCAATTTTACTCAATTCTGTGAGTCTATGGTTATTTATTGGTGAAAAATATTCATAATATTGATATTCCTTATTGTTAAACTTAACTTGTTGCATAATATAACTTCGAGTTAGCATTTTATGTTGATTTAAAAATGAATTAGTCTATATACACCAATACTGGAATACGAGGTCACGTGGTGTAGTTGGGGTCTGATTTCCCACAATTCTTACCGAGTCCGAAGGCCCATACGTTTATAGTTCAGTAGTCTTAGTTTACGGCTCAGTAGTCTTAGTCTAGACCAGCGTTTCCCAAAGTGGGCGATTTCGCCCCCATGTGGGCGCTGAAGCCTTCCATGGGGCGGTAGGGGTTCAGAAGCATTTTGGGAGGTTTTTTCATGATTTGCGATTGAATAATCATTAAAAATTTGAATTCTGCATTTTAACTCATCTTATGCTATCCATTTTTTCATCAATTTTCTATTTCATGTATATAATCATTTGAAAATTAGCCATGTATGACATAAATATTTTCAATTTTCTATGTCAAAGTGAAAAAAGAGCATGTATATATATGGGAGGGGGGCATTGGCAAACTGTTACAATGGGGAGGGGGGCGTTACAAAGTTTATGTTCTGCAAAGTGGGCGGTGGGCTGAAAAAGTTTGGGAATCTATGGTCTAGACAGTAAAGACTACCATCTGCAATTGATAAACCCACTGCACAGCCTTGTAGGTGCCCAAATTTGGGGTGTAAAGAATAGAACCACTGTTACCTGCCACGCATGTCGTAAGAGGCGACTAAGGAGGTTTGGCTAAAATCGGATGCACATGTCCTAAACGTGTAGAAGTCTATGCGTTTAGGGGCCTACCAAACCAATGTGCAACGTATACATGTTCTTGGCAAAGATCAAACATATCACAAAGAGTGATTAAAATTGGTCTTAAAGAACGAGCGCAAAGAAGAAGGAGACTATTTACTTTGGTTATTCTTGTGCTTTTTTCATTATAGTAATATAACAATTATTTTCTGAATTCTGAGCATAATTATCGCAGATTTGATCAAGTATTTATTATTTTTCATGGTTGTTTGATTCTACAAAAAAGACATTGGAGCCAACCTAACAGGTAAATGATTTCTTATTTAGATAGTTTTCCATAATCATACACACTTTTTTGTTTACATTTTTGTTATTGTTTTTACAACACTTTTATTAAGTGGGTATCTTCTTGACGCTCCATATCAACCACTTTTCAACCACTCTGTGTGATTTGTATGAGATTTGAGCCTAAGAGCAATTGTATGTTGTGCCAGTTATGCGCCTACAAGTAGACCAGCACATCCGATTTCTGCCCTGCTTTTTATTTACTAGGGTAGCATCCTTAGGGCCTACATCAGTCGCCTCTGCATTGTAGGTTGCAGTGGTACTATTCTTTGCTTCCTGTCTGGGCCCCGGCACCACGCTGACAAAGTGGGTATCAAAATGCAGATGGTTTGATATATGTTAATAAAAAATTTGTGTGTGTTAGTTAGGTAACAGAAATGATGTCACTTGCACTCCAAACAGACCTAAGCCGATGTAATTTATACTCCATACAGACCTAAATGAGTCACTTGCACTCCAGACAGACCTAAATCAAGTCACTTGCACTCCATACAGACCTAAATCAATGTCACTTACACTCCATACAGACCTAAGTCGAGTCACTTGCACTCCAGACAGACCTAAATCGAATCACTTGCTATCATTTGCACTCCAGACAGACCTAAACTGATGGGACTTGCAATCCAGACAGATTCATAGATGAGCATTCTCTTTCAGGATCCCCAGAACAACCAGTATCCAATCTCACAGTGGATTCATGTCTTTATCAACGGATCTAGAGGAAGATGTTAGGAAAGAAGGAGCAGGTACTGGAACAGTCAATTGCTACTAGAGAACTCTCATCAAACTTAAGGACAGAATTGCAAAACCTATAGACTCGAATCAAATGTAGTCTATCAGTGTGACTGCATATGAGCTCTGCCAACATTCCAAAATGAATCTGAGGATCTTGCGACTGATGGTTGTAGAGGAAAAGTGATCATTAACCACTTGAGACATGGGAGATGTTAATATTGATAACACTACATAATATGCTGTATGAGCTTTTCCCAGTTTATTTATTCTTTTCTCTATCTATTATAATTTGTATTATTTTTAATAATTTTATTATTTCTTTTGACCAGATGCAGTTTATCAGAGTCGTTACCATGGCAAACAAGCTCATGACGGTAAATACATAAATTTAACTTTTATTGTGAGCACAATTTTCTGTCTGATTTGATCTTGTTTCTCTTGTACCCATGCGATGTCGAGATGAAGTATAGAGTGTGGGAGTTACCTGCGGAAGTGGCTCTCTGGACTATAATCACATGCCCACAGTGACAAATAAGTTATGTTTTTAGAGCTCCAACCACACTAGAAATGGGAGAATACTGCAGTGATGACCAATGAACCCTACCTGGGTAGGAGTCTTCACAGTACTAAGCATAGCACTACACACCTGGAGCTGTTGGAGGTTTCTGGGTTTTCAAGAAAGCTAGGGTGCTCTACCCATTGCACTATAGGAAAAAGAATGAAAATTCATAATTCTTGGGGTTCGAAGAAGAAGAATAGTGTGTGGGAGGGAACCCTCATTTGTGCTTTTATATGGAGTTATTCAGGAACGGGAAAGAAGGCAAGAGGAAGACCACGGAAAAGATGGTTAGATGGCGTAGCAGCATCCTGTGAAAGAGCAAAGATAACAATCACACAAGCCACCAGAACAGCGCAAGACAAAACAGAAAACCACGACACTGGGCAACAACCCGGTAGCAGTGTGACGACAAAAGAAGAAGAAGAAGATTCAGGAACTCATCTTATCCAAGGCTTGCATGGCTGTCATCTCCCACTGTTTCCACTTACTCTGTGTGCCATTGCCTATTGTGATACACTATTTGAATGCAATCATATGATATGAGTGCAGAAATTGACCTGTTGCCTCTGGATCAGTTCTGCTGCTTTTATACTCACTTTATTCCTGATTGTATCCTTTCTGATTTTCTTACTTCTTGATTTATTGAGTATTCTCAAGAATCTTCTTCTTGACGCTCCATATCAACCACTTGTCGCCCGAGTGGTTACCAGGGCCCAAATTTGGGGTGTAAAGAATAGAACAACTGTTACCTGCCACACATGTCGTAAGAGACGACTAAGGAGGTTTGGCTGAAATCGGATGCACATGTCCTAAACATGTAAAAGTCTATGCATTTAGGGGCCTACCAAACCAATGTGCAACGTATACACATTCTTGGCAAAGATCAAGCATATCACAGTGATTCAAATTGGTTCTAAAAACGACG
Source organism: Arion vulgaris (assembly GCA_020796225.1). Taxonomy (NCBI): domain Eukaryota; kingdom Metazoa; phylum Mollusca; class Gastropoda; order Stylommatophora; family Arionidae; genus Arion; species Arion vulgaris. The sequence goes on from CM036769.1 coordinate 2,914,514, forward strand.
CAAAGAAGAAGAAAGACCACTTGTTAACCACTCTGTGTGATTTGTATGTGATCTGAGCCTAAGAGCTTTTGCACGTTGTGCCAGTTATGCGTCTACAAGTAGGCCAGCACATCCGATTTCTGTGACACTTTTATTTACTAGGGTAGCTTTCCTAGGTCCTACATCAGTCGCCTCTTACGACATGCCTTGTAGGTCGCAGTGGTATCTCAAAATCAATTTCTGTTCTTGCATGTTTTCTTAATTGCCCACGAAGGTATCTACAAAAGACCACAAACATCCTGGTGGGAACAGCGAAGGAGAGAATTGTACAGTTCTTGTTCAATTAGAGACGGCTTGTATATTGAGAGACTGTATTTATTAGGAGACCGGAGACTGCTTGTATATTAGTCGACAGCTTGTATATTAGTAGACCGCTTGTATATTAGTAGACCTCTTGTATATTAGGAGACTGCTTGTATATTATAAATTTGTATTAATGGTGAGACTATTTATACTTTGTATTTTCTCTTTTCATTGTGATCTAGATGATCTGCAGCATGTCCTTGACCGATCTAAAATACGGTGTCAAAGGTAATTGGTACAATTAAATATGAATTTCTTGTGGTGGTTAGAAAAAGTTACTATTTCAAATGGTCATTTTTGGAATCTTCTTCTTCATTGCTTCATATCAACCACCTGTTAACCACTCTTTGTGATTTGTACATGATCCGAGCCTAAGAGCGATTGTATGTTGTGCTGGTTATGTGCCTACAAGTAGGCGAGCACATCCGATTTCTGCGCTGCTTTTTATTTACTAGGGTAGCTTCCTAGGCCCCTACCTCAGTCGCCTCTTACGACATGCCTTGTTGATCACAGTGGTACTATTCTTTGCTTCCCTTGAGAGCCCCGACAACATACAGTCGCTATTCTATTGATGTATGCACATGTGGCACTAGCAAGGTAACAGAGACACACATTCTGCAAGAGTGTTCAACATACAATGAATAGAGAAACCATACATGACCAACCCTCATGTCAGTCCTTCTTCTTGACGCTCCATATCAACCCCTTGTTAACCACTCTGTGATTGGTATGTGATCTGAGCCATAGAGTGATTGTACATTGTGCCAGTTATGCACCTTAGAAGTAGGCCAGCACATCTGATTTCTGCAATGCTTTTTATTTACTAAGATAGCTTCCCTAGGTCCTACATTAGTCACCTCTTACAACATGCCTTGTAGGTCACAGTGGTACTATTCTTTGCTTCACTTGAGGGTATCGGCACCACACAAGCGATGTCTGTCCAAAACAAGCTATATGGAGATGTATAAACATTCCAGTTGACCAGTAACTACTTTAGAAGTATACAAGTTGATGTCTGAAAACATTGTATAAAAGAAGAAGAAATCAAAGTATTACTATTGTCAAATAATAGTTAGGAATCCCTTGTTGAAAAACTTGTAATTACACAAGTTAGCTAAGATAATTTTGTTAACTCTAAATGTTACTAATTTTTTATTATCATATTATAGATTATCATCACTGGAGGTTCCTTGAAAGAGTCTAGCACTGCTTTACATTTGGCCAAATCAAGTGGTAAGTTGCTCTTATTATTGTATGAGAGATGTTTTCATTTTGTTGTATCTACTTGTTCCCGAGCAAAGTTGGGCCAGAACCTTGCTTGAACTACATTGAGACATAAAGAATGAAGTGGTTCGACCACTTAATAAGAATGCATCCTTTTTCTTCAAACGCTCCATATCGACCACTTGTTAACCACTTTTTGTGATTTGTATATGATACGATCCTGGGGGGTGTGCAGCCAAACTCCACTGTATACAGTCTTGTACATCAGAACATCAGGAAAGAAAGCGAGAAGAAGACCACATAAAAAAGATGGTTAGATGGCATATCAGATTCCTGTCAAAAAAGAAAAAAATAACTATCACCGGAGCCACTAGAACAGCGCAAGACAAAACAGTTTTCTTTTCTCCGATCCTGTTTTGCTTCATAGCGTCAGGATAAGAAGACGACTTGTCCTCTTTTATGAGAGCAATTATAGAGAGAAAAGCTATAGAAATTCAGTCTTATAGATTTCTTTTATAGATTACACCAAGTCGTTTGATAATGTGAAGCAAGATAACATTATCAATATGTTGGAAAAGTTAGATATAGATAGCGCCCGAGTGGTTACCGGGGCCCAAATTTGGGGTGTACAGAATAGAACCACTGTTACCTGCCACGCATGTCGTAGTAAGAGGCGACTAAGGAGGTTTGGCTGAAATCGGATGGACGTGTCCACTAGGGAATGCTAAATCGAAACAAATGCTTGCAGAAAAAGGATGCACCAGGCCGTAAGACGCATAACATGGTGCAACGACCCTTCACAATGAGGAATGGGATAACGAATTCTATGGTCGCCAATCTGCCTCTGAGATTTAGCCACGAGGTAAGAATGTCAGACCTACCATCACGATTGTGGTCAAAACTTACTGCTGGAAGAGGTCAGCACAAATGGGGAAGCAGAAATCATAGGAATTATATCCTTCAGAACTGCCCTCAGTATTCAGACTTGAGAAGAAAGAGGTGACCCACTTACACTAGCGTCCAAGACAAACTGTATGGCGTGGCTGATAATCTGAGGCAGACGGCTGCCTTTATTAGAGAATCAAATCCCAATCTAGTGAGAGCACAGAAGAAGATATAGATGGGAATAATATGAGGATATTTACAAACATCTACTCTAACTTGTGATACCTTTGGCACTTAGGGTAGCAACAAACGCATTCTATTCTGGTTCGCCCCCTGTGTTGTATTCCAGGTGTGATTCATTTCTTTCAGATCTTGTTCTACTGTACACTCCAACAATGATGACTATTCAACCCCAGTTCTGTGTTGATTAATCAAACTTAAAAAAGGTGTCTAAAGCCGAAGGATTGACTTTGTTGCACCAGGTTTTACCCCATATGGCTCGGTCCCTCTCTCCAAAGAAATGACATGCCATCTGCCGAGACTATTGCACAAAGCACAATCTCTGTAGCTCCAACAGAAACCCTAGGGGTCTCTGTACAAAATGCACGTGTGAACAGAACGTCACTGTCCGGATTCAAACCAACGACCTTTGGAGCGCGAGACGAGGGCTTAGCCCAGAGACCAAACATCTTGTACCACTAGCAGAGTGTTCATGTCTGGCAGTTCCCAGTTTCAGTCTCATCTCCTTCACGCTGGATAAGGATACAGATGCACATGTGTTTGTAAAATAAAATCATGATCTGCTTCTCTTATGGCACTGATGATGTCTGAAAGCACATCTTGCAAGACTGCCCAGCCTGAACTGCATGAGAATGGAAATCTGGTCAACAGAAACAACACTTCTTCTTCTGCATTTGCCCGCTATGAATTCAGGCATAGTCATGGCACCTTCGGTGGCGCTTTTGACTGATTTTTGCGTGAAAGCCTGCTACGGTTTTATGGTTGTCCCTCGCCATGAAGGCAGGCTTTTCCAACTTTAGAACAAACTATGCGGGGATCTGTGAAGACCTCAAACACACTGGCCTGTTTATGACACATACCGGATTAGTCGCATAGCAGAAGTTGATCGCAGAAGAAAAAGATGATGATGGCTGACCTGTACATTGTTCATCCTTTATTGATCACTGCTGTGTTAGCCAGTATATCTTCTCACTCATAGCCCTTCACTTTTCTTTCTATTTAGTAAGGATCTGATTTTGACCTGCGGATAAGAACAAGACAGGAACTCATGATGACCCAGATTAAGAGAAGAAAATGGCGATGGGTCGATATACCCTACGGAAGACACAAGTCAAGTGTCACTAGAAAGCACTTGAGTGAAACCCGCAAGAAAAATGGAAACGTGGACATCAAAAACAGACCTGAAGACAGTCTTCTTGAGGAACTAAAGGATGCTCGACTATCCTGGGAGACCGTACAGAAAATAGCCAGAGACCAGGAAAGGTGGCGAACAACTGTTGACGCTCAATGAGATGTTGAGAGGAATAATCATCAATCAATCAGTGTAAAGGGTACTATAAACAGATGGGTGTGATGGGAGGAGTTCTTGTCTAGCTTTGTCTAGTCCAGGGCATTCAAGCAAAACATTCTGTACTGTCTCTCATGAATGACTGCACTTTCTACAGTGTGGTAGGTGAGTGGGGTTTATTCTTCTTAGGTGGTAATTCAGTATTCAGTCCAGCATGTCCTGTTCTTAACTAGAAGATGGTGCATTGATTGAGGCTCCATGGGGAACTGAGAGGAATAAGTCAAGGATCTGACTTAAACCTTTATTCTCAATGGTCCAGTATCACATCACAGAATCAGAATGTGATGACCATGTTAACCTATATCATGTTATCATTGTTTCAGATGATATGTTCTGCACTGTTGGATGCCACCCAACTCGATCACAAGAGTTTGAGAAAGGGAATCCAGATACCTACCTGAACAAGCTGATTTCCTTAGCCAATGACAACAAAGACAAGGTTGTTGCTGTTGGTGAAATGGGATTAGGTATGATTTATGTTCTAGTGTTTATATTTGAAAATCTGTGTTACATGCTTTCTCAATTACCTTCCATATACAAGGCAAACAGCTTGATCACTTCACCGCAGTGTGTGATGGCTGATGTGGTCAAGGTCCCATCTGCCGTCTTTCTTCTTCTTCACCTTTCAACTCCCAACGGAGCACGTCTTCAACAAATTTCTTCCAGCTCTCTCTCCTGCGATCCCTTGCAATTCTTTCCACGTTTTATCTATCCTTTTCATATCAGTCTCCAGCTCTCTTCTCCAGGTTTGTATAGGCCTTCCCATCTCCTCTTTCCTCGGATTCCAAAACATTGCCTATCTTGCAATGCTTCCGGTCAGTCTTCTCAATGTGTGTACTATCCATCACCAGCGTCTCTTAATAATCTGCCATCTTTACTTTCCAGTATTTCTCTGATACCCAAGTAAGGTTTGTCTGACCTAGGAGCTGTTTGCAATAGAAAAAAACCCACTCAAACCGGGGATTTTGAACTTGTCTAGGAAGCAGGGTCATTAACCACTGTACTAGCCGCCTTCCCAGTGTGTTCGTAGCACGTTGGGCGACGGATGACAAGCCCCCTGTGGGTGCAGTTCAATTCCACAGACTAGCAGAAAAGCCACAGATTCTCCAGATTTACGGTATTCGTGGCACCGAACCGAAGGATTACGATGTACGTGACACCAAGCCAAAGAGCTGAAAGCTCAAGTGCTTCTGGATCGGATAAAAAAAAACCCACTGTACTAATCATTATCATCAGTCCTTGTCTGTAATACATGAGGCAGAGACAAACAATATCTACTCAGTTCAATTTTGTGCCCTAACTATGGCATCCAGATCTTCATGAGCAGCTTAGATTTTTCTGTTTTTGTAGCTGTTTACTTTGTTACAATGTTCAAACACCGTAGCCATGCCCAACCTTGTAGCCTTCTACGACATGCAAGAGGGGCAAACACAAAGCTGAGAATCAAATGTTGAAATCAGTGCTGTTGTATGGCTCTGAAACATGGAGGACAACATAAGAAACCACCATAAACTACAGACCTTTGTAAATGGAGGTTTACATAGAATAGAGAGGCTGAGATGGTATGATAAGATTACGAACAATGAACTCTGAGAAAGAACTAAGCAGATACTAGTGGAAAAAGGGCCATGGAAGAGACGCTGGCGATGGATAAAATACAAATTGAGAAGACCAACCAGAAGTATTGCAAGACAGGCATTGTTTTGGAACTCGCAGGGAAAGACGAGATGGGGAAGGCCTAGAAATACCTCGAGAATAGAGCTGGAGAAGAAATAGAAATACCTAGAGAATAGAGCTGGAGAAGAAATAGAAATACCTCGAGAATAGAGCTGGAGAAGAAATAGAAATACCTCGAGAATAGAGCTGGAGAAGAAATAGAAATACCTCGAGAATAGAGCTGGAAAAGAAATAGAAATACCTCGAGAATAGAGCTGGAAAAGAAATAGAAATACCTCGAGAATAGAGCTGGAGACTGATATTAAAAGAATAGGCAAGATGTGGAAAAAATTGGAAGGGATGGCAAGAGAGAGGAAGGCTGGATGAAGTTTGTTGAAGACCTATGCTCCGTTGGGAGTTTAAAAGTGAAGAAGAAGAGACAGGGATTCTACTCTTTGTTACCCCGGAAACCACAGGGGGAACTACTGTGCTATTGTTCACTTAATGTTTTACTTCCCTGAAAGTGAACATAATGTTTACTCTTCCTGTCGGGGGACTGCCTAGAGTAGTTGATAGTAGCTCTGCCTGCTAGCTGTGAGACGCCTCATAGCTCGGGTTCGAACCTACTGTCCGGCATTTGTTCGAGTCCCTGGTCTTACTCAGGACGATAACTTGAGTACCTCTGAAGTCGGAGAAAATCTGCCTGTATGGCGAGGAATACTAATTACGAGTACATTGAGCACACGGCTGCCAGTGTAAAGTAATTTACAATGTGCACACTGCTGCCATTGTAAGAAATTGGAAAACGGATTTTCACGCAAAAATCAGTTTCAGAGATGGAACTCGTCTGAGTTGAAAGCGGACGAAAGAAAAAAAAAAAAAAACTTGTTCCTGTCCTTCCTCATATTAATTATTGAATCAGCCATGGCAAAATACATAAAAGCAAAGTACTGTAGTTTTACAATAACAATACACAGCAACGTTTCGACCAAAAGGTCTTTATCAAGCAAAGGATACAAAAGAAGTGAAGAATTTCACCTAACACACAACATGTAGAGTCAAACAATAAGTTCTTAACTGCCCTAAAGTGAAAATATGTGACTAAAAACAAATAACGTAATAAATGCAAAAAACTAGAAGTGGAAAAAAGAAGATAAAGAATAATTAATATATATATATATATATATATATATATATGTAACCTATATACAATTAACACACACACATATAGAATATGGAGCAAGAGAACAGTATTAAGAAGCATAGGAATGTAGTGCTGTTGTTTTTGTATTTTGTAAAACTACAGTTCAAAGGAGATCAAAACAAACACAAAGCTGAGAATCTTTCAATCAAATGGGAAGTCACTGCTGTTCTATGGCTCAGAAACAATTACGACAACAAAAGAAACCACCAGAAAACTACAGACCTTCATAAATGGATGTTTACATAGAATAGAGGAACTGAGATGGTATGATAAGATTACAACGAGGAATTCTGAGAAAGAACTAAGCAGATACCAGTGGAGAAAGAGCTACGGAAGATACGTTGGCGATGGATAAGGCATACATTGAGAAGACCGACCAGAAGCATTACAAAACAGGCGCTGTTTTGGAACCCACAGGGAAAGAGGGGTAGGGGAAGGCCTAGACAGACCTAGAGAAGAGTTTATTTACTATTCATTTTTATTTTTTTCAGACTTTGACCGTTTAAATTTTAGTCCTAAGGAAACACAAATAAAGTAAGTATGATATTGTTCTGTAGGACAGTTATTTTCTTCTTCTTCAAACACTTCATATCGACCACTTGTTAACTGCTCTTTGTGATTTGAATGTGATCCAAGCCTAAGAGCGTTGTACTCTGTGCCAGTTATGCTCCTACAAGTAGGCCAGCATATCCGATTTCTGCGACACTTTTGTTTTACTAGGGTAGCTTCCCTAGGCCCCTACCTCAGTCGCCTTGTAGGTCGTAGTGTTACTATTTTTTGCTTCCCTTGCGCGACCTGACAACACACAGGCAGGACAGTTATTTTTAAACATTTGTATATTTTTTATTTTCTACCCACGTAGGAAGATGTTAACCAGAGGGAATACCACACAAATGATTTTACTTCTCACTTTGTTGCAGTATTGTTTTTTAAACAATGTTTTCTTGGTCATTCTTTTTAGACCTCTTCATAAGTTTATTCTAGGCAAATCGCCTGTGTGGTACCGGGGCCCACAAGGAAAGCAAAGAATAGTACCACTGCAACCTACAAGAAATGTCGTAATAGGTGACTGATGTAGAGGCCTAGGAAGACTACTCTAGTAAATAAAAAGCGTTGCAGAAATCGGATGTGCTGGCCTACTTGTAGGCACATAACTGGCACAACATACAATCGCTCTTGGTCTCAGATCACATACAGATCACACAGAGTGGTTAACAAGTGGTCGATATGGAGCGTTCAAAGAAGAAGATACTAGACAAATAAACAGTCACTGACCAAATGGCAATGGTTTCTGAGCAGGATTGGTGGCGCAATATGTGATCTCATTGAAATACCCTATGAGAAGTCTAATGTACAGAATTCTTGAGAATAGTGAGACAGGCTTGTGCACCTGTGGACTTAGCCTAGAGACCGGACAACACATGATCCTTCATGCATGTAGACTCTACAGGCAAGGCATGTAGAATGTATACCTCAGAAGTTGATGTAAGGCTCTTCTGACTGGCGAGGGACACTGATGATAAGGAAAGCTATCCTTCACACCAAAATCAGTCCCAGGTGCCATATTAGGCACGCTAGATACACCTGAATTCATAGCTGCAAACTAAGAGAATAAAAATACTAAAAGTTATACTGAGAAAAACTGTTGGGTTGCTATCTTTGTTTAATCTTTTCTCTTTTTTCTCTAATCTTGTTCTGCCTCACAGTGTCAGGATAAGAAGAGATTTCTAGAACTGACTTTGTATGTGCTTTATAAATAGTGTTTGTCACTGCCTCTGTTATTTCTGAGGTCCACTTTTTGTGTGAATGGCCATTTGATTTGTATCCACTGTATCAGAGTAACATTTTCATTAACCAATGGCACATTATGGGTGATGTGGGAAATACTTCACTTCCCAGTGTTTCTCTGGTACTCAATTGAGGATGGGTCAACCTAAAAGTCACAGTACTCTTACTTCTTCGAACGCTCCATATCGACCGCTTGTTAACCACTCTTTGTGGTTTGTATGTGATTCAAGCCTAAGGGTGATTGTACATTGTGCCAGTCATGCGCCTACAAGTAGGCCAGCACATCCGATTTCTGCGACGCTTTTATTTACTAGAGTAGCTTCCCTATGTCCTACATCAGTCGACTCTTACGACATGACTTGTAGGTCGCAGTGGTACTATTCTTTGATTTCCTTAGGAGCCCTGGCACCACACAGGTGGCTGCACTATTAAAAAATCAAACTCTGCGGAGAAATTTGAGCTTATGAAACAAACATCCTAACAACTATGCTATTACAGTTTTTTATTGCTCTGATATTTAATGCTTTTGGTTTTTTTTCTCAGGTATTTTGAAAAACAAATGGATCTAGTCAGTGCTACAAAACTGCCTGTCTTCTTTCACTGTCGAGCAGCGCATCCTGAATTTATGTCAATAATTTCCAGATATCGAGACAGTATACCAGGCGGTGTGGTAGGTTTTCATAATACAAAATTTATTAGTTTTCTTCTTCGAATGCTCCATATCAACTACTTGTTATACCACTCTTTATGATCTGAGCCTAACAGAAATTGTACGGTTATGTTATGCGATCGACGTCATGGCACATTGGGCATTCCCATTCATGCTTTGTCCTCCGCTGCAGCAGCCATCCCAAAGTCCATTTTCTCACCGTACCCATGAGAAGTTGATTACTATATCTTCTCTCTCTACCACGAAGACGACACTGTCTGGCATGTTCAAACTTAATGCCTAATTCTCGAACTCGTTCCAGTGTCTGAGACTTGCCCATGTCACATAATTGAGTGTGTACCACATTGATATCGGCTCTGTCCATACTTCTGCTCGCTTGAGTCAGGGCATTGTTTGCAAGAAAGTCAGTTATATGCCTACAAGTAGGTCAGCACATCCAATGTATGTGACACTTTTTATTTACCAGGGTAGCTTCCCTAGGCCCCTACCCTCTTACGACATGCCTTGTAAGCTGCAGTGTTGCTATTCTTTGCTCCCCTTGCAAGCCCCGGCAACACATGTGTAGACAAAATTATTATTAATTTGTCAAGTAATATTGTTTGTATCAGCTCCAGTTTCACCTGCAGCAACTGTAGCAAGTACTGCCACTCCAGAATAGGACAGTACAACCACAACAGACATTGTGATTCTGCACAGAACAAACTAAGTGACATAATATCTATTGTCTCTGAGACAAAGAGGTCGTTAATGATGATCTTGCTTGGCTGAAATCGGATGCATGTCCTAAACGTGTAGAAGTCTATGCATTTAGGGCCTACCAAACCAATGTGCAACGTATACACGTTCTTGGCAAAGATCAAACATATCACAGAGTGATTAAAATTGGTCGTAAAGAACGAACGCAAAGAAGAAGATGATCTTGTGTAATGCTGCAATATCCACTCCAAGTCGTTTCAGCTCATTGTTAATTATTGCTGTTTTTCTAATGTCATTTATCTGTGTGTTGTCGGGGCTCTCAAGGGAGCAAAGAATAGTAACACTGTGACCTACAAGGCATGTAATAAGAGTCGACTGAGGAAGGGACCTTGAAAGCTTCCCTAGTAAATAAAAGCATCGCAGAAATCAGATATGCTGGCCTACTTGTAGGCACATAACTGGCACAATGTACAATCGCTCTTAGGCTCGGATCACATACAAATCACAAAGAGGGTTAACAAGTGGTTGATATGAAGCGTTTAAAGAAGAAGTTCACAGCAGCCATACCCACAAGTCTATCTGAACGTTCATTCCCTTTACAACTGCATGCCCTGGCACAAAAATAAAACGGTCAGCCTTGCATATCGCGGAAAATAAATAAATGAAGAAGAAGAAATTTATTTGTCGGTGACCTCGAAGACTGGTGTAGACCTCTAGCGGTATGTAGACCTCACATTTCATTTAGGTGTTCTTATAAGGTTGTCTTTTTTTGTTTAGGTGCACTCTTTCACTGGCACCAAGGAAGAGGCAGCAGAATTTTTAGAACAAGGATTTTATATTGGAATAAATGGCTGGTGAGTATTGCATCTGTATCTACCACTAAGCCTTGTTAGCAGTTAAACATAGACAGGCTGGCTGGCTCTGCCACCATATCAGGGGATCAGCTAATGGATAGAGCTGATATTCTTCTTGCGTTCGCCTGCTATGATTTCAGGTGTAGTCAGAACATTGTGTGCTACATTTCTGACTGATTTTTGCGCAAAGGCCTGTTTTCCTTTTTATCAGTGTCCGTCGCCATACAGGCTTTCTCAGCTTCAGAGGCAAGCTGACATTCTAAATTCCATCACGCCCGTGTGGTGCCGAGTCCACAGGGAAAGAAAAGAATAGAAACACTGTGACCTACAAGGCATGTTGTAAGGCGACTGAAGTAGGGAAGAAGCTACCTAAAGAAGCGACACTAGTAAAGAAAAACCCTAGCAGAAATCGGATGTGCTGGCTTACTTGTAGGCGCATAACTGGCACAACGTACAATCGCTCTTAGTCTTGGATCACATACAAATCACAAAGAGTGGTTAACAAATGGTCGATATGAAGCATTCGGAGAAGAAGAAGCAGATCAATCAAATCTTCTTTGCGTTCGTTCTTTACAACCAATTTTAATCACTCTTTGTGATATGTTTGATCTTTGCCAAGAACGTGTATATGTTGCCGTTATGGTTTGGTAGACCCTAAACGCATAGACTTCTACACATTTAGGACATGTGCATCCGATTTCAGTCAAACCTACTTAGTCGCCTCTTACGACATGCGCGGCAGGTAACGGTGGTTCTATTCTTTACACCCCAAATTTGGGCCCAGGTAACCACTCGGGCGATAAATCAAATATTTCGAAACTGTTTACAAGATTATAAATATTGTCTCTATTTAGTCTATTCTTAAACTTAGCATGCTATAACTGATTATACAACTTAGTTACTAATTTTCATTCTTTTCAGTTCATTGAAAACACAAGATAATCTGGATGTGATGTGCACAATACCCAGTGAAAAACTGATGATTGAAACAGGTATAGATGGTCTTGTCTGTTAGTATTTGATCTAGAATAACCACCTTTTTTAAACAACTATTTGTAGTTTTTTTTGTGTTTTAAATAAGTATGCATATTCCTAGTGGCAATGTATGAATGTCAAACATGGACATTTAACAAGGAGCACATATGGACATGGGTATCTGGTTCTTCTGCTATCCAGGACTGCGAGTTTTCACTCTTGGGCAGCCAATGCCAATTTGTAGAATCTGCATGTGTTCTGTAATTGTGGAAGACTAGTGTAAAGTGTATTATGAACAGATGGGTGTGGTGGAAGGAGTTCTTGTTTAGCTTTATGTAGTCCATGGCATTCTTCTTCTTCTTCTTCTTCAGCGATCTCTGGTCATGCGCTTAATTTACTGTGGACCACAAACTGGGCAGACAGCTTCAGGTCTGTCAGGTTTCCCCAAAGCTTAGTTTTCAGGTCGACTGGGTGTGGCCACATGTTGCTTCTCAGCTCACACAGAAGAGGACAGTCTTGCAGGATATGCTCTGGTGTCTGTTCTGCCTGCTGACACTGGCAGAGAGCTGTTTGACTTATTCCTAGTCTATATATCAAACATCACTTTAAATGGCGACCATCTAACACCAGTGCAAAAATTCTGCTATCTTGGGTCCACGGTCACTGCCAGCCTTTCTCTTGCGAGAAATCAACGCTCGTATAGGAGTGCCGCTACTACATTCGCAAACTATCAAAGCGGCGTGGGACAACAAAAATTGACATTGCAGACGAAGACTCAAATATATCGAGCCTGTGTAATTAGTTCTTTACTATATGGCTCAGAAACATGGACAGCCTACTCAAGACACGGGAGGAGACTTAACATCTTTCACCTTCGATGTCTCGCAAGATTATGAACATCAGGTGGTACGACAAGATAACCAATACTGAAGTACTACAACTTGCAAATCTGCCTTCCATCATGGGCATGCTCAGCAGTAGACGACTAAGATGGTTGGGACATGTGAGAAGAATGGAAACTTATCGCATACCAAAACAAATGTTGTTCTGTGAACTTTCGGAGGAAGAGGCACCAGGGCAGACCACTGCTCAGATATAAAGATGTCTGCAAAACCTCAATGAAAAACTTTTCTATAGATCCCAGCACATGGGAGGGACTAGCTGATGACAGAGTTGTGTGGAAAGCCAAATTACGGAAGGCGCAGAGTCTTTTGAGAAGAGACTTATGTACGAGCTGAACAACAAGAGAAAAGCGAAAACTCAGAAGTTGTCACAGTAAAACACTTGCCTATTGACCGTCTGTAAAGATGAAAAGGGCCATATATATAGTCTGTATAAGTGTTTGTTGAGTCTGCAGTGTCCGGTGCGTAGTCGAAATATAATGACCTGGTCTGTTCTGCTTAGGTCTTTGAGGAGTCTTTTCCATAATCATATCCAGTGTTTGTCTTCCAGTCTACTGCAGATTTTCTCTGTATGAGGGTTTTGACCTCTTGAAAAGACAAGGGTTGGTAAATTTGCTCTTTGGCACTGCCCTCCTTAGCTAAGACATCAGCACTCTCATTGCCTGCAATGCCACAGTGAGATGGAATCCACTGCAAGTGAATTTCTGCCTTTTCTGAAAGCTGAGCAAGTTCTCTTTGTAGTTTTTGTACTGTGCTGTCAGTGGATTTAGCCTCCAGGGCTTGTATAGCTGACAATGAGTCTGTAAGAAATACCATCTTGCTTGCAGCTGCTTGCAGCTTATTCATGTGCTGTGCTGCCATCAGAAGGGCTATGAGTTCTGCTTTGTAGTTGGAACATATTCTTCCAGTAGGAGCCGCTAGAGACACAGTGGTAGCATCTGGGTGCCTAATGTACACTCCTGCTCCACCATTCATGGTTGCCTCCATTGCCGATCCATCTGTGTAAATTCTTATCCAGCTGTCTTCTGGAAACATGTAATGGAGATGTTCCATTGTAATTGCTTTTTCACTAGATTAGGCTCGGCATCTTTGCTTAATAATTTAGGGATGGAGGTTGAGAAGTTTAGTGGTACTGAGTCTGGTTCCCAGTGATCAAAAGCAATTCTTCAGGTATGGAATTATGATTTAGTAGTTCCAAGTATGACTTTCCTATTTCTTTTGCTTTGTGGTTTAGACTTGTGCGTTTTAGTCTGTTCTTTGTTCTAGCCGCCATTTTTTCATGCAGTGGATGGTGAGGCATTCTTTTGATCCTTTCAGTCTGTAGAATCACTTTTCTCCTTCTTCTGTCTTCCAAGGGCTGGATGTTGTCCATGGCATTCAAGCAAGATATGCTGTACTGTCTCACATAAATGACTGAACGTTCTACAGTGTGGTAGGTCTGTAGGGTTTATTATGTTTAGGTGGTAATTCCAACATGTCCTGTTCTTAACTGGAAAATAGTGCTTTGATCGGGTATCTGGTTCAAACTCCACGGCGGGCAAATTTATTTCCGTGGGATTTTTACGAAAGGTAAAAATAGACCTGTTCAGAAAGCAATGTCAAATTACTGAACGTATAAGTGGTGCCTAGAAAATCAATGACTCGTTTACTGTGGTTGATGGCTATGTCCTGTAAAGGATATGCCACAATTTTCATTTCACATATGGATATGTCCAGAGTGCTATGATGGAAGCAAAGAATAGTAGCACTGTGACCTACAAGGCATGTTGTAAGAGGTGACTGATATAGGACCTAGGAAGCTACCTAGTAAATAAAAAGCAGTGTAGAAATCGATTGTGCTAGCCTACTTGTAGGTGTATAACTGGCACAATGGATTGCTGTGCCACCTCAATTTCAGACTGCTTTCACCGTTATTACATCTATTAAGAAAAACTGCGAACAAAATAATCTATCACTGCTAAACGTGGAGGTGGAGGCTCTCTTGAATGACATCATCAATGATACAAATGTGGTTATTTACACCGATGGTTCTGTCATTCGCCAACAACGCTGTGCGTGGGCTTTTCCGCATGCTCAGGAGGAAAAATAATAGGAGAGGCCAGTGGGGCCTACGCAACAAGCTTGACAATGGAGGTTTGGGCGGTTACGGAGGCGGTGAACTGGTTGGCATCTCACAACTACTCTCGTGTTTTCATACTCAGTGACTCCATGAGCATGATTCATAAAGTTGAATCAGAAATGGTGAGATGCAACTGGGTGGAGGTACTGGTACAGACAGTGATCAGAGAAATCACCTTCATTTTTGTTCCTGGGCACGCAGGAGTTAGGGGTAATGAGCGAGCTGATAGATTGGCTGGCTTGGCTACAATATCAGAGGAGCTGCCATGGATCGAAGTGACATTCTTCACGCATTGAGAAAGTCTTTCCGAACAGAGGAGTTTCAGGGCTGTGAATCCCACTCGCTGACCAGATTGAAAGAGATGGGTGTCAATACTGGTGCAGCCCGAAAAGAACGACATACTAAATATGCAAAGAGATTGATTAATCAACATCGAACTGGTGTGTTGGGTCGCTGTACGCTGCTGGATTTGCTGAGGTGGAGATCGGAGCACCTATGGACATGTCCGAAGTGCTATGGTGATAGTCCTCATATAACTGATAACAATCGCTCTTAGACTCAGATCACAGACAAATCACACAGAGTTTTTAACAAGTGGTGGATATGGAGTGTTGGAAGAAGAAAAAAGAAGACATAACTGATAACTCAGACTATTCTTTGCTACATCTGTTAGATTGTCCTTACTGTGAAGTTCGACCTGCACATGCTGGACATAAGTTTATCACAACACAGTTTGATTCCAAGAGGAAAGAAAGATTTGATCCAACTTGCTGTGTCAAGTCCAGAAATGAACCCTGTACAATTGTGTAAGTATTTCAGACACTCTCTTTTATGCCTTTTTTAACATCTTTATATGGGGCATGGGCCCTCAAATCAACTCATGTCAAATCTTTTTTCAGGCCGTATGATGGCTTAGGTATGGCGTTTATGTCTGATTTTTACGTGAAGGCGTGCTTTCCTTATTAGCAGTGTCCTCCACTACACAGGCATGCCTTCTCCAACTTCATGGTTACTTGTAGTTTAGGTCCTCAAGTATTGATATGTGGTCAATCAAATTGCTATAAATAAATCAGAACTAGTCTTACAGTGGATACCAGCACACTGTGGCATACCAGGAAATGAAAAGGCTGACAAACTCGCAATGGCTGGAGGGAGTCTAACACAACACCACCCAACACAAATCTTTACAGAAGCAAAGACTCTCCTGAAACAATCCAGAAAAATGATGTGGAGAAAAACAAACGGAGGATACAACCCAGAACACAACAGTATAAATACACTAAACAGAAAAGCACAGTCTTCAGATTTAACTCTTTATGTCCACGAAAATTTTGGGGGTAATCACGCTCTGCCAAAACACATTTCTAGCAAAATTTTTCAAAATGAAATGATCTTGGAAATATGCCTATAACTTAAGTTCTTTGTAAGCTAGATTTTTACTGTTGGTATCAAAATATGCAGAATTAAATTCTGAACAATCTGATAATAAATAGTTATATATGTAAATCGGTATTTATTTAGTAAATTATTATTGTATTTCATGTTCAGAATAACTACTACGACTTTCAAACTTGAATCAATACTTAGCCATTGCTGAATTCTTCATCACTATCGGTGAAATCATAAACATGAAACACTGTGTGTGTTTATTTGAACTTTGGAACAAATCTATGTCTTTTTCGGCACTTTATCGACGTGGAGGACGAAACAACATCTTATAACTAAACTTTTCACACGAAAGTTCACTTTTTCACAACAGGAAAATTGCATAATTAACCCTAATTGCTGCATTAATTATTTCTCTCCCTCCATAATTTCTGCATTCATTATTTCTCTGCCTCCATAATTGCTACATTCATTATTTCTCTCCCTCCATAATTGCTACATCCATTACTTCTCTCCTTCCATAATTGCTGCAATTCATTATTTCTCTCCCTCCATAATTGCTACATTCATTATTTCTCTCCCTCCATAATTGCTACATTCATTATTTCTGTCCCTCCGTAATTGCTACATTCATTATTTCTCTCTTCTCTTATGATTGCTACATCCATTACTTCTCTTCCTTCTTATGATTGCTACATTCATTATTTCTCTTCCTCTCTTATGATTGCTACATTCATTATTTCTCTAGACAGGATACCATCATGCATGACAATATTCTATTTAATTCACTAACCAATGTCTATGCAGTTTGTTGCAATAACTAATTTGTGTGTTTGTTCATGAAGAGATGTGTAACTGTTTTATTCTTTCTTTGACCATCTCCAGGCAAGTGTTGGAAGTCATGAGTGGAGCCCGAGGTGAAGACAAGCAAACTCTGGCTGATATCATGTACCAGAACACATTAGACTTGTTCTTCAAGGGATGTGACAAGAGTATATCATAAAGTTGATAGTTGACGAGATGAAATACATGAGTCATGTTTATAGTATATCTTTCTTTGTCTTCTTCACCTTTCAACTCCCAACAGAGCACAGGTCAAACTTCTTCTAACCCCTCCTCTCTTTTACTATCCCTACCAATTCTTTAAATTTTCTGCCTATCCTTTTAATATCAGTCTCCAGCTCTCTTCTCTAGATATTTCTAGGCATTCCCCTACTCCTCTTTTCCTGTGGGTTTCAAAACATTGCCCAACCTGCTGCCTTGCAGGTCGGCTGGGACAGCCAAAGGCTGACGGAGAGCGAACCAGTAAACGCTGGCTGAAACCGGACACATCACCGAAGGATAAGCATCAGAGCTCCCAATGGCGCTGAAGATTGACGAAACCCACCCATGCAAAGGCTGCATGAATCAGGTTTCCGTGTGAATGAGATTTATGGGGAAATCTGGTACATCAATCTAAGGGTGATCGCGAGAGAGAGAAAACATTGTCTATCTTGCAATTCTTCCGGTAGGTCTTCTCAATGTGTGTCTTATCCATTGCTGGCATCTCTTCCTTAGCTCTTTTCACTGTTATCTGTTTAATTATATAATGTCTTTGAGATGTGAATATAAAGATAAATGAAGATTATGCTATGAAAATAAAGAAATCCTGGAAAACTTGGTACGGAAAAGAAGTATGTTTGTTTTCTTTCTTTTGGTCTACAAACTGTGGCTGAGTCATCACATCCAGCAGAGTTGGGACTGGCTGTTCTCTCTTAGGAAGGGAAAAAAGTTAAAATTAGTAACCTGCTGATGATCTGTAGAACACACAAACCAACCCTACCTCACAGTGATGTAGACCTGGAAACTTTGGCCACGAGATCAAAGACTGATGGGGCACTTGTTTACCTAGAGGGATGAACTACTCATCCCTCTAGGTAAACAAGTGCCCCATCAGTCTTTGATCTCGTGCAAAGTTCAGGTCTCATCACTGTGAGGTAGGGTTGGTTTGAACTACTCAGGAGGAGATACCAGCAGATTGGAAGAAAGGCCTCTCGTGAAACTGCCAAAGAATGGCAATTTGTCAAATTGTGACAAGTGGAGAGGGATCATGCTGCTCTCCATTCCCAGCAAAGTCCTCACTAGGGTTATTCTGGACAGGATGAAAGACGCTATAGACCAGAGGCTTAGGGACAAACAGGCGGGATTCCGGAAAGATAGATCTTGTAATGACCAGATAGCCACCTTAAGAATCATAGTGGAACAAACAATGGAGTGGCAGGCTCCGCTCTACGTGTGCTTTGTTGATTTTGAGAAGGCATTTGACAGCATAGATAGGAAATCAATGTGGGGATCCTAAGAAACTATGGGGTGCCGGAGAAGACTGTCGACATCATCAGGCAGCTGTATGAGGGGTTTGCCTGCCAGGTTATTCATGATGGAAGACTGTCAGAGGAGTTCCAGGTCACTACTGGTGTTAGACAGGGATGCCTGCTGTCCCCCTCCTCTTCTTGGTGCTACTTGATTGGGTCACACGCACAGCCTACGCCAGGTCTGGAAAAGGCATACAGTGGACACTTATGTCAAAGCTAGAAGACCTGGATTTTGCGGACGATTTCGCCTTGCTTTCGCATAGACTACAAGACATGCAGGAAAAAGTGGATGCTCTGGCACAAACTGCACAACGAGTCGGCCTTAAAATCAGTCAAGAGAAGACTAAAGTAATGCGTAGCAACAACATACAGCAAGATCCAATACTGACTGAGGGAAGGGACATAGAAGATGTGGATGAATTTGTCTACCTTGGAAGTAAGATCAGCAGATCAGGAGGTACAGATGAGGACATTAAGACTAGGATTAGGAAGGCCCGACAGGCCTTTGCGATCCTGCACATGGTGTGGAAGTCCGCTGCCATCTCCACGAAAACAAAGCTCAGGATTTTCAGCTCAAATGTGAAGTTGGTGTTGCTGTATGGCTCGGAAACTTGGCGAGTCACTAGGGCAAATACAAATAAGATCCAGACCTTTGTCAACGGATGTTTGCGACGGATTCTCAGATTGAAATGGTATGATAGAGTTACAAACACGGATCTGTGGATAGGAACAGGGCAGGAACCTATGATGACACAGGTCAAGAGGAGAAGATGGCGATGGATAGGCCATACCTTGTGGAAGTCACAGTCGAGTGTCACTAGACAGGTGCTCGAGTGGAACCCGCAGGGAAAACGAAAAGAGGACGCCCTAAGCAGACTTGGAGACAAGGTCTTACTGAGGAGCTGAAGAGTGCTCAATTGACCTGGGAGACCATAAAAATAACAGCCAGAGACCGAGAAGAGTGGCGAACAACTGTTGAGGCCCTATGCTCCACGAGGAGCGGAGAGGATTAATGATGATGAACTACTCAAGGTTAGGTTTTGTTTTTGGTTCTACTTGAGGAGGTGAAATTGAATAAAAGAATTTAAAACCGGATGTGCTGAACTACGCGTCTTTAGGCATCTTCCTCTTCTAACGCTCCATAACGCTAACCACTCTCTGTGACATGTATGTGATCTGAGCCTAAGAGCAATTATATGTTGTACCAGTTATGCGCCTACAAGTAGGTCAGCACATCCGATTTCTGCGATTGTATTTTATTTACTAGAGTAGCTTCCCTAGGTCCTATATGTCGCCTCTTACGACATGCCTTGTAGGTCGCAGTGATACCATTTTTTGCTTCCCTTGCTGGCACCACACGGGGGACTGCGTATCTGATCCACAGTAACCTGCATATATGCTTTGCTTTGGACGATAGCATGGTGGAACGTAGTGACAAAATGCCAAAGACGCACATCATCTTCACAATGAGAGCATCTCTATTCCAGCCAAGAACTATAGCATGCCTTCATTTTGAACACGTTTTAGTCACTCACATTGTGATCCTGAGGATGTAAACTTCATCCAGGGCCGTGTGATATATTTTATCAGTATGATGCAAGTCTTCGAAATGCCGACCCTTAAATATTTTTTCTTTGAAATAACCTTCAATTGTGATTTTGATTTCCTGCTTATGCCCCCCTTTCCTTACGGTTCCGCCTGACGCGGCCGCCTCTCTGTACCATAGTACGGCACGACCCTGCCTTCATCTACAACAGACATAAACAGTTTAAGGACATGAGATTGCCCCCCCTGCCCAGCGTGTTCGTAGTTCGTTTGACTGCGGGTGACTAGCCCTCTGTGTGTGCGGGTTCAATTCCGCGGGCTGGCAGAAAAGTCACAGGTTCCCCAGATTCACGGTGTTCGTGGCACCGAACCAAAGGGTTACGATGTCCATGGTACTGAGCCGAAGAGCTGAAAGCTCAAGTGCTTCTGGATCGGAAAAAAAAGGACATGAGAACAAGTAATCGCTGCACGAGATGTGTGGCTACCAAAATATGTAAGTGCTGCGTCACCTCTGAAGTCGGAGAAGGCATGGTTGTATGGTGATGGACACTGATAAAAAGGAAAGCATGCCTTCACGCAAAAATACGCACCCACATAAGCCTCTGTAAGTTGTAGACCTCTTTAGCCAACGTCCATATATACCCTAAAATTGAGGCCATTTTGGACCTCACAAAGCATCGACAGAGAGTCCGATACAACAACGGACCCAGTAAACGGAGTCGATAAAGCCACAAAAGGCTAATTATTCTCTCAGCTTGGGCCATACATGACATGCTATATGTAGGCCTACTTCCAGTATAATGTTCAAATCTAGGAACACTGCGTTTGAAGTTCATAGAGTCGGAACGTGGACATGGAATCCAAGTCATAGTGGGTTCAGAAGCTTGGGAGGGGGTCCAGGCAATCTAGGGTTCGGTGGCTGCTTATATGAGAAATTAATAATATATATTTTAAAATAAATTATTTTCCATTATTGATTACTCATTCTCCAAAGATGGGGTTGCAACGTAAAATATAATATTAATACGAGTACTATATACAAAGTTGTCCGATGGCAGAAGATACTGGTTATCAGTTATATGAGGACTATCATCATAGCGCTCCGGACATGTCCATAGGTGCTCCGATCTCCACTTCAGCAAATCCAGCAGCCCAACACGCCAGTTCGATGTTGATTAATCAATCTCTTTGCATATTTAGTATGTCGTTCTGTTCGGGCTGCACCAATATTAATACCCATCTCTTTCAATCTGGTCAGCGAGTGGATTCACAGCCCTGAAACTCCTCTGTTCGGAAAGACTCTCTCAATGCGTGAAGACTGTCATTTCGATCCATGGCAGCCCCCTCTGATATTGTAGCCAAGCCAGCCAATCTATCAGCTCGTTCATTACCCCTAACTCCTGTGTGCCCAGGGACAAAACTGAAGGTGATTTCTCTGATCATTGCCTGTACCAGTACCTCCACCCAGTTGCGTCTCACCATTTCTGATTCAACTTTACGAATCATGCTCATGGAGTCACTGAGTATTAAAACACGAGGAGTAGTTGTGAGATGCCAACCATTTCACCGCCTCCATAACCGCCCGAACCTCCATTGTCAAGCTACTTGTGATTGTTGTGTAGGCCCCACTGGCCTCTCTTATTATTTTTCCTCCTGAGCGTGCTGAAAAAGCCCACACACAGCGTTGTCGGCGAATGACTGAACCATCGGTGTAAATAACCACATCTGTATCATTGATGATGTCATTCAAGAGAGCCTCCACCTCCACGTTAATCAGTGATAGATTATTTTGTTCGCAGTTTTTCTTAATAGATGTAATAACGGTGAAAGCAGTCTGAAATTGAGGTGGCACAGCAATCCATTCCTCTCCTGTTTCAATTCCGAAAGGATCACATATTTTCCTAAGCGTATCTTCCGCCTGACTCAGCCATGATCTGCCTCTCTTGAGTCTACACCCTTTCTCCTTAATGAGTTCTTCATGGAGAGGATGTTCCTTGCTTGCATTGATTCTTAGATATGATCGAACCCTCCAAGTTTCAATTCTGTTAGCAATAGTTGGGAGGTCAAGAAGGAATCGCATTGACACTCCTGGTGTATCTTTGGTGCATCCTAGAATGATGCGCATAGCCTCATTCTGAATTCTTTCCAGTCTCACTGTTTGCGTAGGACTAATTGTTAGGAGAGCGCATGCATATTCTATACATGACAGAACAATACCTTGGTACAAGAGCACAAGAAGGCGTTGCTCAATGTTAGCAGACACCATGAGCGCAGATAGTGGGTTGTGAGTCTTGGCAATAACGTGGTCGATATGGTCCCTAAAGCATAGACTGCGATCAAATTTTACTCCCAAATAACTAATAGATGATGTTCGGGTGATCGAGTGTATGTCCATCTAAAGTGACATGGTGTGTCAGACTCAACAATGTGATTATTTAGCGAGAACCATGATAGCACAGCTTTGGTATGGTTTATCGTTGCAACAGAAACATCACACCAGGTCATTATGTGGTTCAGTTCTTCCTGTAGTTTATTAGCAATTTCATCCCTGTTTCTCCCCTGTCTGTACACCATGATGTCATCTGCAAATGATAGTGTTCGTCCCCTGCCAGATAATTGCTGGTTATTATTGGCAAAACATGTAATCACAAAGTACTGGTTATTATTCATGACTGGACTCCAAGCACTCCAGTCCAGAAAAGTGATAGGCCTACAGACCATACTGTCTAAACTGTGCAAACAGCGCAGGGTCGACCTGCAGTGGATACCTGTAAAATACTGTAAAATACCAGGAAATTAAACAACAGACCGACTAGCCAAGGAAGGTGCTGCATGAGAGCAACCGGATATGTCAGTTGCCTACCACAAAAAGAAAAGAATGATTAAATCAATCAGAAAGCCACAAATATCAACACAAGACAATTACTATAATATGAGCAGATTGGAACAAGTTGTCATTCTGCGTCTTAGAACAGGACACAATCGACTCCGTAGCCACATGTATACAAAATTCAAGATTAGCAATTCAGCCATGTGTACATGCACATCAAAATGCAGAGCACATACTTAAAGACTGCCCCGAATATGATATACTGAGGCAAACTCACTGGCCTAACGAAACAACACTCAACAGAAAACTACACGGACCTCTGTGTGAGCTACAAACAACAGTGAAGTTTATACAAGAGACAACATTGAATCTCTCTCTTTAGCCTGTTACGCCCTTGGTGTTTAGGACAGCAACAAACGCATACCATTCTTCTCTATTCATGGCCTTTTTCTGTATTGTGTTCCAGCTATGATTCATTTCTTTCAGTTCTTGCTCAATCGTTCTCCTCCAGGTTGTCTTGGGTCTTCCACATTTTCATTTATCCTCTGGAGTCCATATCAGTGCAGTTTTCACGTCAGAGCTAGTCTCCATGCGCATCACATGCCCGATCCATCTCCAGCGTCGTCTTCAGATGATAGTACTCATATTCTCTTGTTGACATCATGCGAGAAGTTCTTGGTTATAATATTTGACCAGAACACACGTAAGATTTTTCGCAGACAAGCTGTATGAAAGGTGGAGAGTTTGGACATATCTTGTTCTGTCATTCTTCAGCATTCCGATCCGTATAGCAAAGTTGATAGCACGCAGCTGCGGTATATATTAATCTTGGTTCTAATGCTGTATCGAGCAGATTTTCAGGCTGTCTGAAGGGTTATGAACGCACTCTGCGCCTTACTCAGTATGCTTTTGATGTCAGATCCAGCGCCTCATTCGTTACTGATAACACTTCCAAGATATGTGAAAGTAGTTGTATTTGTGAGGATTTTATCTTCTAGTTTGACTGGTGCTGCCATGTTCAGAGTCATTATTTCTGTTTTCTTCTGATTGATTTTCAGTCTAACCATCTCACTGTGCCGGCCAAGACGGCAAATCTTTTCCCACAACATTGAATATATAGACAATATTTCAAGCAAATGAAAGGAAGGATTGGTGACTGGGTCCATTATATTGCTCTCTAGAGGTAAGCTCAAACGTAACTATGACTTGTTTTTGTGTGTATTTTAATAGTAATGCCAAACTTATCATAGGCGACAGAAAATCTATCCCCGTGTCTGCACATCTACCTCAGAATTGGTATCGAGGGTACTACCATCAGTAGGTTTGAGATGGTTGATTTCTTACCTTGGTCACGGATTTTAACCGACCGAGATTTAATAGCTCACCACCTGTCCTGTATTTAATCTTTACATAATGTTCATCATATTCCCGAAAGACATTTCTGAGCACGACGGCAGATATACTACTGAAGAGGGTTGATGCCAGCTAGCATTCATCTTTCTATGATGTCGTTAGAGAAATTCTGCTTCTTTCTTTATTCTCTATTCCAGTTTTGCCTCACAGCTTCAGGGTACGAAGAGATTGATAGAATGGGCTTTTATATCATAAATACGCCCGAGTGGTTACCGGGCCCAAATTTGGGGTGTAAAGAATAGAACCACTGTTACCTGCCATACATGTAAGAGGCGACTAGGGAGGTTTGGCTGAAATCGGATGCATGTGTCCTAAACGTGTAGAAGTCTATGCGTTTAGTGGCCTACAAACCAATATGCAACGTATACACGTTCTTGGCAAAGATAAACGTATCACAAAGAGTGATTCAAATTGGTCGTAAAGAACGAACGCAAAGAAGAAGAAGATATCATAAATAGTGCCATTGTTATCTGTTTAATTATATAATGTCTTTGAGATGTGAATATAAATATAAATGAAGATTATGCTATGAAAATAAAGAAATCCTGGAAAACTTGGTACGGAAAAGAAGTATGTTTGTTTTCTTTCTTTTGGTCTACAAACTGTGGCTGAGTCATCACATCCAGCAGAGTTGGGACTGGCTGTTCTCTCTTAGGAAGGGAAAAAAGTTAAAATTAGTAACCTGCTGATGATCTGTAGAACACACAACCAACCTACCTCACAGTGATGTAGACCTGAAACTTTGCCACGAGATCAAAGACTGATGGGGCACTTGTTTACCTAGAGGGATGAACTACTCATCCCTCTAGGTAAACAAGTGCCCCATCAGTCTTTGATCTCGTGCCAAAGTTCAGGTCTCATCACTGTGAGGTAGGTGGTTTGAACTACTCAGGAGGAGATACCAGCAGATTGGAAGAAAGGCCTCCTCGTGAAACTGCCAAAGAATGGCAATTTGTCAAATTGTGACAAGTGGAGAGGGATCATGCTGCTCTCCATTCCCAGCAAAGTCCTCACTAGGGTTATTCTGGACAGGATGAAAGACGCTATAGACCAGAGGCTTAGGGACAAACAGGCGGGATTCCGGAAAGATAGATCTTGTAATGACCAGATAGCCACCTTAAGAATCATAGTGGAACAAACAATGGAGTGGCAGGCTCCGCTCTACGTGTGCTTTGTTGATTTTGAGAAGGCATTTGACAGCATAGATAGGAAATCAATGTGGGGATCCTAAGAAACTATGGGGTGCCGGAGAAGACTGTCGACATCATCAGGCAGCTGTATGAGGGGTTTGCCTGCCAGGTTATTCATGATGGAAGACTGTCAGAGGAGTTCCAGGTCACTACTGGTGTTAGACAGGGATGCCTGCTGTCCCCCTCCTCTTCTTGGTGCTACTTGATTGGGTCACACGCACAGCCTACGCCAGGTCTGGAAAAGGCATACAGTGGACACTTATGTCAAAGCTAGAAGACCTGGATTTTGCGGACGATTTCGCCTTGCTTTCGCATAGACTACAAGACATGCAGGAAAAAGTGGATGCTCTGGCACAAACTGCACAACGAGTCGGCCTTAAAATCAGTCAGAGAAGACTAAAGTAATGCGTAGCAACAACATACAGCAAGATCCAATACTGACTGAGGGAAGGGACATAGAAGATGTGGATGAATTTGTCTACCTTGGAAGTAAGATCAGCAGATCAGGAGGTACAGATGAGGACATTAAGACTAGGATTAGGAAGGCCCGACAGGCCTTTGCGATCCTGCACATGGTGTGGAAGTCCGCTGCCATCTCCACGAAAACAAAGCTCAGGATTTTCAGCTCAAATGTGAAGTTGGTGTTGCTGTATGGCTCGGAAACTTGGCGAGTCACTAGGGCAAATACAAATAAGATCCAGACCTTTGTCAACGGATGTTTGCGACGGATTCTCAGATTGAAATGGTATGATAGAGTTACAAACACGGATCTGTGGATAGGAACAGGGCAGGAACCTATGATGACACAGGTCAAGAGGAGAAGATGGCGATGGATAGGCCATACCTTGTGGAAGTCACAGTCGAGTGTCACTAGACAGGTGCTCGAGTGGAACCCGCAGGAAAACGAAAAGAGGACGCCCTAAGCAGACTTGGAGACAAGGTCTTACTGAGGAGCTGAAGAGTGCTCAATTGACCTGGGAGACCATAAAAATAACAGCCAGAGACCGAGAAGAGTGGCGAACAACTGTTGAGGCCCTATGCTCCACGAGGAGCGGAGAGGATTAATGATGATGAACTACTCAAGGTTAGGTTTTGTTTTTGGTTCTACTTGAGGAGGTGAAATTGAATAAAAAGAATTTAAAAACCGGATGTGCTGAACTACGCGTCTTTAGGCATCTTCCTCTTCTAACGCTCCATAACGCTAACCACTCTCTGTGACATGTATGTGATCTGAGCCTAAGAGCAATTATATGTTGTACCAGTTATGCGCCTACAAGTAGGTCAGCACATCCGATTTCTGCGATTGTATTTTATTTACTAGAGTAGCTTCCCTAGGTCCTATATGTCGCCTCTTACGACATGCCTTGTAGGTCGCAGTGATACCATTTTTTGCTTCCCAACAGAAACATCACACCAGGTCATTATGTGGTTCAGTTCTTCCTGTAGTTTATTAGCAATTTCATCCCTGTTTCTCCCCTGTCTGTACACCATGATGTCATCTGCAAATGATAGTGTTCGTCCCCTGCCAGATAATTGCTGGTTATTATTGGCAAAACATGTAATCACAAAGTACTGGTTATTATTCATGACTGGACTCCAAGCACTCCAGTCCAGAAAAGTGATAGGCCTACAGACCATACTGTCTAAACTGTGCAAACAGCGCAGGGTCGACCTGCAGTGGATACCTGTAAAATACTGTAAAATACCAGGAAATTAAACAACAGACCGACTAGCCAAGGAAGGTGCTGCATGAGAGCAACCGGATATGTCAGTTGCCTACCACAAAAAGAAAAGAATGATTAAATCAATCAGAAAGCCACAAATATCAACACAAGACAATTACTATAATATGAGCAGATTGGAACAAGTTGTCATTCTGCGTCTTAGAACAGGACACAATCGACTCCGTAGCCACATGTATACAAAATTCAAGATTAGCAATTCAGCCATGTGTACATGCACATCAAAATGCAGAGCACATACTTAAAGACTGCCCTGAATATGATATACTGAGGCAAACTCACTGGCCTAACGAAACAACACTCAACAGAAAACTACACGGACCTCTGTGTGAGCTACAAACAACAGTGAAGTTTATACAAGAGACAACATTGAATCTCTCTCTTTAGCCTGTTACGCCCTTGGTGTTTAGGACAGCAACAAACGCATACCATTCTTCTCTATTCATGGCCTTTTTCTGTATTGTGTTCCAGCTATGATTCATTTCTTTCAGTTCTTGCTCAATCGTTCTCCTCCAGGTTGTCTTGGGTCTTCCACATTTTCATTTATCCTCTGGAGTCCATATCAGTGCAGTTTTCACGTCAGAGCTAGTCTCCATGCGCATCACATGCCCGATCCATCTCCAGCGTCGTCTTCAGATGATAGTACTCATATTCTCTTGTTGACATCATGCGAGAAGTTCTTGGTTATAATATTTGACCAGAACACACGTAAGATTTTTCGCAGACAAGCTGTATGAAAGGTGGAGAGTTTGGACATATCTTGTTCTGTCATTCTTCAGCATTCCGATCCGTATAGCAAAGTTGATAGCACGCAGCTGCGGTATATATTAATCTTGGTTCTAATGCTGTATCGAGCAGATTTTCAGGCTGTCTGAAGGGTTATGAACGCACTCTGCGCCTTACTCAGTATGCTTTTGATGTCAGATCCAGCGCCTCATTCGTTACTGATAACACTTCCAAGATATGTGAAAGTAGTTGTATTTGTGAGGATTTTATCTTCTAGTTTGACTGGTGCTGCCATGTTCAGAGTCATTATTTCTGTTTTCTTCTGATTGATTTTCAGTCTAACCATCTCACTGTGCCGGCCAAGACGGCAAATCTTTTCCCACAACATTGAATATATAGACAATATTTCAAGCAAATGAAAGGAAGGATTGGTGACTGGGTCCATTATATTGCTCTCTAGAGGTAAGCTCAAACGTAACTATGACTTGTTTTTGTGTGTATTTTAATAGTAATGCCAAACTTATCATAGGCGACAGAAAATCTATCCCCGTGTCTGCACATCTACCTCAGAATTGGTATCGAGGGTACTACCATCAGTAGGTTTGAGATGGTTGATTTCTTACCTTGGTCACGGATTTTAACCGACCGAGATTTAATAGCTCACCACCTGTCCTGTATTTAATCTTTACATAATGTTCATCATATTCCCGAAAGACATTTCTGAGCACGACGGCAGATATACTACTGAAGAGGGTTGATGCCAGCTAGCATTCATCTTTCTATGATGTCGTTAGAGAAATTCTGCTTCTTTCTTTATTCTCTATTCCAGTTTTGCCTCACAGCTTCAGGGTACGAAGAGATTGATAGAATGGGCTTTTATATCATAAATACGCCCGAGTGGTTACCGGGGCCCAAATTTGGGGTGTAAAGAATAGAACCACTGTTACCTGCCATACATGTAAGAGGCGACTAGGAGGTTTGGCTGAAATCGGATGCATGTGTCCTAAACGTGTAGAAGTCTATGCGTTTAGTGGCCTACCAAACCAATATGCAACGTATACACGTTCTTGGCAAAGATAAACGTATCACAAAGAGTGATTCAAATTGGTCGTAAAGAACGAACGCAAAGAAGAAGAAGATATCATAAATAGTGCCATTCACTGACTGTTATTTCTGTCGTCCACCAACATTGTTGGTGGCATTTTCCCGGGGAATGAGTGAAAAGCTGTTATGGTATCCTTGGTTACTGTCATAAACTATAAATAGATCGGTAGTTCGTCACGAAAAGTCTGCATGGGCCTTCTCTGCAAGCTCATGTGGCAGAATGGTCAAGAAAGCCAGTGGTGCATTTAGTATGACAACAAGCAGCATGACAATGGAGGTACTGGCGGTGACCAATGCACTACTCTGGCTAGAGTCACAAGACTACACTCATGCATGCATTCTGAGTGACTCATTGAGTATGATCCGAAAGGTGGAGGCCGGTTCGGTGCGCAGGCAATGGACTGAATCACTGCAGGCGTCAACAATTTGCAGAATTACACTTGTCTTTGTTACACGTGGGCACATGGGTGTCGTTGGCAATGAGAGAGCAGACAGACTGACTGGCTCTGCCGCTATATCAGAGGGCCAGCCAATGGACAGAGCTGACATCGTGAACGCCCTCATAGAGCGTGGCCGCAGAGAAGACCTTCATCTAAACCAATCCACGTCAACTACTAGATTGCGAGAACTGGGTTTGAAGATTGGTGTGGCAAGAAAAGAACGGTACAACAGGTATACGAGTCGGCTCATCAATCAAAATAGAACTGGTACGGTCAGTCGCTGGACGCTGTTGGAGATATTGCGAAGGAGATCGGAGCACCTATGGACATGTCCGGAGTGCAATGAAGATATTCCAAATTGAAACTGAAACTATAAATAGATTTATGTGTAGACTGCATTTAAATATTTAAAATGCATATATCTCGGTATGTCTTGTAATATATTAATGAATGCATTCCATATAAAAATTTAATTCTAAATACGTTAAAAATGAATATTATGTAAATATCGCGGCACGAGATGTTAAAATTATCTGACGTAATTTTACTCCGCGTTTGTTGGCAGCCATTTTAAAACGAGGATACGTCTGCGTGGTCTTTTTGGTATGGACGGGTAAGAGCTAACAGAAGTAACATCTTTTGCCAGTAAATTTTAACAAATCTACTCTACAAGCAGTATTATACGTCAGTAGGATAACTTTGACAATAAGCTACACTAGTGGGTATTTAGTAGAATGTTCTTTTTAAAATAATCTCATAGTTTGAATTCATAATAATACTACATATTATTTTGTCAGTACCCACCGGCTCCTTGCCGTCGTTAGCTCGAATTAAACGCTGAAGCGCCATTGTTAAAATGTCCATGTCCACCTTTTATTTAAAATTTGTCATGCACATATATTATGCAGCTTTGAAATAGTTTTATCATCGGTGTTTTCTTATTCCTGTTGCTTTTTTCCCCCCCTACACGAGATTTTTTTCCTACACGAGATATGGTTGATTTATCATGTATTCCCACCACACCGACCTCGATAAATGAAACTTGAATTGTCATGTGAATGTGCTAGCATATTGATATATGATACAGTTATCTAATAAATGATACTATTTTAATTTATCAGGAGACATTTGATACAGTTGATAAAAATTAAAATATTAATAAAATTGTGTAAAACATGACATGAAAATCATCAACACTAAAACAGAAGTAATGAATATGGGAAACCTACAAAACCAATGTGCAACGTATACACGTTCTTGGCAAAGATCAAACATATCACAAAGTGTGATTAAAATTGGTCATAAAGAACGAACTCGAAGAAGAAGAGAGAAGAATAGGGCTATGTATGTCCTTGGATGGCCATGAGGCACAAGTCGCACAGGTAAAAGCTTATCTGAGAGTTTCTGCGGATACAAAGCATCCTCTGCACTAATCCATAAATGAAAACAAGGGCAGGCGATTGAATAGAGGCCGATCCTGGATGGCAGAAGATGTTATTAAACAGGTCTGTACTCTAGATCAGCTAAGGCATGGGAAAAAATGGATGCCTATATCAGAGGATGTGACTGCTTATACCACGGCTGTCAGTACACTTGGACGCTGCTGTAGAGAATGGGCCCTGGCGTAATTAATGCAGAGATTCTTGCACTCGTGGATCAGCACTCGCATCCAGGTGATATCATTATCTACATCAATGGCTCTGTCAGACGCGGAACCAGATCATCGTGGGCTTATTCAGCACAGCAAACGGTTGTATACTTCATGAGGACTGCGGCACAATCAGAGCGACATCGAGCATGACTATGATCACCGATGCCTCCATGGCTCTTATCATGGGTGGCTGAGCAACAGGTAACCCATATGATTATCATATCAGACTCTATGAATATGCTTCAAATGATTGAATCTGGAAGTATGCGTGTGGAATTGGAAATCATTTGGAGATCACATCTCAAGAAAATGATTTGACTGGAGTACAGGGTAACGAGCGTGCCCCGACTCAAACAGGCAGAAGTATGGACAAAGCTGATATCATCAATGCGATACGCTCTCAATTATGACATGGGCAAGTCTCGGACACTGGAACAAGTTAAAGAATTAGGCGTTAAATTTGGACATGCCGGATGGTGTCGTCTTCTGGGTAGAGAGAATAGTAATCAACTTCTTGTGGGCACGGTGAGCAAATGGACCTTGGGATGACTGATGCAGCGGAGGACAGAGCACAAATGGGAATGCCCAATGTGCCATGATTTCGATAACATAACTATAATTTTATTTCTGTTGTCAAATGTAACACTCAGAAGTTGATACATACAGAAATAAAAAACTCGAACAGCAGTGGGTCTAACAGGTTACAGTTTTTGACACTAAAAATAAGTTTGTTTATATATACAACGCATTAGTTCTTTTGGATGTTTTATAACATAGTTTATATGTATATTAAAATTGGCAATTTCCTAAGATAAGTTAACTAACTAATATTTTATCTATTTTTACAGAGATTTCTACGCAACCTCTGGAATGAAGGTACAATATTTATGAGTTGTGCAATGCTGAATTATTCTCAATAA
The DNA here is from genome assembly GCA_020796225.1 of Arion vulgaris. NCBI lineage: Eukaryota > Metazoa > Mollusca > Gastropoda > Stylommatophora > Arionidae > Arion > Arion vulgaris. The sequence goes on from CM036769.1 coordinate 2,946,715, forward strand.
TAATAATAAGAGCATTTGAACGTTTAATGTTTTGAGTAACTATATTTATTGATAGAATACTTTGTCACATTGTTTCAACGATACTTTAGGTTTGATTGATAGAATACTGTCACATTGTTTCAACGATACTTTAGGTTTGATTGATAGAATACTTTGTCACATATTGTTTCAACGATACTTTAGGTTTGATTGATAGAATACTTTGTCACATTGTTTCAACGATACTTTAGGTTTGATTGATAGAATACTTTGTCACATTGTTTCAACGATACTTTAGGTTTGATTGATAGAATACTTTGTCACATTGTTTCAACGATACTTTAGGTTTGATTGATAGAATACTTTGTCACATTGTTTCAACGATACTTTAGGTTTCATTGATAGAATACTTTGTCACATTGTTTCAACGATACTTTAGGTTTCATTGATAGAATACTTTGTCACATTGTTTCAACGATACTTTAGGTTTCATTGATAGAATACTTTGTCACATATTGTTTCAACGATACTTTAGGTTTGATTGATAGAATACTTTGTCACATTGTTTCAACGATACTTTAGGTTTGATTGATAGAATACTTTGTCACATTGTTTCAGCGATACTTTAGGTTTCATTGATAGAATACTTTGTCACACATTGTTTCAACGATTAGACCCAGTTTTGGTTTTTGCAAACATTTTGACGTTTCAGATAAACGAATAATTTAGTGCTGTCTTGTACATATTTATGAGACATGGGATTCATCACCAGTTCTATAGTATAGCATCTGAATTACTGACCTATTGGTTTATCTGCGAAAGACCATCCCATTTATTTTCTAAAATTGATTGTCAAGTCGTCTTTTTCCAGATGACTGCCTGATCTCATCTGGACAGTAGGTAATATTCATTATCCATCCTCTGCTTTCTGTTGAGAGATGGCATGACAGAACCCTATAAAACAAAAGCAAAACTACTAACTCAGTAACAGTGTGACGACAGAAGAAAAAGAAGAGGTGGAATTTTATTCTTTAATAGTAGTCTTGTGGCAATTTTCCTACTTATGACCAGACTTTTCCAGCTATTTAGTTTCTCTTAATGTTGCAATGTAATGGTATCCACTGAATCATGAGTTTCCCTCAGATCTTTCAATTCAGTGCTCATATATGTCGCTGGTCTGACAGAACATCTGTCAGCATCAATAGTTTCCCCCAAAATAAGATTTTGTTGTGTAGGGCCATTTCTTCTGTCATTAGATCTTTCAAGTTTACCTCTGAAGTCGGAGAAGACCGGCAAGGGACACTGATAAAAAGGTAAAGCAGACCTTCATGCAAAAATTAGTCATATAAGGTGCCCTGACTACGCCTGAATTCATAGTGGTCAAATGCAAGATCTTCCAAGTTCGTTGAAAATAACCTGTATTGTTTGGTAGAAGAATCTTGATAGAATTAATTTCACACTTATGGTCTGCAGTGCAAGTTCATGTTTCACATGCATACCAAGTATGCAGATACAAAATACATGCATTAATTGTGACTGTTTTGATGGTGTATCTGTCTACTGGTTAATTGTGTATCCTAGTCCAATGTAATATAAAATTTTAGAGAACACAAATGTAACAACTTTGTCATATATGGAAGGTTTTTAGATTTAATTTATGAATTCTGTTACCTCATTTCACAGATGCATGTATAGTTTAATAATTGATACATAAATTATTCTGTTAGTAGCTCATAAAAAGTTTAACATAGAAAGAGAATTGAGCGAACCGAGTGGCTATATTATTTTCTTTTTAGCGTGGTCCTGATGACATGATGCAAGTCAACGATGGTACAGGCGATTCAAATGATGCAAAAAAGGTTTGTGTATATACATCTGTTAAAAATATGTAATTTTTATGTGGGAACAAAGTAAACATGAAAGGTATACTTTTAATGCATTCTTGAATTTTTTCAGCTCGCAGAGTGTAAGTCACTGTTAATCAACCAGTAAGTGAAAGTAGTGAACACTTGTCAGATTTTTATTTGCCGCAAAATAACAGCAGCTTGAACTGCGGTATCCGCCCGAGTTGTTACCGGGGCCCAAATTGGAGGGTAAAGAATAGAACCACTGTTACCTGCCATGCATGTTGTAAGAAGCGACTATTGTAATGGTTTTTATGGGCTAGCTACCCCACACCATAAAAACACTAGATGGCTACAGAACGGAGAGCGACTGAGTAAATGCTGGCTGAAACCAGACACATCGCCAAAGGATAAGCACCAGAGCTCCAAATAGTGCTGCAAGATGTGACGTATTTTTTTCATTCTTATTGTGATCTATAAACAACCTTTGCCAAGAACATTTGTTTTACGTCACAATCTTCAGTACCATTTGGAGCTCTAGTGCTTGTTCTTTGGCGACGTGTCCGATTTCAACCAGCGTTTACTGGGTTTGCTCTCTATCACCCTTTGACTGTCAACCTGCAAGGCAGCATGTTGCTATTTTCTTTTAGGGTAGTGGCTTTTAGATGACCTAACCTCCTGTCTGTTTAGCGTCATCTGCCCAGGTTGCCGGTCTTTTTGTGGACTTTGGGTTTTCCTTCCGTATGGTTTGCTCCACTAGCCTTGATTGTCCCCAATCTAACTACAAGGCAGTAGTAGTTCCCTGCGAGCGGAAACGCGCACTGGAATCAAGGCTCTTCTGTGCTTTCCTGTATTTCTGCACGTTTGGGTGGTCCGCTCACTGCTACATCCGCTCTTCTCTACACCATCGGTGCTATGCATGTCTGTCCGCCGTTGGGCCCACCAGTGTATCATCCGCATGTGTGCTCGCTCTGCCCTGGTGCCTGCCCCACCATTTCCATTAGTGCTCACTCACATTTACCATGCCTCTAGGCTGTCCGTACACGGGGCTCAACTCAGACCCCCACCTGACATGCTCAAACAAATAGGCCCAATAGCACAGAGTCTTCTACTCCAGATATTTGGATACCAGGGTAGTTGGAGACAGGGGAGAGTCCCTGACATCTGGAAAAATGCCACAATCCACCCAATTTTCAAAAGTGGGAAAGACAGAAAAGATCCACAGAGTTACAGACCTATAAGTCTGCTAAGTTGCACTGCAAAACTGCTGGAGAGAGTGATGACCACTAGACTCCAGTGGTTTTTAGAATCCAACCATAAACTGAATCCAGCCCACACAGGCTACAGGCAGCATAGAAGCACTGATGACTAAGTGGCATACCTCACACAGGACATAGAAAATGGTTTCCAAGAACAGAAGAAAACCCTCAGTGTTCTTCGACATGTCCAAGGCCTTCGACAAAGTCTGGAAAGATGGTTTGCTACTCAAGCTCTTATGCAGTGGAATACGGGGTAGAATGTACTATTGGATAAAAGACTTTCTTATCCATAGACAAGCATCTGTAAAATTGGATGGAGTGCACAGTCCCAGATTCAAATTAAGAGCAGGAGTCCCACAGGACAGCGTACTGTCCCCATTTCTTTTCTGGTATATATTGATCTGCCACAAACTCTGCCCAGACATGTATCACACTCTCTCCATGCTGATGATCTAGCTGTGTGGTACACCTCCGAGTTTCTTGGTCCTGCCATCTTTAAACTCCAGGAAAGACTGAACAGCGTCATAATGTGGGCAAGTAAATGGGGTCTAGAAATAAACCGGAGCAAAACTATAGCAACGCTTTTCTCATTGTCAACAAAGAAAGAACACTTCAGACTAAAATTAACGATATCATTCCCTGTTCCCATACTCCAACCTTTTTGGGAGTTAAGCTTCACAGTCGTCTGACATGGAAACATCACATAATGGAAACAAACAGAAAGTCTATGAGGAAACAAAGTGTGATGCGGAAGCTGGCTGGAACTACCTGGGAGCTGATATTCGAATCCTGAGTCATGTGTAGACTGGTGCAGTTAGACCGACCCTGGAATATGCATCATCGACATGGATATCAGTAGCCCATTCAAACAAATCGATACTGGGAAAAACACAAAACAGGTGTCTGCATACTATTTTGGGAGCCATGAAATCTACACCAATTGTAGAAATGGAAAAGGCAGCCAACATCCAGCTCTTGGAAGACAGGAGGAGGAGAAAAGTGATTCTACAGACTGAAAGGATCAAAAGGATGCCTCACCATCCACTGTGAAAAAATGGCGGCTAGAACAAAGAACAGACTAAAGCGTACAAGTCTAAACCACAAAGCAAAAGAAATAGGAAAGTCATACTTGAAACTACTAAATCATAATTCCATACCTGAAGAATTACTTTTTGATCAATGGGAACCAGACTCAGTACCACTAAACTTCTCAACCTCCATCCCTAAATTAAGCAAAGATGCCGAGCCTAATCTAGTGAAGAAAGCAACTACAATGGAACATCTCCATTACATGTTTCCAGAAGACAGCTGGATAAGAATTTACACAGATGGATCGGCAATGGAGGCAACCATGAATGGTGGGGCAGGAGTGTACATTAGGCACCCAGATGCTACTACTGTGTCTAGCGGTCCCTACTGGAAGAATATGTGCCAATTACAAAGCAGAACTCTTAGCCTTTCTGATGGCAGCACAACACATGAATAAGCTGCAAGCACCTGCAGGCAAGATGGTATTTCTCACAGACTCACTGTCAGCTATACAAGCCCTGAAGGCTAAATCCGCTGACAGTACAGTACAAAACCTAAAAAGAGAACTTGCTCAGCTTTCAGAAAAGGCAGAAATTCACTTGCAGTGGATTCCATCTCACTGTGGCATTGCAGGCAATGAGTGTCGATGTCTTAGCTAAGGAGGGCAGTGCCAAAGAGCAAATTTACCAACCCTTGTCTTTTCAAGAGGTTAAAACCCTCATACAGAGAAAATCTGCAGTAGACTGGAAGACAAACACTGGATATGATTATGGAAAAGACTCCCTCAAAGACCTAAGCAGAACAGACCAGGTCATTATATTTCGACTACGCACAGGACACTGCAGACTCAACAAATACTTATATAGACTAGGAATAAGTCAACCAGCTCTCTGCCAGTATAAGTAGGCGGAACAGACACCAGAGCATATCCTGCAAGACTGTCCTCTCCTGTGTGAGCTGAGAAGCAACATGTGGCCACACCCAGTCGACCAGAAAACTAAGCATTGGGGAAACCTGAAGCTGACTGCCCAGTTTGTGGTCCACAGTAAATTAAGCAGATGAGCAGAGATTGCTGAAGAAGACCTCCACCTCAGGTTTTGCCCTATGTGGGCCCACGCGCAACTCATCTCGGGCCAAAGTTTTGCTCAGCACGGCCCACGTCTCTTCCCTTGTTTGTTTATCCGTTCAGCTTTTCCCATCGGCTAGGAGAGACATGCATTGGTCACTCTGGGATTCCGCACGTCTGCATCTCTACTTATTCCAGAGTAGCTCTTCCTCGATCCCTACCCGCTTAGCCAGACAGGAACCAATGTCTGTTACCAGGGTCACCACATGGAGGTGGTAGGATCTTGATTAGTACCAGTGGCATTGTGCCTTTGACCCCATACTTTATTATAGTTTCAGACCTTCATGTAATTGTAGTTTTCTGAGGCAAAGGTCATATACGTTTTGAACAGATTGTGAACATGCGTGGACTTCACCTAATTATTTTTTTAGAACACAATTTGTCATTATTATATATTTTTTCAATACAGCTTTATATACTGAAACGCAAAAACGTAAATATTTGTATTACTAAAATCACATAAATGGGTAAATTTTGTATATTTCTCTCAGGCAAAGTTTGACAGTAGAGAAAATCAGCCATCTAGAGTGGTGCACATCCGCAGCCTTCCAAATGATGCAGGAGAGACAGATGTTGTTCAGCTTGGATTGCCTTTTGGCAAAATGACCAATGTGTTACTATTAAAGCAGAAAAATCAGGTACTATCTTTTATCATTGATAAAAAAACAACACACATATGAGCGTTATTTAATATGTATCACCCATGTGGTGCTGGGACCCACAAGGGAAGCAAAGAAAAGTTTTCTATGATTTAATAAGACTAAATATTTAAATTTGATCAAGTTAACAGTTACCAAACTCTCCATCGAACCATGATGATGAAAAAGATCATCATACAAGATTGTTACCTGATGAATCAACTGCAGAAACTGGTCTTACTCAGGACGATAACGTGAGTACCTCGGAGAAAATCTGCCTGTATGGCGAGGAATACTAATTACGAGTACATTGAGCACACGGCTGCCAGTGTAAAGTAATTTACAATGTGCACGCTGCTGCCATTGTAAGAAATTGGAAAGCGGATTTTCACGCAAAAATCAGTTTCAGAGATGAAACTTCGTCTGAGTTGAAAGCGGACGTAAGAAAAACTTCAGAAAAAATATTGGCCAGCAGGGATAAGCAGTGAATCAACTGCATATAGCTGTTTGGAAGACTTGATGAACGCACAAACACAAAATACATCCATAGAACTGGACTCACTATGTAGACATTGAACAACAGCGGGGTCAAAGGCGCATAGGGACAACACAACACCATGGTTAGTGAGCTAGCATTAATCAAGATCCTACCCCACCACCATGTGGTGACCCTGGTAACAAACAATCAATCTTGTTTGGCTAAGTGGGTAGGGATCGAGGGAGAGCTGCTCTGGTAAGTAGTGTTGCAGATGCAGTCACGTTAGATGAGATCCGCTCTCAACACAGACGAGCGGAATCCCAGAGTGACTATTAATGCACATCTCTCTGACTGATGGGAAAAGATGAACGGATAAAAGGATTATGGATGCATCCAGAGAGGAGACGTGGTCCTGAGATGAGTTACATGTGGTCCTGAGATGAGTTACATACACGTTGGCCCACATAGGGCGAAACTCTGAGTTCTGAGGTGGTGGCCCAAGTTGAGTCTCGTGTCTGGACAAGCTAGAGGCATGGTAATATATGCACGATGAGAACCAATAGACGCGGTGGGGCAGGCACCAAAGTACAGCGAGCACTCATGCAGATGATGCACGGTGGGGCAGAGGTGTATGGTGCTGAGGGGGTGTATTATGGGTGAGCAGACCACCCAAATGTGCAGAAAAACTGGATAAAAATTGCAGAAAAGAACGATTGAGAGAGAACAACAGTGAACAAGAACAAATGGATTTGCTGTAGATTCGCCCGAGTGGTTACAGGGGCCCAAATTTGGGGTGTAAAGAATAGAACCACTGTTACCTGCCACGCATGTCGTAAGAGGCGACTAAAGAGGTTTGGCTGAAATCGGATGCATGTGCCCTAAACATGTAGAAGTCTTATGTGTTTAGAGGCCTACCAAACCAGTGTGCAACGTATACACATTCTTGGCAAAGATAAACATATCACAAAGAGTGATTCAAATTGGTCATAAAGAACGAACGCTAAGAAGGAGCTGTAGATTAAAAACTGGAAGCGTGACCAGATTGCGGTAATGTAATGTTAGCACTTACTAGAGGTCTTGACACACCCTGCTGCAATGTGTTAATATTTTGCAATTCTACAATGTTATGTGCTGTACAAGGGGTGAGAAGTAGGGGTTAGTACCTCACGGAAAATGACAGCCGTATCCTGGTTGTGTCCATGGATAGTCATGATCCTATTTGGTCCCCACTTCTCACCTAGCTCATGTTTGGCTCCACGTGCCACACCCCGGGCAACAGTCTCGGCTGACTGGCTAAACAACATGAGTGGGCGGGAGTAATCCTGCTTAACCCTCCCACGTCCCCCATTTTCCCCATCCCCATTTTCCCCTTACGTCCCTTTCCCACTTCCTTCCCAGTTGCGACAAGAGGTGATAAGACACTGGCATTGCACTGAGCCAGATAGGGTCACACTGCTTGCGGGAACCCATGGTGAAGACGGACTCTGTGTGTTGGAAGGGAATAGCTGGATGGGTGGAGATGCACAAAACACCTATGCACATGATGTGACACGGCCATAGTGAATAGCCCAGAACCAGAGCTAGTGATAAAGGCCTGCAAGCATGGTGCACCTATGACTAGCGGGGATTGTACAGCGGTGAAATGTGCTCCCCCAAGTTCGATCCAGTGACACCCTGATACCACATATCTGCCCGAAACTACCAGAGGCCCCAGATCAAGTTAGAGATCTATGTCTGACAACCTCTTTGGGATGAAATTGTCGCAACAAAACTCCAGACATAATGCCATGGCTAAACATAAAACAACCAGTAATCCAGAAACACCTCCTTGACAAAACTATAAACAAAGCAACACTTGCACCGATCTTAAAAACCTGCGCACTGGAGACAATAGACAGTTATCCAACTTCCTCTATCCATGCCTACACTGATGGTTCAGCTTTCAAAGCCACTACTTACGCTGGCTTCGACATATACCTGAAATATCCAGATGGAACTACCTATAGTTACTGTGCTCCTTGTGGTAATATATGTTCCAACTATGAGGCAGAGATTATAGCCATAAAGACCGCTGTAGAACTAGTCCACCAGCAGTTTGAACTTGGAGAGAATATTGTCCAAGACATGATAGTATTCACTGACTCACAGTCCACACTACAAGCTTTAGAAGAACAGCAGAATCAGTCAAGCGAGATCCAGTCATTGGCATTAGTCATCCACAATCTGATTTCCTCCTTTGATATTGTCATTCTACAGTGGATTCCTGGGCACACAAATATCCCAGGAAATGACAAGGCAGATCATCTGGCCAAACAGGGATCATCAAAACCACAAATAGACAAACCTGTTAGCATACAAAGTATAAAACAGATTCTGAAAAACAACTCCAGAGAAGATTGGCTGAACCGATGGGCTATGGGGACGACTGGTCGGGACATGTATGCAGAGATGAATAGACCAAACCCCAAGGACAATATAAATCTGCTGCAACGAAAAGATCAAAGCACTATCTTTCAATTAAGAACAGGACATGTTGGACTGAATTACCACCTACACAGAATAAACCCCACACACCTACCACACTGTAGAAAGTGCAGTCACTCATGTGAGACAGTACAGCATATCTTGCTTGAATGTCCTGGACTACATAAAGCTAGACAAGAACTCCTCCCACCACACCCATCTGTTCATAATACCCTTTACACTAGTCTCCCACAACTACAGAACACATGCAGATTCTACAAACTGGCATTGGCTGCCCAAGAGTGAAAACTCGCAGCCCTGGTTAGAAGAAGAAGAAGAAGAAATGTGCTGTACAATAAGGATAGTAACATGATGTAACAATGTTTTGACACTTTTTTCCTAGGCATTCCTCGAGTTCCTGGATGATGCATGTGCACTTAACATGGTCTCATACTTTAAATCAAATGCAGCTCAAATCCGACTGAAGACTTGTTATGTCCAGTTCTCCAACCATAAAGAACTTAAAACTGACGCTTCAAATACACAGGTAAAATATTTGTTGTTGATTTAATTCTCATATATGTTTAGTTCTATTTCCATAACAAATATGGATGTATAAGTAAATTATTTGTATCCAGTGGGACAAGCAACCAAAAAAAAATATATTTTGAGAGTATGGGATGGAACTTGTATTTACGTCTAAACATGGACAAAACTAAGTTTGTTAGTACCAAACCACAAATATTAAATTTTTACATTTGTTCTGCAGAACACAAGTGCTCAGGCTGCTCTTCAGGCCGCTCAAGGTCTTCTGGGAGCTGGTGGACTTGGTGGTGGCGGTGGTGGTGGAGAGCAAACTACAATATTGCGTGTCATTGTGGACAATGTTTTATATCCAGTTACCTTGGAAGTCTTGCATCAGGTATTGTTATTGCCTGTTTCTGGTCATGTCTTACAGGTACTAAGACTAGAGAATGCATTTGTTTTTCTAGTCTTATGTTCTTTTTGGTTTCTTTTTTCCTCCGATGTCCATGTGATAACTTCTCTTATATGTCTGTCCAGGTTTATTGCTTTAATATAACCATTTCCGATTCGGACATAGCAAAATTTGCAAGGTACTGCAATTAGTAGAAAGAAAACACAGATTATGATACAGGAATCTCATTCACACTGGAGTTCATCCAGCTGGACAAAATTGGTATATAACTCTTAGAAAGAGGAATGTTAACTAAGGCTATATTCTCATGTACTTTATCTTATCTACTATTTCTTCATAATTTATGTTTTGATTTGTCAACATTTGTCTTGATCATTTCATTTCAGCTATTTTCAAGATTTGGGAAGATCATGAAGATTATTACCTTCACTAAGAACAGTGAGTGCATAATGAAAGTGTTTTGGCCAAAAAATATCTGTCTATTTTAACACTTCTCAATCCTCACAATCCTTCACTTTCTTGTCTCTTATTAATGTTGGTAGATTTTGTAGTTTCATAGCAGGTAAACCAATAAAATCTATTGGTACAACTGCCAAGTTATAATACAATCACTGTACTATGTATTCATCTAGTGTTAACTTTGATACAATTTCACACCGTATACTCGAGTATTCGAATTCTATGTCACGGAACATTACTAGGTCAACATTACTACTTCTGCCCGCCTCAAAATGGATTTCTTGTCTTTGTCAACATTGGTTGGCAACAAAAATAGTAGTGTTATCTACAAGACCATGGGATTTTACATTCAGCAAGAAAATGTAAAAATAATCACGATATGGTATCGCTGACGCCAAGACCAGATCGTTGGAGATGTCATTGCTATCTTGACAGTGATGTCAGTGATTTCTTGTCTTTGTCAACATTGGTTGGCAACAAAAATAGTAGTGTTGTTTATCTACAAGACGATGGAATTTTACATTCAGCAAGGAAATGTAAAAATAATCACGATATGGTATCGCTGACGCCAAGACAAGATCGTTGGAGATGTCATTGCTATGCACATGACATCACCGTCAGACAAGGCACATGGCGTCAAAATTTGTGGACCCAAACACAGGCGCACATACACAGAACATAGAGCGCCTCTGGAAAACGGCGAAGGAACGAAACAAGAAACAAAATGGAACATATCAACATCTCTTGCATTCATACATGAGTGAGTTTATGTGGCGCCGTCGAACAAAATCCAGAGGTTTGGATCCATTTGAAGCAATTATGGCAGATATTGTAAGCTTCTGGCCACTAGTTACCGTAAACCACTCGGTTACGTTGCCCTGTCTACTCTGTTCTTTTTAGGGCTACACAACAAAATCAAACGTTACACTTCTTATTGCAACCCAGATCTTATAACATGCAAGGTGTGACCTTTGAACCCCGGTACCTATCCTGACCTAGTAACGTTCCATGACCTAGGTCAAGTCAAATACTCGAGTATTCGGTGAAATTGTATCAAAGTACTCTCAAAGCTTTTCAAATGTTATACCCGCCCATGTGGTGCCAGGGCCCACAAGGAAAGCAAAGAATAATGCTGCTCTGACCTACAAGGCATGTCGGAGGAGGCGACTGATGTAGGGCCTCCTATGTAAGCTACCCTAGTAAATAAAAAGCATAGCAGAAATAGGATGTTCTGTGGCTTACTTGTAGAGGCATAACTGGCACAACATACCATTGTTTTTTGTTTTTTTTGTGCTCAGATCACATACAAATCACATAGTTGTTGATACGGAGCGTTAGAAGAATAAGAATTGTTATATATTGAAGTATTTAGTAAAGAAGTGTATATTGCACTGTTCAAGCGTTACTAATTATTATCAAACTCTTTCAGACACATTTCAGGCATTGCTTCAGTTCTCAGACCCAATTTCTGCAGCAGCTGCTAAAGATGTGAGTATTGATCTGTATAGTAATTTATAACAAGTGTTTCAATCTTTGTTCATCATCAAAAAGCTTGTCCTGAACAGAAATTTGCCACCCCAATAGTCCTCTGGAATTTCTCTCTCATAGGCCAGATGTCCTGCCTCTGCAGCCGTCATGTTTAAACCATCAGTTACATCCTGAATTCTTCTTTTCTTTGCCGGTATATCTCCTTCCATGATGGTCTTCTCCAGCCCTTTTTGTCTTTTTATATGTCCAAAATACCTAAATTTTCTCTTTCTTATGTGTATCAGCCAGTTTCTTTGATTTTGAGTCTTTGTTAGCATGTTTATTATTGGATACTATTAAATTGTATATTCACTAGTGTGTCTAAAGAAGTCCTTGGAAGATTCTAGTAAATATTTAAAGCTGCTATGTCGTGTGTATACAGCCAATAGTAAAGTCCTACATATATGCATACATATAACAGTCGATCATTGCCAGTTGTCACAAAATATTTTGTTAATGACATTACCCAATAGAATATGATATATATCTCTTTCTGATTTTTAGCTTCCTGCGTGCATTTACCTATTTGAGCACTTAGACGTCAATCTATTTGAGCATTTCATGGGGTTCTCAGTATTCTTCTGTAGAATCACATCTCCATAGCCCTCAGATCTAGCATTTAAAATATTTATCTAACACTCACTTTCATATGTTGGTACTGGAGTAAGCTCTTCATTACTTCCAGTTGACGTGTTACATATAATGTCTTTCATTTTCTGGAATCCTGTTTTTGTTTGGCACTTTCTGCTGTAAGCAGAATTGTATGATAATTCAATTGATGAACTCATAGTATCTCTGGATGTTTTTCATACATATGTCATGTCCACCTGCTGCTATTTCAAATATCTCCTTTATTGTTGATCTTCAGATGTTTTTCGTAAATTCCATTGTTGATCTGCTGGAAAGTTCTCATCTATTTATTTTTTCTGATCGCTATTGTTGCCATTATATACTTTTTATAATTCTTAGATCTTTATTGTCAGTAAATTAACTTTTCTAAAATTTAAAAAAAATATACAAATAATCTTTGTCAAAAGCTGTTGGATCACCTATATAACACAATTATGAACCGTAATATCTTTGATATAAAGTTAGAGAAAGGTGAGATTTGTCTTTATATAGTCAGAAAATACATTTATTAAATTATGCATTTTTATGTGTTCTGTATGATTACTTTTGTTAGGATTCTTTTATTTCAGTCTCTGGACAATCAAAACATCTACAACGGCTGCAACACCCTTAAAATTGACTACTCAAGGCTGAATAATTTGAATGTCAAGTACAACAATGATAAGAGCAGGGACTTCACTCGACCTGACCTTCCCACTGGAGATGGTGGTATGGGTATGGGCATGGACAATGGTGAGTAGTATATATATCTCTCTTTTCTTTAGCCTGTTACGCCCTGGCGTTTAGGGCAGCAACAAACGTACACCATTCTTCCCTGTTCATGGCCTTCCTCTGTATTGTGTTCCAGCTATGATTCATTTCCTTCAGCTCTTGCTCTATCGTTCTCTCTCCAGGTCGCCTTGGGTCTTCCACGCTTCGCCTACCCTCTGGAGTCCATCTCAGTGCAGTTTTCGTGTCGGAGCCAGTCTCCATGCGCATCACATGTCCAATCCATCTCCAGCGTCGCTTCAGATGATAGTGCCCATATTCTCTTGTTGGCATCGTGCAAGCAATTCTTGATTCGAGATAGTAGTCGGCCAGTACACGCGTAAGATTTTTCGCAGACAAGTTGTATGAAAGGCGGAGAGTCTGGACATATCCTGTTCTGTCATTCTCCAGCATTCCGATCCATACAGCAAAGTTGACAGCACACAGCTGTTATAGATACTAGTCTTGGTTCTGATGCTGTATTGGGCAGATTTCCAGGCGGTCTGAAGGGTCATGAATGCACTGCGTGCTTTACTCAGTCTGTTTTTAATGTCAGATCCAGCGCCTCCTTCATTGCTAATAACACTTCCAAGGTATGTGAAAGCGGTTGTATCTCGGAGGGTTTTACCTTCTAGTTTGACTGGTGCTGGGGTTGCTATGTTCAGAGTCATTACTTCAGTTTTCTTCTGATTTATTTTCAGCCCAACCATCTCACTATATTGGTTAAGACGGCTGGTCTTTTCCTGGATATCTCTATGTGTATGAGATAGGAGTGCGATGTCATCTGCAAAATCTAGGTCTTCCAGAGTGGATGTGAGCGTCCATCTAATACCTCTTGCCTTATCTTCCGTTGTTTTACGCATCACCCAATCTATGACAGTGTTGAATAATAGGGCTGACATAACACATCCTTGTCGCACGCCTGTTTTTACTTCAAACTTTAGTTCTGAAGTTTCAACACTGCATGCAAACTTGCTGTAGCAGCTTTTATAATATTTATAAAACACAGTGGGATTCCATACCATCTTAAGATACGCCATAGACTTTCGCGTGTATGCTATCAAAAGCCTTTTCAAAATCTACAAAGTTGATATAGAGTTTGCTTTGCCATTCTGTGCATTGTTCTATGATATTTCTAAGAGCAAATATTTGGCCTATACAGCTCCGTCCCTCTGCAAAATCCTGCTTGTTCCTTTCTCAGTTTCTTATCCACAGCGTCAGTAATACGTTGTACGATGATTTTGCTTAAGATTTTACTTGGGACAGAAAGCAGTGTTATTCCACGCCAATTATTACAATCGGCAAGGGAGCCCTTTTGGGTATCTTGATGATGACTCCTCTGTTCCATGCATCAGGTATTATTTGGGCATTCCATATAGTAGTAAACAAGGGTTGCAATATATTAGCTGCAAGTTCTGGGTCTATTTTGAATAGTTCTGCGTTTAAGTTATCATTCCCTGGTGCCTTGTTATTCTTAAGAGATTTAATTGCTGTAATGATCTCATCCTGGCTGGGTGTTTCAATGCCAATTTCTAACTCCTCTGTTGGTTCTGGTATGTCTGCTACTACCGTTGGAGGTGGTCTGTTTAGCAATTCTTTAAAATGCTCTGTCCATCGTATTTCTTGTTCCTTTTCCGTTGTCAATAGTATTCCATTCTTATCCTTTATGAGAGTATTTGATCTGTAATGTTTCCCGCTTATTAGCTTTGTAATTTTGTACACTGTTCCCTGATCACACTTTTTGCTGCTTCTTCTGCCTGTACTGCCAGGTCTTCAACATACATTCTTTTGTCGGCTCTCACAGCCCGTTTGATTTCTTTACTTGCGCTTTTGTACTGTTCTTGGTATCTTGCTTTCAGTCTTTCGGACTTTGCTTCTAACAATTTCTTTTTAATATTCTTCGGCTGTCTATTATTTTCCATGTTGTTGGTGTTATCCATTCTTTTCTTTTCTTTGTGCGGTAGCCTAGACATGTTTCACTGCTCTTGCTATATATAGATGCTATGTTGTCCCATGTTTTATCTATGTTGTCAGTTTCATCCGTAGTTTCATTACTTTCTAGGGCTTGGAATCTGTTCTTTATCTGCATTATAAACTTATCCCTTACTTCCGTGTCTTTAGTCTATCCACATCGAACCTCTTTTGGAAGTTTTTCTGTTGTCCTGTTTTTCTTAGTTTAAGTTTGACATAAGCTGTGACTAGGTGGTGGTCACTACCAACATCTGCACCTCTCTTGACTACAACATCTAGCAGCGAGCTTCTCCAGGGTCCATTGATTATTATATGGTCTATTTGGTTTTTATCTCTGCCATTAGGGAATACCATGTTAATTTGTGGATATCTAAATGTTGAAATAGGGTTCCTCCTATAACGAGATTGTTCATGCTGCAGAAGTTTACTAAACGTTCCCCATTTTCGTTCATCATACCACATCCATATTTTCCCATAGTTCTATAACTATGCGTGTTGTCTTGTCCGACCTTCGCATTTAGATCTCCCATAACAATGATAACATCATGGGATGGTGACTTGTCTAATTCTGCTTGTAGGTTTTCGTAGTACGAGTCTTTCTTTGTATCTTCGCTATCATTAGTTGGCGCATAGCATTGTAGGATTGTGATGTTTGTATGCTTCCCTTTAGTCTGATCTTAATCAAGCGGCTGCTGATAGGTTTCCATTCTAACAGACACTTTTCCACGCCTTTCTTAGGATTACTGCTACTCCTTCATGGTGTAGGTCATCGTCTCGCCCAGAAAAAGGACTGTTTCACCTGTTGCAGTGGTACTTCTTCCATTTCCTGTCCATTTGCTCTCGCTAACCCCTAGGATATGTAGATTATATCTTCTCATTTCTGCTGTTATTTGTGATAGTTTTCCGGTTTCGTACATTGTTCTTACATTCCAGCATCCAATTCTGGTCTTGGTTTTGGCATTCAGGACTTCCGTCCTCATGAAAGTAGCTTCCTTTCGGCTTTCACCACTTCCAGTCATGTGAGTCAATGACTCTGGTAGCCCTTCATGCCCGTAGATAGGTTGTATGTTTGTTGTTGTTTCCATAACTTTAATTTTTTTTTAAAGGATGGGATCGTTAGTCCCAAGCCCAACCCCAAACCTGGAGGACCAGGAGACCATGCTTCGTCTGTCCCCTCCTCAGCGACCTTTCCGGCTTGGGTAACCCTTCCGGGAACATAAGTTCCCGCCGTCATAGCTCACTGTATCATTGTAGCACGCAAGCCTCCCCACCACTACAAGGTAATGGCCTCATGGGGAGGAGTATATATATATATTTAGGATATTGCTCTATGTACTGGTTATACACTGTCAGTTAGCCATTTAGAGCAGATATCAAAACTATTACCCAAACACAGTTGGTTATTTCAGTACAATATTGCAATGGAATATAATAGTATATAATGGTATAGTATAAGCTACATTCATCCACTTTGTTTTGCAATATAGAATTGTTGAAAAGTAGCAAATTAAGTTCAATGAATAGTTTTATTTTTTCATTGAACATATGATCTACAAAATTAATTATGCCAATTATTAATCTAAAAGATATAAGAGACGAATTAACGAAACGAGAGTTAAAATGTTCACACTGGAAAATGTATGTAGTCTGGTACTTTTGAGATATTAAATCAAGCATTTCTTTATACGAATTACAGTTTTAGTGTTGGCATATTGGCTTCATTCATCCACTGATAGTGGATGAATGAATGAAATACATGGCATATTGGGCAACTTTTTATTAGCTGTTTGATAACTCTGACACATGAGGTTAGGTTTACATGGATCAATACATTTTTAAAGTGTACTTATTATTGTAATATTTAGATTTGAGTCTGTATTAAGGATAGTTATACTAGAATTGCAAACCTGTTTCGTGGTCCATTTCTTCAGATCTTGGAATGGGAGGTGGGATGGGAGGTGCTGGTGTACTGGGCTCAGGTAAGAATTTTCATCTTGTTTTTAAAACCTACCATTGTAAAGCAAAAGTAACATCTCATCATGCATCGAAAATTATAAAGTGGATATTTGCCAGTGTTTTGTTGGGGTCCTCAAGGAGAGCAAAGAATAGTAACACTGCGACCTACAAAGCATGTCATAAGAGGCTACTGAGGTAGGGGCCTAGGGAACTACCCTAGTATAAAAAAAAAAGAGCAGAATTTGAATGTACTTGTATGGGGTCCCCACATAGAAGAAACACAAAGGAAAGCCACAATAAGATTAAGACTCATGAAAAACTAGCAGGAACCCACTGGGACGCAGATGCAAACACTACACGCCAAATATACACAGGATATGTACGTCCAAAACTGGAGTATGGCACAGGAGCCTACACAACGGCAGCACAAACAAATCTACACAAGCTAGATAAAATACAGAACACAGGCCTCAGAATCATCACCGGAGGTCTGAGAAGTACACAAATCAAAGATCTAGAAGCAACTGCTGGCATTGAGAGCCTGGGACGACGCAGGGAACAAAAATACTCACACTATCAGAAAAGTTCAAACGCACAGAAAATAACCCCATGCACCAAACAATCAAGGAACCAACCAAAAACCGCATAAAAAGACACAGCTTCCATCACTTGTCAAAATCACTCTCTGCAAAAACATGGACATCCTCTCAAAAGACCCAGCAACCTGGGAAATGATAGTACCATTCAACAACACAGACCTACAGCCCAACTTCACAGTGATAACAACAATTCCAAATGTAGACAAAAGGGTGAAGAAACAGATCCCATCTTGAGAGCAAAGACACTAGAACACATTGACACCTCATACCCCCATCCCGAGTGGACCCATATATACACAGACGGATCATCAGACACGACAGCGAGGAAAGGAGGGGCCGTAACCATCATCATACTCCAAGATGGCACTACACTAACAAATTCAAGTGCCACTGGAGAACTATCAACAAATTTTAGAGCCGAACAACAGGCAATTGTGGATGCCTCAAAATACTGCAGCAAAGAAACATACAAAACAACAAACTTGTCTTCCTTTGCGACTGCTTGTCAGTCCTGCAGGCTACACAAAGGGAACCACAAGATAACATGGAAAGAGAGCTGATACTACAGCTAAACAAGCTCTCCGAACACAACAAAATTATTCTCCAGTGGATACCAGCCCACTGTGGAGTTCCAGGAAATGAGAGAGCAGACATGCTGGCTAAGGAGGAAACAAAACTTACACAACAGAAACACCCAGTATCACTACCAGAAATCAAGACACATATCAAAAGAAAGTACAAAGAGGTATGGAGGCAACAAACCCACAGCAAACACCCACAAGATCCCATCAGCAGACTAAAACAGAAAACAGCACACAACAATCTTTCGCCTAAGAACAGGTCACTGCAGGCTCAACCGACACATGCACAGAATAAAGCCTGCTCAGACTGCACAGTGTGCATGCCAGACAGAAACACAGACTCCAGAGCACATCCTGCAGTCATGTCCAACATACATACACCAACGAAATGAAACATGGCCTCATGAACAAAGCTTACAGACCAAGCTATGGGGAACTCTCAAGGACTCCAACTGACATGCAGCTTCATAGAGGCAACCCATCTCATGATTTAGACGAGCATACGAAACCGAACGCAAGAAGAAGAAGAATGTACTTGTAGGCGCATAACTGGCACAACATACATTCGCTCTTAGACTCGGATCACATACTTTTTCAAAGACTCCACATCCACCACTTGTCAACCACTCTGTGTGATTTGTATGTGATCTGAGCCTAAACGTGATTGTGCGCTGTGCCAGTTATGCACCTACAAGTAGGTCGGCACATCCGATTTCTGCGCTGCTGTTTATTTATTAGGGTAGCATCCCTAGGGCCTTCATCAGTCGCCTCTTACGACAGGCATTGTAAATCTCAGCGGTACTATTTTTTGCTTCCATTGCGGGCCCCTGCACCGCACAGGCAAGATCACAAACATATCACAGTGGTTTAACAAGTGATTGTTATGGAGCGTTCAAAGAAGTTTTAGCTCTTGAATAGTTATTAGAATGTACTTTTAATTCATAAATGCTAAATTATTTAACATAATACTTTGTTATATTATATATTTTATCTGTCAGTCACGCAAGTTTATTTTAATTTCTAATAATATGCATTCTAGGAGCAAATGCAATGGCAATGGCCGGTCTTGGAGGTATGGGGAGTGGTTTTAACTTTGGTGGAAATCAACTGGGCAACCGTATGGGTAACTTGGGAGGCATGAACCAAGGCTCCGGCACTGCCTGTATCCTGGTGTCCAACCTAGATGAAGAGGTTTGTTATATGTTTGATATATTTATACTGACAATGATTCTTTTGTCCATCAGTTTTATTATTAAATCATTTATGTGTGACCCAGATCCCATTTCTGTCTTGATTGTTTGTTAGTTGATAACCTGTTCCAGTACATTTTGGGGGTGACAATTTAATTTCTGAATTGTGCCAGAGTTGTGTGTGTATGTGTGTGTGTGCAATGCTGGGATCTGGTGTCTTGGGCTATCTGAAAGTCTATTTACATTAATGACACATCTAAAGTTCTGCAGTATTTTGGTTTGTATTCAGAAAATTAAAAGTGGTACCATCATTTTGGTTTAACTTCAGAAAATTGGAAGCATCATAGTTTTATAACTTCTTGCTGAAAAATGACTTTCTGATTGCCATGTACATGTCAAAGATATTAACTTAAATGATTAGTCAAGTTTAGAAATTATCATGAATCAAAGCTAGAATATCACACACACACACACACACCTCAAACAAAATTTGACAGCGTGTTATATAGTCTTATATTGCCATGAAAGATTGACCCTTATGACAAAAACGGGGTTCAAAATTTTCACAAGAATTGGGTAATTTGATTGTATACTTAGTGATTTATATATCATTACTGTCCTCCTTTTTGGTTGCTTTAAACAATTCAAAATAAACAATTTGGGAAATGGAAAGATAAACATGTGATTAGCCTGTACAAATGTTTTCTTTGTTAATTGAATGTGGAAGTAACATTTTGCACTTTACTGTAAAATGTTGCTACATTCATTATGATTTACAAATATCAATACAAACAAAAGGAAGGATACAATAGCATGTTTTATTGCATGTCAAGATTGTTTTATTGAATTAAAGAGTGCTATTTTAAACTAGGTTTAGATCAAAGTTTACAAGTACAAAAGAATAAAATTGCATGTACGGCATGACCAGGTCTTTATATAAAAAAAAAACAATTACATTGATCAATTACCTTTTAATAAAATGGTATTAGTTTTTTAAAATATATATATATTTCAACTATCATTAGAGGATAGATTGATAAGAATGCTGTATGTACTCGCTTAAAAGCAGATAATTTTATCTGTAGAAAAAAATCACCATACATGGGGTTGTGTAATTACTACCCCTATGGCAACTAAGTATTAATACCGACAATTTAAACTGATGCTTCTAAATTGGCATTTCACACTGTCCTCTGTTAGTTTCAGTTTGGAATATCTTCCAGTTTGGAATATCTTCTTTGCACTCGACATTTCCATAGGTGCAAAGATTTTCTTTCTCAATATCTCTAATGGCATTCAATGGCTAACAGTTTGATGTTGATTGATGAGCATACTCAGACAGCTGTTGTACTGCTCTTTTCTTTCCACTCCAAGCTCTTGCAATCTAGCTGTTGACTTGGATTCGTTTAGATGAAAGTCCTCTGCGTGGCTGCTCTCTATGAGCATTCAGAATGTCAGCTCTATCCATTGGCTGGCCCCTCGATATGGTAATATTCTGTATGCTTTCACATTGCCATCGACACCCATGTGCCCCGGAACGAAGATGAATGTAATTCTACTAATTGTTGACGCTTGTAGTGATCCAGTCCACTGCTTGCACACTGAACCAGCCTCCAATTTTTGGATCATACTCAATGAATCAGTCAGAATGCACATGAGTAGTTCTGTGATTCCAACCAGATTAGTGCATTGGTAGTACTTGCATTGTCATACTACTTGTTAACTGTATATGTATGATGTCTACTGTACACAAAAGCTCAATTCCTGCCATCATGTAATGTCTGTACCGACAGATTGAACTATGTTCTGAATTCATTTTGGTATTGTTCTGCATAGCATGCCGTGTAGAAAACCTGAAGCTCAGGAATTTCCCCCACATTGCTTGCACTGCTGGTTTCTGAGCATATTCGCAAGGGAAATAGCAGTAGTGGGTTGTTCTGATGCAGCTACTTAATTCCAACAATTGGGTCAGGCAACTCAATTTTCTGTAGCCTGTTTTCACTGTTCACTACGTTTTACTTTATGGTAATGATGTGTGATGTAACCCTTTCATTCACATGAGAAATGTGCGTACATTTCTATACATTGGATGGTATGGAGTTGACTAATGTGTATTGCATTGATATCGAAAGTTGTCTGGAACAATGTTAGACGGCTTTAATGCGAGTATATACAGTATTTAGAATATATCAGAATGCAGGTCAGATAAGTGAACTTTATAGCAACTAATATTTCTGGTCAAGTGTTTTATGTTTTGCTTTACATGTTTGTGAAATTGGTATACACCCATTGATAGTTTAAATCAGGAGCCAAGAAAATTAATGTGATCTTTGAAGTTTTTTTTTTTACCTTTTATTATGTCTTTATACTTAACTTGTTCTTTTCTTCTATTGCAGCTATATAACTAAATTATGAACTCATTTTTTCTTTCCTTTTTGTCTTCTCATGACATCCCTGTCAACAACAACAAAATGTCATGCCTGCCCTGTCATGCCCCAAATCTCATCCTGATGTGTCGCTGGACCACCTCTTGTCTGATCTGATCTACATGCCTGACCACACGCTGCTGCTGCTGTCGCTGCCTAACCGACCTGAACTGACTAATACCTACTTCGTCACATCACTTTGTCTAATGCTGCTTTGCCTGTAAACAATAAAAAAAAAATACCTGAAACTTATTGCTACTGTTGAAAACCTTTGTAGAAAGTTACACCAGATGCCCTGTTTATACTGTTTGGTATGTCATTCTTGCTGTTGTAATGTTAACATTTTTTCTCAATGCAAAATGTATTAGCAAACATTTTTCCAATATGTGTTGCCAATATTATTGGGTTACCTTGATATATTGAAATGGATTGTTTTTTATGAGTTAAAAGCAGTAGCTGGAAAATTCACTCTCTGGAAGCACAGATTGTTTTGAAAACATTAAATTAAGTGCATTAAGCAACGTTGAAGAACAAAACAGAGTTAGTGAAGTTGAACACCAGGCATAAATCACTTTTTTAAAACCAATGTTTCTACTCACACTATAATTGTAAACTTTTAAAAATCCAAAATTAATATCTTTTTTATGCAAATGCTTTCATTTTAGGACATTAAACTCATTCATATTAGTAATTGGCAACACATTTATACTAGCAGTTTATGAGGTGATTGTAAGTGAATGACTGGAAAATTATAAGTGTTCATCTTGGTTTTTAAAAATTAACTGTACAACCAGAATGTTCCGTCTTAGTAGCCATGAACTGTATTTGTAAGTTTAGTTTGCAGTTTGATATGTATCTTTTATATATGCGTAGTTGTTTCTTTGTACTTGGTAGTTATTAGTTATGAAAAGTGAGTGAGAGATGCATAAACTAGAAAAGTTGGCTGTGACGTGTCCTGAAAGATGAAAGAAAAAATGAACTTAGAAAATGGTCCAAACTATGTACTATTTTTTCTTCTGGCTTTATTTGGTTTTTTTTCTTTCTAATGTCTACCTTTGTTTTTATACAATCAATTTGTAAGTCTTTCTATATTGTAATGCATTCATGTGTTTTAGATGTTAGTTATGCTCACACACAGTGTATAGTTGTGCACTGGTGTTAACGTAGTTAGAAGAAAGTACCTGCTTTGTAAGAAAGTTTAGCTCACAGAATATGATGTATAATTATTGTTAGCTTGCATTATTGTGATTGGTTCCCTATCTCTTCAGGTAAGCCAGCTTTTCTTTTCTCAGTTTAGTATAACTACTACTAATAGAATATTAAGTCTTTCAAAATGTGAATATGTTGGTTAATATAGTGTTGGGAATTGCAATTGCACGCCAGTGGAGGACAGTTGTAGATGGAAGAAGAAAATCAGCAATTTTTCAGATTGTACCATGTATAGACTGAAAAGGTAAAAAGATTTGTTACAAGAAAAAAGCTTGATGAATTAGAAAACAGCATCAGGACCACCAGGCAAATAATGCATACTACAAGCTCAACAGAAAAGTTATTTGTAATATTCAGGCTTTGCACATATCACAACGGATTGAGATACCATCTTTTCAGCAAGCTAATGATATAAACATTTGATAAATGACTGGGGCGCTGACAAATCTTTCACAGAGGTATCAAGCATGTATGTGAAAAGCAGATAAGACTGATACAGCCAGTGCCATTACATGACAAACATTTTTTGATATCTCTCTCACTACAACTTGAGATAAACAGCTGGTTTCTTTGAACATACATCTGAGAGTGAATGGAAAATATACAATCAGGACAAGGACAGAATTTGCTGGAATTTCTTGGTGATGACTTGCAGAATACATTTTTGAAAGTGGACAAAATGTATCATGCCTGCAATATTTCTGCATAGATATATTTTTAGTTATATAACTGTAAAAATGTAACTGCCATCAAATATTTTGTTACTCTTAAATAATTTGTGAAACACAGACTCTCGGTTAGTAGTAGCTACTAAATGCTTGAGAGTTAATATTAGGCCATACTATGTATAGTATGGCCTAATATTAACTCTCAAGCATTTAGTAGCATCAAGTTTACAGAACTGTATTGAATTGATATTAGTCACACTGTTTTACAGTATTCATGAAAACATCTTTATTGAATGCTGTGTACATATTAGTTACATGTCAATTAATGAGCTTAACTAACTTGTTTTTAAAGTTTCAAGTCACTTGGAAAACAAATTGCATACATTAAAACCGTAACCATAGGGTCTTACCAGGTAGGCAATAACATCAGCACACCTGGGACCTGTTTAATGAGAGCTTTGATGAATAACAACAGATCACAACTGACTGGTATGCTCACCATGGTATGCTCACAGATGCTAAATTGGAGAGACTTGAAGATAAACGTGATGGACAGAGCTTACACCTTTATTTTGGATATAAATTAAGCCACAAGTGGTTACCTGGGCCAAAATTTGGGGTGTAAAGAATAGAACCACTGTTATCTGCTACACATGTAAGAGGTGACTTAGGAGGTTTGTCTGAAATCGGATGCACATGTCATGTAGAAGTCTATGCGCTTAGGAGCCTACCAAATCAATGTGCAACGTATACACATTATTGGCAAAGATCAAACATATCACAAAAAGTGATTAAAATTGATCGTAAAGGATAAAAGCAAAGAAGATATAAATTAATTTTTCGACATTTTAATTTGTGTGTAACGTACATGGTTAGATTTTGTTGTTGCAGATTGCTTGACTACTAGTAAATTGAGTCTCTACTATATAAATAAAATATTGGAATGATTTTATACTGAAAATTGTTTGAACGACTAATAACTAACTGAAAATTTCAATGTTTAAGGTGTGTATGGCAATGTGCACCGTGTGAAGATTCTGTTCAATAAGAAAGACAATGCACTGGTTCAGATGGCTGATCCTTCACAAGCTCAACAGGGTGAGTTGTTTTATGAAGTATATTCTGAAATTGTAAATTATGTTTAGTTTTAGTTTTAATTTCAAAATTTAAGTTGTATGCAATTGAAGTGTCTATGCTAACTTACCAGTATGCTTATTATATCTACCTTTCACACACATCTTATTGATGTATATTGTGTTGTCATATATAGTTTGACACATACACTTTTTCTCTCCATTCTTTGTTAGCTATCACATATTTAGACAAGGCTCGTTTGTGGGGAAAACAGCTCCGTGTGGCTCCCTCAAGACATCAGCTTATTCAGATGCCTAAAGATGGACAGTCTGTAAGTAAATCCAGCACTTGCTTTGTTATTGAAGTATTATGAAAGTGTTAACATTTGTATATTTTACTGCTATGATAAATTTAAAAGAAAAAATAAACGCTATAAGTGTACCAGTATTTTCTGAAAGGATGTTCTTATACCTAAACAAGTGATACCTAGCCTCGTGCCAAACTGGTACAACATAAACGAACAACACTCCTTTTACCTGCTTCAACAAAACGAACACACCTAATAGTATCTCCACTCACATGAATCAATACTCTCTAATTACCAACAACACAAAAGAACTAACGCCAAAGTTACGAATTCAAGAACAGAAATTTCAAAACATCTATTGAACTTTACATAATCTTTGTTCATAAACCAAATGCAGCATAATACAATAATAATGAATCACATCTCCCATAACTTATTGAAAATAGTCCGAATTTAACAGTTAATCATATTACCTTAACTCTTAGTGGACCAAGCGCCACGCTAAGTGGCGTTTAAAGTGGACGTGTTTTTACATTCCGCCACGCTAAGTGGCGTTTAGTTATAAAAGCGTGAAGCGCTTGTAAAAGCGTGACTTTGCCCTGGTCCACTAAGAGTTAAGCTAAATCCCCTGGTCCGTATTCCTTGTCCTTCGTAGCAGAGGAGCCTCACATCGACAAATACCAGTCTTGAAAGATATCATACCTCACCCAGATTGCAACCACGGTAGTAATGACGTTGTCAAATCAACAGATAGTGACTCACAACGTTTTTTTTAGTATTGTAAAATATAATTGCCTCACACAGATGCAAACACAATACCAACTACGTTGTCAAATCAAGAGACAGGGACTCACAACGATTTTTCAGGCATGTAGAATATATCATCATCACCTAAATTTCTTGAAGAATATGATACATCACACAGATGCAACGCCGTACCAACTACGTTGTCAAATCAAAGACAGGGACTCACGACGATTTTACAGGCATGTAGAATATAATATCACCTAGATTTCTCGAAGAATATGATACATCACACAGATGCAAACGCAGTCCCCACTCGTGCTACCGTCCCGGACTCTATCTACTCTCTGACTGCTCGCTCAAAAATATCCAATACCCTGAGTTCATTCACCTATTTTCGTAACAACTGTCATCACAACAAAATAGACACAAGGGGAATAAAACAAAGGGGAACAAACAACTACAATATAAGCAAGAATTTATCCCCCAGGAACAGTAATACTGTTACATAAGTACAATACTCAAAAACTATTAAGACATCTCTATCCTGTGACATGTAGCATGACATAGACAATGTAAACATAGAGGCAGTTATTTTGAAACAGACTTATTAACCTAGCACTTTCAACAATCACTTGGATATAGATATTTGTATTACACTGGTAGAACCGACATGAATTTAAAAGGAAAAAAAATATTCTGCAAATTATCTAGTCTAAACATTTGTAGCAAATGAAAGTTGTTTGTCACCATATATCTAATATTTGCTAATCAGTTGAGAGAAAAAACAGAATATTATAATCATGAGACATTTAATGTACTACTGGTTCATTTACTGTTTCAATGTTTGTATCAAAGGATGCTGGTTTGACAAAGGACTTTGTCAATTCCCCTCACCACAGATTCAAGAGAATGGGTACCAAGAATTACATCTTTCCTCCTACATCAGTGCTACATTTATACAATGTGTAAGTACAATGTCAAGTAATATCTGATTGTATATCTGTCTTGCTTAAATTAATGAACAAGTTAAATCAAGCTGAGATGGTATGCAATGTTTTCTCAGAAACTAGACATGATAGAAAACATTCGGGAAACATTGCATACCGCCATGCACTGTTGTAGGAAATCTCGCTCTCTGGTCAATACTGAAAAGGCATTTATGTTATGGAGCTCTTTAATTAATTCTATAGTCCTCCCCGAAGTCACCTTTGATGGACAGGCTATCAATTGTGGCAGGCTGCATGATCTAGGAACATGTTGAACAGTGCAGCACTGCAAGCATTCTCTTGCGACTCTCATGGTTATGGTAACTTCCCAAGAATACTAATGATATTAAGGCAAGAAGAATAAAGCATGGCAGATCATAGATGACCATACTGAGAGAACAGGTTGACCTCACTAGTTGATTCTACGGAAAGGGTAGGAATGGATCCTGATAAATGATAGATTGGGGCAACATTAAGGCTGAACTTGCAATTCAAGCATCAGATAATAGATAACGCAGGTGAGGATGTTGTTATTTATACTGCTGGGCCCAAAGGGAACAAAGAATAGTACCACTTGGACCTATAAGAGGTGACTAAGGTATATGCATATGGAGGCTACCCTAGTAAATAAAAAGCGTTACAGAAATAGGATGTGATGGCATACTTGTAGGTGGATAATTGTCATAACGTAAAATTTTTCTTAGACTCAGATCACATACAAAGCACAGAGTTGTTTAACAAGTAGTCGATATGGAGTGTTTGAAGTAGATACTGATGGATCTGTGCATCATAAGTCAGGCTTGGGTTTGTTGGCTAGGACAGTACAGTTGTTGCAGAGCGAAGTGAAGCATACAAGACAACTATTTCCAGTATGAAAGTTAAGGTAGTTACCGTTGTCTTCCAGTGGTTCTCTGGAACTCTAGTGGTTTATTGGGTGTTGCATCTCTGTCAATGCTTATTAACTCCTTTTGGACAAACACCACATTACATGGCTTTGGGTTGGACACTTTTTAACGAGGAGCCACACTAAAGAGCATTTTTATTCTAAAAACAAATGGCTTGTAAAAACAAATGGCTTTTGTCCTGGTCCACTTAGAGTTAAGATGTTCCAAAATGGAAGTTTGAGTTGATGTAGGCTATTACAGCATGCTTGAATCTACTGTCCTTTCTTGTATCGACAGCATTGCTTGAATCTACTGTCCTTTCTTGTATCGACAGCATTGCTTGACATATAGTTAGTGTTGACAAGAGATGTATTTTCAAGATGTATTTATGAGAGATATGCATGTCTCCTGATGACCACATCTTGGATGAAATTTTTAAAATTGTACATTGTTCAAGTAGAACTAGCTGCCTTGGGGGCAGAGCGAGGAGTGTTTTTAACCATCGAGGCATTGAAACCAGTATGCATACTCTTTTGACATCTGCTGGGGGAGATTGAACACCTGTGTGTTCGCCTGATGTACTATGACCATGTAACTGAGTGTTTTCAGTGCATTTGTTAGAAGTACATTATTTTTTCAATCAAAGGGCTACACTGGAGGAGGATGACATCCGCAGCATGTTCTCTCAATATGGTACAGTTAAAGGTTTCAAGTTCTTCAAGTAAGTTTTGGTGTGTGTGTGTGTGGTGAGAGTAGTGATTATTCGATAAGTCCTCAAAATTATGTCACCCATACAAACAAATTTGATTTTGTCACAATCAAGTCTTGACTAAAATCTTGGATATAAATTCAACTAGGATAAGCATGCTTGATTTAACTGAAGTTTCTGTTAAAATGGAAATTGGTGTGTAATAAACATAGTAATTTATCAAGATTTGTCAAACAACTGAAATGATACACCAGTCATGCTGCACAATAGTAGCTCTTGGAAAAATGAAAAGACCATATTGCTTCATAAAATGAACTGAACATTCGTCTGCCATTTTAAAAGATGTTTAACCTGTACAAGATTTGTTGCAAACATTTCCAGTTGTAACCAGTTATCTTTGCTCGTCCTCTTTCTAGTCAACTACATGACTATGTGATAGCTTCTGGGTAGCTTTTGAATACAAGTCTTGCACAACTCCAGTTCTTGATTTTTATCAGTTTGCTTTTTCTCCTAGTTGCATCTGTTGTGCATTTTTGGTTGATGTGAATTGGTAGAAGTATGCTCAGAATTTTTCTCAAAGTATATATATTATATGTAATTATGAATCTTCGACACATTTTGAGTAGAGCATATATCAATTAATAGATCGCACCATGTGGTGCCGGGGCCTGCAAGGAAAGCAAGGAATCGCACCAATGACCTATAAGGCATATCGTAAAAGGTGACTGATGTAGGACCTAGGAATCTCCCCTAGTAAATCAAAAGCATCACAGAAATCGGATGTGCTGGCCTACTAGTAGGCGCATAACTGGCACAACATATCATCGCTCTTAGGCAGATAACATCTGACAGTGTTTAACAAGTGGTCGTTGTGGAGCGTTTGTAGAAGAAAATTAATAGATCTTCTTCGCGTTCGTTCTTTACGACCAACTTTAATCACTCTTTGTGATATGTTTGATCTTTGACAAGAACGTAATATACGTTGCACATTGGTTTGGTAGGCCCCTAAACGCATAGACTTCTACACGTTTAGGACATGTGCATCCGATTTCAACCAAACCTCCTTAGTCGCCTCTTACGACATGCGTGGCAGGTAACAGTGGTTTTATTCTTCACACCCTAAATTTGGGCCCCAGTTTTTTTTTTCTCTCGTCCGCTTTCAACTCAGACGAAGTTTCATCTCTGAAACTGATTTTTGCGTGAAAATCCGTTTTCCAATTTCTTACAATGGCAGCAGCGTGCACATTGTAAATTACTTTACACTGGCAGCCGTGTGCTCAATGTACTCGTAATTAGTATTCCTCGCCATACAGGCAGATTTTCTCCGACTTCAGAGGTACTCACGTTATCGTCCTGAGTAAGACCAGGGGCTCGAACAAATGCCGGACAGTAGGTTCGAACCCGAGCTATGAGGCGTCTCACAGCTAGCAGACCGAGCTACTATCAACTACTCTAGGCAGTCCCCTGGGCCCGGTAACCACTCGGGCGAATTAATAGATGTAACATTACAATAGATTCCCCCCAAACAACTTGTACAAAGAAATAATTCACATTAGCAAGGGGACATACTGCAAGTATAATATGATTGTATCCAACACGCCTCTAGGGAGTCATTTTCTGTAGAGTTTCACTCTGATTTGCTCTTCTTCTATTATAAGGGATAAAACATCGACCATGATCACTGGTTTTTCAATACTTTCTGCCACTGCCTTGAGCTTTCATTTCTGCCCTGGAATTGTTTGAAAACTGTCCTGTGGTTTTGGTCAGGGCCATCTCTTTCCCTAATTTAATTATGTTATTGTTACTGTGCATGCATTTGCTGATTTTTTTACCTTTTAGGTATATATTTTGTTGTACATTGACGAGACTAATTGTTTCATTTGTTTTTTAAAAATAGCAATGATAGAAAAATGGCTCTGTTAGAAATGGCATCAATTGAGGAAGCAACATCAGCTCTGATTGTAAGTAGTTCATGTTTGGTTACATTATTTTTGTTGGTAGTGGGGTTTATTATGGAGTAGGATGGTGGAATAATAACAGTACCACCTACAAGGCATGTCGTAAGAGGCACTGATGTAGGACCTAGGAATATGGAAGACGCCCTAGTAAATTAAAAGCCATCACATAAATTGTAACTGGCACAATGTACAATCGCTCTTAAGATCAGATCCACACAGTGGTTAACAAGTGACCGACATGAAGCGTTCGAAGAAAAAGAAGAAAGGCAGCAATGGATATCACTTGTGGACGTCTTGTGTGCCAACTATAACATGAAAAGGGGATACAAAAGTCAAAAATATTGCTGCGCATTTAGAATCAATATCACACTTGAGGATCTAAACTTCAAGTACCTCTGTCGGGAAAAACCCGCCTTCATTGCGAGGGACACCCATAAAATGGTAAGCGGACTTTCGCGCAAAAATCAGCGCCACCCTAGGTGCCATGGTTACACCTGAATTCATAGCGGCAAATGCAGAAGAATCCGTATCGGATGCTGTGCAAGTGTTCTGCCTTTTGTATAAAAACATCAGTTAACTTCTATGGTGGTGAGGTTTTCCCCCATAATAGACATTTGTTTTTTTTTTCCTTTACCAGGGCTTACACAATTATCAAGTGGGAGACAGTCTTCATATGAGGGTGTCCTTTTCAAGGTCCACAATCTGATTGGATTCAGCTTGATATATTGTCACTTACAATTTGTTAACATTAGTTTTCAAGTTTAATGTTACATCCATTATTGTCTGTTATTTTCTACAAATTGATTTTTTCATATTTGCATGGTATGACTACACATGTCCATGAAACATTTTCATATAGCAGGTTTGCTGGCAGCCAATACTCCTCCATTGTCATTGAATAATAAAACGTTATCATAGCAGCGCTACTGCCGCCTAGATTGTAGTCGTAGGATCATAACATTATCGGGATAGTCTTTTCATTGTATATTATTCAATTAATGCTTGCTTTTAAAAAAAAATTGTGTTCTAAATAAATTTCTAGTTTGCACAAGTCAAGTTTCAGTGACTTTCAACAACAAATATTCAGTGCCTAATTAGCATTTAGACATCGTAATAAATGGCCAAACACTGGAGAAAGTTGAACATTTGACATTTGGGTAGTAAAGTGTCAAACAACGGAGACACAAAAGAAATAATCGTATTGCTATAGCAGCTAGTGCCTTCACAAAATTAACGAATATCTGGCAATCTCAAGACCTTAGTATATGCACAAAAGTTAAATTATTTAGGTCATGTGTGATTCCTGTACTGACCTATGGTTGTAAAAGTTGGAAATCAACAAAGAAAATTGATAGAAACTGGACAGCTTTGAGAATAAATGTCTCCGTAAATTATTAAAAGTCAAATAGAGCGATTTCGTTTCTAACAACGCAGTGAGAGATAGAACACACCAACAACCCGTATCAAATATTATAAGGAAACGAAGGTGGAAATATTTAGGTCATGTTCTTAGATCAGATGAAAAGAGACTAAATCGACAAGTCCTTATGTGGTCACCAGTTGGGAAAAGAAAACGTGGAAGACCAAAGACCACTCTTCGAAGAACCATCCAACAAGAAAGTAAACTATTGGGATGTAAAACCATACTAGATCTCCAACTGCTAGCAACAAACCGCATCACATGGAGATCTAAAACCTCTGCCCTATGTGCTGCCTTTGGTACGAAAGGAACAAACGAACTAAACTAATTAGCATTTATTTACAGATAGATTTTTACAAAGTGCATTCCAAAATTTACAGCACTGAAGTAATGGTTTTATGTTTATAAAAGAAAAAAATTTTCAGCACTTCTGTTATATTATATGGTTGTATTGCAATTTGCTCTTTTGTTTGTTAGTATGGCTTTGAAATAAACATTATTTCTATATTCTGATGGATTGTTGTTTGTTTTGAAATAACGTTACTTATATTTATATACGCCCGTGTGCTGCAAGAGAAACAAAGAATAGTACCACTGCAACCTACGGTGCAAGTCGCAATAGGTGACTGATGTAGTACCTAGGAACCTACCATAGTAAATAAAGAGCATCGCAGAAATAGGATGTGCTGGCCTACTTGTATACGCATAACTGGCACAGCACACAATCGCTTAGATCACATGCAAATCACACAGCGTGGTAAACAAGTGGTCGATATAGAAGTGAGAACTTAACGCTCCATATCAACCAATTGTTAAACCCTTCTGTGATCTGAGCCCAAGAGCAATTGTACATTGTGCCAGTTATGCGTCAAGTAAGCCAGTACATTAGTTTCTGCTATGCTTTTTATTTACTAGGGTAGCTTCCTTAGGACCCTACCAGTCTTGTAGGTCGCAATGTTACGATTCTTTGCTCCCCTTGTGAGTCCCGTCAACACACTGGCAAACTTCTTAAAGATCATTACAAAGGAAACTCTTGTCCATCACTGACCCAGAGAACAAAAGCATTCCGTGCAATATCACCATAAGCAGGAACTCTGTGGCAAAGGCTGGAATATGATTTCAATAATTAGTCCTGTATGGATGGGTTTCAAAACTAGTGTGGCGTGGCAGAAATGTATTGATGTGTGAAGAAAATAATTTGAAGATCCCTATGGATTTTGGACCAAAGTGTATGCATAATGTCCAACAAGACATTTGTACAGATAAGTAACACAGATTTTACAAACAAAAAACTCCACTTTAAAGTACATCTGGAGTTGAACACATGGGAGACCCTTCAGAACAGACTCGTAAGATCGCTAATAAGTTTAGACAAAAGCAATTCTGGATTTATTTATCATTGAAACCACTGCCATCTGTTAATCCTTCCTAAAATATGTACCAGCATCTGTGGCTGGCAGAAATACCATATATATTCTGGCACATACTAAGATGACATGCCAGCTAGCATAGGTGATCATGGATATCGACAAATCTCTGTCCCTGGTTTTGCTGTCATCTCAGATGTTGAAACACTTTCATGCAATGAAGTCAGGCTGTCGAAAATTTTCAGTTTCCCTCTATCTCATTTCCTCTCAATTTTATCGGTTGTCACAATGTGTTTTCAGCCTCCCCTTCTCACTACATGTCTGAAAAATGTCTCATATTGATGATAAGCTTCTGTGTCTTGGCCTAATTCAATGACTCCACATTTGTCATTTTAGCAGTCCATGGGATTATCATTCTTCTGTAAAACCACATCTCTGTGGCCTTCAAAGATTTTTTGATCTGTGTTTACTGTCCTCGCCTGTGTTGCCGGGGCCCACCAGAGGAACAACTGAGGTACGGGTCTCGAGAAGCTATCCTAGAAATAAAAAGTGGCGCAGAAATCAGATGTGCTGGCCTACTTGTAGGCGCATGACTAGCACAATGTACAATCGCTCAGATCACAGATAAAGAGTGGTTTAACAAGTGGGTGATGTAGATTATGTAGATGTAGATTAGTCTTCGGATCATCATCACTGCACATCGGACCAATTAGTCCATAAGCACTGATCTCAGTATGTCTCAGCGTGTGGCGACTAACGACACCAGTTTTGTGTTGGTTTACTATTCTTTGGCTACCAGCATAGTGGGGGGTTATTCCCAATACAAGGTTATTCCCCAATACAACTTGAGCACAAATAAACTTCTTTGTGGCCAATTTTATCATTCTTATTATTGTGATGTACATAATTGATCTTTGACAAGAACGAAATAAATATGTTTTATTTAATAAGTCATTGGAGATTGTCAATGAAAAATAAAATGTGGAAATGTAAGCATTTGTCAATACACAACTAAAGCATCATGTATACATATGGACAAACTTGTAAACAAATGGTTCACAACAATTTTTTGTTAAATCATTGAAACTGGTACTACATTTAGTAGAAATTTGTCAAATTAAAAAAAAAAAAAAGTAACGTCTCAAAAGTAAAAACTGATATACGTTCAGAGCAAATTTTGTACCCCAAAATGTCTATCACAGGATAATACAATTCCAGTTTGTCAGCATATGTTGGCAACCGAACATGTTTTCTTTCTTTAACTCACTGAGATAGTTTAGTTGAGTTGCCGGATCATCATCATCACTGCACAACGAACCAATTGGTCCATAAGTACTCCAATCTCCTCAGCCTGTCTCTCATACTGTGTGGTGATTAACGACACAGGTTCTTTGTTGGTTTACTATTCTTCTTTGGCTACCAGCATAGTTCTCATTGAGATGGTATCCTATTGTACAGCTGTAGCACTAACTCAAGAGGGAGGGCATGATCTGGGTACGTATTTATGTTAAGAAGCATGTGTAGGCTTTCTAACCTACCCTACCTATCTCTTTATTTAAACTGCCAAATGTCCTCTTATATGCTCAACTTGAACAAGGGACCCACTTTTTAATTGTCTGTCACTGCTAAAGGACTAGACACTTGATCTCACCTACATTGAGATCATGGTTCCATGGAAAATAGTCTGATAGATTCACATTCTACTCTGATTGCTTTTAGAACAGGATGTGAGTATAATAATACTTCGACGTGTTCAATATCCCCAAAATGATGATTTAAATATATATACATAGAAGGATTTAAATGCAATTTTATAAATGAGTACAGATAATGTTATGTCTTTATCAAGACAAGACATGCTCAGTGTACATTTATGTGGAGAAGCTTGACTTCTAACCATGTTAACATCCATTAACATCAATATACAAAAACCACACAGTCATGCAGACATCCATTAAGATCAATATACAACTACCACATACATTCATTAAGATCAATGTACAAATACCACAGACATTCATTGAGATCAATGTACAAATACCACAGACATCCATTAAGATCAATATACAACTACCACATACATTCATTAAGATCAATGTACAAATACCACAGACATTCATTGAGATCAATGTACAAATACCACAGACATCCATTAAGACCAATATACAAATACCACGGACATCCATTAAGACCAATATACAAATACCACAGTCATTCATTAAGATCAATATACAACTACCAGTCATGCAGACATCCATTAAGATCAATATACAAATACTACAGACATCCATTAAGATCAATATACAACTACCATAGTCATGCAGACATCCATTAAGATCAATATACAACTACCACAGTCATGCAGACATCCATTAAGATCAATATACAACAAAATGTTCAGCTTCAAAATGTGGAAATAATGGTATATCTTCAGATCTAGTTGTTAGTGAACTCGCTTCGCAAGGCTGGTGGTCTGGGTTCAGCTCCGCAATGCGCGTGGAATTTTTCCCGACCGCGACGGCTCTCAGGTCGACCCAGCCTCAACTGGGTACCAGACATCCTCTGGGAAAGTAAAGGCGGCCGGCGTGATGCTGACCACATCACCCATCATGTGCCGACGGTCAATGAAAAATACAGGCCTAACACTGTATTGACCCATATACCACGAGGTATGAAAGGGTTCCTTTACTTTACTTTACTTCAGATCTAGTCTGTACTAAAACTTAATTGTCCACTAACATGATTTACATGGGCACAATGTGAGAAGGTTCTTTGTGGAATGCCCCATATCGACCACTTGTTAAATCCCTCTCTGTGATCCAAGCACAAGAGTGATTGCACGTTGTGCCAGTTCTGCGCCTACAAGTAGGCCAGCACATCCATTTTCAGTGACACTTTTTATTTACTAGGGTAGCTTCCCTTACCTCAGTTGCCTCTTACGACATAGCTTGTAGGTCGTAGTATTACTATTCTTTGCTGCCCTTTCGAGACTCGGCAACACAGGGTCGAATGTGAGAAGCAAAACTCCAGAATATTATACTGGCAAAGATTCACATTTCTTCCTCAAAACAAAAAAGGGAAAACATCCTAAGTGCTAATTAACTGATTAGCTACTTAATTGAAAACGGGAACAGGTTGTGGTTGAATTAAATTTAGGTCCCATTTTCCCATTGCAGGTTTATGTACAAATTCAGCTGCAGTTTTCTTAATTATTTACAGATTTTTATTATGCTTGTGTGCTGCTGGGGCCCGCAAGGTGAGCAAAGAATAACACCACTGCAACCTACAAGTCATGATGTAAGGTAGGGGCCTAGGGAAGCTACCCTACTTAATAAAAAGCGTAGCAGAAACGGATGTGCTGTCCTACTTGTAGGCACATAGCTGGCATAAAGTACAATCACTCTTGGCTCAGATCCTATACAGATCACAAAGAGTATTTAACAGGTGGTCGATATGAAGTATTCAAAGAAAATGTTATTAGTAATATACCATTCTATAGGTTAGTGAATTTTCTTTAAGATCGATCTAAAACAACCATTTGTTAATTTTTAGTAGGAAATTTGAAAATACTAAATTATTATTTACAACAGTAAAGCATTAAAAAAAATATAAAAATGTCCCAACTTACTGATGAATGTTGAATTTCAAAAACATTTAATACATTTCACGTGCTGGTTACCATATAGTTATAATAAAAAGAAAAAATACAAAAACACAGAAATTGAATAATATTTTACACTTGTTATCACCTGTGACCGTATCACTTTTTGTCATGGTAAACAATTTTGTACAGTCCAGTAACTGGCTTGAAAAATATGACCAAATACAATTTTGTGTACCTTCAACAGATAACATGTGGTTCGTGAGTTAGCTTCCTGTCGGTAAATTAAAATCTCATACCGAAATGGAAAAAGAATGTAAATATATGTCTCGTTTCACTAGGGAACAAATCTGACGCTCACTGCGGCTCGCCGCCGTAAGTAAATAGCGACTTTGACGTTCCCAGCGGCTGCTAGGAGGCAATCAGTTAAGATCAATATAGTAAAAAAATCTTCAACTTTAAAATGTGGAAATAATGGTATATCTTCAACTTTAAAATGTGGAAATAATGGTATATCGATCACTTTAAAATGTGGAAATAATGGTATATCGATCACTTTAAAATGTGGAAATAATGGTATATCGATCACTTTAAAATGTGGAAATAATGGTATATCTTCAGATCTAGTTTGCACTAAAACTTAATTGTCCACTCACATGATTTATTTGAATACAGTAAACAAATGTGAGAAGCAGAACTCCATGGATTCAGAATATTATACTGGTAGAGATTCATATTTATTCTGCCAATTTAAAAAAAAAAGGACAATCTAAGAGAGATTTCTTGCTATTTTCACACTTTGGAACGAATTTTCAACGGGGTCGATCTAGCCTAAAATGGGTACCAAGAAAAGC
This sequence comes from Arion vulgaris, assembly GCA_020796225.1. Lineage (NCBI taxonomy): Eukaryota > Metazoa > Mollusca > Gastropoda > Stylommatophora > Arionidae > Arion > Arion vulgaris. The sequence continues at coordinate 2,984,338 of CM036769.1, forward strand.
ACTGGGAAGTAAAGGTGGCCAGCATGATCTAGAGCACATCATCCATCGTGTGCTGACATGTTGAGCACATCATCCATCGTGTGCTGACGGTCAATCAAAAATACGGGTCTTAACACAGTATTACCTAATATACTTCCTGGTATAAAAGGGTTTCTTCCTTTTATTAAAACTCAATCTACATGAAATAAATGTAGTGACCATTAATGAACGATGACAAAGGATTGAAAATTAATGAACGATGACAAGGGATTGAAAATTAATGCTTGATGACAAAGGATTGAAAATTAAGACAACAAATAATCGTTTACCAACAAGAGGTCACACAAAAATTCAGAAGACGGAAAGAATCTGAAAAAAGTCACAAATAGATTCCTAGTTTCATGCATTCTATGCATTGGGTGATTGATTGGGTAGGACCATCATAATTGCATTCTTCTTGCATTCTATGCATTGGGTGATTGATTGGGTAGGACCATCATAATTGCATTCTTCTTGCATTCTATGCATTGGGTGATTGATTGGTAGAACCATCATAATTGCATTCTTCTTGCATTCTATGCATTGAGTGATTGATTGGTAGAACCATCATAATTGCATTCTTCTTGTATTCTATGCATTGGGTGATTGATTGGTAGAACCATCATAATTGCATTCTTCTTGCATTCTATGCATTGGGTGATTGATCGGTAGAACCATCATAATTGCATTCTTCTTGCATTCTATGCATTGGGTGATTGATTGGTAGAACCATCATAATTGCATTCTTCTTGCATTCTATGCATTGGGTGATTGATTGATAGGACTATCATAATTGCATTCTTTGTCTTCTTGTGATTGCTATTTGGATGATTATACCATCAGATGTGTTCTGTCAAAATCAATTGTTATTTGGAGCTCATCTCTGATGCTGTGTAGTTTAGAATGTAGTTACTTAACTACAATAGGCTCAGTTGGTCGATTAACATCATAAGATTTGTTGGACAGTATAATCATCATATGCAAGCTTCCCCTGTGTTGCTGGGGCTTGCATGGGGAGCAAAGAATAGTACCACTGCGGCCTACAAGGCATGTCGTAAGAGGCAACTGAGGTAGGGGCCTAGGAAACCTATCCTAATAAATAAACAAGATGTCGCAGAAATTGGATATGCTGGCCTACTTGTAGGCGCATAACTGGCACAACGTACACCCGCTCTTAGGCTGAGATCGCATACAAATCACAAAGAGTGGTTAACAAGTGGTCGATATGGAGCGTTTGAAGAAGAAGATGAAGTAGAGACTAATAAAATATGAACATGCCAAAATGGCCATTGGTTATAGAATGTCAGATAAATAGCACATTTGTTGTCATGATAAGCTGTCATTTTTGTTGAGTTGAGGCTGAAATATTACATACAGAATTAATCCCATCAGGAGCTGTTATATAATACAAAGTCAGAGAAATGAAACTAAAGTTAATATCTGTAGAGACCATCTAGAAACAGTAACTAGTGGTTACAGAAATGATTTTGAACTCTTTAGTATAGTAGTTATCTAGTACAGCAATTGTCTACTGCAATTATCTAGTACAGCAATTGTCTACTGCAACTATCTACTTCAGCAATTGTCTACTGCAACTATCTAGTTCAGCAATTGACTAGTACAGCAATTATCTACAGCAGCAATTATCTAGTACATCAATTACATACAGCTGCAACTATCTAGTATAGCAATTATCCACAGCAGCAATCATGTACAGCAACCTCAGCAGACAGTCACTTAACTGGAACTCGAGCAACAGACAAAAATTTCAAACGCTAATGTAAATAATAAAAATACAGTAAAAATCGATTTCTGTAAGCAATGTTTAACTTGGCTTGCAAAAAGTTTCATGCACCAACTGTTTGTCTCCACCTCCCACCAGTTCACAATGTGTGTGTGAACATACTGGTCGGTTTAGGTGTATTGTTATTCAAAGAGGTTTTCTCAGCCAACCCCAAAAATCAAGAAACAGGTTGATAGTAAGTGTACACACATGGTGCTTACTCTCAAACAGAAGATGAAAGTGTCAAAGTGGCTTGAACAAGAAAGAGACGCCCGTGTGGTGCCAGGGCTTACAATGGAAGCAAAGAATAGTACCACTGTGACCTACAAGGCATGTCGTAAGAGGTGATAGATGTAGGACCTAGGGAAGCTACCCTAGTAAATAAAAAGCATCGCAGAAATCGGATGTGCTGGCCTACTTGTAAGCGCATAACTGGCACAACATACTATCACTTTTAGGCTCAGATCACATACAAATCACAGAGTGGTTTATATTGAGCATTCGAAGAAGAAAAGAGTTTTATGAGAAAATTTATTTCTGAAGTCGGAGTTAGGCTTATCTGAATGACAAAGGATAATCATGATAAGGAAAGTAAACCTTCACACAAAAATAAATCAGAGGCACCATGACTTCATCTGAATTCATAGAGAGTGAACAAACAAACAAGAAAAATTGAGAAAATTAATATTGAAGATCAGTGTTCATTTTCAAGTGTCTGGCTAATAAATTAACTATCAATCACAGCAATCATCTATTCAATCAATGAAGAAATCAACAGCTTGTCCTGAGCAGAACTTTGCCACCCTAACAGTCCTTCGGAATTTCTCTCTCTCATAGGCCAGATGTCCTGTCTCTGCAACCATCATGCTCAAATCATCAACAGCTTGTCCTGAGCAGAATTTTGCCACCCCAACAGTCCTTCGAAATTTCTCTCTCTCTCATAGGCCAGATGTCCTGTCTCTGCAACCATCATACTCAAATCATCAATTACATCCTGATCCATCTTTTCTGTGGTCTTCCTCTTCGCTGGGATGCTTCCTTCCATAATGGTCTTCTCCAACCATACGCATATTTTTATATGTCCAAAATACTTCAATTTTCTCGTTCTTATTTGTAGCATCAATTACTACAGCTATTTAGAACAGCAATTACTATGAGCAAATATTACATCAACTATATAGTGCAGCATGTATCAAGTCTGGCAATTAAGTACTGCAATATGTGGCCAGATTGGGCAAATAATTAACTCTATTGTTTGGTATGACCAATAATAAGAAACTGGGCAACAAAGTTGGCAAAGCCAATGACAATGAGAAAACCATGAAATCCAATCTTGATTACAGATAGTGTTCTGTTGTGGTAGCACATGATCAAGTACACCAGGCACGGAAGAGCAATTCCATAGGAAAATCCACAGAAAGCACCAACAAAACTGAGGAAAAAAAGGATCAGAGGTTACAAACAGACCAGATTTTTTATACTAGCAAGTTTCTCTTATTTTTCTGGATCTTCTTTTTTTCTCTCATCCTGTTTTGTCACACAGCGTCAGGATAAGAAGAGATTTCTAGAACAAGCTTTTGTGTGTGCTTCATAAACAGTGTTTTTGTCACCTCTGTTATCTATGAGGTCCATCTTCCAGATCATGTATCTAGATACTGTATATTGTAAAAATAATTATATCATGCTTTATTCAAAACTTTAAAAAAAATTCAGATCAGTTAAATTAAATATTACTGTGCCCGTTTGTTGCCGGGTGTCAGGGGAGCAAAGAATAGTAACACTGATATCTACAAGGCATATCGTAAGAGGCGACTGAGGTAGGGTCCTAGGGAAGCTACCTAGTAAATAAAAAGTGTCGCAGAAATCAGATGTGCTGGCATACTTGTAGGCGCATAACTGGCACAAAGTTCAATCGCTCTTAGGCTCAGATCACATACAAATCACAAAGAGTGGTTTAACAAGTGGTCGATATGGAGCTTTCGAAGAAGAAGATATATTACTTGCTCACCGTCCCCCTTTGTTAGGGGTATCTGTGGCATAGTGGATTGACTTGTTCGCAGGCATTGCTCATTTTCAGATGTGATGTTTAACAGCCGTAGATTTAAACAGTTTGGGGTTACCTTTTGTACGTAGTGAGGAGTTTGTTTAACCAGTGTGCCACCGGAACCATCAGTATGCATACTCTTCAATGTCTGTTGGGGGAGATTGAGCTCCTATGGGTCTGCCCGGAGTGCAATGACATCAGTTTAGTAACCAATAACCAGACCTCATCACATCGAAGGCCACATAAGGCAGAGAAAAAAGTGCACTCAATTTTTCTTCTTCAAACGCTCCATATCGACCACTTGTTAAACTGCTCTGTGTGATATGTATGTGATCTGAGCCTAAGAGTGATTGTATGTTATGCCAGTTATGCACCTACAAGTAGGCCAGCACATCCGATTTCTGCGACACTTTTTATTTACTAGGGCAGCTTCCCTAGGCCCCTACCTCAGTCGCCTTGTAGGTTGCAGTGGTACTATTCTTTGTTCCCGGGCGCCACACATGCGATCGAATTCAATCTTGTGCTTTTCTATCTACTGCACACCTAATAGTATACATGTATTTGAGCCCTGCTTTAAATGTTTGCCTCCATGTGCTTCTAGGCCACCCTTTTTCTGCTGCCTCTATGGTGTCCACTGAATTGCATGCTTTGGCTGCCTAATTTTATCATCCTAAGGACATGTCCAATCCAGCACCATCATCTTTTTTATATGCCTTTATTTATGTCTTCCAGACCAGTTAGTTCTTGATGTCTGATATTGCTAATCTTATCTTTTTCTCCTTCTTTGCGTTCGTTCTTTACCACCAATTTTAATCACTCTTTGTGATATGTTTGATCTTTGCCAAGAACATGTATACGTTGCACATTGGTTTGGTAGGCCCCTAAACGCATAGACTTCTACACATTAGGACATGTGCATCCGATTTCAGCCAAACCTCCTTAGTCGACTCTTATGACATGCATGGCAGGTAACAGTGGTTCTATTCTTTACACCCCAAATTTGGGCCCGGTAACCACTCGGGCGGCTAATCATATCCTTCCAGATATGTTCAAGTATTCTTCTAAGAAATCTTCCCTCAAATCCTCATAACATACTTTCTATTTATTTGATCTGTTTTCCAAATTTCAGATCCATTGAGGAAAACTATCGTAACACATGTTTGTATATCCTGACCTTAACAACCGTTCTTCTTCTTCTTCACCCCTAAGGAGGCATGGTCTTCCAAACCTGCCAATCTCAGAACATTTTTTCAAGATCTCTCCACTCTTTTTTCTTACATTCCGTCTCCAACTCCCGCCTTCCTTGGGTGGCGAGTTATAAATTTCCCTTGTGGTTTCTGTAGCTATCTAGTGTTTTTTACAGGATGGGATAACTAGCCCCACGACCACCCTCCCTAATCACCTCTTATGACATGTATGGCAGGTAACAGTGGTTATATTCTTAACATCCCTAATTTGGGCTCCTTGTAATCACTTGGGTGTTACCAACCGTTACTCCCAAATATTTATTTAGCCAAAGAAGAATAGTAAACCAATAAAGAACTGGGGTACTTAGTCGCCACATACTGAGAGACACTCTAAGGGGGAGATCGGAGCACTTACGGACTAATTGGTTCGATGTGCAGTGATGATGATCCAACGACTAAACTAATTAAACTCCCCATACCTGCTGTCTTGTAGGTCGGCTGAGGACAGTCAAAGACTGATGGAGAGCAAATCCAGTAAACGCTGGTTGAAATCTGACACATCGCCGAAGGATAAACACCAGAGTTAGAATTGGCGTTGAAGATGTGACGTATCACACCCGTTCTTGGTGTAGGCTGTTTATATATCAAAGAATGATCAAAATGACGCCAGAGTGGTTACTGAGGCCCAAATTTGGGGTGTAAAGAATAGAACCACTGTTACCTGCCACGCATGTCGTAAGAGGCAACTAAGGAGGTTTTGCTGAAATCGGATGCACATGTCCTAAACGTGTAGAAGTATATGCGTTTAGGGGCCTACCAAACCAATGTGCAACATATTCACGTTCTTGACAAAGATCAAACATATCACAAAGAGTGATTAAAATTGGTTGTAAAGAATGAACGCAAAGAAGAAGAAGAAGATCAAAATGGTAGAAAAGAACGATCGAGAAGAAGAAACTCCCCATATATTTATTGAGCCCTGATAATTTTTTAATCTCACTAAAGTAAAGACATACCTGATGATGTGTCCTACAGCTGGAAGGAACACAGCAAACACTAGACACAGTCCCACTAGGATCACATTTAATATCAGCACATGTGTGAGACTGCAAACAGACAATTAATGTGATATATCAAGTTGGACTCACAAACCTATGTCTATAGTCTTAATTTTTGTATAAGTGATTGATTGATAGGACCATCTTCATTGCACTTTGGTGAATAATCATGTGTACTCTGATCTCTTTCTTATACAGGAAGATGTCTTGCTTGAATGCTTGACTACATAAATAAGAACTCCTCCCAATACACCCATCTGTTCACAATACCCTTTACACTAGTCTTTCACAATTACAGAGAACATGCAGATTCTACTATTTAGCATTGATTGCTCAATAGTGAAAACTCGCAGCACTGCACAAACTCTGTAGCACCGGTGAGAGTCCCTGATGTCTTCTTCTTCTTTGCATTTGTTCTTTACGAGCAATTTTAATCAATCTTTGTGATATGTTTGATCTTTGCCAAGAACGTGTATCGTTGCACATTGGTTTGGTAGGCCCCTAAACGCATAAGACTTCTACACGTTTAGGACACATGCATCCGATTTCAGCCAAACCTCTTTAGTCACCTCTTACGACATGCATGGCAGGTAAAAATGGTTCTATTCTTTACACCTCAAAGTTGGGCCCTGGTAACCACTCGGGCGAGTCCCTGATGTAATTTTGAAGATGGTAAAAACTGTTGTACAAATTTTACTTTAATCTTTTTTTAATGAATTTGGCATGGGCAGCAGCTTTGTAGCTTACTCTTACTGAATTTGGCATTGGCAGCAGCTTTGAAGCTTACTCTTACTGATTTTCAACTGCAAAGGGTTCTTTTAAGTGCTCAACTTGAATACAGGATGTACATTTTTATCATCCATCTGTGGTAGGACTAGGATCTTGATCTCACCTACATTCAGATCAGGGAGCTCTGGATAACTATCCTGACCACTCCACATAGAGAACGAACCAAGTACATTTGGAGTGTGAGGTGAGCACCTTACCTCCACTGAGGTAATGACTAGATATGTTTTCTGAAGAAATTAACTACCAAGTACAGCAGCTTGCATTATTTTGTCTTTCCCGTTTGGCCATGTGCCGCAGACTATGTCATGATTTATTTCATTGTCAAATTTGTTCCGATTTCTTTTCCAATATCTTAACCCTATGAACACTGACTACCTGTACCTTAAAAATCTCTTCCCCAAAGCTCCTGGGCAAAAACAATACACATCAGAGTTATATTAAAACACGATAATTTAGCACTATTAAGTTCTCTATAATTTGTTATTGATTTACCCCATCATCTCCGTTATTCCTGCTTATTATATATTTGAAGAATACTAAACTGTAAAATTTATTTGATTTAATATGTGGCACGGCAAAATACTCCCGTATATGAAGATAAAATACTTAACTAATTACCTTATCAGTACAATAAAACCACACAACAGCGTCCGCCATCTCGTAAAACGATGTAGAACACATGGGTTGTGTTTTACGTCTCATTTGTACACAATTTATTTTCAAATACCGAATAATAGTGAAAAATATGCTCAGACCAATATATCGGGAGCTCGGGGTATGGAGCGCTTACATTCAATCCCGAAATATCGGGAGCCAGGGTTCTAAGGGTTAAACATCGTCCAGCAACTAACCGTGCCAGTTTGATGTTGATTGATGAGCCTATTAATACACATGTTGTGCTGTTCATTTCTGGCCACTACAATCTTCAATTCAAACTCTTGCAATCTAGTAGTTGGCGTGGATTGGTTTTAATAAAAATTCTCTTTGCGGCTACACTTTATGAGTGCTTCAGAATGTCAGCTCTATCCATTGGTTGAACCCCTGATATGATGGCAGAGCCTGTCATTGCCATTGACACCCATGTGCCTTGGAACAAAGATGAGTGTAATTCTGCAAATTGTTGACACTTGTAGTGATTCAGTCCATTGCCTGCACACCCAACCAGCCTCCACCTTTCGGATCATACTCAATGAATCACTCAGAATGCCCGCATGAGTGTAGTTTTGTGACTTCAGCCAGAGCAGTGCATTAGTCACTGCCAGTACGTTTAATGTAATGCTACTTGTCATACTAAATGCACCACTGGCTTCCTTGACAATGGCTATACCCAATAGGGTGGAAGGTTTCAGGATCTAACCCAAAGGACAAAGCCAGAGATGGGAGTCCCAAAAGTAGTTTGATGCTGTCTACAAGATAGTTTAGGCAACTCCTGCGATTTCCCTGATGCCAAGCTGTATTGGCTTTTGTCTTTCTCTTGGTAATATCAAAGCCAGGGAGTGGAGGGAGTCACTTAAAGTTGGATAACAACAGGTTCTTCATTTTTCACTGCCCTGGTCCCCGTCCTGGATTGTGACAGAAATTGTTACTCCCAACATAACCAACAAAGGACATGCAAAGCACATATCTAGCAACCCAACTCTATGGTCTCTTAGAGCTGAAAGAGATCTGTTTATCTTCAAATTTATAACACAGACTTCTTCTTCAATGATACAGCGACACTTTGCCTTTTGCTCTTTGAACCAATGCTGTGTAGTGGTATCTGCTTATGTTTGTAAGTTACTGATTTGTTCTGTATAATATGTTTCATTTATCTGACCATGGAGGAAGAAGGATCTTCTTGATATTATCTAGTGCTTGCCACCTAAAGAGGTGGTGGTGAATGATTTCATGATGATGTACACACAGCCGACACTATGGAATGTCTAAAGAGGTGGTGGTGAACGGTTTCATGATGATGTGCACACAGCCGACACTATGGAGTGTCTAAAGAGGTGGTGGAGAACGATTTCATGATGATGTGCACACAACCGACACTATGGAGTGTCTAAAGAGGTGGTGGTGAATGATTTCATGATGATGTGCACACATCCGATACCATGGAGTGTCTAAAACCGAAGGATTGACTTCACTGTGCTGGATTTTACCCCACATGGCTCGGCCCCTCTCCGCAGAAATGGCATGCCACCTGGTGAGAGTATTCTCTCCGCAGAAATGGCATGCCACCTGGTGAGTATTCTCTCCAGAAATGGCATGCCACCTGGTGAGAGTATTGCACAAAGCATGAACTTCGTAGCTCCTGCAACAATTCTAGGGTCTCTGGAAAAAAAGCACTCAGGAGCACAATGGCATAGTCTGAATTCAAACCCACGACATTTGGAACGCTAGGTAAAGGCGTAACCAAATAGCTAGAGACTCTCTTATGGGTTTCAACTAACTAAGTATGAGTTTGTTGTGGTTAAACTATATTCATGTGATTATTAAGTAACAATAATGAAAATCCTGTCCTTCCAAACTAAATGCTACAGAAAGATCCTACGAATACCATGGACAGAAAAAAGAAAGAACACTGATGTCTTGAAAGAACTAAATGTTAAAGAGAATTGGTTGATAAACAACAAACTATACAGAAAAATTAGATACATTGGTCGCATTAAGTGTCACGATGGCCTGGAAAGAACAATATTAGAGGGACTGTCCCAGGACACAGAGGCAGACCAAGAAGAAGATGGCTACAAGATATTTAAAAAACCATGAATATGACCATCGACGAAGTGGGTGAACTGGCAAGAGACAGAGTGAATTTCAAATGCACTGCAAAGAGAGCAATGTCCTAGAAAGGATACGCACCTTGATGATGATTATTAAGTGTTATGTGTTGAAATTATGACACATGATATTATGATACATGATGTGCCAACAACTGGCACTCTGGAGTGTGTTGTGGATGAACTATGTTTATACGATTATTAAGCTTTATGTGTTGAAATTATGATACAAATACTGAGACATTTTCTTACCTTGGCCAAGCAGATTTAAATATAAAGCACAAAAGTTGAGATCTAATGACATATGTCAATAGAGGGAGTACACATGTCATCTGGAAGAACAAGCCAATCCTAGCAATGAAGGCCATGATGTCCATAGAAGGTATATTGTTCAAGAAGTTCTAAAAAAATTAAAAAATATTAAAACAAACCTTCTCCTGTGCTGCGGTTGTGAATTTGGGCGTTTTCCATGACGCATGGTATGGTGTTTCTGACCGATTTTTGCGTGAAAGTCTGCGTTACTATTTGACTAGTGTCCCCCCGCCATGTTATTGTAAATAAGTGGGAGTCTGTGACTTAGCGGAAGTGAGCTCGATCCCAACCAAAGAGTACCTGGTTACAACTTTGCGGCGGGCAATTTGGATGCAAATTTGTTCTCATGTATTTTTATGAACGGTAACATTATACCTCAGAAAGGTCTATTAGCAGTTCAGAAAGCAATGGTAAACTACTGAATGTATGTATAAGTGGTGGCTAGAAAATCAACGACTTTTTCTGTGTGATGGCAAAGTCTTGTAAAGGATATGCCAGGATTTTTATTTCATTTTCACTTTAAATATTGCAGAAGTACATCATCATCAAATAGTGTATCCTAAGCAGAATTTTGCCACTCTAACAGTCCTTCGAATTTTCTCTCTCTCCTAGACCAGATATCCCAATATTGCAGCCGTCATGCTCAAATCACTAGTTGCATCCTGAACCCATCTTCTCCCTGGTCGTATTTTTTAATTGCTGTGATGCTTCCTTCCATATGGTCTTCTCCAACCCTTCGTGTCTCTTTATATATCCAAAATACTTCAATTTTCTCATTCTTATTTGTAATATCAGTCAGTTTTCTTTGATTTTGAGTTCTTTCTTTCTCGCCCGAGTGGTTACCGGGGCCCAAATTTGGGGTGTAAAGAATAGAACCACTGTTACCTGCCACGCATGTCGTAAGAGGCGACTAAGGAGGTTTGGCTGAAATAGGATGCATGTGTCCTAAACGTGTAGAAGTCTATGCGTTTAGGGGCCTACCAAACCAATGTGCAACGTATACACGTTCTTGGCAAAGATCAAACATATCACAAAGAGTGATTACAATTGGTCGTAAAGAACGAACGCAAAGAAGAAGTTCTTTCTTGATAGATCTATTTGTTCTCTTCTCCGTCCATGATATACGAAGGACGCTTCTGTAAAACTTATATTCAAAAGCACATAGAAAGAAGAATAGATAAATAAATGTTTTACTTACATCTTTAATACAAGACTTGCTGAGTGGAAAAGCAGCGTAGAATATGGCTCCAATGTATGTGTACGTCAAACAGACCAAGACATAAGCAATAATGAGATCTCTTGTCTGAGTATAGAGACAAAATAATAATGATATTAATAAACTTATTATTTAAATCTGCAGTCTTCTTCTTCTTCTTCTTCTAACCAGGGCTGCGAGTTTTCACTCTTGGGCAGCCAATGCCAGTTTGTAGAATCTGCATGTGTTCTGTAATTGTGGAAGACTTCTTCTAACCAGGGCTGCGAGTTTTCACTCTTGGGCAGCCAATGCCAATTTTAGAATCTGTATGTGTTCTGTAATTGTGGAAGACTAGTGTAAAGGGTATTATGAACAGATGGGTGTGGTGGTAGGAGTTCTTGTCTAGCTTTATGCAGTCCAGGACATTCAAGCAAGATATGCTGTACTGTCTCACATGAGTGACTGCACTTTCTACAGTGTGGTAGGTGTGTGGGGTTTATTCTGTGTAGGTGGTAATTCAGTCCAACATGTCCTGTTCTTAGCTGAAAGATAGTGCTTTGATCTTTTCTTTGTAGCAAATCTGCAGTCACATTAAATATATCTGGACAATTCTTGTTTTGGAAAAATCTTCTTCCATATGTTTCTTCTTTTTGTTTGTTTGAATTTGTCTACGAGGTGTGTTCTGTACCTGGCACTGCAAGCAGCAGAGTTGGTCTACGAGGTGTGTTTTGTACCTGGCACTGCAAGCAGCAGAGTTGGTCTACGAGGTGTGTTCTGTACCTGGCACTGCAACCAGCAGAGTTGGTCTACGAGGTGTGTTCTGTACCTGGCACTGCAACCAGTAGAGTTGGTCTACGAGGTGTGTTCTGTACTTGGCACTGCAAGCAGCAGAGTTGGTCTACGAGGTGTGTTCTGTACCTGGCACTGCAACCAGCAGAGTTGGGGTTGGATTGTCTTTCTTAACTCTTACAATATACAAAAAGCCACTTGACAACCTCATTTTCTGATAAGCCACCTCCCACACCAAAACTTATTTTCTGATAAGCCACCCCCCACACCAAAACTTATTTTCTGATAAGCCACCCCCCACACCAAAACTATAAAACAAAAAAACAAAAAGATGCAGTTGATGCTTTTTGGAAATAATTCTTTGTAGCAAACGGCAGGCGAGTTTATAAAATAGATCTTTCAACTCTTGCACATTCTGGCATATGAAAATGTGCTCTGGTGCCTAACAGAAAAAAGCTAAAAATTTGGTTCATCAGATTTTAATTTTAAAAGCCTTGTAAAATGCTATCTTAATGTGTACATACTAAGAGTTAAGATAGACAAAAAATAAAAATTAGTATCCTGCTGATGACCTGTAGAACACACAAGTCAATTCCAGCTCCCAGTGGTGAAGGTTCTGTGAGAGAAAGATGAGGTTCCATGAAGAAAGATGAGGTTCTGTGAGAGAAATATGAGGTTTTGTGAGAGAAAGATGAGGTTCTGTGAGAAAGATGATGTTCTGTGAGAGAAAGATGTTCTGTGAGAGAAAGATTATGTTCTGTAAGAGAAAGATGACATTCAGATAAGAAAGATAAGGCATTGTATAAACTCACATTATTCTCTGCTTTCTGTTGGTTGCGTGTGATTGCAATGACACAGTTCTGAAGAAAGTAGGCCAATGATGCTACACCGGTCAAGGCTGGAAATGACCACTCAAAAGCTGCACAAAATATAAATAAGAATACAGAAATATATTACTAAGAGTTGATTTTGTATGATGGGACAGTCATCTTTCATGTGTGACCTCAAATACACGGTTTTACATTCACTATGTATAGAATTGGGGGTTTGTAATTAAATTTGATATTCTAATCAATGTGCGTGTTGGCTGAAATCGGATGCACGTGTCCTAAACATGTAGAAGTCTATGAATTTAGGGCCTACCAAACCAATGTGCAACGTATATACGTTCTTGGCAAAGATCAAACATATTACAAAGAGTGATTAAAATTGATCGTAAAGACAACGAATGAAGAAGAAATGCGTTCATTTTTACTATAATAATAATAGCTGTCAATCGCAACGATGATAACAGCCTCAGATATGTGCTGCTGCACCTCTCTGGTGTGTGTGGAAGTGGCTTTAGAGTCCAATCCTAGAACACAATCCCCTACCACAGGTTGGGCATACATGATCACGTTTAGACATTAGGTTTTGTGTGTTCTGTCTTTTCAGCTCACTTTTTCTGCACCTCAGCTGCACGACGATTCTCAGCTATCTGAGTTCCTCTTGTGTTGTTACAGTGACACATTTGGCGATCTTGTGCAAGGGATTTCCAGCATGTGGTGTCTCCATCAAGGCATTTAAAGTGTCTTCAAAGCGTTGTTTCTGTCCACCAACTGATCATCTGCATTACATTCACTATGTATAGAATTGGGGGTTTGTAATTAAATTTGATATTCTAATCAATGTGCGTGTTGGCTGAAATCGGATGCACGTGTCCTAAACATGTAGAAGTCTATGAATTTAGGGGCCTACCAAACCAATGTGCAACGTATATACGTTCTTGGCAAAGATCAAACATATTACAAAGAGTGATTAAAATTGATCGTAAAGAACAACGCAATGAAGAAGAAATGTGCGTTCATTTTTACTATAATAATAATAGCTGTCAATCGCAACGATGATAACAGCCTCAGATATGTGCTGCTGCACCTCTCTGGTGTGTGTGGAAGTGGCTTTAGAGTCCAATCCTAGAACACAATCCCCTACCACAGGTTGGGCATACATGATCACGTTTAGACATTAGGTTTTGTGTGTTCTGTCTTTTCAGCTCACTTTTTCTGCACCTCAGCTGCACGACGATTCTCAGCTATCTGAGTTCCTCTTGTGTTGTTACAGTGACACATTTGGCGATCTTGTGCAAGGGATTTCCAGCATGTGGTGTCTCCATCAAGGCATTTAAAGTGTCTTCAAAGCGTTGTTTCTGTCCACCAACTGATCATCTGCATTACATTCACTATGTATAGAATTGGGGGGTTTGTAATTAAATTTGATATTCTAATCAATGTGCGTGTTGGCTGAAATCGGATGCACGTGTCCTAAACATGTAGAAGTCTATGAATTTAGGGCCTACCAAACCAATGTGCAACGTATATCGTTCTTGGCAAAGATCAAACATATTACAAAGAGTGATTAAAATTGATCGTAAAGAACGAACGCAATGAAGAAGAAATGTGCGTTCATTTTTACTATAATAATAATAGCTGTCAATCGCAACGATGATAACAGCCTCAGATATGTGCTGCTGCACCTCTCTGGTGTGTGTGGAAGTGGCTTTAGAGTCCAATCCTAGAACACAATCCCCTACCACAGGTTGGGCATACATGATCACGTTTAGACATTAGGTTTTGTGTGTTCTGTCTTTTCAGCTCACTTTTTCTGCACCTCAGCTGCACGACGATTCTCAGCTATCTGAGTTCCTCTTGTGTTGTTACAGTGACACATTTGGCGATCTTGTGCAAGGGATTTCCAGCATGTGGTGTCTCCATCAAGGCATTTAAAGTGTCTTCAAAGCGTTGTTTCTGTCCACCAACTGATCATCTGCCCCCCATGTTCCTAATCCGAACGACCTTACAAAGTCAGAAATGTGCATGGGACTCTTAGGCAAAGATCATAAAGTCCAAATATAAGGCGAAAAATGATAGTTAAAGAGCAATGAATACAAGAAGCAGCAGAAAAGTGACCGTTCCAATGACTAGCCCTAGAAGGATCGAGATTGCTCCTAAACCGGAACAACCTCACCCAGTCAGGAAGATTGCAAAGTAGTAAATGCTCTTTGGCGTAGATCCAAGCCCAAATATACAGCATTAAAATGATCATTAAAGAGTGTTTATCATATGATGTGTACGGAACGACCTCACCACAGGCAGAAAATGGCAGGAAATCCGATAGAGAAGTTGCACTTCACTAATTAACACTGGCCATAAAAGTACCGAGGGTCAGTACTCAAAGCAAGGGCACGGACCACAGATCTCCTGTAATGATCACACTTGAAGGATCTAAACTTCAAGTACCTTTGAAGATGGCGAAGGCTCACCGTTATGGTGAGGAAAACCAGTCAAATGGTAAGCAGGCATCACGCAAAACTCAGAAGCATCATGACACAATATCAGGCATCATGACTACCGCCTCAATTCACAGCGGGCGATCGAAAAGAAGATGAAAACCTCATTTTTCTTTGCTGTCCATGGAATTTTCAGCATTTTTCTCTAAAAGCACAGTTCTTCTATAAGAATGTCAAACTTACCTGAACTATAAGATATACTATCTGAATCTTTCAGATCTAGATGTATTCCCCAGTTACCGGCTTTCACTGCCACAAAAATGATGAGGTAAGTCACAGATATAGTACCTAAAGACAGAAACAACAATTTATGACAGTAAAATCCTTTAAACTTGGCAAGAGTCAGTTTCTTAACTATTTGTCTCTTCTTCTTCTTCCCATTTCACCCATATTGATATATGGCAAGACTGTAGTAAAACTACGTAGCAATGGCGAAACGCATAAAAAAACAAAGTACTGTAGTTTTACAAAATACAAAAACAATACACAGAACATTTCAACCAAAAGGCCTTTATCAAGAACATTTCGACCAAAAGGCCTTTATCAAGCAATGGATACAAGAGAAGTTAAGAATTTCACTTCTCACACAGCACATTATTAATTTTTAGTCACAGATTTTCATTTTAGGGCCGTTAGGAACTTATTGTTTGATTCTACATGTTGTGTGCTTGTATCCTTTACTTGATAAAGACCTTTTGGTTGAAACGTTGCTGTGTATTGTTTTGTATTTTGTAAAACTACAGTACTTTGTTTTTATGTGATTTGCCATTTCACCCTTAGGGAGGCATAGATCCGCAACCAAGATTTTCTAAGTCCTCCTATCCAAGCGCCCGTGTGCTGCCGGGGCCCGCAAGGGAAGCAAAGAGTAGCAGCACTGCGACCTACAAGGCATGTCGTAGGAGGCGACTGAGGTGGGGTTTGGCGTAGGGCTGGCTACCTTATCCAGTAGAAAATTTTAGCCACAAAATCCAACCAACCATGAACAAGTCACATAAAAATAAAATAAAAACTGTGCCAACCAAGAGGAAAGGAAGCTCTTCTAGAAGAGGTATGAAGCGATGCAGAGAAAGCCGCAAGGAGTCTACACCACAGATTATCTTCCTTTCACCTAGGAAAAGCTCCAGAATTGGCACCTGGAATGTTAGAAGTATGTATCAAATGGGAAAGACAGCACAGGTTGTAAATGAGATGAAATTTCACGGATTGGCATCTTGGGATTATGTGAAACTAGGTGGAATGGTGCAGGCAAACAACGTCTAAACACAGGAGAAACAATGCTGTTCTCAGGCCATATGGAAGAAAATGCCCCCATAGTGAAGGAGTGGCTTTAATGCTATCTAAAGAAGCGGAGAAGGCACTAATAAAATGGGAAGCAGTGAGTCCTAGGATAATCACAGCAACATTCAGAACCACCAAAAGAAAGTATTCTTGAATGTGACCCAGTGTTATGCACCTACCAATGATAAAGAGGAAAAAGTAAAAGAGGAATTTTACATAAAACTTCAAAATACTATAGGTAATCAGAGAAATGGGAACATCAAAATTCTGATGGGTGACCTCAATGCCAAAATAGGTTCGGACAACATAGGCTACGGGGAGATCATGGGGAAACACGGACTAGGAATAATGAACGAAAATGGAGAACTATTCACTAATTTCTGTGCAGCGAATCAATACGTCATAGGTGGAAGTGTCTTTCCACATAAAAGAATACATAAAGCAACCTGGATATCACCAGATCACAGAACAGAAAATCAAATTGACCACATATGCATAAACAAGAAATTCAGGTCATCTCTACAAGATGTAAGGGTCCTAAGGGGTGCAGATGTAGATTCGGATCACCATTTGCTGATAAGTAAAATTAAACTGAAGCTTAAGCGATACATAACATCCCATGAACATAGACACCAATATAATGTAGGATACCTCAGAAGTCAAGAAACAAAGGAACAGTTCACGGTCACAGTCTCTAATAAGTATGAGGTGTTTCGGCAATTAGAAGATGAGGTGAGTGCGGAAGAATGCTGGCAGCAAGCCAAAAATATTTGGAATGAAACATGCACAGAGGTATTAGGAAAGAAGGAGCGGAATCATAAGGCATGGATAACTCCAGAAACTCTCAAGGAAATAGAAGAAAGGAAAAAGAGGAAAGCAGATTTAAATAATAGCAAACTAGAACTGCCAAAGCCATAGCCCAGGAAAACTACACAGAAGCTAGCAAGAAAGTGAAGAAACAAATAAAGTTAGATAAAAGACAATACGTAGAAGATCTAGCAAGAGAAGCAGAGGTAGCTGCAGGAAAAGGAAACCTTAGGGATCTTTACAATATCACTAGAAAGCTAGCAGGAAAATACAGACCATCAAATGGGTTGATCAAAAATAGTAGTGGGAAAACTATCACTAATGTTAGAGACCAAATGGAAAGATGGATGGAATACTTCAAGGAACTCCTGAACAGACCAGCACCTACAAACCCCCAGATATCCAACCGGCAGAAATTGACTTGGACATCAACTGTGAGAAACCATCCAAGGAGGAGATTAGTAAAGCCATTAAACTTTTAAAAGATGGAAAAGCGGCGGTCCAGATGGTATTCCAGCAGAGGCGGTTAAAGCCAACATAAACACATCCACAGAAATACTGTATAAATTATTTAGCAGAATCTGGGAGACCGAAGAAATACCAGCAAACTGGAGAGAAGGATACCTGGTGAAGCTACCAAAGAAAGGGGACCTTCAGAAGTGTGAAAACTATAGGGAATAATGCTGTTGTCAGTACCTGGGAAAATACTAAGCAGAGTCATCCTGGAGAGACTGAGAGATACCATCGATATAAAGCTAAGAGATGAACAGGCAGGCTTCCGACCAAATAGATCCTGTGCTGACCAGATAGCCACATTACGTATAATAATAGAGCAAAGTATTGAATGGAAATCCCCACTTTATATCGGATTTGTTGATTATGAGAAGGCTTTTGACAGTATTGATAGGGAAACCCTTTGGAAATTAATGAGGCATTATGGAATCCAACAGAAAATTATTAACCTAATAAAAGCAACATATACAGATATGAAATGTAGAGTTCTTCATGAAGGAAAACTAACAGATACTTTCGGAATAGAAACAGGAGTGCGTCAGGGATGTCTTCTATCACCTTTGTTGTTCTTACTGACAATAGACTGGATTATGAAGACCACAGTAACTAACACCAGAAATGGAATCCAATGGACTCTGACAGAGCAACTAGATGATCTGGACTTCGCTGATGATATAGCCCTTCTGTCACATACACAAAATCAGATGCAGGATAAGCTAACACATTGAATCAAAGGTCCCAGCAACTAGGGCTGAACATTCATAAGGGAAAGACAAAGATATTGAGAATTAACCAAGCAACGACAACTCGATCTCCCTGGGGGAAATCCCACTTCAAGAGGTAGAATCATACACATATTTGGGCAGCAACGTAGACAAAGAGGGTGGAACAGATAGAGATGTTAAAATAAGAATACAGAAGGCAAGGGAGCTTTCATTGCACTGGGAAACATTTGGAAGTCCAAAGAAATCAAATCTAGAACAAAAATAAGGATATTTAACTCTAATGTTAAAGCAGTTCTACTGTATGGGTCAGAAACATGGAGAACAACTAAAACAATAGCGCATAAATTGCAAACATTCATCAACTGGTGTCTCCGCAGAATAGAGGGAATAAGATGGTATGATAGGGTCACAAATGAGGAACTTATGGAGAGAACAAGACAGATTCCAGTGAACGAACAGGTTAAAAAAGACGCTGGCGCTGGATAGGACACACTTTGCGAAAACCGGAGGAAAATATAACAAGAAGGGTCCTTGCCTGGAACCCGCAGGGACAGCGAAAGAAGGGAGGCCGAGAAATACATGGAGACGAGATTTGGAGGCAGAGATCAACAATATAAAGAAGAGCTGGAGGGAGCTGCAGGAGATAGCTAGAGATAGGAAGACTTGGCATGAGTTGGTTGAGGGCCTATGCCCCAACCCGGGTAAAAAGGCAAAGAGAAGAGAGAGACCCATTTCCTGCATTCTTCTTGCTGGCTCCTTCTTGCTTGAATGGCAAGCCATGAATTTCCAAGGTTGTGATTTCTGTAGCTATCTACTGATTTTTTAATGGGGTAGGGTAGCTAGTCCCCCACCCAACCTCCTTAGACACCTCTTACGACATGCGTGGCAGGTAAATGTGGTTCTATTTCCTATACCCATGTTTTGGGACCAGGTAGCCACTTGGATGGCGACCCCTGCTAGTTGCCTTTTACTTCTTCAGCGATCTCTAGTCATACGTTTAATTCACTGTGGACCATAAACTGCACAGTCAGCTTCAGGCCTGTCAGGTTTCCCCAAATTTTAGTTTTCAGGCCAACTAATTGTGGCCACATGTTGCTTCACCCATGAGAGGCCAGTACTGCATAACTTGCTCCAGTGTTTGTACTGCCTGTTGACCCTAGAGCCATCTTTTACCACACGCTGGAGAAGACAGTCGTTCTATTCTTCGTTATCCCTGGATGGCATGTGCGGAGGATTCTGTAATGAGTGTTCTTTTAATAAATTATTTTGGGATAAATAATCCAGCTTTTTAGGACGGTGTAGGACTGGAGGGGCATGAGCTTGTGGAATTTAATGGCTGTACGGTTAGTGCAGTAGCCGTGAAACTGTTCAGGTTTTAATTTTTGTATGTCCCTGGCAGAAAAAAAATCCTTGCCCTTACCGGGGATTGAATCCGGGTCTCCTGAATGCTCAATGAGCCAGAGCGCTAATCCATTTGGTCAGATGTTCTACTGAAGTTTGAATTACAAACCAAATATAGAGGAAGACATAAATTTGGATTATTAGCCAAACACAGAAGAAGATCATCATGAGGTGAAACGTATTCTTCTTCTTCTTCTGCTATCACCAGCTGTCAATTCAGGTGGAAGTCATGATTCCTGGTATTGCGCTTATGACTGATTTTTACATAAGGCCTGCTTACCGATATGACTGGTATCCCTTGCCATGCGGTGGGCCTTCGCTGACTTCAGAGGTACAGTTAAACATATAAAAAAACAACTTACCTAGTGAGTTAAATTTTGTGAAAAATGTTGGTGACTTTAAGCTTATGAGCGGGAATAAAACCACAGCAAGATAAAATGGAACAGTGTTGGTCTCGCTCCAGGATTTCTCAAATTTAGTTGTGTCATTAGTTTCAGTTTCTGTCATGTTATCGCAAGTCACTGCAGACACAAAACATTTGATAATCAGACATACATAAAATATGAAACAAAGACAACTTAATATAATCACACATAATATGAGGAGGTCTTAATGGCAAAGTGGTTAACCCTTTGAACCCTGGCCACCTGTACCTTAAAACTCACTCCCCTGAACTCCTGAGCAAAAACAATCCATATCAGAGTTATATTAAAAACATGATAATTTAACACACTTAAGTGGTCTATAATTTGTTATTGACTTACTCCATCAGCTCCGTTATTCCTGCTTATTATTAATTTGCAGTATACTAAACGTTAAAATGTACTTGATATAATATGTGGGCATGGCTGCGAATATGTAGATTTTTCTTCAGATTGAACATATAGCTTGACTATCAATCGATTAAAACAATTCTTCATTGTCTAAATGATCATCTAACTCACTTTCGATATCCTTATCAGAATAATCACATTCTAAGTCTAATTTATCTTCAGAGTCATTCAAAACAAGTTCAACAGCATGCTCTGTTGTTATCTTTTAGAGTGACCATTTCAAAAATTTTAACAATATCTTTTCAACATGAAAATATGTAACTAATTACCTTAGCAGTATCAAAATAAAAATCCCACAACAGAGTCCACCATTTTGCTAAACCATGCAGAACATGTGGTTGTGTTTGACATCACATTTGTACAGAATGTATTAAAGAATACTAAAAAATAATGATAAAATCGTCTCAGACCAATATTTTGGTATATCGGGACATGCAATATTTACATTCAATCCCGATATATCAGCATCCCGAGTTCTAAGGGTTAAGTTGTTTTCTTGTCGTACTGAAGGTTGTAGGTTTTGATCCAGACTGAGAAATGTGCAATTTTTTCATGAGATCCCTAGGATTGTTGCAGGAGCTACAGAGTTTGTGAAATGCTCTCGGCAGATGACATGCCATCTCTGCTGACAGGTATGGAGCCATACGGTAAAACCCTGTGCAATGAATTAAATCCGTCGCCTTTGGACCCTTTTTAGACAGAATATGAATAAACTAGTCATGACAGAGATGAAGTGTCTACGCAGAATGCTGGGAGTATCAAGAAGAGACCAGTTCAGAAATGATGACATCGAGAAAAAAGTGGGTACAACAACAGTACTGAACTTCATCAAGAAACAACAAATTAATTGGTTCAGCCCGCCCGTGTGTTGCAGGGACTTGCAAGGGGAGCAAAGAATAGAAATACTACAACCTACAAGGCACTGTTGTGAGAGGAGATTGAGGTAGGGGCCTAGGGAAGCTATCCTAGTAAATTAAAAAGTGTTGCAGATACCAGATGTGCTGGTCTACTTGCAGGTGCGCATGTGGCACAATGTACAATCGCTATTAGACTCAGATCAGATACAAATCACACAGAGTGGTTTAACAAGTGGTTGATATGGAACGTTCAAAGAAGAAAAAGAAGACTCAGTTTTCCATAAACTAAACAAAAATTTAAAACAAAACTTTATATTTAGAAGTCTCTGTGGCAAAGAGGTCAGGTTATTGCCACTCGTTACAAAGGTACTTGGTTTGCTCCCTCATGGACCCATCAGGATATTTTTCTAGAGACCCCTGATCTAAGTGTAGGTGCAATCAAGTTACTAGTCCTATTGGAGACAAACGATAAAAAGTAGGTCACTTGTTCAAGTTGAGCATGCAAAAGAACCCTTAGCAGTTAAAAAAAAGAGAAGAGCAGGCTGGAATGCTGCTGCCAGGTCAAAATTCAATACAAAACTTTTTTTTAAAAATTCTTACAAAATATTTCCACCATTTTCTAAATTACATCGGGGACGCACACTGGTTCTACAAAGTTTGTGCACTGCCGCTGAGATCTTCCTGTGAAAGAAAGCGATCAGAGCACACATGGTTACTCACTGCAGGACAATGATGATGGTCCTATCAATCAATCAATCATGTACACAAAACAAACAAGAGCGGAAACAAAAACACACGAAAATAATAAAAATATTACCAGGAGATGACATTTCATGAGAAACTGTCCAGCTTGAATTATGGGATGGTGCGGAATGAGCATGATCTGAAAATATAAAAAAGACATTTATCTGTCTTTCAAGAGGTGGCTCCAAAGCTAAAGTTGTTTTTTCAATTCCGCCGCAATGAATTCAGGCATTGCCATGGTGTCTAATATGGCACCTCTGACTGATTTTTGCGTGAAGGCTTGCTTTTCATATCACCAGTGTCCCTCAGCATTCAAGCGTGTCTTACTTCGACTTCTGAGGTATTTATATAATTTAGATCCCCAAGTAAAGGATGAGGGTCTCCTGTAAGTGCAACCGCATACCATGTGCATACCAATTTATTTTGACCTCAGAATTTCTACGACAAAAAGTCACTAGCGCAGTGTTCTATTAACTTTGTTATCGATGACCCCAGTTACCTGACTGATCCTGCAGGGATGTCTGACCCTAACATATCCTGCCAATGGCAGTATTAAAAAAAAGAGTGAAACTCATAACTTCTTATCTCACACCTGGTGGTCCGGGTTCAACTCCCGCAGTGTGCGTGGAATTTTCCCCGACCGCAACGGCTCTCAGGTCGACTCAGCCTCAACTGGGTACCAGACATGCTCTGGGAAAGTAAAGGCGGCCGGCGTGATGCTGACCACATCACCCATTGTGTGCCGACGGTCAATGAAAAATACAGGCCTAACACTGTATTGCCCTATATACCACAAGGTATGAAAGGGTTCTTAATTACTTACATACCTTCTTGGCGTGATGTGAATCGATGTTCCATAACATTTAAGTGGGTGGTCTCTTACCCTGGACAGCTTCTCAGAAAAAATTGGTCAGCGTTTGCAAGCCATGGCATTAATCGGAGAAGTATGTATTATGAGCGAATGTACCTAAAGCAATGGGCCTAGTAAACATTAAAGACCTAAAACAGATAGCAACGAACCGCGAGACATGGAGAACTATGACCTCTGCCCTATGCGCCGCCCACAGGCCCAAGAGGAAAGACTAACTAACTAACCTAAAGCAAATAATCTCTGTTGTAAATCAAGCCACTTCTTAACTTGCATTCTGAAGGTATGAATTCGAATCTGGACCCGCCAAAGTGGTTACCGGGGCCCAAATTTGAGGTGTAAAGAATAGAACCATGGTTACCTGCCACACATGTCGTAAGACTTCTACATGTTTAGGACATGTGCATCCGATTTCAACCAAACCTCCTTAGTTGCCTCTTATGACATGCGTGGCAGGTAACAGTGGTTCTATTCTTTACACCCCAAATTTGGGCCCGGTAACCACTCGGGCAAGATAAGGTTGTAGCCATAGGGACCAAATACAAAAGATTGACTTTAGTGCATCAAGTTGTCCCCATGTGGCTCGGCGCCTCTCTGCAGAAATGGCACGCCTTCTGAGATTATTTCACAAAGTATGGAGGGAATAAATAGGCGGTGGGTCATGCAGACCCTGAGGAAGACACAATCGAGTGTTACTAGATAGGCACTTGAGTGGAACCTGCAAATGCCCTAAACAGACCTGGAGACAAGAGTCTTCTTGAGGAACTGGTGGAATCTGGACTATCATGGGAAGCCATAAAGAAAATGACCAGAGACCAGGAAAAGGGGTTTTTAAAGCAGAAAGATTTTGGTTTCATTGCACTGGGTTGTACCCCATACAACTCGGTCCCTCTCCGCAGAATTGGCACGCCAGCTGCTGAGAGTATTACACAAAGCACGAACTCCTGCAAAAATCGTAGGTGTCTCTGGAAAAAAATGCACTTGTGAGCAGAGCAGTGGCTGGGATTCGAATCCACAACCTTCAACTTGCAAGGCAAGGGCTTAATCACTTAACCACAGAGACCAGGGAAAGTGGAGGACAACTGTAGATACCCTATGCTCCATGAGGTTATTGGTTACTGAATTGACATCACAGCAAACTGGGCATACCCATAGGTGCTCAGTCTCTCCCAACAGATGTCGAAGGGTATGCATACTGATGGTTTCCGTGGCTCGCCGGTTAAACACACTCCTCACTCTGCCCCTCAGGCATCCAGTTCTTCATCCCACCTGTGTGTTGCCGAGTCACGCAATGGGATCATCATCATTGCACTTCAGTGAGTAACCATGTGAGCTCCTATCTCTTTCTTATACAGGAAGATCTCAGCGACAGTGCACGAACTACGTAGCACTGGTAGGGTACCCGATGTAATTTAGAATAATATACAAACATTTCAATGTGCTGACTTACTGTATATAAACATTCCAATGTGATATAGAAAGTTGGACATGAGAATCCAGTAAACTATACATCCACCAAGAAGAGTTAGCATTGAGCATACAAGTGTGAGGATTTCTGCAAATCGACCTAGATAAACTTTGACTACATCTGAGAACTCTACCAGGCCAGCTGAAACAAAATAACAATAGTTGTAATATGTCAGACATGACAGACAATAGTTGTAATATGTCAGACATGACAGACAATAGTTGTAATATGTCAGACATGACAGACAATAGTTGTAATATGTCAGACATGACAGACAATAGTTGTAATATGTCAGACATGACAGACAATAGATGTAATATGTCAGACATGACAGACAATAGCTGTAATATGTCAGACATGACAGACAATAGTTGTAGTATGTCAGACAATAGTTGTAATATGTCAGACATGACAGACAATAGTTGTAATATGTCAAACATGACAGACAATAGTTGTAATATGTCAGACATGACAGGCAATAGCTGTAATATGTCAGACATGACAGATAATAGCTGTAATATGTCAGACATGACAGACAATAGTTGTAATATGTCAGACATGACAGACAATAGTTGTAATATGTCATACATGACAGACAATAGTTGTATGTGTGAGTTGACAGGCTTCTTCTTCAATGATCCAGCAGCACTTGAGCTCTTGCCCTTCGGCCCAATGCTATGTAGTGGTATCTGCATGTTTTTGTAAGATGTTCTTTTGTTCTGTATAATGTGTTCCATTTATCTGGCCTTGGAGGAAGGACAAAGCACCTTTAGAATGAGAGAGGAGAACCTAACCTTCATGTCATCATCTAGTGTTTGGCACCTGAAGAGGTGGCGGTGAGATGTCTCATGATGATGTGCACACAGCATGCACTCTGAAGTGTGTTGTGGTTGAATTCTGTTCATGTGATTATTTAGTGTTATGTGTCACGTTCAGAGTCTAAGAATGGTGCTCCAATCTCTCCCTGTAAGGTGGTTGATGTTGTCATTGGGGTTAGGGCTGGCCATATGTCTGTAAACCTCTCTTCCTGTGTCTCCCATAGTCCATCTGTTCAGCCAAATTTCTTTATTTGGGGGGACACTGATAAAAAGGAAAGCAGGCCTTCACGCAAAAATCAGCCAGAAGTGCCATACCAGGCGCACTAAATATATTATTATTAGTTGTCACGTCATTCTGAGCCTCAGAACAGGACACAATCAACTCCGTAGCCATATGTATACAATATTCAAGATTGGCAATTCAGCCATGTGTACAGGCACATCAGACTGCAGAGCACATATTTCAAGACTGCTCTTAATATGATATACTGAGGCAAACCCACTGGCCTAGTGAAGCAACACTGGACATAAAACTACACGGACCTCTGTGTGAGCTACAAAAGACAGTGAAGTTTTATACAAGAGACAACGTTGAATATATCGACAATATTTCAAGCAAATGAAAGGAAGGATCACAGTTTGTCTGAAAATCTCCAGAATTTTATCTTGTCCCAAAATGAATTTGGCCCGTCTGAAAAACTCTCAGTTTTCCCACCTCCTCCGCCGTTCTGTTTAATGTTTCTTTAATATCCTGTTTAATGTTTCTTTAATATCCTGTTTAATGTTTCTTTAATATCCTGTTCAATGTTTCTTTAATATCCTGTTCAATGTTTCTTTAATATCCTGTTTAATGTTTCTTTAATATCCTGTTCAATGTTTCTTTAATGTCCTGTTTAATGTTTCTTTAATATCCTGTTCAATGTTTCTTTAATATCCTGTTCAATGTTTCTTTAATGTCCTGTTCAATGTTTCTTTAATATCCTGTTCAATGTTTCTTTAATGTCCTGTTTAATGTTTCTTTAATGTCCTGTTTAATGTTTCTTTAATGTCCTGTTTAATGTTTCTTTAATGTCCTGTTTAATGTTTCTTTAATGTCCTGTTCAATGTTTCTTTAATATCCTGTTCCTAATGTTGCTTTGGGCACCCTCTGCAACGTCTTCCAGAAACCATGCCCTCCATTATGGCTCTTATTAAAAACTGCAATTCTTCTTCTTCTGCATTCGCCCGCTATGAATTCTGGCACAGCCATGGCACCTTGGGTGGCACTTCTGACTGATTTTTGTATGAAACGTGCTTACTGTTTTATGGATGTCCCTCACCATCAAGGCGGGTCTCTACCTTCAGAGGTAACCAAAGCAATAATTAATATGACCAAAATATATTTCTATGACATGATGTCAGAGGCGGTAGGAACACCACATACGAGATGCACTCGAGGGAACTTGCTAGAACTCTTTGTATACCCTGAACGCCACAACAAAATAGGGTAGCTCCTACTTCAGTCGCCTCTTATGACATGCCTTGTAGGCCGCAGTGTCACTATTCTTTGCTCCCCTTTCAGTCCCTGGCAACCCACACGGCCGGGACATACGTTTTATCGTCAGTCTTCAATAGAACTAGGAACTCGATCTCATCTACACTGAAATCATTTTTAAAAATCTGGATTGTTCTGTGCCGGAAATGAGCCTAGTATCATTGGAGCGAGAGAGCAGAACCGTACCTCCACGCCACAGAGACCCAGGATAAAAGTAAATGAAAAACAATAATTTAATATGTTTAAACATGATCTCAGCCTTACCTGTCATGATCCGGGAAGCAGCAAGTACCCTGTATGACGTGTATGCCATGATACCAGCAAAGACTACCAGCAACAATATACCATTGACAAAGCCAGCCTGTGAGAAAATATTTTTCAATCAAGATTTTATTTGAAGGTCTTCATCTTCCTCCTCTTCTGCATTCGCCTGCTATGAACTCAGGGGTAGTCAGGGTGCCTTATATGGTGCATCTGATTGGTTTTTTAGTGAAGGCATGCTTTCCTTATTATCAGTGTTCCTCGATTCTTTAACTTCTGAGGTACTTGTAGGTTAGAGCCTCAAGTAGAGACAGACATAACAGAAAGCTGTTTGGAAGCCTTGATAAACTAACAAACACAACAACATACATCCTGAGAACCAGACTCATTGCGTAGACCTTGAACACCAGCGAACAAGAAGAAGTAGGAGGTCATCAAGTATTGATCTAATTTGAAGATCTAAAATGTTATCTCAATCTCAAAGGGCATAGATAGCAAAGTTGCTAACATGTTATGTTATGTTATGCGATCGACGTCATGGCACATTGGGCATTCCCATTCGTGCTCTGTCCTCCGTTGCAGCAGCCATCCCAAAGTCCATTTGATCACAGTACCCATGAGAAGTTGATTACTATATCTTCTCTCTCTACCACGAAGACGACACTGTCTGGCATGTCCAAACTTACCGCCTAATTCTCGAACTCGTTCCAGTGTCTGAGACCCGCCCATGTCACATAATTGAGAGCGTACCGCATTGATGATATCGGCTCTGTCCATGCTTCTGCCCACTTGAGTCGGGGCACTGTTTGCAAGAGAGTCAGCACGCTTGTTACCCCATACCAGTTGCTAACATGCTTATCTCAACCTCAAAGGGCACAGATAGTAAAGTTGCTAACATGCTTAGCCAGTAACCATGTGTAGTGCTAATTACAGGGCCCAACTTGGACTAAACATTCTTTACGGTGTACACACGGAGAACGGTTGGACTAAATGTTTCCTGATCCTTAACCTAGGGATAAAAATTACAAGTACCTCAGAAGTTGGAGTAAGGCTTGCCTGAATGTCAAAGAACACTGGTGATAAGGAAAGCAAGCTGTCATGCAAAAATAAGTCTGAGGTTCCATATTAGGCCTGAATTCATAGCAAGGCTAACGTTAAAATAAAAATTTCAATCAAGAACAACGAGGCAGAAACTGGAGCAAAAAATAATTGACTAAGGCACATAAAACAGAGACAGAAAATATTCCTGAGCATCATGGGTTTTTTCCTGTCTCTGTAGCTGTATGTTTGTTTATTGACTGGAGTCGCCGATCTCATTGTCAACTCCTCTTAATCACATTTTACTACACACAAGAGAAAATAGTTCTAATCTTTGCTACCCGTGGACCTACACAAGAATCCCAGTAGAATGGAGTGGGACAACAGGAGACATCAGTGCTTGTGGTAGTTTTTTCCCCGCCTATGAATTTAGCTGTAGTCATAGTGCCTAATCTGCTCTCTTAGCAACTCATCTGCTCTCATGTCTGTTCATCTGCTCTCATCGCCACCCATCTGCTGTCATAGCCACCCATCTGCTGTCATAGCTTCCCATCTGCTGTCATAGCCACCCATCTGCTCTCACAGCAACCCACCTGTTCTCATAGCCACCTGTCTATGCGGCATAGTGACTCACCTGCTTGATGGCCCATGGCAGACTCAGAAGCGAAGTCCCCATCATTGTGTTCCACATGGAAAATCTGAAAGATAACAAAATGTGCCTGGTAGAGATAGATTTAG
Source organism: Arion vulgaris (assembly GCA_020796225.1). NCBI lineage: Eukaryota > Metazoa > Mollusca > Gastropoda > Stylommatophora > Arionidae > Arion > Arion vulgaris. The sequence goes on from CM036769.1 coordinate 3,013,486, forward strand.
TTTAGTCGTCAGATCATTATCACTACACATCAAACCAATTAGTCCGCAAGTGCGCTGATCTCCTCAGTATGTCTCTCAGTATGTCTCTCAGTATGTCCTTCAACCAAGAACTGATTGAACAATGTCAACAAGAGAATATGAGCACTATCATTCAAAAGAGATAATGGAGATTGATCAGGCATGTGATACGCATGTAGACTAACTCTATCACGAAAACTGCACTGAGATGAACACCAGAGGGTAAACAAAAATGTGGAACACATAAAACAACTTGGAGGAGAACAGTAGAACATGAAATGAATCACAGCTGAAAAAAACAATACAGAGGATGGTCAAGAATAAAGAATAATGGTGTGCATTTGTTGCTGCCCTAAGCACCAGGGGCGTCACAGGCTTGAGAGAGATAATTGCTGCCCTAAGCGTCAGGGGCATCACAGGCTTGAGAGAGATAGTTGCTGCCCTAAGCGCCAGGGGCGTCACAGGCTTGAGAGAGATAATTGCTGCGCTAAGCGCCAGGGGCGTCACAGGCTTGAGAGAGATAGTTGCTGCCCTAAGCGCCAGGCGCGTCACAGGCTTGAGAGAGATAATTGCTGCGCTAAGCGCCAGGGGCGTCACAGGCTTGAGAGAGATAGTTGCTGCCCTAAGCACCAGGGGCGTCACAGGCTTGAGAGAGATAGTTGCTGCCCTAAGCACCAGGGGCGTCACAGGCTTGAGAGAGATAGTTCTGCCCTAAGCGCCAGGGGCATCACAGGCTTGAGAGAGATAGATGGATATTATTATTATATGTAAGAAGGTCAAAAAATAAAATCTTATATCATCACAATGTGGCAAAAACACAAATAAGGACATGATAAAGGATACCACATGTGCAGTGTACAATCTATATCCTCTTCATGTCATAGTTGCCTGTAAGGAAAACATCTATACTTATTTACATCCTCTTTATATTCCATTTGACACATACATCATCATCAAATAGCTTGTCCTGAGCAGAACTTTGCCACCCCAACAGTCCTCCTGAATTTCTCTCTCTCATAGGCCAGATGTTCTGCCTCTGCAGCCATCATGTTCAAACCATCAGTTACATCCTGAATCCATCTTCTCCGTGGTCTTCCTCTTGTTGGGGTTTTCTAGGCATTGTCTTGGAAGGTAGTCTGTTATTGCTTTCCTTCCTGGCAGTGACCCTACTTGTCCATGACCGTAACCATTGTCTCTATTACAGAGATCCTCTGCCTACCATCTTGAGTTTTGCAACCATAACCATTGACACTCTGTCGGCTGCTCCCTCACTCATCCACCACCTGCTCCCATGGCTTCCACATGGCCCTGCTGGGGGGGGGCTAAACGAGTACTCCACCTTGTCCAAGGGTGTCCCGTAGACCAGCGGAGGAAGGAGGTGCCACTCTCCTATGATAGAGGTTTACCTCTACCCGCTACCCCACATACAGCTTTTACAAATGATTTTCATTGTCGTTGTTCTGCCACCTTTATACTACTAACTGGTTCCCACATCAGACCACAATCTTTCTCTAGTTCTCCATATTTCTATCCAGACCCATAAGGCATTCACAAGTGATCCCCATTGTTGTCGGTCTGCTGCCTTTCTACCTATGACATACTATACCAGTACATACTCTTTCATTATCCCTTCTACTGTCCTTCTCCAGCTTTCTTTTGGTCTATCCCATCTCCTCCTTCTGTCTGCTGTCCATCAGAAAGATGTCTTTGCTAAAGTGGCTGGTGGCATTCGACTCATATGTCCAAGATCTCCATCTTCATTCTTTAATTGTGGCTGTCAATCATTCCCAATTATTTTGATTCCATAGCTCATCATTTTAGAAATGGTTTTCGATAGCAATGATTTAGATGTGTTTCATTTCCGGTTTTAAGATGGCAGCGAGCGGCTATGTCTAGACCGGGGTGGTAGTGAATTCAGAGTACCCAGTCCTATTCCTGTGTTTTGTGCCGGTTCATGTTTTCAAATTCTGCATGTGGGATATGTATGTTTAACAGCGGAATATTGTTTTACGGTGGATGCCCATGTAAGAATGGGATGGTGTCCAAATGTTTCCCCGCCGACCGATTCCGACATGCAGTGTTTGCTTTAGCTTGAGTGAGGAGATTCAGCGGTGAGCACTCTCTTCTCTGACAAATTCCTAAAGTCAGCGATACTAGACCAAAAGGCACACCAGAAACTGTTACATTCAAAACTACACAGCATCAGAGATGAGCTCCAGACAACACACATCTGATGGTATAAATAATCATCCAAATAGCTATCGCAAGGAAAAGAAGAAATGATTTCTCAAAGCAATAAGTAACACAAACAAACGCTAAGAAATGATGATGTAGAGATGTTAGTTGTTGCAGCAGACGCTGATGGTGATGTAGAGATGTTAGTTGTTGCAGCAGACACTGATGGTGGTGATGTAGAGATGTTAGTTGTTGCAGCAGACACTGATGGTGATGTAGAGATGTTAGTTGTTGCAGCAGACACTGATGGTGGTGATGTAGAGATGTTAGTTGTTGCAGCAGACACTGATGGTGGTGATGTAGAGATGTTAGTTGTTGCAGCAGACACTGATGATGATGTAGAGATGTTAGTTGTTGCAGCAGACACTGATGATGGTGATGTAGAGATGTTAGTTGTTGCAGCAGACACTGATGGTGGTGATGTAGAGATGTTAGTTGTTGCAGCAGACACTGATGGTGGTGTAGAGATGTTAGTTGTTGCAGCAGACACTGATGGTGGTGATGTAGAGATGTTAGTTGTTGCAGCAGACACTGATGATGATGTAGAGATGTTAGTTGTTGCAGGAGACACCGATGGTGATGTAGAGATGTTAGTTGTTGCAGCAGACACTGATGATGATGTAGAGATGTTAGTTGTTGCAGCAGACACTGATGATGATGTAGAGATGTTAGTTGTTGCAGTAGACACTGATGATGATGTAGAGATGTTAGTTGTTGCAGCAGACACTACATTTAGCTTAAAGTTACATGGTGATGATGCTGTGTTGAGAATTGGTTCCTTTCACTTCATGTTCAACTGAATCTGTAAGGTCTTGTGAATCTGGTAAGTTCTGAAATAAAAAGTTAAAGTATTAGAGGAACCCTTTTTCCTACCTCATGGTATATTGGGTAATACGGTGTGAGGCCCGTATTTTTAAATGACCGTCTGTACACAATGAGTGATATGGTCAATATAATGCTGGCCACCTTTACTTTCCAGTGCTTTAACATGGTACCCAATTGAGGCTTGGTCAACCTGAGAGCCGTTACAGTTGGAAAATATACCTACAAAAAAGTTACCAACAACATTAGTAAAAGAAAGAAGATTGGAACAGGCCCTTGCTTGAATTACATTGAGAAGAATGAAGTGGTTCTGCCACTTAATAAGAATGCAACCAAACTCCACTGTATACAGAGTTTTCTACAACAGAACATCAGAAAAGAAGGTGAGAGGAAGACCACAAAAAGACGCCTAGCAGAATCCTGTCAAAAGTAAAAATCACTATCACCCAAGCCACTAGAGCATCTCAAGACAAAAACAGAAATCCATGACACTGGGCATCAACTCGGTAACAGTGTAACGATAAAATAGGAAGGTTAAAATGCATTTGACAGTTTAAGTAAAGAATCAGTCGGAGAGCTGGTGAAGTATTATGTAGCACCTCTTAAGTTTATTAAACTAACAAGGTGCCTGTGTGCTGCCGAGGCCCTAAATGGGAGCAAAGAACAGTAACACTGCGACCTACAAGGCCTGTCATAAGAGGTGACTGATGTAGGGGCCTAAGGAAGCTACCCTAGTAAATAGAAAGAGTCGCAGAAATCAGATGTGCTGGCCTACTTGTAGGTGCATAACTGCCACAACGTACAATCGCTCTTAGGCTTAGATCCCATACAGATCACAACGAGTGATTTAACAAGTGGTCGATATGGAGCATTCAAAGAAGAAGAAGAATAGGAAGCTCATAAGGAAAACATCTATACTTATTTATATCCTTTTTATATCCAGTTTGACACATACAGCTTTCACAAAAGATTTTCATTGTTGTTGTTCTGCCACCTTTCTACTACTAATTGTTTCCCACATCAGACCATCATTTTTCTCTAGTTCTCCATGTTTCTATCCGTACCTTTTCCGATCGGCCGTCCATTGCAGAGTTGTCATAGCCAATTTTACCTTCTGACATACAACGTGCATGCCCAATCCACCTCCATCTTTACCTTTTAATGATAGTCTCTAATGATGCACAGGTTGTTTGTTTTAAAAGCTCTTCAATAAGGAAAATATGAAAAAATTAAATTTGGATTTATCCATGAAACACAATTCCCAGAAAAATATGAGATAAAAACTTCATAAAATATTATATAAAAAACTGCTCTTAGGCTCAGATCACATACAAATCACAAAGGGGGGTTTATAACAAGTGGTAGGTATGGAGCGTTCGAAGAAGAAGTGACTCTATGAGCATGATGAAGAAGATGAAGACTGGTTATGTATGAAGGCAGTGGATGCAACTAACGCAAAATGTGACCATCCAGACTCTCACCTTCATCTTTGACCCAGGTCATGCTGGGGTGAAGGTCAATGAGAGAGTAGATGCACTGGTGAGTAACGCTGCGATTGAGAATGGGCCTTCTATGGACAAAAGTGCATCAGTTATCAGTTGTATGAGGACTATCGACATAGCACTCCGGATATGTCCATAGGTGCTCCGATCTCCGCCTCAGCAAATCCAGCAGCGTCCAGCGACCCAACACGCCAGTTCGATGTTGATTAATCAATCTCCTTGCATATTTAGTATGTTGTTCTTTTCGGGCTTTACCAATATCGACACCCATCTCTCTCAATCTGGTCAGCGAGTGAGATTCACAGCTCTGCAACTCCTCTGTGAGGAAAGACTCAATGCATGAAGAATGTTATTTCAATTCATGGTAGCTTCCTCTGATATTGTAGCCAAGTCAGCCAACCTATCAGCTTGTTCATTACCCATAACTTCCTGCGTGCCCAGGGACAAAAGAGCATCATCTAATACTCTAAGAAAAAAACATACGCTCTGAAGATTTCACGCTCTAAAGATTTAAACGAAGAATATACAGGGTGTTTTGTATCTTGGTTACGCAAGTTATGCATATTGATACATGCGGCTACAGGGAAAAACCACGAGAAAAACCCCAGTAGATACATTAACCAGCACAGAATGGAAGTTGTTAGTCTAAACACACTGAAATACATGCTTAGGATGAGATCAAAGAAATAATGAACATGCCCGATGAAGAAGATCCTCAAATGAACCTATCGTTTGCCTCTCCTCAGAGAAAAATATAACCATAACACTGTTATTTCCCAGTAAATCACATGGTATGAAAGTGGTCTCTACTTTGTAATAGCACTTCAAGGTGATGATACTGATGAAGAAAATAGAAACAAAAAGTTGATAAGAGATTGATTGATTTTTTTCTTTTCCTGATCCAGAAGCACTTGAGCTTTCAGCTCTTTGGCTCGGTGCCATGGACATCGTAACCCATTGGCTCAGTGCCACGAACACCATAAATCTGGAGAACCTGTGGCTTTTTGTGCCAGCCCGTGGAATTGAACCCGCACTCACAGGGAGCTTGTCACCCGTTGTCCAACGCGCTACGAACACGCTGGGCAGGCGGGCAGATTGATTGATAGAATCATAATCTTTGCACATTGGGGAACAACCATGCGTGCTCTGATCTCTTTCTTACACAGGAAGATCTCAGCAGCTGTGAACGAGTAGCAAGCATACTCTTAACGATTTTAAACTACTAAGGGTTCTTTTTTAATATGTTCAACTTGACCTAGGGTTTATGTTCCATCTCTGATAGGACTACGAATCTGATCTCTATATCCTCTTCGTGTCCCGATTGACACATAAGGCCCCCACAAGAGACTTCCACTATTGTCGTTCTGTTGCCTTTCTACCAACCATCTCCCACGTCAGGTCACACTTCTTCAACTCTCCACAGTTCTTCTCCATGTTTCCTTTGGATGTCCAGGCCTTCTCTTCCCATCCGCTGTCCACCTGAGAGCTGTGCTAGCCAATGCTCCCATTGTCATATGACATACATGTCCAAACCATCTCCATCTTCATCTCTTAATGATGGTCTCCAAGGATGCACAGTCTGTTCAGTGCAAAAGATCCTCATTTGTTATGGTATTTGGCTAGAAAATTAGCTGGATTCATCTTAAACATTTATTCTGAAATGTCTCCAACTTGTGTATTCTGTGTTGGGTCATTTTCCAGCATTCACTACTGCATAATAGCACTCCCAGTATATTACTTCTATATATCTACATATTTTAAGTTTTGTCCTAAGATTTAGAGAAGCTTGATCTGATCTCTAGAAAATATCTTGATCGTTCTATGTGAGGATTGAACCGAGTATCTTTGGAGTGAGAGGTATGCTCCTTATCTCCAGGCCATAGATGGGAAAGGAGGGTTGTAGTTTACATTCATACTAGGGATACCTACATAAACTTGCGTCTGTGAGACATCTGTTATTCCTGTTCTAAGAAGCCGTGATGATTCATCATCCGAAGAACTGCCGATATCATCATTAATGGACACGACAGGATGATGGTTTCTGAAATATAAATTGAATATGTGAGGCTTGATTTTATAGGAATACAGTAAACTCCCAGTTCTTTTTCTTCAGTGATCTTCTTCTTCTTCGACCGCTCCATATCGATCACTTGTTAACCCCTCTGCGTGATTTGTATGGGATATGAGCCTAAGAGCAATTGTACGTTGTGCCAGTTATGGGCTTACAAGTAGGCCAGCACATACAATTTTTGTGATGCTTTTTATTTACTAGGGTAGCTTCCTAGGTCCTACATCAGTTGCCTCTTACGGCATGCCTTGTGGGTCGCAGTGGTACTAGTCTATACTTCCCTTGTGGGTCCCGGCACCACACAGGCGCCTTCTGTGATCAACTTCTGCTATGTGACTACTCCGGTATGTGTCATTAACAGGGCGGTGCGTTTAAGGTCTTCACTGGTCCACCATAGTTTGTTCTGAAGGGTTGTTACTGTTGGCCAAGTTTCCATTCTCACGAAGCTCAGGATAGGGCAGTCTTGCAAGATGTGCTTTGGGGACTCCTTTGGCGCTCCATAGGTGCAGACAGCCGAGTCCCTGAGACATATGAAGATGTGCTCTGAGACCGCAGAGTCAGGCTCTAAGTCTGAAAACCGTAGTCTGCGCTTTTCTGTTTAATGTATTTATTTTGACTCCCAATCTTCTTCTTTGCGTTCGTTTTTACGACCAATTTTAATCACTCTTTGTGATATGTTTGATCTTTGCCAAGAACGTGTATACATTGCACATTGGTTTGGTAGGCCCGCTAAACACATAGACTTCTACACGTTCAGGACACATGTATCCAATTTGAGCCAAACCTCCTTAGTCGCCTCTTACGACATGCGTGGCAGGTAACAGTGGTTATATTCTTTACACCCCAAATTTGGGCCCGGTAACCACTCGGGCGGACTCCCAATTAACCGGCAACCATGGGGATTGGTAGATGGCAGAGAAATGTAGTCTCTGGTTGCCAGAGGGTTACTATTAAAAGAGGCCTAACTAAAACTATACCCCATATGATATCATAAAATTTATACTGAATTAATATTATTATTGAAACATAGCAAAGCAGACCTTCATGCAAAAATCAGGCAGAAGCGTAGACACCCTGACTACGCCTGAATTCAGAGCAGGCAAATGCAGAAGAAGAAAAAATACAGCAATTAAAAGCAAATTAAGGTTAAAAAAAATATTTAAAATGGTGCCAGTAGCGAAGTTGATAACATGCTCGCTAGTAACCATGTGGCATTCTAATTCTGGAGTTCAAGGCCAACTTGGGCATTAGAAAACCTGCATTTTGTCTCCTGTCTGGAATATAAAGGGTCTATATTGCTCTTGTGTGGATATCAGTTAGACAACTAACTAATACCGTTTAAGCACATTTATATAATGTTCTTGCCTTGCGTTCCAAAGGTCGTTGAGTTTGATTGATTGATATAATGTTGCCTAAAAACAAGATACATTTTAGTTTGCTATTTCCTTGGTCAATACTTAGGAACGCCCATGTGGTGCCGGGGCCTGCAAGGAAGCAAAGAATAGTACCACTGTGATCTACAATGCATGTCCTAAGAGGCGACTGATGTAGATGAGGGATGCTACCCTAGTGAATAAAAAGCATTGCAGAAATCGGATGTGCTGGCCTACTTGTAGGAGCATACTGGCACAGCGTATAATCGCTCTTAGGCTCAGATCACCAAAAAAATCAAGAGTGGTTGACGAGCGGTCGATATAGAGCGCTCGAATAAGAAGAATACTTAGGGAACAAGTAACTGTACCAGAGTTTACCACTTCTAAGAATTTCCTTGTGGTGATACATGTTATGAACACAGCATTGTACACCGAGATGGAGGATGGGGTGGGCCTGAGGTTTGGGCATAATCCTGGTAGGTTGTGCCCTGAAAGAATCCAAAAGAGATTTATGACAGACAGGGGGAGCGACTCTTTGCAGCAAATTTCTGTGCAGAAGTTAACTATGCATTTGGATAACCCAGTACTCTCTCTCTCTCTCGCTCGCGATCATCGCTTAGACTGATGTACTAGATTTCTCCATAAATCTTATTCATGCAGAAATCTGATTCATGCAGCCTTTAGCAGCGGTTTGTTTTTTGTCCCATCTTCAGCGCCATTTGGAGCTCTGGTGCTTATCCTCCGGCGATGTGTCCAGTTTTAGCCAGCATTTACTAGATTCACTCTTAGTTAGCCTTTGGCTGTCCTCAGCCTACCTGCAAGGCAGCAGGTTAGCCCAGAACTAGAATATATTTTATTAACTCTGCATGTTTAGAGGACCACAAAGTATGTTGTTATATTTAACCTATCTGGCTGACAGCCTGGTAAAGGTGCTCTAGATATACCGAGCTGGCTATCTGTGACTAAGTATTAGGGAGTATCTGTGACTAAGTATTAGGGAGTATCTGTGACTAAGTATTAGGGAGTATCTGTGACTAAGTATTAGGGAGTATCTGTGACTAAGTATTAGGGAGTATCTGTGACTAAGTATTAGGGAGTATCTGTGACTAAGTATTAGGGAGTATCTGTGACTAAGTGGTTAAGCCCTTGCCTTGCATTATGAAGGTCGTGGGTTCGAATCAAGACTACGCCGTTTTGTTCACAAATGCATTTTTATAGAGACCCTAGGATTGTTGCCGGCGCTACGGAGTTCGTGCAATACTCTCGGCAGGTAGCATGCCATTTCTGGTAATGGCTCGATATGGGGTAAAACCCGGTGCAATGAAGTCAATCCTTCGGCTTTAGACCCAGCTATCATGAAATATTTTGAAAAGAGCCTGACATTCATGACTCCATATCAGCATGCAACAGCATGTTAGGAAAGCCCAATAAAACTTTGAGATCTACAATATGCCAAGTACAATTGATATTAACTGTGGAAGAGTGACCAACACAATCATAATTGCTTTAATTCTCAAATATGTGTCTCTTAGCTTGACAACTTATCAACTGTCAACTCTACATCACAGGTTCAATGTATTTCTAACATTTTCTACTTCTTATCTTGGTGATGTATAGAAGATAATGCAAGTGATGATGATGATGTTGTATATCCCAATGGATCGGTTCAACGTGGTGAGAAGTCCGGCTGGAGTTTCTTGGCTAATGTTCATGGTAGGGTTGTTGCAGAGCGAAGTGGGGCATACAGGACAACAACTTCTGGTATGAGGATGGAGGTTGAGGCCGTTACTTCTGCCCTCCATTGGATCTCTGGGACTTCATTTACTGGGGCTGTTGTTGTATCTGACTCTCAGTCGCTGCTTCACAAGATCCAGAAGGGCAGGTTTGGGTATGAGTGGATGTCGTCTATAGAAGTTTCTAACCTTCAGAGGCTTACGTGGATATACTGTCCTGGGCATGCGGGTGTTTACGGTAATGAGAGAGCGGACAGGCTTGCATCAACAGCACCGATTGTTGGGGAGTTGAAGATGGATAAAGGGGATATTCTTCGGTCTCTTGCGACTGTCTGTTGGATGAGGACATTAAAATCGATGTTGAATCGATCAAGCGATTTAGGCAGTTTGGAGTTACCCGTTGTACAAGTCGAACTGGATGCCTGGGAGGCAGAGTGAGAGGTGTGTTTAATCAGCGAACCACGGAAACCATCAGTATGCATACTCTTATATATCTGTTGGGGGAGACTGAGCACATATGGGTCGGCTTGGAGTGCAATGACGTCAGTTTAGTAATCAATAACCAATCTTGGTGATCATGTGTCAAATACCATCTTCACATCGAAGGTTGGCCGAATCTTTATTTCCAATCTCTTATCTTTATCAGATCAGATGTCATTTCCACATTACAAATTTATCTAAATTCTAAAGCACCACTTTCCGTCTCTTACAAAGGTCATGGTGATAGAGTTTGGCACAATCACCAATGCTATGATGTGTCCATTACTTAAATTTTCTTTCCTCACTTATTACGTTGTCTTGGTTGCTTACCACTAACATCTCCCTTTTAGCTTCTAGTATTAAATAATGTATAATTGTATAGTTTTATGATATACAGTATTCTAAAATAACTATAGAAGTTAAAGCAGAACACGTCCATCTAGCATTGTTTATGATACCAGCTGCTCTCGTTTTGTCACATGTTATACAGTCACGTGAATATGAATCACTTATGTTAAGGCTGAGATTTAGTTGGCCTGGATATAACAAAACATGCAGCTTAAAGTTAATTAACGTGTTTGATATAATAATAATATTATAGCTCGTGTGCGTTTATTTACCTGTCTCCATTATTATGCTGCACGGACATATAGTCGTGTTTTGACATTCGTGAACACTGGCACTCTGTCGCAAGATGATTGAAGCTAGTACTATTAAGAAATATTGAAGACTTTTAATGAAAATAAATCACAGACTCGAACACTGCAGCTCACACAAACCCCAATTGGCGACAGACACAAATGAAGTCGTTAATGTTAATACCTGACTTGATAGCAACAGATAAGCCTGTGTTAAAGGTCAAAGGGTAAATGTGAACGCTAAAAATATATTTCTCATTTCGCTTTTATTGTTCCATTAAATATATTGAGGAATATTAACATCTTCATATCTAAAGGGTTTTAAAGCTGAAGGATTGACTCCACTGCACCGGGTTTTACCCCAGACGGCTCGGTCTCTCTCAGCAGAAATACCACGCCACCTGCCGAGAGTATTGCACAAAGGACGAACTCCGTAGCTCCGGCAAGAACCCTAGGGGTCTCTGGGGGAAAAACTGCACTCGCGAACAGAACGGCGCGGTCCGAATTCGAACCCATATCTGTTATATGATAATACGTTCAGCCATCATTATAGATATCATATCTGATATGAAGTTTGATATACTCGAGTAAATATGTATGTATGATCGTATATATATATATATGTTATAGGTAGATCGAGTGTAGTGTAGGTGAGCTCAAGTTCCTTGTCCTATCGAGAGGAATGATAAAACGTAGGTCCCGTGTTCAAGTTGAGCACATAATCGATGACAGTTCAAAATCGATAACAGCAGACTGGAAAGCCGTTGTCCCGACAAATTCATTAGAAAGATTAATAAATAAAATTCAGACATAATATTTTCACCATCTTCTAAATTACATCGTGGACCCTCGCCGGTGCAGCAGGTTCGTGCACTGCCGCTGAGATATTTCTGTGTAAGAAAGAGATAGTAGCACACATGGTTAATCACCGAAGTACAATGATGATGGTCCAATCAATCAATATATATATATAATAATAATTCCTCTCGTACCGTTATACGTTACATAGGGCCTGCAAGTAATTTCTCCATACCGCTCTATCCTGGGCAACTCGCTCAATCTCCTCCGTGGAACTGAGACCGATATTTCCTGCCTCTCTCAGCAAAGTTCGCTTCAGGGTCTCCTTAGGTCAATATATATATATATGTATATATATATGTATATATATAGGTGAATATATATATATACAAGACAGGAGCGCCAGACTGAAAGTCAAAGAAGGAGTGGATGCCCGCCATTAAAGGCCAGTGGCGCCGGGCTCCACCAAAAATAATGTGTAACGTGTATTAAAAAAATAATTATGTGTTCATAGTTATTACTTTTAACGTGATACTGATTACTTTTAACGTGATACTGATTACTTTTAACGTGATACTGATTACTTTTAACGTGATACTGATTACTTTTAACGTGATACTGATTACCTTTAAAGGTGAATATATAACGTTAAAATATCATACCGATCTGAAATTCAGTGTCTTTCCTCCCTAATTAGTAAATTTCAGGCATTCCCGTCGCACTATTTTTATAGGGCCAGTAGAAATGTAGTCTATTTATACCGTTTATTAACATAGCAACCTCTGGTCGTTCTCAGAACAGACAAATATGAAACTTTCATTCATTCAGTAAGAAAATTATTACGAGGACAGTGCACAGTTAAACGGCGTTATTGCACAAAAAATTAGTCTGGGTGCGTAAAAACCGATTTATATGTAAAAAATAATAGAAATAATTAACTAACCATCCTAGAATATTTTACGGTAATCGTCCGTTCCATCACTATACATATGTGTATTAATCTAACCCAAAACCAAGATTTTCCGAAAAAAACTTGTCCTGCTCCACCAACAAAAATAACCCCGAGCCGCCACCGCAAAGAAGAATAGTAAACCAACATAGAACTGGTGTTGTTAGTTGCCTCAAGCTGAAGAACATACAGAGGAAGAAATTTGAGCACTTATGGACTAATTGGCTCAATTTGCGGTGATGATAAACTTCTCGGTTAATCTAAATTTGTGTTCTATACGATCTCACATGATGCAGACTTTAATAGCGATGTAGTCTTCATTGTTGCACCAATAGGCTACATAGATTCCCAAACTTCGGCCCATCGTCCACTTTGCACGACATAAATTTTGTAACGCTCCCCCAATTATAACAGTTTGCCAACGCCGCTACATTAATATATATATATATATATATATATATATATATATATATATATATATATATATATATATATATATATATACATGCTCTATTTTCACTTTAGGAGAGACAATTGATATACAAGTGGGCAAAAAATGAGAACATCGTAAAGTAATATAATTACATCAAAATTGTTTTAACTGTATCTATAATAGCTTAACTTGTTTACTCATTTACTTACTTACCTATTTAGCTATATGATGTTTTAATTTCGATAATTTCCAGGCACAATCTTTGATTTTTAATATGCCAATTGTTTACATCTGCAAGTTTAAACTTGTTACCAAGAATAACAAAAATTGCTGCGGAAGACCGTATTATGATTAAACGAGTGGCGTCGATGCTTAGAAAAATTGAACATGATTTCTGATTAGGTAAATACTTGGCAAACAAAATTACATGAAACAATATAATTAAATTAATAACATTTCTAAATAACGCGTATGTTACGTGATGTTCTCATTTTTTTTGGGCCCACCCTGTATATTTCTGTCACACATGGTCAATTTTCAAATGATTATATACATGAAATAGAAATTGATGAACAAATGGATCGTGTAAGATGAATTAAAATGCAGAATTCACATTTTAAATTATTATTCATTCGCAAAATCACGATAAAAAAACTCCCCCAAAATGCTTCAGAACCCACTATCGCCCCCTGGAAGGCAGCGTCCACTGGGGCTGTTCCCCACTTTGGGAACCCATGCACCAATAGTTTGAGTGATGTCATCACACCTCTCTATGATGCTACGGGTGTCAGCTGATGACTGACAGAGTTTAAGCCAGTAATTGTTGGCACATTGCATAGCCAACCTTTGTACTTTACTTCTTACGAACCATTGGTCAAACAATAATATCTGGATATTGTTTGTAGTCCAAGTGAACGACGTGGAGTTCTGTGGCGGTTGGTGAAAGTATTGCTTGGGGGATCTATGTGCTCGTTTATCCTTCTAAAAGTGCCCTGCTTAATTTCCATCGTGAAGCCATCAAGCTATTTTCTCTGAGAGCCTCTGTTTCGTAGAGGTTAGGTTTCGCCTCTCGTTCCAAAATTAAAAGAAGAACAAGCATGGCTTTGCAAAAAATTAAAACAACTACTAACATGAAAACTGATAGAAAAACAAAGATCACAATACTTATAGACATGCATAAACACAGTGGCAACGTATGGTTGTGAAGCATGGACATTTAACAAGGCACTGGAAAAACATATATGTGCTTTTGAATATAAGTGTTACAAGTGAGTCCTCCGTATATCATGGACAGAGAAGAGAACAAATATATATATATATATCCAGAAATAACGCAAAATCAAAGAAAACTGGCTAACAATACAAATAAGAAAGAGAAAATTGAGGTATTTTGGACACATAAAAAGACATGAAGGGCTGGAGAAGATCATCATGAAAGGAAGCATGCCGACAAAGAGGAAGACCATGGATACGATGGATTCTGGATGTAACTGATGGTTTAAACATGACGGCTGCAGAGGCGGGGCATCTGGCCTATGAGAGAGAGAGAAATTCCGAAGGACTGTTAGGGTGGCAAAGTTCTGCTCAGGACAAGCTGCTATTTGATGATGAATTTTGTGTTTAGATTTTTCTTTGTCAGGGGACATTATTTTAGTTTTCTTGTCCTGCCATTAGGGTAGATCAATTCTCTGACTCTTGTCTGTGTGATTATATATGTGCAACCTAAATACTATAGGACATTGGGCCGAATGGCAAGAGCTCAAACACATTTGAATCATTGGAGAAGAAGAGCAGACTGATGAGTGATTGGTGTTACAGTTAGCTCTCTGAAATGTACGGATATACAGAAAATACTTTAGATCGAAATGAAATACAATAAAAAGAGATCGGGTACTAGAGCTAAGGGAAGACCAAGAAAAGATGGATAGACAATATCAAGACCACACTACATAAACACGGATATAACACAACAAGGGCGACTCATCTGGCCCTAGAACGCAAATTAAAGCTCCTTTCCCTACGCGTAACAGCAAGAGTGGACAGCCAACTACTGTACATCATCCACCTGGGAATAGACAATAGACTTTATATCGAATCCCTTTGTGATGATCAGAGGAACTGATGTCATTACTTTGTCGAGATTCTATAGTAACTTCATGATAATTCGCCCGGTGGCGAGAAGGTATATGATATGCTAGCATCATGAAATAATGACACAGAAGCTCGGTAATAGTGGTAATAGGAAATGAAGACAAGGGTTGTGAAATTATCAACACCAGCAAGCACGGCCCTTGATGATGCAAATAATAAAGCTGGAATATGCTCGTTTTCAGGACTCGCGGCGTTAAATTGCATTAGGATTTTGGTTAGTGATCTAACCACGCGATTCTCACAAGAGTAATGTGAACCCAGCACATTGATATCTCGAGAATCATATCCAGTGTCAAAGTTATAAAACACTAACATTGCACGCGTACTACAAGTACATATTTGAGACAGAGGTCTTACCGGAACAGTACCAGGGTCAAGGTTCTAAAGTTCAAGGGAGTTTGCAAACAGAAAGGTCATAAATTATAAATCGTTGTCGTCCTGTGTTGTCCGAGAAGTGTTGTCGTGTACAGTAACAGTCCAAGTAGTTTTACTTTTCCAATATTTCGTCGTAAATAGTAAATAAAACGTAGTCATGAGCAACACAGCAAGTGACGCCTCGTACACAGTGGAGATCGTCCAAACTACCCCATTTGACGGCCAAAAACCAGGAACAAGCGGTCTTAGAAAGCCTGTCACCGTCTTTCAGCAACCTCGTTACTCCGAGAATTTTATTCAAGCTGGACTTTTGGCTGGGCTAGGAGACAAGCTGAAAGGAGCATTGCTTCTTGTTGGTGGAGATGGCAGGTATTTCTGCGAAGAAGCTGCACAACTGATCATACAAATCGCAGCAGCAAATGGCGTAAGTTTTATCATTGAAATGGAAGTTAGAAATACTGTAAAATGACAGACATTAAAACTTGCAATTTAGTTTCAGGACCCGGTACTGGTACTCTATTCTCCCCAGTCACGTCATGTACAAATAACAATATTTTGTCATCATATATTACGTGTATATCTCTCCTAATTAAAATTTTAAAAATGTATTATCACTTATTTTGTCGATTTTTCCGCAGAACAAATCAGGTTTGTTTATTAGTGGGAGTACGTTTTTAATCATCCATTCCTCTACTGACTACTGCTCTTACTTCTATTTCATCAACTCTTGTGTCCATAGTAGCATATCCCCAGCTGGTGAGTGATTGCAATCAAAGTCGTCTAGAATTAGGTGATTCTTTTTAACTGTATGTTCTCTAGTTCTAATCTCTTATTGTTAGGGCAGTAGTAGTTGGTGATATGTATTGGTTCTACAAGAACATGTATTTTGATTGTTAGGTGTTAGGCTTTGCTGGAAGTTTCTATCGCTGCTATGTTGTTTTTAACTAGAGTGATGATGCCTCCCTTGTGTCCCTCTCTATCCAGTCTCATTATCAGAGGCTTTATTTAGATGTGTTTCCTGTATACAGATGATGTCAATCTGTTGTTCATGTAGGAATTTGTGCAGTTCAAGTTTCTTACTTGCAACACCCTCTGCATTTCATTGCCTGATCTTTAGTGTGTTGTTCTTGTTTTGACTAGTGGTAATGCTCTGTTTAATCACGGTTTTCTGATACACAGAGCTACTGTCAGTAGTTTGGGGTGAATCCCTTCGAGGCTTGGAATCTGCCGCTGCTCCTGCCTTGCAGGACAGGAGCAGCCCCATATCTTAGTAAATATCTGAGTATACTCACTAACCGTACTATGCATTGATGTCCTTTTCCATTTATGGGTGCAAATGCCATTCAGGCCGGCATGTCCTTCAGTGGTGGAAGTTATGGGGTCTTCCTATCCATGTCCTGGCTCTTCTGAACACTGCATGCCAGGCATCAGAGATTTTTTGGAGTTTCACTCTCCACTTTTTTTGACCAGGGTGGGCTCACTGGGTGTGATCTTGGAGTGGATCAGGGCATATCCACACACCGTGGGCCCAACATCTTCCTTTCAGGAAGGTAGATATTAAAACAGAGTTGGCTTATTGAAAAGCAGCAGTTGGGAGACTTCTAGGCTACAAATTGAGGATTCTGCAGTAAAAGAGAAATAGAAAAGATAATGACTGTATACCATTCTACATAAGTGCCATTCCTGACTTTCGGGTGAGAGTCTTGGGAAATGAAAGAAGTGACAACCCATGAAAGTCAGTTTAAAACCTCAGAATGAGATGTCTAAGTGTCATGAAGAGACAGAGTTCATAACAAGGAAATACACAACAACCTTAAGAGAGAGAGAGAGGATGTAGGAATGATTAAATTAATAGTGGTGAATCTGCAACACTAACCAGATTGCAAGAATACCATGTAAAATGTGGTATAGCTAGACAAGAACACTTTACTGGTAGCCAACTAACCAGATTGCAAGAATACCAAGTCAAGTGGGGTGTAGCTAGACAAGAACACTTTACTGGTAGCCAACTAACCAGATTGCAAGAATACCATGTAAAATGTGGTGTAGCTAGACAAGAACACTATACTGGTAGCCAAAGGAGAATAGTAAACCAACAAAGATCCAGTGTTGTTAGTTGACACAGGCTGAAAAACATACTGAGGAGGAGGTTGGAGCACTTATGAACTAATTGGTTCGATGTACAGTGATGATGATCCAACAACTAAACAGAACACAATAATCTAGTGCAATAGACTAGCTAATTTAGGGACTTGAAACTAATTTGTCATTATATTTTTTATAAATATCATTTTTTTTGTATGTTGTAAAGGTATCCAAAGTAGTGATAGGCCAGAATGGTATCCTGTCCACACCAGCCTGCTCCCATATTATCCGTAAATATAAACTGAATGGAGGCTTTCTTCTAACAGCAAGTCACAATCCAGGAGGGCCTACAGGAGACTTTGGAATCAAATACAATATTGAAAATGGAGGTTAGTATATCCTGTATTCTTTTGTTGTCACACAGCTACTGGGTTTATCTTCTATGTTTGTTTTGTGCTTCTTGAAGAGCTTGAGTGATGGATTTCCGTATCTTTTGGCATAATTCTAACTCCCCATCAATCCATCTTTTCCTTGATCTTCCTTTCGCCCCATTGTTATTATCAAAGTTGTTAATTTTGTGAGCTATGAATTTGGGTGTAGTCATGGTGCCTAATCTGGCTCCTCTGACTTATTTTTGCATGAAGGCTAGCTTTCCTTATCACCACTATTATATTCAGGGGAGCCTTACGTCGACTTCAGAGGTTACCCCGATGTTATAAGACTGTATACTTTGTTCTGATGACAAATTTGATAAACTAGCTAGACTTATTGCCTGATTGCACAGGAAAAATAAAAAAATGAATATGCAAAGTAATTCTTTTGTTTGAATTGGACAATTTTTGCATCTATAATTGAGACATTATATAGAAGTATGGTACAGGTATGGTACAGGTGCCAGCTAGGGAAACAAACAATAGTATCACTGCGACCTACAAGGCATATCTTAAGAGGCAACTGATGTAGGACCTAGGGAAGCTACCATAGTAAATAAAAGCATCGCAGAAATTGGATGTGTTGGCCTACTTGTAGGCGCATAACTGGCACAACGTACAATCACTTTTTGGCCTAGATCACATAAATCACACAGAGTGGTTAGCAAGTGGTCGATATGGAGCATTCGAAGAAGAAGTATATTGGACATATAGAGACACGAAGGGTTGGAGATGACCATCATGCAAGGAGGCATCCTGGCAAAGAGTAGAGGAAGACCACAGAGAAGATGGAGTCAGGATGTAATTGATTATTTGAGCACGACAGATGCAGAGGCTGGACATCTGGCCTATATGAGAGAGAAATTCTGAAGGATAGTTATTGTGACAAAGTTTTGCACAGTACAAGCTATTTAATGATGATGATGGCCCGTCTGCCCAGCGTGTTCGTAGCGCGTTGGACTACGGGTGACTATCCCTCTGTGTGTGCGGGTTCAATTCGCGGGATGGCAGAAAAAGCCACAGATTCCCCAGATTTACGGTGTTCGTGGCACCGAACCGAAGGTTACGATGTCCATGGCACCGAGCCGAAGAGCTGAAAAGCTCAAGTGCTTCTGGATCGAAAAAAAAAAAAAATGATGATGATGCACATCTATTTTTGCATTTATAATTTTGAAAGCATAAAATTAGGGTAGATGCCCGCTTTTATCAGGGCACGCAAGGGAAGCAAAGAATAGTACCACTGCGACCTACAAGGCATGTAGGAGGCGACTGAGATAGAAGCTTAGGGAAGCTACTCTAGTAAATAAAAACCATAGCAGAAATTGAATGTGCAAGTCTATTGGAAGGCGCATAACTAGCACAACGTAGATTCGCTCTTAGGCTCAGATCACATACAATCACAAAGAGTGGTTAACAAGTGGTCGATATAGAGCGTTCGAAGAAGGCTCAGATCACATAGAGTGGTTTAATACGTTGTCAGTATTGAACGTTCAAAGAAGAAGAGTCAATAAATAAAAATATATATCTCTATCTTTCAGGTCCGGCACCGGAGTCTGTCACAGACTATATTTACGAATTGACTAAAACAATCAAAGAGTACAAGATTGTTCCAAATTTGAAAGTTGACATAAGCAAGCTGGAAACATCCACTTACCGTATCAGTGGAGTCGAATTTGTGGTACAAGTTGTTGACTGCACTGCAGATTATGTTGAGTTCATGAAAACTATTTTCGATTTTGAAGCCATCAAGTCTTATCTCCAAACCAAGAGAGTTCTTTTGAATGCAATGAGTGGAGGTAAGGAGAAATGGGGTGTTTTATGTTATTGAGGATTTGGTAGTTATTCTGTTTCAATGTGATAGTTGCACTAAGGAAGGATTGATTTACCAGTGTGTTTTCGGGGCCGTCTAGGGGAGGAAAGAATAGTAACACTGCGACCTACAAGGCATGTCGTAAAGCGACTGAGGTAAGGGCTTAGGAAGCTATCCTAGTAAATAAAAGCATAGCAGAAATTGGATGTGCTGGCCTACTTGTAGGTGCATAACTGGCACAATGTAAATTGTTCTTAGGCTCGGATCGCATGCAAATCACAAGGAGTGGTTAACAAGTGATAAGTGTGAAACGTTTAAGAAGAAGATTAAATTGTACATACATCATTATCAGATGCAGTGCTGGCTGGCGTAGCCGATCATGGGTCTCCACAAATCTCTCTGCTGTTTGCTACCATCTGAGATGTTGATGCCCTTCCGTGCCATGAAGTCAGGCTATCCACAATTTTCTCTCTCTGTCTTCCTCTGTCTCATCTACCCTCTATTTACTGGTTGTTACAATATGTTCTAAACCTTCCTTTCTCATCAGATGGGAGAAAAATGATGACTGCCTCTTTCTTATATTGATGATAAGCTTTCTCAGTGTATTGACCTCATTCAACATCTCCACATTAGTCATTTTAGCAGTCCATGGGATTCTCATCATTCTTCTGTAAAACCACATCTCTGTGGCCCTCAGAGATTTTTAAATCTGTTTTTTATTGTCCATGACTTGAATCCGTATGTCAGTATTGGTTCTATGTAGCACTGTATAACTCTCATTCTGATCTTAATTGACAATGACTTGTTGCATATAATGCATTGTAAGCTATTCTTCTTCTTCAATGATCCAGCGACACTTTAACTCTTGCCCTTCGACCCAATGCTGTGTAGTGGTATCTGCATGTGTATGTAAGTTGTACTTTTGTTCTGCATAATGTGTTCCCATTTATCTGGCCTTGGAGGAAGGAGAATCTTCCTGACATCATCTAGTGCTTGGCACATGAAGAGGTGGTGGTGAACGGTTTCATGATGATGTACACACAACTGGTACTCTGGAGTGTGTTGTGGTTGAATTCTGTTCATGTGATTATTAAGTGTTACGTGTTGGGTTTGAAGTGTAAAAATGGTGCTCTGATCTCTTCTTGTAAGGTGGTTGATGTTTTCTTATCTGCAAGCTATAAGTGTGTAGGTTGTCTGATATAACCATAAAGAACTCCAGTCTTAGGTTGAAAGTGAGGCGCCTCTATTTAAAGTGGGTTTAATTTCTTACCAAACCAAAAAAGACAAGCCTTGCCTTCCTTAGTTCTCCTGTTCCTGTGCTATATGAGGATGTCACTCTTATTGATGTTTATTTTGAGTTATCTTTTTTAAAAATTTTAACAATACAGTTCTCTGACTTCCTCATCTATAGCATTTAAACCAATGTCACTTAACAACAGCAGTTATACTAATGTCACTTAACAACAATAGTTATACCAATGTCACTTAATTATGACAGCAGCTGTTACACCAATGTCACTTAACTACAACAGCAGCTGTTATACCAGTGCTGCATTATTAACAGTTGCAGTTATACAAATGTCACTTAACTACAACAATTATACCAATGTCACTTAAGGGGGGATTCGGGTCTTGAAAATCAAGAATCTATTTCCGTTGTTTTCATATTAATATAAAATTTGTATAAGCATTTTGAAAGAGTATGACTTAGAATAGTAGAAAAAATTAGTAAAAAAAAATGTCAAAGTGTTGCCATGGAAACAATACAAAATGGCCACCAAAAACAAAATTTCAAATCCCTAAGGCTCTGAATCTAATGAATGTAAATGAATTCTGTTTTCACTCTAAGGTGCGCAATTGTAATATCTAAAATATTACACATGATTTTAGGATATATTAAATATTAAATTTTTATAAATTTTTGGGTAAAAATTCCCTCAAAATGTGGTCAAAAAAGCTGTTTTTGGAGGGTGTGTTTACACAAAAATTCATAAAAATGTAATATTTAATATATCCTAAAAAGGATCAGTAATTTTGTAGATATTACAATTGCTCAGAGTGAAAACAGAATTCATTTATATTCATTAACTTCAGAGCCATAGGGATTTGAAATTTTGTGCTTAGCGCCATTTTGTATTGTTTCCATGCTGCTTGACTTTTTTTTCTAATTTTTTCTGCTATTCTAAGTCATAATCTTTCAAAATTGTTATACAAATTCTACATTAATACCAAAGCAAGAAAATAGTTTCCAGACCAGAGTCCCCCTTAACTATAACAGCTATACCAATGTTGCCTAATTAACAGTTGCAGTTATGCCAATGTCATTTAACAATAAAATTTATGTTGACTTTCATGAGCATAAATAATTTTTCAGTGACTGGGCCATACCTGCGAAAAATCTTTGTGGAGATTATGGGGTTGTCCCCAGATTCATGTCTCAACAGTGAGATTCTGCCAGACTTTGGGGGAAAGCATCCGGATCCGAATTTGACCTATGCCAAAGATTTGGTGGACATCATGAGGACGGGAGAGCATGATTTTGCTGCCGCTTTTGACGGAGATGGGGTTAGTCATGATTTATTTGTTACTTCTTTGCGTTGGGTCTCGAATGCTCATCTAAACCATGAGATGGGTTGCCTCTATGAAGCTGCATGTCAGTTGGAGTTCCTCGAGAGTCCCCATTGCTTGCTCTGTAAGCTTTGTTCATGAGGCCATGTTTCGTTTCGTTGGTGTATGTATGATGGACATGACTGCAGGATGTGCTCTGTAGTCTGTATTTCTGTTTGACATACACACTGTGCAGTCTGAGCAGGCTTTATTCTGTGCATGTGATGGTTGAGCCTGCAGTGACCTGTTCTTAGGTGAAATATTGTTGTGTGCTCTTTTCTGTTTAGTCTGACCTGCTGATGGGATCTTGTGGGTGTTTGCTGTGGGTGTTTGCTGTGGGTTTGTTGCATCCACAACTCTTGATACTTTCACTTGATATGTGTCTTGATTACTGGTAGTGACACTGGGTGTTTGTGTTGTATAAGTTTTGTTCCCTCCTTAGCCAGCATGTCTGCTCTCTCATTTCCTGGTATGCCACAGTGGGCTGGTATCCACTGGAGAATAATTTGATTGTGTTCTGAAAGCTTGTTTAGCTATAGTGTCAGCTCTCTTTCCATATTATCTTGTGGTTCCCTTTGTGTGACCTGCAGAACTGACAAGCAGTCGCAAAGGAAGATAAGTTTGTTGTTTTGTATGTTTCTTTGTTGCAATATTTTTGATACAGTATTTCATTTATTTGTTTGATATAGTTAGTAGTGGTTTGTTGGGTAAAGCTTGTTTGTAATATTTTTATTGGATAGAGTTAGTCATAATTGTTGTATAAAGTCAAACAACCCAAAACAACCTGACTTAAGTGATGACAGACTCCAGTCATGTGCCACCATACCTGACGGATAGTGGGACTACACTCGTTACCATGAAGTGTGAGGTGTGATATGAACCATTTTCATACTGAACAAATAAGCAGTTGTGGACCAGATGGTGATATTTTCTAGCAGGATAGGATAGGGAACCAGTACCACTAGTTCTCTCAAAGAAATAATCTATGTGTCCACTGACTGCCACATCAAAGAAGTAAGAGATATTGTAAGCTTTTGACATTAGGAAGAAAACCTTGATTAACAAAACAATCTGCAGCCACTACTGGGAGGTGAAGTTTTTGCTCAGAAGCTCAGGGGAATTGAATTTTATGGTAGAAGTGACCAGGGCTCAAACAAAAAGACAAAAAATATTTACTGAAGAAGTTTGAAATCTGAGCTTAATGTTTTCCATTATATTTCAGGACCGCAATATGATCTTAGGTCACGGAGCTTTCTTCGTTACACCATGTGATTCATTGGCAGTGCTTGCAGCCAACCTGGACTGCATTCCCTACTTCAGGCAAAATGGTATCAAGGGCTTTGCCAGGAGTATGCCTACATCAGAAGCAGTTGATAAGTAAGATTGTCTTATGTGACTCATTGATTAGGTGCAACCCCCCATAGAAGATCAGCTACAGTAGTAGCTCTTCAACATTTCCTATTCCATGCCATAGTGATGTCTAAAGGTGAAGGATTTACTTCATTGCACCGGGTTTCCCCATATGGCTCAGTCCCTCTTGGAAGAAATGGCTAGCCACCTGCTCACATCGTTTCACAAACCTCAAGCTCTGTAGCTCCAGCAACAATCCTAGATATCCCCAGAAAAGTTTTCACATGTGACTCGATCCGGATTTAAAGCTACAACCTTTAGATTGCCAGGCAAACATCATAACCACATTGCCATAGAGACCGAATTGTGGTGTATTAAAATTCTGTCCCATCTTTTCTTTGTCTATTTTTTATGTTTCACGTCCATCTTCTTCTTTGAACGTTCCATATCAACCACTTGTTAAACCACTCTTTGTAATTTGTATGTGATCTGAGCCTAAAAATGATTGTACGTTGTGCTAGTTATGCACCTACAAGTAGGACAGCACATCTGATTTCTGTGACACATTTTATTTACTAGGGTAGCTTCCCTAGGTCCCTACCTCAGTCCCTTCTTACGACATGCCTTGTAGGTCGCAGTGTTACTATTCTTTGTCCCTTGAGAGCCCCGGCAACACAACCTAAAAACTAAGCTTTGGGGAAACCTGACAGATTGCAAAGTTTGTGATCCACAGTAAACTTAAGTGCATGACCAGAAATCACTGAAGAAGAAGAATAAAATGTTTCTCCAATATTAGTCTTATGGCCTCATAGGGACTCCAAACATATCCCAATAGCTCATAGTGACTGTTCCAAAAAAATTTCTGTACTTTATTGGTAATTTTATTTTGTGTTTTGACAGAGTAGCTGCACATCTGGGAAAAGAATGTTACCAGACTCCCACGGGATGGAAGTTTTTTGGCAACCTGATGGATGCTGGCAAGATAAGCCTCTGTGGTGAGGAGAGTTTTGGTACAGGCTCTGATCACATCAGGTAACACTGTCATCTTGTTTGTATATGTCCTGTCATCATCATCAGCTTGTGTCATCTAAACATCAAAGGTTGGTTGCTAGGAATTTCCAACAAATTCTGTTTCTTGACATGGTAAACTCTGACAGTTTGCTGCCTTTCCAACTCTTGATGATTTTTTTCCTCAGTTATAATTGTCTTCCTCTTGCTCTCTTACCTTAAACTGTCTCCTCCAATATAGATTTAAATGTTTGTAGGGTTATCTCGACAATCTCCCTATAACCAATCAGATCTGATACCATTCAACAGTATAACTCCAGATGTGATACTTTAAAGTGGGGTTTTCTTTTTGTAAAATCTTAGTTACCCGTCTTTTTTTATTCTGTCGGATAATATACATACACTTTGGTTGGAATTTGGATGTGCCAGCCCTACATGTCATAGAGGCCTAACGGGGGCACAATATACTCATGTTCTCAACGCAAACCACACTGATCAGAGTGGTTAAGTTGGTTTATAAGAAAAAACAATCGCAAACAAATAGGTCTGTATTTTCATTCACCTCGTTGGACGTGTCATCTTCTGATGTCCAATGTCTGGCTAAATGGATTAGAGCGTGGCTCCCATGCAGGAGACCCGTTTAAATTCACGGTAAGGCCAGAATTTTTATCTGTTGTGGGCATAAAAGAAAAATTCCTGACCTGAACATCTTTACGGCAACTTCACTAGCCATGCGACCATTAAATTCCTGAACAACTTCACAGCAACTTCACTAGCCATGCGGCCATTAAATTCCTGAACAACTTCACGGCAACTTCACTAGCCATGCGGCCATTAAATTCCTGAACAACTTCACAGCAACTTCACTAGCCATGCGGCCATTAAATTCCTGAACAACTTCACGGCAACTTCACTAGCCATGCGGCCATTAAATTCCTGAACAACTTCACAGCAACTTCACTAGCCATGCGGCCATTAAATTCCTGAACAACTTCACAGCAACTTCACTAGCCATGCGGCCATTAAATTCCTCAGGTTCTCAACTCACCTGTCCTACAGCTCCTAAAAGCGGTACTACAGGCAGTAACGACAGTTTTAAAAATAAGTAGGCCAGCACATCCGCTTTTTATTTACTACGGCAGCTTCCCTAGGCTTCTACCTCTGTCGCTTCTTATGACATGCCTTGTAGGTCACAGTGTTACTATTCTTGCTCCCGTTGCGAGCCCTGGCAACATTCGGGCGAGGAAGTTAACTACAATTGCTGGCATAACACATGAAATTCTTTAGGCTGCTCCTGTTTGTCTGTATTGCTTGGCCATGTGCAGAGGATTGCACCATTATATTTTTCATTGTCAAATTATTATGTCTTTACATTAATGTATTCTGATTGTTATTGTTTTTGTTGTGATAAAAACACATTTATTTATCTGAAACATTACACCCAAAAAAATACAGAAACCTACAGCTTAATTTGTACATACACCTAGGGAGAGAAAAGTGAACACAAATTAATTCGACTGTAGCATGTTTTCGTTTTAAACATAGTAGTCAAATTGTTAAAATAGCAATAGGGGTCACTGCTAGAAAAGTTGATAACACTGCGTTGGTGAACACAAGCCGTTGAAATTCTGGGTTTTGAGGCCAGATTGGCTAACATTCTTGATGTGTACACAGTATGCGATTGGGAGTACAGGAGACCCTGATCCTTTACTTGGGGATCTAATTTACAAGTACCTCTGGAAGTTGGAGTACGGCTTGCATGAATGACGAGGGACACTGCTGTTATGGAAACCAAGCCTTCACGCAAAAATTAGTCAGAGGCGCAATATTAGGCACCATGACTAATACCTGAACTCTTAGAGGGCGAACGAAGAAAAAAATGGTGATAGTGGCGAAGGATTTGAAATGTTTGTTATTTGATTTCCATCGTTTGACCATTTAAAATGTTTGTTAGTTGATTTCCATCATTTGACCATTTAAAATGTTTGTTAGTTGATTTCCATCATTTGACCATTTAAAATGTTTGTTAGTTGATTTCCATCATTTGACCATTTAAAATGTTTGTTATTTGATTTCCATCGTTTGACCATTTAAAATGTTTGTTATTTGATTTCCATCGTTTGACCATTCACAGAGAGAAGGATGGGGTGTGGGCAGCATTAGCTTGGTTATCTGTTCTTGCCAGCACCAAAAAAACTGTGAGAGATGTCCTCATGGATCATTGGCATATCTATGGAAGAAACTTCTTTACCAGGTAGGTAACTTTTACTCTTCTTCCTCTTCTACATTCAAATCTGAGTTGGAAAAAATCATCAAAAAACACTTATAATTTATCTCAAATAAAACACTTTATAAAACATCTTAAACATTAATCATCCTTCGCAAAGTTTACGAAAATGTCTTAATCTGGTCTTCTCCATTTCCTCATAGTACTTCTTCTTCTTCTTCAAACGCTCCACATCGACCACTTGTTAACCACTCATGTGATCCAAGCCTAAGAGCGATTGTACATTGTGCCAGTTATGCACCTACAAGTAGGTCAGCACATCCAATTTTGTGATGCTTTTTATTTACTAGGGTAGCTTCCCTAGGTCTCTAACTTAGTCGCCTCTTACGATATGCCATTGTAGGTTGCAGTGCTACTATTCTGTACTTCACTTGTGGGCCTGGGCGGACACCTCATAGTAAACTACCAATTAAAATGTTTTTATCCCTGGAAAAATTTATAAGGTCACCCATGATATTAATGGGAACATGTACATATTTGTTTCAATAAATATTTGGGGGACCCTTGTCGGTGCTACAGAGTTTGTGCACTGCCGCTGTGATCTTCCTGTGCAAGAAAGAGATCGAAGATCACATGGTTACTCACCGAAGTGCAATTATGATGATCCCATCAATCAATCAATCAATTCATATCTGAGGTCACCCGTGTGGTGCCGGGGCCCGCAAGGGAAGCAAAGAATAACACCACTGCGGCCTACAATGCATGTTGTAAGAGGCGACTAATGTAGGCACTAGGGATGCTACCCTAGTAAATAAAAAGCAGCGCAGAAATCGGATGTGCTGGCCTACTTATAGGCACATAACTGGCACAACGTACAATCGCTCTTAGACTCAGATCACATACAAATCACACAGAGTGGTTGACAGGTGGTCGATATGGAGCGTTTGAAGAAGAAGATATCTGAGGTAATGCTAGATCTTCAGGCTTGTCATCATTGTGAAGTCGTCTCTTTCAGGAAGTGATGCTAGTCTCCTAACTTCTGCCTCAGCTCTGCATCATCTGGACAGATGTGTCATCATCTTTGTAAGCTGGTTAGTTCTGACATATTCATTCAGGGATCTAGATTCCATTTACACATGGGCATTCATTTATATATAACAATCACACAAGCCACCAGAACAGCGCAAGACAAAAATAGAAAA
Source organism: Arion vulgaris (assembly GCA_020796225.1). Lineage (NCBI taxonomy): Eukaryota > Metazoa > Mollusca > Gastropoda > Stylommatophora > Arionidae > Arion > Arion vulgaris. Next base: position 3,041,781 of record CM036769.1, read on the forward strand.
CCACGACACTGGGCAACAACCCGGTAGCAGTGTGATGACAAAAGAAGAAGAAGAAGATTCACCCGAGTGGTTACCGGCCCAAATTTGGGGTGTAAAGAATAGAACCACTGTTACCTGTCACGCATGTCGTAAGAGGCGACTAAGGAGGTTTGGCTGAAATCGGATGCACATGTCCTAAGCATATAGAAGTTTTGGGGCCTACCAAACCAATGTGCAACGTATACACGTTCTTGGCAAGATCAAACATATCACAAAGAGTGATTAAAATTGGTCGTAAAGAACGAATGCAAAGAAGAAGGAGGAGAAGAAGATTCATTTATATATAAAGTCATGAGTCTGCAGAGGGTGAACTGTTACGGAAAAGGATAATTTTTATGTTGTACGTTTTGTCTTCCGTTACAGAAGAGTTCTTCATATATCGTAGACAGAGAAGAGAATAGCTAGTTATATCCAGAAGGAACTAAAAATAAAAATAAGTCGTTGATGCTACAAATAAGAATGAGAAAATTCAAGTATTTTGAATATATAAGAGAAAGGAAGTATTGAAGACCATTATGGAAGGAAGTATCGATGCAAAGAGGAGAAGAGGAAGACCAAGGAGAAGATGGATTCAGGATGTAACTGATGATTGTGAGCATGATGGCTGGAGAGTTGGGACATCGACCTATGAGAGAGAGAGAAATTCTGAAGGGCTGGTAGAGGGACAAAGTTCTGCTCAGAACAAGCTATCTGATGATGACATTTAATCCATGGAAAGAAAATCCAGATCTGATTTAGAGTGTAGATTATTTGCCATGAATAGAAAATACTTGGATCTGTAAGGTTAACATCACATTTCCAATTTAATTGACTGGAGTAGCAACAGTAGCATACATGACAAGAGTACACCTGGAATGAGAAAATCTATTTCTAGCTTGATTGACTGAAGTGAAAACAGTAGTACCCTACATAGTACACCTGGATAAGAAGGTCAATTTCCAGCTTGATCTGTTGTATCTGTTGAGTCTGCAGGGTCTGGTATGTAGGCAAAATATAATGGCCTGGTCTGTTCTGCTGAGGTCTTTGAGAAAGTCTTTTCCATAATCATGTCCGGTGTTTGTATTCCAGTCGACTACAGATTTTATGTTTATGAGGGTTTTGACCTCTTGAGAAGACAGCGGTTGGTAGATTTGTTTTTGACACTGCCTTCCTTAGCCAAGACATCGGCACTCTCATTGCCCGCAATGCCACAGTGAGATGGAATCACCAGCAGGCGAATTTCTGCCTTTCTTGACAGCTGAGCAAGTTCTCTTTCTAGGTTCTGTACTGTGCAGGTAGCAGATTTAGCCTCTAGGGCTTGTATAGCAGACAGTAAGTCTGTAAGAAATACCATCTTGCTTGTATGTTCTTGCAGCTTATTCATGTGCTGTTCTGCCATCAGGAAGGTTGAGAATTCTGCTATGTAGTTGGAAAGTGTAATTAGATGCTGTGTTCTCAAAAGTCATGGTTTAATTGTGTTTTTCCCCCAGATATGATTATGAGAATATCTCGTCTGAAGCGGGTGACAAAATTATGGCAGTTTTGAATGATCTGATTAAGGATCCTAAAACCAAAGGCATGACCTTTTCTTCAGCGGGTCAGACGTATGAGATTTCTCATGCGGATAATTTTGAACACACCGATCCCATAGATGGCACCATCAGTAAAAATCAGGTAAGAGATTCATCTTGTGTGGCTTAATAAACTCATAGAATAGATGCAATTTTTCTATTTTTGTTTCTGTATTGTTGCTTGCTGTACATTGAGAGAGCTGCTGGCATGATTCAACTCTGATGACCTCTCCGTAACCAATCAGATCTAATACCATGCTACAGTATAATTTCAAATGATCTACTTTAAAGTGGGGGTTTTTCTGTTTGTAAAATCTTACAGTTACCCATCTGTAAAAAAAAAAGGTGGAGGCTGGTTTGGTGTGCAGGAAATGGGCTGATTCACTACAAGCGTCAACAATTTGCAGAATTATACTTATCTTTGTTTCGGGGCACATGGATGTCATTGGCAATGAGAGAGCAAACAGGCTGGCTCTGCCACCATATCAGGGAGCCAGCCAAGTGATAGAGCTGACATTTTGAACGCTCTCATAGAGTGTTGCAGCAAAGAAGATTTTCATTTAAACCAATCCACGTCAACTACTAGATTGCAAGAGTTGGGATTGAAGATTGAAGTGGTCAGAAAAGAACAGCACAACAGGTACATGAGTAGGCTCATCAATCAAAATCGAACTGGTACTGTCAGAGGCTGGGCGCTGTTGGAGCTATTAGGAAGAAGATCAGAGCACCTATGGACATGTTCGGAGTGTAATGAAGATATTCCAAACTGAAACAAACATTTGTGTCTTTTTAGGTAATATGCATACACTTTAGTTAAAATGTAAATGTGCCTGTCCTACATGCTATAGGGGCCTAACTGAGGGCCCAACATACTCATGTTCTAGGAGCAGCCCACCAAATATGCAAAGAAATTGATTAATCAACATCGATCTGACGTGTTGGGCCGCCGGACGCTGCTGATTTCCTGAGGCAGAGATTGAAGCACCTATGGACGTGTCCGGAGTGCTTTGATGATAGTCCTCATTTAACTGATCCGGGCACTGTAAGAATTGAGGGGATCGAGAGAGAGAGAGAGAGAGATATAACTGTTAACCACACAAAGAGTCGTTCTTCTTCGAACTCTCCATATCGACCACTTGTTAACCACTCTATGATTTGTATGTATCTGAGCCTAAGAGCGATTGTACATTGTACCAGTTGTGCGCCTACAAGTAGGCCAGCATATCTGATTACTGCAATGCTTTTTATTTACTAGGGTAGCTTCCCTACATCAGTCATCTCTTAAGACATGCCTTGTAGGTTGCAGTGGTACTATTCTTTGGTTCCCTTGCGGGCCCTAGCACAACATGGGCGACAAAGAGTGGTTAACTTGGTTGATAAGAACAAACACAAAGAATAAGAATAACTTCTAGCATTTCATTCACTGCATTTTAAGGCCTTTGAACTGAAAAATTGTTTCTCTTGCAGGGAATTCGTTTATTGTTTACTGATGGCTCAAGAATCATCTACCGTTTGAGCGGTACAGGCAGCAGCGGCGCAACAGTTCGTGTTTACGTGGAGAAGTTCTGGAAGACTAACAAACCCCAGATATATGATCAAGAAACTCAAGTAAGATTTGCTTCATCATCTAACATTTTGTTGTTTGTTGTTTGTTGTTAGACATATGATTTCACTTTGTGAGCTCTCCAGAGTAAACTTTTATCCCTGAGATGATGTGTATAAAGCAACATTGCAAGCCCTCCAAACTTTCATCCCTGAGATGATGTGTATAAAGCAACATTGCAAGCCCTCCAGAGTAAACTTCCATCCTTGAGATGATGTGTGAAAAGCGACTTTGCGCAAGGATGCATATTCTTTTGAAAAGAAACTTAGGGATGAGCTGAAAGACAAGAGAAACAAGCTCAAACAAAGAAGTTGTCACAGTAAAACACTTGCTAATTGATCGCCTGTAAAGATGAAAAAGGCAATATGTGTTTTATATATTCTAAAATCCCCTTACGAGCCCCGGCAACACACTGGCTGGGTGATTTGGTCAACTTCATGCTATCCACCTGTACTTCCCAACTTCATGCTATCCACCTGTACTTCCCAGGTTTTACAAGTACCCAATTGAGGCTGGCCGAGCTGAGATCCACTATGATCAGAAAAAATTGTCAGTTCAGCTTTTTAATTTGATCCTGTGACATCTCATTAAATTCCTCAGGCTCTCGTCCCACCTGTTCTACACTGCCCTAAAAAGCGGTACTGCAGGCATTAACAATAGTTTTTTTTAATTGCACAAAGCACAAACTTCCAGTGACAGACAACTCATGTATGAAGCAAGTACAATGACCATTACATTATCGTAACTCTCAAATTATCATCTTAATTTTCGTCCCTGGGCATGCATGAGTCAGGGGTAATGAACGAGCTGATAGATTGGTTGGCATGGTTACGATATCAGAGGGAGCTGCAACAGACCGAAATGGCATTCTTAACACATTGATATAATCTTTCTGACCGGAGGAGTTTCAGGGTTGTAAATCCCAGTCGCTGATCATATTGAAACGGGTGTTGATATTGGTACAGCTCGAAAAGAACGACATACCAAATATGCAAAAAGATTGATTAATCAACATCGAACTGGCGTGTTGGGCCGCTTGACGCTGCTGGATTTGTTCAGGCAGAGATCGGAGCACCTATTTATGGACATGTCCAGAGTGCTATGATGATAGTCCTCAAATAACCGATAACTAATAACTCTCAAATTAACATCTAGCATAAAGTTTTTATTTAATAAAAAAAATTTTTGTCTACTTCCAGGAAATACTGAATCCACTGATAACGATTGCATTGCAGACATCTCAACTAGTAGAACTAACCGGCCGTAAGGAGCCAACAGTGATTACATAATGTCATAATTTGCATATTCAACACTCCTGTCCTAGCAATGAATTCAGCGCCGCCAGTATTTCCTGATATGTTTAGCTCTGCAGAGTGTGTTATTATCTAAAACATATATAGTCAATTACTGTTTGAATTCGTGATTATATTCGTCATAATATGAAATAGAATATTCTGTCATAATGATCTCCCCTTTATATATATATACCAGTGTATATTTGTTATGCATTTATGTCCCTTTATTTTAATATTTACTATGAGTCAGAATAGTTTTTGCTATGGGCATTTACATGCTTTTTGGGTTGCATACCTTCTTAGATAGAAACCAGTGGTTCTATTATATGCTCTCTTAAAATTATGCCAAAGATTCACATGTTTGATCAAGGCTGTTGGGATTTCAAATATTTTTAAGGTAACTTATGCAACTTTTAAACTAGCTTTTTAGAAAACCATTTACAACAGACTGCATCTCTACAGCTCATGTGTATCTTGCTTCTGGTTTTGGTGTCACCATGGTGTCATGTACCAAATTATGAGAGCCATCTCAGGCCAAATTATAGGGTCATCATTTGTCAAGTTATAGAGAGCTGTAATTGGTCAAATTATAGAGAACCCTCATTGGTCAAATTATAGAGAACCCTCATTGGTCAAATTATAGAGAGCCGTAATTGGTCAAATTATAGAGAGCCATAATTGGTCAAATTATAGAGAACCCTCATTGGTCAAATTATAGAGAACCCTCATTGGTCAAATTATAGAGAGCCATAATTGGTCAAATTATAGAGAACCCTCATTGGTCAAATTATAGAGAGCCATAATGTACTAACTTATAGAGAGCCATCATGAGCCAAATTACAGATGGCTATCCTTGGTCAAATTATAGTTATAGAGAGAAATCATTTGTCAAATTATATAGAGCCATCATGAGCCAAATTATAGAGTTACATTTGTCACATGTCATATTTTATCCAAATATTCAGATTTAGAAAATATAATTTCTGTACTGACTCGAAATATGAGAGCTCAATAAATGTAAATGATTTTTATTGTTGTCTTAATCTCTATGCTCCATGGAGGGGGGGATCAATATTATGTTGGTCTCGCCCGTGTGTTGCCAGGGCTTGCAAGGGAAGCTACCTAGTAAATAAAAGGTCGCAGAAATCGTAGTGCTGGCCTACTTGTAGGTGCATAACTGGCACAATGTACAATCGCTCTTAGGCTCAAATCACATGCGGATCACACTGAGTGACTAATAAGTGGTCGATATGAAGCATTTGAAGAAGAAGACAGAGTGGAAAATTACTATGGAGACCAACACCAAGATTTCCGTGTACAGAGCCAGTGTGTTGAGCACTGTGCTATATGCTAGCGCATCGTTGTCCCTGTACACATCAAAGGAGGATACAATGAATGTGTTTGACATATGTTTGCATACACAGGATACTACATCTGTGTTGGTATGATAGGACCACAAACAGGGAACTGTGGGATAGAGCGAGACAATGACAAATGGAACAAGAAATAAAGGGCAGAAGGTGGCCATGCACACACTGATGAGACCCTCTGACAGCATCATGAGACATGCCCCGATGGAACCACCAGGGTAATCGAGGTAAGGGAAGACACAGAAGCACCTGGAGGCGGAATGCAAGAAAATGGGGAGAGATCTGGAAAAGAAGAGTTGCCTGAGACATATAACCAGTATCTCCTGGACTGATAGAGTAGCAACCAATGATGTGTTGAAACATGCATGGATACCTAGCACGGTCACTCCTATCCGATAACGAAGCTTAAGATGTCTGGGTCACTTTTATCGGCTGAAGGAGGATTAGGTCTCCAAGAATTCCCAGCTCGATCACTACTATTAGATTACGAAGCTTAAGATGTCTGGGTCACTTTTCTCGGTTGCAGGAGGATTAGGTCTCCAAGGATTCCTAGCTCGGTCACTACTATTAGATTACGAAACTTAAGGGGGGATTCGGTAATGTGGGGATCATGAAGCTATTTTCGTTGTTTTCACATTAATGTAAAATTTGTATAACCATTTTGAAAGATTATGACTTAGAATAGTAGAAAAAATTAGTAAAAATAAATGTCAAAGCGTTGCCATGGAAACAATACAAACTAGCCTCCAAAAACAAAATTTCAAATCCCTAGGGCTCTGAATCTAATGAATGTAAACGAATTCTGTTTTCTCTCTAAGGTGCACAATTGTAATATCTAAAATATTACTCATGATTTTTAGGATATATTAAATATTTAATAGTAATAATTAAATAGTGTTTACCCAAAAATTCATTAAAAATGTAATATTTAATATATCCTAAAAATCAAGTGTAATTTTTTAGATATTACAATTGCTCACCTTAGAGTGAAAACAGAATTCATTATATTCATTACTTTCAGAGCCGTAGGGATTTGAAATTTTGTGTTTGGCTGCCATTTTTTATTGTTTCCATGGCAACGAGTTGACATATTTTTTTACTTATTTTTTCTACTTTTTAAATCATAATATCTCAAAATTGTAATACAAATTCTACATTAATATGAAAGCGACGAAAACGACATATGGGGGTGGAAGGGATAAGCATAAAGACAAAGTTTAAAGGTTTTGTATTCCTCACCACCCTGTAATATGCCGGTGAAACATGGACAGTATATAGCAGACACATGTAAGATTGATTGATAGAACCATCATCATTGCACTTTGGTGAGTAACCATGCATACTCACACAGAAAGATCTCAGCTGCAGTGCACGCACTCTTTAGCATCGGCGAGTCCCGATGTAATTTGGAAGATGGTGAAGATATATTTGTAGGAATTTTATTTAAAAAATCTTTTATAGTGAATTTTTCCCAGGCAGCGGCTTTCCAACCTGCTCTTTTCAATTTTGAACTACCAAGGGTTCGTTTACGTGCTCAAATTGAACACAGGACCACGTTTTATCGCCCGTCTCCGATAGGACTAGGAACTCAATCTCACCTACACTGAGATCAGGGATCTTTGGAAAAATATCCTTACATAAAGACTTATCGATAGAAGAAAACTATCGGAGCGAACCTGGTATGTTTGGCACAAGAGACTAGCTAGCACCTAACCTGTACGCCACAGAGACACTACTTCCACACAAGTTCTCTCCTCAGAGTTCGCTACTCAGAGTTCTTTCCTCAGAGTTTGCTCCTCAGAGTTCTTTCCTCAGAGTCCTTTCCTCAGAGTTCTTTCCTCAGAGTTCTTTCCTTAGAGTTCTTTCCTCAGAGTTCTCTCCTCAGAGTTCGCAGAATGAAATGACAGGACAAATTCTCAGATATCAAAGTCCTCATAAGCAGTGACTGATTGGATCTAAAAATGTTGGTTGCCAGGAGACAAAAAAATAGAGGGAAGGGCACTAATAACTCTAAAACTATAATTTAATGGTGATACAAGCCCAAACATTAGCAAAGGTCGAAACTTTTTGGACGCAATTGTCCTAGATGGGTAGAATGACATCTACAGCATGCAAACTCTCCCTGGCTTTAATGAAATTAAGGCATATTTAACAGCCAAAAATTGATCGTTTGAGATACCTCTGAAGTTGGAGAAAGCATGCCTCTATGGCAGGGGACACTGATAAAAAGAAAAGCATGCCTTCACGCAAAAATCATAAGCGCCATACCAGGAATTTATGCTTGAATTTATAGCAGGCGAACACATGACGAAGAAGATGGTGGAGTGAACGCAAATCCTATGCATGCCCGTGCAGGTGACAGCTCAGTACGCTCTCTGGCGAGAATCAAACAACGGTCACAAAGTGGTCAACGGGTGTCTATTCTAGAGCAATCGCGATAGTAGCTCTTTGGACTATAATCACATGCAGATTGACCGGTGTGGTCAATGAGTGATGTTTCTAGAGCAACTACGGCGCTAGAAATGAGGGAGTCCTGCAGTGGTCACCAATAGACTCTACCTGTGTAGGAGTTTCTGCAGCACTGAGCATAGCACTCCACGCCTAGGTCTTCAAGAGTCAGGTACTCTTCCCCACACAAATATAGAAATATGGGTGAAAACCCATAATTCCTGAGCGTTCGAAAACAAACAAAACAAAACAATCATTTAAGGGGACATAACAAACACCTATATTTATTTCCAGTTATTATTATTCCCACTATTTCATCGGTACTGGCCCTTGATTTCGATAAGTGGGAACATCTTTTTCAGGGGAGTGATACGAAAAATGATAATTAACTAAGTGCAAGAATTCAATTACTTAGGAAGCATATTCACGGAAGACGAGATAGAGGCTAGAGTACAAAAGCAAATGCTGTAACCTACCAGCTAGCCTCATTGTTAAGGCACCCAATAATCTCACTGACAGCAAAACAACAGATGATCAACAGCATTTCATACATACTTTGTGTTACCAGAGTCGAACATGGACAATGAGCAAAACGCAGTCGCAAAAAATAACTGCATGTGAAATGCGTTGCCTGCCAAAAGTTACCAACAACACCAGAAAAGACAAAGAGTTACCAACATCAGCATAAGAAAGGAAGGTGGCACAGAACCTTGCTTGAATTACTTGAGAAAAAAGAATGAAGTGGTTTGGCCACTTGATAAGCATGCATCCAAACTCTACAGTATACAAAGTCTTCTACAACTGAACATCAGGAAAGAAGGCGAGAGGAAGACCACAAAAACATGGTTAGATAGCATAGCAGAATCCTGCCAAAAAGCAAAAAATAAATAACAATCACCCAAGCCAGCAGAACAGCGCTAGACAAAAACAGAAAACCTCGACACTGGGTAACAACCCGTTAACGGTGTGACGACAAAAGAAGAATATACGTTAAAACTGAAAAAAATAGTTTATTTTCTTGAAATCTGTTTAATGTTCAAGTCGGCAGAGTAAAATATGGCGCCCGCTGGCTTCCCTAGAGGTTTGTACGAATCTGCAAATAATTCAGAATGATTTCAAGTGAATTATTAAACATTTATTATAATAGTAGCCATGGAGCCCCTCCCCATGAGGCCATTACCTTGTAGTGGTGGGGAGGCTTGCGTGCTCAAATGATACAGTGAGCTAGGACGGCGGGAACTTATGTTCCCGGAAGGGTTACAAGCCGGAAAGGTCACTGAAGAGGGGACAGACGAAGCATGGTCTCCTGGTCCTCCAGGTTGGGGGTTGGGCTTGGGACTAACGATCCCATCCTTTAAAAAAATTAAAGTTACGGAAACAACAACAAACATACAACCTATCTACAGGCATGAAGGGCTACCAGAGTCATTGACTCACATGACTGGAAGTGGTGAAAGCCGAAAGGAAGCTACTTTCATGAGGACGGAAGTCCTGAATGCAAAAACAAGACCAGAATTGGATGCTGGAATGTAAGAACAATGTACGAAACCGGAAAACTGTCACAAATAACAGCAGAAATGAGAAGATATAATCTACATATCCTAGGGGTTAGCGAGAGCAAACAGGAAATGGAAGAAGTACCACTGCAACAGGTGAAACAGTCCTTTTTCTGGACGAGACGATGACCTACACCATGAAGGAGTAGCAGTAATCCTAAGAAAAGGCGTGGAAAAGTGTCTGTTAGAATGGAAACCTATCAGTAGCCGCTTGATTAAGATCAGACTAAAGGGAAGCATACAAACATCACAATCCTACAATGCTATGCGCCAACTAATGATAGCGAAGATACAAAGAAAGACTCTTACTACGAAAACCTACAAGCAGAATTAGACAAGTCACCATCCCATGATGTTATCATTGTTATGGGAGATCTAAATGCGAAGGTCGGACAAGACAACACGCATAGTTATAGAACTATGGGAAAATATGGATGTGGTATGATGAACGAAAATGGGGAACGTTTAGTAAACTTCTGCAGCATGAACAATCTCGTTATAGGAGGAACCTATTTCAACATTTAGATATCCACAAATTAACATGGTATTCCCCTAATGGCAGAGATAAAAACCAAATAGACCATATAATGATCAATGGACCCTGGAGACGCTCGCTGCTAGATGTTGTAGTCAAGAGAGGTGCAGATGTTGGTAGCGACCACCACCTAGTCACAGCTTATGTCAAACTTAAACTAAGAAAAACAGGACAACAGAAAAACTTCCAAAAGAGGTTCGATGTGGATAGACTAAAAGACACGGAAGTAAGGGATAAGTTTATAATGCAGATAAAGAACAGATTCCAAGCCCTAGAAAGTAATGAAACTACGGATGAAACTGACAACATAGATAGAACATGGGACAACATAGCATCTATATATAGCCAGAGCAGTGAAACATGTCTAGGGTACCGCACAAAGAAAAGAAAAGAATGGATAACACCAACAACATGGAAAATAATAGACAGCCGAAGAATATTAAAAAGAAATTGTTAGAAGCAAAGTCCGAAAGACTGAAAGCAAGATACCAAGAACAGTACAAAAGCGCAAGTAAAGAAATCAAACGGGCTGTGAGAGCTGACAAAGAATGTATGTTGAAGACCTGGCAGTGCAGGCAGAAGAAGCAGCAAAAAAGTGTGATCAGGTAACAGTGTACAAAATTACAAAGCTAATAAGCGGGAAACATTACAGGAGATCAAATACTCTCATAAAGGATAAGAATGGAATACTATTGACAACGGAAAAGGAACAAAAATACGATGGACAGAGCATTTTAAAGAATTGCTAAATAGACCATCGCCAACGGTAGTAGCAGACATACCAGAGCCAACAGAGGAATTAGAAATTGACATTGAAACACCCAGCCGGGATGAGATCATTACATCAATTAGATCTCTTAAGAATAACAAGGCACCAGGAATGATAACTTAAACGCAGAACTATTCAAAATAGACCCAGAACTTGCAGCTAATATATTGCAACCCTTGTTTACTACTATATGGAATACCCAAATAATACCTGATGCATGGAACAGAGGAGTCATCATCAAGATCCCCAAGAAGGGCTCCCTTGCCGATTGTAATAATTGGCGTGGAATAACACTGCTTTCTGTCCCAAGTAAAATCTTAAGCAAAATCATCGTACAACGTATTACTGATGCTGTGGATAAGAAACTGAGAAAGGAACAAGCAGGATTTCGCAGAGGACGGAGCTGTATAGGCCAAATATTTGCTCTTAGAAATATCATAGAGCAATGCACAGAATGCCAAAGCAAACTCTATATCAACTTTGTAGATTTGAAAAAGCTTTTGATAGCATACACCACGAAAGTCTATGGCGTATCTTAAGATGGTATGGAATCCCACTGTGTTTTATAAATATTATAAAAGCTGCTACAGCAAGTTTGCATGCAGTGTTGAAACTTCAGAACTAAAGTTTGAAGTAAAAACAGGCGTGCGACAAGGATGTGTTATGTCAGCCCTATTATTCAACACTGTCATAGATTGGGTGATGCGTAAAACAACGGAAGATAAGGCAAGAGGTATTAGATGGACGCTCACATCACTCTGGAATACCTAGATTTTGCAGATGACATCGCACTCCTATCTCATACACATAGAGATATCCAGGAAAAGACCTGCCGCCTTAACCAATATAGTGAGATGGTTGGGCTGAAAATAAATCAGAAGAAAACTGAAGTAATGACTCTGAACATAGCAACCCCAGCACCAGTCAAACTAGAAGGTAAAACCCTCCGAGATACAACCGCTTTCACATACCTTGGAAGTGTTATTAGCAATGAAGGAGGCGCTGGATCTGACATTAAAAACAGACTGAGTAAGGCACGAAGTGCATTCATGACCCTTCAGACCGCCTGGAAATCTGCCCAATACAGCATCAGAACCAAGACTAGTATCTATAACAGCTGTGTGCTGTCAACATTGCTGTACGGATCGGAATGCTGGAGAATGACAGAACAGGATATGTCAAGACTCTCCGCCTTTCATACAACTTGTCTGCGAAAAATCTTACGCGTGTACTGGCCGACTACTATCTCGAATCAAGAATTGCTTGCACGATGCCAACAAGAGAATATGGGCACTATCATCCGAAGACGACGCTGGAGATGGATTGGACATGTGATGCGCATGGAGACTGGCTCCGACACGAAAACTGCACTGAGATGGACTCCAGAGGGTAGGCGAAAGCGTGGAAGACCAAAGACGACCTGGAGGAGAACGATAGAGCAAGAGCTGAAGGAAATGAATCATAGCTGGAACACAATACAGAGGAAGGCCATGAACAGGGAAGAATGGTGTACGTTTGTTGCTGCCTAAACGCCAAGGTCGTAACAGGCTAAAGAGAGAGAGAGAGAGCCATGGAGCCATGAAGAATTCACTATGCGTGATTCACTACCATTGATTTGGCTGAAATCGGATACATGTGTCCTAAACGTATTGAAATCTATACGTTTAGGGGCCTACAAACCAATGTGCAACGTATACACGTTCTTGGCAAAGATCAAACATATCACAAGAGTGATTAAAATTGGTCATAAAGAACGAACGCAAAGAAGAAAGACTACCAATGAGATTGCGAACAAAGTACTCCAGTGTAGCGAAACCTGGACAATGAACAAGCAAGGAATACGATCATCGGAAGCCACAGAGATTCGTTTTACAGAAGAATATTGAAAATGTCATGGATAGCGAAGAAAACAATTGGTGAGGTTTTAAATCTGGCCTGCACGCAAAGAAACCTTATCAAAGAATAAGAATCAGACAATCAAGGTTCTTCGGGCATATAATGCGAAGAGAAGGTTTAGAACATTTGGTGACAACAGATAACATTCAGGGAAGGAGAGATCGTGGAAGACAGAGGGAGAAGATGTTGGATGGCTTGACATCATGGTTCGACAAAAGATTGACGTCAGAACTGATTACATGCACCAAACAGAGATAGTTATGGAGAGACATTATCACCTACACCGGAAGGTATGGAACTTGATTGATTGAATGGAACCATAATACGCAATAAATCCTTGTCAGTGGCGTTGAGGAAACGAATAATACAATGCTATATAATGCCAATACTTGTATATGGCAGTGAGTCATCAACTATGAACAGACAGATGGTAAAAACATTAGAAGCTACAGAAATGTGATTTCTCAGAAGTATGCTGAAAGTCACATGGACACTTAGAAAGACCAATGAAGAGATTTTTTTTCTCGATCCAGAAGCACTTGAGCTGAAAGTTCTTCGGTTCGGTGCCATGGACATCGTAACTCTTCGGCTCGGTGCCATGGACATCGTAACTCTTCGGCTCGGTGCCATGGACATCGTAACTTTTCGGCTTGGTGCCATGGACATCGTAACCCTTCGGTTTGGTGCCACGAACATCGTAAATCTTGGAAATCTGTCGCTTTTCTGCCAGTCCGCGGAATTGAACCCGCACTCACAGAGGACTTGTCACCCGTAGTCAAACGCGCTACGAACACGCTGGGCAGGCGGGCAATGAAGAGATCTTATCGGAGACAGATTCATATCGAAATAAAATCAAGGTTTTTTGGATAACTAGAAGGGACAGTTTAGAACATTTGGTTACATCAGGTAAAATACAGGGGGAGAGAGATAGAGACAATGGGACAACATTTCGAAGCGTCTTGAAATCTTGGATCGGCAACGGTTCGGTAACGGAGTTGATGGATTGTACCAGAGACAAACCGACATGATCGACTACGCCAACCGACACGGCACTTGATTGATTAAATGAAACCGCTTTTCATACAGCGAGGTATATTGGGGAATACGGTGTTTAACCCTTCACACCCCGACGACTTTACTTCCCAGTACTTTTTCTTGTACCCAATTGAGGCTGGGGGAATCAAATTTGAGAGCCGTTATGGTCGGGACAATATTCCACGCCCACTAGGAAATTGGGCCGGTACCACTCGCATGACAAGCGAGTTCACTAACAACCAAGTTACGTCGGCTCTCATAATAGTAATACAACATGAATTTTAGTTGCATAGAATAATACAACATGAATTTTAGTTGCATAGAATAATACAACATGAATTTTAGTTGCATAGAATAATAATATTGCAACTGCTATCCACCCGTGTGGGACTGGGACCCGCAATGGATGCGAAGAATAGTACCACTGCCACCTACAAGGTTGTAAGAGGTCTCTCCAAACGCATTATCTAACCAATAACTACTTACACAGTGTCAACAAGAGAATATGAGCACCATCTTCTGAAAGAGATACTGGAATCGGACATGTGATGCGCATGGAGACTAACTCTGTCACGAAAACTGCACTGAGACGGGCACCAGAGGGTAAACGAAAATGTGGAAGACCCAAGACAACCTGCAGGAGAACAGTAGAACAAGAACTGAAAGAAATGAATCACAGCTGGAATACAATACAGAGGGAGACCAAGAATAGAGAAGAATTGTGTGCATTTGTTGCTGCCTAAACGCCAGGGGCGCCACAGGCTAGAAAAAGCGAAAGAATCGTCAAAACATATAGATACTTGTACAGTATTTACTCTACCCTGGCATCAAACATATCGATATCGGTATAGTATATACTCTACCATATCATAACAAACATATTGATACTTTTTTAATACTTGATCTTCCTTGTCATCAAACATATCGATACCTGTACTGTACTTGCACTTTCTTGTCATCAAACATATCGATACCTGTACTGTACTTGATCTTCCTTGTCATCAAACATATCGATACCTGTACTGTACTTGATCTTCCTTGTCATCAAACATATCGATACCTGTACTGTACTTGATCTTCCTTGTCATCAAACATCGATACCTGTACTGTACTTGCTCTTCCTTGTCATCAAACATATCGATACATGTACTGTACTTGATCTTCCTTGTCATCAAACATATCGATACCTGTACTGTATTTGATCTTCCTTGTCATCAAACATATCGATACCTGATACTTGTACTTGATCTTCCTTGTCATCAAACATATCGATACCTGATACTTGTACTGTACTTGCTCTTCTTTATCAACAGACATATCGATACCTGATACCTGTACTGTACTTGCTCTTCTTTATCAACAAACATATCGATACCTGATACTTGTACTGTACTTGCTCTTCTTTATCATCAAACATATCGATACCAGTACTGTACTTGATCTTCTTTATCATCAAACATATCGATACCAGTGATACCTGTACTGTACTTGCTCTTCTTTATCATCAAACATATCGATACCAGTGATACCTGTACTGTACTTGCTCTTCTTTATCATCAAACATATCGATACCTGTACTGTACTTGCTCTTCTTTATCATCAAACATATCGATACCTGTACTGTACTTGCTCTTCTTTATCATCAAACGTATCGATACTTGTAGAATGAGTACTTTTCCGAGCTAGAGAACAAAGAGTTCGTAACAATTCAAGCCGGTTTTAACATTTCATATAAGCCTCACCACACACGCTCGCACGTGAGTATATTCATCTACTCATTTTCTTCTCTCGTTCTCTCTCTCTTTCTCTCTCTTTCTCTCTCTCTGTCTCTCTCTCTCTTTCTCTGTCTCTCTCTCTCTCGTTCTATCTCTTTCTCTCTCATTTTCTCTCTGTAGTAGCTAGCCAGTCCCCCTCCCCAGGTGGCAGGTGGCAGCTGAGGAACCAGACAGTTAGCTTTAGTGTGTAGCTTGTATATATTTATATATTTTATTTAGCAGACTTAGTGTTTGCACTCTCTAAGCAGAATGGCAACACTAAAACGAGACATTGACGTAGGAAACTAATAGACGTAGTTGTGTAGTGACGGGTAGAAACGGTAGTAAGCACGAGGAGACAACAATAAATATTCAACACAGACAGACGTGTTTTATGTCCGAAGAAGTACTCATGAATGTCATCAAGAAATAAATACATATAAAGTCTGCAAGACTGTGTTTGTCGATTAAATTGTCCAGTATACCACCAACAATCTCTACTACCATCATCACCACCAACAATAGAGACTTCTTCTTCTTCTTTGCGTTCGTTCTTTACGACCAATTTCAATCACTCTTTGTGATATGTTTGATCTTTGCCAAGAACGTGTATACGTTGCACATTGGTTTGGTAGGCCCTAAACGCATAGACTTCTACACGTTTAGGACACATGCATCCAATTTCAGCCAAACCTCCTTAGTGGCCTCTTACGACATGCGTGGGCAGGTAACAGTGGTTCTATTCTTTACACTCCAAATTTGGGCCCGGTAACCACTCGGGCGAACAATAGAGACAAACTATAACATCTTGATTACTAGAAACTATTACATC
The DNA here is from genome assembly GCA_020796225.1 of Arion vulgaris. Lineage (NCBI taxonomy): Eukaryota > Metazoa > Mollusca > Gastropoda > Stylommatophora > Arionidae > Arion > Arion vulgaris. The sequence goes on from CM036769.1 coordinate 3,058,463, forward strand.
TCTCTCTCTCTTTCTCTCTCTCTTTCTCTCTCTCTCTTTCTCTCTCTCTCTTTCTCTCTCTCTCTTCTCTCTCTCTTTCTCTCTCTCTCTCTCTCTCTCTCTTCTCTCTCTCTCTTCTCTCTCTTCTCTCTCTCTCTCTCTCTCTCTCTTCTCTCTCTCTTCTCTCTCGTTCTATCTCTTTCTATTTCTCTATCTTTCTCTCTCGTTCTCTCTCATTCTCTCTCTCACACACACACTAAGTATGTCGTTTATATAAAGTATTATTTGTATTGATTTGTTATTAGCTTAACCTACTTTTCTCCTCATTTGTTTTTTTAACATTTTGATCTGACATCTCACTTTTCCCATGTTTGGTCACGCTATAGTCATTATTTTTTTTTTTTTTTTTATTTGTTCGTTCTTTCTATTAATTTGTTTCAGATGTTCTCTAGTTTATTCTTAATATCAATTAGCGCTACGCCCCTGTGTTGCTGAGGTCCGTACTGGGAGCAAAGTGCAGTAACGCTACGCCCCTGTGTTGCTGAGGTCCGTACTGGGAGCAAAGTGCAGTAACGCTACGCCCCTGTGTTGCTGGGGTCCGCACTGGGAGCAAAGTGCAGTAACGCTGCGCCCCTGTGTTGCTGGGGTCCGCACTGGGAGCAAAGTGCAGTAACGCTGCGACCCTGTGTTGCTGAGGTCTGCACTGGGAGCAAAGTGCAGTAACGCTGCGACCCTGTGTTGCTGAGGTCTGCACTGGGAGCAAAGTGCAGTAACGCTACGCCCCTGTGTTGCTGGGGTCCGCACTGGGAGCAAAGTGCAGTAACGCTGCGACCTACAAGGCATGTTCTTAAAAGACGACTGATGTAGGGGATCTAGAGAAGCTACCATAGTAAATAAAAAGCGTCGCAGAACTCGGATGTGCTGACTTACTTGTAGGTGCATAATTTGCACAACGTACAATCGATCTTAGGCTCGGATCGCATACAGATCACAAAGAGTCGTTTAAAAAGTGGTCGATATGGATCGTTCGAAGAAGAAGCAGTAGGTCTTCTCAGACATTACAGGACACCTGCCGAGACTATTGCACAAAATACGAACTCCGTAGCTCCAGGAGCAATCCCAGACATCTCCGAGAGATATGTACTTGGGATCCGAAAGGCGCAGTTTGGATTCTCTCACGATCACCGCTCAGACCGATGTACCAGATCTCCCATAAATTCTATTCATGTGGAAATCTGATTCATGCAGCCTTAGCATTGGTGTTTTTACATCACATCTTCAGCACCATTTGGAGCTCTGGTGCTTATCCTTCGACGATGTGCCCGGTTTCAGCCAGTGTTTAGTTTGGATTCGAACCGACGATCTTCTTAACACAAGGTTTGACGGACTTGGTATAAACGGTTTGTCAACTTCGTTGCTGAGACTTTCAATTGATATTCAGAACCTCTACTGGAGCTATGGCAAAAAGTTACATCTTTGATCATCTATTGACACATTATCAAAAACTGACTAATCACCTCCGAGTTCACTGGCGTTGAAGTTACGTGCTCGACTCTGAGTTCACTGGCGTTGAAGTTAGGTGCTCGACTCTGAGTTCACTGGCGTTGAAGTTACGTGCTCGACTCTGAGTTCACTGGCGTTGAAGTTAGGTGCTCGACTCTGAGTTCACTGGCGTTGAAGTTAGGTGCTCGACTCTGAGTTCACTGGCGTTGAAGTTAGGTGCTCGACTCTGAGTTCACTGGCGTTGAAGTTACGTGCTCGACTCTCCTGCCAATGGTACTTGGTTCGCTCCTTCGTGAAGCGATCTGGTTATTTTTCCAGATTCCTGATCTCAGTGTAGGTGAGATCGAGTTCCTAGTCCTGTCGGAGACGGACGATATAAGGTAAATCACGTGTTTAATTTGAGCAAGTAAAAGAACCCTTGGCAGTTCAAAATCGAGAAGAACAGGCTGGAGAGCCGCTGCCCTGGCAAAAATCATTAGAAAGATTAACAATAAAATTCCCACAAAATATTTTCAAAATTACATCGGTGACCCTCGCCGGTGATACGGATTTCGTGCACTAATGCTGAGATCTTTCTGCGTTAAGAAAGAGATTGGGGCACAAATCGTTACACACCGAAGTGCAGTGATGATGGTCTTGTCAATCTATCAATCAATCAATCAATCAACAATAATATTGGTGATAATATTAATAATAACTGACGTTTTTCTATTCTTGGCTTTCTTTTCCACAGTCAATTAATGCGCTAAATACAATGAACAAGCAATCAATAAGAACACTGGAAGCCACAGAGATGTGGTTTTACAGAAGAATATTGAAAATTCCATGGACAGCGAAGAAAACAAATGAGGTTTTTAATCTGATCTGCCCACAAAGAAACCTTATCAAAAGAATAAGAATCAGACAATCAAGGTTATTCGGGCATATAATGTGAAGAGAAGGTTTAGAACATTTGGTGACTACAGATAACATTCAGGGAAGGAGAGATCGTGGAAGACAGAGGGAGAAGATGTTGGATGGCCTGACATCATGGTTCGACAAAAGATCGACGTCATAACTGATTACATGCACCAAGCAGAGAGAGTTGTGGAGAGACATGATCGCATACGCCGGCAGATATGGCACTTGATTGATATATGCGCTAGCTTGTTTTGTCTTTCCTATTTACTCTCTCTCTCTCTCTCTTTTAAAACAAATAGTCCGCCCCTGCGGGCATTGTTAAATCTGGTAAGTCTATGTAGATGACAATACCCAAGGACATGCAAAACATGTCAGATGTTGCCCAGATTATGCAGACTTTTTTTTAAAAAGTGAACCAAAAAATGTATTTGTTGTCGAATGAAAAAAACAACAACCCTGGCTAATGACGTTATATCGTAAGCCATACCTGTTGTTGCCATGGTGCTTCCGCGTACGTCAATAATGTTGAGGATTGACAGGTTTTGAAACTGAGCAGGCAGACGTGAAGTATACATTTTAATTGACAGATGAGAGAATTTAAATCAGAAATGCTCCCGCTTTGTGTATGTGGTTTGTAGATTTATAAGTACAAGTTGTTAATATTTTACTTTGAATTCTTGTTTTTTGTTTCCATCCGCTATGAATTCACACGCAGTCATGGCGCATAATATGGCACATCTGACTGACGTTTGCGTGAAGGCTTGATTTTATTATCATCAATGCATCCGACTTATTTTTACTAGAAGGCATGCTTTCCTTACCAGCAGTGTCCTTCGCCATTCAGGCGAGCCTTTTTTCGACTTCAGAGATATTTGTAATTTTGTTTTCGTCTGTTATGAATTCATGCGTAGTTAAGGCCCCTTAATGATTTTTGCTGGAATGCTAGCTTTCTTTGTCATCAATGTCCCTCGTTATTCAGGCGAACTTTAACTACTTTTGTGGTACTTGTAATTTAGATCCCCATGTCAAAGGTCAGGAAGTCTGCAGTCCAACCGCATACACTGAAGGTTTTTGACCCAGGTTAGCATCGAACCCCGGAATTATCCCAGCATGCTTCTCTAAATCGATTTTGCTATCGGCGTCCACTTGTTATTTATATTCCCAAATAAATGATTGCACATATGACTCGGTCCGGATTCGATGACGTCATAAACAATGAAGATAACCAACTCTGAAGTACTGCAACGTGCAAAACTGCCTTCCATCATGGGCATGATCAGCAGTAGACGACTAAGATGGTTGGGACATGTGAGAAGAATGGAAACTTGCCGCATACCAAAACAAATGTTGTTCTGTGAACTTTCGGAGGAAGAGGCACCAGGGCAGACCACTGTTCAGATATAAAGATGTCTGCAAGGCCTAAATGAAAAATTTTTCTATAGATCCCAGCACATGGGAGGGACTAGCTGATGACAGAGTTGTGTGGAAAGCCAAATTACGAAAGGGCGCAGAGTCTTTTGAGAAGAGACTTATATACGAGCTGAACGACAAGAGAGAAAAGCGAAACTGAGAAGTTGTCACAGTAAAACACTTGCCAATTGACCGTCTGTAAAGACGAAAAGGCCATATATATATATTGTAAGGTGATATATTATTTTCAGAGTGAGGTAATCAGGTTGGGACTATATTGTATGTTATATATATGTGTATGAATATGCTGTATGTGTTGTAGATGTAAAGGTGCTATATAAGTGAAATATATGCATATAATAAAGATTGAAATACTGAATTGGGTTTCATATATTTATATCAAAGGTTAATTACGGCGTGATTAATATTAGCGGTCAGAGTGATCGCCCACAAATGATGCCGTCGTAGACCTAGGATATCGAAACACCTGGGATGATTGCTAGCAACAATACAAGACGTAGCACGAGCCATTGTTTTGAGCCTGAAATGACCGTATTTGTGGTCGATGCGAAATATCAAGAGATAGTAGAAGAGAAGATGGTACAAAGATCACGATTTTTGGAGGCTACATTTGTTTTTGAACTCAACTACCTGTAGTCAACGCAGGTAGATTTATGACGGTGATTAAGGACGGTCTAGTAGAAGTTGGAGATACGGGAACAAGATACCTGTATAAATTTGTGTCCGTGTGGGGCGTGGAAGGAGGAAAGAGCAGCTCAGGTATTTTACAAATTGTTAAAAGTTGTAATAAAATTGGAAAGGAAGAGCGGGGTAGTGTTTATTTTATAGTAGATTGTTGGTAGAAATTGGAAAGTTATTTCAGATATTAAAATAGTTAAGAATTGTAGCCTGTTGGTTGGTAACGACAAATTGTTGAAGATCATTAATAACATTGATATTTGATGCCGACCTTGTAATTACTTTCACAGTATAACAACTTGCTTTTGATTTCAGCTTTGAACTTGACAAGATGGGGCATAGGTTAGAAAGTGTTTATTTCAGATTATTGATGTGTTTTTGTTGTCAGGGTGTGGGGCATTTTGCTATAGAATGCCCATCTAAACATAGAAGGAGAAGTCGGGGGCAGTTTAAAAATAATAGGTTGTCTGCCAGAGACAGTAGAAATGTAAGGTCAGGGAGAAGATGGTCTTTTAGAGAACAAAGAAGTTATGCTATTAACTGTTTCAAGGAAATTAGAAACCAGAAATGTCAAGACATTGAGATGAGACAAACTGAAGAACTTAAACTGCAGAATTTCAACTTACTAGAGAAACTGCAGAATTTCAATTTACTTGAGAAACTGCAGAATAGTATTGAAGATAACCAATCTATGTGTTGTGTACGATGGAAGATTTACGGAAACAGTTAGACAAAGCCGATAGACAACAGAGTGCTTTAGAAATTGAGTTAGAAATTGGTCGCAAGGAATTGGATAGAATGAAAAATGAAGGTTTACGACAAGAGATTGACAAAGGAAAATTGAAGTATAGGGATGTTGCTGTCGGGGAAGATCAGAGCGAACGAGAGGAAATATATAGCGCAGAGATGGAGAGAAGGAAAGAAACAACCGAGATGAAAAATTAGGTTAAAGAAGTTACAGATGACCGTTGACGAGCAAGATGAGGTGATAAAAGTGTTTCAGGAAGACGATAAATTCCAACTAGAAGAGATAAAGCGATTACAAGAAGAGATAAATAGGTTGACTGAAGACAAGGAAGGGCAGAGAAACATGATAGAGAGAATGAATGACGAGCTTGACGCTGTGAGTATGGCAGGAGTAGAAGAGAAACCAGGAAGAATATATGGAGTACAAATGGCGAACAAGGAAGTGCAGGGAACCAAAAGTAAGATGAGGGCATATCAGAAGGATCATTAAGTTGATAATCAGAAGCTTCCGCCTGGCCATCCCTGCCATTTATGTAAAACGGTATTTGCTACTGCAGCTTATTTATCAAACCACGTAGAGAAGCATCACAATTCGACGTCGATCAACAAAAAGAAACTAAAAGGTATATCGGCGGGTAAAGAAACAAAGAGAACAGAATGTGAGGAGAAAGAATATTGGAAGGCAATGGAGAAGTCGGTGGAGAAGCTGCAGCAAAAATATCGTCAACAGAGAATAGAAGAGGCAGGCCTTGCAGCTGGGAAAAGAGAAAGTTAGAGAAAATAGAAAAGATGAGAAAGAGAAAAACGGAATCGGTGAACTAGGAGGGGGACAACAAGATGTAGCTAAGACATGTTTTCTGACAGAGATAGGTCAGCAAGCATTAAGTGCAGTTAACAAATATTATGGAGGGAAATGGTAGACCTTAGTACTATATTTCTAGTGGAGTAGATATTTTCCATGCGTAGGAGATTCATAGCTTCAAAGAGAGAGAGAGAGAGAGTGAGAGAGAGAGATAGGTCAGCAAGCATTAAGTGCAGTTTACAAATATTATGGAGGGCTATGGTAGACCTTAGTACTATATGTCTTGTGGAGTAGATATTTTCCATGCGTAGGAGATTCATAGCTTCAAAGAGAGAGAGAGAGAGTGAGATAAGAGATAGAGAGGGATAAAGAAGTGGTCATTAACAAAACATGTTTTTTCAACTGGTATAATGATTAACCATGTGGTTAAAGGTCATAGTTTTAAAAAAAAAATGATTTTTAGTGACATTTATGTTGGTTTCATTATTTTCTATGTCCAGTTGAGACAAAGCGAAATGTGTTATTCACAATGTCATATGAGAGGTGCAAGAATATTGGTATGGATTACTTGTTGGTAATAAAGATATTCGAGACATGTGAACATCTTCCAGGTTAAATTTTCAGATTTCGACACGTATGGGAGAAAAGAATTTAGTCTCAGGTGCGAACAGACAAATGAGGGAGGGGGTCGAAGGTTCAGGAAGAATTTACCCATGTTGAGAAGAGGGGAATGAATTTTGTTGTATTTTATGTGATGTGATTTTTATTGATATTGACATGTTTTGTTGTTCTGTATGATGTGGTTGATTCAGCAAGTGTCTACACACCATATGGTGGCATATGCTGATTTTATGACAATAACTATGTCAGTCCATGGTTTGGTATTTCAGGTGATTTGAACTTTCAATGCCCTGTGTTACTGTGATTTACCTGTAAGGTGTGAATTTTTTCATAAAAGGTTGGAGGAAAACAGGGCGTGGTCAGTAGAGGGCCGAAACCACAGAGAGAGATCACACGAGGTCATGGTTGTTATGGTGTGAGAGTCCCCTATAATGTTCAACATTTCTGAATGCTGAACGGTTTCTGTTGTATTGTTGGTTGTTGATGGTACAATATTGAGATGTCTGTTTACAAAAATGTATAGTAATACATGCCTTAATGTAGAGGAGGAAATGAAATATGTGGTGAAATCAAGAGTAGATTTCATGCATTGGGAAAGGTCTTGTTATAAGTATTTAATAGACTGAGTATGGTGGTTAGAGTAATCACTAAGATGCGTGACGGTACACGTGAGAATGTAAGTCGAAAGATGGGACTTACTAGTACTGATGTTTTGAGAGGAGTGATAGGACTCCGAATCTTGGTGGGTAACATTTGGAACACATTCCAAAGTGTTATTTTGGGAAGTTAATGATGATTACAGAACATCGGGAAAGAAGGCAAGAGGAAGACCACGGAAAAGATGGTTAGATGGCGTGGCAGCATCCTGTGAAAGAGCAAAGATAACAATCACACAAGCCACCAGAACAGCGCAAGACAAAAACAGAAAACCACGACACTGGGCAACAACCCGGTAGCAGTGTGACGACAAAAGAAGAAGAAGAATGATGATTGTTCATGAGCCAAGTATGCCAGTAAAGAAAACGGTTTTCTTCGTATAACTGGATGTGGTAGGAAGATCATCGATTTAGGTGACGCCACGAGTAGAATTTTGGCAGACACAGCAAGGAATAACTGTAAAGGAAAGGAGTCACATGAGGTGTAAGTAGTAAAAAAGTAAAGGAACCCTTTCCTACCTCGTGGTATATAGTCAATACAGTGTTAGGCCTGTATTTTTCATTGACCGTCGGCACACGATGGGTGATGTGGTCAGCATCACGCCGGCCGCCTTTACTTTCCCAGAGCATGTCTGGTACCCAGTTGAGGCTGGGTCGACCTGAGAGCCGTCGCGGTCGGGAAAAATTCCACGCACATTGCGGGAGCTGAACCCAGACCACCAGCCTTGCGAAGCGAGTTCACTAACAACTACGCTACAGCGGCTCTCACATGAGGTGTAGAGACGATAAACTCTGCAAGGGGATCTTGCGTGAAACTTGACTCACTCACAACCATTATAGAAGGACGGATATGGGGACTATAATGAGTTACGAAATGATGATTCATGATGGTTATCTAATCATGCTGAATTGGTGTCATGAATCTTGATTTATGTTTACATATTAGTTCCTTTTGTCTTGATGTTGATTTTTGGATTAATGACAGATTTCATGCATTTTGATTGATATTTGAAGTTTTGTTGTAATGTATTTTGAAAATTTTCTCTTTGGTTGTAGGATTAGTGTTTTATATGAATATGTTTGTATAACTGATGTTTTCAATGATAATGAAGGATTAATAATGATTATTGATAAATTAGTGAACTGAAAACCGTAGTAATGGAACTTAGTGGTAATATTGGTAGAGAACCATGGGGAGAAAGGGGATGAAATCTTTTTTCCACAGAGGAGTAACGGTTCTACACGGAGGAGATTAAGCTCCAGTAGATCAGTTGACATGCTCATGTCATGGGGTTAGGAAAGTAAATTTAGTCTTACTAAACAGTGGTTTGGTACAAGAGTGTACAATTAAGTTGAGATGAACTATGTTGAGATTCTTTTTGGATACTTGAATAATTTAGTTTTCATGTTGTGCTTATATGGGTATTTTTATGTTGGCATTTGAGATGTATATTTTAGACTTCAAGTGGGACTCACATGTCTTGTGGGTTAGTAGGAAAATGTTCTAGGGACAGGAGATGCGCTGCATATCTTATAGAGGTTAGAAGGGTAAGTTTGATCTTAGGATCAATCTTGAAAGAATACAGGGGAAGATTATGTAATAGTGTTCGTGGGTGAGCAGGACAAAATGTATCAAATTCCAATAGGCCACAGAAAAACAAGTCAAAAGTTCAAAAGTTTAATTAAGTAGGGCAACCCTACGAAGCTGTTTAAAAATGCAACGGCTAGGTTTCCCCAAAATAAATTAGGCAGACGAAGCCATTATGGAAATACTACATGAATTTCTGAAAGATAAGTAGGATGACCTCATTTGTTAAAGACTGAGATTGGAAATTAAGCAGGGATGCCAGACAGATTTATGAACGATTTCTCAGGAAGATAGACGCCGGTAGAGTCAGTAATCATGAGTATGATAATGAAACTAAATGGAGATATTTTGGGGCAAGACAAAGGTGGGTTTTGGTCCCATATAAATAGACGGTGACGGAAATTCAGAAGAACAGAAGAGACGGGCAGAACGGAGAGAAACTTGCAGAGCTCGCAAAGGGCAGACGGAATGGCCCAGTGTGCTGCGTTGAAGAGACTGGAATTGAGTTCGAATATGTGAGTATGGCTAGACACTCCGACAGCCGATATGACACATAGAGAGAGAAACAACTTAGCAGTAGCAACTTAGCAGAAGAGACTTAGCAGAAGAGACTTAGCAGAAAGACTTTTAGAACTCGGATAGAGACTTGCCGAACATGGAGAGAGTCTTGCAAAACTCGCAAAGGGACAGACGGAATGGTCCAGTGTGCTGAGTTGAAGAGACGACCAATGCTGACTTCGGCATTGTGAGTATAACTAGACATGTGTAGTGTGGACAGCAGATTCATAAATAGATCCACACAGCAGAGTAGCCACGATCAGACCTATAGACAAATCTGATAGAGAATAGAAGTAGCATCTTATAGAGACAGACAGCACTAGAGAAAGCTTTACCTGTTGAACTGGAAATATATATCTTCTAAATCGCCATTTGTAGAAAAGTGACCAAGCTATCAGAGCCTCGTTTTACAGATATGATCTTAAAAATGTATAAAAAGCAAACTTTCATCAAGAGACCGAAAATAGACACTTTGGGAAAAAATAGATATCTTCGAAGTCACAAGTAACAGACCCATGGAACACTCTACCGAACAGCTGTTCCACAGAAAACTATTAACATTTTAAAGTAGACAGAGGCATTCTAAGGACTTCAGACTAATCTGTACAATACAATTATGTGATGAACTTGTATTATATATTCAATAGAGTGTAGGACTTGAATAGTGAAGATTTGTGCTTATATAATCAAGTGGTTATAGTTTAGCATTTTATATTGTAAGGTGATATATTATTTTCAGAGTGAGGTAATCATGTTGGGACTATATTGTATATATATATGTATGAATATGCTATATGTGTTGTAGATGTAAAGGTGCTATATAAGTGAAATATATGCATATAATAAAGATTGAAATACAGAATTGGGTTTCATATATTTATATGAAAGGTTAATTACGGCGTGATTAATATTAGCGGTCAGAGTGATCGCCCACATTACTGCAGTCTTCCTTTATATCGATAAAACATATTTACAAGATAAAACACATTTACAAGATAAAACATATTTACAAGATAAAACATATTTACAAGATAAAACACATTTACAAGATAAAACACATTTACAAGATAAAACACATTTACAAGATAAAACACATTTACAAGATAAAACACATTTACAAGATTTAAAAAACAACAACATAAAAAACATAAACAAGAAACCTGCAAATTTAATAAATAAATAAATTTATTTTTATTATTATTATTAATTTGATGATATACTTTCGTTAACAGTTCGATTGAGTAAATGTATGATAAGAAATGGTGAGCATATTTGAAAATAAAAAGCAAATTACAAATTATGTAAATTCTGAAAAGTAATGGACAATAATAAAGATGTTTTCAATGTCTGTTATTTTTACAGTAGCAATATTGCCTAATCTGTTTGTTTTTCTCCAGAATACATGCAGGATCATTGCCATATTTATTAATTCTACTTATTTCTTTATCACTAACTGAGAATCGATGTCCAATCAAGTCATGTGTGACGGTGACCTCAAAGTGACCTTCCCCTGGAATTGTGTAGAATGTCAGTTGGTATAGTACCATTTCATCTGCATTTTTAGCCGTTAAATCAACTTTATAAATTCCGCCATTTTGATCTGTACGTTTAAATTTTAAAACTTCCGATCTAGTTTCTAATTTCACTGCCATTGTAACATTGGAAATAAATAATAAAGAACAGAGGTCTCTGTAATTATTGGTATAATTGTTAATTGTGTCCAAAGCGAACTGTAGAGCTTTCTTTGTGCTTTGATCGCTAAGCGATACATTTTTCCACGCCAAACAGGCACACCAATGTGGCGCAATACCTGCATGATTGCATGACCGTTCTAATGGTATCTCTTTAAACAAACTAATCCCCCTTTCTGAAATATTTGCTTCAGCTTCTTCATCATATTCTAGAATATCACGGAATGTTTCATGTAGATCAAAAGGGGTGGTAAGACGTTTAGAATTGGTTTTAAAATTATTTATAGCCTGGGCGTATTTTTTCTGAAACCAATCAGGAAAAAGGAAACTGACGTATGGTAGTCGCTCCTCCAATTTGCCTGACCACGTAGAACGCACGTAGCTGTATCTGGCACCGTGGTCTCCCATCAGGATGAGGAGGGTGTTGTTGAGGTAATTACCTTCATAGAGAAACTTGACCAGGTTCTCTACGTCATCATCCATCTGGGAAAAAAAGAAGAGAACTCTCTGTCAATTTGCATGACATCAGAAAACAAAATGACAACATCTTTCGTAGTGATATGATGATAGCCTTCATATAACTTCTTCTTCTTCTTTGGGCACTTCATATCAAAGGGGTAGGTTTCGGTACGAGTGGATGTCGTCTATAGAAGTTTCTAACCTACAGAGGCTTACGTGGATCTAATGTTATGAGCATGCAGGTGTTTACGGTAATGAGAGAGAGGACAGGCTTGCATCAACAGCATCGATTGTTCGGGAGTTGAAGATGGATAAGGGGATGTTCTTCGGTCTCTTCGCGACTGCCTGCTGAATGAAGACACTAAAATAGATGTTGAATCGATCCAGCGATTTAAGCAGGTTGGAGTTGCAGGTTGGAGTTACCCGTTGTACAGGTAGAACTGGATGTCTAAGGGGCAGAGTAAGGAGTGTGTTTAACCAGCGAGCCACGGGAACCATCAGTGTGCATACTCTTCGATATGTGTTGGGGGAGATTGAGTACCTATGGGTCTGCCGGGAGTGCAATGACGTCAGTTTAATAACCAATAACCAATTCATATCCATCACTTGTTAACCACTCTTTGTGATGTGTATGTGATATGGGCCTAAGAGCGATTATACGTTGTGCCAGTTATGCGCCAACAAGATGCGCCAGCACATCCAATTTCGGCGACGTTTTTTATTTACGAAAATCTCTTACGATATGTCTTGAGGTCGCAGTGATACTATTCTTTGCTCATCTCCTCGTGGGCCGCGACAACACACGGGCGATGAAATAATTGATAATTGATACAATTTTATCAGCAGCGTCGTCATCTTCCCACATTCTAGACCATAGATTCCCACATTTTTTCGACCCACCGCCCCCTTTGCACGACATAAACTTTGTAATGTCCATCTCTCCATTATAACAGTTTGCCAACCCCCCTCCTCTCCCATCCCCCATATATATAAAACATGCGGGGACTGCCTAGAGTAGTTGATAGTAGCTCGGCCTGCTAGCTGTGAGACGCCTCATAGCTCGGGTTCGAACCTACTGTCCGGCATTTGTTCGAGTCCCCTGGTCTTACTCAGGACGATAACGTGAGTACCTCTGAAGTCGGAGAAAATCTGCCTGTATGGCGAGGGAATACTAATTACGAGTACATTGAGCACACGGCTGCCATTGTAAAGTAATTTACAATGTGCATGCTGCTGCCATTGTAAGAAATTGGAAAACGGATTTTCACGCAAAAATCAGTTTCAGAGATGAAACTTCGTCTGAGTTGAAAGCGGACGAAAAAAAAAAAAATATATACATGCTCTATTTTCACTTTGACATAGAAAATTGATATATATTTCTGTCATACGTGGTCAATTTTCAAATGATTATATACATTAAATAGAAAATTGATTAAAAAAATGGATCGTGTAATATGGGCATAAGATGAATTAAAATGCAGAATTCAAATTGTTAATGATTATTCAATCGCAAAATCACGAGAAAAAAACTCCCACCAAATGCTTCTGAACACACTATCGCCCCCTTGGAAGGCTTCAGCGCCCACTTAGGGAACCCATGTTCTAGACCATCTCTCTACAACAAGATCATGACACACACCACTTGCTCTCTACAACAACATCATGACACACCCACTTGCTCTCTACAACAACATCATGACACATCCCCCTTGCTCTCTACAACAACATCATGACACATCCCCCTTGCTCTCTACAACAACATCATGACACACCCCCCTTGCTCTCTACAACAACATCATGACACACCACTTGCTCTCTACAACAACATCATGACACACCCCCTTTGCTCTCTACAACAACATCATGACACACCCCCCTTGCTCTCTACAACAACATCATGACACATCCCCCTTGATCTGTACAACAACATCATGACACATCCCCCTTGCTCTCTACAACAACATCATGACACACCCCCCTTGCTCTCTACAACAACATCATGACACACACCCCTTGCTCTCTACAACAACATCATGACACCCCCCCCCTGCTCTCTACGGGGCCGAAGGCGCAATAAAATAAAGTGAGAGCGATGCCTCAGGGTCAGTGAGCTGGCACTGACCAAGACCCTATTCCACCTCCACGTGATGGCCCTGGAAACAGACTAAGGCGTAGTAGCCTGACAAAGTTGGTAGGGATTGAGGGAGAGCTACCAAGCGGAAAGGTAGTAGAGTGTAATAAAGGTAGTAATGCTCGTAATATAAACGAATATAATCCCAGAGCGATTGCCCCCACATGCGTCACATGGCCCGCCATTGTGTTGTCGGGGGAGCAAAGAATAGTAACACTGTGACCTACAAGGCATGTCGTAGGAGGCGACTGAGGTAGGAGCCTAGGAAGCTACCTAGTAAATAAAAGCATCGCAGAAATCGGATGTGCTGGCCTACTTGTAGGCGCATAACTGGCACAACGTACAATCGCTCCTAGGCTCAGATCACATACAAATCACAAAGAGTGGTTTAACAAGAGGTCGATATGTAGCGTTCGAAGAAGAATAGGGTAGCTTCCCTAGGTCCTACATCACTCGCCTCTTACGACATGCCTTGTAGGTCGCAGTGGTACTATTCTTTGCTTCCTAATGGGTCCCGGCACCACACGGGAGACCTGCTTTCAACAACAGTAACAACTACCCCATCCCACCGTCAATATCATCACCATCCTTACTCCAACAGCATTGCCCGTCTGCCCCGCGTGTTCGTAGCGCGTTGGACTACGGGTGACTATCCCTCTGTGTGTGCGGGTTCAATTCCGCGGGATGGCAGAAAAAGTCACAGATTCCCCAGATTTACGGTGTTCGTGGCACCGAACCGAAGGGTTACGATGTCCATGGCACCGAGCCGAAGAGCTGAAAAGCTCAAGTGCTTCTGGATCGGGGAAAAAACAAAAAACAAAAACCTCTAATAGCAACATATGTACACATAACAAACAATAAAAACCACATACTAACCATAGTTATGAGATTGTTATCATCATGGCTGAAATCTGTGATGAAGTGAAACAGGAACTTCCGCTTGTCCTTATACATCTTGAAGATATCCCGGAAGTAGTTCAACCAAACAAGGCTCTTAGTTCTGGAACCAAAACAATCCCTGGAGAACTTCTTAACATTTACATTGGAAGCAATATAGAATGGTCGTGAATAAAAATCAGTGGGTTGTTCTGAAAACCCTAGCATTCTCCAGTTGAAAGGGGCTGACGCTGGGTGTCCGTTGCACCAAGATGTTAGATACCCAGACTGACTCATATCTTTCCAAAGGAAGGGGAAATCATCCATCGTTTTTGCCCCTTTGAAGTTGCGTCTGAAATTCAACATAACAAAAAAAACATAAAGACCGTTAGATATGTTGATTATGCGTGTATACACTCATAAGTACATCAACTTGCTCTATACTCACTCTCTCTCTCTATCTATCTATCTTTATATACATATATATCCTTGTCTTTCTAATACCTTCAGTAATACACTGTATGTGGGTGTCTGTAGCTTAACTCTGTAACGTTCGGGTACTAAGAAAATCTCCTTTATAAATGAGATGGCTACATGACTCCGGAACTAGTCATATTTGTGTGTTATTTATACATTTAAGTGCATATAATATATGTTTCATAATGTAAAACATGTGATATTACCATAATAAATTGTTTAAAAAATATATTGTTTATTTTTAAGATGTCTAATCTCGTTGAATAAAGCATGCTTTTTTGTTCTTCTTCTTCTGCATCCGCCCGCTATGAATTCATGCGTATTCAGTGAGCCTTTTATGGTGCATCTGACTGATTTCTGCGTGAAAGCCGACTAACCGTGTGTAAGGTGTCCCTAGCCATTCATGCAACCTTCTACCACTTCAGTGGCAAGAACATGCTTTTATTACACCGAAATTTCCGATCGGCCGCCATTTTGGATAATCTCTGCAGACGAGTTTTCACTTGATCTTGTCAAAAATCACATATTTGCTTATAAAATAGCATCTAATGACTCAGATTACTGTCCTGATCAAGACTATAAGTGTTAGTTCTTTATGTGCTGCTTACTCGACCAGTTCTGCATCATTTTCACTTATTTATTTATTATTTATTAATTGGTGTCTCCAAAATATGGAATTATTTAGAAGTTACAAATTTCCTAATTACTGCCTTATTTATAGTTCAAACAACTTCATGTTTGGATATATTGTGTAAATATGAAGGTACTAAGAGCCTGTATTAATAGTTTTCATGATATATTTCATACTTATTTTTTTTCTTCTTTGTGACTGTAAAAATTTTGGAAATTTGTTGAAAAATCTATCTTTAACATCACCAAAATTAGGTCACTGATATCACATATTACATGACACTGATATTAAAATCACATATCTTGATAGTACATTCAATTAGCTTTCCAACCATATATAACATGCCCATGTTCAATTCATGGAGTATATATGGCTTCTAGTAATAGAGCAGGCCTTCAAAAATAACAAAAACGTAAAAACCGATAAACGGTTAAGAGTGAGCTTGATCGCAACCCAAGCGTACCTGGTTCAAACTTCACGGCAGGCAGTTTGGAAGCAAATTCTTTTCCGGGGATTTTACGAAAGTTAAAAAAGACCACACATACTCTTCTATATATAGACAGTGAACCAAGAAGTTAAAAAAGACACTGGAGCTTGATAGGACACACTTTGAAAAACCTGAGGGAATATAACAAGAAGGGTTCTTTCCTGCAACCAACAGGGACAGCGAAAGAAAGGGAGGCCGAGAAATACACGGAGACGAGAAATGGAGATATGGAGATCAACAATATAAAGAAGAAGAGTTGGAGGGAGCTGCAAGAGATAGCTAGAGATAGGAAGACTTTGGCATGAGTTGGTTGAGGGCATATGCCCCAATCCGGGTTAAAAAGGCATATATATATATATATATCATCAGGTGCCGTGCCGGCTGGCGTAGGCGATCATAGATCTCCATAGTCTCTGTTGTTGGTGTTTGCTATCAACTCAGATGTTGACGCTCTACCGTACCATGAAATCAGGCTATCCACAATTTTCTCTCTCTGTCTTCCTCTGTCTCATCTCCCCTCGATTTACTGGTTGTTACAATATGTTCTAAACCTCCCTTTCTCATCAGATGGGAGAAAAATGATTGCCTCTTTCTTATATTGATAAGCTTTCTTTGTGTCTTGATCTCATTCAATACCTCAACATTAGTCATTTTAGCAGTCCATGGATTCTCATCATTCTTCTATAAAACCACATTTCTGTGGCCGTCAGAGATTTTTCGATCTGTGTTCATTGTCCATGACTCACATCCGTATGTCAGTACTGGTTCTATGTAGCACTGTATGACTCGCATCCGTATGTCAGTACTGGTTCTATGTAGCACTGTATGACTCGCATCCGTATGTCAGTATTGGTTCTATGTAGCACTGTATGACTCGCATCCGTATGTCAGTATTGGTTCTATGTAGCACTGTATGACTCGCATCCGTATGTCAGTACTGGTTCTATGTAGCACTGTATGACTCACATCCGTATGTCAGTACTGGTTCTATGTAGCACTGTATAACTCACAACCGTATGTCAGTACTGGTTCTATGTAGCACTGTATAACTCGCATTCTGATCGGGATTGACAAGGACTTGTTACATACATCTTGTTACATAAATATGAAAATCGTGTTATATCCTTTACAGGACGTAGCCATCAGCTACAGTAAACGAGTCGTCGATTTCCTGGACACCACTTATAAGTTCAGTAGTTTGCCGTTGCTTTCTGAACGGTGAGGTCTATTTTTACAGATCGTAAAAATCGAGTGGAACTAATTTGATTCCAAATTTGCCCACCGCGGAGTTTGGCCAGGTATGTTTGGGTTGTGATCGAGGTCCCTACCGCTTAAACTACAGATGCTCATATATCCTGGGCCTTTTTAACCTCAATCAACTTGAGACACAGGTTCTCAATCAACTTGGGACATAGGTTCTCAATCAACTTGGGACATAGGTTCTCAATCAACTTGGGACATAGGTTCTCAATCAACTTGGGACATAGGTTCTCAATCAACTTGGGACATAGGTCCTCAATCAACTTGGGACATAGGTCCTCAATCAACTTGGGACATAGGTCCTCAATCAATTTGGGACATAGGTTCTCAATCAACTTGGGACATAGGTTCTCAATCAACTTGGGACATAGGTCCTCAATCAACTTGGGACATAGGTCCTCAATCAACTTGGGACATATGTCCTCAATCAACTTGGGACATAGGTCCTCAATCAACTTGAGACATAGGTCCTCAATCAACTTGGGACATAGGTTCTCAATCAACGCATACTAGTTCATCGCTTCTGGGCATTTCGGTTCAGATTATTGTTCATTTGAGGATGATCTTCATCGCATCTCTGACATGTCCATAATTGCTTCGATCTCCTCCCAAGCTTGTATTTCAGTGTGTTCAGTGTTTCCCAAAGTGGGCAGTACCGCCCCCAGTGGGCGCTGAAGCGTTCTAGGGGGCGATAGTGGGTTCAGAAGAATTAATGTGGGAGGAGGGGGCAAGGGGTGTCCAGGAGATTAGGGTCGGTGGTTCCTTAAAGAAGAAATTAATCATAAATATTTTTAAATAAATAATTTTCGTGATTTTGTGAATGAATAATCATTTAAAATATGAATTCTGCATTTTAATTCATCTTATGCCCGTCTTACACGATCAATTTTTTCATCAATTTTCTATTTCATGCATATAATCATTTGAAAATAGACCATGTATGACAGAAATATATATCATTTTTCTATGTCAAAGAGAAAATAGAGCATCCATATATGGGGTGGGGTGGGGCGTTGGCAAACTGTTATAATGTGAAGGGGGCGTTACAAAGTTTATGTTGGGCAAAGTGGGCGGTGGGCGTTACAAAGTTTATGTTGGGCAAAGTGGGCGGTGGGCGTTACAAAGTTTATGTTGGGCAAAGTGGGCGGTGGGCGTTACAAAGTTTATGTTGGGCAAAGTGGGCGGTGGGCGTTACAAAGTTTATGTTGGGCAAAGTGGGCGGTGGGCGTTACAAAGTTTATGTTGGGCAAAGTGGGCGGTGGGCGTTACAAAGTTTATGTTGGGCAAAGTGGGCGGTGGGCGTTACAAAGTTTCAGAATCTATGGTTTAGACTAACAACTTCCGTTGTTCTGTGTTGATTGATATAGCACACATCAAATTGTAGTTTCCCCTTGATTGCGTCCACATGGTGGGATTGATTGATTGATATAGCACACATCAAATTGTAGTTTCCCCTTGATTGCGTCCACATGGTGGGATTGATTGATTGATATAGCACACATCAAATTGTAGTTTCCCCTTGATTGCGTCCACATGGTGGGATTGATTGATTGATATAGCACACATCAAATTGTAGTTTCCCCTTGATCGCGTCCACATGGTGGGATTGATTGATTGATATAGCACACATCAAATTGTAGTTTCCCCTTGATCGCGTCCACATGGTGGGATTGATTGATTGATATAGCACACATCAAATTGTAGTTTCCCCTTGATCGCGTCCACATGGTGGGATTGATTGATTGATATAGCACACATCAAATTGTAGTTTCCCCTTGATCGCGTCCACATGGTGGGATTGATTGATTGATATAGCACACATCAAATTGTAGTTTCCCCTTGATTGCGTCCACATGGTGGGATTGATTGATTGATATAGCACACATCAAATTGTAGTTTCCCCTTGATTGCGTCCACATGGTGGGATTGATTGATTGATATAGCACACATCAAATTGTAGTTTCCCCTTGATTGCGTCCACATGGTGGGATTGATTGATTGATATAGCACACATCAAATTGTAGTTTCCCCTTGATTGCGTCCACATGGTAGGATTGATTGATTGATATAGCACACATCAAATTGTAGTTTCCCCTTGATTGCGTCCACATGGTGGGATTGATTGATTGATATAGCACACATCAAATTGTAGTTTCCCCTTGATTGCGTCCACATGGTGGGATTGATTGATTGATATAGCACACATCAAATTGTAGTTTCCCCTTGATCGCGTCCACATGGTGGGATTGATTGATTGATATAGCACACATCAAATTGTAGTTTCCCCTTGATTGCGTCCACATGGTGGGATTGATTGATTGATATAGCACACATCAAATTGTAGTTTCCCCTTGATCGCGTCCACATGGTAGGATTGATTGATTGATATAGCACACATCAAATTGTAGTTTCCCCTTGATTGCGTCCACATGGTGGGATTGATTGATTGATATAGCACACATCAAATTGTAGTTTCCCCTTGATCGCGTCCACATGGTGGGATTGATTGATTGATATAGCACACATCAAATTGTAGTTTCCCCTTGATCGCGTCCACATGGTAGGATTGATTGATTGATATAGCACACATCAAATTGTAGTTTCCCCTTGATTGCGTCCACATGGTGGGATTGATTGATTGATATAGCACACATCAAATTGTAGTTTCCCCTTGATTGCGTCCACATGGTGGGATTGATTGATTGATATAGCACACATCAAATTGTAGTTTCCCCTTGATTGCGTCCACATGGTGGGATTGATTGATTGATATAGCACACATCAAATTGTAGTTTCCCCTTGATCGCGTCCACATGGTGGGATTGATTGATTGATATAGCACACATCAAATTGTAGTTTCCCCTTGATTGCGTCCACATGGTGGGATTGATTGATTGATATAGCACACATCAAATTGTAGTTTCCCCTTGATTGCGTCCACATGGTAGGATTGATTGATTGATATAGCACACATCAAATTGTAGTTTCCCCTTGATTGCGTCCACATGGTGGGATTGATTGATTGATATAGCACACATCAAATTGTAGTTTCCCCTTGATCGCGTCCACATGGTGGGATTGATTGATTGATATAGCACACATCAAATTGTAGTTTCCCCTTGATCGCGTCCACATGGTAGGATTGATTGATTGATATAGCACACATCAAATTGTAGTTTCCCCTTGATTGCGTCCACATGGTGGGATTGATTGATTGATATAGCACACATCAAATTGTAGTTTCCCCTTGATTGCGTCCACATGGTAGGATTGATTGATTGATATAGCACACATCAAATTGTAGTTTCCCCTTGATTGCGTCCACATGGTGGGATTGATTGATTGATATAGCACACATCAAATTGTAGTTTCCCCTTGATTGCGTCCACATGGTAGGATTGATTGATTGATATAGCACACATCAAATTGTAGTTTCCCCTTGATTGCGTCCACATGGTGGGATTGATTGATTGATATAGCACACATCAAATTGTAGTTTCCCCTTGATTGCGTCCACATGGTGGGATTGATTGATTGATATAGCACACATCAAATTGTAGTTTCCCCTTGATTGCGTCCACATGGTGGGATTGATTGATTGATATAGCACACATCAAATTGTAGTTTCCCCTTGATTGCGTCCACATGGTGGGATTGATTGATTGATATAGCACACATCAAATTGTAGTTTCCCCTTGATTGCGTCCACATGGTGGGATTGATTGATTGATATAGCACACATCAAATTGTAGTTTCCCCTTGATCGCGTCCACATGGTGGGATTGATTGATTGATATAGCACACATCAAATTGTAGTTTCCCCTTGATCGCGTCCACATGGTGGGATTGATTGATTGATAGGACCATCATCATTGCACTTCGATGAGTAATCATGCGTGATCCGATCTCTTTCTTACACAGGAAGATCTCAGCTGCGGTGAACGAACTCCGTAGCATCGGCGAGGGACCCCGATGTAATTTTGAAGATATTTTTGTAGGAATTTTATTTTAAACCTTTTTCTAATGAATTTTGCCGCTTTCCAACCTGCTCTTCTCGATTTTGAACTGCCAAGGGTTCTTTTACTTGCTCAAATTGAACACGGGACCTACGTTTTATAGCCCATCTCTGATATGACTAGGAACTCGATCTCACCTACACTGAGATCAGGGATATATGGAAAAATATCCAGATTGTTCCATAAGGGAGCGAACCTGGTACCTTTGGCACGAGAGACGAGCACCTAACCACTACGCCACAGAGATTCCATGGGAGCATTCATTAAACGCCGAATGGAACGTTAAAACCACTTTAAACAAACTCCGAGTGCTCACATTCGAAGGAATGATGACATTTAGAGTTTTACACGTTTTCACGTTCACTCGTACTGGGTCTACTAGTTCTGGGTAGGGATCAATTTAATAAAAAAAATTTCTCGACCTATTGGCTAAGATCAAAGTGTAGTTGCAACTTGATCACGGTGAATGGATGGACGCCTTCATAAAACTCTAAATGGCACAATGAAATACACCTAACCAAACTCCGAGCAACTGTCATTCGAAACAATGACGACACTTAAAGAGTTTACAGGTTCAACCGTACTGGTCCATTCGTTGTGGGACTTACGGGTAGGGCCCAATTAAAAAAGAGAAGTACTAGTTCGTGATTGAATGGTAAATGCAATATCAGCATTTGATATTCTGAAGAACATATGGAGTTCAAGAATGGTAAAGGCAATATCAGCATTTGATATTCTGAAGAACATATGGAGTTCAAGAATGGTAAATGCAATATCAGCATTTGATATTCTGAAGAACATATGGAGTTCAAGAATGGTAAATGCAATATCAGCATTTGATATTCTGAAGAACATATGGAGTTCAAGAATATATATGGCCCTTTTCATCTTTACAGACGGTCAATAGGCAAGTGTTTTACTGTGACAACTTCTGAGTTTTCGCTTTTCTCTTGTTGTTCAGCTCGTACATAAGTCTCTTCTCAAAGACTCTGCGCCCTTCCGTAATTTGGCTTTCCACACAACTCTGTCATCAGCTAGTCCCTCCCATGTGCTGGGATCTATAGAAAAGTTTTTCATTGAGGTTTTGCAGATGGAGTTCAAGAATGGTAAATGCAATATCAGCATTTGATATTCTGAAGAACATTCAAGAATGGTAAAGGCAATATCAGCATTTGCCATTCTGAAGAACATATGGAGTTCAAGAATGGTAAATGCAATATCAGCATTTGATATTCTGAAGAACATATGGAGTTCAAGAATGGTAAAGGCAATATCAGCATTTGCCATTCTGAAGAACATATGGAGTTCAAGAATGATCATGAATAAAACTAAGATAATGATATTTAACTCAAATGTCAAGGCTGTCCTTCTGTATGGAGCGGAGACATGGAGAACAAATAAGGGAAACACCCAAAATGTTGCAGACATTCATCAATAGATGCCTGCATAGGATACTCCATCTGCGATGGTATGACAAGACTACAAACAGGGAATTCTGGGATAGAACATGACAACGACAGATGGAACAAGAGATAAGGAGCAGAAGGTGGCGATGGATAGAATACACTGAGGAAACTCCCAAACAGCAACACGAGACAGGTTCTCAGATGGAACCCCCAGGGCAATAGAGGTAGGGAAGACCCAGGAACACCTGGAGACGGGAGTTGGAGACAGAATGTAAGAAAATGGGGAGAGAGTGGAGAGATCTGGAAAAGATGGCCTTGGATAGGTGGGCTTGGAAGGCTTTGGTTGCAGATCTAAGCCTCCATAGGGGCGAAGGGTGACGAATAAGAAGAAAATTGGATGGTTGGTTGGACTTTGTAGCTAGAATTGTCTATCGCGGCCAGAAGGCAGAAGCCTTCATAAACGTCAATAAGCACACTCTTAAACAAACATTATTGTCTCAGACACTGGAGCGAGTCCGAGAATTAAGAGTTTAAGTTTGGACATGCCAGGCAGGGTCGTCTTCGTGGTACAGAGAGAGAGAAGAGAGAGAGAGAAGAGAGAGAGAGAAGAGAGAGAGAGAGAGAGAGAGAGAGAGATAGATAGAAGGTATACTAATCAACTTCTCATGAGCAAATTGACTTTATGATAGCTTCTGCAGTGGAGGACAGAGCATGCACGGGAATGCCCAATGTGTCATGACGTCGATCGCATAAATAACTCTTAAACAAGCTCCGGGTAACGGTCGTACGCAAGGATGGGACACTCGAAGCTTACTTGTTCAACCGTATTGGGTTCACTCGATGCGGCACTGCAGGGTAGAACCACAGCCAACTCTAGATAAATAGGCCAGACAACTGACCAGGGATTCCCTGACTTAGATCAGAAAAGGGGGCTGGAAATTACAGATGTTTGATAGAACACTGCAAGCTTTTTGATAATTTTATTCAATTCTGTGAGTCTATGGTTATTTATTGATTAAAAATATTCATAATATTAATATTCCTTATTGTTAAACTTAACTTGTTGGATAATATAACTTCGAATTAACATTTTGTTTTGATTTTAAAATGAATTCGTCTATATACACCAATACTGGAATGCGAGATCACGTGGTGTAGTTGTGGTCTGATTTCCATAATTTTACCTGAGTCCGAAGGGTAGAGCCCAGTTTAAAAATAGTTTTCTGCCGTATGTGGTAGCCATCCTTAAGGCGAAGCGTACCTCAGTCGCCTCTTACGACATGCCTTGTAAGTCGCAGTGTTACTATTCTTTGCTCCCTTTGTGGGCTCCGACAGTGTTGCACACTAAATCTCATTTTTTCCATTGATCATAGATTAAAGAAAATATTCTTTCTACCTAAACATTGTGTGCTAGAATAGCAAGGAAGAACTGTGCTATCTTCACGATATCAAAGAATATTTCACTATTTCTACAGTTTTTAATATAATCACGCCACCTTTGTTTTTTTGTGCCATGACATTTAACTTTTGTAGATGGGTGCAAATTTCTCCATTTCTTTTTGTATTTGTTGATTTCACTGACGCGCTTGTCTCGTGACACTCAACTGTGTCTTCCTTTGCTGATTTCACTGACGCGCTTGTCTCGTCGTAACACTCAACTGTGTCTTCCTTTGCTGATTTCACTGACGTGCTTGTCTCGTCGTAACACTCAACTGTGTCTTCCTTTGCTGATTTCACTGACGCGCTTGTCTCGTCGTAACACTCAACTGTGTCTTCCTTTGCTGATTTCACTGACGCGCTTGTCTCGTCGTAACACTCAACTGTGTCTTCCTTTGCTGATTTCACTGACTCGCTTGTCTCGTCGTAACACTCAACTGTGTCTTCCTTTGCTGATTTCACTGACGTGCTTGTCTCGTCGTAACACTCAACTGTGTCTTCCTTTGCTGATTTCACTGACGTGCTTGTCTCGTCGTAACACTCAACTGTGTCTTCCTTTGCTGATTTCACTGACGTGCTTGTCTCGTCGTAACACTCAACTGTGTCTTCCTTTGCTGATTTCGCTGACGTGCTTGTCTCGTCGTAACACTCAACTGTGTCTTCCTTTGCTGATTTCACTGACGTGCTTGTCTCGTCGTAACACTCAACTGTGTCTTCCTTTGCTGATTTCACTGACGTGCTTGTCTCGTCGTAACACTCAACTGTGTCTTCCTTTGCTGATTTCACTGACGCGCTTGTCTCGTCGTAACACTCAACTGTGTCTTCCTTTGCTGATTTCACTGACGTGCTTGTCTCGTCGTAACACTCAACTGTGTCTTCCTTTGCTGATTTCACTGACGTGCTTGTCTCGTCGTAACACTCAACTGTGTCTTCCTTTGCTGATTTCACTGACGTGCTTGTCTCGTCGTAACACTCAACTGTGTCTTCCTTTGCTGATTTCACTGACGCGCTTGTCTCGTCGTAACACTCAACTGTGTCTTCCTTTGCTGATTTCACTGACGTGCTTGTCTCGTCGTAACACTCAACTGTGTCTTCCTTTGCTGATTTCACTGACGTGCTTGTCTCGTCGTAACACTCAACTGTGTCTTCCTTTGCTGATTTCACTGACGTGCTTGTCTCGTCGTAACACTCAACTGTGTCTTCCTTTGCTGATTTCACTGACGTGCTTGTCTCGTCGTAACACTCAACTGTGTCTTCCTTTGCTGATTTCGCTGACGTGCTTGTCTCGTCGTAACACTCAACTGTGTCTTCCTTTGCTGATTTCACTGACGCGCTTGTCTCGTCGTAACACTCAACTGTGTCTTCCGCATGGTATGCGGAATCATCGTCATTTTCTCCTCTTAACCAGGGTCATCCTTTTTGCTAACTAATTTTGAAAAAATTAGGAAGTATGGCAAGACCCTGAAACGAACTTTGCTGAGAGAGGCAGGAAATATCGGTCTCAGTTCCATGGAGGAGATTGAGCTAGTTGCCCAGGATAGAGCGGTATGGAGAAATTACTTGCAGGCCCTATGTAACGTATAACGGTACGAGAGGAATTATTATTATTATGGCAAGCCTAACATATCATATCTCAAAATATGCAGAATTAAAAAGTCAGTTCTATAATATCGCAAAATATGCAATATTTAAAGGTCACTTCTATCATATTTGAAAATATGCAAAATTCAAAGGTTAGTTGAATAATAATTAGCAATGAATTATAAAAGCAATATCAATACAAAAACAATTTAAAAAAATAAATTTTTAAACATGTTGAAATGAAACAAATGTTCTACACTTTCCATAACATTTCAAATTCTATACAAGTCATTGGGAAATCCAATAAATAATTTCTTTTGAACATACATACAAATATGGATCTGAGAAATAAACAAGTTCCAATAGTTTCTGGTAGCAACTAAAGAGAGTATGTCGTTTTGAAATATTGATGTTATCATATCACATATATCGATCAAACTCTTACACGAATTTCTTTCTACAGACTATCAGGCAATCATATCAACACCAGAGAAACAACTACAGTAGCACATTAACATACTTCATTTAACATGCAATGAATATAATATGGGAATAAACATCGACACAACCAAAGTAATGACATTCTCTAGAGATCAAAACACTAACAATATCTCCATCGACAATCGCCCATTAAAACAAGTCAAAGACTTTACATATCTAGGGAGAATTTTTGCAGCAAACGGAAGAATAACTAACGAAATCCAACACAGATGCAATAAAGCAAATCAAATAATATGACAAATGACGTAAATTCTGAAATGCAAACATGTCACCATGAACACTAAAAGAGCATTGTTCAACACAATCTTTCTCCCAACATTACGCTATCAATGCCAAAACCTGGACGCTGACATCAAACGATAGAAGAAAACTAGTCACGACAGAGATGAAGTGTCTACGCAGAATGCTGGGAGTAACAAGAAGATACCGGTTGAGAAATGAAGACATCAGGAAAAAGTGAGTACAACATCAGTACTAGACTTCATCAAGAAACAACAAATTAAATGGTTCAGCCACATAAGCAGATTACCAACAGACAGTGCACGTCAAAGAGCAATGTTACTCTGATACAGTAGATACAAGGCAAAAGGTCGTCTACACAAAAGATGGTGTACTAAAATAACAGAGGCAGTAAATGACACTATTTATGAAGCGCACACAAAAGCCTGTTCTAGAAATCTCTTCTTATCATGACACTGTGAAGCAAAACAGGATTAGAAAAAGAAGAAAAAGAACCATGCAAGGGTAAGATTTCTTTTCTCCAACAGCTTGATATTAAACGAGAGTTGGATATTAAACGAGAATTGGATATTAAACGAGAGTTGGATATTAAACGAGAGTTGGATATTAAACGAGAGTTGGATATTAAACGAGAGTTGGATATTAAACGAGAGTTGGATATTAAACGAGAGTTGGATATTAAACGAGAGTTTGATATTAAACGAGAATTGGATATTAAACGAGAGTTGGATATTAAACGAGAATTGGATATTAAACGAGAGTTGGATATTAAACGAGAATTGGATATTAAACGAGAATTGGATATTAAACGAGAGTTGGATATTAAACGAGAGTTGGATATTAAACGAGAGTTGGATATTAAACGAGAATTGGATATTAAACGAGAGTTGGATATTAAACGAGAGTTGGCTGTTAGAGAGAGTTGGATGTTAGAGAGAGTTGGATGTTAGAGAGAGTTGGATGTTAGAGAGAGTTGGATGTTAAAGAGAGTTGGATGTTAAAGAGAGTTGGATATTAAAGAGAGTTGGATATTAAAGAGTTGGATGTTAAAGAGAGTTGGATGTTAAAGAGAGTTGGATATTAAAGAGAGTTGGATATTAAAGAGTTGGATGTTAAAGAGAGTTGGATGTTAAAGAGAGTTGGATATTAAAGAGAGTTGGATGTTAAAGAGAGTTGGCTGTTAAAGAGAGTTGGCTGTTAAAGAGAGTTGGCTGTTAAAGAGAGTTGGCTGTTAAAGAGAGTTGGATATTAAAGAGAGTTGGATATTAAAGAGAGTTGGCTGTTAAAGAGAATTGGATGTTAGAGAGAGTTGGATGTTAGAGAGAGTTGGATGTTAGAGAGAGTTGGATATTAGAGAGAGTTGGATATTAAAGAGTTGGATATTAAAGAGAGTTGGATATTAAAGAGAGTTGGATATTAAAGAGAGTTGGATATTAAAGAGAGTTGGATATTAAAGAGAGTTGGATATTAAAGAGAGTTGGGTATTAAAGAGAGTTGGATATTAAAGAGAGTTGGATATTAAAGAGAGTTGGATATTAAAGAGAGTTGGATATTAAAGAGAGTTGGATATTAAAGAGTTGGATGTTAAAGAGAGTTGGATATTAAAGAGAGTTGGATATTAAAGAGAGTTGGATATTAAAGAGAGTTGGATATTAAAGAGAGTTGGATATTAAAGAGAGTTGGATATTAAAGAGAGTTGGATAAATTAAAGAGAGTTGGATATTAAAGAGAGTTGGATATTAAAGAGAGTTAGATATTAAAGAGAGTTGGATATTAAAGAGTATAAAATCAAGGATAATTAAATATTTCGGACATATCAAACGACATAAGTGCCAAGAGAAGATAATTTTGGAGGGAATGGTGCCTGGAAGAAGAATGAGAGGATGACCTAGAAGACGATGGGTGCAAGATGTCATTGACTATCTGAGAATGATTGCTGCTGACGCTGGTCATCTTGCACAAAACAGTTTTTCAGAACTGCTGTCATTGGGAGCCAAGTTCCGGAAGGGACAAGCTACTTGATGATGATAACATAAATCCATGCATGAATAAGCTGATGGAGTCTAATGAAGATATTCTTTACTTACAAACAGATAACATAAATCCATGCATGAATAAGCTGATGGAGTCTAATGAAGATATTCTTTACTTACAAACTACGTTAAAACTTGAACAACCACAAGTAGTTTGACAATGGAGGTATGGGCGGTTACAGAGGAGGTGACGTGGATGGCATCTCATAATTACGCTCATGTTTTCATACTCAGTGACTCCTTGAGTATGATTCGTAAAGTTGAAACAGGAATGTTGAGACGAAACTGGGTGGAGGTACTGGTACAGAGAGGGATCAGAGAAATCACCTGACATGCAGAAGGAGCTGATAGATTAGTTGGCTTGACTACAATATCAGAGGGAGCTGCAATGGACCGAAATGACATTCTTAACGCATTGAGAGAGTCTTTCTGAACAGAGAAGTTTCAGAGTTATGAATCCCACTCACTGACCAGATTGAGAGAGATATGTATCGATATTGGTACAGCCCGAAAAGAATGGCACAGCTAGCTATAGAATGTTATCCACCCAAGTTAACAGCCAACTATGAGACATACGTCACGAGTAGGAATCAAGGAGGAAAAACAAAATCGTTCACAACAGTGCAGCGCAGAAAATGATTGTGCCAGAGCCTTAAAAGCGCAGATATTTGCAAATTCGTTGCAAAACAAAATCACAAATTCCATTCTTTGAAAGAACAAATACAAAAATATGAACCACTAACTTTTTGTTATTTTCTCTGCTCAAGCTTACACACGTGGCTCTAGTAAGATAACTCCCTGATACACCACACAATGCTGAACGGTGCATTAGTAGTGTAGTACACTCAAACGCATGACCCCCTCCCCCATCCCCAAGGTTTTAATTTCCAGCTGCAGTGCAATTATTTCCAAGTTCAACTGATCTTAGTCCGACCCCGCGGTAATTAGGTACCAGGGAGATACTAGGAAGTTAGCACATCAGCAATATTAAATGCTGGGAACAACCACCCTGGTGGGATGACGAGGTGGAGAAGGCGTGAGTAGACAAGCGTTGTGCCAGTGTCGGATCGTCATTAAGGGCCAGTATGGCCGGGCCCCACCAAAAATAATGTGTAACGTGTATTTATTATTTTATAAATTGAAGTATAACCTAACCCAAAACAATGATTTTCCGAACATTTTTGTCTGGCCCCACTAACAAAAATGAACACGAGCCGCCACTGCATTGTGCTGTCAGGAGGTGGCAAACTGCCAGGAAAAATGAAACTACCCATCCTAGTGACATCCTGCAATTGAAACTAGATGTGAATAATAAAACAGGATGTTTCAAAACTCTTGCAAGGACTGTTAATTAAAAGTGAGAAGTGGGATGAGTTCTGTGAACAACGACAAATCGTTGAATCTGTTCTGTCGATTGCGCAAAAGTATAAATGGTACAGTGAAGAATCGGTGTGTTCCTGACTTCCAGAGTGTGGATCTTACCTGGCAGAGGACAGATGAAAACAAGGGTAAGGCTCTGTTTGCACACATTCTACAGCAGAGTGACCAGAAAGACATGGTAGGGCCAAACACTGCCAGAGAATCAATCGCACATAAATGTCAGAACCAGGGAATAGACGAAGATAATTTGGTGAGAGTGGAGGAAATCAAGGATGCGGTACATGAGCAAAAAAAACAAAACAGTGCGACTGGTCCAGATGGCGTACGGTATTGAGACTGTAGTAATCAACGAAGAATGGTTGCGCAGCTACCTGATACCTCTGCCAAATCCTGCCAAAGACCACACAAAAATTCAGGGATATCGGGTAATCATCATGCAGAATACAATAGGCAAGTTGCTGGAGAAAAAAATTGCCAGGAAAATATCCAGCCAACTAGACAGGCTAGGTCTTCTTCCACCCACCATTGGAGGGTTATCGTCCAAATAAAGATACATTTTGTAACGCAGTGGTTTTCGCCCACGATATCTATGAAGGTTTTCATTCAGGCATTGAGACGTGCTGCTGCAATTGACCTTGAAGATGCTTATAATAGAGTGTCTTTGCATTTTTTAATGGTACAGTTGATGGAACTCAATATCAGCCCATTCCTGCAATTCATAAAAGAACAACAAATGGTTTGGCAAGAATGACCTGGTATCGACTACCACAGAGAGCCACACTGAACAAGTATAACTAGTACAGAGCAGGTGGATGGAATGACAGCATCAAGAAAATGAATACAAACTTAAAAAATGTCTCAGAACAAGCACACACAAGATCAATCTCCCCTCTCCAACACCTTTATAAAGAAGTAAATGGGGAAAGAATACGAAGACTTTTTGCAAAAAGAAACGAATATTTGCACATATTTAAAAGTAACAGAAAAAACACATCACTACTGACCTGCACTCTGGGAGCTCCCATTCAAACTTCCCGGTCAGCATTGGAAACATGACTGCAGTTGTACCGTCCCCAACAATATTGTGTGCTTCCAGCTCGATAGCGCCCAGCTCGTTGTGGAAATACTTTCTAGTTCGAGTCAACCGTCTTAACCAGGACATTCTGGACATGGAGTCGAAACCTAGTATGGCTATACTCAAATTATCCATGCTTAATGGCAGCGGTTCTTCAATTATTTCTGCACGTTCCTCAGTGTAAGCAACACCCATATGGATGCCCGTGTATGTCTTCGCGCCACTTCCAGTGCATGTTATCCGAAAGAAGTCTGAAGTCATATTGAAAGCATCAGAGATGTTAAGAATCGGTTCCCCCCATTTAATATGGTAGTCCCCATCTCGCAGAAGAGGGTAGTAGTCACAGACTACAGGGTTATACTTTCCCAACGCTGAGAGGGTAAACTTGACAGTTCCATTTTCAACATATACCCAATCAGGTTCTTCCTGACATTTTGCTGCGGGATATCTCTTTAGAAATTTAATCATAACCGGGTCATTCACTATCAGCTGCGGATGGATACAGTTTGGTTTCGGTTTGATAATGAATGAATCGTTGTGGGTGTCTACTCCTAGAGCTGCAAATCTGCCGCCAAATCTCAAAGTCAAGGATTCGTTTGTGGCGTAGTATATGAACAGAATCATAGACCACGTGCAGAAACAGAATATGACATATTTGTTGCAGTAGAACTTGGGTGATTTCTTCATGTTGTCTACTGCTCGCCAATGTTTCATATGTCTGTACACGTAATGATTTCTCTCTATAGCTTAGTCTGTATTCTGTCTCAGACCTGTCACGTGTCCGATTTTGTTACAATTCCAAGACATTGGTGAAGCTTGGAATTTGAATGATCCATTTTAGTTTATGTCTGCAGTTTAA
This sequence comes from Arion vulgaris, assembly GCA_020796225.1. NCBI lineage: Eukaryota > Metazoa > Mollusca > Gastropoda > Stylommatophora > Arionidae > Arion > Arion vulgaris. The sequence goes on from CM036769.1 coordinate 3,090,466, forward strand.
ATACAGCCTGAGGAGAGGGGAAAGGGGAGGGACATTAGAAAGAAAATGTCTACGTAAGAATACTGATAATAAAATGTAATTTGTGATTAAATAAAAATTAAATAGTTTAAAACATTTGGGGAATAGAAATGATAGCGAAACAAAATTATAATATTTCTTCTTCTTTCACTGTTTTCCGACATCGATACGTATACTTGTAAAGTAGTTAGTGGGCAATCAGAGTCCATGTACATATCTATATAGCTTGTCTTGGACTGACATCGATTTGTATACTTTTAAAGTAGTTAGTGGTCAATCAGAGTCCATGTACAACTCCTTATAGCGTGTCTTGTACTGAAATGGGGATTAACCATGTGTTTTCTCTCTGTTCCGTGTATGTTGGATATTCTTGCAGTATGTGTGTCTCTGTCATCTTGCTGGTGCCACATGTACATATGTCAGATGGGCCTATTTTATACTTGTTAAACAGATGGTACCTCAGTCTATTGTGCCCTGTTCGTAGACGAAAAATGACAATCTGTTCCTCTCTACTTAGTTAGTGGTATGCATCGTCCTTTTCATGCCCTGGGTGATCTCTCAGCCATTTGTTCTTGTAGGCCATTTTATCCGTACTTTTGCTTCCTCGTGTCATAGCTGCCTGCTTTTGCCAATATATCCAACAGTCTCGTTGCCAAGTATTCCGCAGTGAGATGGTATCTACGGAATTACCACACTTGAAAAAATGCTACATACTTGGTGTAGTGATGCTTGCAGTTCCTGGTTATAATACTAATAGTGTAGTTCTGTAACAACTTATGAGTGTGACACATGAGAAAGAACAATCCTTACATAAGAATTTTAATAATGAAAAGTAAATGATGATTTAAAATGGGACAAATTCAGGATAAGTGATGAAAGAGAAATGACTAGTCAGCCACAAGTAACAACTGTTAGAAGAAGAAGAAGATGAAGATCTTTCCTTCCTTTCTTTCGTACGCTTGAAATAGTGTCTATACATTCAATGTTGTCTCTTGTATAAACTTCACTGTCTTTTGTAGCTCACACAGAGGTCCGTGTAGTTTTCTATCGAGTGTTGTTTCGTTAGGTCAGTTAGTTTGCCTCAGTGTATCATATTCGGGCCAGTCTTGAAGTATGTGTTCTGCAGTCTGGTGTGCCTGTTCACATGTACACATGGCTGAATTGCCAATCTTGAAGTTTGTATACATGTGGCTGCGGAGTCGATTGTGTCCTGTTCTAAAGCGCTGAATGACAACTTGTTCCAATCTTACATTTTGACGGTAGAAGATGGAGATATGTTGGACATACCGTGATAAGAAATTATCAAAGAATATCAAAGCAGGCATTGAAGTGGGAATGCAAAGGGTTCAAGAATGAGAGGACGCCCTAGGAAGACCTTGAAACGAACTTTGCTGAGAGAGGCAAGAAATATCGGTCTTAATTGCATGGAAGAAATTGAGCGAGTTGCCCAGGATAGAGCGATATGGAGAAATTAATTGCAAGCTATATGTAACGTATAACGGTAACGAGGAATTATTATTAATTGATGATGAAAGAAAAATTAAACTAGAAATATTATGTTATGGAAATGATAGGAAAACAAAGTTAAGTTTACTAAGAGCATGCCAAGTTCTGTAGCAACGTTCACAGATAAGTTTACTAAGAGCATGCCAAGTTCTGTAGCAACGTTCACAGATAAGTTTACTAAGAGCATGCCAAGTTCTGTAGCAACGTTCACAGATAAGTTTACTAAGAGCATGCCAAGTTCTGTAGCAACGTTCACAGATAAGTTTACTAAGAGCATGCAAAGTTCTGTAGCAACCTTCACAGATAAGTTTACTAAGAGCATGTCAAGTTCTGTAGCAACGTTCACAGATAAGTTTACTAAGAGCATGCCAAGTTCTGTAGCAACGTTCACAGATAAGTTTACTAAGAGCATGCCAAGTTCTGTAGCAACGTTCACAGATAAGTTTACTAAGAGCATGCCAAGTTCTGTAGCAACGTTCACAGATAAGTTTACTAAGAGCATGCCAAGTTCTGTAGCAACGTTCACAGATAAGTTTACTAAGAGCATGCCAAGTTCTGTAGCAACGTTCACAGATAAGTTTACTAAGAGCATGCCAAGTTCTGTAGCAACGTTCACAGATAAGTTTACTAAGAGCATGCCAAGTTCTGTAGCAACGTTCACAGATAAGTTTACTAAGAGCATGCCAAGTTCTGTAGCAACGTTCACAGATAAGTTTACTTAGAGCATGCCTAGTTCTGTAGCAACGTTCACAGATAAGTTTACTAAGAGCATGCCTAGTTCTGTAGCAACGTTCACAGATAAGTTTACTAAGAGCATGCCTAGTTCTGTAGCAACGTTCACAGATAAGAACACTAAGAGCTTGTCTAGTTCTGTAGCAACGTTCACAGATAAGTTTACTTAGAGCATGCCTAGTTCTGTAGCAACGTTCACAGATAAGTTTACTAAGAGCATGCCTAGTTCTGTAGCAACGTTCACAGATAAGAACACTAAGAGCTTGTCTAGTTCTGTAGCAACGTTCACAGATAAGTTTACTTAGAGCATGCCAAGTTCTGTAGCAACGTTCACAGATAAGTTTACTAAGAGCATGCCTAGTTCTGTAGCAACGTTCACAGATAAGAACACTAAGAGCTTGTCTAGTTCTGTAGCAACGTTCACAGATAAGTTTACTAAGAGCATGCCTAGTTCTGTAGCAACGTTCACAGATAAGTTTACTAAGAGCATGCCTAGTTCTGTAGCAACGTTCACAGATAAGTTTACTAAGAGCATGCCTAGTTCTGTAGCAACGTTCACAGATAAGTTTACTAAGAGCATGCCTAGTTCTGTAGCAACGTTCACAGATAAGTTTACTAAGAGCATGCCTAGTTCTGTAGCAACGTTCACAGATAAGTTTACTTAGAGCATGCCTAGTTCTGTAGCAACGTTCACAGATAAGTTTACTAAGAGCATGTCAAGTTCTGTAGCAACGTTCACAGATAAGTTTACTAAGAGCATGCCAAGTTCTGTAGCAACGTTCACAGATAAGTTTACTAAGAGCATGCCTAGTTCTGTAGCAACGTTCACAGATAAGTTTACTAAGATCATGCCAAGTTCTGTAGCAACGTTCACAGATAAGTTTACTAAGAGCATGCCAAGTTCTGTAGCAACGTTCACAGATAAGTTTACTAAGAGCATGCCTAGTTCTGTAGCAACGTTCACAGATAAGTTTACTAAGAGCATGCCAAGTTCTGTAGCAACGTTCACAGATAAGTTTACTAAGAGCATGCCAAGTTCTGTAGCAACGTTCACAGATAAGTTTACTAAGAGCATGCCTAGTTCTGTAGCAACGTTCACAGATAAGTTTACTAAGATCATGCCAAGTTCTGTAGCAACGTTCACAGATAAGTTTACTAAGAGCATGCCAAGTTCTGTAGCAACGTTCACAGATAAGTTTACTAAGAGCATGCCTAGTTCTGTAGCAACGTTCACAGATAAGTTTACTAAGAGCATGCCAAGTTCTGTAGCAACGTTCACAGATAAGTTTACTAAGAGCATGCCAAGTTCTGTAGCAACGTTCACAGATAAGTTTACTAAGAGCATGCCTAGTTCTGTAGCAACGTTCACAGATAAGTTTACTAAGAGCATGCCTAGTTCTGTAGCAACGTTCACAGATGTGAAACGGACTTTTAACAAGACAATGGAAAAGCATATAAGTACTTTCTCTCATTCTTCTTCCGGGCACAATTCTCTCCAAAATTATCATCTCTAGGCACTAATGTCGTTTGATGTATCCGAAATAGTTAATTTTCCTTGATTTTATCGTTTTAATACATACAGAAGAGAGTTTAATATTTATAGAAGAGAGTTTAATATTTATAGAAGAGAGTTTAATATTTATAGAAGAGAGTTTAATATTTATAGAAGAGAGTTTAATATTTATAGAAGAGAGTTTAATATTTATAGAAGAAAGTTTAATATTTATAGAAGAGAGTTTAATATATACAGAAGAGAGTTTAATATTTATAGAAGAGAGTTTAATACATACAGAAGAGAGTTTAATCTTCTTCTTCGCGTTCGTTCTTTACGACCAATTTTAATCACTCTTTGTGATGTTTGATCTTTGCCAAGAACGTGTATACGTTGCACATTGATTTGTAGGCCCCTAAACGCACATATTTCTACACGTTTAGGACATGTGCATCCGATTTCAAGCAAACCTCCTTAGTCGCCTCTTACGACATGCGTGGCAGGTAACAGTGGTTCTATTCTTTACACCCCACATTTGGGCCCCGGTAACCACTCGGGCGGGAGAGTTTAATATTTATAGAAGAGAGTTTAATATATACAGAAGAGAGTTTAATACATACAGTAGGGAGTTTAATATTTATAGAAGAGAGTTTAATATTTATAGAAGAGAGTTTAATATATACAGAAGCGTCTAGCAAGTCTAAAGACCGAAGGGTTTAAATCATTGCACCGGGTTTTAACATGTGGCTCAGTCCCTCTCAGCAGAAATGACACGCCACCTGCCAAGAGTATCACACAAAGCATGAACTACGTATCTCTGGCAACGATCCTAGATGTCTCGAAAAAAAAACTAACTCGCAAACGGATTCCAATCCTCGACCTCCCCAAACGCAAGGCAATGGTTTAACCATTTAGCCACTGAATCTAATTTAGAAGATGGTGAGAATATTTTATATACATTTTATTCTACATTTTTTCTAATGAACATTATTCGAATAAATTTTGCCTGGGCAGCAGCTTTCCAGCCTGCTCTTCTCGATTTTGAAATGCCAATGATTCTTTTAGAGAAGCGTCTGGCTGAATGAATTAGAACGTGGCTCCCATGCGGGAGAATCTTGTTTAAACCACGGTAAGGCCAAGGATTTTTTTTTATGTCGAGGGCATAAAAGAAAATTCCTCAGGTTCTAGTTCCCATTGTCCTAAACTGTCCTAAAAAGCGATACTGCGTGCAGTAATAATGACAGTTTTTAATGTATCTTTTACCTGCTCAACTTGAACCTGGGACCTACGTTTTACCGTTTGTGTGAACTGACTAGAACTCACCTGATAAAGATGGTGATTTGACAACGTCTTATGACGATTCCTCGCAGATTGGGTTACAACAATTGTCAGAACTTGGTGATGTTATCTGTATGTATCCATATTCAAACCTTCACTTGACCTTGACTTGTACCAAACGAACACCTTCACTTGACCTTGACCTGCTGAAAACGCACGCCTGCACGAAACTCACACCTTCACGTGATCTTGACCTGCACGAAACCGCAGAGCTAGCTCAGGACTAACCTCCCGTACATTTTCCAACATTTGATAGGATCAGTTTCGTGTTAGAAGAATGGTTTACTGTCAAGCTGAAAGTGAAAAAGTGAACTAGAATTGTTTACTGTCAAGCTGAAAGTGAAAAAGTGAAAATTAGAATGGTTTACTGTCAAGCTGAAAGTGAAAAAGTGAAAATTAGAATGGTTTACTGTCAAGCTGAAAGTGAAAAAGGGAAAATTAGAATGGTTTACTGTCAAGCTGAAAGTGAAAAAGTAAACTAGAATGGTTTACTGTCAAGCTGAAAGTGAAAAAGTAAACTAGAATGGTTTACTGTCAAACTGAAAATGAAAAAGTGAAAACTAGAATGGTTTACTGTCAAGCTGAAAGTGAAAAAGTAAACTAGAATGGTTTACTGTCAAGCTGAAAGTGAAAAAGTAAACTAGAATGGTTTACTTTCAAGCTGAAAGTGAAAAAGTGAAAACTAGAATGGTTTACTGTCAAGCTGAAAGTGAAAAAGTAAACTAGAATGGTTTACTGTTAAGCTGAAAATGAAAAAGTGAAAACTAGAATGGTTTACTGTCAAGCTGAAAGTGAAAAAGTAAACTAGAATTGTTTACTGTCAAGCTGAAAATGAAAAAGTGAAAACTAGAATGGTTTACTGTCAAGCTGAAAGTGAAAAAGTGAAAACTAGAATGGTTTACTGTCAAGCTGAAAGTGAAAACTAGAATGGTTTACTTTCAAGCTGAAAGTGAAAAAGTGAAAACTAGAATGGTTTACTGTCAAGCTGAAAGTGAAAAAGTGAGCTAGGATGGTTTACTGTCAAGCTGAAAGTGAAAAACTGAACTAGGATGAATTATATGATTGGAGGATGAATTATATGATTGAAGGATGAATTATATGATTGAAGGATGAATTACATGATTGAAGGATGAATTATATGATTGAAGGATGAATTATATGATTGAAGGATGAATTATATGATTGAAGGATGAATTATATGATTGAAGGATGAATTATATGATTGAAGGATGAATTATATGATTGAATAATTCTTCTTCGAACGCTTCATATCGATCATTTGCTAACCACTCTTTGTGATTTGTATGTGATCTGAGCTTAAGAGCGATTGTACGTTGTTCCAGTTATGCGCCTCTCGGCAATTAACCGACCTCTTTGATGTTTCCACAAACAACCAGATCAAAAGAGAGAGTATCACAAGTCTTCATTTTTACAATGGCTTCTCTGCCGCTTGATAATAATTGTAAACATCTTTTATTGCGATGGGCGTATTGAGGTGGGCGTCTGTAGTTTAAAATGCTTCTGTTCTGCAACAGCTTGATATTAAGGAAAGTTGGTTATTAAAGAACATAAAAACAAGGAAAATTAAATATTTCGTACACATCAAACGACATGAGTGCCTAGAGAAGATCATTTTGGAGGGATGGTGCCTGGAAGAAGAACGAGAGGAAGATCTAGAAGACGATGGGTGTAAGATATCTTTGACGATCTGAGAATAACTGCTGCTGACGCCGGTCAACTTGCACAAAACAGCGAGTTTTTCAGAACTGCTGTCATGTGAGTCAAGTTCCGGAAAATACAAGCTACTTGATGTCGAAGAGCAAATCTATCAACCAATCTTTTCAAGATGTCAAGACTCTATTGAATAGAAAATCTGTAGTAGACTGGAAGGCAAACACAAGATATGATTATGGAAAAGACTTTCTCAAAGACCTCAGAAGAATAGACCAGGTTAGGGTAAGAATAAAAGATAATGTGAATGTGAACATGAAGGAAGAAATGTACAAACTTGATTCAGAATGTAAATAGACTATCCATGGTAGAGATGAAGTGTCTACGTAGAATGCTGGGAGTAACAAGAAGAGACAGGTTTAGAAATGAAGACATCGGGAAAAAAGTGTGTACAACATCAGTACTAGACTTCATCAAGAAGCAACACATTAAATGGTTCGGCCACATAAGCAGATTATCAACAGGCAGTGCGCCAAAGGAAGCAATGTTACTACGATACAGTGGATATAAATCAAAAGGCCGGCCACGTAAAAGGTGGACCTTAGAGATAATAGAGACGACGAAATACACTGTTTATGAAGCGGACTCAAACGTTCGTTCTAGAAATCTCTTCTTACCATGAAGCTGTGACTGATGCAAACAAAACAAGACTGGAGAAGAGAAAGAAAGACAAGGTGCATAGAGAGGATCGCTCCGTCTCCTTTTTCAAACTGACGCTGAACGGCAAAACAGGATTAGAGAAACGATGGATAGATAGAAATAAAGGAGGAGACACTAAAATTGTTGTAAGACAACTGGTGATAAAAACAAAGATACTAACATTGTCAAGAGTTGCTAAGGCAATGCTGTGAGTTGTCAAGGTAACTGGTATTTGTAAATAAGAAACTTGAAAACATAATTGTATTGAGCAGTGTACACTTTGCATAGGATTAGTATCATACATATAATGGCAATATACTTACACCACGTGAATTGTGTACAACAACAAGATATACACATCGATGAAATGTGTGTTTTCTTTTTCAAATAGCAAACTTGTTGCTATTTCTGTATCGAAACCGGTCTCTAGCGGGAAGCGGAAGTGGAATTGTATTTTAAAAAGAACCAGGCGAAAAATGTACACACAAAAAAAGTCATTCTTGCAGTTTCGGTTTGGAATATCTTCATTGCACTCCTAATATGTCCATATGTGTTCTGACCTCCTTCGCAATATCTCCAACAGCGTGGAGATGAGTCCACTCATATACCTGTTGTGCTGTTCTTTTCTGACCTCTCCAATCTTCAATCCCAGCTCTTGCAATCTAGTATTTGAAGTGGGTTGGTTTAGATCAGCATTTTCCAAACTGGGCGGTTAACCCCCCACCCCAGTGGGCGCTGAAGCGTTCTAGGGGGCAATAGTGGGTTCAGAAGAATTTGGGGGTGTTCAGGCGATTAGGGGTCGGTGGCTCTTTAAAGAAGAAATTAATAATACATATTTTTAAATAAATAATTTTCGTGATTTTGCGATTGAATAATCATTTAAAATGTGAATTCTGCATTTTAATTCAAAATACTCACAAAATAGATGAGAATGCAGTAAAATAATAATAATCATTTTTCGTTTCACTCCTGTTGTTCATTTGCTTGATAAAGGTCTTGTTGGTCGAAACGTTGCTGTGTTTTGTCATTGTTTTTGTAATTTGTAAAACTACAGTACTTTGTGATTACGTGTTTTGCCATTTTAATTCACCATATGCCCATCTTACACGATGCATTTTTTCATCAATTTTCTATTTCGTGCATATAATCATTTCAAAATTGACCATGTATGACAGAAATATATATCAATTTTCTATGTTAAAGAGAAAATAGAGCATGTATATATGTGGGAGGGGGGGCGTTCGCAAACTGTTATAATGTGGAAGCGGGGCGCGTTTCAAAGTTCAAGTTGTGCAAAGTGGGCGGTGGGAGGGGGGGCGTTTCAAAGTTCAAGTTGTGCAAAGTGGGCGGTGGAGGGGCGTTTCAAAGTTCAAGTTGTGCAAAGTGGGCGGTGGGAGGGGGGGCGTTTCAAAGTTCAAGTTGTGCAAAGTGGGCGGTGGGAGGGGGGGCGTTTCAAAGTTCAAGTTGTGCAAAGTGGGCGGTGGGAGGGGGGGGCGTTTCAAAGTTCAAGTTGTGCAAAGTGGGCGGTGGGAGGGGGGGGCGTTTCAAAGTTCAAGTTGTGCAAAGTGGGCGGTGGGAGGGGGGGCGTTTCAAAGTTCAAGTTGTGCAAAGTGGGCGGTGGGAGGGGCGTTCAAAGTTCAAGTTGTGCAAAGTGGGCGGTGGGAGGGGGGGGCGTTTCAAAGTTCAAGTTGTGCAAAGTGGGCGGTGGGAGGGGGGGGCGTTTCAAAGTTCAAGTTGTGCAAAGTGGGCGGTGGGAGGGGGGGCGTTTCAAAGTTCAAGTTGTGCAAAGTGGGCGGTGGGAGGGGGCGTTTCAAAGTTCAGTTGTGCAAAGTGGGCGGTGGGAGGGGCGTTTCAAAGTTCAAGTTGTGCAAAGTGGGCGGTGGGAGGGGGGGGCGTTTCAAAGTTCAAGTTGTGCAAAGTGGGCGGTGGGAGGGGGGGGCGTTTCAAAGTTCAAGTTGTGCAAAGTGGGCGGTGGGGGGGGGGCGTTTCAAAGTTCAAGTTGTGCAAAGTGGGCGGTGGGGGGGGGGCGTTTCAAAGTTCAAGTTGTGCAAAGTGGGCGGTGGGGGGGGGGCGTTTCAAAGTTCAAGTTGTGCAAAGTGGGCGGTGGGGGGGGGGCGTTTCAAAGTTCAAGTTGTGCAAAGTGGGCGGTGGGGGGGGGGCGTTTCAAAGTTCAAGTTGTGCAAAGTGGGCGGTGGGAGGGGGGGCGTTTCAAAGTTCAAGTTGTGCAAAGTGGGCGGTGGGAGGGGGGGCGTTTCAAAGTTCAAGTTGTGCAAAGTGGGCGGTGGGAGGGGGGGCGTTTCAAAGTTCAAGTTGTGCAAAGTGGGCGGTGGGAGGGGGGGCGTTTCAAAGTTCAAGTTGTGCAAAGTGGGCGGTGGGAGGGGGCGTTTCAAAGTTCAAGTTGTGCAAAGTGGGCGGTGGGAGGGGGGGCGTTTCAAAGTTCAAGTTGTGCAAAGTGGGCGGTGGGAGGGGGCGTTTCAAAGTTCAAGTTGTGCAAAGTGGGCGGTGGGAGGGGGGGGCGTTTCAAAGTTCAAGTTGTGCAAAGTGGGCGGTGGGAGGGGGGGGCGTTTCAAAGTTCAAGTTGGCAAAGTGGCGTGGAGGGCTTCAAAGTTCAAGTTGTGCAAAGTGGGCGGTGGGAGGGGGGGGCGTTTCAAAGTTCAAGTTGTGCAAAGTGGGCGGTGGGAGGGGGGGGCGTTTCAAAGTTCAAGTTGTGCAAAGTGGGCGGTGGGAGGGGGGGGCGTTTCAAAGTTCAAGTTGTGCAAAGTGGGCGGTGGGAGGGGGCGTTTCAAAGTTCAAGTTGTGCAAAGTGGGCGGTGGGCCGAAACAGTTTGGGAATCTATGGTTAAGATAAAAATCTCCTGTGCGACCACGCTATGAGGGCGTTCAAAATGTCAGCTCTGCCTATTGGCTGGCCCCCTGATATGGTGGCAGAGCCAGCCAGCCAGCCTATCTGCTCTCTCATTGCCAACGACACCCATGTGCCCCGGAAGGAAGATAAGTGTAATTCTACAAATTGTTGACGCCTGTCGTGACTCAGTCCCTTGCCTGTGCAACAAACCAGAATTATTTTTAAAAAAGGGGGATTCTTTAATCAATAGTAAAGAACAGTCTACAGACATTAATCAAACTAAGTCATAGATAGGAGACTTAACATAAAAATGCACAAAGAAAAAAAAACCATAACAATATCTGAACTTATACATGACCACTAGGAGCAGAACACAATGCATATAATTAGCGGACAGCTGCAATACGAGAGTTCCCATGTGAATTCAATATAGAGGAACATGCACTGAAAAATGCAATAGCTGATCGGGTTATAAGTGAAGATAAATGCAACGTTATTCATGTGTGTGTTTATATAATGTGTCTCACTGAATAAGGACTGGGGGACATATTTTCTCCTGTGTGGCGCCAGGGTTCGCAAGGGGAGCAAAGAATAGTAACACTAACATCTACAAGGCATGTCGTAAGAGGCGACTGATGTACGACCTAGGAAGCTGCCATAATAAATAAAAAATATCGCAGAAATCGGATGTGCTGGTCTACTTGTCGGCGACTCTAGATGAGCTGAGGCACGGTGACGAATGGATGCCTATATCAGAGGATATGACTGCTTACGCCAGGGTTATCAGCACACTTGGACGCCGCTGTAGAGAATGGGCCCCGGGCGTCGCCAATGCAGAAATTCTTGCACTCGTGGATCAGCCCTCCCACCCAGGTGATATCATTATCTACACCGATGGCTCTGTCAAGATTGGCACCAGGTCATCGTGGGCTTACTCAGCACAATGAAACGGTCGCACACTTCATGAGGACTGCGGGGCTTTCGAGACAACGACATCGAGCATGACTATGGAGATCACCGCTGCCTCCAGGGCTCTGTCATGGGTGGCTGAGCAACAGGTTACCCATACGATCATCATATCAGACTCGATGAGTATGCTTCAACTGATTGCATCTGGAAGTATGCGGGTGGAATGGATGAACAGCATTCGGAGATCACATCTCAAGAAAATGACTTAGCTGTACACGCCTGGACATGCTGACTCTCTTGCAAACAGTGCCCCGACTCAAGTGGGCAGAAGCATGGACAGAGCCGATATCATCAATGCGGTACGCTCTCAATTATGTGACATGGGCGGGTCTCAGACACTGGAACGAGTTCGAGAATTAGGCGTTAAGTTTGGACATGCCAGACAGTGTCGTCTTCGTGGTAGAGAGAGAAGATATAGTAATCAACTTCTCATGGGTACTGTGAGCAAATGGACTTTGGGATGGCTGCTGCAACGGAGGACAGAGCACGAATGGGAATGCCCAATGTGCCATGACGTCGATCACATAACATAACATAACATAACTTGTCGGCGCATAACTGACACAACGTACAATCGCTCTTAGGCTCAGATCACATATAAATCGCACAGAGTGCTTAAAAAGGTGTCGGTATGGAGAGTTCAAAGAAGAAGAAGAAGAAGAAGAAGAAGAAAAAGACACCCACACACATTCAGATGTATATCATCAAATTTACAATGGTCACTTCAAATTCTTTCAGAGTTCTGATGTAGTGGAATTCTCCTTCTTCTTCTGTGCGTTCTGTTTTGTATGTTCGTCTAAACCAGCGTTTCCCAAAGTGGGTGGTATCGCCCCCCCCCCAGTGGGCGCTGAAGCGTTCTATGAAGAAGGGGGCGATGGTGGGTTCAGAGAAATTTGGGGGATGTCCAGGAGATTAGGGGTCGGTGGTTCCTTAAAGAAGAAATTAATCATATCTTATCTTATCTTAACCACATTTGCCGTGAAGCGTCGTGGGAGAGTTAGTTTCTATCTTGTGCCAGGTGTGTTGTGCTTGACGTTGTCAGTCCATGCTTTCGAAGGGACTCTGAGATGTTATCTATCCATCGTGTTCTTGGCCTGCCTCGTGCTCTGCGCCCTGAATGTCGATTATTATAGGCACGTGATGGTAGTAAATGTGGTTCCATTCTCATTAGATGGACGAACCACTTGATTCTTTGCTTCTCGATGTACTGTATGCATGGTATAGTACCAACGATGCTTCTGATATTCTCGTTTCTCACTCTATCTCGCCTTGTAACGTTGACAGCTTTTCGTAGACATCTCATTTCACATGTTGTAATCTTTCTTTCTTGTGTCTTAGTCAGGGCCATGTTTGGCACTGATAGCAGAGAGTTGGAATAAATATGCAAATTAATCATAAATATTTTAAAATAAATTATTTTCGTGATTTTGCGATTGAATAATCATTTAAAATTTGAATTCTGCATTTTAATTCATCTTATGCCCGTCTTACACGATCCATTTTTAAATCAATTTTCTATTTCCTGCATATAATCATGTGAAAATTGATCATGTATGACAGAAATATATATCAATTTTCTATGTCAAAGAGAAAATAGAGCATGTATTTATGTGAGAGGTGAGTGGGGGGATCGTTGGCAACTATTATAATGTGGAGGGCGTTACAAAGTTTATGTTGTGCAAAGTGGGCGGTGGGCCGAAAAAGTTTGGGAATCTATGGTCTAAACCATGAGAAGGGTTGCCTCTATGAAGCTGCATGTCAGTTGGAGTTCTCCGTGAGTTCTCCATAGCTTGCTCTGTAAGCTTCGTTCATGAGGCCATATTTAGTGAATTTAAAACTTTATAGGATTCTCTGAAAATAGGATTCTCTGAAAATAGGATTCTCTGAAAATAGGATTCTCTGAAAATAGGATTCTCTGAAAGGTGTTCATTTTTATTTTTCATGTTTGTTGGCCTCTACACGCTCTGATATTATCAATAAAAGGCTTGCCTCAGGTTGAAAGAAGCGTGTCTCGGCTAAGAAGAAGAAGTAGAAGAGGAAAAAGAAGAAGAAGAGGAAGAAGAAGAAGAAGAAGAGGAAGAAGTAGAAGAAGAGGAAGAAGTAGAAGAAGAAGAAGAAGAAGTAGAAGAAGAAGAAGAAGAAGAGGAAAGAAGAAGAGAAGAGGAAGAAGTAGAAGAAGAGGAAGAAGTAGAAGAAGAGGAAGAAGTAGAAAGGAAGAGTAGAAGGAAGAAGTAGAAGAAGAGGAAGAAGTAGAAGAAGAGGAAGAAGTAGAAGAAGAAGAAGAAGAAGTAGAAGAAGAAAGAAGTAGAAGAAGAGGAAGAAGAGAGAAGAAAGAAGAAGAAGAAGAAGAGAAGAGGAAGAAGTAGAAGAGGAAGAAGTAGAAGAGGAAGAAGAAGAAGAGGAAAAAGAAGAAGAAGAGGAAGAAGTAGAAGAAGAGGAAGAAGTAGAAGAAGAGGAAGAAGAAGTAGAAGAAGAGGAAGAAGTAGAAGAAGAGGAAGAAGAGAAGAGAAGAAGAGAAGAGGAAGAAGAAAAGAAGAGAAGAAGAAGAAGAAGAAGAAGAAGAGGGAAAGAAGAAGAGAAGAAGAAGAAGAGAAGAGGAAGAAGAAGAAGAAGAAGAAGAAGAAGAAGAAGAGAAGAAGAAGAAGAGAAGAAGAAGAAGAAGAAGAAGAAGAAGAAGAAGAAGAAGAAGAAGAAGAAGAAGAAGAAGAAGAAGAAGAAGAAAAGAGAAGAAGAAGAAGAAGAAGAAGAAGAAGAAAAGAAGAAGAAGAAGAAGAGAAGAAGAAGAAGAAGAAGAAAAGAAGAAGAAGAAGAAAAGAAGAAGAAGAAGAAGAAAAGAAGAAGAAGAAGAAGAAGAAGAAAGAAGAAGAAAAAGAAGAAGAAGATAGAAGAAGAAAGTATGCAAGGAAGAAGAAGAAAAAAGGCAAATAAAATGACAATGGAAAGCAAAATGAAGATGGAGACAAGAAGAAGAAGAGACAACGATGAAGACGGTTTGGAGGTGATTTTTCCAATCCAGAAGCACTGAGCTTTCAGCTCTTCCGCTCGGTGCCATGGACATCGTAACCTTCGGTTCGGTGCCACGAACACCGTAAATCTGGAGAATCTGTGGCTTTTCTGCCAGCCCACGGAATTGAACCGCACTCACATGGGGCTTGCCACCCGTCGTCCAACACGCTACGAATACGCTGAGCAGGCAGGCAGGAGGTGATTAATAAAATCCTAACGCTAGCTACTTGTCTTAGTAGTACAACGTTTCACCAGCAGATCAATACAATAATACATGATGGCTCCAATAATACAGGATATAGCTCTAGTTCAGCGTTTCCCAAAGTGGGCGGTACCGCCCCAGTGGGCGCTGAAGCGTTCTAGGGGGGCAATAGTAGGTTCAGAAGAATTTGGGGTGTGTTCAGGCGATTAGGGATCGGTGGTTTCTTAAAGAAGAAAATAATAAATATTAAAAAAAAAAATAATTTTCGTGATTTTGAGATTGAATAATCATTGAAAAATTTGAATTCTGCATTTTAATTCATCTTATGCCCATCTTACACGATCCATTTTTTAAAATCAATTTTATATTTCGTGTATATAATCATTAGAAAATTGACCATGTATGACAGAAATATAGATCAATTTTCTATGTCAAAGAGAAAATAGAGCATGTATTTATGTGGGTGGGGGCGTTGTCAAGTATTATAATGTGGAGGGCGTTACAAAGTTTATGTTGTGCAAAGTGGGCGGTGGGCAGAAAAAGTTTGGGAATCTATGCTCTAGTTTATATTCTCACATTGCATTGTCTTTCAAACCATCAGTTAAACAATGCGCCATGATTAAATATTGAGTGTCTACAATAATATTCACTTGTATTATGTTCTATCTTTGTTGTCAGAATAAAAGTTTAGTGTACAAGAGCCTGCGTTGTACATCTGCGTTGTACATCTGCGTTGTACATCTGTGTTGTACATCTGTGTTGTACATCTGTGTTGTACATCTGTGTTGTACATCTGCGTTGTACATCTGTGTTGTACATCTGTGTTGTACATCTGCGTTGTACATCTGCGTTGTACATCTGCGTTGTACATCTGCGTTGTACATCTGCGTTGTACATCTGCGTTGTACATCTGCGTTGTACATCTGCGTTGTACATCTGTGTTGTACATCTGTGTTGTACATCTGCGTTGTACATCTGCGTTGTACATCTGCGTTGTACATCTGTGTTGTACATCTGCGTTGTACATCTGCGTTGTACATCTGTGTTGTACATCTGCGTTGTACATCTGTGTTGTACATCTGTGTTGTACATCTGTGTTGTACATCTGTGTTGTACATCTGTGTTGTACATCTGTGTTGTACATCTGTGTTGTACATCTGTGTTGTACATCTGTGTTGTACATCTGCGTTGTGAGACATGGAACATTGACAAAGTGGCGGAGAAGATCATTAATGAGAAGAAGAAGATGAAGATGATGATGAAGATGGAGAAGATGAAGAAGAAGAAGATGGAGATTAAGAAGATGGAGAAGAATAAGATGGAGATGAAGATGGAGATTAAGAAGATGGAGAAGAATAAGATGGAGATGAAGATGGAGATTAAGAAGATGGAGAAGAATAAGATGGAGAAGAAGATGGAGAATAAGATGATGAAGATGAAGAAGAAGATGGAGAAGAAGATGGAGAATAAGATGGAGAATAAGATGATGAAGATGAAGAAGAAGATGGAGAAGATGGAGAAGAATAAGATGGAGATGAAGAAGAAGATGGAGAAGATGGAGAAGAATAAGATGGAGATGAAGAAGAAAAGAGGACGAAGAAGATCTATCTATCTATCCATCCATCCATCCATCCATTCATCCATCCCTCCCTCTCTGTCTGTCTGTCTGTCTGTCTACTTAATTATCATTGCATTACTTCGTTATACTTGTTATCCGTGACATTCGATTTTCACAAAAAGATATACTACATGTGTCTATACTCTGTCCTCCAACAACAAGTTTGTAACTCAGCAGTTGGGTGTGTCTCTGGTCTCATCCTCCTCATTGAGCCTGTCTAACATATGCGACAGTGTTAATAAGCTTAGCTACCGCCAGCATAGTTTCCGGAGATCAAGTGGACGCAATCCTCTACCACGTCAAAGCCGAGACAAGTGAAAAGCGAACATACTGTTTACAGTAATTATAGTGATATTGTCTTGACTATTTTCTTAGAAGATGGCTACAAGATATTAAAGAAACCATGAATATAACCATCGACGAAATGGGTGAACTGGCAAGAGACAGAGTGAATTTCAGATGTGCTGCAAAGAGAGCAACGTCCTATAAAGGATACGCACCTTGATGATGATGATTTTCTTAGATCGGCACAGATAAGACGGCATTGAGCCAGTTTAACCCACTCCATACCCAGAACCACTATAGAGGAGTACAAATGTGTACCAATTTCACCAACAATGCTATAGTGGCTTCTCACATAAATCTCTTTCTTTCTATTTGTACTAAACATTTCATGTTTTTTCTTTCTTTCTTTTTTTTTTCTTATCTCCAATAATGTTTTGCCTCACAGCGTCAGGATAAGAAGAGATTTCTAGAACGAGTCTTTGTGTGCGCTTCATAAATAGTGTCTTTCGTCGCATTTGTTATATCTGATGTCCATCTTTTGCGTGGCCGGCCTTTTGCTTTGTATCCATTGTATCGGAGCAACATCGCTCTTTGAGGTACACTGTCTGTTGGTAATCTGCTTATGTGGCCGAAACATTTAATTTGTTGTTTCTTGATGAAGTCTAGTATTGATGGTGTACCCTCATACATTAGACAAAATACAATAGAAGAAATATATATCCATTACTCTCGTACCGTTAAACGTTACTTAATATGGCATGCAAGTAATTTCTCTATACCGCTCTGTTCTAGGCATCTTGCTCAATCTCTTCGATGGTGAAACAATTAATAACAAAGTACTGTAGTTTTACAAAATACAAAAACTGACAATACACAGCAACGTTTCGACCAAAAGGCCTTTATCAAGCAAACGATACAACAGGAGTGACGAATTTCACAGCACACTACATATAGACTACGACAGAGACATTCCAATGGCCCTAAAATGTGACTAAAACGAATAACGAATTAAATTGGGTTTTTTATTTTGTAAAACTACAGTACTTTGTTATTACGTGTTTCGCCATTTTACATAATTTTTCTGCAGTCTTCCTTATATCAATCTCTTCAATGGAATTGAGTCTGGTATTTCTTGCTTCTATCTCAGCAAAGTTCATTTCAGAGTTTCTCTAGGACTTTCTTTCTTTCTTGAACCCTTTGCAAGACAACACTTCAATGCCTCCTTTGGTATTCTTTGATCATTTCGTACGATAGACCACTATAGTGGAGTACAAATGGGCACCAACTACACCACCAACTACTATCAGATATAACACAGTAGAAGAAATACTTCCATATTTACGGTATATAAATATAGTATATTTGCTGCCAGGACCATGCGGTATATTTTCTCAGTATATATATATATGGAATTGCAGTAAAACTATTTGATTGGCAAAATTTTCTCAGTATGATGCAAGTCTTCGAAATGCCGCCCTTAAATGTTTTTAATTTTAACCTTCAATTTGATTTCGCTGTTTATGCCGCCCCCACCATCTTTAAGGTTCCTCCTGATGTGGCCGCCTCTGTATCATAGCACGGCACGGCTCTGTCTGCTGCTATATATATATTTAGGAGCTCGTCTCTGGTTCCAAAGGTACTCGGTTCGCTCTCTAGTGGAACTATTATGATATTTTTCAAGAGACTTCTGATTTCAGTGATCAAGTTCCTAGTCCTGTCGGAGACGGACGATAAAACGTCGGTCCCGCGTTCAAGTTGAGCACGTAGAAGAATCCTTGGGAGTTCAAAATCAAGAAGAGCAGACTGGAAACCCGCTTCTTCTTCTTCTTTTGTCGTCACACTGCTACCAGGTTGTTGTTCTTCTTCTTTGCGTTCGTTCTTTACGACCAATTTTAATCACTCTTTGTGATGTTTGATCTTTGCCAAGAACGTGTATACGTTGCACATTGGTTTGTAGGCTCCTAAACGCATAGACTTCTACACGTTTAGGACATGTGCATCCGATTTCAGTCAAACCTCCTTAGTCGCCTCTTACGACATGCGTGGCAGGTAGCAGTGGTTCTATTCTTTACACCTCAAATTTGGGCCCCGGTAACCACTTGGGCGACCAGGTTGTTGTTCAGTGTTGTGGTTTTCTGTTTTTGTCTAGCGCTGTTCTGGTGACTTGAGTGATTGTTATTTTTGCTCTTTGACAGGATTCTGCTATGCTATCTAACCATCTTTTTCTTGGTCTTTCTCTCGCCTTCTTTCCTGATGTTCTGTTATAGAAGACTTTGTATACTGGAAAACCGCTAGGGTAAAATTTATTAGAAAAGTTTAATAAATAAAATGTCAACAAAATATTTTCACAATCTTCTAAATTACACCCGTGACGCTCGCTGTTGCTAGAAGTTCGTGCACTGTCGTTGAGATCTTCCTGTGTAAGAAAGAGATCGGAGCAGACATGTTTATCCACCGATTCACATAATGATGACCCTATCAATCAATCAATCAATCAATAATATATATTAAAATGATACATACTGCAAACCACTTGGACTTAGGGTTGTCATACGTCCTCATTTTGTGCGGACACGTCCTCATTTTTTGCTGACACGTCCTCATTTCACTCGTAAATCTGAGCGTCCGCAAACAATTTTAGAAATTCGTAGATTTGTCCGCAATTTTTCAAGCCATGATAAAATGAACAGATTTTTGACTGACAAATATGTGTGTACATAGATGATTCAAAGTGTTGTGATCACTACTGCAATCTGGAGAAATGTTCATTCATCTATTAATAGCAAGTGCCATTGCAAAAAAAAAGTAGTGTGACTATATAGAAAACTGTAGGAGTAGGGAAATGTAACTCTGAAATCGTGAAGATAGTACAGTTCTTCCTTGCTATTCTAGCACTTAATGTTTCGGTAGAAAGAATATTTTCTTTAATCTATGATCAATGGATTCCTTGATAAACAATAAGGCAGAGGGTGATGACAACATTACTGCAGAAATGCTCAAAGCGGCTGATGATACAACTATTAGCCAGATGCAAGAACTATTTAATAAAGTATGGGAAGAAGAAACCGTCCCAGATCAATGGAAAAAGGGAATAATTGTTAAGATCCCCAAAAAGGTGATCTCAAAGATTGCAACAACTGGAGAGGGATCGCCCTATTATCAGTAATGACCAAGACTTTCTGCAAAATCATTCTTAATAGAATCAAAGGAGCAGTGGACACAACCCTGAGAGAAGAACAAGCTGGTTTTAGACCTGGGAGAAGCTGCTTAGACCAAATAATTACCCTACGACTAATTTTGGAGGAACATATTGAGAAGCAACAACTACTCATACTAAATTTCATCGATTTTAAAAAGCCTTTGATAGTCTACACAGAATCTCTCTATGGAATATTCTGAGATGCTATGGAATACCAGACAAAATAATAAACATTATAAAGAGCCTCTATGATGGTTCACAGTGTGCAGTCCGCACTGATGGTGGACACAGCGACTGGTTTATGGTTGAAACCGGAGTAAAGCAAGGCTGTATTCTATCTCCGCTATTGTTTGGAGTGGCCATTGACTGGGTGATGCGAAAATGTTGCAGTGGCGACACTGGTATCGATTGGGTAGAAAATAGTCAACTAGAAGATTTGGATTTTGCAGATGATATTGCATTGTTAAGTAGAAACAACCAAGATATGCAAAGAAAAACAGACAACTTGTCATCTATAGCATCAAAAGTTGGACTGCGGATAAGCTATGAAAAACAAATATAATGAAGACACCTATGGCAAGTAATGCAGATATCACACTGGAATCTAAAATGATAAAAATAACAGAGCAGTTCACATATTTGGGTAGCAATTTTGATTGCACAGGAAATCTTAAAAAATAAATGATGATACGAATTGGCAAAGCAACATCAGCTTTTAAAAGTCTAAATAAAATATGGAACTGCAAGTTATATAGTATTAAAACTAAATTACAAATTTTCAATTCAAATGTTGTATCAATCCTAATATATGCTAGCGAGAGTTGGAAAATGACTAAAGATATAGAAAACAAGTTGAATGCATTTGAAAATAGATGTCTGCGAAAAATAATGAATATAAAATGGAACGAATTCAGGAAAAGTGATGAAATCAGAGACATGTCTGGTCAACCACTAGTGACAACTGTTATAAGAAAGAGAAGATGGAGATATATTGGGCACACCTTGAGAAGAAATGATCAAAGAATATCAAAGCAGGCATTGAAGTGGGATGCAAAGGGTTCAAGAAAGAGAGGTCGACCTAAGGAGACCCTGAAGCGAACTTTGCTGAGAGAGGCAGGAAATATCGGTCTCAGTTCCATGGAGGAGATTGAGCGAGTTGCCCAGGATAGAGCGGTATGGAGAAATTACTTGCAGGCCCTATGTAACGTATAACGGTACGAGAGGAATTATTATTATTATGATCAATGGAACAAAGTGAGAGAAACCGTCTTAGTGTGGATTCAGTCAAGTCAATTTCACTTGTAAAATTTAATTTCAAACATTTCACGTGCAGGAAATTTTATGGAGATTTGATGCGAAAGAAAGACATTCTAAAAATGATCAGATCATCAGAAAAATTACATGGAATACAATTTTAATTCTCAAGGCTGGTGGTCTGGGTTCAACTCCCGCAGTGCGAGGGAAATTTTTCCCGACCGCGACGGCTCTCATGTCGACCCAGCCTCAACTGGGTACCAGACATGCTCTGGGAAAGTAAAGGCGGCCGGTGTGATGCTGACCACATCACCCATCGTGTGCCGACGGTCAATGAAAATACAGGCCTAACACTGTATTGCCCTATGTACCACGAGGTATGAAAAGGTTACTTTACCTTTACTTTTCTGTTTACAATTTTAATGGAATGTAATGTTAGGATAAGTGCCTTCATTTCGGAAGATCAAAATATGATAACCCTATTGTGGAATAAAATGTTGGTGTGAAAACACAAACGTGTCTAGAAACAGAACTCAGCAACGTTCATGGTACGGAACGAGTTAATGTCAGAATACCCCCACCCCTCCCTCCCCGACCCTCCCCACCCCTCACATCGCAACCTCCCAATTACGTCTCCTTGAAGATCGACGTGAACAAATGACAGTGTGGATTGCTCTAGTGTTAGGAAAATAAGAAATTTAAAATCCTGAAGAAAGTCGATAAGAGACGATTTGTTCCTACACCAGACGGGCGATCTAGCGAATCAATCAATGCCTCTACTAAATAATCTGGGGGTGAAGGTGTAGGAAAAACCTCACCAAATAATTTGGATGAAATTTTTAGAAAAACTTGGTCAAATAGCTGGTGAAGAATATTTTATGGGGCAGCTATTCTGATCTGGGAAAGGCAGTTGAATTCACCATGACGACAGAGATTGTGTTCTAACATGATCATAGACCTGACAACAGAAGAAGAATACGAGTCTTATTTGTTTGTGTCCATGTTTTGCTTACTGTACCAACTTCTTCTTCTTTGAACGCTCCATATTGACCGCTTGTTAAACCACTCTTTGTGATTTGTATGTGATATGAGCCTAAGAGCGATTGTACGTTGTGCCAGTTATGCGCCTACAAGTAGGTCAGCGCATTAGGTTTCTGCAACGTTTTTTATTTACTAGGATAGCTTCCCTAGGTCACTATCTCAGTCACCTCTTACGACATGCCTTGTAGCTCGCAGTGGTACTATTTTTTGTTCCCCTTGCGACTCACGAGCAAATGTAGCAAACAAATTGAAATATATAAAAACATAGTTCACATGAATTTTTCCAGGGTTTAAAGGCGCATAGGAACAACACCGCGCCAGAACTAGTGAGCTGGCACTAATCAAGATCCTACCCCACCTCCACGTGGTGACCCTGGTAACAGACATTGGTTCCTGTCTGGTTAAGCGGGTAGGGATCGAGGGAGAGCTACTCTGGTATGGGTAGGGATGCAGACGTGGTCACGCTGGATGATATCTGCTCGCAACACAGACGAGCGGAATCCTCATTCTTCTTTGCGTTCGTTCTTTACGACCAATTTTAATCACTCTTTGTGATATGTTTGATCTTTGCCAAGAACGTGTATACGTTGCACATTGGTTTGGTAGGCCCTAAACGCATAGACTTCTACATGTTTAGGACACATGCATTCGATTTCAGCCAAAGATCCTTAGTCGCCTCTTACGACATGCGTGGCAGGTAACAGTGGTTCTATTCTTTACACCCCAAATTTGGGCCCTGGTAACCACTCGGCGAGCGGCATCCCAGAGTGACTATTAATGCACATCTCTCCTGGCCGATGGGAAAAGATGAACGGATAGCCATAAAGGGATGAGGGGTGCATGAGCTTCAAATGGTACTGAAGATGTGACGTAAAACAAACGTTCTTGGCAAATGCTGTTTATATATCACAATAAGAATGTTCAAAATGGCCGAAAAAGAACGATCGAGAGAGGGAGATAATTTTTCCAAGGAAGGAGCGGGGAGGGGGTGGAACTGTCGTTATTGCATGTAATACCGCTTTTTAGGGCGGTGTAGGACGGGATGGGGGTGGTAAACATGGGCCTGTGGAATTTAATAGATGCATGGCAAGTGCAGTCGCAGCGAAACCTTTCAGGTTAGGATTTTTCTTTATGCCCCCGACAGAAAAAACTCATGGGACTACCGGGGATTGAACCCCGGCCTCTAGCATGGAAGACCGCTTTCTAACCCATTCGGTCAGACGGTTCATGGGAGGACGAATGAATTTGTAAAAAAAATGTTGTGGTAATTTATTGCGTGGAAATGGAGAAAACCTGATGTCGCATTAAACTGCTTTAACCACACACGCAAAAATTGTCCAGGAGGGCAAGCCTTCTTTCCCCACCTCCTGTCTTAACATAATGCCGCCCATGTCTGCACACGTTTTGTTTAAGGCATAAACTTATTAGAATATTTGCACATGTTTTCTGTAAAGTCAACTTAACCCTTTCGCTCCGTCATTGTTTAAGTTTGTGTTCTTGGTACTTCCTGACGCATTTATATTGTCATTTATACCGAATCAACCAGTATATCGGCATTGCGGCATTTCAAAAAAATAGTGAGTGTCATTGTATTGGCTCAGAGGAACAACGGGGTTAATAGATTATTTGCCCCGGTCGGAAAATACCGAGCTAAATGAGAAGCTGTACGGGGGGACGGAGTCCCTAATAACAACAGCAAAATTTATGGGGAAACCTGGTACATCAGTCTAAGCGGTGATCGAGAGAGAGAGAGAGAGAGAGAGATTATTTGCATATAAATGAAATATAAAGACACAAAAATTGTCTTCATTGCACCGGGTTTCCCCATTTGGTTCCGACCCTGTCGACAGAAATGGCATGTTATCTACCGAGAGGGTTGCACAAAACTCCAACTCCGTAACTCCAGCAATAATCCTATAGATCTCATTAAAAAATTGCATATGTGTCTCAGTCCGGATTCGAACCCAGAACCTTCAGAATGACAAGCAAACGACTTAACCACTTCGCCACTGAGACCTCCCAGCAATATAAATAACAAGACTTTGAGTGATAATAATTACGCTATCAAGTCAAATAGTAGCATGTCCCTTGAGGAACGTTGCATTCATCACAGCCCGCCTAAAAAGCGTCTTTTGCAAGTTCTCCAGCTTTTTCTAGCGTCATGTTCAAAGTTTCTTTGATGTCGTGCTGCCACCTTGCTCTTGGTCGTCCCCTGCTTCGTATTCCAGGAACCATGCCTTCCATTACCTTTCTCTCCAAACCGTTTTGGTGTTTATTGTGGCCAAAATACTTCATCTTCCGGGACATGATGTTATTTATAAGCCAATTCTCCTTGATATTCAGGTCTTGTAGGATGTCTTTGTTTCTTCTCTTCTCTGTCCAGGATGTGCTAAGAACTTTTCTATAGCTCCTTGTTCCAAAAGTTTCAATTTTGTTTTGTAATGTTTGTGTTGATATTATGGCACCATATAATTATTTTTATGTCTGCGAAAAATAATGAACATAAAAGGAAACAAATTGAGGAGAAGTGATGTAATCAAAGAAATATCTGATCAACAACTAATAACAACTGTTAGACGAAGGAGAAGTGATGCAATCAAAGAAATATCTGATCAACAACTAATAACAACTGTTAGATGAAGGAGAAGTGATGTAATCAAAGAAATATCTGATCAACAACTAATAACAACTGTTAGACGAAGGAGAAGTGATGCAATCAAAGAAATATCTGATCAACAACTAATAACAACTGTTAGACGAAGGAGAAGTGATGCAATCAAAGAAATATCTGATCAACAACTAATAACAACTGTTAGACGAAGGAGAAGTGATGTAATCAAAGAAATATCTGATCAACAACTAATAACAACTGTTAGACGAAGGAGAAGTGATGCAATCAAAGAAATATCTGATCAACAACTAATAACAACTGTTAGACGAAGGAGAAGTGATGCAATCAAAGAAATATCTGATCAACAACTAATAACAACTGTTAGACGAAGGAGAAGTGATGCAATCAAAGAAATATCTGATCAACAACTAATAACAACTGTTAGACGAAGGAGAAGTGATGCAATCAAAGAAATATCTGATCAACAACTAATAACAACTGTTAGACGAAGGAGAAGTGATGCAATCAAAGAAATATCTGATCAACAACTAATAACAACTGTTAGACGAAGGAGAAGTGATGTAATCAAAGAAATATCTGATCAACAACTAATAACAACTGTTAGACGAAGGAGAAGTGATGCAATCAAAGAAATATCTGATCAACAACTAATAACAACTGTTAGACGAAGGAGAAGTGATGCAATCAAAGAAATATCTGATCAACAACTAATAACAACTGTTAGACGAAGGAGAAGTGATGCAATCAAAGAAATATCTGATCAACAACTAATAACAACTGTTAGACGAAGGAGAAGTGATGTAATCAAAGAAATATCTGATCAACAACTAATAACAACTGTTAGACGAAGGAGAAGTGATGCAATCAAAGAAATATCTGATCAACAACTAATAACAACTGTTAGACGAAGGAGAAGTGATGCAATCAAAGAAATATCTGATCAACAACTAATAACAACTGTTAGACGAAGGAGAAGTGATGTAATCAAAGAAATATCTGATCAACAACTAATAACAACTGTTAGACGAAGGAGAAGTGATGCAATCAAAGAAATATCTGATCAACAACTAATAACAACTGTTAGACGAAGGAGAAGTGATGTAATCAAAGAAATATCTGATCAACAACTAATAACAACTGTTAGACGAAGGAGAAGTGATGCAATCAAAGAAATATCTGATCAACAACTAATAACAACTGTTAGACGAAGGAGAAGTGATGCAATCAAAGAAATATCTGATCAACAACTAATAACAACTGTTAGACGAAGGAGAAGTGATGTAATCAAAGAAATATCTGATCAACAACTAATAACAACTGTTAGACGAAGGAGAAGTGATGCAATCAAAGAAATATCTGATCAACAACTAATAACAACTGTTAGACGAAGGAGAAGTGATGCAATCAAAGAAATATCTGATCAACAACTAATAACAACTGTTAGACGAAGGAGAAGTGATGCAATCAAAGAAATATCTGATCAACAACTAATAACAACTGTTAGACGAAGGAGAAGTGATGCAATCAAAGAAATATCTGATCAACAACTAATAACAACTGTTAGACGAAGGAGAAGTGATGTAATCAAAGAAATATCTGATCAACAACTAATAACAACTGTTAGACGAAGGAGAAGTGATGCAATCAAAGAAATATCTGATCAACAACTAATAACAACTGTTAGACGAAGGAGAAGTGATGTAATCAAAGAAATATCTGATCAACAACTAATAACAACTGTTAGACGAAGGAGAAGTGATGCAATCAAAGAAATATCTGATCAACAACTAATAACAACTGTTAGACGAAGGAGAAGTGATGCAATCAAAGAAATATCTGATCAACAACTAATAACAACTGTTAGACGAAGGAGAAGTGATGTAATCAAAGAAATATCTGATCAACAACTAATAACAACTGTTAGACGAAGGAGAAGTGATGCAATCAAAGAAATATCTGATCAACAACTAATAACAACTGTTAGACGAAGGAGAAGTGATGCAATCAAAGAAATATCTGATCAACAACTAATAACAACTGTTAGACGAAGGAGAAGTGATGCAATCAAAGAAATATCTGATCAACAACTAATAACAACTGTTAGACGAAGGAGAAGTGATGCAATCAAAGAAATATCTGATCAACAACTAATAACAACTGTTAGACGAAGGAGAAGTGATGCAATCAAAGAAATATCTGATCAACAACTAATAACAACTGTTAGACGAAGGAGAAGTGATGCAATCAAAGAAATATCTGATCAACAACTAATAACAACTGTTAGACGAAGGAGAAGTGATGTAATCAAAGAAATATCTGATCAACAACTAATAACAACTGTTAGACGAAGGAGAAGTGATGCAATCAAAGAAATATCTGATCAACAACTAATAACAACTGTTAGACGAAGGAGAAGTGATGCAATCAAAGAAATATCTGATCAACAACTAATAACAACTGTTAGACGAAGGAGAAGTGATGCAATCAAAGAAATATCTGATCAACAACTAATAACAACTGTTAGACGAAGGAGAAGTGATGCAATCAAAGAAATATCTGATCAACAACTAATAACAACTGTTAGACGAAGGAGAAGTGATGCAATCAAAGAAATATCTGATCAACAACTAATAACAACTGTTAGACGAAGGAGAAGTGATGTAATCAAAGAAATATCTGATCAACAACTAATAACAACTGTTAGACGAAGGAGAAGTGATGCAATCAAAGAAATATCTGATCAACAACTAATAACAACTGTTAGACGAAGGAGAAGTGATGCAATCAAAGAAATATCTGATCAACAACTAATAACAACTGTTAGACGAAGGAGAAGTGATGCAATCAAAGAAATATCTGATCAACAACTAATAACAACTGTTAGACGAAGGAGAAGTGATGCAATCAAAGAAATATCTGATCAACAACTAATAACAACTGTTAGACGAAGGAGAAGTGATGCAATCAAAGAAATATCTGATCAACAACTAATAACAACTGTTAGACGAAGGAGAAGTGATGTAATCAAAGAAATATCTGATCAACAACTAATAACAACTGTTAGACGAAGGAGAAGTGATGCAATCAAAGAAATATCTGATCAACAACTAATAACAACTGTTAGACGAAGGAGAAGTGATGCAATCAAAGAAATATCTGATCAACAACTAATAACAACTGTTAGACGAAGGAGAAGTGATGCAATCAAAGAAATATCTGATCAACAACTAATAACAACTGTTAGACGAAGGAGAAGTGATGCAATCAAAGAAATATCTGATCAACAAATAATAACTGTTAGACGAAGGAGAAGTGATGCAATCAAAGAAATATCTGATCAACAACTAATAACAACTGTTAGACGAAGGAGAAGTGATGCAATCAAAGAAATATCTGATCAACAACTAATAACAACTGTTAGACGAAGGAGAAGTGATGCAATCAAAGAAATATCTGATCAACAACTAATAACAACTGTTAGACGAAGGAGAAGTGATGCAATCAAAAATATTGATCAACAACTAATAACAACTGTTAGACGAAGGAGAAGTGATGCAATCAAAGAAATATCTGATCAACAACTAATAACAACTGTTAGACGAAGGAGAAGTGATGCAATCAAAGAAATATCTGATCAACAACTAATAACAACTGTTAGACGAAGGAGAAGTGATGCAATCAAAGAAATATCTGATCAACAACTAATAACAACTGTTAGACGAAGGAGAAGTGATGCAATCAAAGAAATATCTGATCAACAACTAATAACAACTGTTAGACGAAGGAGAAGTGATGTAATCAAAGAAATATCTGATCAACAACTAATAACAACTGTTAGACGAAGGAGAAGTGATGCAATCAAAGAAATATCTGATCAACAACTAATAACAACTGTTAGACGAAGGAGAAGTGATGCAATCAAAGAAATATCTGATCAACAACTAATAACAACTGTTAGACGAAGGAGAAGTGATGTAATCAAAGAAATATCTGATCAACAACTAATAACAACTGTTAGACGAAGGAGAAGATGGAGATATGTTGGACCGTGACTCCGGCAACATAAGTGACGACTAGCTCAGATGGGAAATCGAAAATTCATGTTTAATGGGAGCTGGTTTTTGTATATGTTTGATAGAAAACTGTACGCTTTTTCGCAATTTTACTCAATTCTATGCGTTCATATTTATTTCTTGATAAAAAATATTAATAATATTGATATTCCTTAGCGTTAAATTTAACTTGTAACATAATATAACCATGATTTAATGTGATGTGTGGTTTTAAAAAAAAAAATAGTCTATGTTCAACAATACTGGAATGCGAGGATTTCGCGAGAGTTGTGGTCTTATTTCATTTAATTTTTAACTGAGCCCGCCGGCTATATGTTATCGGAGGCAACGGTTGGACACATCTTAAGAAGAAATGAGCAAAGAATATCAAAGCAGGCATTGAAGTGGATGCAAGATCAAGAATATCAAAGCAGGCATTGAAGTGAGAAGAAATGATCAAAGAATATCAAAGCAGGCATTGAAGTGAGATGCAAAGATCAAAGAATATCAAAGCAGGCATTGAAGTGGGATGCAAAGGGCTCAAAAAGGAAATTACGACATAGGTAAACCCTGAAACGAACTTTGCTGAGAGAGGCAAGAAATATCGGTCTCAGTTGCATGGAGGAGATTGAGCGAGTTGCCCATGATAAAGCGATATGGAGAAATTGCTTGCAGGCCCTGTGTAACGTTTAACGGTACGAGAGAAATTATTATAATAAAACTATTGCATTGGGAACTTCGGAGGGTATACGGTTAAAAACTAAAGAGTTATTAGTGGGTTTTTCTTCTATCTTTAGCTACAACATGAGTTTAAGCTGAACCAACTAAAAGCTTATGGACCTTCGGACTCAGGTAAGAATTATGGGAAATCAGACCACAACTACACCACGTGACATCGCATTCCAGTATTGGTGTATATAGACGAATTCATTTTAAAATCAACACAAAATGCTAAATCGAAGTTGTATTATGCAACAAGTTAAGTTTAACAATAAGGAATATCAATATTATGAATATTTTTCACCAATAAATAACCATAGACTCACATAATTTAGTAAAATTGCAAAAAAGCGTGTAGTGTTCTATCAAACATCTATATTTTCCGGCCCCCTTTTTGATCTAGGTCAGGGAACCCCGCAGTCAGTTGTCTGGCCTAGTTATCT
This sequence comes from Arion vulgaris, assembly GCA_020796225.1. Taxonomy (NCBI): domain Eukaryota; kingdom Metazoa; phylum Mollusca; class Gastropoda; order Stylommatophora; family Arionidae; genus Arion; species Arion vulgaris. The sequence goes on from CM036769.1 coordinate 3,120,188, forward strand.
AGAGTTGGCTGTGGTTTAAGTTAATTAAAACATCGAGTTTTCCGTTCCTATCTGCAGAAATGGCATGCAATCTGTCGGGAGTTTTGCACAAAGCACGAACTCTTAACTATATCACTAGAGACCTCATGAAAAAAAATGTATTTATGACTCGGTCTGGATTCGAATCAATAACCTTCAGAACGACATGCAAACGCCTCAACCACTTCACCTCTTCGCAATAGAGATTACATAGCAACAAAAAAAACAAAAAGCAAATTATTCGAAAATACAACAAGACCGCATTGTAACTAACGCAAACTAAAAGCCAATACTAGTGACAAGAAACATACCTGAGCTCTCAACAAGACAGAGATGAATGTTTCACGACACAATTCGTTACAGTCAGAAGAAAAGGTATCCTCGGTGCAGAACAAACCGATATACGAAAATACTAATTTTTCCAATTCCTGGAAAGAACAGTTCTGAATCCTTTACACGGCCCTCGGATGAAACAAGACTCGGACTGCTGTCGATCGAGAGGAAATATTTTATCAAGGCTTAAAAATGCTCGTGGATTGGGAGAGCGAATATACGAGTGGGACGGGGAAGTATAGAAGCACAAGGCACGCTTCTGCTACATGCGGAACAGAGTGCATGCTCTTTTGAGGACAGGACTAGGACAGTCTCGATCGATAGGCTAAAATATGGCGAGGGGAACTCTATCCAAAGAGAAGAGGGAGCGATCTTATCAAGGCTTAAATACAAAGCCGCAGCGGTTCCGTTTCCATGGCAATGTAGAACGACGCCAGACGAGAGCTGAATTAAATAAGTATTGAATCAACACATCTCATCGCCATTTTTTAATATCATTCGGTACATTCTTTATGGTCTGATCAGGGGACATTATCAAACACTAGAAACTAAGGGGAGATAACCACACAAAGAAGGGAATGAATATACTAAAAATCTAAATATATATATATATTTCCTTCTTCTTGTGTCGTCACACTGTCACCGGGTTGTTGCCTAGTGTCGTCACACTGTCACCGGGTTGTTGCCCAGTGTCGTCACACTGTCACCGGGTTGTTGCCCAGTGTCGTCACACTGTCACCGGGTTGTTGCCCAGTGTCGTCACACTGTCACCGGGTTGTTGCCTAGTGTCGTCACACTGTCACCGGGTTGTTGCCTAGTGTCGTCACACTGTCACCGGGTTGTTGCCCAGTGTCGTCACACTGTCACCGGGTTGTTGCCCAGTGTCGTCACACTGTCACCGGGTTGTTGCCCAGTGTCGTCACACTGTCACCGGGTTGTTGCCTAGTGTCGTCACACTGTCACCGGGTTGTTGCCCAGTGTCGTCACACTGTCACCCGGCTGTTGCCCAGTGTCGTCACACTGTCACCGGGTTGTTGCCCAGTGTCGTCACACTGTCACCGGGTTGTTGCCCAGTGTCGTCACACTGTCACCCGGCTGTTGCCCAGTGTCGTCACACTGTCACCGGGTTGTTGCCCAGTGTCATCAAATTATCACCGGGTTGTTGCCCAGTGTCGTCACACTGTCACCAGGTTGTTGCCCAGTGTCGTCACACTGTCACCAGGTTGTTGCCCAGTGTCGTCACACTGTCACCAGGTTGTTGCCCAGTGTCGTCACACTGTCACCGGGTTGTTGCCCAGTGTCGTCACACTGTCACCGGGTTATTGCCCAGTGTCGTCACACTGTCACCGGGTTGTTGCCCAGTGTCGTCACACTGTCACCGGGTTGTTGCCCAGTGTCGTCACACTGTCACCGGGTTGTTGCCTAGTGTCGTCACACTGTCACTGGGTTGTTGCCCAGTGTCGTCACACTGTCACCGGGTTGTTGCCTAGTGTCGTCACACTGTCACCGGGTTGTTGCCCAGTGTTGTGGTTTTCTGTTTATGTCGTACCGCTATCTGGTGGCTTGGGTGATTGTTATTTTTGCTCTTTGACAGGATTCAACCATCTAACCATCTTTTTCGTGGTCTTCCTCTCACATTCTTTCCCGATGTTCTGTTGTAGAAGACTATGTATACTGTGGAGTTTGGGTGCATTCTTATTAAGTGACCAAACCACTTCATCTTTACCTATTATAAAAATGAGTGTATGTATGTATGTTTGTTACCTATAGACTCGGAAACTACTGAACAGATGTAGCTGAAATTTACAGGATATGTTTGTTTTAATGTCGGGATGCTACCTGTCACAGTTTGAAATAGGTAGCGCTGAAGCTTTTCGAAAAAATCTAAAAATAATAACACGCTCATTTCATCGAGAGTTTCTAACCAAATCTCCATTAACGTTTCCGACGAAAACGCAAATTTCATCGAGAGTTTCTTCCGGAAGTTTACAGTATGCGCATCTACACGATTCGATGACGTATGATTCAAGTCAATATTTCAAACAAGCCGTTAAAGTCAATATTTCAAACAAGCCGTTACAAGCTGAAGGTTTGTTTCTAATCATGATCATAGATACTGCAAATCATATTTTAAGTTCCATCTATTCCATCAATGTTTGTTAGCTATGTTGGCAAAAATTGCTCTATATTCGATTAAACCAAACAAAACTACGATCCGAGGAATACGTTCATTTGAGGGAAGCTATTGGCCGGTATTTCTATAAATGGCAAGATGGTTATTTTGCCATCAACGTTTACCTGATGTACAATGTACACGTTATATGTATGAATATTACCCAATATTAGATTACACGACAGAAACGGGGTTACCATTTATTATTTTGTAAATCAATCCATACCATTGACCGCTATAGCGGCGTGCAATTCTAAATTAGTACAACCATTTCGCAATAGGTGGCGCGTGAGTAGTTTCGACAAATGATTCATAGTTTTCCTTCATTTTTCAAAACATTTTACTCGCAGTTGCATGCAATTACAAGTCAAAACGGTGGATTGTATTTCATAGATGCGCCCGGAGGCACAGGCAAAACTTTTCTCATTTCACTTATTTTGGCAACCATACGATCACGAAATAATATTGCACTGGCAATCGCATCTTCTGGAATTGCAGCAACTCTTTAGATGGTGGCCGAACAGCGCATTCAGCGCTGAAATTGCCATTGAATATGCAAATCACTGAGACACCAACATGCAATATCAACAAAAATTATGCAATGGGTAAAGTACTCCAATTATGTCAACTCATTATATTGGATGAATGTACTATGGCGCATAAAAAAGCATTAGAAGCGCTTCATCGTACACTGAAAGATTTGAGAGGAAATGACCAGCTCTTCGGTGGCGCACTCATTTTATTGTCTGGCGATTTCCGGCAAACCCTACCAGTTATACCAAGATCAACACCCGCTGATGAACTTAATGCATGCCTGAAATCATCAGTTCTATGGCGACACATACAGAAATTGACTTTGAAGACCAATATGCGTATACAACTACAACATGATGAAACCTCTGAACGTTTCGCAAAACAATTGTTGGATATTGGGAATGGGAAAATGCCAATCGATGATTCCACACGATGTATCACATTGCCAACAAACTTCTGTAACATCATAGCGACCACAGACGAATTGATTCATAAAGTTTTCCCAAATATTGCACATAATTACAAAAATCATCAGTGGCTCAGTGCACGTGCAATATTAGCAGCAAAAACAAGGATGTATATGACATGAATTTGAGCATTCAAAACAAAATACCAGGCGAAGTGACAACGTATAAGTCCATCGATACTGTAATGAATCAAGACGAAGTTGTCAATTATCCAACTGAATTCTTGAATTCACTTGATTTGCCAGGCATGCCACCATATGTTTTAACATTGAAAATTGGCGTGCCTATCATTCTTCTCAGAAACATTAATCCACCACGACTTTGCAACGGTACTAGACTTTTAGTGAAAAATATGATGAACAATATCATCGAAGGTACAATTTTAAATGGAAAATTTAAAGGAGAAGATATACTATTGCCACGCATCCCAATGATTCCAACAGACATGCCATTCGAATTCAAACGTTTGCAGTTTCCGGTGCGACTCGCCTTTGCAATGACCATCAACAAATCACAAGGACAATCACTACAAGTGTGTGGACTACATTTGGAAAATCCCTGCTTTTCACATGGACAGCTATATGTGGCCTTTTCACGCGTCGGAAAACATTCTGATTTATTCGTGTATGCACCAGATGGAAAAACAAAAATATTGTATATCCAAAAGCACTTCAATAAACAGACTTGAAATGAAACGTTAAAGTGTAAGTTTTTTTTCTCCAAGAAAATGAACAAAAGGACAATGATAAAACAAATAATTACTACATATTGTTATAGCAAGTTTCCTTTTAAATTCATTTTCTGTTGAAGGCGTAGCAACGCGCGCAGGGTACAGCTAGTTCTTAATATATATATATATATGTTTTGTCACCATACTTATTCAACATATATACGGAGAACATCATGAGGAATGTAAAAGACGATGCCAACTATGTGAATTACAACCCTCTCACTATAGGCGGCAAATTCATACCAGAGTTTAGATACGCAGACGATACAGTATTATTATCCACCAGCAAAGAAGGTTTGGAAAACCTAATCATGATGACCAAGAAAAATAGTGAAGACCAACATCTATTTCTGAATACACAAAACATCAAAAATCATGTCAACTGACAAAGCAAAAGGCTCACTTAACATCCAAGTAAACAATGAAGAACTCCAATGTGTAGAGAGCTACGAATATCTGGGCTCAATAATTAACAATAACGGTGACTGCTCCAAAGAGATCTCAAGAAGATTGGCAATAGCAATCAAGAAGTTAAACACAATGAAGAACATGTGGCAAAGCACCAGCAAAATACTAAAATTAGAAATATTGAGAGCATGCATTTTCCCAGTGGCTACTTATGGTTGTGAATCATGGACTATTACACAGAAATTAAGAACGAAAATCCTGTGTTTCGAAACTAAATGCTACAGAAAGATCCTACGAATACCATGGACAGAAAAAGAAAGAACACTGATGTCCTGAAAGAACTAAATGTTAAAGAGAATTGGCTGATAAACAACATACTATACCTAAAAATTACATACTTTGGTCACATCAAGCGTCACGATGGCCTGGAAAGAACAATACTAGAGGGCAGGGTCCCAGGACGCAGAGACAGACCAAGAAGAAGATGGCTACAAGATATTAAAGAAACCATGAACATGACCATCGACGAAGTGGGTGAACTGGCAAGAGACAGAGTGAATTTCAGATGTGCTGCAAAGAGAGCAACGTCCTATAAAGGATACGCACCTTGATGATGATATATATATATATCTAATATAAAATATTTGTACTATCTTCTAAATCACATCGGGGGTCCCTGGCTGGTATTATGGAGTTCGTGCACTGCCGCTGAGATCTTCCTGTGTAAGAAAGAGATCAGAGCACACATTGTTACTCACCGAAGTGCAATGATGATGGTCCTATCAATCAATCAATCAATCAATTAATCAATCAAACAAAACATACTTGTGGTAAAGCGATCTTTGTTTTTAATTTTTTTTAAACATGATATATAATATTGGATTCTCCGAAAGAAGTTAATTTTAATTTTTAATGTTTTTGTCCTGCATGCTCTGATATAACCAATAAAAGGCTCGTCCTTAGGTTGAAAGCGGCGCGCCTCGGTTTAAATATTCTTTAATCCCTGCATAACAAACAAAACAAATATATTTTTTCTTCGAACGTTCCATATCGACCACTTGTTAACTACTCTGTGTGATTTGTATGTGATCTGAGCCTAAGAGCTATTGTATGCTGTGTCAGTTATACGCCTACAAGTAGGCCAGCACATCCGATTTCTGCGCTGCTGTTTATTTTCTAGGGTAGCATCCCTAGGGCTTACATCAGTCGCCTCTTACGACATGCACTGTCGGTTGCAGTGGTACTATTCTTTGCTTCCCTTGCGGCGCCGGCACCACCCGGGCGACTAAGTGCTGTAAGTGTTCTTTAATGTTTGTGTCATCGACACCGCTGACAAAATCCAATGCATTCAGACAGTGCACGTTCAAGCGCTTACACATAGACACACATACACATACACACATATATATATCAAAGTTCTTAGATTGGGCTAACGCCCGTCTGCCCAGCGTGTTCGTAGCGCGTTGGACTACGGGTGACTATCCTCTGTGTGTGCGGGTTCAATTCCGCGGGATGGCAGAAAAAGCCACAGATTCCCCAGATTTACGGTGATCGTGGCACGAACCGAAGGGTTACGATATCCATAGCACCGAGCCGAAGAGCTAAAAAGCTCAAGTGCTTCTGAATCGGAAAAAAAAGATTGGCTAACACAAAGCACTGACGCAAAGAGTGGTTAACTTGGTTGATACGAACGAACGCAAAGACGTCATAAATTGTTGGTATGGACAGTTATGGAAGGAGGTGTCACGGTAAAGAGAAGAAGAGGTAGACCACGGAGAAGAAGGAGTCAAAGTGTGACTCATGATCTGAGCTTGTCGGTAGCAGAGGTGGGACATCTGGTCTATGAGAGAGAGAGAGAGAGAGAGAGAGAGAGAGAGAGAGAGAGAGAGAGAGAGGTAGGGGAAGAGAAATTCGAAGGATTGTTAGAGTGACAATGTTCTGCTCGCGACAAGCTATTGGATGGTGACGATGATGACACACATAACATTACCCTCTTGTTATACACGTAACATTCATGGGCGTCGACATTCATGTTTAAAGGTGTGGGCGGGAGGAAGGGTGGAGGAAGAATAAATAACTTTAGTTGGCAGTTTGAAATGAAAATCGTGGCATATCCTTTACAGGCCATCAACAACAGTAAACGAGTCATCGATTTTCTAGGCACCATTTATACGTTCAGCAGTTTGCCATTGCCTTCTGAATGGTGAGGTCTATTTTTGGTGTTCGTAAAAATCCACAGGGGAATAATGTTCAGTTGGTAGCTTACTACGTGGTGATGGAGCAGACCAGATTAGCAAAACGTTGTTTTATCAAAAAGTCACTTTCCTGGCGGGAAAGAGGTAGAAAAGGGGCACCCACCTTCAACCCCACACCTGAATGAATAAAACATTTTTTATCAGTCATTTTCCATAAGGAAGGTACCCCCTGCCTTAATAAAACTGTGTGATCAAAAAGTTATTTTAAAGGGGTAGAAAGGGCAACCATCTCGTGCCTTAACGAAGGAACGCCCATGATAACATTACTATCCAGCTCCCACACAATATTTCCTACCAGTTCTCTGGCTAAATTATTCCCTACTTATACACATCCATTACTCGACAGTTATCCGACATTATTTATCAATTATCTGAGTTGTTTAGTAACATAAACAGCAGACAATCATAATCAAGCAATTACCTGGAACAACAATCCGGGGAAAAGGGAGTACTAAAGGCAAACGATTGACTTCATTCCACCAGGTGTCCCCAGAGGGAGTCTCTGGTACGTAGAGGTTAGGCGCTCGTCTCTCGTGCCAAAGGTACCAGGTTTGATCCCTCGTAGAGCCATCTGGATATTTTTTCCAGAGATCCCTGATCTCAGTGTAGGTGAGAACGCCCGAGTGGTTACCGGGGCCCAAATTTGGGGTGTAAAGAATAGAACCACTGTTACCTGCCATGCATGTCGTAAGAGGCGACTAAGGAGGTTTGGCTGAAATCGGATGCATGTGTCCTAAACATGTAGAAGTCTTATGCGTTTAGGGGTCTACCAAACCAATGTGCAACGTATACACGTTCTCTTGGCAAAGATCAAACATATCACACAGAGTGATTAAAATTGGTCGTAAAGAACGAACGCAAAGAAGAAGAAAAAGTGTAGGTGAGGTCGAGTTCCTAGTCCTATCAGAGACGGAAGATAAAACGTAGGTTCCATGTTTAATTTGAGCGCGTAAAAGAAGCATTGGCAGTTCAAAATCGAGAATAGCAGGCTGGAAAGCCGCTGCCCAGGCAAAATTGATTAGAAAAGATTAAAAATAAATTTCCTACAAAAATATCTTTACCATCCTCAAAATTACATCGGGGACCATCGCCGGTGCTGTGGAGTTCGTCGACTGCAGCTGAGATCTTCCTGTGTAAGAAAGAGATCGGAGCAGACATCTTTACTCACCGAAATGCAATGACGATGGTCTTATAAATCAATCACTCAATTAGGTTTCCCCTATATGGCTCGGTTTCCGTAGATTTTTCCTGATACTAATACATCGGTTCTCACACATTTTGAAATCATAGACACACTTAAAGTCCTACAAACAAATCGTAGACACACTTAAAGTAATACAAACAAATCATAGACACACTTAAAGTAATACAAACAAATCATAGACACACTTAAAGTAATACAAACAAATCATAGGCACACTATACACAAAAACTGATGATAAATAAGATGCTACCAGTAAAGAAATATAGACATAATTGGAAAATGTTAAATACCTTTGTTCATCATTTAATTTATATCTATGGAATATCTCTGAAGTCGGAGTATGGCGTGGGACACTGATAAAAAAGGAAAGCAGCCATTCACGCAAAAATCAGTCAGAGGTGCCATAGCAGCTCCTCTGACTGTGCTTGAATTCATTGTTGACGAACGCAAGAAGAAGAAAATGTCTATGAGAAGCATGGGCTTGATGTGTCTTGGAGATTTTGTGTAACCTGGTGCTCGCTGGCACCGCGTTGAGACCCCTGGTCTGGGATTTCCTAGGCGGGCGCCCTAGGAATGTTACGGGCACACTAGTGCGCATGGGCACACCCTTTGAAAACCGCTGTACTAATTACAACAAATCGTGCAGTACATTGTTCTTTTATTGTTCCTGATATATTTATATTTTAAATTGGTGTCATTTGTTCTATGATTTGATTTGCTTTATTCTATCTTTGTTGGATTTGTGTATGTTAGTCTTCCATTTACAACATTCTACCTTTGTTGGATTTGTCTAGTTAGTCTTCCATTTACAACATTCTATCTTTGTTGGATTTGTGTAGTTAGTGTTCCATTTACAACAACAAAAATACTTCAGTATTCTTTCTGGTCTTCTTTTCTCAAATCCTGTTTTGCCTGACAACGCCAGGATAAGAAGGGATTTCTAGAACATGTTTTTGTGTACGCTTCATAACCAGTGTTTTTCACCGCCTCTATTATCTCTTAGATCCATCTTTTGCGTGGACGTCCTTTTGCCTTGTGTCCGCTTTATCGTAGTAACGTCGCTCTTTGAGGTACACTGTCTGTTGGTAATCTGCTTATGTGACCGAACCATTTAATTTGTTGTTTCTTGATGAAGTCTAGTACTGATGTTGTATCCACTTTTTCCCTGGATGTCTTCATGTCTCAACCGGTTTCTTCTTGATACTCCCAGTATTCTGCGTAGACACTTCATCTCTGTCATGACTAGTTTTCTTCTTGATACTCCCAGTATTCTGCGTAGACACTTCATCTCTGTCATGACTAGTTTTCTTCTTGATACTCCCAGTATTCTGCGTAGACACTTCATCTCTGTCATGACTAGTTTTCTTCTTGATACTCCCAGTATTCTGCGTAGACACTTCATCTCTGTCATGACTAGTTTTCTTCTTGATACTCCCAGTATTCTGCGTAGACACTTATCTCTGTCATGACTAGTTTTCTTCTTGATACTCCCAGTATTCTGCGTAGACACTTCATCTCTGTCATGACGAGTTTTCTTCTTGATACTCCCAGTATTCTGTGCAGACACTTCATCTCTGTCATGACTAGTTTTCTTCTTGATACTCCCAGTATTCTGTGCAGACACTTCATCTCTGTCGTGACTAGTTTTCTTCTTGATACTCCCAGAATTCTGCGTAGACACTTCATCTCTGTCGCGACTAGTTTTCTTCTTGATACTCCCAGTATTCTGCGTAGACACTTCATCTCTGTCATGACAAGTTTTCTTCTATCGATTAGTCTTTATGTAAGAAAATTTTTTCAGAGATCCCTGATCTCAGTGTAGGTGAGGTCGAGTTCCTAGTCCTATCGGATACGGACGATAAAACGTAGGTCACGTGTTCAATTTGAGCACGTAAATGAACCCTTGGCAGTTCAAAATCGAGAAGAGTAGACTGGAATGCCGCTGCCCAAGCAAAATTCATTAGAAAAGATTTAAAATAAAAATTCTTACATAAATATCTTCACCATCTTCAAAATTACATCGGGACCCTAGCCGGTGCTACGGAGTTCGCGCACTGTAGCTGAGACCTTCTCCAATGTGCTCCAATCTCCTTCGCAATATCTCCATCTAGGAAGCACTGATATGGAGAAATTGCATGTCTTCTCCTTCAAACGCTCCATATCAATCACTTGTTAACCACTCTGTGTGATGTGTATGTGATCTGAGCCTAAGAGCTATTGTACGTTGTGCTTTTTATTTACTCTGGTAGCTTCCCTAGGTCCTACATCAGTCGCCTCTTACGACATGCCTTGTAGGTCACAGTGATAATATTCTTTGCTCTTCTTGCGGACCCCGGCACCACACGGGTGTATTCCGACACCACACGGGTGTATCCCGACACCACACGGGTGTATCCCGGCACCACACGGGTGTATCCCGACACCACACGGGTGTATCCCGACACCACACGGGTGTATCCCGGCACCACACGGGTGTATCCCGACACCACACGGGTGTATCCCGGCACCACACGGGTGTATCCCGACACCACACGGGTGTATCCCGGCACCACACGGGTGTATTCCGACACCACACGGGTGTATTCCGACACCACACGGGTGTATTCCGACACCACACGGGTGTATCCCGGCACCACACGGGTGTATCCCGGCACCACACGGCGGTACCCCGACACCACACGGGTGTATCCCGACACCACACGGGTGTATCCCGGCACCACACGGGTGTACCCCGGCACCACACGGGTGTACCCCGACACCACACGGGTGTATCCCGGCACCACACGGGTGTATCCCGGCACCACACGGGTGTATCCCGGCACCACACGGGTGTATCCCGACACCACACGGGTGTACCCCGGCACCACAAGGGTGTACCCCGGCACCACACGGGTGTACCCCGACACCACACGGGTGTCAAGTCTCATGTAACATTCAATGTACACACGAGAGCCGTATCGGGCGTGAGAATGTCACCCCAACTGGGAATTTATCCAAGACAGACCTTGTTCAGGAAACAGTTGCACTATATTAGATATATGTATTTATTGACTAGAGAGGAAAGTTGAGGGGGAAGAGCAAGAGGAAGACCGAGAGATAAGTGGGAGGAAAACTTTAAGAAATTGACAGGTTACAGTCTGGCAGTGTGCAATACCAAGGCGAAAGACAGAGGATGCTGGAGATTCATTGGAGCCAACCTTCGATGTGGAGACGGCACCTGATGATGATGTTATGTTTATCTTTCCTTTATTCTTGCCTGTTATAAACCACTGTGACGTATAACATAACAAAAATATGTCAGTTTCAGATGTATCATATTGTATGACTAAAGCTAAGGGAAGACCAAGAAAAGATGGATAGACAATATCAAGACCACACTACATAAACACGGATACAACACAACAAGGGCGACTCGTCTAGCCCTAGAACGCAAATTAAAGCTCCCATCCCTACGCTTAACAGCAAGAGTGGACAGCCAACTACATCTTCCACCTGGGAATAGACAATAGATATTGTTTGTGATTGAATGTTACCCTCCTTTTTAACGCTCCATAGCAACCACTTGTTAACCACTCTGTGATTTGCATGTGGTCCTGTGCCGGAGACAGCGCGGGGCCTGTAGCAAATGTTACCAAGAGGCCCTAGGTTTTGTATGATAATAAAATAAAACACAACTTTTACAAACAAACTTGTCTCGATTTAATGTGAGAAAATTTAGAGATAATACTGGACAAATCAATTTCTCTAAGTAAAACACATTCAATGTTCATTAAGGTGAGGTTATTTAGACGATCTTGTCCCATCATGTTCCTTAACTCACTTTTTATACACTTTAATGTTGAAAAAGAACGTTCTCCGCTGCAGTTAGTAATTATTAAAGACAAGTAAATTCGTAAGACTATTTCTACATTTGGGAAACACGACTCTAATGAATTTACCATTTTAAGTTTGTCTGATTTTAAAATCAGACCCCAATCGTCACGTGACCTTGCATTCCAATAATGTTAGATAGAGATAAATTCTTATTAAAAACAAGGAAATATGCTAAATCAAGGTTTTATTATGTTACAAATTAATATGACGGAATATCAGTATTATTCACATTTGTCATCAATAAATAAGCACGGACTTGTAGAATTGTGTCAAATTGCAGAAAATCTTACAGTGTTATATCAAACACTTATAAAAACCAGCCCCATTAAACAGGAATTTTGATTTTATATTCTGAGCTTGTCGGCCTTTGACTATACACACAAAGATTCCTGTGTGCAGACACTCGTCTGCTGCTGGAGCTGCAAAGGAGCAAAGAATAGTAACACTGTGACCTCCTACAAGGCATGCCATAAAAGGCGACTGATGTAGGACCTAGGGAAGCTATCCTAGTAAATAAAAATATCGCGGAAATCGGACGTGCTGACCTACTTGTAGGCGCATAACTGGTACAGCGTACAATCGTTCTTATGCTCAGATCACATACAAATGACACAGAGTGTGGTTTAACAAGTGGTCGATATGGGTCGTTCGAAGAAAAAGAAGTTTCTTCTTCTGCGTTCTCACTAGATTGGGATTTCGGATTCTCTAATAAAGGCAGCCATCTGCCTCAGATTATCAGCCACGCCACACAGTTTGTCTTATGCGTTCTCACTAGATTGATTGGGATTTCGGATTCTCTAATAAAGGCAGCCATCTGCCTCAGATTATCAGCCACGCCACACAGTTTGTCTTATGCGTTCTCACTAGATTGATTGGGATTTCGGATTCTCTAATAAAGGCAGCCATCTGCCTCAGATATCAGCCACGCCATACAGTTTGTCTTCTGCGTTCTCACTAGATTGATTGGGATTTCGGATTCTCTAATGAAGGCAGCCGTCTGTCTCAGATTATCAGTCACGTCATACAGTTTGTCTTCTGCGTTCTCACTAGATTGATTGGGATTTCGGATTCTCTAATAAAGGCAGCCGTCTGCCTCAGATATCAGCCACGCCATACAGTTTGTCTTCTGCATTCTCACTAGATTGATTGGGATTTCGGATTCTCTAATAAAGGCAGCCGTCTGTCTCAGATTATCAGCCACGCCATACAGTTTGTCTTCTGCATTCTCGCTAGATTGGGATTTCAGATTCTCTAATAAAGGCAGCCGTCTGCCTCAGATTATCAGCCACGCCATACAGATTGTCTTGGACGCTAGTGTAAGTGGGTCACCTCTTTCTTCTCAAGTCTGCATACTGGGGACAGTTCTGTAGAATATAATTCCTATGATTTCTGTTTCCCGTTTGTGCCGACCTCTTCCCGCAGTAAGTTTTGGCCACCCTCGTGATGGTAGGTCTGAGATTCTTACCGCGTGGCTAAATCCCTGAAGCAGATTGGCGACCGTAGAATCCGCTATCCCATTCCTCATTGTGAGGGTCGTTGCACCATGTTATGCGCCTTACGGCCTGGTGCATCCGTTTTCTGCAAGCATTTATTTCGGGTTAGCATTCCCTAGCGGACACATGCATCCGATTTCATCCAAATCTCCTTAGCCGCCTCTTACGACATGAGTGGCAGGTAACCGTGGTTCTATTCTTTACACCCCAAATTTGGGCCCCGGTAACCACTCGGGAAAAAAGAAGTTTGTTATGTAGTTGACTAAAGCTTCTTTAAGTCGAGGCACGCACTTTCAACCCAAGGACGAACCTTTTATTGGTTACATTAGAGCGTGTAGGTATAAAAAATAAGTATTAACCCTGACACTCCGAATTGTTTTTTTACATAGGGACACACTTATATTGTACCAGTATATGTGGTATAGACAAAGAATATTGGGAGCGGTTGACCAAATACAAGCAAGCATGACGAGCGGCAGTGAGGGGTGGCTCAACAAGAAAACACATCCTCACATATGGAGGCAAAAGAGAGCGCAGAGTGCAGAGAGACCATCCTATGTATCATCTCCAGTCTCCAGTTTCACCTGCAGAAACCGTGGCAAGGATTGCCACTCCAGAAAAGACAATTACAGTCACAAGAAACGTTGTGATTCAGCGCAGAACATACTACGTGACGCAAAACCTATTGTCTCATGAGACATAGAAGCCAATGATGTTGACGATACTGAACTAAAGGGTTTAAAAGCCGAAGGATTGACTTCATTGCACCGGGTTTTACCCCATATGGCTCGGTCCTCTCCGCAGAAATGGCACGCCACCTGCCGAGAGTATTGCACAAAGCACGAACTCTGTAGCTCCGGCAACAATCCTAGGGATCTCTGGAAAAAGCTGCACTCGTGAACAGAATGTCGCGGTCCGGATTCGAACTAGTCAGTAGGTGTGTTGTATGTGTGTTGTATGTGTGTTGTATGTGTGTTGTATGTGTGTTGTATGTGTGTTGTATGTGTGTTGTATGTGTGTTGTATGTGTGTTGCGCGCGTGAGTTATGTGCGTTATGTGCGTTATGTGTGCTGTATGTGTTGTGTGGGTTATGTGTGTTGTGTTTATGTGTTGTATGTGTGTTATGTTTGTCTGTTGTGTGTGTATGTTGCACATTTACAAATACTCTACTCACTCCCTGCATGGCTACGCCGCTGTATGGTTACACCGCTGCAGAAGACGACAGGACAAACTCAGAATGTCGTTTGCTATTATTAGATCAGACAATGTTGAACAAGGGAAGGGAGACCGTTGACCGTTGTCAGAAAATTGAACTGTGATTCACACTGCGCATGTTCGACATGCTATTAGCGAGTTAGAATATGGCGGGAACTGAAACATCCTTTTCCCGGTTTAAATAAACAATTATGGAATCTGTGGTGACAGAAATGAGCAGGAATTCTCAGAAAGTCTATCTCGATCTCCAATGACGGTTTAGTTAACTATTGCCCCTTTATTATAATTTAGTTGTGCATTTGTTTTATCAAGTTTATTTTCTCTGTGGCGCTATTTTCTCTGTGGCGCTATTTTCTCCGTGGCGCTATTTTCCATGTGGCGCAGAGGTTAGGTGTTTATCTCTTGTTCCAAACTATTTGGTTCGCTCCTCGGGAGCCAACGGGAATATTTTCAGATCTCAGGTGAGATCAAGTTCCTAGTCCTATCGGAGATGGAAAATAAAACGTCTGTCCGGTGTTCTTCTTTTTCTTTGCGTTCGTTCTTTACCACCAATTTTAATCACTCTTTGTGATATGTTTGATCTTTGCCAAGAACGTGTATACGTTGCACATTGGTTTGGTAGGTCCACGGCCTTCTCTATAACGATGGCCGCGGGGAGGCCCTAAACGTTTCCGGTGTTAAAGTTGAGCACCTAAACGAACCTGTGACAGTTCAAAAATCAACAAGAGCACAATTCATTAGAAAGGTTACAAAGTTTTTAAAAAAAAGTCCTACAAAATATTTTTACCATCTTTTCACTATTTCCAAATTACATCGGGGACTTTCGTCGGCGCTACGGAGCTTGTACACTGCCGCTGAGATCTTACTGTGTAAGAAAGAGATCGGAGCATGCATGGTTAATCACTGAAGTGCAATGATGATGGTCCTATTATTCAACCAACATCAAACAACGATGACAATGAGCAAAGTTCAGTCGCAACAAATAACTAGAAATGTGAAATGTGATGTCTTACTACATGTGAAATGTGATGTCTATGAAAAGTTGCCAACAACACCAGAAAAGGCAGTTGCCAACAACACCAGAAAAGACAGTTGGCAATTGCCTCCAACAGCACCAGAAAAGACAGTTGCCAACAGCACCAGAAAATGCAGTTGCCAACAGCACCAGAAAAGACAGTTGGCAATTGCCTCCAACAGCACCAGAAAAGATAGTTGGCAATTGCCTCCAACAGCACCAGAAAAGATAGTTGCCAACAACACCAGAAAAGACAGTTGCCAACATTAGTATAAAAGATATAAATTTAGGACAGAACATTGCTTGAATTTCATTGAGAAACAAATAGTAACTTCCTGCATGCACCGAATATATCGAAAGACAACAAATGCAGTGGTTTGGACATTTAATGAGAATGAAATACAACCAACCACCAATAACAGTATACAATAACAAGAGATCGAGTACTAGAGCTAAGGGAAAACCAACAGAGTTGGGGTGGGGGTCTCTGTGGCTAAGTGGTTAAGCCCTTTGCCTTGTGAGTCGAAGGTCGTGGGTTCGAGTCCGGACCGCGCCATTCTGTTCACGAGTGCAGTTTTCCAGAGATCCCTAGGATTGTTGCTGGAGCTACGGAGTTCGTGCTTTGTGCAATACTCTCGGCAGGTGGCGTGCCATTTCTGCGGAGAGGGGCCGAGCCGTATGGGGTAAAACCCGGTGCCAATGAAGTAAATCCTTCGGCTTTTAACCTTTAAAACTTTAGAGCATGTGGGGAAGGGGGGCGTTGACAATGCGGAAATGGGGGCGTTACAAAGTTTATGTCAGGCAAAGTGGACGGTAGGACGAAAAGAGTTGGGAATCTATGATTTACACCTATGGCCGTATGACTATCTGAGGCTACGATACATATCAATATATATTTTGTATGTCTGCGTGTGTGTGTATGTGCGTGCGTGCGTGTGTGTGTGTGTGTGTGTGCGTGCGCGTGCATGTACTCTGATATGTTGATTCGCTTACAAAGACGCTTCTAATGACAATAGCCCGTTTACGACCGATGTAAACAAAGGGAAGATAATCGCTCTGATATTTATAGATCAGCAAGTGTCACTAGCAATATATCCAAAAAAGGCAGGGGTCATTTGACTTCTCATTTCACATAATTATGTCCCTGTATTGACAAAGCATTTGATTGTGGGTACGTGAGGGAATGTGGGAAGAGTTGTGTGAGTATTGGAGACTTCACATTATTATAATAACGGAGAGCTAAGGTCCCTGAAGAACGGAGAAATTAGCGAGCAGTGGAAAATCTACAACAATATGGTGTGACGCACAACAATATGGTGTGACGCACAACAATATGGTGTGACGCACGACAATATGGTGTGACGCACGACAATATGGTGTGACGCACAACAATATGGTGCGACGCACAACAATATGGTGTGGTGCACAACAATATGGTGTGGCGCACAACAATATGGTGTGACGCACAACAATATGGTGTGACGCACAACAATATGGTGTGACGCACAACAATATGGTGTGACACACAACAACTGTTTGTGCTTCGGTAACTCATTACCGCCTATCATTACTAATTTCTCTCTAGCCCGTGACGCCCCTGGCGCTTAGGGCAGCAACAAATGCACACAATTATTCTCTTGGCCGTCCTCAGTAGTGTGTTCCTACTATGGTTCATTTCTTTCATTTCTTGTTCTACTGTTCTTCTCTAAGTCGCTTTGGGTCTTCCATGGTTTCGTTTACCCTCTGGTGCCCATCTCAGTGCAGTTTTTGCGGCAGAGTTAGTCTCTTAGCGTATCACGTGTCCATTCCATCTCCAGCATTTCGTTTAGAAAGAGTGTTCATATTCTCTTGCTGACATTACTCTCTTGCTGACATTACTCTCTTGCTGACATTACTCTCTTGCTGACATTACTCTCTTGCTGACACTACTCTCTTGCTGACATTACTCTCTTGCTGACATTACTCTCTTGCTGACATTACTCTCTTGCTGACATTACTCTCTTGCTGACATTGCTCTCTTGCTGACATTGCTCTCTTGCTGACATTGCTCTCTTGCTGACACTGCTCTCTTGCTGACACTGCTCTCTTGCTGACACTACTCTCTTGCTGACATTACTCTCTTGCTGACATTACTCTCTTGCTGACATTGCTCTCTTGCTGACACTGCTCTCTTGCTGACACTACTCTCTTGCTGACATTACTCTCTTGCTGACACTGCTCTCTTGCTGACACTGCTCTCTTGCTGACATTACTCTCTTGCTGACATTACTCTCTTGCTAACACTGCTCTCTTGCTGACATTACTCTCTTGCTGACATTACTCTCTTGCTGACATTACTCTCTTGCTAACACTACTCTCTTGCTGACACTACTCTCTTGCTGACACTACTCTCTTGCTGACATTACTCTCTTGCTGACATTACTCTCTTGCTGACATTACTCTCTTGCTGACACTACTCTCTTGCTGACATTACTCTCTTGCTGACATTACTCTCTTGCTGACATTACTCTCTTGCTGACATTACTCTCTTGCTGACACTACTCTCTTGCTGACACTATGTAAGCAGTTCTTGGTTAGAATTAATATTTGGCCAGAACACCCGTAAAATCTTTGGTAGACAAGTAGTGTGGAAGGTGGAGAATTTGGACATATCTTGTTCTGTCATTCTCCAGCATTCTGATCCGTATAGTAAAGTTGATAGCACACGGTTGCATTATTAATTAATATTGGTTCTGATGCTGTTCTGGGCCGATTTCCAGACTGTCAGAAGGGTCATGAATACACTTCATGTCTTACCCAGTCGGTCTTGAATGTCAGATCCAGTTCCTTCATCGTGGCTGATGACACTTTCAAGTTATGTAAAAGCAGTTATATTTTGAAAGATTTTATCTTCTAGTTTTACTGGTCTTGATTTGGTGACTTTTGAATATAAGTGTTACAGAAGAGTCCTCCGTATAGGGAGACGGGGGCATAATGGGTCACTGGGTACAGTGGGTCATTAGGGATAACTATGTACAGAAATCAGGGGAAAACAATACAAAATATTCTAGAGTTACATCTCTTTGCTTATTATGCTATCATTGTCATTTTGTACGCTTAGTGTTGAAACTAACACTTTTACAGTTAAAGATTTAGTTTCTCGTGTCTGAACTAATTTTTTGACATCACTGGAAAAATTGTTAAGATTTGCAGCTGGCGTAAGCAAGTCATTATTTTTTCTTGCTCTAATCTTTTTTGTAGTATTAGGAATGTACCTAATGAAGAATATAATTAATATTCACCATAAGAGAGAAATTATAGCATTTTTTCCATGGTGAGTGGTAGTGGGGCAGAGTGGGTCATACCAATGGGGGCACAGTGGGTCATACCAATGGGGGCACAGTGGGTCATGACCTGTTGGTCAGGAATTACCATTTATGATGTTGGAGAACCCATGGGAAATGCATTTATGCAAACATTCACTCCTTCCAATATTCATTGTGTGTATTGTATGGCTTGTGGTATTTATCCCTTCAAAAGAATGATTTTTACTGAGTATGATTTCTTACCTTCAACTGTAACGGATCAGACACCAATTGCATCTACCAGCAAGTGCAACAACAAAGTTTGTGAAACTGACTGTAGGCCTACAATATCTGAGACTGTAGGACAAGATGGTAGGCCTACACGTTCCCCTGTTTGTACTCCGCCTACACGTTCCCCTGTTTGTACTCCGCCTACACGTTCCCCTGTTTGTACTCCGCCTACACGTTCCCCTGTTTGTACTCCGCCTACACGTTCCCCTGTTTGTACTCCGCCTACAGCGATACACAGTTCAATAGTAACACCAGCACAAATGTCCCCACATCGTCAAGCAGTCAATTACAGCACAATCAGCTGACAGACTAAGTCAGCGTAGAAAGAGGCCCAAGTCAGCGTAAAGAAAGAAGAGGCCCAAGTCAGCGTAGAAAGAGGCCCAAGTCAGCGTAGAAAGAGGCCCAAGTCAGCGTAGAAAGAGGCCCAAGTCAGCGTAGAAAGAGGCCCAAGTCAGCGTAGAAAGAGGCCCAAGTCAGCGTAGAAAGAGGCCCAAGTCAGCGTAGAAAGAGGCCCAAGTCAGCGTAGAAAGAGGCCCAAGTCAGCGTAGAAAGAGGCCCAAGTCAGCGTAGAAAGAGGCCCAAGTCAGCGTAGAAAGAGGCCCAAGTCAGCGTAGAAAGAGGCCCAAGTCAGCGTAGAAAGAGGCCCAAGTCAGCGTAGAAAGAGGCGTCGCGTGAAAGGCAGTCAGCGTAGAAAGAGGCCCAAGTCAGCGTAGAAAGAGGCCCAAGTCAGCGTGAAAGAGGCCCATCGCATAGAAAGAGGCCCAAGTCAGCGTAGAAAGAGGCCCAAGTCAGCGTAGAAAGAGGCTCGTCAGCGTAGAAAGAGGCCCAAGTCAGCGTAGAAAGAGGCCCACGTCAGCGTAGAAAGAGGCCCAAGTCAGCGTAGAAAGAGGCCCAAGTCAGCTATCTTAACTGATACCCCTGTAAAAGAAATGTTTGAAGCAGAACTGCTTTCTAAACTAGAGAAATCTAAAAAAAAACCCGAACAAGTGTAGGCCTAAGCCAGATAAAAAAGAAAATTATGTTCCAACCTTGTAATGCACAAGAAGATTCTAATAGTGAACAAGATGAGGATTTCAATCGCCCGAACGGTTACCGGGGCCCAAATTTTGGGTGTAAACAATAGAACCAGTTACCTGCCCACTCTTGTCGTAAGAGGCGACTAAGGAGGTTTGGCTGAAATCGGATGCATGTGTCCTAAACGTGTAAAAATCTATGCGTTTAGGGGCCTGCCAAATCAATGTGCAACGTATACACTTTCTTGGCAAAGATCAAGCATATCACAAAGAGTGATTAACATTGGTGGTAAAGAACGAACGCAAAAAAGAAGAAGGATTTCAATTCAGGAGGTGAATCAGAGGTGTCAGATCTGCCCACTTTGGAAACTGATGGCATTGAATTAGTGACTGATATAGATTACTTAAAATCAGGGGATTATGTGGTAATCAAATGTGCAACCAAAAGGTCAATAATTTATTATGCTGCAAAAATACCACCCGTCAACAACTGTCTCAAAGAATGGGTGGTTCATTACTTGGAATATCACACAAAACTAAAGGCAATCATTATACCTGGTGAGCCTTGGAATTTGTCACAGATGCAGATGACATCCTCATGAAACTGTCGCCTCCTGTTGAGCATGTGGGGACTGAAACAATGCGAAAGCGGCTTATTATTCATGTGGATTTGTCATATTTTATTCTCCAGTGATGCAGATAATCTCCATATTGTACATCAGACTATTTAATGATGATGATGATGATGAAGGTGCTGACGTTGAGAGTCATTATTGCTGTGTGTGTTCTTTTTCTGATTTATGTTCAAGCCAACCACATGACTGTACTGGTTAAGATTCCAACCATATGACTGGACTGGTTAAGATCTAAGCATATGACTGTACTGGTTAAGACGGCAAGCTTTTTCCTTGATATCTTGATGTGCGTGAGATAGAAATGTAATGTAATCAGCAAAATCTAGGTCTTCCAATGTGGATGTGAGAGTCAATCTCTTGTTAGGTCTTCCAATGTGGATGTGAGAGTCAATTTCTTGTCAGGTCTTCCAATGTGGATGTGAGAGTCAATTTCTTGTCAGGTCTTCCAATGTGGATGTGAGAGTCAATTTCTGATCAGGTCTTCCAATGTGGATGTGAGAGTCAATCTCTTGTCTTATTTTACACATCCTCAAATCTATGACAATGTTGAATAGTAGGTCTGTCATTACACATCCTTGTCGTACGCCTGTTCTGAGTGTGTAATGTCAGTCCTACTATCATTACTAATGGTAATTATATATTGTGGGCAGAGCCGACTGGCGTAGGCGATCAGAGACTTTCACAACTTTTCGTTTTTATTTCTGTTAATCAGTAAATAATAAGTACCAGTTACCAAGAAAGAAATATCACAAAGAAATAAATATCACAAAGAAATAAATATCACAAAGATATAAATATCACAAAGATATAAATATCACAAAGATATAAATATCACGAAGAAATATCATAAAGATATAAATATCACAAAGAAATAAATATCACAAAGAAATAAATATCACAAAGAAATAAATATCACAAAGAAATATCACAAAGAAATAAATATCACAAAGAAATAAATATCACAAAGAAATATCACAAAGAAATAAATATCACAAAGAAATAAATATCACAAAGAAATAAATATCACAAAGAAGTAAAGTAGAAATTGTACGTTGTACCAGTTATGCGCCGATTTCTGCGACGCATTTTATTTACTAGACTCCTACCTCAGTCTTCTCTTACGGCATGCCTTGCAGGTGACAGTGGTACTATTCTTTGTTCTCCCTGCAAGCCCCAGCAACACACGGACGACTAAGCCAACAATTCTAGGGCTCTCAGGAAAAAATGCACTTTTGAACAGAACGACGTAGTCCGGATTCGAATCCACGACCCTCAGAACGCACGGAAAAGGCTTTACCATCGAGCTACAGAGACCCCATTCTTCTACTGAACCAAACAAACTAGTTGCTAAATCTGTACGAAGCACATTCCTTAATGGTAACAACTCAAACTGACACACATTCTCCCGTCATTCGTCCACACAGGAACCTTGTTAAAGTAATAGTCTTGTAGTTACATCAAATATTTATTGTCCGTTACGCACTCGCCAGGAAGCATAGGACTTCCACTGAAGTGGACACTTTTCTGCTCTCACGTGAAGAATTTTCCCAACATACTTCACGATTTCACATACAGACCGCTAGGGAAGCTACCCTAGTAAATAAAAAGCGTCGCAGAGATGTGCTGGCCTACTTGAAGGCACATAACTGGCACAACGTATAATCGCTCTTAGGCTCAGCTCATATACACATCACAGAGAGTAATAGCTGTCCATCGCAAGCGATGATGACAACAATCTCAGACGTGTGCTGTTGCACCTCTCTGGTGTGTGCGGAGGTGACTGTAGAGTCCAATCATAGAACAGAATCCCCGACCACAGGTGGGGCATACATGATCAAGGTTAGACATGTGCGTGTTGTGTGCTCTGTCTCTTCGCGCTGCTCGTTTTCTCTGTGACTCAACAATACGATGATTCTCAGCTATTCGGGTTCCTCATTTGTTGTTACAGCGCCACATTTGGCGATCTTGCTCAAGGGATTCCCAACACGTATTGTCTATATCGAAGCATTTCAGAGACACTTTATAAGAGTGTCTTTAAAGCGTTTTTCTGTCCACCAGCTAAACGTCTGCCCCCTTCAAGCTCGCCATACATCAACTGTTTTGGGATGCGTTTATCAGGCATTCGAGCAACGTGACTGACCCATCTCAGTTGGGCCTTCTGCAACAGGGTGTTAACAAAAGAGAGTAGTTAACAAGTGATCAATATGGAACGTTCTAAGAAAAAGAAAAGCTGTATTTTATAAATATTTATCTCCTGTATCTCTATCAGTGCCTTGGATAGGCGGGCTTGGAAGGCCTTGGATAGGCAGGCTTGGAAGGCCTTGGATAGGCGGGCTTGGAAGGCCTTGGATAGGCGGGCTTGGAAGGCCTTGGTTGCGGACCTATGCTTCCCTAGGGGCGAAGGGTGAATAAGTATCTCTATCAGGATATACAATTTGGAGTAAGAACGCCCTAGTGGTTACCGGGACAAAAGTTTGGGGTATAAAGAATATAACCACTGTTACCTGCCACGCATGTCGTAAGAGGCGACTAAGGAAGTTTGGTTGAAATCGAATGCACGTGTCCTAGACTTGTAGAAGTCTATGCGTTTAGGGGCCTACCAAACCAATGTGCAACGTATACACGTTCTTGGCAAAGATCAAACATATCACAAAGAGTGATTAAAATTGGTCGTAAAGAACGAACGCAAAGAAGAAGAAGTGTACAGAGACAGTGTACAGTAAGGTTGCCATAAGTCCTCATTTTTGCTGACACGTCCTCATTTCACGAGAAAATCTGAGCGTCCGCAAACAATTTTTGAAATTCATAGATTTGTTGTCCTCAATTTGTACAAGCTAAAACATAGTTAAGACTGTCGGCGACATCATGTTGTAAACATCGTGAAAAACGTGATATGCTGATATTGAAAACTGTAGGGGTAGTGAAATGTACTCTGAAATCGTGAAGGTAGCACAGTTATTCTTTGCTATTCTAGCACACAATGCTTAGGTAGAAAGAATGGTTTCTTTAATCCATGCCGAAAGTAAAGGCGGCAGGCGTGATGTTGACCACATTACCCATTGTGTGCCGACGGTCAATGAAAATACAGGCCTAACACTGTATTGACCTATATACCACGAGGTATGAAAAGGTTCCTTTACTCAACAATGGAACAAAGTGACAGAGATCGTCTTAGTGTGGATTCAGTCAAGTCAATTTCACTTGCATAATTTAATTTACATTTTACACGCAGACAATTTTATGGAAATTTGATACAAGAGAAAGACATTCTAAAAATGATCAGGTCATAAGCAAAATAAACATGGACACACAGTTTAAATATAATTTAATGTTAGGAGAAGTGTTCTCATTTCAGAAAATTCAAAATATGGCAAAAATAAAACTGATCTTTGTCAGCTTAGACCTCCCCAGCGACTCCATCCAATATCTCCTAGCCCATCCTGTTTCAGTGTACAGAGACAATGTATAGATACAATGTACAGAGGTAGTGTACAGACAATTTCCTGAAGAAAAAAAATGTCTGTGTACGCCCATGACAAAGACTACAAAATGTCTATGTACGCCCATGACAAAGACTACACCAGCTACGATGCGTTTTTTATGTTAAAGATGTAACTTAATCAGACATCTCACACACACACACACACACACACACAAACTTAATCAGACATTATAAGATATCGCGCGCACACACACACACACACACACACAAATGTCGAGTTATAGTACTTATGTTAAAGATGCAACTTAATCAGACATAAGACATCTCACATATACACACACACACACACACAAATTTAATCAGACATTATAAGATATCACACACACAAAAATCACGAGTGTCGAGTTATAGTACTAAAAATCCGTTGCTGTCATGTATCACATATCATGTTTTGTTACAAACTACACAGAAATGAAGTTACCTTCTTGACTGTATCCCTTGTGTTTCCCAATTAAGTCACCAAGATTGTAATCTCTTCATGAAGAAGTACACGAAAACTGAAGTCACCAAGATTGTAATCTCTTCATGAAGAAGTACACGAAAACTGAAGTCACCAAGATTGTAATCTCTTCGTGAAGAAGTACAAGAAAACTGACTCCCCAGTTCGTACTCTGTTTTTCTCTTAAAATCAAACAAGGACCAGAATTCAGTTTCTGTGCGGGGATAACTCGTTCGCGAGACCATGACTTCGATTGCCCTCGCGTGTTTAGTTTATTCGCTTGCAAGCGTTAAGTTTTTTTTATTTTTTTATTTTTTTTTTTAATGTTTCTAGTTGGGTTCCCTTATTACATCGTATCAGAAACAGGTATTTTTTTTTAAATGTTGTATTTGTTTTATTTGATGCCAACACACACTGAACACAGACAATCTTTTGTAGTAGTCATCACGGTAAACAAACCAAGTCGAGATTCGCTGTCTACAATAGTCAACGCATGAGTCATCTCTAATAAATGACTACACATCGTAGGAAGATGCTGTTGTCTACACTGATGGTTCTGTTATTTGACACAGTCGGAGTGTATGGACCTTTACGGCGAGAGCTAAAGGAAAAGTCATCAAGGAGTCGCGTGACACATATGTGACAAGTACCAGCAGCATGACTTTGGAGGTCATGACGGTGACAAAATCCCTGGAGTGGCTACAGACTACAGACGCAAACATTCACCCATGCATGCATGCTTATCGACTCTATGAGCATGATACAGAAGATCAAGACCGGTTATGTACGAAGGCAGTGAATGTAATTAATACAAAATGTGACTATGAGCATGATACAGAAGATCAAGACCGGTTATGTACGAAGACAGTGAATGTAATTAATACAAAATGTGACTATGAGCATGATACAGAAGATCAAGACCGGTTATGTACGAAGACAGTGAATGTAATTAATATGAGCATGATACAGAAGATCAAGACCGGTTATGTACGAAGACAGTGAATGTCATTAATACAAAATGCGACAATCCTGACATTTACCTTCATCTTTGTCCCAGGTCATGCTGGGGTGAAGGACGGTCAATGAAAAATACAGGCCTAACACTGTATTGACCTATATACCACGAGGTATGAAAGTTTTTTTTTTTTTAAATGCTGGGGTGAAGGACAATGAGAGAGCGGATGCACTAGCGCGCAATGCTACGATCCAGAATAGGTCTTCAAAGGACAAAAACGACGTCATCAACGATCTAAGAAAAAACATACGCTCTGAAGATTTCAACGAAGAAGATAAAGCGTATTCTCTATCTCGGTTGCGCAAGTTATTAATACAAATAAAACTAAAATAATGTCCACTGACAAAGTAAAATCTCAACCTAAAATTACCATCAATAATGAAGACATTGAAAACGTCACATACTTTGAATATCTTGGCTCTATAATTAACAACAATGTAGATTGTAAGAAAGAAATTAGAAGAAGACTAGCCATGGCTTTCCAGAGAGTAGTCAGCAGGAAGAAATTATGGCACAACACAAGCTCGGAAACACAAGTAAGATTTCTTAGAACGTGCATATTTCCTGTGGTAACATATGGATATCAATCGTGGACAATAACACAAATATTAAAGAACAAAATTGAAGCTTTTGAAACAATGTGTTACAGAAACTTTCTTAGGAAAATACTGGACAGAGAATAGACAAAACAAAGACATACTACAAGACCTGCATGTGGAGAAGCATTGGTTCATATATAACATCATGTTCTGGAAGATGAAATATTTTGGCCATGTTAAACATCACAGTGGTTTGGAGAGAACGGTATTGAAAGGTAGTGGAAGGTAGTGGAAGGTAATGGAAGGTAGTGGAAGGTAGTGGAAGGCATGGTTCCTGGAGTATGAGACAGGGAACGACAAAGACGAACGTAACATCAGGACATCAAAAAAACCTTGAACATGACGCTGGAGATGGGTGGGAAAACTTGCTAGAACATGACGCTGGAGATGGGTGGGAAAAATTGCTAGAACATGACGCTGTAGATGGGTGGGAAAACTTGCTAGAACATGACGCTGGAGATGGGTGGGAAAACTTGCTAGAACATGACGCTGGAGATGGGTGGGAAAACTTGCTAGAACATGACGCTGGAGATGGGTGGCAAAACTTGCTAGAACATGACGCTGGAGATGGGTGGGAAAACTTGCTAGAACATAACGCTGGAGATGGGTGGGAAAACTTGCTAGAACATAACGCTGGAGATGGGTGGGAAAACTTGCTAGAACATGACGCTGGAGATGGGTGGGAAAACTTGCTAGAACATGACGCTGGAGATGGGTGGGCAAACTTGCTAGAGACAGACAAGCGGGCTGTGATGGGAAAACTTACTAGAGACAGACAGGCGGGCTGTGATAGGAAAACTTACTAGAGACAGACAAGCGGGCTGTGATAGGAAAACTTACTAGAGACAGACAGGCGGGCTGTGATAGGAAAACTTGCTAGAGACAGACAGGCGGGCTGTGATGGGAAAACTTACTAGAGACAGACAGGCGGGCTGTGATGGGAAAACTTACTAGAGACAGACAGGCGGGCTGTGATGGGAAAACTTACTAGAGACAGACAGGCGGGCTGTGATGGGAAAACTTACTAGAGACAGACAGGCGGGCTGTGATAGGAAAACTTACTAGAGACAGACAGGCGGGCTGTGATGGGAAAACTTACTAGAGACAGACAGGCGGGCTGTGATGGGAAAACTTACTAGAGACAGACAGGCGGGCTGTGATAGGAAAACTTGCTAGAGACAGACAGGCGGGCTGTGATGGGAAAACTTACTAGAGACAGACAGGCGGGCTGTGATAGGAAAACTTGCTAGAGACAGACAGGCGGGCTGTGATGAAAGCAACTTTCCGCAAGGGACATGCTACTACTTGAGTGTCCCCCACCATTTAGGCGAGCATTACTCCGAATTCAGAGACACTTGTAATTTAGATTCCCAAGTAAAGGATCAAGGATTCATGTCGTTTAACCGCGTACCGTGAGCACACCGGCTGTTTTGTCCATAAACTAACCTTGAACCCCGGAACGCTCGTCTGCCCAGCGTGTTCGTAGCGCGTTGGACTACGGGTGACTATCCCTTTGTGTGTACGAGTTCAATTCCGCGGGATAGCAGAAAAAGCCACAGATTCCCCAGATTTACGGTGTTCGTGGTACCGAACCCAAGAGTTACGATGTCCATGGCACCGAGCCGAAGAGCTGAAAAGCGCAAGTGCTTCTGGATCGGAAAGAAAAAAAAAAAAAAAAAACCTGGAATTTGTCCAGCACATGATCACTTGCTCAGCGTGTTATCTAACTCGCTATCGACCACCCACCAGATTGACTTCAAACGGGCAATGTTTATTAGCTGTTAATTTATTTTCTAAAACAAAATTGAAGTTATCACGTCGCGCTTATAATAATTATGAAGTAACAACGCTAATTTTATTTTAAAGGGAAATAAGTAAAGGAACTCTTTTGATACCATCTGGTTTATAGGGTAATGTGATGTTTTTATATTGACCGTCGGCACACGATGAGTGATGTGGTTAACAACACGCTGGTCAACTGTACTTCCCAGTGCTCTGTCTGGTATCCAATTAAGGCAGGGTTGGTTTGAGAACCGCAGAAAAAAGTCCACGTCTACTGTGAAATTGAACCCGAACCACTAGCATAATAAGCGAGTTCACTAACAACTTCGCTAACAACTTCACTAACAACTTCACTAACAACTTCACTAACAACTTCACTAAAAACTTCACTAAAAACTTCACTAACAGCTTCACTAACAGCTTCACTAACAACTTCACTAACAACTTCACTAACAACTTCACTACTGCGGATCTCAACAACTCGAATAAAGATTAATTAATTAATTAACGATGAATATCAGAAGCATTGTTGGTACTATACCATGCATACAGTACATCGAGAAGCAAAGAATCAAGTGGTTCGACCAACTAATGAGAATGGAACCACATTTACTACCATCACCTGCCTACAATAATCGACACTCAGGACGCAGAGCACGAGGCAGGCCAAGAACACGATGGATAGATAACATCTCAGAGTCCCTGCAAAAACATGGTCTGACAACGTCAAGCGCAACACGCCTGGCACAAGATAGAAAACTAACTCTCCCCATGACGCTTCACGTCAAATGTGGTTAAGATAAGATAAGATAATTAATTGGCACTATTTCATCTTTGTATGAGATAGTTGTCAAGTTTTGTCTCGTACAAGTTTTCATTCATAGGACCATCATCATGTGCACTTCAGTGATTGAACATGTGTATGTCAATCTCGTTCTTATACACAAAGATCTCAGCGTCAGTGCATGAACTCCGTATCACCGGCAAGGTTCCCAGATGTAATTTTGAAGACGCTGAAAATATTCTGCCACCTAATGTCAAGAAGTCGTAGAAAGTGCCGAATGTGAAGGTTATTTAGTCGCTTCACCTTGTGCGACTATGGGGGGTCAGGTTTCGATAAGATGACGAATTATACTTTATACTGCAACATACTAAAGTAATCGAAATTAGAAATTGTTTTTAAATATGGTTTTTTTCTTTTTCAGAAGCACTTGAGCTTTCAGCTCTTCGGCTCGGTGCCATGGACATCGTAACCCTTCGGTTCGGTGCCACGAACACCGTGAATCTGGGGAACCTGTGGCTTTTCTGCCAGTCCGTGGAATCGAACCCGCACACACAGAGGACTAGTCACCCGCAGTCCAACGCGCTACGAACACGCTGGGCAGGCAGGCGTTTTGAAATATAAAGACTATCACATTTACTGCCTCTTATTGTCACCCGTATGTTGTTGGGGTTCTCAATGGTAGCAATGAATAGTAACACTGTGACCTACTGTACTTCTTCTTCTGCGTTCTCACTAGATTGGGATTTCGGATTATCTAATAAAGGCAGCCGTCTGCCTCAGATTATCAGCCACGCCATACAGTTTGTCTTCTGCGTTCTCACTAGATTGGGATATCGGATTATCTAATAAAGGCAGCCGTCTGCCTCAGATTATCAGCCACGCCATACAGTTTGTCTTTTGCGTTCTCACTAGATTGGGATATCGGATTCTCTAATAAAGGCAGCCGTCTGCCTCAGATTATCAGCCACGCCATACAGTTTGTCTTCTGCGTTCTCACTAGATTGGGATATCGGATTCTCTAATAAAGGCAGCCGTCTGCCTCAGATTATCAGCCACACCATACAGTTTGTCTTGGACGCTAGTGTAAGTGGGCCACCTCTTTCTTCTCAAGTTTTCATACTGAGGGCAGTTCTGTAGGATATAATTCCTATGATTTCTGCTTCCCGTTTTGGCCACCCTCGTGATGGTAGGTCTGACATTCTTACTGTGTGGCTAAATCTCCGAGGCAGATTGGCGACCGTAGAATCCGTTATCCCATTCCTCATTGTGAGGGGTCGTTGCACCATGTTATGTGCCTTACGGCCTGGTACATCCGTTTTCTGCAAGCATTTGTTTTGGGTTAGCATTCCCTAGCGGACACATGCATTCGATTTCAGCTAAACCTTCTTTGTCGCCTCTTACGACATGCGTGGAAGGTAACAGTGGTTCTATTCTGTACACCCCAAATTTGGGCCCCGTAACCACTCGGGCGGCTACCCTAGTAAATAAAAAGCATCGCTGAAATCGGATGTACTTGTCTACTTGTAGGAACATAACTGACACAGCGTACAATCGCTCTTAGGCTTGGATCACATACAAATCACACAGAGCGGTTAACAAGTGATCGATATGGAGCGTTTGAAGAAGAAGAGGCTATGATAACGATTTATACTGCAACATACTCAAGCAATCAAAATTATATAATGTTTCTGAATGAACATACGATCACATTTACTGCCCCTTATTTAGTTGAAATCGGATGCACATATCCTAAACATGTAGAAGTCTATGCGTTTAGGGGCCTACCAAACCAATGTGTAACATATACACGTTCTTGGCAAAGATCAAACATATCACAAAGAGGATTAAAATTGGTCGTAAAGAACGAACGCAAAGATGAAGAAGAAGACTGCCCCTTATCAAAACATGAAGGAAGCACTCACTATTTCTTGTTTGTTAGATCAGAATAAATTGCATATCTTGACTCCGTAATTAAAAATAATGAAAATTGAAACAAAAAAATTAATCAAAAAGAAACTAGCTATAGTATTGGAGAAGGTGGGGTGGTTAGTATAAAGAAAACAATAACATAGCAGGAGAAAAGATAGCTGGTACTGGATAGGACAGATTTTGAGAAAACCAGAGGGGAATATAACAAGAAGGATCCTTTCCTGGAACCCACAGAGATAGCGAAAGCAATGGAGGCCTAGAAATACATAGAGACGAGATTTGGAGGCAGAGATCAACAATATCAAGAAGAAGAGTTGGAGGGAGCTGCAGGAGATAGCTAGAGATAGGAAGACTTGGCATCAGTTGGTTGAGGGCCTGTGCCCCAATCCGGGTTAAAGAAGAGAAGAGAGAGAGAGAGAGAGAGAGCGAGAGAGAGCGAGAGAGGGAGAGAGCGAGAGAGAGAGAGAGAGCAGAGGAGAGAGAGAGAGAGCAGAGAGAGAGAGAGCGAGAGAGAGCGAGAGAGAGAGAGAGAGCGAGAGAGAGAGAGCGAGATAGAGAGAGAGAGAGAGAGCGAGAGAGAGAGAGAGAGCGAGAGAGAGCGAGAGAGAGAGAGAGGGAGAGAGAGAGAGCAAGAGAGAGAGAGAGAGAGCGAGAGAGAGAGAGAGAGCGAGAGAGAGAGAGAGAGCGAGAGAGAGAGAGAGAGCGAGAGAGAGAGAGAGGGAGAGAGAGAGCGAGAGAGAGAGAGAGAGCGAGAGAGAGAGAGAGAGAGAGAGAGAGAGAGAGCGAAGAGAGAGAGAGCGAGAGCGAGAGAGAGAGAGAGAGAGAGAGAGAGGAGAGAGAGAGAGAGAGAGAGCAGAGAGAGAGAGAGAGAGAGAGCGAGAGAGAGAGCGAGAGAGAGCAGAGAGAGAGAGAGGAGAGAGAGAGAGAGAGAGAAGAGCGAGAGAAAAGAGAATTCGAGAGAGCGAGAGAGATTGTACGATGAGAGCAGAGAGAGAGAAAGAAGAAAGATACAAGAATACAAAATTCGAGAACAATTGTACTGGAACATATGGGCGAGAATCAAGGAACAAAACTTTGATATAGAATAACGATTTTGTTTTCACCTTAGCCTAGGTCAATCGCTTCTTTGCATTTTGACGAAGATGAAAAGAAGAATAAGGAGTTTTCTTTTGTTATGTTATGTTATGTTATGTTATGTTATGCGATCGACGTCATGGCATATTGGACATTCCCATTCGTGCTCTGTCCTCCGCTGCAGCAGCCATCCCAAAGTCCATTTGCTCACTGTACCCATACCCATGAGAAGTTGATTACTATATCTTCTCTCTACCACGAAGACGACACTGTCTGGCATGTCCAAACTTAACGCCTAATTCTCAAACTCGTTCCAGTGTCTTAAACCCGCCCATGTCACATAATTGAGAGCGTACCGCATTGACGATATCGGCGCTGTCCATACTTCTGCCCGTTTGAGTCGGGGCATTGTTTTCTTTTGTATTAACCCCAGGCCAAGCAACGGAGGCAGTGAATATCATCAATAAACAGACAGGGAACAAGTATTAGGAGCTTCCGAAAAAAAAAATGACCAAACGCAGGATTCGAACCACAAACCCTTATATCTTAAGGCACCCATTGCCTAGCCTAGCTTCTTCTTTGCGCTCGTTCTTCACCACCAATTTTAATCACTCTTGTGATATGTTTGATCTTTGCCAAGAACGTGTATACATTGCACATTGGTTTGGTAAGACTCTAAACGCATAGACTTCTACACGTTTATGACATGTGCATCCGATTTCAGCCAAACCTCCTTAGTTGCCTCTTACGGCATGCATGGCAGGTAACAGTGGTTCTATTCTTTACACCCCAAATGTGGGCCCCGGTAACCACTGGTGTCCCCTAGCCTAGCAATACGAACGTTCTTACAAACACAACCAGCCATCCATTTTTAAAAATGGCTTCACTGAGGGATGTCTTTCACAAACGCTTCGTTTTAGCTAGACACAGAATAGAGATCAAAGTGTAGAGCCCACTTGATCGTGGTCAATTGGTGGGAGTCTTTATAGAGTCAATAGGCAACTAAACAAAATTTTTAAATTTCGAGCTGCTCTTGTTCGAAAGGATAGCGACACTCGGGGTTTTACACGTTTAAAACGTCACTGGGTATCACCGTCTGCAGGACTAAATGGTAAGGGCCCAACCAGAGCCAACTATAAACTTATGGGCCTTCGGACTCAGGTAAGAATTATGGGAAATCAGACCCCAACTACACTACGGGACCTCGCATTCCAGTATTGGTGTATATAGGCGAATTAATTTTAAAATCAACACAAAATGCTAAATCGAAGTTATATTATGCAACAAATTAAGTTTAACAATAAGGAATATCAATATTATTAATATTTTTCACCAATAAATAACCATGGACTCATAGAATTGAGTAAAATTGCAAAAATCTTGCAGTGTTCTATCAAACATCTATATTTTCCAGCCTCCTTTTCTGATCTAG
Organism: Arion vulgaris; assembly: GCA_020796225.1. NCBI lineage: Eukaryota > Metazoa > Mollusca > Gastropoda > Stylommatophora > Arionidae > Arion > Arion vulgaris. Next base: position 3,153,685 of record CM036769.1, read on the forward strand.
GTCAGGGAACACCCACCCAGTTGTCTGGCCTAGTAATCTAGAGCTATAGTCTGTCCATTAATTCGTGAGCACGTTTGAAATTGATTTTCTCGAAAACTAACTGTTGGATCTCAGTGATTTTTGCATGCAGCCTTAGAATATCCATGACGCTAAAATAAAGCTAACCAGTAGTCCATAGATGCTACGGATTTTGCACATCGGCGAATTCCTTTGATCTTTTATGACAATTGCAAATACGGGGGCTCAAATTTTAGATTTTACAGTCTTCTTTCTTTCTTTTGTCCTTCTCTGCTTTTTTGCCGCTAGGCGTAGCAGGTTTAACTGATGATCGGTTTCGGAGATAATGCACGCTCGGTCGCTTGATATGGTGTGGTATTGTGGAGTTTTAAGATGTCTGTAACTCCATCAACCCATCTTTTCTTGGTCTGCCCTTCCTCTTGATGATTCCATTTTCAGGTTGTACGCTCTTGCAACTGGTGTATTCGGGTTCATTCTGACCAAGTGGCCAAACCATTTGAGTCTCTGTTTTTCAATAAATCTAATAGCAGGTGTTGTTCCGACTGTTCTTCTAATTTCCTCATTTCTTATATGGTCTCTTCTTGTTTTATTTACTGCTTTCTCAAGCATCTCATTTCGCATGTGGTAATTTTCCTTTCTTGTTCTTTTGTCAGTGCCCATGTTTGGCTCTGGTAGCACAGTGTTGGTAGAAAGATTGAATTTATAATCTGTCTTTTAGTCACTACTGGAATAGCTGGGTGTTTCAATAGATTTTACAGTAATACCTAGAATTTGTCCATGTCAATTCTATTCATAGGTGTATCTCCTATTAACTTGATAGGTCAAGTAATTAATTGTGTTGCCCTTTATGTGCAATCGTGAACTTGGATACAATATGCAACAGTTAGTCCTCCCTTCGGTCACCATTAGACCCAGGGTGTCTTAACTTCACCACAAATTGTATGATGGTAGACGCATTTGGATATGGAAATGTATACGTTGCTATTTCTCAGTCTGTAATCAAAATATGATTTGTATCATCCCGAATCTGACGATTCCATGAGGTTGATAATTGTTACTGGCTGGACAAATTGTAATCCATCTCGGTGCCAGTACTCGTCTTCCTCTCGGAGCACATGTTCAACACACTTCTTCCAGAACTGCATGTCTATCATTGAGAGAGACTCACGTGTCAGAACTTCAACATCACACATTTTAAACGTCCTGTTCTGTTCGGCAACTTGCCCTTTACTTTAGCCCAGACAAGCTCTATCGGATTGAGGTGAGCATGATATGGAGGTAGTCGCAAAGACGTGTGGCCGTATTCCGCAATGATTTTGTCAATATGAAACACCTTTGTCTTATTTGTCATCCTCACCAGGTGCAACAACTCGGGTTTCAAATATGTATCATCGAAGCTGACATTTTCCTTAGCAAGCCAAGTCCTAATTTGATCTTTTGTATTTGATGCAGTTGGTACTTTGTCTTCCGCTGATACTGCGTTGTGATAGGATGCATTATCCATTACCAAGCATGATGGTCTGTTTAGAATTGGAAGTAGATCTTTCTCCATCCAGTGCCTGAAAATATGTCCATTCATTTCTGTGTGGTAGTCCCTACCGTCGGTACTTTTGATTGGAAAATAAGTCCAGAGTCATGGACAAGACCTTCTTCACTGCTTCCTGCATGTGTTAGTATAATACGCTGGCCTTTGCTGCTTGGTATTTTTCTTTTTTGTTCACCGTCTACTGATTGCCATTCTTTAGCATTGGTGTGGTGAGCATTGACCCAGGATTCGTCCAAATATACAATATCATAGCCTTGCCTCCGCCGCTCACGGATCTGCCTCAGGTATTTACTTCGGGCAGCAATTAAATGTGGCTTTTCACAAATAATATTCCTGCCGCCTATAGTTTTTCTGAAGGTGAAGCCGGCTCTTACAATTTTTCATAGAGTACTTTTAGAAATGTCTATGCTGCAATCTGATTGCAGTTTTAATTTCAGTTTCCTGAGAGTAACAAGTTGATTTGTCGCAAACATTTTCAAGAGCTCCTGTCTTATGACATCTATGTCAAAGTCGTCAATTGTTCTTTTCCTTCCTTGCTTGACATTAGTGCACTTTGTGTCCTGTTTAATCCATCGGGAAAAGGATTCCCTATTCAGACCAAGCGCCAGTTGCGTTCGTTTCTCATGGTTATGAATATCGCAATATAGATGACCTCTCTAGATTCCCTACGGAAGTGTTGGTATAGTAAAACTGTAACCTTCTGCATTGTTATAAATGTGCACTTCAGACTCATTATGAATGTGATATCAATGTCAGTTTTGATAAGCCAACAAATATGATACAATAGCTTCATACAAATAGCGAGATACACCTATGACTATACAACGGTATCCCAATTATAACGTCATATGCTTTCCGCTTTCAAAGTCGACTGGGTTAGGTGTACGGGAATTCCCGTGAAATTGTTGTTTACTCACAATTTTTCTATGTTACTATAATGTATTTTTAGAACAACACGTCTGTGTACCGTAAATCTGTTACTATTGTGTACAATCCGGTGAGGTTGATTTTAATATAACCTGAAGAAGAAATATTTCAAACTACATCAAATTTTCTTGGAAAAAATATTTCTCTAGCGTCTTGGATATTCTAAGGCTGCTTGCAAAATATCACTGAGATCCAACAGGTAGTTTTCGAGAAAATCAATTTCAAACGTGCTCACGAATTAATGGACAGACTATGGCCCAACACTGATTTTTTTTTTTCCCTTCAGTTTTTTTTTTTTTTTTTTCAGAAGCACTTGAGCTTTTCAGCTCTTCGGCACGGTGCCATGGACATCGTAACCCTTCAGTTCGGTGCTAATGACATCGTAACTCTTCGGTTCGGTGCCACGAACACCGTAAATCTGGGGAATCTGTGACTTTTTCTGCCATCCCGTGGAATTGAACCCGCACACACAGAGGGATAGTCACCCGTAGTCCAACGCGCTACGAACACGCTGGGCAGACGGGCTACACTTCAGTTCTGTACATTAGTACCAACTGTAATGTGTTTAGAAATTAAATTCACACCTGCGACGAATCGACGAAGTATTTCACATGCTGTAGTCTGGACAGATCTGAGATGGCAACTAATGAGATTGTCGTGGCTGTAATGATGTCAGTGTCATCAGTGACCTCTAACCTTTTTAATTAAACATATTTTAAATATAGAAACAGATGTTGCCAAAGTAATTGTAAATTTCGATCAGATCAGAATGTTGGTCGTCTCTGCTTTAATGATTGGTTACAGTCGATTTCCACTACATCAGTGGTTCTCAACTTTCCTAATGCCACGACCCTTTAATACAGTTCCTCATGTTGTGGTGACCCTCAACCATACAATTATTTTCCTTGCTACTTCATAACTGTAATTTTGCTACTTCATAACTGTAATTTTGCTACTTCATAACTGTAATTTTGTTACTGTTATTTATCGTAATGTAAATATATGATATGCAGGATGTATTTTCATTGTTACAAATTGAACATAATTAAAGCAAAGTGATTAGTCACAAATTGAACATAATTAAAGGATAGTGATTAGTCACAAATTGAACATAATTAAAGGATAGTGATTAGTCACAAATTGAACATAATTAAAGGATAGTGATTAGTCACAAATTGAACATAATTAAAGGATAGTGATTAATCACAAATTGAACATAATTAAAGGATAGTGATTAATCACACACAACGGGTACTTGTATGTGGGCGTAGCTGTATGTGGGCGGACCCACCTGGAGACGGATAGAGGAGCTGTGTCTCGTTTCCTAAGACCATCATTGAGAAATATGTGTTTCCCGATGGTCTTAGGCCACCCCTGTGAAAATTATGTTATTTATAGCAACTGATTGACCGATTTATTGATTGATAGACCAATCATCATTGCACTTCGGTAAGTAACCATGTATGCTCCGATATCCTTTTTACACAGGAAGATCTCAGTTGTAGTGCACTAACTCCGTAGCACCGGCGAAGTTCCCCGATGTAATTTTGAAAATGGTGAAAATATATTGTAGGAACGATATTTTTTTCAATTTCTGTAAAGAATTTTGCCCGGGCAGCGGCTTTCCAGCCTGCTCTTCTCGATTTTGAATTGACTGGTTCTTTTACGTTCTCAACTTGAATACGGGATCTATGTTTTATCATCCGTCTACGATATGACTAGGAACACGATCTCACCTACACGGAGATAATGGATCTCTGGAAAAATATCCCAATGGCTCAACGAGGGAGCGAGCCGAGTACCTTTGGAATAAGATACAAGCACATAACTTCCACGTCACAGAGACTCTACGTCACAGAGACTCTACGTCACAGAGACTCTACGTCACAGAGACTCTAAGTCACAGAGACTCTAAGTCACAGAGACTCTAAGTCACAGAGACTCTACGTCACAGAGACTACGTCACAGAGACTCTACGTCACAGAGACTCTACGTCACAGAGACTCTACGTCACAGAGACTCTACGTCACAGAGACTCTACGTCACAGAGACTCTAAGTCACAGAGACATATACAGGTAGAATCGAACAGACTGTTGTCTTCCGGGCTGTCCGATATTATTCTTTTATTTATAGCAATGTCTTACTCTTGCCCATTTGATTTGACGACATCTTCCTTCTGTTTGTTAGTTGTTTTATGTGTCTAAGTAACACTTCTTCTTCTGTTTGTTAGTTGTTTTATGTGTCTAAGTAACACTTCTTCTTCTGTTTGTTAGTTGTTTTATGTGTCTAAGTAACACTTCTTCTTCTGTTTGTTAGTTGTTTTATGTGTCTAAGTAACACTTCTTCTTCTGTTTGTTAGTTGTTTTATGTGTCTAAGTAACACTTCTTCTTCTGTTTGTTAGTTGTTTTATGTGTCTAAGTAACACTTCTTCTTCTGTTTGTTAGTTGTTTTATGTGTCTAAGTAACACTTCTTCTTCTGTTTGTTAGTTGTTTTATGTGTCTAAGTAACACTTCTTCTTCTGTTTGTTAGTTGTTTTATGTGTCTAAGTAACACTTCTTCTTCTGTTTGTTAGTTGTTTTATGTGTCTAAGTAACACTTCTTCTTCTGTTTGTTAGTTGTTTTATGTGTCTAAGTAACACTTCTTCTTCTGTTTGTTAGTTGTTTTATGTGTCTAAGTAACACTTCTTCTTCTGTTTGTTAGTTGTTTTATGTGTCTAAGTAACACTTCTTCTTCTGTTTGTTAGTTGTTTTATGTGTCTAAGTAACACTTCTTCTTCTGTTTGTTAGTTGTTTTATGTGTCTAAGTAACACTTCTTCTTCTGTTTGTTAGTTGTTGTATGTGTCTAAGTAACACTTCTTCTTCTGTTTGTTAGTTGTTTTATGTGTCTAAGTAACACTTCTTCTTCTGTTTGTTAGTTGTTTTATGTGTCTAAGTAACACTTCTTCTTCTGTTTGTTAGTTGTTTTATGTGTCTAAGTAACACTTCTTCTTCTGTTTGTTAGTTGTTTTATGTGTCTAAGTAACACTTTTTCCAGATCTACGCCGCTGTGGCGTCTGTAAAACCAGTGCATCTATTCAAGCCGAACCATGACCTTTCACTTGACGAACTAGTCTTGATTTGGTTGACAGAGTACTACTAAATGCGATTCTTATTTTTTTATGTTTGTCGGCCACCCACCGAGTGTTGTCGGGGTTCACAGGGGAGCAAAGAGTAGTACCACTGCGACCTACAAGGCACGACTGATGAACGCTTCTTCTTCTTCGAATGCTCCATAACGACCACTTCTATGTGATCCGAGCCTAAGACCGAATGTATATTGTGACAGTTATGCGTCTACAAGTAGGTCAGCGCATCCGATTTCTGCGATGCTTTTTATTTACTAGGTTAGCTTCCCCAGGTCCCTATCTCAGTCGCCTCTTACAACATGCCGTTTAGGTCACAGTGGTACTAATCTTTGCTTCCTTTGCGGGCCACGGCACCACACGGGCGAATTTGATTGGACCATCATCATTGCACTTCGGTGATTAACCATTGTGTTCCGTTCTTTTTCTTACACAGGACGATCTCAGCGGTAGTGCACGAACTCCGTAGCACCGGCGAAGGTCCCCGATGTAATTAGAAGATGGTAAAGTATTGTGTACAAATTACAATTTTGTAACCTTGGTTAAAAATAAAAACTGTATAAACATTTACCTGTAGAAGTTGTGTACCTGTTATTTATTTGCTAGAATTAAGGCCACTTCTTCTTCTTTGCGTTCAGTGTCGTATGCTCGTCTAAACCATGAGATGGGTTATCTCTATGCAGCTGCAATAGCTTGCTCTGTAAGCTTTGTTCATACCGCCATGTTTCGTTTAGTAGTGCGTTTAACCAGCGAGCCATGGAAACTAATCAGTATGCATAATCTTCGATATCTGTTGGGGGAGACTTAACACATATGGGTCTGCTCGGAGTGCAATGACATAAGTTTATTAACCAATAACCCTTTTCTAGGTGGTTGCACCCACCCCACCAACTCTTGAAATAACACATAAACGCCCATGTGCGCAACGGATAAAGTGATCAGAAATACAGTCAGAAAAGTCAAAGTTTACCAGCTCTCCCTTAGTTTACCAAGGGAAACTACTCATTGAAAACCTAAACGCGCGGCAGTTATCACCCTCTATTATAAATTACTAGCTATTTTTGACACGTTCGTAAAGAACTAAATTAAATATTAAATATGAACTTCAGCAATTCTACTCCAATACAGTGGATACAAAGCAAAAAGGCGACCATGCAAAAGGTGGACCACAGAAATAACAGAGACAGTGAGAAACAATAATTATGAAGCGCACACAAAAGCCCGTTCTAGTAATCGCTTCTTATCCTGGCGCTGTGAGGTAAAACAGTATAAGAGAAAAGTAGAAAGACATCAGACCCAGTCTAGATTCTTCATACTACAACAGCTCATGTATTGTGTGTGTAAGAGGCGCGAAAAATGACAAAACGTGGAGGTGTTGAATGAGGTCAAAACACAGATAAAGCGTGTCGTCAATATAAGAAAGAAGCGGTCATCATTTTTCGGGTATGTGATGAGAAAGGGAGATTTAGAACACATTTTAACAACTGGTAAAATCGAGGGGAGACGAGAGAGAGAGAAAATGTTGGATAGCCTGACTTCATGACATGGTAGAGCGTCAACATCTGAGTTGATAGAAAACACCAGCGACAAAGAGTTGTGGAGATCCATGATCGCCTGCTCCAGCCAGCATGGCACCTAATGATGATGAAGAGCCGCGATAGCGTAGTGCACTCAATCTCGCGATCGTTCTTTTTTCCAATTTTGATCATTCTTATTGTGATATATACACAGCCTTTGCCAAGAACGTATTTTTACGTCACATCATTCAGCGCCATTTGGAGCTCTGGTGCTTATCCTTTGGCGACGTGTCCGATTTCAGCCAGCGTTTACTAGGCTCGCTCTCCGTCAGTATTTGGCTGTCCGCAGCCTAGCTGCAAAGTTGTTGAGCGTCATCTGCCCAGAAAACCTGTCTTTGTTTTGGACTACTTGGTTTGTCTACCGTCCAGTTTTGTGTACGGTTCGCTCCGCTACCATTTGACTGTCCCCAATCTAACTACAAGGCAGTAGTAGTTCCCAGCGAGCGGAAACGCGCACTGGACCCAAACCGCTGCTGGGCTTTCCAGTTTTTTCTGCACATTTGGGTGATTCGCTCACCACTGAGCTTGCCACGCCCCCTCGTCGGGCCACACTTCGTCTGCCACACCGTTGGGCACACCCGTGCATCGTTCTCATGTGTGTTCGCTCTTGCCCGGCGCCCGCCCACCGTGTCTATTAGTTCTCACCGTGCACACATTCACCATGCTTCTAGACCGTCCGGACAGGAGCTCAGCTCGAGCCCCTACCTCAGGACACCGAGTTTCGCCATATGTGGGCCCACGTGCAACTCAACTCGGGCCCGGAGGTGGGGACGCGAGTTTCACCCCAGGTCTCCTCTCTATATGCACCCCTCATCCCATTTTGTTTATCCGTTCAGCTTTTCCCATCGGCCGGAATAGATGTGCACTAATAGTCACTGGGATGTCGCTCGTCTGTGTTGCGAGCGGATCTCATCCATCGTGACTACGTCTGCATCACTACCTATACCAGAATAGCTCTCCCTCGATCCCTACACGCTTAGCCAGATAGGAACCATTGTCTTTCCAGGGTCACCACGTGGAGGTGGGGTATGATCTTGATTAGTGCCAGCTCACCAATCCTGGCGCGGCGTTGTCCCTTGACCCCGGTGCGTGGTTCAATTCCACAGAGGGACTGAAGTTTTAATCTGAATGTAATGGCTGTCACGTCGACCGGGCCACAATTAGGTACCAGAAAAAGCACTGGAAAGTTAAGGCATCCATTGTGACGATCAATTTACCCATCATGTGCCGAGGGTTAATGAAGAATATGGGCCTAATACCGTATAATGTCCCAATAAACCTACTGGTATGAAATAGGGTACTTTACTTTTTTCTTTATACCAAAACGTGTGTAGTTTCCTCATCTTCTTTTGCATAACAGCGTCAGGATATAAGATATTTCTAGAACGGGCTTTTGAGTAAAGTGTTCAAGAAAGAGAGGTCGACCTAAAGAGACCCTGAAACGAACTTTGCTGAGAGAGGCAAGAAATATCGGTCTCAGTTCCATGGATGAGATTGAGCGAGTTGCCCAGGATAGAGCGGTATGGAGAAGTTACTTGCAGGCCCTATGTAACGTATAACGGTACGAGAGGAATTATTATTATTTATATTATATTGCTTGCATGTCTGATAAACGCATCCAAAAATAGATGTACGGCGAGTCTGAAGGGGGCAGACGATCAGTTTGGTGGATAGAAAACAACGCTTTAGTGTCTTCTGCGTTCGTTAGCTGTGAATTCGGGCGCTTCTGACCAATTTTTGCGGTAGAGCCTGCTTTACCATTTGACTGGTGCCCCTCGCAATGTAGGCGGGCGTTTGGCGACTTCACGTGTTTTTTACGGGTTGGGGTAGCTAGCCCGACTCCCTACCACCTTAGTCGCCTCTTACATGTGTGTCAGGTAACAGTGGCTATATTCTTTACACCCCAATTTGGGTAAAATGCTTGGATATAGACACTCCGTGCTGGGAATCCCTTGTGCAAGATCAACAAATGTGGCATTGCGACAATAGGAAGAACTCGCATAGCTGAGAACCGTCGTGCCGTTGAAGTGTAGAAAAAGGATGCTGCGCGAAAAGACAAAACACCTCCATGTCCAACCTTGATCATGTATGCCCCACCTGTGTTAGGGGATTGTGTTCTAGGATTGGACTCTATAGTCACCTCCGCACACACCAGAGAGGTGCAGCATCACATGTCTGAGGCTGTTGTCATCGTCGCTTGCAATGAACGGCTATTAATTATTATTACTTCTTCTTTGCGTTCGTTCTTTACGACCAATTTAAATCACTGTTTGTGATATGTTTAATCTTTGCCAAGAACGTGTATACGTTGCACATTGGTTTGGTAGGCCCCTAAACGCATATATTTCTACATGTTTAGGACATGTGCATCCGATTTCAGCCAAACCTCCTTAAGACGCCTCTTACGACATGCGTGGCAGGTAACAGTGGTTCTATTCTTTACACCCCAAATTTGGGCCCCGGTAACCACTCGGGCGATTATTACTTATTATGGTACAGAATCGTGGACAATGAGCAAACAGAAGATGACAAGAATTAAAGCGTGTGAACTGTTGATAAACAAAAGAATAGAGCGAGTGTTACGGAAAGAGAAGAAAACTAATACACAAGTAATTCAATAACTAGAAATGAAAACAGAACTTATTCTTCTAGTCCACCATCTATTTCTTTATAGAAGTATTGGGGAGAAACATAGTGATCTTGTGTGTGCTTGTTTGAAGGTACCTTGTAAGGTGCTTGTAAAACAGAACTCAGCCACATACAAGTATTAGACAAATAAGACGCCCAAGTATTGCCAGGGTGCCCAAGGGAAGCAAAGAATAGTACCACTGCAACCTACAAGGCGTGTCGTAAGAGGCGACTGAGGTAGGGCCCCATAGGAGACTATCCTAGTAAATAAAAAGCGTCGCAGAAATCGGATGGGATAGTACTTGTCGCATAACTGGCACAACGTACAATCGATCTTAGGCTCAGATCACATACATATGACAAAGAGTGGTTAACAAGTGGTCGATATGGAGCGTTAGAAGTAGTATTCAACAAATAAGATATTTTGGTCACATTAACAGACGGCACTCTTGAAAACCATTTTGGAAAGGTGGAAGGCAGGTAAGCAAGGAGAAAAGAGACACATTTTGGAATGGTGGAAGGCAGGTAAGCAAGGAGAAAAGAGACACAATTTGGAATGGTGGAAGGCAGGTAAGCAAGGAGAGGAGAGACACATTTTGGAAAGGTGGAAGGCAGGTAAGCAAGGAGAAGAGAGACACATTTTGGAAAGGTGGAAGGCAGGTAAGCAAGGAGAAGAGAGACACATTTTGGAAAGGTGGAAGGCAGGTAAGCAAGGAGAAGAGAGACACAATTTGGAATGGTGGAAGGCAGGTAAGCAAGGAGAAGAGAGACACATTTTGGAAAGGTGGAAGGCAGGTAAGCAAGGAGAAGAGAGACACATTTTGGAAAGGTGGAAGGCAGGTAAGCAAGGAGAAGAGAGACACATTTTGGAAAGGTGGAAGGCAGGTAAGCAAGGAGAAGAGAGACACAATTTGGAAAGGTGGAAGGCAGGTAAGCAAGGAGAAGAGAGACACATTTTGGAAAGGTGGAAGGCAGGTAAGCAAGGAGAGGAGAGACACATTTTGGAAAGGTGGAAGGCAGGTAAGCAAGGAGAAGAGAGACACATTTTGGAAAGGTGGAAGGCAGGTAAGCAAGGAGAAGAGAGACACATTTTGGAAAGGTGGAAGGCAGGTAAGCAAGGAGAAGAGAGACACATTTTGGAATGGTGGAAGGCAGGTAAGCAAGGAGAAGAGAGACACATTTTGGAATGGTGGAAGGCAGGTAAGCAAGGAGAGGAGAGACACATTTTGGAATGGTGGAAGGCAGGTAAGCAAGGAGAAGAGAGACACATTTTGGAATGGTGGAAGGCAGGTAAGCAAGGAGAGGAGAGACACATTTTGGAAAGGTGGAAGGCAGGTAAGCAAGGAGAGGAGAGACACATTTTGGAAAGGTGGAAGGCAGGTAAGCAAGGAGAAGAGAGACACATTTTGGAAAGGTAGAAGGCAGGTAAGCAAGGAGAGGAGAGACACATTTTGGAAAGGTGGAAGGCAGGTAAGCAAGGAGAAGAGAGACATTTTGGAATGGTGGAAGGCAGGTAAGCAAGGAGAAGAGAGACATATTTTGGAAAGGTAGAAGGCAGGTAAGCAAGGAGAAGAGAGACACATTTTGGAAAGGTGGAAGGCAGGTAAGCAAGGAGAGGAGAGACACATTTTGGAAAGGTGGAAGGCAGGTAAGCAAGGAGAAGAGAGACACATTTTGGAAAGGTAGAAGGCAGGTAAGCAAGGAGAGGAGAGACACATTTTGGAAAGGTGGAAGGCAGGTAAGCAAGGAGAAGAGAGACATTTTGGAATGGTGGAAGGCAGGTAAGCAAGGAGAAGAGAGACATATTTTGGAAAGGTAGAAGGCAGGTAAGCAAGGAGAAGAGAGACACATTTTGGAAAGGTAGAAGGCAGGTAAGCAAGGAGAAGAGAGACACATTTTGGAAAGGTGGAAGGCAGGTAAGCAAGGAGAAGAGAGACACATTTTGGAAAGGTAGAAGGCAGGTAAGCAAGGAGAAGAGAGACACATTTTGGAAAGGTAGAAGGCAGGTAAGCAAGGAGAGGAGAGACACATTTTGGAAAGGTAGAAGGCAGGTAAGCAAGGAGAGGAGAGACACATTTTGGAAAGGTGGAAGGCAGGTAAGCAAGGAGAAGAGAGACATTTTGGAATGGTGGAAGGCAGGTAAGCAAGGAGAAGAGAGACATATTTTGGAAAGGTAGAAGGCAGGTAAGCAAGGAGAAGAGAGACACATTTTGGAAAGGTAGAAGGCAGGTAAGCAAGGAGAAGAGAGACACATTTTGGAAAGGTGGAAGGCAGGTAAGCAAGGAGAAGAGAGACACATTTTGGAAAGGTAGAAGGCAGGTAAGCAAGGAGAAGAGAGACACATTTTGGAAAGGTAGAAGGCAGGTAAGCAAGGAGAAGAGAGACATTTTGGAATGGTGGAAGGCAGGTAAGCAAGGAGAAGAGAGACATATTTTGGAAAGGTAGAAGGCAGGTAAGCAAGGAGAAGAGAGACATTTTGGAAAGGTAGAAGGCAGGTAAGCAAGGAGAGGAGAGACACATTTTGGAAAGGTGGAAGGCAGGTAAGCAAGGAGAAGAGAGACATTTTGGAATGGTGGAAGGCAGGTAAGCAAGGAGAAGAGAGACATATTTTGGAAAGGTAGAAGGCAGGTAAGCAAGGAGAAGAGAGACACATTTTGGAAAGGTAGAAGGCAGGTAAGCAAGGAGAAGAGAGACACATTTTGGAAAGGTGGAAGGCAGGTAAGCAAGGAGAAGAGAGACACATTTTGGAAAGGTGGAAGGCAGGTAAGCAAGGAGAAGAGAGACACATTTTGGAAAGGTAGAAGGCAGGTAAGCAAGGAGAAGAGAGACACAATTTGGAATGAAACATCAGGAAGTGAACAGGTAATGGTCTGGCATAAGGTACCATCAGTGTATGGGACAGAACTACTTGGAGAGCAATCTCAGATGTAGAAAGTGTACACGATTGATAATATAACTACCATTTCAATGATCCAGCGGTACATGAGTTCTTGCCCTTCAGACTAATGTTATGTAGTGCTATCTGCACATGTTTGTAAGTTGGGTTGGTTTTTTTTTACGTATGTATTTCATTTATCGGACCTTGGAGGAAGAAGGATCTCCCCGACATCATCTAGCGCTTGACATCTGAAGTGGTGATGAACGTTTACATGATCTTCCCCTTTTAACTCCCAACACAACACAGGTCTTCCTTTCTCTTGCCATCCCTTCCAATTCTTCCCATGTTTTACCTATCCTTTTAATATCAGTCTCCATGCTTGATAATATAACACAATGATCTGTGCAAGTTTCTGCTCACATGAGAAGACATCAATGAACAAACACTAAAGAACTGCTCATACAGTCACATTGTATTTATAAATTTCATTCCATATTTAATAACTTGTCAAGGGCAGGGAATTCTGTACAGCAACAGTAGAAAGCAGTTATCCCAACCCTTCCATATAAGAAAATGTTGACAAACAAAACAATGAAATAGTACACAACAACTTCCACCTCAAAAATGAGAAAATATGAAACCCTATGATGGTCATGACTCCTGGCCTTCATGATCAAAACAGTATCAGTCTAGCTGAACTACCGGCATAGTACCGGCCAAGTGTAGTAGCATTGGTCAAGTGTAGAACTACTGGAAGCATCGGTCAAGTGTAGAACTATTATAGTTCGTTCCAAAATTCGTGATCACACTAAGATTTAATTTGTACGAAATCTACCAGATGGATAAAAGTAATTTTTGCATGCAGTCTTATATACCTCACGGCGTTACGAATCCATGTTTAACTAATTGGTAGGTAGCTTAGTTGATGCAAAAAACGTTTTTGTTATATAACTTTGTATAAGCACAACAAAATGATAACCAAAGTTTAGAATTTACATTAATACACAAAATGGTGACGAATGTTTGCAAAGGCTTATCCCTATTACATATTACAAAAAGAAAGGTGACATATTGAACAAATGATACCTTCCACTTCTATAAATGAAAGTAAATGTTGCGTACACGTACATAAGCCACTGACAGTCGGTAGGAAACATTGTGGACTGATTAATTCCACAGGATTCTCGATTTTGACTTGCACTGAATTGCATGTGGAACACGGAAATGCTTAGATATAGACAAACTTTACAATCGTACTGTAAACCTTCGACAAGTATACCAAATCAACATCGCTGTTATTTTAGTAATAACATATAATAAAAAAAATCTTACAGAACTATAGGTTTGGGTGGGAAAAAAATACTTTTGAAAAGTGGTCACTGTTACCTATATAAAAATCAAGAATTTATGTCAAGGGGAAAGATTTCATATCGGTTGGTAAAGATGATCACGAATTTTGGAACAAAATATAGTAGCATCGGTCAAGTGTAGAACTACTGGAAGCATCGGTCAAGTGTAGAACTAGTAGCATCGGTCAAGTGTAGAACTACTAGTAGCATCGGTCAAGTGTAGAACTACTGGAAGCATCGGTCAAGTGTAGAACTAGTAGTAGCATCGGTCAAGTGTAGAACTAGTAGTAGTATCGGTCAAGTGTAGAACTAGTAGTAGCATCGGTCAAGCGTAGAACTACTGGTAGCATCTGTCAAGCGTATAACTACTAGTAGCATCTGTCAAGCGTAGAACTACTGGTAGCATCTGTCAAGCGTAGAACTACTGGTAGCATCTGTCAAGCGTAGAACTACTAGTAGCATCGGTCAAGTGTAGAACTACTAGTAGCATCGGTCAAGTGTAGAACTACTAGTAGCACCAAGTGTAGAACTACTAGTAGCATCTGTCAAGTGTAGAACTACTAGTAGTATCGGTCAAGTGTAGAACTACTAGTAGCACCAAGTGTAGTAGCATCGGTAAAGTGTAGAGCTACTAGTAGCACCAATTACAGTAGCGTCGGTCAAGTGCAGTAGCATAAGTCAAGTTTAGTAGCATCAGTCAAGTTTAGTAGCATCAGTCAAGTTTAGTAGCATAAGTCAAGTTTAGTAGCATCAGTCAAGTGCAATAGCATTGGTCAAGTATAGAACTAGTAGCACCAAGTGCAGTAGCTTTGGTCAAGTGTAGAACTACTAACATACCATCAGTCAAGTGCAGTAGCATCAGTCAAGTGTAGAACTACTAACATACCATCAGTCAAGAGATAAACTACTGCTACACCATCAGTCATAATAACTAAAGTACTGATATACACACACTACCACCACCACCAGACAGGAGCTGAACCACTGGGCCAGATATAATGAACCTGCACTAGTTTATGAGTGACATGTTTGATAATTCAACCATAAACAATACTGTACACAAATGTAATCATAGTCATCAACAAGAGGTCACATGTAATCATATTCATCAACAAGAGGTCGCGTATAATTATTGATACAGATCCCCCCATACACACGAATATATTATCCACATATACTATGAATATGTCAACACTAACATACATATCAGGATGTGGTACAAGCACACATATGTATCCGTATCATTTGCTACGTCTTACACACGCATATCAGCATGTCAAGAATACACATCAGTACATGTCACACATGTATCTGTACGTCATGCACATATTGGCATGCATATCCCGTACATACATAGGTGTGTCGCACACTCAGGAATATATCACCAGATCGTAAATCAACAATTTCCTAGTAATACACACACATACAGCAATTCTCAATATTACCACACAAATGTTCTTCTGACACATGAAACAGCCATATATATATTCTCATGCAGCGAGGTACATACACAGTGTCTGACAATAAATACAATCAGACATGTCCGCACACCTGACATATGCCTACAGAATGCTCAAAGTGAGACAACAGAAGTCTCGCCTCACACATCATCTCTGCAATGGATAAGATGAATAAGCAAACGAGAGCTGACCAAGATCCTACTACATCTCCAAGTGTGATCCTGGCAACAGACTGCATTACTGCAGCTGTTTGGCTATGTGGTTAGGGATTGAAAAGGAAGACAAACCTAGCCCATCTAAGATATAACGTATATATGTGTTTATTCTTCTAGCGCTCGCTCACTATGAATTCAGGCGTAGTAAGGTATGGTGCTTCTGACTGATTTTTGCGTGAATGCCTGCTGTCGTCATTATCAGTGTCCCCGCGATACATCAGAGGTACCCAGTTGACCTAAGAACTAAGCTTTGAGGAAGCCTAACAGACCTAAAGCTGACTGCCCAGTTTGTGGTCCACAGTAAACTAAACGCATGACCAGAGATCGCTGAAGAAATGATATAATAAAGTCAATGTGTGAGAGTTTATGGCAATTCTAGTGTGTCTAACCTTCTATTCTTCTTCTGCATTCTCACTAGATTGGGATTTCGGATTCTCTAATAAAGGCAGCCGTCTGTCTCAGATTATCAGCCACGCCATACAGTTTATTTTGGACGCTAGTGTAAGTAGGTCACCTCTTTCTTCTCAAGTCTGAATATTGGGAGCAGTTCTGTAGGATATAATTCCTATGATTTCTGCTGCCCTGTTTGTGCCAACCTCTTCCCACAGTAAGTTTTGAGTACCCTCTGATGGTATGTCTGACATTCTTACTGCGTGGCTAAACTCCCCGAGGCAGATTGGAGACCGTAGGATCCGTTATCGCATTCCTCATTGTGAGGGGCCGTTGCACCATGTTAAGCGCCTTACGGCCTGGTGCATCCGTTTTCTGCAAGCATTTGTTTCGGGTTAGCATTCCTAAACCTTCTATTCAAGATGATAAGATAGTGGTTAGTGCACATACTCTGTATACCTGTAGTATCAGGTTCAACATTTCCAGTTGGGAGTGGAATGTTTTCCAACCACAGCGGCACTTGGGTTAAGCCACTCTTAACTGGGTACCAGAGAAGCATTAGGAAGTAAAGACCACTGACATGATGTTCATCTCATCATTCACTGTGTGCTGTTCAGGCTAACAAAAAATATGGGTCACAGAAATCGTATGTGCTGGCCTACTTGTAGGCACATAACTTGTAGGTACAATCGCTCTTAGGCTCAGATCACATGCAAGTCACAAATAGTGCTTAACAAGTGGTCGATATGGAGGATTCGAAGAATTCCCATGGTGTGGCTGGAAAGAAAGTGGCTGGACGAACGTATTACAGCGCTGGCTTCCATTTGGGAGACTCAGATTCAATCCAAGGCACGGCCATGGAGCTTTATTTCTGTCGGGGCATAAAGAAATAATCCTAACATGAGTTTTGCAGCGTCTGCACTAACCACACTGCCATTATGCCCCCTCCCTAAACAGCGGTATTACAGGCTGTAACAAGTTCTTGTTAAATTTTTTTTAAAAATACAAATGGTTTGTTTACTTACACTCATCATCAACTGTAACTGACATGTATGTTGCTATGGAAAATATATATACAATTCACCAAAATCATCGAGCAAATCACCACAATTTCAAAAATCATCGAGCAAATCACCACAATTTCAAAAATCATCATGCACGCTCTTTCCCTGCCAGTTATTTTCTGAATACAAAAAGTCAAGTATGAGAATGTGATAAGATATATTATAATGACTCAAGCAGACATCTTCTAACAGGCACAATGGGTTGTTATGGTAACGTCGTAAGAGACAATGTTATCTGCGACATTCAAAGACTGATATACCAACATTGTGCTTTTATCATGTTGTTATATCAGAAAGTGTGGCAATTCAGCCATGTGTACATGTGGACAGGCACATCAGACTGCAGAGCACATACTTCAAGACTGACAATTCAGCCATGTGTACATGTGGACAGGCACATCAGACTGCAGAGCACATACTTCAAGACTGCGCGAATATTATATTCTGAGTCAAACTCACTGGCCTAACAAAACAACACTCGACAGAAAACTACAAGGACCTCTGTGTGAGCTACAAAAGACTGAAGTTTATACAAGAGACAATGTTGAATATATAGACAATATTTCAAGCAAACAAAAGGATGGGATATCACCCAGCGTTAGCACAGCCAAATAGTTGGATAGGTAACTTCTCAATCTAACAAATTCATAATAAGGAGATATGCCATTGTGTACTTTTGTCAAAACATGGACATGATATTTCACATCAGCGACGATTCAGCATTGTGTTCATATGGCTCTGCATCAGAAAGTACTGATCACATACTACAGACTGTAAGCTGTTTAAGAGAAAATTATTAGCTGACCACTATTTCTACCTGAGTCGCTGACAAACTCACTTCTTAGACTGAGCGCTCTGGGTTAAACTCAACAATTGGGCATGATATTTTTTACTGATCGTAGTGGCTTTCTGATCAATTCAGCCTAAATTGGGTTACCATGAATAGCACTGGGATGTAAAGGCGTCCGGTTTTGATGTTGACCACGTCACCCATTGTGTGTCCACAGTCAATGAAAATTACAGAGACTATTACCCAATATACGCTGAGGTATGAAAAAGAGTTCCTTTACTTTTTACTATTTCTGCTGAGACAAATTGTATGGCACAAGAGAGGATGTGGACGATATCATAAGTTTCATCAGAGTAACTGACCTACTAATATAGCTTAATGCAACAATTCGTATCAAATAATACAAGGAAACCAAGGTGGAAATATTTATGTCATGTTCTTAGATCAGACGAAGAGACTAAATCGACAAGTCCTTATGTAGTCAGCAGATGGGGAAAAAGATAACGTGGAAGACCTAAGACCACTCTACGAAGAACAATCCAACAAGAAAGTAAACTATTGGGATGTAAAACCATACAAGATCTCCCAATTGCTGGCAGCGAAGCACATCACATGGAGCTCTAAAACCATTGCCATATGTGCCGCATTTGACATGAAAGGAACAAACTAACTAATTAATATAGACTCGCTGTTGGAAATAATAATGAAGTAGAACAAGAATCTAACAAAGATATGGACACTCTCCGGTCAACAGGTTAGGACATAAGAAAGAATGAATGATAGAAACAGCAAATGCGATTGAGAGCTGACAAAGAACTTACTCCATCCAGCCTTGAATGCAGAGTTATGTAAGCAGGGATCGCGTCTGTATGATGCCGGGGAGCAAAGAATAGTAACACTGCGACCTACAATGCATGTCGGAAGAGGTGACCGAGATAGGGATCATGGGAATCTATCCTAGTAAATAAAAAGCATCACATAAAGTGGATGTGCTGGCCTACTTATAGGCACATAACTGGCACAATGTACAATTCCTCTTAGGCCCAGATCACATACAAATCACAATGAGTGGTTAACAAGTGGCCGATGTGGAGCGTTCAAAAAAGAAGGGAGGATCGAAGAAGGAAAGAGATCTAGTCGCCTAAAAATTCTGCACTAAAAAGAACATGTCAAATGGTGCAAATATTTCATCCTCACTGTAAACTGATGAAATGTGCCAAGCTTACTTGTCAGAGTCAACAAGAAGCAGAAGGATAGTCAACAGAGCTGGGGAATGTGTGAACTCCTCACGTTAACAACTATAGATAAGAACAGTGGTCTACCAGTAAAAACTGAATGTGTTAATCTGGTGTAATGACCAGTTTTTGTACTGGCCATTTCTAAACTGTCCATGAGATTTCTAAAACTCTTTCACCAGGTGGATGATGGAGTTGGTTGTCCACTCTTGCCATTACACGTAGGGGCAGGAGCTTCCCTCTCAGCATTTTGCAGTTTACATCAGTTCTATGTTAGTTTACTATTCTTCTTTGACTTTCAGAATAGTGTTTTTGTCTAGCTGCACCACATTTGACTTAGTATTCTTGCAGTCTGGTTAGGGTTGTAGATTCACTCTAGCTGCACCACATTTGACTTAGTATTCTTGCAGTCTGGTTAGGGTTGTAGATTCACTCTAGCTGCACCACATTTGACTTAGTATTCTTGCAGTCTGGTTAGGGTTGTAGATTCACCACTATTACTTGAAATCATTTACATGGCCTCTCTCACGTAAAGAATTCAGAATATCAGCCTGGCTCACCCATTTATTTACAGCAGCCATACCTGCAAGCCCACCGGTGCATTTAAGTTTATATTATTGTTTGATTCTGATAAATGAATAAATGTATTTTAAATTGTATTTGTTATCAATTCTTTTCTACAAATTTCTACGTTATCTCTTGTGCTAGATCTTAGTCGTCAATGTGAAGTTTATGGTTTTCCAGATTTAGGCCCTTACAACTTAGCCTCTGTTCTGTAATCTGGGTTGAGTGAGGGAACACGATAAATGACCCCAAACTGGTTTTTACAAAACAAAAATTGTATGCATAAAGGTGTAAAAAATAATACAAATAAAGTATTGTGTGAACAGCTTTGGAAAATTCTGCTGGGATGTTTAGCATAAATTAATTTTTTGGATGAGCGATTTTGTGATTCATGTGTTTGTTTCTTTTATGAATTCTAAACTTTTGCGAGCTATTCATTTTTAAAGAGCAATTTAATTTTGTTTTACTTTGAAATCTAGGTAATGTAAATAATTGAACAAAATTAGATTTTAGGTAACGGCCAAAACATTTCCCTAACACTCTGGTTTATTTGCCATGTTACTATGAGTTGGTCTATGTGGTGAAGTGGGTAAGATGTTTGCCTTGCGCTCTGAAGGTTGTGAGTTTGAATCTGAATCATGTCGATCAGTTTACAAGTGAATTTATTTCCAGAGATCCCTAGGATTGTTGGAGTTAGTGTTTTGTGCAACACTCTCGACAGGTGGAATGTCATTTCTGTCAAGAGTGATGGAACCATACAAGTAGATTATTTTTTTTTTTAACTGGAAGAGTGGCATGGTATTGGTGACCGCCACATTGTTAAAAAAGTGTTCAGAATATTGGCTCCTGCCTCCTATCACCTTAGGAATAAGTCCACACCTCAGGACTAGAACTACCATGCAAGGACCACACCTCAGAAATCTTCGATCGGTCTTTTCGGCCATTTTGATCATTCTTGTTATATAAACAACCTTTGCCAAGAATGGTTTTTACGTCACATCATTCAGCGCCATTTGGAGCTCTGGTGCTTATCCTTCGGCGACGTGTCCGGTTTCAGCCAGCGTTTACTGGGTTTGCTCTGTCAGCCAGCCTTTAGCTGTCCCCAGCCAACCTAAAAGGCAGTGGGTTCCTCAGAACTCGAACTACCATGCAAGGACCAGACCTTGTGGCTAGAATTACCATGCAAAGACCACACCTCATGACTTGGACTACCATGCAGAGACCATACCTCAGGGCTCGGCTACCAAGCAAGGGGCACATCTCAGGACTAGAGCTACCATACAAGGACCAGACCTCAGGACAAGGACTACCATGCAAATACCACACCTCAGAACTACCATGTAATGAATAACAGACATAACCCAACAGTTCAACCTTATTCTACATCTGTACAGAATAATGTATGTTTTGTTTCAAAATACTTCTAAAGGGAATGCACATGAACAATACAAATCTTATCCAATTGCTAAGAAGAATACACAGAATCAAATTTAGTAGCCGGGTACAAAATAATTTCAACTATTTAGTAGTAAGTGAATATTCAAGGCACCAGCTGAAATTATATTGTGGCTTTTAATTGGTTCACTTCTGGCATTGTCTATTATCTTTCCTCAGGTGGATGATGGAATTGATTTTCCACTCTTGCCGTTAAGAGTAGGAGTGAGAGCGTTAATTTTGCGTTCCAGATTAGTCGCCCTTGTGTAACATCCGTGTTTATTTAGTGTGGTATTGATAATCACATCCATCTTTTTCATGGTCTGTCCTTGGCTCTAGTACCTGATCTCTTTTATTGTATACTGTTATTGGTGGTTGGTTGATCCTGCAAGACTGCCCCAGTCTGAGCAGTGTGATAATGGAAATCTGGTCAACAGAAACAACCCTACAAAACAAACTATGGGGGACCGGTGAAGACCTCAAACGTACCGCCCTGTTTATGATACATACCAGAGTAGTCACATAGCAGAAGTTGATCGCAGAAGGTGGTTGGGCGTATTCCATCTTTTTTTGTATGTGTCATTAACTCCTAGTGGACCATAGCAAAACCATGTTTTTTTTTACAAGCCATTTGTTTTAGAATAAAAAACATTTTCTTTATTGTGGCTCCTGGTAAAAAGAAGTTCAATTCTAAGCCATGTAGTGTAGCATTTGGTCCACAAGGAGTTAATATCCGAGTTGATAATTTTTGTAAACATTCACAGCTGATATAGAAATATAATAAAATGAGATGAAGAAACAATGGAGTGGAACAGAAAAATTGAAATATTCCATTAAACACTTCTCAGTGATCGGTTATGGTTGGTTGACAGTAAGGCCAGCATGAAAGTAGTATTCACATACATAATTTATTTGCATTTATCGCATACGCACATAATCACTGGAATTATTACCCACAAAAAAATATAAACAGTTGCATAACTGAACATGTAATGTGTTTGTGTTCTTATTAATGATAAGATTATAACACTAGCCAGTTTCCACAAATTGTCAGCACATCTTTCCAAAATTGACATGTCGTGTCAGATAATGCTGTGAACAGCTCAAGCTGTGACAGGACTGCTGGAGCCTGACCCGTTCAGGCCTTGCTTGGCGTGTACCAAAGCTGGGGGTGGTAGGCACCTGTTGTTGGAGATGGTATGTCAGGAAATGGTGCTTACTGACAGTGCATGTGCACAAGAGTGACATGTATGTCAGGTGACTGATACTGCAAACAGCGCACATTGTGACAGTTAAGTGAAATATAACTGATACTGTAAACAGTATCATTCTGTGATGTGACGGCTGTTGCTGACTGCTCACATGTACAAGAGTGACATGTTGGGTAGCCGATACTACAAACAGTGCATGGTATGTTAGATGACAGCTCACAGGTGACCGGTTCTTGTAGGTAGATCACAGGTATAAGAATGGCAAGTATGTCAGGTAACTGATACTGTAAATAGTGCAGACTGTGACTGGTATGTTAGGCGACAGCTCTTGTTGACAGCTCACATGTTCTTGTACACAGGTACAAGAGTGACATGTCGGGTAGCTGATACTGCAAACAGTACAAACTGTGACTGGTATGTCAGGTGACAGTTCAACGGTACACAGGTGACCAGTTCTTGTACACAGATCACAGGTACAAGCGTGACAAGTCAGATCATTGCTCTTGGTAACTACACACAAGCACAACCGCCATGAAGTAATCCATCAATCCAAGATCACATATGGCAGTATGTACAGTGGTTCATCGTAAAATGAATCTAGCGTAAGCATCTCGGACCATCGTATGAACTGACCATCACGATCATAAGTCCCATTGATGCCTTCCAGGTTAGCATGATGCAAACTTTCTATAAGAGTGTCATCAACCTGAAAGGGCTGCGGGGAAGCATAGTCATGACTAGTCCAATCAATATTATCATAGTCTACAGGTGGCATGCGGGCCATGATCTGCTCCTCTGACAAATGGTCTAATGCTGGGAGGTTGCTATCAAATAGTGCAGCTGCTGATGCGGATGGTAGATGACCTGAACTTTCTAGAATGTCCCGAGCTTCAGGAGGACTTGCAGATGGCCCTGAATCAGGTTTATCTTGACGACTATCATAAGCTGAATGGACAAATGTTGAGTTGCAACCAGTAAGATTTATACGTTGCTCCTCCAATGATTCTTGGCATAAGTGTGACATGTGCTGCTCAAAGACATCTTCCCCTGGTGTTGGCGCTACAGATGTTTGTAAAAATCGTTCAATATATTCACTTTTGGCTTGGGCAAGTCGACCACCTTCAGATCTTGGTTCTGAATCAAGTAGCTCTAATTTCTGTTTCTTTCTACGCTCCCTACCCCTGATACCATGCGGTAGTGATGCTCTCTGAGAATCCGATTCTTTCTCAATTTGGTTGGTTCTGATTTGAGCAATAACGTTAGTGCCTACTTGTGTTGCCGACTTTCTTTGCATATCTTCAATGAGCTGCTCTGTGGTTTTAACTTTACCCAGTTTTTCCTTGAATCTACTTGCCTCTGGAGGAGCTGCATGACGCGTGTCAATGGGAGTTGTGTAACGTGAGTCAATGGTAGCTGTATGACGCGAGTCTATGCTGTCTAGACGTAATGGGGCGTGTCTCTGGTTAATGCGATTTGGTAATGAGGAAGCATCAGACTGATCTTGCAGACTACTCTTCGACGAGGAAGAAACTGCAGCTGTAGCGCCAATAGAAGAAAAACCACTCTGGCTTATATGAAAGCCTGGTGATTTAACTCCAGTTTTTCTTACAACTGATCCATTTATCACATCATTCTTGCCGAATGCTGAAAGACTTGAAGATGATGAAACACGATGAGGCTGTTTAGGTGGATGGGGCAATGAGTCGGTGTAATCGTCCAATATGCTTGGACGTGTCCTCTTACGGTTGGCAATATTTGTTTTTGATACATCTCTTTGATCAGATGCCCGGTTCACTGGCCTTGATGACGACTCAGTAGAACTGTCGGATGATCTATTGTCAAAATTAAAATTACGCTTGTTCGTCCCTGTATGACAGTTTTTGTCAGCAGCTGAACTGTCATGAATTCTACTACTATCACCAACAAGACGATCTGAACTATTCTCACTTAAATTAGATGGCGGTGTCCCTGGCCAACTAAGATTAGAATCTTCATGAAAATTTAAGCTGGCATTTCTATGTAATTGTGACTGGCCAATAAGCCCGATCTTAGGGGACCTAACCAGTTCAGCTGTTCTGTGTCTACCTTCTTGAAGGGCTAGTTTTGAAGGAGGTAAAAGTGGTTGCCCAACTTTGACTTGTATCACAGGACTGTTGGAGCCTGACCCTTTCAGACCTTGCTGCTGTTGCCTGGCATTTACCAAAGCTGGGGATGGTAGGCACCTGTTGTTGGAGACTGGAGGCAGCCCAGGACTTATTCTCTGTGTGGGGAGATGAGGACTTATTCTCTGCGTGGGCAACCCTGGACTTATTCTTTGTGTTGGATGCTGGCCGTTGACAACCTGAGGTGATCCTGGGACAATGATTAACCTCTTCCATGCTTTCACAAGATTTTTAGCCCTTCTTGCTATAGTAGGATTTTTGCAGATTTTGCGAACGCTGTTGATGTCCCTTCCGAGGCGAGTTTGCTGTAGAAAAATAATAAATATTAAATGTTGTGATCAGAACATTTTCTAACTTTTCTAAAAGTCCTTCAAACTAAAATTAGTGAGCAGATATTTGCACTACTGGGAAATAAGTCAAATAAAACCTTTGATGTCAAAAACTCAAAATTTAAAGGCTCATATCATAATTAAACGAATTAACAAGTTATTTTTTAATATCATCATCAAATAGCTTGTCCTGAGCAGAACTTTGCCACCCCAACAGTTCTCCTGAATTTCTTTCTCATGTGCCAGATGTCCTGCCTCTGCAGCCGTCATGTTCAAACTATGTTTTTAATATAGCACTTGTTTTTTAGGTAGTAGTCTCTCGTTTTATTTTGGGTGGCGTGGTAGTCTCATTTTATTTTGAACAGCCTCATTTTATTTTGGGTAGTGTGGAAGTCTCGTTTTATTTTGGGCATCATTTCATTTTGGATAGTGTGTTAGTCTCGTTTTATTTTGGATAGCCTCATTTCATTTTGGATAGTGTGTTAGTCTCGTTTTATTTTGGGTAAAGTAGTAGTCTCGAAGAGGATGTGTATAAGTGGTATGCTGAACAGAGGTCTAGTGGTAATTATGTTTAAAATATGAACAAATGATGCTCCATGTTACATATGGTTTAACAGATTTTGAAAATTAACAGGACATCTCATCCCCATCCCAACTAGTCTATCAGTCGAGGGTTCAATTACTTATTTAGAAAAATTATCTGAACTAATAGGTCCTAGGCTTAGCGGTAGCGAGCAGTTTGGAAACAAATTTGTTCCTGTGGAATTTTACTAACGTAAACATAGACCCCACCGTTCAGAAATAAGGGTCCGAAGGTGAATAATGACTTCACTGCCCCGGATTTCTCCCATATGGCTCTGTCCTAGTCAGAAGAGATTGCATGCCATCTGCAGAGAGCAGTGCACAAAGCACAAACTCCATAGCTCTGGTGACAATCATATGGATCTCATTAAAAAAATTGCACATATCTCAGTTCGGATTCAAACACACAACCTTCAGTAGGACAGGCAAACGACGTAACCACTTCGCCATTGGGACACCCTAATAGATATGTGGTTTATGGTGATGTCTTGTAAAGGATTTACCACAATTTTCATTAAAATAGTAAGCTGTATAAATCATACAATTGTCATGTGATTTATTTCTTACCACAAAAACATCTAAAGACTAAAAAAACTAGACAGCATTCTGCATCTATCCTAGATGCCAGTCTTTGTTCAACTATTCAGAAGTTTCCCGTTACAAACTGGGAAAGTTTATTTATTTTTAACTAGAAGATTAGAATCCTTACTGAAATAGAGGAATTACCGTACATAAGAATTAAAAATTTCTCGTGTATGTTTGGATATGCCAGACAGTGTTGTCTTTGTGGTAGAGAGAGAAGGTATAATCAACTTCTCATGGGTACGGTGAGCAAGTGGATTTTGAGATGGCAGCTCCAGCTGAGGACAGACCATGCATGGGAATGCCCAATGTGCAATGACATTGATCGCATAAAATATCTCTCATGTGACAATTTATTTAGTATATCCTAACTGAAACTGAAGATATAGGTTTTTCATCATCGTTAACAATGACTGCATGTCTAGAGTATAAGAAAACAAAGTGTGTAGTAATCCTACACGTAATAGGTGTGCTTGGCAAACATGGAGTGCAGATTTGGATCAGTCTGAATTCTGGGAATTTGGTAGATTGAATATGCGTCCTTGGTGAAGAGACTTTGGTTTGTTGATGCTTAGCACCTGTATGTGTCAAAGCCTGCTAGGGGATGAAATAATAGTAACAAGGTATGTCGTAAGTAGCGACTGAGGTAGGGGCCTAGAGAAACTACCCTAGTAAATAAAAGCATCGCAGAAATCGGATGTGCTGGTCTACTTGTAGGCGCATAACTGGCACAAGGTACAATTGCTCTTAGACCCAGACCGCATACAAATCACAAAGAGTAGTCGGTATGGAGCGTTCGAAGAAATTGATGCTTAGCATAAGTAGCCTTCCCACTATTGCAATGAATGATGACTAAAAGTATGTCCATCACACTGCCATGGTTTTGTCAGTGTCCTGCCATTTCATGTGTGCATAAAATTGGACCTCTGTAACTTTCCTCTCTGCCCTAACCTTTTTTAGTACATCTACTTACTTATCTGTTCCGTTGAAGAAATACAGTAAATTCTTGTGGATTCCCGTCTCCAAGACCTCAATGTCATTCAAATAATGACACAGAGCCACTGAAAAAGTAAAACTAATACAGAGCAAGATCATGCAAAAGATGGAGCGACTGCATCAAGAACAGCCTCAATAAAATTAAAAACAGCTTACAAAGTGCTTTAGAACAAGCACACACAAAATCACTACATTTGCCACCAACACTTCTATAAAGAAGTAAATGGCAGAGAAGAATAATACCAGAAAGCCACATTAAATTAAAAGAATATTTAATAGCAGTAAAATCAGAGCACTGTGTTGATAATAGAATTGTTAGGTGAATGAAGATGTTACCTCCAAAATTTCCTTCGTGATGGTACTGGCCTCCAGAAGTGTAATGACTTCTTCAACTGCTTTCTCATCAACAACCTGCTGAAGAATGTATAAGAAGCATCATAATAATAAATCGGTAAAGGACCTGTTTTTATACCATCAAGTATATTGGTTTATAAGTATATCCAGTGCCTGCAAGATCGCAGATGAATTTCAAACTATTTAAATTAATGTGATATTCCGTAGTTTTCATCATTTTCTAAACGGCAACCAAATACAATCCAAGCTCAAAATGTATTCACATACTGAAGAGCTGAGGATCTATTCAACTTTTAACGTGAACCAGGACGTCTGGCAGTGCTACGGAGAAGCGTGCACTGGCACCGGAACCTGTCATAACAAAAACACAGTTCAGTGGTACCAACGTAAGTGAATGCAAAAAAAGATTTAATCAACAGCAAAGTGGTGTGTTGGACCGCTGGACTTGTTGAGTGGGGATCAGGGCGGCACCTATGGACATTTCAAGAGTGCTATGATGATAGTCATCATATAACTGATATTAGGCCAGCACAGGTTACACTCTAGTATTAGGTCTTCCATGCATACTCTTCGATATCTGTTGGGGGAGACTGAGCACCTACGGGTCTGCACGGAGTGCTATGACGTCAGTTTAGTAACCAATAACAAGTGGTTAACAAGTGGTCGATATGAAGCATTTGAAGATCATTTAACAACTCGAACTACACACCACACTGTGTGTTGGTACAATAGCCTTCTACATGTTTCATGTTGATCCTCTAAAATCAAGCCTCATAAAATCAGCTGTAAAGTCATCACTACTGGTTCCTAGAAAGCACTTGCACACTATGCCATGAGCATGCAGGATCTAACCTGACAGCTCCACAAGACACCCCATATTTGATGGATAGGAAAGATATCTGGATGTACAAAGATGGTTCAACAAAAGAGGTGATCTTACACAGACGAGCAGAAATCTATAATGTGACACCATGTGGAGTAGAACTATGCAATGTAATACCCTCAGGCAACAAACATTCCGCAAATGTTAATGTAGAAATAATAACCATTACAAAAAGGTGACTAAAATTATAATAAATCATGACACAAACAAGTCTGATAATCCTCCTCTTGGCTGAAATCGGATGCATGTGTCCTAAGCGTATAGAAGTCTATGCGTTTAGGGGCCTACCAAACCAATGTGCAACGTATACACGTTCTTGGCAAAGATCAAACATATCACAAAGAGTGATTAAAATTTATCGTAAAGAACGAACGCAAAGAAGAAGATAATCCTCCTCACTGATTATAGTCAAATAGTCTCATGAATGAACTCGCATCCTTTTTACTTCAGCACAGAATCGTCAGCTGCATGTATGCTTTCTTTCTCAG
The DNA here is from genome assembly GCA_020796225.1 of Arion vulgaris. Lineage (NCBI taxonomy): Eukaryota > Metazoa > Mollusca > Gastropoda > Stylommatophora > Arionidae > Arion > Arion vulgaris. The sequence goes on from CM036769.1 coordinate 3,182,473, forward strand.
CTCAATGCTATGCAGTAGTTTATGTTCTACATAGCATTGAAGGGCTGTGGGAGAAATTCAGTCAGAACTTGATCGCATAAGTAGGAGGAACTTGGAAGCAGAAGCGCTGGTCAACACTACAAAGTCAGTGGTGACGTGGTTCCCTTTGAACAATACTAATGTCAATACTCCAACTTTGATTTTGCGTTAATAGGTGGTGAAGAGGTCTCATGCAATGAAATAACTGGTTTCGGTTTGATTGAAGTCTTGTTTTTACAGAACACATAGACTAGTAATAAAGGCTATGACTGTGATGATGGTAATGGCAAATTGTGATCAACACCATCTTTGTCTCTTATACCAGATTCTGATCTTGTCTGTGATTGTGTTGCTATGTCTGTGATGCTCTGGCAATCCTGACTCTCAGCCATGTGCAGAATGAACAAGAATTAATACAGAATAAGGCTCTGAGCACCATACTAGGGTGCACTAAAAGTGATGTGATACCTTATTGATTATCCTACTATGGAAGGCAAAACAAGGATCTGCAATGCATGGTCTACCCTCGAGTCAAGGCTGACACACACCATCCATTGCATATAGAAATTAAGAGAGAAATAACCTTGGATGGGTCAGGCTGAGGACTATTCAACAGGTGGGTTCACTTGAGGACATTGAACCTGGTGAATGGATAATAGTACCAAAAGGAATCAATACGTTTTAGGTATGTATCAGATTTGATGAAGAAAATCCAGTGGTTGAGGCAGAAGTTCAGGAGTTGATTTCTGAGAACTTGTCTGAGGACAATGTAATCATATACACAGATTGGTTAGTGATTCAACAGGTGAGGAGCTCATGGGCTTTCCCTGCTCAAGTCCGAGGGAATGTTGTGAAGGAAGAGCAGTGGTTTTGCTGTGACTACAAGTAGTATCCCTATGGAAATCATGGCGGTAAATAAAGAGATGGTCTGGCCGGAGTCTGGCTCTTATCAGTGCATACTTTTTCAGTGACTCAATGAGTACACTCCGGAAGATTGAGACAGTATGGACTCGAAGACACTCATTGAGGTCTGACCTGACAAAATCAGTTTTATTTTTGTGCCACAACATGCAAGTATAATGTGGAATGAACGCACCAATATGCTTGCAGGCTTTGCTGCCGTAAAACAATTTTGCATCAGTGACTAACATCTAGCACAACAAGAGACGTGAACATCAAAGAAATTATAATACAAAGTAAAATTTATCAGAATCAAATAATACGCTTGCAGGTATGGCTGCTGTAAACAGTTGGTAAGCAATGGGACAGGCTGATATAAAGAATTTCCTAAGTGATGAAGGATTTTTAAAACGATTCAAGGAGTGGTGATGAATCTGCAGCCCTAACCAGACTACAAGAATACCAAATAAAATGTGGGGCAGCTAGACAAAAGCACTATACTGGAAGCCACAAATAGAATGGTAAATCAACATATAACTGGTGTAGTTAGTTGCCTCACACCGAAAGACATACTGAGGAAGAGATCAATCATTTATGGATTGATTGGTTCGATGTGCAGTGATGATGATTGGTTCGATGTGCAGTGATGATGATTGGTTTGATGTGCAGTGATGATTGGTTCGATGTGCAGTGATGATCTGACGACTAAACTAAAACATCTCATTCTGCAGCATGGTATCAAATCTTATTGGTTATAGGCAAGGCCATCAGAGCTGACTAAAACAATAATGCAATAAAACATATTCCACTGTGACCTTAAATGACATGAAAATGTTGACCTCTTGGCTGGCATGTGACCTGCTGATCACTCAAACACATTGAAATTAACACAACATATAATGGTTCAAAAACTATGATGAAAATATAATTTAAGAAATGGCAGACAAAATTATCCAACTGCAGACCTCTACCACAATATGGTCTGCAAAGAACAAACAACTACACTCAAAACAATACAGATTAAAAAGTTGTATGTACAGAGAACTTAAGGTCAGTGGGACAGACTTGTACACTGCTGAGCCTGCAGAACAAATCCCTCATGTATATAGACTATAGCTAACATCCAGACATGTAGTTCTATGGATGATCTGAAGCAAATCATACAATCCATTGAAGTTATTTGTACTGTAATCTGATGACTGGCAGAAAAACGACAAAGAATTATTCACTCTCCAACTGAACTACTAATTAACTTATATTACTTGATACTGGTTAATACAGTTTTTGGTCAAACCATTAAAGCAGGTTTTCATTTGCTTTAATAATATTTAGTAATTTCAAATATTTTTCAAAAACTAATGAAAATGATCACAGGTTTGTTACTTCTTTCAAGGACCGATGTATAAACAATGTCAACAGAAATTGTGGCTGACATTACTGTAATGTAATGATTACAGACAGTATCATTCTGCAGCATGATCCCCAATGTCCACTGAGATTATGGAACTGATGATAAAACTAAACTGCAGACACTTGAAAAATTCAATTATTCAAGATGCACCTCTCATCCAATGTTTAATTGTTGTGGTAAATCAACTTATAAATACTAAGTTAAGTTATATGTCCATGCCTCTTGTAATTAATGTAATGAATTGTAAAATGTAATATTTTAGAGGAAAGTGCAAGACTAGTCTTCTGACTTAGCCTTTACATATATGCATGGTATGACAAAATTGGTTGATCTTCCTACTTAAGCAGATAATGTATCTTTGGTGATGTTAACTATACAAAAATATACATTGTATTGTTCAGTCATTGGGCTTGGCTCAAATCTAAACTTTCAGACTTGTGACCAGACTGAGACAGTATAGTATACTAAATGTTTTCGCTATCAATTTATTTTGATGAGCCTTATTTATTTTAGCAGACAATTAACAAATATGCTACTGTATTTGTCTATAATAATTATAATCAAGCAAAACTGGCGAACCCAATTTTTTTTAACTAAGAATTATTTCTACCACACTATCACGAATGACTCTCAATTTCAACTACTAAATAAGTCACTACATGTGCTATGATCAGAATATATTTTATTTTTTCTAGACCGAACATTTTCAATCCCTATAAATGTTTTCAAAGTATATTACGTGTGTGCATATTGATTTTGTAAATATACTACGCAATCATAACACCAAAAGTTGGCTTTCATTTCTCATTCTTGCAGCCTCGATAACTAAGGGCTCAAATAGACATTTATATTCGGTAGGGCATACAATGGTCAACAAGTTTATCAATTATTTCTTTAAAGTTTCGATTCAAAACTTACATTCTTGTCGACATCGAGAGCCTTTGTCAGCTTATCTTTGATTTGTACAGGAGTAAGGGGCATCAGGCTTGCCAAAATCACCTAAAAGAGGGATTTTCTGCCCGCTCAAGGTGCGATGTTTGGCCACCAGAATGGCGGATGTCGTCCGTGTATTGTGGAGATCGCCGTCCCCGCACAGACATCTGGGAAGTCTCTCCGCCGACATGACGTCAAATGTGGACTGCGCGCGATCCCTATGCCAGAACGAGGAGGTTAGTCCAAGCAAAATGAGCATGTCTGATTTACGCTCTTTCATTGGTTCATCCATATGTAAAAACTGTTTTCATTGGATAGCGAAAAGTCCACACGTTTGCTCGAAAACATTTTTTTAAAGTTCTTGTTTCATTTCTTTAAGGGAAGCTACTCACTTTATATTTTTCTACTGTCTCGTAGCAGAAAGATATTACAATTCTAAATTATTATTCCTCATATTAGAGAAGAAAATCAACACTTGTGAAGCATAGGGTACAGAAAAAAAATCGTAGGATGTCCTTGACAAAGAATATAATAAATACAGACATCTCTCAAGATCTGAGGATAGGTAAACATTGACCCATAAACAATATCGCGGAAGCAGTGTCGTTCGCTAAATCAATGAGAATTGGCAGTTGTCAGAAATAAATATCAAGAAAGCAGAAATGGATTGCAAATTAACATTGACAACATAAATACTTTGACCGCCCGAGTGGTTACCGGGGCCCAAATTTGGGGTGTAAAGAATAGAACCACTGTTACCTGCCACGCATGCCGTAAGAGGCGACTAAGGAGGTTTGGCTGAAATCGGATGCACATGTCCTAAACATGTAGAAGTCTATGTGTTTAGGGGCCTACCAAACCAATGTGCAACGTATACACGTTCTTGGCAAAGATTAAACATATCACAAAGAGTGATTAAAGTTGGTTGTAAAGAACGAACGCAAAGAAGAAGAAGAATACTTTGATAATAAGAAAGACAAAATTAAACACAAGAATAAGTGAAGGTAAACTGGACCAAGTAAAAAGTTTATTATATCTTCGACACATAAAACAACAGTAGATGGAACAACAGTAGGTCGCCCGATTGGTTAACGGGGCCCAAATTTTTTTTTTTTGTTTTCTTCGATCCAGAAGCACTTGAGCTGGAAGCTCTTCGGCTCGGTGTCATGGACATCGTAACCCTTCGGTTCGGTGCTACGAACACTGTAAATCTGGAGAACCTGTAGCTTTTCTGCCAGTCCGCGGAGTTGAACCCGCACTTACAGAGGACTTGTCACCCGTAGTCCAACGCGCTACGAACACGCTGGGCATGCGGGAAATTTGGGATGTAAGGAATAGAATCACTGTTACCTGTCATACATGTCGTAAGAGGCGACTAAGGAGGTTTGGCTGAAATCGGATGCACATGTCCTAAATGTGAACAAGTCTACGTGTTTAGGGGCCTACCAAACCAATGTGCAACGTCTACACGTTCTTGGCACAGATCAAACATCACAAAGAGTGATTAAAATTGGTCGTAAAGAACGAACGTAAAGAAGAAGGAGTAGATGAAAGAAGTAAACCCTATATCTGGCCAAGAACAAGTATGGCTAAAACTTCAGAAATATGAGACAGATCCATCCAAATACATAAAAATTAGATAAAAAATTAGAGCAGCCATTTCCTATGTATATATATATATATATAATTTCACATATTAATTTCGACACGGGCATCTAAAGAACAAAAACGTCATCGCTGTCTGAAATATGGATTTATAGAAGAATTTGCGTATTTCAGACACAGAAAGAAACAAATGAAGGAGACATGAACAAGTTAGAAATGGAGAGTGAATTGTTGAAGAGATAAACAAGTAAAACTAATTCAATATTTTGAAAAGAGAAAGACAACTATATCATTCTTTTTTTCTAGACACAGACCGACAAAGAGGTCAGTGACCGATAGGTCTTGTTGCGTCTTGCAGGGCAACAGTAAAACCTTTACACCGTATTTGGTTAGTGGTCAATCTTTACGGAGAACTCCATGATTGACATACCTTGCTTCTTCCTCTTAGAACTCTCTATATCGACCATTTGTTAACCAGTTGCTGTGATCTGTACCTCATCTGAGCCAAAGAGCGATTGTCCATTGTGCTAGTTATGCGCCTACAAGTAGACCAGCACATCCGATTTCTGTGACGCTTTTATTTACTAGGGTAGCTTCCCTAGGCCCTTACCTCAGTCGCCTCTTACCTCAGTGGCCATGTTGGTCGCAGGGTCACTATTCTTTGCTCCCCTTGAGAGCCCAAGCAACACACGGAAGAACCTACCTTGCGACTTTCACCGCTGACAATCATACGAGTTTCAGTCTCCGGATCTCCACCCTGCCGCCGAATGTAATTTCGTGTTGTTTCCGTAACGATTAGCTTATTTACTTAGACGGGGTTGTTGGCACTTTGTTTCAACCCCCAAGCTGGAGGACTGGGATGCTATTTTGGTCTGTCTACCCTTCTCACTACCCGACCTTTTTGGTTAAACTGCAGCTTAGCGTATTCATAGCGTCGTTCAGCAAATTCCAGAGACCGAAGTCCTTATAAGAGCCAAGATAGAAGCCTACCTGCACGTAAAACATCAGTCATATGCGCCATGACTATACCTGAATTTATAGGATGGGGGAGGGGGAGGGTGAGAGAAAATATGGTCATGGTCAAAGAAGTCGCTAACGTTTCTAAAGCCGAACTTCTCCAAGGATTGACTTTATTGTATCGGATTTTATTCCATATCAAAACCGAACTTCTCCGAAGGATTGACTTTATTGTATCGGGTTGTACTCCATATCGCTCAGTACCTCTCAAAAGAAATGGCACGCCACCTGCCGAGAGTATTGCGCAAAAAACAAACTCTGTAGATCCGGCAACAATAGTAGGTGTCTGAAAAAAATGCTTTATTGAACAGAACGGGGCGGTCTGGACTCGAACCCTCAACCTCCGTAACGCAAAGAAACGGCTTATCCACAGAGACCATCCCAGAATAGTCTCTAATATTGTACCATCAATCTTGACACACTTAATCGTGTAACTCTCATAATACGAGTAGCAAAGTAGCGTATAGTTTCAGTAGTTAAAAAATCTTGTTTCCATGAGACTTTCCTTCTGGCGTTGTCATGCCATGGTTAACTCTTTCACCCCATAATTTGTTTACCCCGCGACGGATTTACTTTGCGGTGTATACTAAATTAGCCAGTATATTGGTGTTGCGCCATCTTAAAAAATACAGTGTGCCAGTATATCGGCTCAGATGGGTGAAAGGGTTAAAGCATCTTAGTTATCTCGAACTGAATAGTTTACAAACAGGATGCATGGTTTCATTATTCTGATGATGTCATAGATTTGCAGACTGCGGAAACAATTTTATCGCCTCAGAACTTCACTAATAAAGATCAACAAATAAACAGGGTACATGTATTAAGAGCTTCGAAAAAAAAAAAGACAAACACGGGACTCGAACCACTCATTGAATGGCTCATTGGTTGTGTTCGTAAAAACGCTCGTATTGCTAGGCTAGGCGATTGGTGTCGTAAGAACTAAGGTAAGTGGTTCGAGTCCCGTGTTTGTCTATTTTTCGAAGCTCTTAATACCTGTACTCTGTTTATTTGTTGATCATATTCGTTACTTCTGTTGCTTTCTCTGGGGTTCTTGATAAAAAAACTCCGTGTGCTCAACTAATAAAGATGCCGATTCGTGTTCGCTGTGTCGACTGGTACTTTCGGTTTGTTTGCGTTCATGTTTATCAAGTGGGTTAACCACTGTTTGTGACCTGTGTGGTTTGCGCCGAGAATGCTGGTATGTTGCGCCCCGGTTATATACATATGGTATTTAGGACAGATACATCCTAATTTCAGCCAAAGTGAATGCATATTATCCATTAGGACACACATTTGTACAGGCAAATAATCGTAAAATTTTACAATAGAGAAAATCTCCCTTTATAAGTACCACATCTGGAGTTATACTGATTGATGATACTGATTACATTGAATCAGCTCTGATTTATCATAGGGAGACCACCAGAGATGATTCATACGTAATGAATTTCGAGTTTACGAATATTTTGGTTGATTTTGCAATGTACGTAAACACGTGACGTAATCTCTGACTGACCCGATAGGTTTTAGTCATTTTTACAGTTTCTGGAGGTTTCGAAAAGAAAAATTGCGTGAAAAACAGCTATAATGGAAATAAGTAAACTTGACAAACGTATAGTTCAGACTTGGACGATTCCGTATTCCGGGCAAGGTAGGTTGATAATGCGCGTCAATAGTGGAGACCTTGACTGTTAAATGCGTAGAATATATAGACAACACGTACATGACACATTTACTCTTATCTGATAGAACACGTGAGATAAGACAACACACCATTTGTAACATGTAACCAATGTGCAACCAGTCTTGCTAGATATACGGTTTTCAAGTTCAATTGTAGAAGCTTTACGAGTTCTGTGTAATTTTTACTAGTAGCTTAGTTAAAACAGAACACCGTAACAAGTCCATCGATTCAAATATTGGATTCTCCGAAAGGAGTTAATTCTTATTTTTCATGTTTGTCGCCTACATGCTCTGATATAACCAATAAAAGGTTCGTTCTTAGGTTGAAAGAAGCCTTAAGAAGCGTGCATCGGCTTAAATAGGCTTTAATCCCCTATGTAACAAACGCACTTCAGACCAGACGGAAGATGTTAAACAGAAATAACAGTAGAATAGCTCAAACGAAAACAGCTTTTATGAAAATGTTATGTTATGTTATGCGATCGACGTCATGCATGGCACATTGGGCATTCCCATTCGTGCTCTGTCCTCCGTTGCAGCAGCCATCCCAAAGTCCATTTGCTCACAGTACCCATGAGAAGTTGATTACTATATCTTCTCTCTCTACCACGAAGACGACACTGTCTGGCATGTCCAAACTTAACGCCTAATTCTCGAACTCGTTCCAGTGTCTGAGACCCGCCCATGTCACACAATTGAGAGCGTACCGCATTGATGATATCGGCTCTGTTTTATGAAATTTTTTTTTTTTTTTAAAATGAAAATGAAAAACAAACTGTGAATTCACTACCAACGACACTGTGGAAAAGAATACTCAAGTGCTATATTGAGCCAATACTTATGTTTGACTGCAAATCATAAACAATAAACAAACAATAAGATCTATGGAAGTCACAGAGATGTGGTTTTGCAGAGGAGTGCTGAAAATATTCACTATAACATGACAACGAAAAACAAATGGTGAGGTTTTAAAAGAGGCATGCACACAAAGGAACCGGACCAAAGGAATAAGAAGAAGGCAACCAATGTTCTTCGGTCACATAATGTGAAGAGGAGGTTTGACACATTTGGTGACAACGGGTAAAATACAGGGAAGAAGATATCATGGAAGGCATAAGGAGAAGATGTTGGATGATATGACACGAGATTCGACAAGAGATCGGCGTCAGAACTGATTAACTGCACCAGAGGGAGAGAGAGAGTTGTGGAGAGACATGATCGCCTACGCCGGCAGGTATGACCCTTGATTGATTGAGGTTAGTTACGGATTTTTGAACTGGTATATATTTATTCGTGATACTGATTAGCGTAATGCATAAGCTATCGACTTGGACACAAGGGTGTGGGTTCACTCCCACATTCGACGCTCCCCACGGGAGGAAAAGAATTGGCCCTTCTACCTCATGCATACTAGGATCATCGAAATAAGAAGTGACTTCATACCATAAGGTCTGACTGAAAAGGTTGTTATTATATAGATTAATTCGTCATTTTGTTTATTCTGTTTCTCGCATTTTTAAATAATTATTATGTCATAAGTCCTGTGGTCATTTAAAAAAATAAAATTGAAAGCACTACTATGGTTATTTGGTGTGCGATTTCTGCTCTATTTGTTTACTTTAAAATCATTTCTGCATACCGTTTTTAGTAGCTATGTGCTTTATTTGGCTGGGGAAGGGGGCCGCTCTGTGGCTAACCCGCTGCTTCGCAATCAGAAGGTATCGCGTTCGAATCCGGACCGCGGCGTTCTGTTCACGGGTGCATTTTTTTATAGTGATTCATAACAAAATTGGACAACTCTGTAGGGTTATTGTCACAGCTACAGAGTTCGTGCATTGCCCTCGGTAGGTAGCGTGCCATTCCTGCGGAGAGGGACCGAGTCATATAGGGTAAAACCCGGTGCAATGAAGTCAATCCTTCCACCGTAGAACAACTTTTTTGGATGGTTTATATTTACCCTAGATGTTTGGGTGTCTACGGTTTTGGACTCATCAAGCTGCGTATCCTTTATATGATGTTGTTCTCTTTGCAGCGCATCTGAAATTCACTCTGTCTCTAGCCAGTTCACCCCTTCGTCGATGGTTATATTCATGGTTTCTTTAATATCTTGTAGCCATCTTCTTCTTGGTTTGTCTCTGCGTCCTGGGACCCTGTCCTCGATCTAATATTGTTGTCTCCAGGCCATCGTGACCAAAGTATCTAATTTTTCTGCATAGTATATTGTTTATCAGCCAGTTGTCTTTAACATTCAGTTCTTTAAATACATCAGTGTTCTTTCTTTTTCTGTCCATGGTATTCGTAGGATCTTGCTGTAGCATTTCGTTTCGAAGGACTGGATTTTCGTTCTTGTTGTTTGTGAATGGTCCATGATTCACAACCATAAGTAGCCACTGGAAAAATGCATTTTCTCAATATTTTGCTGGTGCTTTGCCACATGTTCTTCATAGTGTTTAACTTCTTGATTGCCAATCTTCTTTAGATCAGTCGCTGTTATTGTTAACTATTGAGCCCATGTATTCGTAGCTCTCAACACATTGGAGTTCTTCTGGTGAGCCTTTTGCTTTATCAGTTGACATTATTTTTGTTTTCTGTGTATTCAAATATAAATGTTGGTCTTTACTATGTTTCTTAGTCATCATGATTAGGTTTTCCAAACCTTCTTTGCTGGTGGATAATAATACTGCATCGTCTGCGTACCTAAGCTCTGGTATGGATTTGCCGCCTATATTGAAAGGTCGTAATTCACATAGTTGGCATCGTCTTTTATATTCCTCATAATGTTCTCCGCATATATGTTGAATAAGTATGGGGACACAATACATCCCTGTCTTACCCCCTTTTAAATCTTGAACAATTCAGCTATTTCACCTCCTATGTTAATGGTTGCCTGTTGTTCGTGGTATAGAGATTCTATGAGTTGTATTATGTGTGTTGGAAAATACAAAACAAACTATGGGGCACCGGTGAAGACTGTAAGCGCAACACTCTGTTATGATACATACCGGAGTAGTCGCATAGCAGAAGTTGATCGAGAAGAAGCATGCTTGTAGTATTCTGATCTTTGCTTTCTATCAGTTCATAAGCCCCAAATACCAACACAAGACGATTACTATAATATGAGCAGATTGGAACAAGTCATTTCTGTGCCTTAGAACAGGATACAATCAACTCCGCAGCAACATGTATACAAAATTCAAGATTGACAATTCAGCCATGTGGACAGGCATACCAGACTGCAGAGCACATACTTCAAGACTGTCCCGAAATGATACACGGAGGCAAACTCACTGACCTAACGAAACAACACTTGACAGAAAACTACACGGACCTCTGTGTGAGCTACAAAAGACAGTAAAGTTTATACAAGAGACAACATTGAATATATAGACAATATTTCTAGCGAACAAAAGGAAGGACATCAGTTCATGGCCAGACCGCTCGACCAGACACTGCAGACTGAACAAACACTTACATAGACTAGGAATAAATCAAATAGCTCCCTGCTAGTGTAAACAGGCGGAACTGACACAGGAGCATGTCCTGCAAGACTGTCATCTCCAATGTGAGCTGAGAAGCAACATCCAGTCGATCTAAAAACTAAGCTTTGGGGAAACCTGGCAGACCTGAAGCTGACTGCTCAGTTTGTGGTTCCCAGTAAATTAAGTGCATGACCAGAGATCGCTGAAGAAGGAAGAATATCAGTTCTATTCCATAATGTGTTTTAGTTGTTTAATATTTTTGCGAGGTCATATTTGTTCTGCTATTTTTCAGTTACTTTCAAGTAATGTGCTATACTTTAATTTTGCATTAAATAATAATGATCAAAGAATACCAAAGCAGGCATTGAAGTGGGAGGCAAAGAGTTTCAAAAGAGAGACGCGCTAGAAACCCGGAAACAAACTTTTCTGAGAAAGACAAGAAATATTGTACTGAATTCCATGGAAGAGATTGAGCGAGTTGCCCAGGACAGAGCAGTATGGAGAAATTACTCGCAGACCCTATGTAACATATAACGCTACAAGAGGAATATATATATATATATATATATAATGGCTTAGTCTTGTCCATCATTTTTTCTCTGCTACTCACACATAAATATGCTCACACACAAAAACGCAGATAAAGCGAGGGTATAAAAATATTTTTAATGAACATATTTGTTAATAGCTTAATAGAAAATTTAATGAAGAAAAAGAATAAATTATTAAATAGAAATATTTTAAAGAAATAATGGCCTGGCTGATCCAGACATAATTTGTGATTGCAACAGCTCAGGTTACAAAAAAAATAAGTACTAGCGTCCATCACAAGCGATAATGACAACAGTCTCAGATGTGTGTTGCTGCACCTCTCTGGTGTCTTCGAAGTGAGTGTAAAGTCCAATCCTCAAACACAATCCTCTACCACAGGTGGTGCATACACGATTGAGGTTAGACATGTTGGTGTTATGTCTTTTGCGCAGCTCACTTTCTCTGCACATCAACAGTACGACGATTCTGTCTATATCAAAACATTTAAGAGGCACATTAAAAGTGTCTGCAGAGTTTTTTCTGTACACCAACTGATCACCTGCCCCTTTCAAGCTCTCCATACATCAACTGTAAAAAAGAGCAAAGCTAATCCCAATATCAGCACTGTTCAATGTCAAACATTCATGGTGTCACTATCTTACTCTGCCGATTTTAATGTTAACCAGATTTCAAGAAAATATTATTATTCAGTTTTCTCGCAGCACCCAATGAACATGATCTTCCCGCTTTTGCAATCTTGTTTTATTTTATAACCATTCTACTGCCCCCTAACCTCACCTTTTGATTTTTCAATGAAGAAAGCATCAGCATCTTAACTCTGGAGGTACTGGTACAGACAATGATCAGAGAAATCACAATTTTTGTCCCTGGGCACACAGGAGTTAGGGGTAATGAGCGAGCTGATAGATTGGCTGGCTTGGCTACAATATTAGAGGAAGCTGCCATGGATTGAAATGACATTCTTCATGCATTGAGTCTTTCCGAACAGAGGAGTTTCAGGGCTGTGAATCCACTCGCTGACCAGATTGAAAGAGATGGGTGTCAATATTGGTGCAGCCGAAAAGAACAACATACTGAATATGCAAAGAGATTGATTAATCAACATCAAACTGGCGTGTTGGGTCACTGGACTCAGCTGGATTTGCTGAGGTCGGAGATCAGAGCACCTATGGACATGTCTGGAGTGCTATGATGATAGTCATCATATAACTGATCAGCATTTTAACTATATTAATATTACTGTTATTCGCCCAAGTGGTTACCGGAGCCCAAATTTGGGGTGTAAAGAATATAACCACTGTTACCTGCCACGCATGTCGTAAGAGGCAACTAAGGAGGTTTGGCTGAAATCGGAAGCATGTGTCCTAAACAGGTAGAAGTCTATATGTTTAGGGGTCTACCAAACCAATGTGCAACGTATACACAAAGAGTGATTAAAATTGGTCGTAAAGAACGAACACAAAGAAGAAGGGAAGACTACTGTTATTGTTAGTAGTAGGCAAGAAATATGAGCTAGTTGCCCAGGATAGAGCGGGATGGATAAATTGCCTGCAGGCCCTATGTAACGTATAAGATCGAGAGGAATTATTACTATTGTTATTATTAGTAGTAGCAGTAGTATTGCAATCATGTGGCGCCCGTACAACCATCAATCAGATGCACAATAATATATAAAAACGTCGGACAGCACTGCATAACAGAATGCTGCAGGGGTGTGCAGGGCTAAAGGCCTCACAGTACTAGAACTAAGCATTTGGAAATGTAGTGGCCAGCTCTATTCACTTATCCCTCTCCTCATGGAGCATAGGACCTCAACAGTTGTCTTCCACTTTGCCCGGTCTGTTTTTTTAAAAAAATGGCTTCCCAGGATAATCCAGCATCCTTCAGTTCTTTGAGAAAACACAAGTCTCTCGGTCTGTTTAGGGCATCCCCTTTTTCGTCTCCCTTGTGGGCTCCATTCATTATTGGCTATTAATTATTCTTATTTTAGTGAGCGAGGCACCCAATTTCAGTTTGGCAGACTGGTGCATGCCTTGACTGGGAAGTGATTTGAGTCTCAAAGCGGAGGTCTAACATCAGCACTCACAACAGTTTACCCTCGCTGTTGCTATGGAGTTTGTGCACTGCCGTTGAGATCTTCCTGTGTAAGAAAGAGATCAGAGCACATGTGGTTACTCATCAAAGTGCAATGCTGACGGCCCTATCAATCAATCATAACAGTTTAGGCATCTGTTTTAACATCTTTATATCCAGCAGGTTCTCTTCCTCATCTTCAACACTCACATTTAAAATTGGTGAGTTACGAGCTCCGCTTTCCCGTTCTGAAGGCTTGTGGTTTCACTTCCTGTCGAACATTTCGTTCACGTACATTAGCCTGACCTTGATCAGTACCTCTAATCAGCGCTCTCATCTTGGCATCGTTATTTGAAGGTAAGACAGGTGATGCCCCAGATACTGCTCGCTGTGTTTTCTCAGGTAGCCAGTTCTCATTATTAGTGTCAGTAGTAACCTGAGATGCCACCGCTGGAAACAAAATAGAGTCATTAGTTGTACACATCTAGATGCAAAGGCGGTTTGGATGGTGAGTTAGGTTGGGAAAATACCCTGTTATAATCGTGTTCATCGTTTATAGTTAAACTTAGATTGGCTCTTACGGCAGCACTTACATTTGTCAATATGCTGAAATCTGTTCTCAACTGAAGCTCATGACCCAGAACTGGGTTCTCAATAATTGATCTATCATTTCCTAGAAGACCATGTTTTTCTAAATACATCATTGTTCCCATTGTCATGTCGTTTGGGAGATTCCCAAGCGGGAAACATCCGGCGTAGAAGCAGTGTCCAGACCTGGTGATCTGTAACCACCGATGACTTGCTGTAGAATCTTGGTTGAATACGCTGGTTTATGTGAACTGGTATGTGATGTTTGGTGTAATTTAGCCATATGTGTGAGTTGTTCATCACTTAGGTACTTCATGGCCAGAGCATTGATCTCCATAGACTGCCAACTGTCAGATCCATAGCCCATAAACATGGACACAGCGCTGACATCCGGAACAAAGATAGAACTGGATGAAGTTTCAAACCTGAAGAACAACAAAAGTTATGCTACAATTTATAGATACATAATCTGACACATCAATATCACAACACTGAAATGACTAAAAATTCCAAACCTCACCATATTAATCTCTCTCTTACTTATTCCTTTCTAGGCCAAAAATGTTGGATGCGGCTGTCACCTATGTGTTGCTGAGGCTCACAAAGGGAGCATAGAATAGTAACACTACGACCTACAAGGCATGTTGTAAAAGGCAACTAAGGTGGGGGCCTAGGAAGCTACCTAGTAAATAAAAGCGTCGCAGAAATAGGCGAGCTGGCCTACTTCTAGGCGCATAACTGGTACAACGTACAATCTCTCTTAGTCTCGAATCACATACAAATCATAAAGAGTGGTTAATAAGTGGTAGATATGGAGCATTAGAAGAGAGAACCCTATGGAAGTCTCTGCGGTGTATATATTAATAGGGTCCAGCATTAAATTTGAGCATGTAAAAGAACCTGTGGCAGTTTAAAATAGAGAAGAGCAGGCTGGAAAGTGCTGCTCGGCAAAATTAATCCGAAACAATTAAAAATAAAATGCCTACAAAATATCTTAAACATCTTCAAAATTACATCGGGGACCCTCGCTGGTACTACGGAGTTTGTGCACTGCCGCTGAGATCTTCCTGGGTAAGAAAGGGATTGAAGCACACATGGTTACTGACTAAAGTGCAAAGATGATGGTCCTATGACTCAATCAATCAATCAAGAACCCCATGGGAAGCTCCGGAGGAAATAAATATGATAAATAAATAGACAGTAAACAAGTATTAACGGTCTCCGGAAAAAATAATTAACCAAACACAGGATTCTTACCACAACCTTATTTCTTACGGCACCCATTGCCCAGCCCTGCAGACGAGCATTTTCTACAGCATAACCAACTAGTTCTCCACTGAAATATGGATATACAAAAATAAGACCCACTAATTTTGGCCCAAAACTATTAAAGATCTTACTTTGAAGAGGCCATCTGCAGAGATGTCTCTGTATCAGCAATAGCTGATGATGAAACTTTGGGGTCTTGACTTCTGCTGTTGGTCAGAAACATCTGAATGTTTTTCTATTAAAAATAAAATAACAAGCATGTAGTATTACAAAACAAAATAAGTTATAATATAATAATATATAGCTTATTTTTATATCTTTACAGACATTCAATTGGCAAGTGTTTTACTGTGACAACTTGGGAGTTTGCACATATCTCTCTTGTCTTTCAGTTTCTTATTCTGTGTTCGCTCGCTATGAATTCAACCATGGCACATGGAATGACGCTTCAGACTGATTTTAGCATGAAAGCCTGTTTATCATTTTATGGGTTCCCTTGCCATGAAGGTGGGCTTTTCTGACTTCGGAGGTGTCTTTCAGCTCATCCATAAGTCATTGTTTTTCAAAAGATTCTGCGTCTGTGTTTAAAAAAAAATCAAATAACCCAGTCATCAGCTAGTTTGTCCGTTTTTGCTGGGACCAATAGAAAAGTTCTTCAATGAGGTCTTGCAGATGTCCTTATATCTGAGCAGTGGTCTGCCTTGGTGCATCTTCCCCTCCAAAAGTTCACAGAACATTTGTTTTAGTATACAGCAATTGTCCATTCTTCTCACATGTCCTAGCCGTAGTCTACTGCTGAGTATGCACATGATAGAAGGCAAGTTTGCATGTTGCAGTACATCACAGTTTGTTATCTTGTGGTACCACCTGATGTTCATAATCTTGCAGAGATATCGAAGGTGAAAGATGTCAAGTCTCCTCTCGTGCCTTGACACTAATACTACAAACGCAGTTAAGGAAATGAGAACCAAGTGTGACATGACATACACCTGTAGTTTTATTTCCAGTGTTGTTCCACTCAGCCAGGAAATTTGTCTGTGTATATCAATAACTTAATCGGGAGGTCTATGTGGCTAAATATTTGCCTTACGTTCTGAAGGTTATGGTTTCGAACCTGGACCGCGACGTTCTGTTAACAAGTGCATTTTTTCCAGAGACCTCCTAGGATTGTTGTCAGAGCTACAGAGTTCATGCAAAACTGTTGGCAGGTGGTGTGCCCTTTCTCCAGAGAGGGACTGAGCCATAGGGGGTAAAACTCGATGCAATGAAATCAATCCTTCGCCTTTAGACCAATGACCTAAATCTACGTCTTCTTCGAACGCTCCATATTGACCACTTGTTAACCACTCTTTGTGATTTGTATGTGATCTGAGCCTAAGAGCGATTGTACGTTGTGCCAGTTATGCACTTACAAGTAGGCTAGCACATCTGATTTCTGCTATGCTTTTTATTTACTAGAGTAGCTTCCTAGTCCCCTACCTCAGTCGCTTCTTATGACATGCCTTGTTGGTCGCAGTGTCAATATTTTTGCTCCCTTGTGAGCCCCGGCAACACACAGACGAATAACGTAAACGAATGTATTATTTGTTTCAGGTTATTAGTTACCGAACTGACATAGCATTCGAATCTGATCCATATGTACTTAGTCTTCCCTGAGCAGAAGTTGAAGAGAACGCATGCTGATGGTTCCAATGACTAGCTGGTTAAACACAGTCCCTATTCTACTCCTCAAGAATCCAGTTTTGCTTGTACATTGTATAATTAAAATTCACTTCAGGTCATCGATAGAATCTCTCAGGTTTAGAAGTAGCACCATATTATCTCCCTGTGGAGCTGAATTGTAGGAAAGATGTGCAACACAGACTGACCATCACATATACATCCTAAATCACAGACTGACCATCACATATACATCCTACATCACAGACTGACCATCACATATACATCCTACATCACAGACTGACCATCACATATACACCCTACACCCGAACCTGACAGTCAGATGTAAACAATTTACAAGTTGACCATTCCCACTTCCACTAACCATAAGTTGACCATTCCCACTTCCACTAACCATAAGTTGACCATTCACACTTCTACTAACCAAAAGTTGACCATTCACACTTCCACTAACCATAAGTTGACCATTCACACTTCTACTAACCAAAAGTTGACCATTCACACTTCTACTAACAAAAAGTTGACCATTCACACTTCTACTAACCATAAGTTGACTGTAGTACTGCTTAGGGTCTGCTGCATCTTCACCCAATGTGGAATAGGAGTCTTCCTGCCCATAGACAAACCACTGATTTATTAACTAAATCTATAACATCAAACTTGTACTGGCTTACAAATGTGTGATAATCACACCAACACAAAGATCAGAATACTAAGAGCTTGCACATTCCCAGTGACGACATATGGGCCTAAAGCATGAATATTCAACAAGGCAGTGGAAAAACATATGTTTTGTATATAAGTGTTACAGAAGAGTCCTCCGTATTTTTTTTTCCGATCCAGAAGCATTTAAGCTTTCAGCTCTTCGGCTCGGTGCCATGGACATCGTAACCCTTCGGTTCGGTGCCACGAACACCATAAATCTGGGAAACCTGTGGCTTTTCTGCCAGCCGCTGAATTGAACCCGCAGGGCATGCGGGCAGAGTTATCTGTATATCATAGACAGAGAGGAGAACTAATAATATATATCCTTCTTCTTCGAACGCTCCATATCGACCAACTTGTTAACCACTCTTTGTGATTTGTATGTGATCTGAGCGTAAGAACAATTGTATGTTGTGCCAGTTATGCGCATACAAGTAGGCTAGCACATCCGATTTCTGCGACGCTTTTTATTTACTAGGGTAGCTTCCTAGGCCCTACCTCAGTCGCCTCTTACAACATGCCTTGTAGGTCGCAGTGGTACTATTCTTTGCTCCCATTGCGATCCCCGACAACACACGGTTTAGCAAGATGGTAGATGCTGTTGTGTGATATTATTGAGTGCTGATGAGGTAATTAGGTATTTTCATGATGAAAAGACATGCGGACATTTTTGGAAATGGTCATTCTAAAAGTATAACAACAGAGCAAACTGTTGAACTTGTTTTGAATGTCAGAAGATGAATTTGACTGTGATTATTCTGATATGGGTATCGAAGGTGAGTGAGATGATCATTTAGACCCAAAAAAATTGTTTGAGTCGATTGATATTCACGTCATATACTACATTATCTGGGACTACCTTTAGGTGCTCGTCTCTTGTGTGAAAGGTACCAGGTTCGCGCTCCCTCGCAGAGCCATCTGGATATTTTTCCAGAGATCCCTGATCTGTGTAGGTGAGATTGAGTTTATAGTCCTATCAGGACGGACGATACAAAACGTAGGTCTAGTGTACTGGCAGTACCATTGGCAGTTCAAAATCGAGATAAGCAGGCTGGAAAGCCACTGCCAAGACAAAATTCATTGGAAAAGATTAAAAATCTTCTTCTTCTTTGCGTTTGTTCTTTACGACCAATTTTAATCACTCTTTGTGATATGTTTGATCTTTGCCAAGAACGTGTATACGTTGCACATTGGTTTGGTGGGCCCCTAAACGCATAGACTTCTCCACGTTTAGGACACATGCATCCGATTTCAGCCAAACCTCCTTAGTCGCCTCTTACGACATACATGGCAGGTAACAGTGGTTCTATTCTTTACACCCCAAATTTGGGCCCGTAACCACTCGGGCGAGATTAAAAATAAAATTCCTACATAAATATCTTCAAAATTACATCAGAGACCCTTGCCGGTGCTATGGCGGTTGTGCACTGCAGCTGAGATCTTCCTGTGTAAGAAAGAGATCAGAGCACACATGGTTACGCACTGAAGTGCAATGATGATGGTCCTATCAATCAATCAATCAATCAAGGACTATTCAGGGTTGTGGTCCACATAATATATCAAGTTAATTTGAAATAGTTTAGTATTCTGTAAATATATAATAAACAGAAATAACGGATATGATGGGGTAATTCAATAACAAATTATAGAGCACTTAATAATAATTCCTCTCGTACTGCTATACGTTACATAGGGTCTGCAAGTAATTTCTCCATACCGCTCTATCCTGGGCAACTCGCTCAATCTCATCCATGGAACTGAGACCGATATTTCTTGCCTCTCTCAGCAAAGTTCGTTTCAGGGTCTCCTTAGCTCGAACTCTCTTTCCTGAACCCTTCGCATCCCACTTCAATGCCTGCTTTGATATTCGTTGATCATTTCTCCTCAAGGTGTGTCCAACATATCTCCATCTTCTCTTTCTTATAACAGTTGTCACTAGTGGTTGCCCAGACATTCTGATTTCATCACTTCTTCTGAATTCGTCCCATTTTATGTTCATTATTTTTCGCAGACATCTATTTTCAAATGCATTCAACTTGTTTTCTCTTTCTATACATATAGAGCACTTAATTGGGCTAAATTATTGTGTTGGTAATATCAATCTGATATGGGTTTTTTGCTCAGGAAATTGTGCTGGGTTTTACAACATATGGCTCGGTCCCTATACACAGAAATGGCATACCACCTGCCGAGAGTACTGCACAAAACACAAACTCTGTAGCTCCAGCAACAATCCTAGGGGTCTCTGAAAAAATGCACTCATGAACAGAACAGTGAGGTCTGGATTCGAACCCTCAGAATGCAAAGCAAACGCATAACCCCCACCACTGTCTATTATCACTGGATTGCAATTATGGCTAATACATATCTCAGTGATAACGGCAGAAGTTGAAGAATATAGAATGAATATTTGCTGCCCTATCTTCCCTTTTATTTTTGCAGTAAACCATCTTTCCAGTCCTGCATTATTGCTCGTTCAGTTATATGAGGGCTATCATCATAGCACCTCGATAATGTCCATAGGTGCTCTGATCTCCGCCCCAGCACATCCAGCGGCCAAACATGCAAGTTCGATGTTGATAATCTTTTTGCATATTTGGTATGTCATTCTTTTCAGGCTGTACCAATATCGATTCCCATCTCTCTCAATTTGGTCAGCGACTGGAATTCACAACTTAAGTTACGGATTTCAATGATACTACCTTCTTCTTCTTTCTTGTCGTTCATTCTTTTTGGACATTTTGATCATTCTTATTGTGACATATAAACAGCCTTTGCCAAGAACGGTTTTTTACATCATATCATTCAGTGCCATTTGGAGCTCTGGTGCTTATCCTTCTGCGATGTGTCCGATTTCAACCAGCGTTTACTGGGTTCGCTTTCCGTCAGCCTTTGGCTGTCCTCAGCCAATCTGCAAGTTCAATTATATCATTATTTCCCTCCCACAAATATCTCATGTACTGATCTCAGTAAGTGTACCCGCCCGTGTGTTGTCGAGGCCGAAGGAAGAAAAGAATAGTACCACTGCAACCTACAATGCATGTCGTAAGAGGTGACTAATGTAGGCCCAGGGATGCTACCCTAGTAAATAAAAAGCAGCGCAGAAATCGGACGTACTGGCCTACTTGTAGGCACATAACTGGCACAACGTACAATCGCTTAGGCTCAGATCACATACAAATCACACAGAGTGGTTGACAAGTGGTCGAGATGGAGCATTCAAAGAAGAAGCAAGTGTACTGTCTGTTACCTGTGTTTGCCTATAGTAATCATCGACAATAGAACTGTGATCTGGCTGGCTCCTGAAACAGAAACATGATTTGTACTTTAGGACAGTGATGGAAACTTTTTAAAAGCTGCTGTTGTAAAAATGAATAAATTTTGACCATTATAGCGGGCTTTGGTAAAGTATCTTATTCTTCTTTGGCAATCTCTGACAATGCGCTTAATTTACTGCGAGCACAAACTGGGCAGTTAGCTTCAAGTCTGTAAGGTGTCACCAAAGCTTAGTTTTCAGGTCGAAGGGTGTAGCCACATGTTGCTTCTCAGCTCACACAGGAGAGGACAGTCTTGCAGGACATGCTTTTGGTGTCTGTTCTGACTGCTGACACTGACAGAGAGCTGTTTGACTTATACCTAGTCTAATGTAAGTGTTTGTTGAGTCTGTAGTTTCTGGTATATAGGCGAAATAAGTATCATGAGTCTATATTATATATATATATATATATATATATATATATATATATATATATATATATATATATATATATATATATATATATATATATATATATATATATATATATATATATATATATATATATATATATATATATATATATATATATATATATAAGAAGTCTTGAACACTGGCCTAACGAAACAACACTCGACAGAAAACTACATGGACCTCTGTGTGAGCTACAAAAGACAGTGAAGTTCATACAAGAGACAACATTGAATATATAGACAAATTTCAAGCGAACAAAAGGAAGGAAGAAGTCTTGAAGTTGCATGAATGATCTAAGTGATTTAACATGCAACATATGATGTTTTGTATTAGGGTTCAGACTCCAGAGCACATCCTACATCCATACACCAACGAAACGAAATATGGCCTCATGAACAAAGCTTACAGAGCAAGCTATGGGCAACTCTCAAGGAACTCCAGCTTACATGCAGCTTCATAAAGGCAACTCATCTCATGGTTTAGAGCAGGCATTTGAAACCGAATGCAAAGAAGAAGTATTAGGGTTGACTCACTATGTTATCTATATATGAAGCTACTCTAGTAAATAAAAAGCATCACAGAAATCTGATGTGCTGGCCTACTTGTAGTAGCATAACTGGCACAACGTACAATCGTTCTTGGGCTCAGAGCACAAAGAGTGGCTTAACAAGTGGTTGATTTGGAGCGTTTGAAGAAGGCAAGATGTAGAAAGAACAGTTTGACATTTGTTTTTCGATCCCAAAGCACTTGAGCTTTCAGCTCTTCAGCTCGGTGCCATAGACATCGTAATCCTTCGGTTCGGTGCCCCGAATACAGTACATCTGGAGAAACTGTGGCTTTTCTGCCAGCCCTCACTCACATGGGGGCTTGTCCCCGTCGTCCAATGCGCTACAAACACGATGGGTAGGAAGTTTTGGAGATCCACATCAGCTGACCTTCACATATGGAGACAACACATAATAAATCAATATCAAGACATAACAGCAGCATAAACATGTCATCATAAACACCAAAAAGAGCATTGTACAACACAATCTTTCTCCCAACATCACAATATCAGTGCCAACCTTGGACGCTGTCAGCAAACGATAGAAGAAAACTAATCACAAAAGAGATGAAGTGTCTATGCAGAATGCTGGAAGTAACAAGAAGTGATCAGTTTTAAAATGAAGACACCAGAAAAAAAGTGGGTACAAAATCAGTACTGAACTTCATCAAGAAACAAACTAAACGCTTCGACCACATAAGCAGATTACCAACAGGCAATGCACCTCAAAGAGCAATGCTCCTCCGATACAATGGATACAAAGCAAAAGGCAGTCTACGATAAGTTGGACCTTAGAAATAACAGAGGCAGTGAAAGGGACTATTTATTAAGCGCACACAAAAGCCGTTCTAAAAATCTCTACTTATCCTGACGCTGTGAGGCAAAACAGGATTAGATTTTTTTTAAATACAACATAAACTGGTCTCACCTATCATTGAATGATGACACATATTTATGTGTGGTTGTCACTATTTCTGACAAGTCAGTTGTCATAGTCTTGTTCCCAGTTATGGCATCATCCAAGTCATTCTGGTCAACTTCTTCCAGAGAACTATGAGATGATTCTTGTGGAGATCGATTTGCTGCTAGGTACATATTTGAAACTGTCCTAGAAGTGTTGTCAACAGTTGGTAGAGGTTGAATTCCAGATCCCAGCTGTTTATGACATACTTCTAATGGTGAGCTGGATGTGTGTGCAACATCTTATGAAATATATAAAAACATAGTTAATGAAGTCAAAGTTACAATACAGTGCGATCAGGTCTGTGCTGTATATTTTCTCAGTATGATGCAAGTCTTCGAAATGCCGCCCCTCAAATGGTTTTCCTTTACATTACCTTCAATTGTAATGTGGTTGCTTATGCCGTCCCTCTTACGGTGTCGCCTCTCTGCATCACAGCATGGCACAGCCTTGAGTGCGATAGTTAGCGATTATGGAGGTCAACAAAAGAGACCACAAGAAAACTACAGACCTTTATGAATGGATGTTTACGTAGAATAGAGGGACTGAGATCGTATGATAAGATTACAAACGAGGAACTCGGAGAAAGAATTAAGTAGATACCAGTTGAGAAAGAGCTTAGGAAGAGATGTTGGCCATGGATAGGACATACATTGAGAAGACCGACCGGAGGCATTTCAAGACTGGCACTGTTTTGGAACCCACAGGGAAAGAGGAGTAGGGAAGGCCTAGACAGACCTGGAGAAGAGAGCTGGAGGCTGATATTAAAGGATAGGTAAAACATGGAAAGAATTGGAAGGGATGGCAGGAGAGAGGAAGAGCTGGAAGAAGTTTGTTGAAGACCTGTGCTCCATTGAGAGTTGAAAAGTGAAGAAGTTAGTGATTAGTAAGGAGAATTATTCCAGCATTATAAACATGTCCACAGTAGCTTCAATCTCCTCCTCAATATCTTTACCAGAGTATTGCAGGGGCTCGCTAGGGAGCAAAGAATAGTAACACTGTGATGTACAAGGCATGTTTTAAGAGGTGACTGAGGTAGGGACCTAGGGAAGCTACACTAGTAAATAAAAGCGTAGCAGAAACTGGATGTGCTGCCTACTTGTAGGCGCATAACTCACAACTGTACAATTTCTCTTAGGCTCAGATCACATACAAATCACAAAGAGTGGTTAACAAGTGTCTTTTTAGTCTCTACTGTAATTGCTAGGAGTTTAAATCTTGAAGCACCTAACAATTCCAGCAGAGACATATAATATTTACAAAGTTAAATTCAACAAATGAAGCCCTGACCTCGTGTGTATGGTACCAGATACAAGTAGGGGCTTGCAACAGGGGTTTAACGTTAGCCGTTCTTGAGAATGATAACATTGGTTGTGAAGAAGAAGAAATACAACAAATTTGTTGGAACATACCTGATTGTTTACAAGATGCGATAGGTGAGAATAACTGTTCTTGCAACTGCATAGCTTTATGTGGTACCATCTTAGCCTGTTTACAGTCACATGATTTGCGACTGTCTGCATTGTTGTTTTGATCTTCCAAAATGCTAGTGTTGACCGCAACTGAGTTGTATTTGATTGTATGTAGTTTCTGGTTTCTTGCGAATTCATCACTGATAACATCCCGAGATGAGACTGGCTTTGATTGAGGTGTTTGTTGTGATTGGAGAACTTGAATCTGTTGCTGTAATAGTTTGAGCTGTTCATTCTGTTGGATTAACAACGCACGGACTTCCACTGGGATAAGATCCCAGTTAATATTGTCTATTAGCGGTTGTACAGAAGGCAAGTGGGCACACCAGCACATAAGGATGTTGAAGATGGTACAACGGTTGATGGAAATGAGACAATGGAAGCAGAAGAATGTTCTGGTACGGATATACTGAGTCTGTCTGGGGTGACACTGAATCCACTATCCTCTCCAGATGATCTTGCGCTGTTATTGGTACTAGGATGGGCACTATTAGATTCTTTATTTTTTATGTCTGCATCATTGAGTTCCAAACTGTCTGTTTTATAAGATTCTTTCTCTATTTGTTGATTTGATTTCTGAAAGGAGGAGAAATGTGACAAGGAAGCTTCTTCAGTAATAGTGTTTAAAGTAGCTCTATGGTGGAGGAAGTCTTTTGTAGAAAGAGGTTGAAATTGCTGAGAGATTAAAGATGGCTGTTGAACATTACTATAAGTTTGTCTACCAGTAGTATGTACATAATTAGATGTAGTTTCTGGTGTGTTGTTTGTTTGACTTCCCAATCTGAAGGATGATGATGCAGGAAATTGGGAAATATTAGAATGCTGGGTAATTCTCGGTTTGAGGTGTTGAGGGTAATCAAAGTGTGACATATTCTTGTCCTCGTCAAATACCTGATGACTGCTGTCCTGGGTCTTTGTAAATGGAAGACTTTGATGTTTAGTGTGGGTTGCTACAGGTGGGATCTGTTGGTGGAAATAGTCATGTGGTGCTGCTGATGAATCTGAAGGGATGGGTGGTAGGAACTGAGAAGGTTGAGATGGACTACAACTGTTGGTATATGGTAGTGTTCTACAGTAAGTTGTAGGTACACTACTCTGCGTTAACTGACCAGGTATACAAAAGTTTGGACCATTTTGTGATAGTAGCTCAGGATGGGGGGAAGATTGAAGAGACTGAGAAGTTGATTGCGACATAAACTGACTAAGATGTCCAGAAGTTGACTGCGATATACCCTGACCAAGTTGTCCAGAAGTTGACTGTGACATACCATGACCAAGTTGTCCAGAAGTTGACTGTGATATATCCTGACCAAGTTGTCCAGAAGCTGAGTAACGATGATATAAGTGTGGTCTAGTATGCAACTGTGGGGAGAGTCTGACAGGCTGCAGTGTTCCTGTAGGTGCAGCTAAAGGCGAATGAGTAAACTTTGATGGTGCTGATAAACCTGTTCTTGAAGATGTATCCGTGTTTGGTCTCCGTCCCTGAGGCTGCTGTGAGAATAGCCCATCTCCAGGCTTCCCATGTGAAAGAGAAGAGCCATTATGATTTTCATAAGACTCTGGCCACAATATAGACACATCTGGCACCATTGGATGAAATATTGGAACCTGAAAAATAAGATAAGTCAAGATATAACTAGTTAAGTCATATAACAAAAATATGTATTCAAATCGTCAGATTGATCGTCTTTTCTTCATTCTTTTTCTAAGGCTCCATATCAACCACTTGTTAACCACTCTGTGTGACTTGTATGTGATCTGAGCCTAAGAGCGATTGTACGTTGTGCCAGTCATGCGCCTACAAGTAGGCCAGCACATAAATTTCTGCGATGCTTTTTATTTACCAGGGTAGCTTCCCTAGGCCCCTTCTTCAGTTGTCTCTTACTTGGCCTTGTAGGTCCCATGGTACTATTCTTTGACACCCTTGCAGACCCCAGCACCACACGGGTGCTTCAAATACTTCCTTATCAAACATACCTTTTCTGTATGGGGTACTGGTGCACATCTAGGCTCCAGATCTTCATGTACAGAGTTGCCCCTTATCTCAGAAGTGACCCTGAAATTTAAGATAACCATTGTCTTACAGCGTACATAATGAAATACATTTTCGCCCGAGTGGTTACCGGGCCCAAATTTGGGGTGTAAAGAATAGAACCACTGTTACCTGCCACACATGTCATAGCGGCGACTAAGGAGGTTTGGCTGAAATCGGATACACATGTTCTAAACGTGTAGAAGTCTATGCGTTTAGGGGCCTACCAAACCAATGTGCAACGTATACACATTCTTGGCAAAGATCAAACATATCACAAAGAGTGATTAAAATTGGTCATAAAGAACGAACGCAAAGAAGAAATATATTTTTAAATTGTTATTTCTCTCTCTCTCTATCACCAAATTGTTATTTCAATTTCTGTTCATAACAAAGAAAATATTTCGCATTTTTGACTATTATAGTTTTGTATTGTTCTCGTCTCTAATCCTGTTTTGCCTCACAGCGCCAGGATAAGAAGAGATTTTAAACGGGTTTTTGTGTGTGCTTCATAAATAGTTTTTCACCGCCTGTTATTTCTAAGGGCCACCTTTTGCTTTGTATCCACTGTATCGGAATAGCATTGCTCTTTAGACACTTTTTGGCATCATTAAATTTGACAAAGGTTGCAGAGAGAGAAATCCAGCGTTAATGCCATCATCGATGAAAACTGCAATGCAGACGACATTGTGATTTATACAGATGGATCGGTAGTTCGTCACGAAAAATCTGCATGGGCCTTCTCTGCAAGCTCATGTGGCAGAATGGTCAAGGAAGCCAGTGGTGCATTCAGTATGACAACAAGCAGCATGACAATGGAGGTACTGGTGGTGACCAATGCACTACTCTGGCTAGAGTCACAAGACTACACTCATGCGTGCATTCTGAGTGATTGAGTATGATCCGAAAGGTGGAGGCTGGTTCGGTGCGCAGGCAATGAACTGAATCACTGCAGAATTACACTTGTCTTTGTTCGGGGCACATGGGTGTCGTTGGCAATGAGAGAGCAGACAGGCTGGCTGGCTCTGCCACTATATCAGAGGGCCATCCAATGGATAGATCTGATATTTTGAACGCCCTCATAGAGTGTGACCGCAAAGAAGATTTTCATTTAAACCAATCCACGTCAACCACTAGATTGCAGGAGCTGGATTTGAAGATTGGAGTAGCAAGAAAAGAACAGCATAACAGGTACGTGAGTAGGCTCATCAATCAAAATCAAACTGGTATGGTCAGTCGCTGGACGCTGTTGGAGATATTGCGAAGGAGATCGAAGCACCTATGGACATGTCCGAGTGCAATGAAGATATTCCAAACTGAAACTGAAAACATCCCAGAAATCTGATGTGCTGGCCTACTTGTAGTTGCATAACTGATACAATGTACAATGCTCTTTGGCTCATATCACATACAAATTATAAAGAGTGGTCGATATGGAGTATTTGAAGAAGAAGAAAGAAGACTATTATATGTGTCTTTTCTCTAATCCTGCTCTGTCTCACAGCATCAGGACAAGAAGAGATTTACAGAACAGCCTTTTGATGTGCGATTCATAAATAGTGTTTTTCACTGCCTTTTGCGTGGAGAGTCTTTTTCTATGTATCCACTGTATAGGAATAGCATTGCTCTTTGAAACACTGTCTGTTGGTAATCAACTTATGTAGCCGAAGCATTTAATTTGTTTCTTGACGGTCCAGCATACATGGAACAGAGAGAAAACACATGGCCAATCCCCATATCAGTCCAAGACAAGCTATACGGAGATGTACATGGACTCCGGTTGACCACTAACTACTTTAAAAGTATACAAATCGATGTCTGAAAGCGTTGAAAGAAGAAATTTCTTGATGAAGTTCAATACTGATGTACCTATTTTTTCCCCTGATGTTCTCCTTTCTAAACCGGTCTCTTCTTGATACTCCCATCATTCTGCGTAGACACTTCATCTCTGTTGTGACTAGCTTTCTTTGATATAAGGGAAGACTGCAGTAAAACTATGTAGCAATGGTGAAACACGTAAAAACAAAATACTGTAGTTTTATATAATACAAAAACAATAACAGCAATGTTTCGACCAAACAGCCTTTATCAAGCAAAGGATACAACAGAAGTGAATTTCTTCCCTTCTTACACAGCACAGAACGAATAGAAGAAGACAATAAATTCCTAACGGCCCTAAAATGAAACACAGACTCCAGAGCACATCTCTCTCTCTCTTTGCCTTTTTTACTCTGGATTGGGGCATAGGCCCTCAACCAACTCATGCCAAGTCTTCCTATCTCTAGCTATCTCCTGCAGCTTCCTCCAGCCCAGAGTACATCTACTTTTCTTCTATTGTTTGATGTCAGCGTCCAGGTTTAGCACTGATAGCATAATGTTGGGAGAAGGATTGTGTTGAACAATGCTTTTTTGTGTTCATGGCGACATGTTTGCATTTTAAAATTGACGCCATTTACCATACGCATGTGTAAAACACGATAAAATTTCGATCGATTTCTATTCTCTTCTACAAGAGACTTCCACTGCTGCCTTTCTACCAACCATCTCCCACGGCAGGCCACACTCCTTTAACTCTCTCTCCACAGTTTTTCTCTGTTTCCTTTGGACCTCCAGGCCTTCACTTCCCATCCGCTGTCCATCTGAGAGCTGTTCTAGCCAATGCCCCTACTGGCATACAACATACATGTCCAGTGTACCTCCATCTTCTAATGATAATCTCCAAAGATGCACAATCTGTTCGTTCAAAAGCTCCTCCTTTGTTATGGTACTTGGCCAGAAAATTTGCAGGATTTGCACGATGAAATTTGGACAAATACAAATTTATTGTAATTAAAAATGAATTACCCATGTTGCCTTTTAGCTGTATCAAAGATATCTAATTTATTCCCAGAAGGAACAGGCTCCATCTCAACTTCCACATAGTTACCACTTCCAGGACTAGTCAACACCTAAACAAGAAATAAATTGATAATGGTAAAACAAACGTTTTCATACCATGAGGTAAATCAGAGAATAGAGTGTTAGGTATGCATTTTTCTGTGACCAACTCCACATGTCTGGTGATGTAGTCCACAAACTAAATGAAATTATACAATAATCTATCTATCTATTCTCTATCCCTGCTTTGCCTTTCGGCGTCACTCTGAAAAATAGACACCTGGAGCGAACCTCTTTATGCGCTTTGTACAAGGTGGAATTTAGTGCCTCGGATATTCCGTCAATCCATCATTTACATGGCCGTCCTCTGGATCTGTTGCCGTTGTATCCGAGGGATAGTGCTCTTTGTGGGAGACTGTCTTGTGGTAACTTTGATACATATCCGAGCCATTTGACCTGTTGTTTCTTAATATATTGTAGCACCAGCAAGGATACTACTCTTGTTCTGATTTCGTAATTTCTGATCTTATCTCTTCTTGTACCATTTAGAATTCGGCATAAACACTTCATTTCTGTCGTTTGCATTCTTCTTTTTTCATTTGTTGTCAGTGTCCAAATGTGATACTAATAGTACAGAGTTGGTAAATAAGCTGTGTTGAACATTGATCCTTCCTTCTATTCTTTCGTTTGCTTGAAATATTGTCTATATATTCTTCTTTGCGTTCGTTCTTTACAACCAATTTTAATCACTTTGTGATATGTTTGATCTTTGCCAAGAACGTTTATACGTTGCACATTGGTTTGGTAGGCCCCTAAATGCATAGACTTCTACACACTTAGGACACATGCATCCGATTTCAGCCAAACCTCCTTGAGTAAGCCTCTTCGACATGCATGGCAGGTAACAGTGGTTCTATTCTTTACACCCAAATTTGGGCTCCGGTAACCACTCGGGCGGTCTATATATTCAATGTTGTCTCTTGTATGAACGTCACTGTCTTTTGTAGCTCACACAGAGGTCTGTGTAGTGTACATTGATCTCTTGGTGTGCATCGTTACATGCTTGTTTTTCAGTATTGGAGACATTTGTCCAATAACCTGGTTTGCTGTATTACATCTGTGTTGTATTTCCACTGTAATTTTTCCACTGGATGAGATCATGTTGCCTAAATTTTTTAATTCTCTGGTTTGTTTTAGATGTTTATCGACAATAATTGTGATTGTTCTACTCTTGCGATGGTCATTACTTCTGTCTTCTCTGCGTTGATTTTCAAATTTTAGTTTTTGACTGTTTCGTTTAGATGATTTATATGCAATATGTCTTTGGAGGTAGTCACGGGGGTCTGATCATCAGTGAAGAGGCGCTTTATTACATTTATTTTCATTTCTTTGAGCAAATTTGGTTCATGTATATGATGAATAGCGAGGGGTGTGTGTGTGTGTTGCAGAACAACATCCCTGTCATACCCTCGTCTCTATGTAGAACTTGTCTGTAGTTCATTGTATGTATTTATTGTCTGTATGTACAATAATACAGTCTACATTTGGTGTGTTGGCGTGAAAAAGCAATCAGCCCAGCAGCTCTAATCCTCAGTATTCATTGCGTATTTGCAATTAGTTTAGGAAGGATGAAGATGAGTAGAGAAAACATCCTTTCGTCGCTCAGCGACCAACTGTTGGATGTAGAGGAAACATCCTTTCGTTGCTTACCGACCAACTGTTGGATGTAGAGGAAACATCCTTTCGTTGCTCAGTGACCAACGTTGCTCAGCGACCAACTGTTGGTTGTAGAGGAAACATTCTTTCGTTGCTCAGCAACCAACTGTTGGATGAAGATACAGAGATTGATGTTGAATCTATTCAGTGATTTATTATCACTTTTTATACTTCATCTTCTTGCGATCGTCATTTGGATGATTATACCATCGGATGTGTTGTTATGTTGAAGTCAACTGTTGTATGGAGAGGAAACTTAGTGCATCCAATTCTTCCCCATTTTCTTATAATGTTGTCTGAGATTTGTAACTAGTAAATCATTTGTAACAGTTGTATTACTGTTTCGTTCTTTCCAGAGTATTTCATCCTGACCCCCATATACCAAGTGGGTGACATACTGTGCATTCTATGCAACAACTGGGGGAAAGAGGAGAAAGAAAGAAGAGCTCTTTAAGCAGCTTCTTATTGTTCGTGTTTATGGACCAGCAAAGCTTTGTAGAGGGCAAATCGTCCGTGTGTTGCTGGGGCCCTTAAGGGGAGTGAAGAATAGTAACACTGCTACCTACAAGGCATATCGAATGAGGCAGGGGCCTAGGGAAGCTACACTAGTAAATAAAAAGCGATGCGGAAATCGGATGTGTTGGTCTACTTGTAGACGCATAACTGGCACAACATACAATCGCTCCAAGGCTCAGATCCCATTCAAATCACAAACAGTGGTTTAACAAGTGGTAGATATGAAGCGTTCAAAGAAGAAGAGGGCATGCATGTATGGTGGTGGGGGGAACACTGATAAAAAGTAAAACAGGCCTTCACGTAAAAATTAGTGGGAAGCGTCATGACAGGCGTCTGAATTCATAGCGGGTGAATGCAAGAAGTAGAATTTCAGTAAGATCACAGTAGCCAGCAGCAGCACAGTAGCCAGCAGCTGCACAGTAGCCAACAGCTGCACAGTAGCTAAACACTAAGCAGTTTTTCCTGGAAGAGTGTTAGTGACTCACCTTGTCCATGTTGGTAACTTCATGCCCTGAGTTCAACTGAAACTGCAGACAAGCATTGTTAGTCTCACACTGATAAAATTGTGGTCTAGATTGTAGTGATGTGTATAGCACCAACAGAAATGGATCCGGAGGAATGCAAACTCTGAGGAAACAATAATAACAATACGGTGATGGTCATGATCAAAACGAAAAACAAAATCTATATCTCAATGTGGCAAAAACAAAAATAATGGATAAAACAAACATGACAAAAGATATTTTTATCAACAGAGAGAAAGTAGAAAAAGTGAAAGAGTTTTAAAAATCTTGGTTCATTGCTAACAAGAGATGGAAATGGGATGAAGGAAATTAAAAGAAGAACAAGCATGGCTTTACAAAAAAATTAAACAACTAAAAACAGTATGGAGCGAATTTATAGGAAAACAAAGATCAGAATACTAAGAGCATGCATATTCCCAGCGGCAATGTATGGGTGTGAAGCATGGACATTTAACAAGGCAGTGGAAAAACATATAAGTGCTTTTTAATATAAGTGTTACAGGAGAGTCCTCCGTATATCATGGCCAGAGAAGAGAACAAATAGATCTACACAGAGAGAACTTAAAATAAAATAAAACTGGCTAATGCTAAAAAAAAAGAAAATTTAGGTATTTTGGACATATAGGCACGAAGGGCTGAAGAAGACCATCAAGGAAGGAGGCATACCTGCAAAGAGGAGAAGATGAAGACCACGGAGAAGATGGATTCAGGATGTAACTGATGGTTTGATCATGATGACTGTAGAGGCGGGACATCTGGCATATGAAAGAGAGAAATTTCAAAGGACTGTTGGGGTGGCAAAGTTCTGCTCAGGACAAGCTATTTGATGATGATGATAGTCATGAAGAGAATGTTAATATTGCAAAATAGTGAACTTAAGTCCTCTTTACTTCAACTCAGCATCATAACAAAAGAAACAGTATTGTAAAGAGTCTCATTTGACAGGATCACAAACAGGGATATGTGGGATAGAGCAGGACAACAACAGGTGAAACAAGAGACAAGGGGCAGAAGGTGGCGATGGATAGAACACAAACTGAGGAGACCTCCATGACAGCATTGCGAGATAGGTCCTCCGATGGAACCCCCAGGGTAACAGAGGAAAGGGAAGACACAGGAACACTTGGAGGCTGGAGTTGGAAACAGAATGCAAGAAAATAGGGAGAGAGTGGAGAGATGACCTTGGATAAGAGGGCTTGGAAAACTTTGGTTATAGACCTATGTCTCCCTAAGGGTTGAGAGTGATCCCAGCCCACCGAGGCAAAACCTTCTTCTTTCTTTTGTCGTGACATTGTTACAGAGTTGTTGCTCAGTGTTGTGGTTTTCTGTTTTTGTCTTGCGCTGCTCTAGTGATAGTTCTGTATATGTTCCTACATATTGTTATTTCTTAGCATTTGTTCTTTACAATCAATTTGATCATTCTTATTGTGATATATCTCTCTCTCGATCACCTCCCAGACTGATGTACCAGATTTCCCCATAAACTCTATTCATGTGGAAATATGATTCATGCTGCCTTAGCATTGGTATGTTTTACGTCACATCTTCAGCACCATTTGGAGCTCTGGTGCTTATCTTTCGACGATGTGTCCGGTTTCAGCCAGCATTTACCCAGTTCGCCCTCCGTTCTGTAGCCACCTACTGTTTTTTACGGTGTGGGGTAGCTAGCCGCACGTCTAACCTCCCTAGTCGCCTCTTACGGCATGCATAGCAGGTAACAGTGGTTCTATTCTTTACACCCCAATTAGGGCCCCGGTGACTACTCGGGCATTTGTGATATATAAATGATCTTTGCCAAGAACTACTATAACGTTGCGTCCCCTACTAGTGTAGGACAGGCGCATCCAAATTGTTTTAGCCTAAGGAAATATTTGAGTCTGTCTTGCTGACAATCAAACACTTTTCTTATGCTCCTATATATCAACTATATGCTCACCTGTCTTGAAGATGTGTATTATGAATGTATCTTAAACAAGCAGCCCACACAAATGGATGATGTATAAATTCCACACCAGACACCCATCTGAAAATAAAATTGACAAGAAAACCAAAATAACACTCAATGTTCCCATATAGTAAGATATAAGGCCAGGATAGTGAAGAAATAGAAGTGCAAACTGGCCCAATAAACTGCAGACATTTGACATGCAATGATACAAAACTAGCCATCAGTATACTACACACACATTATCATACAGACATGATGAAAGAAGATTTGTACAGGTACAAATTTAATTTATATCAATTTACACACCAACTACAGGTATAAATTCAATTTATATCAATTCACACACCAACAGCAGGTATGTCTATATATGTGTACTAACTCACACACCAACAGCAGGTATGTCTATATACCAACTCACATGCCAATCACACGTATGTCTATATACCAACTCTTGCCCGCTTGCTGAGCGTGGTCGTAGCGCGTTGGACTACGGTGACAAGTCCTCTGTGAGTGCGGTTCAATTCCATGAGCTGGCAGAAAAGCCACAGATTCTCCAGATTTACTGTGTTCGTGGCACCAAATTGAAGGGTTACGATGTCAATGGCACCGAGCCAAAAGCTCAAGTGCTTCTGGATCGAAAAAAAACTAAATATTAACTAACGTGCCAATTACAGGTATGCCTATATACTAACTCACATGCCAATTACAGGTATGCCTATATACTAACTCACATGCCAATTACAGGTATGCCTATATACTAACTCACATGCCAATTACAGGTAAGAGTGCTGTTTTTGGATCTGATTCCAACACCAATAAAAGTTTTCTGACATGATCCATTGTGAGGTACCTGCACAAAACATGTTAAAAAATGTCATTGAAATAAACATTAAGAATTCACACAATTTATGTCATATCTAACAATCTCTGATTTGGTTTCTGTCTTCTAGAAATGACATTCATCATCAAGGTGCGTATCCTTTATAGGATGTTGTTCTCTTTGAAGCGCATCTGGAATTCACTTGGTCTCTAGCTAGTTCATCCACTTCGTCGATGGTCATATTCATGGTTTCTTTAATATCTTGTAGCCATCTACCTCTTGGTCTGTCTCTGCCTCCTGAGACCCTGCCCTCTAATATTGTTTTCTCCAGGCCATCGTGACACTTGATGTGACCAAAGTATCTAATTTTTCTGCATAGTATGTTGTTTATCAGCCAATTCTCTTTAACATTTAGTTCTTTCAGGACATCAGTGTTCTTTATTTTTTCTGTCCATGGTATTTGTAGCATCTTTCTGTAGCATTTCATTTCGAAGGACTGGATTTTCATTCTTGTTTTTGTGTAATAGTCCATGATTCACAGAAATGACTTTAGGGATTGAAAATAAATCGATAGAGAGGAACATCAGTATTGCAGTTCGGTGAATAATCATAAGTGTTCTGATCTCTTTTTTACACAGGACGATCTCTGCGGCAGTGGACAAACTCCATTGCACAACTGAGGGTCTGCGATGTACTTTTGAGGATGGTAAAATTTAGTAGGAATTTGTGGTTAGTAATAACTTTCTTTTACTTGTTTTAGACTCATGTTAAACAAAACTGTTGCCATCTTGTATGATGGACAACTATTGTTATATATACTGTCCAAACTCCACAGTATACAGAGTCTTCTAGAACAGAACATCGGGAAAGAAGGCAAGAGGGAGACCACGAAAAAGATGGTTAGATGACATAGCAGAATCCTGTGAAAGAGCAAAAATCACCCAAGCCACCAGAAAACCACGACACTGGGCAACAACCCGGTAGCAGTGTGACAACAAAAGAAGACGCACAATCCCAGTTTTAAAATCCCCAGTTGGAGTTAGATTTTCCCCGACTGGAACGGCTCCCAGGTCAACCCAGCTTCATTTGGGTACTAGAGAAACAATGGGAAGTAAAGGCAGCCGGAATATGTGGGCCAGATCAACCCTCATGTGCCATTAGCCAAGGAAAAACAGTGGATTCTTCAATATACCTCACGGTATGAAAATGAGTTATTTACTTAGTTATGTATATTAAACAACACCTGTTAGATTCATTGAAAAGCAGACAAAAATGATTTGGCCACTTGGTGAGAATGAGCCCAACTACACCAGTTGCAAGAGTGTACAATCTGAAAACGGACTCATCAAGAGGAAGGGGCAGACCAAGAACAAAATGGATTGAAGACATCATAAAACTTCACAATACCACAGTATATCAAGCGACCGAGCGTCCACTATCTCTTACACCGATCATCAGTTAAATTTGCCACGTCTAACAGCAAAAGACATAGACAGAAAGAAGCATTTGAACGTTACACCAAGACTAGACATTATTGTAAATCACCCATACAGAACATAGGACACACACCGAAGAGACCCCTTGACAGCATCACGAGACAGGCCCTTCAATGGAACCCCCATGGTAATAGAGGTAAGGGAAGACCCAGTAACACCTGGAGATGAGAATACAAGAAAATGGGGGAGTGGAGAGATTTTTAAAAATGGCCTTGAATAGGAAGGTTTTGGAAGGCCTTGGTTGCAGACCTATGCTTCCCTAGGGTCGAAGGGTAAAGAAGAACACATTCAGAAAAATCAACCGTGCTATTCTAATTCTGCAATACTGACCCAGTTTTAGGAGTTCCTTGCATGCTACTCAGACTTCTGGGACTGGCCAAATTTTTAGACAATGCTGTTAACACAATTGGAACAGGCGTAACTGGAGTGCTCTTAAATGTGGTCTCCATAGTGACCATATCAAAGTCCAGGTGGAGAACAGAGGTATGAGCATTGCTGTAGAAGGAACCCAATGCATGAAGATGCAGAAAGTTACACAGGTCTATAGCATCCTTGCTGCAGCATCGACTTTGTAAATGCTTATCAGAAGAGAAGAATAAATTACATTGAAAAATTACATAAGACAAGGTTTAAAAATATTCAAGAATTTTTGTTGTTGATACATTGCAACTATGCTAGATGGCACGGCACGTTGGTTGTGAGTTTCAGCCTGCCTCTATCCAAAGTCGATTTTTCAGTTTTCTTTGAATGGAATTTGTTGCTTGTGTGGTGCGGGTCCAAGGAAGTAAAGAATAGTACCACTGCAACCTACAATGCATGTTGTAAGAGGTGACTGATGTGGGCCCTAGGGATGCTACCCTAGTAAATATACAGCAGCGCAGAAATCAGATGTGCTGGCCTACTTGTAGGTGCATAACTGGCCCAACGAACAATCGCTCTTAGACTCAGATCACATACAAACCACACTGAGTGGTTGACAAGTGGTCGATATGGAGCGTTCGAAAAAGAAGAATGAAATTTGTGTGTTCTATCCTGAATTTGGTAGTCTAGTGCACTTTGTGACTAATCTAGGTGATTCTGAAGCCACTGTGATAGGTCTAGCAAGCTGACAGTGGTATAATCTAATTTATGCTCATAGAATCATGAAAAGATTTCAAGAACATAAGGCCGTCCATGCAAAAGGTGGACCTCAGAGATAACAGAGGTGATGAAAAACACTTTATGAAGTGCACACAAAAGCCTGTTCTATAAATATCTTCTTAACCTGACGCTGTGAGACAAAACAGGATTGAAAAAAGAAGACTATTTCGATCTTTGAGTGAGTATAAGTTAGAATTCTTACTTCCCGTGTTAGGCACTGTTGTTTGTACTTTTGAATTCTTCTTCTTCTTCTTTTCGCTCGTTCTTTACGACCAATTTTAATCACTCTTTGTGATATGTTTGATCTTTGCCAAGAACGTGTATACGTTGCACATTGGTAGGCCCTAAACGCATAGACTTCTACATGTTTAGGACATGTGCATCCGATTTCAGCCAAACCTCCTTAATCGCCTCTTCGACATGCGTGGCAGGTAACAGTGGTTCTATTCTTTACACCCCAAATTTGGGCCCGGTAACCACACGGGAAGTTGAAGTACCTTATAAAGATGCTTTCTCCATACTTAGCCGCCCCTGCTATCGATCTATCTGTGTATGAATCTTCCCACTGCACTGAATTTATTTTATATCAATTCCGTTGTCAATGTTTGTTTAACAAAGAAGGAAACTATGCAGTCCTGACTGAACAGACCATAAATTCTAGTTTCTTCTTGTGACCGCTATTTTGATGATTATACCGTCAGGTGGGTTCATGTAATGAAGTCGTCTATTGTCTGGAGCTCATCTTTAGTGCCATGTAATTTTGAATGTAGTGTTGTGGTGCCAGCATCCCTTTCTAGGGAGGACACACAGGGAACACTTTCAGTGGGTTGATTAGAGATGCCACAGAAGGTATGGAAACAAACATAGCCCCAGTGCAAGTGTTTATTTATTCTGTTATGCCCTTAGACGGAACATGATGGTCCGTCCTTGTCCATCGAGTGCGTGATAGCCATCGTTCAATAATTTAAGTTCTTTTCTAATATCCAGGATACATTTATTCAGTTTAAAAACAACATTAATATTAATTAAGACTAAGACACAAGAAAGAAAGATTACAACATGTGAAATGAGATGTCTACGAAAAGCTGTCAATATTACAAGGAGAAACAGTGAGAAATGAGAATATCAGAAGCATCTTTGGTACTATACCATGCATAAGGTATGCCGAGAAGCAAAGAATCAAGTGGTTCGGCCATCTTATGAGAATGGAACCACATTTACTACCATCACATGCCTACAATAATCGACACTCAGGGCACAGAGCAAGAGGCAGGCCAAGAACACGATGGATAGATAACATCTCAGAGTCCCTGCGAAAGCATGGACTGAAAACATCAAGCGCAACACACCTGGCACAAGATAGAAAACTTGGCTGAAATTGGATGCATGTGTCCTAAACATGTAGAAGTCTATGCGTTTAGGAGCATACACATTATTGGCAAAGATCAAACATATCACAAAGAGTGATTAAAATTGGTCATAAAGAACGAACACAAAGAAGATAGAAAACTAAATTTCTCCACGACGCTTCACAGCAAATGTGGCTAAGATAAGATAAGAATAATATGAATACTGAAACGTAAAACTAATGAAGAAATTTACCTTAAAAGCATGAATGTAGTCATCCACAGACGCAGCTCTTTCATTTGTAGCATTGTTTGTGACCTGGATATGATAATAATTGCAAAAATTATGCATACAAAATGTCATGAAATCAATTATTTATCAAACAGAAAGAACAAGAAATTTGTTAATAAAAGACAGTTCTAAAGCTGAAGGATTGACTTCATTCCACTGGTTTTACCATATATGACTCGATCACTTTCCACAGAAGTTGCATGACACCTGCCGAGAGTATTGCACAAAGCACTAACTCCATAGTTCTGGCAACAATCCTAGGGATCTCTGAAGAAAATGCGCATGT
This sequence comes from Arion vulgaris, assembly GCA_020796225.1. NCBI lineage: Eukaryota > Metazoa > Mollusca > Gastropoda > Stylommatophora > Arionidae > Arion > Arion vulgaris. The sequence goes on from CM036769.1 coordinate 3,222,089, forward strand.
GAACAGAATGACATGGTCTGGATTTGAACCCACGACGTTTGGAATGCTAGACAAAAGCTTAACAAAAGAGACAAATCATGTGTAACTAAAAAAACCATGTTTGTACAAAATTTTATTTGTGTGTGACGACTTCTTGCTAGCTTCGGAACCTCTGGAGATCTAACACTTATGGCATTAAGACAAATCTTAGGATAAACAAGACTTGTGTTAGTACAGTTCTCTTCTATGCATCTGAGATTTGAAATAAAAAAGATAAAAGAAAATATAATATAAAGTATGTTAACTCTTTCCACGCTTTTCGCTGCACACTGCGCCACGGCGGAAGTCTGTTGCACACCATTAGTCGCGCACTGCGCCATAGAGTTGCTTCCCTTATAAGAAGTCTTTCTAGTTTTACTTCTACTGTTTTACTTATACTACTTTTCAACCTTGTTATTATATTGGGTTGTCAAGTTTTCTTCAATTTAGTATATAATAATATATATATGGTTATTTATTGAGGAGTAGTTATGATTTTTAAAATACTTTTTTTTACCTCCCTTGAATTAGCTGTTTTAAATTGAGAAAATTACTCCGCGTGGAAGGAGCTAAGAAGATTTGAGTGAAGACTTCTTAGAAGAATACTTGGATGTACCTGGGAGGATAAGTCTAGCAATATCAGACTTCAAGGGGGTCAAAGGCGCAAGGAAGCAACACGCCAGGATTAGAGAGATGGCTCTAATCCTCTGCTCTCACCTCCACATGGTGACCCTGGTAACAGATTGTAGTTCCGGTCTGGCCAAGAGGGCAGGTGCTATGGAAGAGCTACTCTGGGGCAAGTAGAGATGCAAAGGTAGTCATGCTTGATGGGATACGCCCGCAACACAGACGAGCGAACTCCCAGAGTGACTATTAATGCTCGCCTCTCCGAGCGATGGGAAAAGCTAGAACGATACATGTGGAACCTTGTGGGGCGGAACTCGGAGCACGCACATTCTCTCTCTTGAGCCGATAAGTATGCCGGGTGATGAGTTCGGCCGCACGTTGGTCCACATAAGTCAAAAGTCTAGCCCCCATCACAGAGATGGGGGCATGAATCAAAACCATTGAAGGGACGTTGACCCGCGTGTGGCGAAATTCCGAGCCCAAGCATGCTCTCTTTAGCCACCACTCTAAAGCCGATGAGTATGCTGGGTGCCGAGTTGAACCGCAAGCTGGGCCACATAAGTCAAAGCACTGGCCCCCATCACAGTGTTGGGGGCACAACCCAAAGCCACTGAAGAGAGGCTGACCAGCGTGTGGCGAAATTCAGAGCGCAAGCATGCTCTCTCTAGAGACACTACCCTAGAGCCGATGAGTATGCCAGGAGTCTGAGTTGAGTTGCACGTAGGCATCATGGGGTGAAACTCGATTATTGCCCCCTCGTAGTCAGACAGCCCACTGGGAATTGACGGAAATGGTGAGGTAGGCACCAGGGCAGAGCATGTATACACGATGGCAAAGCCATAGTGGGCCCCATTGAGGGGCAGGCTGGCACTGCAAGCGAGGCAAGCATGGCAGGCAAGAGGGTGTGCGTCCCACCCACATGAGCAGAACAACTGGAAAGCCCAGCAGAGGTAAAGCCAGTGCGCGTTTCCACACGCAGGGAACTACTGCTGCCTTGTAGTTGATTGGGGACAATCAAAGCCTAGCGGAGCAAACCGCAAACAAACCTGAACGGGTGGCAAACCAAGGTGTTCATTAAACGACCAGTTTTGCTGGGCAGATGGCATTCATAAGCCCGGGAGGGCAGGCCATCTAAGGGTTGCTGCCCTGAAAGAAAATGGCAACCCACTGCCTTGTGGGTTACGGCTGGGGACAGTCAAAGGCTAGCGAAGAACAAACCGCACACAATAGCTGGCTGAAATCGAACACCCCACCAAAGGATAAGCAACTGTGCTCAAATAGGTGCTGAAGGTTGGTGCACGTACATTACGTTCTGATGTTTGGCTGTTTATATATCACAATAGAATGATAAAAACTAGCCTAGAACGACCGAGGAAGAAGACTTCAAGAACTAAATCATTTGAAAGGCATACAAAAGAGATACAAAAGAGACAATGGTGATGGATTGGATGTGTACCAATAATGATAAAAAGGAAAGAAAGGCATCCAAAGAATGAAATACAGTGTACACCGCAGGGACAGTGGAAAAAAGGGAGGTCATGGGGCACATGGAAAACTTGTGAAGCAAAGCTCAAAGACATGCATTGGACTAGGTTTGAGGTAGAAAGAAAGGCACAAGATCAAACTGAGTTGAAATTTTTTTACTCTGCCTTATGTACCCTTGGAGGACTGATGAGACTCCCTGAGCACATAAACACATGATTTATATGCAGGTTTATATATATATATATTGTACCACTATATGTTAGATGGGGGTTGCAAGTAATTTCTCCATACTGCTTTGTCTTGGGCAACTCATTCAATCTCTCCCATGGAATTGAACCCGATATTTCTCACCTTACTCTGCAAAGTTTGTTTCAGGGTTTTCCCTAAGGCGTCCTCTCTTTCTTGAACACTTTGCCTTCCACTTCCAATGCCTCCTTTGGTATTCTTTGATCATTTTTTCTTAAAGTATGCTCAATAAATCGTCATCTTCTCCTTCCTATAACAGTTGTTACTAGTGATTGACCAGACATTTCTCTGATTTTATCACTTCCCCCGAATTCATCCCATTTTATGTTCATTATTTTTTGCAAACTATTTTCAAATGCATTCAACTTACTCTCTATATCTTTAGTCATTTTCCAACTCTCGCTGGCATATGTTAGGATTGATACAACATTGGAATTGAAAATTCTTAATTTAGTTTTAAAACTATATACCTTGCAGTTCCTGCAGGTTTATACACACACACACACTTGATATTTCAACATTAGAAACTCACTTCAAGACGCAAGATCACATTTCCAGCAGCCAAATCAAAACTAGACATTGGTACATTTGGACGAGTGTCAAGTCTATCAATCTGGATCTGTACACCTTCTCCATCTAGAGAATGGGAAAGAAAAACTTATCTTTATGACCTTGTGAATGTGACGAGAGAAAGAGCATGAGTCAACTTTGACTACCTATTCTATGGCCAATCAGATCTGATGTCATGCTATAGTGATCTCATGCCTTGTAATCTATATGTGTATTTGCTTCATATATATAATTAATATTTTCATTTGATTGTATATTGTTTCTCTTCTTTTCCACTTCTAGTTTTGTGTTGCACTCATTTCGTTATTCGTTTTTATTCCCAGATTTTTATAATGAGCTCAGTACATGTATTATTCTTCTTCTAACTAGGGCTGCGAGTTTTCACTCCTGGGCAGCCAATGCCAAATTGTAGAATCTGCATGTGTTCTGTAATATATATATATATATATCTCAAGCATATATCTCACCTTTACAATGGGAGTATCTCTAGTGCAGCCAAGACACATGCCTTCATTCTGAATACATTCGAGTCGTTCACATTGTGATCTTGATATCGTGAGGATGCTAAGTCAGTAACCTACCACGGACATAACCAGTTGATGAAACAATGACAAGCAGTCTCTGCTCAATGTATGCAGCTACCATAACCTTGAGAGCTGCAACACCGCGCTTGCAATGTTTGTTCAACAGGATGTTTGAAAGATAGACTACGACCAAATGTTATTCCACGATAATGCAACCTGCCACAAAGCGTGATTGTCCACCAAAGGTCACTTCGGGCAGGTACGCCTTGACTATGGAATTATTCAAAGAGCACCACAACATACATTCCTTTTCAGGATTGACCTGAGAGCAAGACTCTCTACACCTACGTGAGATGGTATGGAATGTTTTCTGAATGTCTTCAACCATCTCTCGTCTATCGGACCCAGTCCTATATATTAAGATGTCATCTGCAAAAGGTTTGTTATTGAAACACAGAAATTTGCAAAGTTTATAGCCAACAATACTTGTCTCTATTCTGCATATCTTGTTTTACACTTTCTAGTTAGCTATTTTATAGGAAATGTTCAGCTGACCTTGCACTTTCTTTGATTTCTCTATGATTCTAGCCACGCTAACAAAACATTACAACAATCTTGGACTGTGACGTCATCTAGAATTAACAAACTTTAATATAAATTTCTGACGGCAGTAATAAAATTTACCATCATCAACAACCAGACTTCCAAACAACACATGGCTAGCTTGACCATAGTTCTCACACTGATGCTGTACTAGTTTTAGAATCTTCTCAGGGATACACACTCTTGGCTTTCTGAAAACAAAAATGTATGACAATGTCATATTAAGTGTGATAAATTCTTTTCAAATACAACTGATTTCACATATCTTGAAAGTGTTATCACCCACGAAGGACAAGTGGATCTGCTATTAAAAGCAGGCTGAGTAAGGCACACACTGCATACATGACCCTTCAGACGGTCTGGAAATCAGCCCAATACATCTTCAGAACCAAGATGAATATTTACCGCAGCTGTGTGCTATTAACTTTACTATACGGATCACAATGTTGGAGAAGGACAGAACGAAGATATGTCCAAACTCTCCACCTTCCATACAACTTGTCTGCAAAAGATCTTACATGTGTTTGGCCAAACAATATCTCCAACTAAAAACTGCTTCAAGAACTTGTGTCAAGAGAAATTGAGTCCCATCATTCGAAGGAGACGGATCAGACATGTGATACGCATGGAGACTAACTCTGTCATAAAAAATGCACACCAGAGGGTAAACGTTCTGTTTTTCTTTTCTCCAATCCTGTTTGTCTCACAGCTTCAGGTCACGAAGAGATTTATAAAATGGGTACTTATGTGCGCTTCATAGATAGTGTCTTTCATCACCTCTGTTATCTCTGAGGTCCATCTTTTGCATGGCCGGTCTTTTGCTTCGTACCCATTGTATCGGAGCAGCATTGCACTTTGAGGTGCACTGTCTGATGGTAATCTGCTTACGTGGCGAACCATTTAATTTGTTGTTTCTTGATGAAGTCTAGTACTGATGTTGTACCCACTTTTTTCCTGATGTCTTCATTTCTCAACCGGTCTCTTCTTGTTACCCCCAGCATTCTGCTTAGACACTTCATCTCTGTCATGACTAGTTTTCTTCTATCGTTTGTTGTCAGCGTCCAGGTTTAGCCCTGGTAGCATAATGTGGGGAGAAAGATTGTGTTCAACATTGCTTTTTTTGTGTTCATGGTGACATGTTTGCATTTTAAATTGGCGCCATTTGTCCTATCATTTGATTTGCTTTGTTGCATCTATGTTGCAGTAAATGTTGAAGACCCAAAATAACTTGTAGGAGAACAGTACAACAAGAACTGAAAGAAATGGATAACAGCTGGAACACAATACAGAGGACGGCCAAGAATATAGAATAATGGTGTGCATTTATTACTGACCTAAGCGCCAGGGCGTCACAGGCTAGAGAAGAGAGAGATATTAAACATAATGTACATTCTCAATCAAATAACGTATGTTTCTGTTATGTAATCCATCCTTTACTTCTATGTTAGGCTAAGACTGGTTCCATAACATGTGTGCATGCGGACAGACAGCTGAACACATCCCGCAAGATTGTCACCTAATGAATCAACTGCGGAAAGAACACTGGCCAACAGAGACAAACATCCATGCAAAGCTGTTTGGAAGCCTTGATGAACTAACAAACACAACAACATGCATACAGAGAACGACTCATTGTGTAGACACTGAACAACAGCAAACGAGAACACTTCTATGTTAACATAAAATGATATAACTAAAGCATAAATCCCCATGTTTGTAAACAATCAATTCTCAGAATATTTTGGCCTGACAAAATTATTAACCAAACTGAAAAGAACTACTCAAAAAGTTTGATGAGGATAAAATTCATAAAATGATAAAAGACAGAGGGGTGGAGCTGGATAGGACACATACTCAGAAGTGATTCAGAGACCATCAAGAGAACTCCCATGCAGTGCTCACAGAAGGCAAGCCAAGAACAACCTGGTGTAGAACATTGGAAAAGGAGATTCTCAGTGTAGGTGAGTCATAGAACTCCCTGAGAAGTATAGCCATTGACCAAGCACGATAAGAGAGATTTTGTTGTTGTCCCACAAGACACAACAAGGAATGCCTGCCCCTGACATCTTCATCCGTTCTTATTCAGGGAAATGAATAAGAAAAATAATAAACTTTTCTTCCCATTAGAATTTTTTTTATTGAAAAATATTCAGCAAGATATACATTTTTCTACATGTAAACACTTATTTTTAATGGGACTAATTTCATGTCTGACCTGCAAAGGTAATGAGGAAAAAAGGTATAAAGCCAAACGATTCTTTCCTTTATCGCTTGAAATATTGTCTCTATATTCAACGTTCTCTCTTGTATAAACTTCAGTGTCTTTTGTAGCTCACACAGAGGTCAGTGTAGGTTTCTGTCCAGTGTTGTTTCATTAGGCAGCCAAAGATTGATTGCACCACGTTTTACCTTATATGGCTCAGTCACTCTCTGCAGAAATGGCACGCAACATGCAGAGAGTATTGCATAAAGCACAAACTCTGTAGCCCCTGCAACAATCCTAGGGGTCTCTGGAAAAAAATGCACTCTTTATCTTACCTCTTATCTGTAATCAGTTTACCCTTACCTGTAATGGTGATAAAAAAGTGTCTCTTACCTGTAATGGTGATAAAAAAGTGTCTCTTACCTGTAATGGTGATAAAAAAGTGTCTCTTACCTGTAATGGTGATAAAAAAGTGTCTCTTACCTGTAATGGCTGATGTGTAGCAAGACAGGCTGACCGACACTAGTCTTATCCCACAGACTACATCTGGACTTTGGGAAAACAGGAGACGGGAATCTGACCATTGACCTGAGGAGGGTTAATCATATGCAAGAATTTAGCACTGTAGTACCTCAGTAATAACCAATTACAATTGTTTATGACATAGGAATTGTTTTAGGGCCGATGATTGTTGTTTGTGGATGAGGATTTTAATCATAATTTGGAATTTCTCGCAGACCAGATATCCCGCCTATGCAGCCGTCATGATGCTCCGTTGTCTTCTCCTCTTTGCCAGGATGCCTCCTTCCATGATAGTCTTCTCCAGCCCTCTGTGTCTCTTTATATGTCCAACTACAATTTTCTCATTCTTATTTGTAGAATCTGCCGGTTTTCTTTGATTTTAAACTCTATCTGGATTGAAATATTTGTTCTCTTCTCTGTCCATGATATAAGGAGGACTCTTCTGTAACACATATTCAAAAGCAGATATATGTTTTTTAAACCCCCATTTTTAACGCCTTGTTAAATGTCAATGCTTCCCATCCATACATGATTATTTCAGTGTGCGCTCTAGTGCCCTTTTTGCCTCTGTTCATATACATTTCACTGCAATATTCTTTACATCTGTTGAGAACGTCTTGTTCTGTTAGGGTTCTTCCCATACTATCTTTTATTGCATTTAGTTTTGGTTTAAACATTACGGTCATCGTTTTTATTTATTTCAACATTTCCTGCTTTCTCCCTTTCTTCTGGTACTCTTTTAGCCTTGCACAACAATTTTGTAGGTATTGCTTTTTGTCTCTTCTAATGTTCTTTCTTATTTCTTTCGATATATTTTTGGAGGCTATCCTATTTTCTTCCTTAGCTATTCCATGTGCCTTTTTTGCTCTTCTCTGTTGTATTAACTATAGTGTATCATTTGAAATCTACTCGTTCTTTCTATCTTTTCTTCAAGGAACCATATCTTTGGCTGTTGACAATAGGATATCTCTAGCATGTGTGGTCAACTCATCTTGTGTCATTTCTTCTTGAACTGTCATCAGTATTTCAAACCTGTTCTTCACTTCTACTCCATATTCCTCTAGAATGTTTTTAGTGTCAAAACGTACAGGTTTCAGTTTATTCTCTTATGTTCTAAATTTTAGCATCACCATTAACAGTTCATGATCACTTCCAGTCCACAAAGAGTATTGCACAAACTCCATAGCTACAGCAACAATCCTAGAAGTATCTGGAAAAAATGAACTTGTTAATGAACAGAATGGAGCTGTCCAGATTCTGAACAAAAGGCATCCCCATTTAGACCCCCCTTCCTTAAAAAAAAACACAGCAGGACAACAGTTGAAGCCATATTTTCTACCAGAAATGAGATTGAGCAAGTTAAGTAAATTAAGACAAAAACATTAATTCTGCATGTAACATCACATACATAAGCCCACTTGATTACTGAGATCTTGCAGATAGATCCTAAGACAATAAATACCACAAGATCCATACCTGTCACTGAGAACAGGAGAAGTATCTTGTGTTGCCATTAGTGTAATTCTAGGAAATGTCCCCTAGGATACATTCTGAGTTGATAAGCCAGCTTTGATGATCAAAGTCAATCTAGGAGTATAATTTCATGGTAATTAATCTGTACTGCTAAAATTAAAGGATTATTGACTAATCAGTTATATACGGTATACTACAACTATTGCAACGTTATCATTACTCTTGGACGAGAATGTAGAGATTGGGACAACATGAAGGCTGATCTTGCAGTTAAGCAGCTGATAGAAGATAATGCAAGGGGTGATGATGTTGTTGTATATACCGATGGGTCGTTTCATCATGGTGAGACGTTAGGCTGGGAATTCTTGGCTAATGCTCATGATAGGGTTGTTGCAAAGTGAAGTGGAGCATACAGGACAACTACTTTCCATATGAGGATGGAGGTTGAGGCCGTTACTGCTGCCCTCCATTAACTCCATAGGACTCTGTTTACTGGTGCCGTTATTGTATCTGACTCTCGATCGATGCTTCACAAGATCCACAAGGACAAGTTTCGATATGATTGGATGTCATCTATAGAAGTTTCTAACTTCCAGAAGCTTACGTGAGTCTACTGTCCTGGACATGTGGGTGTTTGCAGCAATGAGAGAGCGAACAGGCTTGCATCAACAGCATCGATTGTTGGGGGAGTTGAAGATGGATATGGGGATGTTTTTGGTCTCTTCGCAACTGCCTGTTGGATGAAGACAATAAAGTAGTCTTGTTGAATCAATCCACTGATTTAAGCCGTTTGGAGTTACCCATTGTACAAGTAGAATTGGATGCCTGAAGAGAAAAGTGTTTAACCAGCAAGCCACAGGAACCATCAGTTTGCATTGGCTGAAATCGGATGCATGTGTCCTAAACGTGAAGAAGTCTATGCGTTTAGGGCCAACCAAGCCAATGTGTAACATATACATGTTTTTGGCAAAGGTCAAACATCACAAGGAGTGATTAAAATTGTTCGTAAATAACGCACGCAAAGAAGAAGATCAGTATGCAAATTCTTCTATATCTGTTGGGGGGACTGAGCACCTATGGGTCTGCCTGGAGTGCAATGACGCCAGTTTAGTAATCAAGTCGCTGTGTGTTGCCATGACGGGCAAGGAGAGCAAAGAATAGTAACATTGCGACCTACAAGGCATGTCGCAAGAGGTGACAAAGGTAGGGGTCTAGGGAAGCTAACCTAGTAAATAAAACGTATCGCAGAAATCAGATGTGCTGGCCTACTTGTAGGCGCATAACTGACACATCGTTCTTAGGCTCAGATCAAATACAAATCACAAAGAGCGGTGTAACTAGTGGTCAATATGGATCGTTCAAAGAAGTCTTAATTATTAATAATAACAACAGTAACAATAACTTAGGATCGTCATTGTTGAGGGAGTAGGGTGTATCACAGATCTGCCTACCCTTAATAGTGAATACTAAGCCTTACCCCTTAATAAGAATGCATCCACACTCCACAGTATACAGAGTCTTCTACAACAGAACATCGGGAAAGAAGGCAAGAGGAAGACCATGGAAAAGATGGTTAGATGGTGTAGCAGAATCCTGTGAAAGAACAGAAATAACAATCACACAAGCCACCAGAACAGCAGCGCAAGACAAAAACAGAAAACCACGACACTGGGCAACAACCCGGTAGCAGAGTGTGACGACGAAAGAAGAAGACTAAACCTTAACTACTATATAATTAATTGATACAAGTATATAAATCTTCCTGTTTTCTCTTCTACCTACAACTTCCAGAAACCATAGCTATTATGTATAAAAACCTGTCTCACAAGAACATGTCTTGCAAGACTACCCTCTCGCGCTGAGAAGAAGCATGTGACCACACCCAGTTGACCTGAAAACTAATTTTGGTCTGGGAAAAATTGACCAGACATCAAGCCGACTGCCCAGTTTGAGGCTAATGGTGGATTGAGCACTACGGAAAAGAAGTTTAACCTGTCAACATCTACAGCAGTTGACACACACACTATTAGACTTTACACACACAATATTAATGTAAAGACCTTCAGGGTCTGTAGTGTATACCGGTAGTGGTTGATAAGGACGCTTGTCCGTCACAGCTGACAGGAGCATTCAAACTTTACATGAATGAACATTTAAATTTAAAAAAAAGAACTTATAATCTCACATATTATACCAATAACAATGTAAACTAAAGTAACGTTTTATCTGTGTGTATCTACTCTTTAATGTCCCAAACTGATGCATTTCTGCGAACTAACAACTGTTTACAACACCTGTTATTGAACAAGTTCGAACAGCGCTTTACCATCAACACAAAACAAGCGCCTTCTTCAATATTCAATAGTATTTCAACATGGACTGCGCATGCCCGGAAGCTAAATGGAACACGAGTGGCTGCCGTCTGCTTCTCTCCCTTCAAATCAACGTCAGATCCGAGTAAACAATTACAGTCTGCCGGAACCTGTTGTAAATAGACGTATTATATTACTGGTTTGTGGAAGACGTCCAGGTGTATATCTGATTAAAGAATGTATACAATATTTAGTGAACGTTGAAGATATATTTTTTAAAGTAACATTTCTTATTCTCCCAGTTGAGTCCACTGTTAATTTATTGAGGGAAGACTTGCGACGCAAGTCCCAAGTTGCATTCGACGATTCGTCATTCCTCCTGTTCCAGAGTAATTTCAGTAAATGACCCCAGATGATGAAATCAGAAATGAGGCTACCTACCCTACAGTTATGAGTTAACTAATTGTATTACTTTTAGTAAGTCAGGAACAAAACTATTACTTTACATTATTAAATCTGACATATAGACATGGATGGATGATCAGTAATGTTAAATTTGTTGATTTGCAATTTCCTCAATACAATAAAATAACTTTTAGTTTTAGGCTGATGTATATTTTAAATTTATTGAATCGTTCATACTCTTCCTCTGGACTCTTTGGTTGACCAATCACATAAATCCATTAAACAGTACGGTGAGTACCTCTTAAAAGTCTTACAGAAATGCGATGATAGAAAAATGTAATAATTACGAAAGTGACCCAACACACAGACGGAAAACAGAATTTGAGCTTTCAATGGCTATTGATTTCTTAAATAAAATTGAACATATTTCATTAACTCTTTCCACGCGCAGTTATTTCCTCAATTGTTAAGCAGTTAATTCAAGGGAAGTAAAAAAAAAAAAAATCCCAACTACTTGTCAATAAATAAACATATATATAAATTATTATATACTAAATTGAAGAAAACTGGACAACCTATTAGAATAACAAGGATGAAAAGTAGTATAAGTAAAACTAGAAAGACTTCTTATAAGGGAGCAACTCTATGGTGCAGTGTGCGGCTTAAAGCATGCAACAGACTTCTGCCGTGGCGCAGTGTGCTGCTTAAAGCGTGGAAACAGTTAAAATAAATTCCTGATAAAAGTTAGAAATGAAGAGGTAATTGTAAAAGGATACTTAAAAAAAATGTATTCAAATTACCTCTCTTATGGTATTGAGTGGACCTGTCCCTTGCCAGCACTACCTTGATCACGGCTGTATCCGCTAGCTAATCTGCTCACTTGTTGATTTCCGTGCCCACATGAACTGGTACGAAATAAAGGCTGTATGGATTATTTATGATGTGCTCAGTGTGTATCATATGTAGCAGAATTCTCTCTCGATCCCATCCTAGACTGATGAACCAACTTTTATCATGAATTTTACTGTTGCTTTGAGGACTCTGTCCCTCCGTACACTTCTCACGAAGCTCTGTGTTAACGGGCTAAGTTTCTTTTCTCGGGGCTGCTAACCGCTGGCAGTCTTGCAGTATGTGCTCTGCTGTCATGTCCGCCTTTTCACAGTGACACAGGCTAGTTGTGCCAATTTTAAATTTGTGAAACATGTGAGCTCGAAGTTTGTTATGACCGGTACGGAGGCGGATTATGGCAACTTGTTCACTACGGGACAGACTATAGTACCCATCACTGCTGTTGTACTGTGGATGGTCTTTCAACCATTTTTCTTTATGCTGCCAGTCGATGGTTGTTCTAGCCTCCTCGTAGCTGATCTCGTGATCAGTCTGCAGTAGCTTCCCTGCTTCCTTAGCTAGCTTGTAAGTGTGTTCATTTCTGTAGCAGAACTGAATCTTCTTGAGGTTATTTTATTGAGTCACTTAGTATACCAGCATGTGTGTACAACTGTGTGCCTAGTCAACTCAAAGTCCTGGTCATGGCCATTGTGAAGCTACCTGTCACAGCAAAAGCACCACTTGCCTCTTTGACAGTTTTGCATCTTGAGCTTGCTGTGAAGTTCCACCACTTAGCCTGTCTGTAAGCATCATCCATGTAAGCGCCCCGCTGAAAATCGGGGCCTGGAAGAGAACAGTGGAACAAGAACTGAAAGAAATTAATCACAGCTGGAGCACAATACAGACAGTGACCAAGAACAGACGAATGGCTTGCATTTGTTGCTACTCTAAGCTGCAATGCTGTCACAGGGTAGAGAGAACTTTGAATGACCAAAAATAACACCATTCTTCTTCTTTGCGCTCATTCTTTGCGACCAATTTTAATCACTCTTTGTGATATGTTTGATCTTTGCCAAGAACGTGTATACGTTACACATTGGTTTGGTAGGCCCCTAACGCATAGACTTCTACACGTTAGGACATGTGCATCCGATTTCAGCCAAAGCTCCTTGGTCGCCTCTTACGACATGCGTGGCAGGTAACAGTGGTTCTATTCTTTACACCCCAAATTTGGGCATGGGTAACCACTCTGGCGAAAAAAAACACCATTGAAACTATGTGTTTCAGTACATTGTGAGAAACCAGCAAAATTATGTGAAAAACATACTAGTTGACATGATTTTAGTACTTTTAAAAGAGTTGTTTTGTGTATATATATATAACCCATTCTTCTTCGCCTAGATATTCCATTCTTCTAGGGAGGCATAGGTCGGCAACCAAGGCCTTCCAAACACTCCTATCCAAGGCTATCTTTTCCAGATCTCTCTCTCTCTCCATTTTCTTGCATTCCGTCTCCAACTCATGCCTCCAGGTATTCCTGCGTCTTCCCTTACCTCTATTACCCTGGGCGTTGCATGAGTCCTTCCTCCTTGGGGGATGAGCTATGAATTTATCTGGTTTTGGTTTCTGTAGCTGTCTAGTGTTTTTTTTATTTGTTGGGGTAACTAGCCTACGCCCAACCTCCTTAGTTGCCTCTTATGACATGCGTGGCTGGTAACTGGGGCTCTATTGTTCATGTCCCTAATTTGGGTCCTGGTAACCACTCAGGCGTTATAATACATTCTTCACCTTTCAACTCCCAATGGAGCACAGGTCTTCAATAAACTTCTTCTAGCTCTTGCCATCCCTTCCATTTCTTTCCATATTTTACCTATCCTTTTAATATCAGCCTCCAGCTCTCTTCTCCAGGTCTGTCTAGGACTGGCCCTACTCCTCTTTCCCTGCGGGTTCCAAAACAGTGTCTGCCATGTTTGTTAAAGATTTGTTGGCTTAATTTTTCTATGGGGTGAGGTAGCCAGCCCCACACCAACTTCCTTAGTCGCCTCTTACTACACACCTGACAGGTAGACATTGCTGCATATTCATTCCTCCTTATGGGCCCGGCAGCACACTGTCGGTTATAATATATAATTTAAAAACATTTTTCTTTCAATGTTTTTGATTTGTCATACATATATTTGCATTTATTATTATCCTACATTAGATCAAGCTGAAGCAAATATTCTGGAGATTCGGAGCTGGCTCTCTGTGTTCCAGTTCCCGGAAGCTCTTGAATTCAACATCGCTATTCAGCAATAGCCTTTACCAGGGCTGTGCATTAACCCGTAGGTTCATCATGTCTAATGATTCAAAACCACCGTATAGTGTAGTGTTTGTGTTAGGAGGACCAGGTGCAGGAAAAGGAACTCAGTGTGAAAGAATACAACAGGTGAGCGATTGCGAGTTTAGTTAAATAGTTTATCATTATCTGTACAGAATATATTGATTGATTGATTCACCTGTGTGTTGTCGGGTCCTGCAAGGGGAGCAAAGAATAGAAACACTGTGACCTACAAAGCATGTCATAACAGGCGACTGAGGTAGAGGCCTAGGAAACCTATCCTAGTAATTAAAAAGCATCGCAGATATAGGATGTGCTGTCCTACTTGTAGGCGCATAACTGGCACAATCACTCTGAGACTCAGATCACATACAAATCACAAAGAGTGGTTTAATAAGTGATCGATATGGAGCATTTAAAGAAGATTGATTGATTGAAAAAATCTGGCCAGGAATGCGGGAGGGCCATTCAGAGTCAGAACTGTTTGATTCTGAATACGACTTTGCTAACGCATTTTCGCCATGTTTGGTAGGGTATTTTCCGGTTTCGTTTGCCGAGCTACTGAGTTAGTGTTTGAGCAACGCTGTGAGCTATGACTGTTACATGGAATGCTTTTGCTGTGTCAACCGTGCGTTTGTTGTGTGTATTCAGAAAATGGCGGACAGCGGTTATGACAAACAAGCTCAATCTGCCGTATGCAGTTATATTGCGAGTGCAGAAAGCTGGATTTTGTCATGATTGATGTTCCCTTCGACAAGAATTGCAATTCAAGTGATGAACAGTTTTGTGTTGCTACATTAGCGACTGCCATATGCATTTTATGCTGTGCAGGTTTCTTTTTGTGGTGGTACGCGGCTGTTTCATTCTGGAATTAGTTCACACAGGAAACATTTCACAGTTGTTAGCATTTCGTGTGATTTTCATTGGCACAGGAACGGAGCAATAATGGGGTGGCCCCGTTGCAGTGAAGTTGGAACCGTACTTATGAACTATGATTGATAAGACCATCATCATTACACTGTTGAATAACCATGTGTGCTCCAATATTTTTCTTACACAGTAAGATCTCATTGGCAGTGCACAAATTCCGTAGCACCGGTGAAGGTCCCCAATGTAAATTAGTAGATGGCGAAAATATGTTTGTAGGAATTTTATTTTTTAATCCTTCTAATTAGTCTTGCTCAGGCAGTGGTTTTCTAGCCTGCTCTACTCAATTTTGAACTGCCAATGGTTCTTTTACTTGCTTAACTTGAACACAGGACCTACATTTTATCATCTATCTCCGATAGGAATTCCATCTCACCTACACTGAAATCAGGGATCTCTGAAAAAATATCCTAATGGCTTCACGAGTAGCAAACCGAGCACCTTTGGAACAAGAGGCGAGCACCTAACCTGTACGCCACATAGACACCTTCATGTTTCATGAGAACAAAATATATACAGAGAATAAAGCACCGGCACAGATAATAACCGCATGTGAAATGTAATACTCAGAAAGGTCACTAAGAATACAAGCAGAGATAGAGTTCCAAATACAAATTGTATTAAAGAGAAAATTAAAATAAGACAGTGCTTTAATGACATTGAAAAACTGAGAATGAAATGGTTTGATCACCTAGTAAGAATGCAACCAGACCACACTGTCTATAAAACCTCTACATTAGAACATCAGGGTGAAAGACTGTGCATGCTAGCTAAGAAATTCCAACCTGACATTTCTTACCCCCTTCTGTTTGCATTAAAAATAAAAATTATCCGAGAAAATGCAATTCATTAAAATGCAGCAAGTGTAAAAATGAAATAACCATTACCATCTCCTGGAGAAGACTGAACAACTATTTGTCTGATCAGACCTCAGGGATGTTGTTTCTTGTAACCTTCTTCTTCAGAATATTCTTCTTCAAACGCTCCTTATCAATCACTTGTTAACCACTGTGTGATTTGTATGTGAACTGATCCTAAGAGTGATTGTATGTTGTGCCAGTTATGCGCCTACAAGTGGGCCAGCACATCCGATTTCTGCGATGCTTTTTTATTTACTATGGTAGCTTCCATAGGTCCTACATCAGTCGCCTCTTATGACATGCCTTGTAGATCGCAGTGGTACTATTCTTTGCTCCCCATGTAAGCCCCTGGCACCATACAGGCAAATTTCTTGTAACCGAAAACTAAACTTATATTTTACTCAGCTTCTTTGTATATTTTTTCTTGACTTTTAAAAATTGTGATGTATTTGTTTTCAGGAATTTGGTTTTAAACACCTGTCTGCTGGTGATTTATTGCGTGAGGAACGTCTGCACGCTGACTCCGAGTTTGGAGCAGTCATAGAGAAACATATCAAGGATGGTTCCATTGTGCCTGTGAAAATTACATGTTCTCTTTTACGTAGGGTAAGTTGTATTACAGTAAACCCTCGTTAACACGAACACCCGGTTAACAAGAACAAAAATGTGGTCCCGTCATAAATGTCTATTTCTTATCAGTAAATAACACGAATTTCTGTGTACCACGAATCACGAACTGTATTTTAGTCCCTCCGCCAATTTTATCTCATTTAACCCGAACTTCCAAAGCTTCACAATGTTTGTTGTCACCTTAAAAGCCTTTCATTGTTAGTGATCGGAAAGGTAACACTAACAGTTTCATTTACCTGTGGGATGCCCTTGAGTTTGAGATAGACGGCGAGATAGGTGGAGACATTAATATGTACACAAAGCATTTTCGGACAGCGGGAAAAAAGATTAATGCGTCCCCAGAAGGTGCGATAGCAGATCTGTCGGAAGTAAATTCGTCGTTTCCAGGATTCGGTTACATCGTAGAAGCTCTGGGTACTGTATTTTTATTACAGGTACGAGAATTTTATAGCCAGAACACCCAATTAGAAGTAAAGTATGGTTTTGGGCAGGAAGGGGGTGGAAGGAGAGAAGGGAGGAGCAGAAAGTGAAAATGAAAGTGAAATTCCAGTTGATAAAAATCTGGTGAGAAAATGTTCAGATAGGACGGAAAGTTAGATAGTCAGTTGAAGAGTCATGTCTAAGAGGAAGCAGACAGGTATAGATCTGGAAACAAAACTAAGAATTCTAAACGAAGTAGACCGTGGTGCATTGAAGAAAAAGACAATTGCTGAACAGTATGGAATTGCCAAGTCTACCTTATCCACAGTACTTAAAGACCGGAAAAAAATTCTTAATGCTGTTGCATTAGGTTCCGGTAACAAATCTAAGCGACTTCGTAGTGCTAAGTACGAAGATATCAAAACGCTACTTCTAGAATGGTTCAACCATATGCGCACTTCCAATGTACCTTTAAGTGGACCTATAATTCAGTCAAAAGCAAATGAGATTGTCAAAAATTTGGATATTCAAGATTTCAGCTGTTCCGCTGGTTGGCTGTACCGGTTCCAAAAGAGACACTCAATTTCATCAGTAGTGATTTGTGGTGAAGCAAATAAAGTTGATGAAGGAGGGGGAAACAACTGGTTGCATGGATTTTACGGAGTGAGAGAAAAGTATGCCTCGTGTGACGTGTACAATATGGACGAAACTGGACTTTTTACAATCTTTTCCAAGTCATACCCTCGGAATAAAGGTGACAAGTGCCATGGTGGAGCGCGCAGTAAACAACGCCTAACTGTTGTTCTTGTATGTAATGCAGACGGCAGTGATAAACACCTCCCATGGGTGATAGGCAAGTCCAAGAAACCACGTTGTTTTAAAAACGTGAACATGGATACTCTACCTTGCATCTACTCTCACCATAAGAAAGCTTGGATCGACAGCACATCATTTCGTAAGTGGCTTCTTCATTTCAACAGTCGAATGGTGGCTCAGAATAGGCATGTTCTTCTGACAATGGACAGGTGTACGGCCCATAAAATACATGATCTGAACTTAACAAACGTAAAGGTTCAATTTTTCCCCCAAATGCAACAAGTCGTCTTCAGCCTTTAGATCAAGGCATTATTGCTCTTATGAAGAGAGCTTATCGCAAGCGACTTGTGAGAGCTGCAATTCGCGCTGTTGAAAACAACACGATAACCCCAAGTTGGAGTGTGCTCGATGCAATAAAGCTATCGCTGTCTCCTGGGAATCTGTGCCATCAAAACACTTGCAGAACTGCTTTAGCAGAGCCTGGAGACATAGCAACACTAATCCTATCGAAGAGTTAGATGGTGACATCGACACCACCTCTCATGACGAATGGGATATTCTTCAAGACGTTGCAAACCCTGGAGTTAGTTTTGAGGAATTCATTAGTGCAGATGACGATGTTGCCGTGTGTTCTCCAGAGGAATCTGATGTACATGTACAATCAGTTTGTGTGTGAGGTGCAAGAAATATCATCAGAAGAAAGTGATGAAGACAATAGTATACCGCCAGGAAGTATTAACGGCCTTGGACACTTTAGAACGGTTTGCTACAACAGCTGAAATGACCGCTAGGTTTACGGAAGCTATACACACAGTTGGCCGTGAAGTTACTATGCACTTTCGCCCCTGTCTGCGACAGCGCAATATACAGGAATTTTCTGCAGAAAATAATACGTGAGTACTTCTTTAAAAGTTAATTACTGTAGTAGTGTTTATATGATGGCATCTGTATTGTATATGGTTAATACTGTGCTGCATTGCAATGCCAAAATTTGAGTCCCCGATTAGACAAATTTTTAAACACGAACTCGTGATTTTCGGTCCCTTCGAGTTCGTGTTAACGAGGTTTACTGTATATATAATTCTTACAGTTGTTGTGCTGTGTATAGTGTAATAGGATGTTGTGTTTTTTAAAAAAATGTTCTAAGGCAAAAAGATATACCTCAATTCACTAGGTTCCTCGTTGTGAGCATATCAAGTCCATAATCTAGCACTGACATAACCAGATGACGAAACAGAAGAGATCTTTCTGTGTAAGAAAGAGACAGAAGCACACATGGTTATTCACCAAAGTGTAATAATGATGGTCCTATCAACCAGTCATTTTGATCTTCATATGTTTTTAATCATGGAAAAAAACTTAATTCGCTATAGTTATACTTGCTGCTGCATCATTCTCCTCTTTGTTGCTGGGGCTCGAAAGGGGAGCAAAGAATAACACTGTGACCTACAAGGCATGCCGTAAGAGGCGACTAGGGTAGAGACCTAGGGAAGCTACCTAGTAAATAAAAAGCATTGCAGAAATCGGATGTGCTGGCCTACTTGTAGGCACATAACTGGCACAATGTACAATCGCTCTTAGGCTAAAATCACAAAGAGTGGTTTAACCAGTGGTTGATATGTGGCGTTCAAAGAAGAAGATCAATTTTCTGAAACTTTTCTTCCAAGTAAACTTCTTTGTTCACTCTACATCAACCATTTGTTAAAACACTCTTTGTGAGCGATATGTGATTTGCACCTTAGAACAAGAGTTTGTTGTACCAGTTAGATTATTAGCCTTTGACCTCGCTATCAAAGTTTCCTGGTCTACACCACTGGTAAGTCAGCTTGTGTGTTCTACAGGTCATCGGCAGGCTACTACATTTCATATTCCTTCTACCTAAGAAAGACTAGCAGACATCAGTTTTGCTGAATGCAGATCCAAATGCAGAACACACCTTGTAGATTCCAAGTAAACAGATTCCCTTCACAGGGTGGTTAAGTGGTTACGCCTTTGCCTTGCGTTCTGAAGATTGTGATTTCATATCCGGACTATTCTGTTTACAAGTGCTTTTTTTCCAGAGATCCCTAGGATTGTTGCAGGTGCTTCGAAGTTTGTGCTATGTGTAATACTCACTGCAGGTAGCGTGCCATTTCTGTGGAGGACCAAGTCATTTGGGGTAAAACCCAGCGCAATGAATTCAATCCTTCATCTTGAGATCTGTTGTTTTTTTATTCACAGCGTGTTCATTTTTGTGTTCACCATTTATATTTCTAATTGGGATATTCTTGTTTGTAAATCTGATATAAGTGAGTTTGTTCTCAGGAAATGGAGAAAAGTCAAAGCAATAATTTCCTTATTGACGGGTTCCCAAGGAACAGAGACAATCTGGATGGATGGAATGGGGAGATGCCTGGTGTAGCTGAAGTTAAGAGAGTGCTGTTTTTTGATTGCCCTGACCAGGTATGTTAAAAAGGACCAATATAAATTGGAATGAAGTTATGCAGAAAATAGTGCATCGTCTTGTATATATAGCACCTTTATTGTTAAGTTACCTTTAGAGAAGACTGTTCTTCTTCGAACGCCCCATATCGAACACTCTTTGTGAATGATTTGTATATAATCTGAACCTAAGAGCGATTATACATTGTGCCAGTTATATACCAACAAGTAGACCAGCACATCCAATTTCTGCAACGCTTTTTATTTACTAGGTAGCTTCCCTAGGCCCCCACCTCAGTCGCCTCTTACGACATGTCTTGTGTGTCACAGTGTTACTATTCTTTGCTCTCTTTGCGGACTCCTGCAATACATGGGTGCTTTAAACTTACAAGTATTTGTGAAATGAATTAGAAAGTATTTTTTATTTGATTCCTCCAATGGCACTAGTACTCCATTTATTATCATATTTAACTCGGCCCATACTTTGAAAATTTCCAAACAACCAGTCTTTCTTTTTCTTTTCTCTAATCATGTTTTGCCTCACAGCGTCAGGATAAGAAGAGATTGATATTTATAGAATAGGTGTTTGTGTGTGCTTCATAAATAGTGTTTTTATTGCCTGTTATTTCTGAACTCTACCTTTTGCGCAGACGGCCTTTTGCTTTGTATCCACTGTATCGGAACAGCATTGCACTTTGAGGCTCTGTCTGTTAATAATCTGCTTATGTGGCCAAACCATTTAATGTGTTGTTTCTTGATGAAGTTCAGTACTGATGTTGTACCAATTTGTTTTCCAGATGTCTTCATTTCTAAACCAGTCTCTTCTTGTTACTCTGAGCATTCTGCGTAGACACTTCAAGTGTCTGTATGAATGGATTACATGTATAGATGTTTCCAACCTCTAGGCTCTCACATGGATCTCCTGTCCTATCCATGCTAGTGTTCACAGTAATGAGAGAGCAGATTAGACAATGACAAACTTGTTACATCCCATAACATCAAAATAACTATGCAGTGGACCCCTTAACGTTCAAATACACTTGGAAATGATAAAGCATATAGGCTAGCCAACAAAGTGTCAACACAGGAACAACCAATCACAGCAACAACTCTCTATACAGCAAGGCTTAATGACAACAAATACAGAAATTTGGTTGAACAGATGGGAAGAGAGGTTTAGTGACACATGACTAACCCCAATTGCAACATCAACCACCTTACAAGGAGAGATCAGAGCACCATTATTAGACCCCAAACTGGCCTTACCATGAATTGAACATGGGTCTCCCGCGTGGGAGCCTAGCTCTAATCCATTCTACCAGACACTCCTGGTTGGGCTGGTAGAGATGGGCAAAGGAATACATACTGCAATTTATTATAACTGTCTTTTGAACATTTGTGGTCCACAAATGTTGACACATCTAGACTGTGTTTTAGAGAGTTTGAAAATAAACATTGCATGAGTAGAACTGAGAAAAATAAGGATTGTATTTAACCAGCGAGCCGTATGTGCCTTCAGCATGAATACCCTTCAACATCTGCTGGGGCTGGATGAGCACCTAGGAATGCTGTTAGGTAGAGTCAGAAGGATGTGAAGCATGGACATTTAATAGGGCAGTGGAAAAGAAATATGTGCTTTTAAATACAAGCGTTACAGAAGAGTCCTCTGTATATCACGGACAGAGAAGGATCTAACTAGAAAGAATTAAAAATCAAAGAAGACTGGTTGATGCTACAAATAAGAAAATTGATGTATTTTGGACTTATAAAGCGACAAGGAGGCACCCTGGCAAAGAGAAGATGGAGAGAAGAGGGATTCAGGATACAACTGATGGTTTGAGCATGACGGCTACAGAGGCGAGACATCTGGCCTATGAGAGAGAGAAATTTCGAAGGACTATTAGGGTGGCAAAGTTGTACTCAGGACAAGCTATTTGATGATGATATTCGGTAACCAATCTTTTGATTTATTCTGAAATGATCTATCAACCCCAGGTGTGTGTTGATCGCTGTATCAAACGTGGACTAACCAGTGGCAGAGCAGATGACAATGCAGATAGTCTAAAGAATAGGTATGTAAATATAATACTAGCTTTTGAATACAGCTTTATTAGTTATAAATTTTCCCTCTTTGTTGGGGTCATGTCCTAGTTAAAGCATTACAATCATTAGATTCATCATCATCATCAAGGTGCGTATCCTTTATAGGACGTTGCTCTCTTTGCAACACATCTGAAATTCACTCTGTCTATCGTTAGATTATTACAATTAAAACAAAGATGCAACTACATAATTTAGGGCCATTAGAAATTTCTTCTTTGTAACCAATTTTAATCACTCTTTGTGATATGTTTGATCTTTGCCAAGAACGTGTATACATTGCACATTGGTTTGGTAGGCCTCTAGACGCATGCATCGATTTCAGCCAAACCTCTTTAGTCACCTCTTACGACATGTGTGGCGGGTAACAGTGGTTCTATTCTGTACATCCCAAATTTGGGCCCAGGTAACCACTCGGGCGATTAAGAATTTATTATCTGATTGTATATGCTATGTCTGCCATACAAGAAATCTGAATTTCTTCACTTCTGGTGTATCCTTTGCTTCTTCTTTGAACGCTCCATAACAACCACTTTGTGCGATTAGTATGTTATCTGGGCCTAAGAGTGATTGTACGTTATGCCAGTTATGAGCCTGCAAGTAGGCCAGCACATCCAATTTCTGTGATGCTTTTTATTTACTAGGATAGCTACACTATTTCTAACATCAGTCGCCTCATCATATGCCTTGTAGGTCGCAGTGATACTATTCTTTGCTTCCCTTACTGACCCCGCCACCACACAGACAGTATTCGGTGCTTGGTAAAGGCCTTTTGGTAGAAACGTCACCATATATTGTTAAACATCACTGTATATCATTTTTGTGCTTTGTAAAACTACAGTACTTTGTTTTTGCATGTTGCGGTATTGCTACATATTGTATACAAAGATATACTTTCCTTTCAGAATCATAACATATAGAGAATCTACCATGCCAATCATTGACCATTACAAATCTATCAATCTAGTGTCAACAATAGATGGGAACCGGTCATCAAGTGAGGTAAGTTGATATCTTGGTCACTGTCAGTACTTTCATTCTCATGCTACTTGTTGTCATACTGGCCCTGTGGTGCCGGGGCCCGCAAGGAAAGCAAAGGATAGTACCACTGTGACTTACAAAACATGTCGTAAGAGGCGACTGATGTAGGACCTAGGTAGCTACTCTAGTAAATAAAAAGCGTCACAGAAATCGGATGTGCTGGTCTACTTGTAGGCGCATAACTGGCACAACGTACAATCGCTCTTATGCTCAGATAACATACAAATTACACAGAGTGGTTAACAAGTGGTCGAAATGGAGCGTTCGAAGAAGTTGCCATACTAAATGTACCACTGGCTTCCTTGATATTTCTGCCGTATCTTACTTGAGTCACAAAACTACAGTCTGCGTCTATTCTAAGTGATTGATTGAGTATGATCTGGAAGATGGAGGCTGGTTCGGTGTGCAGACAATGGACTGAATCACTACAAGCACCAATAATTCACAAACTTACATTCATCCTCGTTCCGGGACAGATGGGTGTTGATAGCAATGAGAGAGCAGACTGTCTGACTCTGCCACTATATCCGGGGATCAGCTAATGGATAGAACTGACATTCTAAACACCCTCATAGAGTGTGGCCGCAAAGAGGACTCATCTAAACCAATCCACATCATGAACTAGATTGCAAGAACTCGGATTGAAGATTATAGTGGCCAGAAAAGAGCAGCACAACATGCCTATGAGTAAGCTCATCAATCAACATCGAACTGGTATGATTAGTCGCTGTTGCGAAGAAGATCAGAGCACCTATGAACTTGTCCCGAGTGCAATGAAGATATTCCGAACTGAAGTTTACATCTATAATAAATTACAACTTTCATTACTCAAGAAACAACTTGTGCATCATTGCAGACTATTATTAAAAGATGAATTGGGCATGCATGTCATATGCCAGCATGGATATTGGCTAGAAGAGTTCTCAGATGTACAGCAAGAACTGGATGCTCAAAGAAAACGTAGAAGAATGGTGGAAAGATTGATAGAAAAGTGACAGATGTGCAACCGTGAAAATCATTATTGTAAGCATTACGTGTCAAAACAGGGCACAAAAAAGGATATAAACAACTAGAGAGACTATAAATTGCAGGCCTGCAAGTAATTACTCCATAACGCTCTATCCTTGGTAACTCATTCAATCTCTATGGAATTGAGTCTGATATTTCTCGCCTCTCTCAGTAAAGTTTGTTTCAGGGTTTCCCTAAGGTGTGTTTTTCTTTTTTGAACTCTACCTACCACTTCGCTGCCTGGTTTGTGATTTTTTGATCATTTCTTTTCAGAGTATGTCCAACATATCTTCTCATTCTTATCTCTCTTGCGATCATCCTTAGACTGATGTACCAGATTTCCCCATAAGTCTCATTCATATGGAAATTTGATTCATGCAGCCTTAGCATGGGTGTGTTTCATCACATCTTTAGCGCTGTTTGGAGCTCTGGTGCTTATCTTTCGGCGATGTGTCCGATTTTAGCTAGTGTTTACTGGGTTCGCTCTACATCAGCCTTTGGCTGTCCCCATCTGACCGGCAAGGCAGTAGGTTCTCATTCTTATAACAGTTGTTACTACTGGTTGACCAGACATTTCTCCCAAATTCTTCCCATTTTATGTTCATTATTTTTCGCAAGCATCTATTTTCAAATAGATTTTTTAAAATGTTATAACTTTAGTGATTTTCCTACTCTCACTGACATATGTTAGGATTGGAATTGTAAATTCTTAATTTAGTTTTAAAACTTATTAGTTTTAATAACTTGGAGTTGCATATTTTATTAAGACATTTTAATGCTGATGTTGCTTTGACAAATCGTAGAATAGTTTTTGTATCTCCTGTAGAGTCAAAATTGCTATACAAATGGGTGAACTGCGCTTGTTATTTTTATCATTTTGGATTTCAGCATGATATCTGCATTATTTGCCACAAGTGTCTTAAATATGTTTGTTTTTTCTTATCTGAAGTCCAGCTGTTAATGCTATGTATGATAACATTTTTCTCTTCATATCTTGGTTGTTTTTAAACTTAAGGCAATATCATCCAAATCTTCCAGTTGCCGATTTTCTACCCAATCGATATCAGTTTCTCCCCACCCGATCAATGGCCACTCAAAATAATAGCGTAGATAAAATGCAACCTTGCTTTCCTCCAGTTTCAGCCATGAGGCAGTAATTGACCATTGTCAGTGAGGACTGCACACTGCTTACCTCTGAAGCCGGGGAAGGCTTGCCTGTACGACAGGGGACACTGATAATAAGAAAACAGGCATTCATGCAAAAATCAGTCGAAGTGCCATACTAACTACCCCTAAGTTCATATCGGCAAACGCAAGAAGGACTCATACAGGATGTTGATAATGTTTATTATTAATGGTAATGACATGAGCTGATATGCACAATAAAAATCTGTTTAGAATAATATACTGGAACAAAATGTCTTATATTTGCAGGTTTTTGAAGATGTCAAGAAAATATTATCATCTCTGGACTGCTGACACGACAGTTGTCTACAAATAGCAAAATGACTGTAGTACTGGTTTTACCAAGATATTTCTCATGGATACATGATAATTGTTGATCGATTAAAAAAAACTAGTCAGAACAAAGTGATTATATGCCTTTGTCAATTATAATACCGATTACAATCACCAATTATTTTTTTTAAATGGAGGCTTATTTTGTTAAAGCATTGAGGTAATATTTTAATAGGAGACTTATTTTGTTCAAATATTGTAATATTTTAATGGGAGGCTTATCTTGTTCAGATATTGAGGTTATACCACTCTTTATCTAAGACCAATTGTCTGCAGTCCTGGCAGTAACTTTACCAAACACAAAAGAGCACTTCTGCTGAAACTACATTCCTACACAATTGACTGAGTTATGGGTTATTGAGAAAACAGTTAGAGACAAATATATGAATATCTTTGAATGCAAGTGCTACAGAAGAGTACTCTGAATATCCTTCCTTCCTTTCGTTCGCTTGAAATATGTCTATATATTCAATGTTGTCTCTTGTATGAACTTCACTGTCTTTTGTAGCTCACACAGAGGTCCGTGTAATTTTCTGGAGTGTTGTTTCGTTAGGCCAGTGAGTTTGCCTCAGTGTATCATATTCGGGCAGTCTTGAAGTATGTGCTCTGCAGTCTGGTGTGCATGTACACAGGACTCAGAATATCATGGACAGTGTCCATTTGAAAACAGTTTCAATTTGAATAAAAGTGGGTGATGAAGATTAAAATCTTCTTCGAATGCTCCATATCGACCACTTGTTAAACCACTCTTTGCATGTGATCTGAGAGCGATTGTGCCAGTTATGCACCTACAAGTAGGCCAGCACATCCGATTTCTGCTATGCTTATTTACTAGGGTAGCTTCCCTAGGTCCTGCATGTCACCTCTTACGATATAATAATAGCCGTCCATCGCAAGCGATGATGACAACAATCTCAGACGTGTACTGTTGCACCTCTCTGGTGTGTGCGGAGGTGACTGTAGAGTCCAATCCTAGAACAGAATCCCGACCACAGGTGGGGCATACATGATCAAGGTTAGACATGTGCGTGTTGTGTGCTCTGTCTTTTGCTCGTTTTCTCTGTGACTCAACAATACGATGATTCTCAGCTATTCGGGTTCCTCTTTGTTGTTACAGCGCCACATTTGGCGATCTTGCGCAAGGGATTCGCAGCACGTATTGTCTATATCGAAGCATTTCAGAGACACTTTAAGAGTGTCTTTAAAGCGTTTTCTGTCCACCAGCTAAACGTCTGCCCCCTTCAAGCTCGCCATACATCAACTGTTTTGGGATGCGTTTATCAGGCATTCGAGCAACGTGACCGACCCATCTCAGTTGGGCCTTCTGCAACAGAGTGTTGACGCTTGGGATCTTTGCTCTTGTGAGGACTTCGCTGTCTGGAATTTTGTCCTGCCAGTTTATTTTTAGTATTCTGCGTAGACAGCTTGTGTGGAAATGGTTTAATTTTCTTCCGTGTCTGCTATACACTGTCCATGTCTCGCTTGCGTACAGCAGCGTGGTTAGCACTATGGCCTGGTAAACTTTCAGCTTTGTGACTATGCTTATCCCCTTCCGTTCCCACACAGTGACACGTAACCTTCCGAACGCAGCACTGGCTTTGGATATCCTATTGTGGACCTCAGAATCTATGTTTGCCGATATCTTACGATATACCTTGTAGGTCGCAGTGGTACTATGTTTCTAGGCACCATGCAGACAGGATTAAAATTAAAAACACTTTGGACATAAAATGACATGATTCTGTGATCAGTCCCTAGGACAGGTGGGGGGAGGAGGACCAAGAAGATTGGTGCAAGATGAATTAGGTATGAGTGCAGTAGATACAGGTCACTTTACACAGGGTGGCATTTAGAGCGGTTGTCAAGAAAGCCAAGTCTGAACTCATATTTTTCAACAGAGATTCATTGATTGTTTAGTTAGACTAAATGTTGTGAAAGTGTTTACATATATCTTTTATGTGTTATTTTTCTGAATGATAGCAAATAAATCAAATTTTTTAAATGAGATTTTGTGACAATTTTTATTTTACAATTACTTTTGTTTGTTTGGAGGGTTACTTGCATAGTCCAAGTTCACAGATGTCTGCAGAGTGGTTTGATATTATTTACTAGACGAACTGAAATATTCTGAGATTCTATGGAATACCAGATTAAAAAAATAAACATTATAAAGAGCCTCTATGATGGTTCACAGTGTACATTCTGTACTGATGATGGACACAGCGACTGGTTTATGGTTGAAACCAGAGTAAATCAGGACTATTCTACCTCTGCTATTGTTTGAAGTGGCATGTGACTGGGTGATGCGAAAATGTTGCACGGGCAAAACTGGCATCGATTGGGTAGAAAATAGTCAACTAGAAGATTTGGATTTTGTAGATGATGTTGCCTTGTTAAGTAAAAACAACGAAGATATGCAAAGAAAAACAGACAACTTATCTGTAGCATCAAACGTTGGACTGCTGATAAGCTATGAAAAAACAAATATAATGAAGACACCTATGGCAAGTAATGCAGATATCACCCTGGAATCTAAAATGATAAAAATAACAGAGCAGTTCACATATTTAGGTAGCAATTTTGATTGCACAGGAGATATTAAAAAAGAAATTATGATACGAATTGGCAAAGCAACATTAGCTTTTAAAAGTCTAAATAAAATATGGAACTGCACGTTATATAGTATTAAAACTAAATTATGAATTTTCAATTCAAATGTTGTATCAATCCTAACATATGCTAGCGAGAGTTGGAAAATGACTAAAGATATAGAAAGCAAGTTGAATGCATTTGACACCCGTGTGGTGCCAGGGCCTGCAAAGGAAGCACAGAATAGTACCACTGCAACTTTCAAGGCATGTCGCAAGAGATGACTGATCAAGGGATGCTACCCTAGTAAATAAAATGCAGCGCATAAATCAGATGTGCTGACCTACTTGTAGGCGCATAACTGGCACATCGTACAATCGCTCTTAGGCTCAGATCACATGCAAACCACACACAGTGGTTGAAATGGAGCGTTCGAAGAAGAAGAATGCATTTGAAAATAGATGTCTGCGAAAAATAATGAATATAAAATGGAACAAGTTCAGGAGAAATGTCTGGTCAACCACAAGTGACAACTGTTATAAGAAAGAGAAGACGGAGGTTTGTTGGACACACCTTGAGAAGAAACGAACATTAAAGCAGGCAATGGGATGTAAAGGGTTCAAGAAAGAGAGGAAGACCCTGAAAAGTACTTTGCTGAGAGAGGCAAGAAATATCGGTCTCAGTTCCATGAAGGAGATTGAGCGAGTTGCCCAGGATAGAGTGGTATAGAGAAATTGCTTGCAGGCCCTATGTAACATATAGCAGTGCGAGATGAACTATTATTATTTACATACAGTTTTGAGGATATGGGAGTCTTTGGCGAAGTGGTTAAGACGGTTGCCTTTCATTCTGAAGGTTGCAGGTTCAAATCCAGACAGTCATATGTGTAATTTTTTTATGAGATCTCAATATTCTCCTGCTCACTGCGCCCAGGTGATGCTGTTGGCACATCTCTCTACATCCTCCTTCCGCCAGCTCTGAACATCCATTTCAATCAGGTAGTTCAATGTTTCTGCATCTGCTCTCACATATATGTGGGAATCAAAGACGCATAGGCACAACGCCGTGCCAGGATTAGTGAGCTGGCACTAATCAAGATCATACCCCACCTCCATGTGGTGACCCTGGTAACAGACAATGGTTCCTGTCTGGCTAAGCCGGCAAGGGATCGAGGGAGAGTTACTCTGGTATAAGTAGTGATCCAGACTCAGTCACGTTGGATAAGATCCGCTCGCAACACAGATAAGTGGAATCCCAGAGTGACCATTAATGCACATCTCTCCGGCCGATGGGAAAAGCTGAACAAATAAACATAAAGGATGAGGTGCATCCAGAAAACCACCAGGGCGAAACTTGGAGCCCGTGCGTGGAGCGTTGAGTTGCACGTTAGTGAGCGAATCTCAACTCCCGAAGTAAATGGCCGAAAACAAATTGCCAGCTGTGGGGCAAGAATCAATGAGAACAATGTGAAACAAAGGTCTCTGCAAGACTCTGAAAACACGGTAACGTATCATGACGACACATGGGAAGATTGTGATAAACTCCGCATAAGAGGCCAAGCGCAGATAAATATATTGGATAAAGTTGGCCAAGCGCAAATCCTAAAGTTGCGTTTTAGCGTCTACCGAAACTGCCTTCCCTGTAACAACCGAGCAAGGTACTGTTGTTCTCACAACTAACATCCCGGAAAAACAGTGTGGGTGATGTTTGGCGGCGCAAAATCTAAGTTGCGCTTATTTGTGCGTGGCCCCAGTCCAGTGTTTCCCGGGGCCAGGGAAAATGCAGAGTAGAATTGCAAATTGTCAAGTGCCAACACACGCCTCGAAAAGGCTGAGAATGTTCTTACTCCGGAATAAACTCAAAGTGGTCAGGAAAGTAAGGCCGACAATGTAATGATTTGACAGGATGTGCAAATCCAAACATTGGCGAAGGCCGACACTTTTCACGGTGTATTGCACAAGTAAGATGCTTTCCCAGGACAAGCTTAAGTGCCCCCAAAAGACTGAAGTGTTCCTCCTCCTCCTCCTTCTTCTTTACGACCAATTTTAATCACTCTTTATGATATGTTTTATCTTTTCCAAGAACTTGTATACGTTGCTTTGCCAGAATGAAACCAGTATGGAAGTCCAAAATCTACAATAGGACCACAAAGCTTAAACTCTATAAAAGCATTGTTTTGCTCTACGGATCGGAGTGTTGGAGGATGACCAAAGGAGATACTAGCAGGCTGTCAGTTTTCCACCACTCTTGTCTTCGCAGAATCTTGGGAATCTTTTGGCCAGTAAAAATATCAAATAACCAACTACTCCAAGATATAAGACAAGAGGCAATGAATGACATACTCAAAAAGAGAAGATGGAAATGGCTTGGACATGTTGTGAGAATGAGACAAGAAATGCCTGCAAGGGTAGCCCTCACTTGGACACCAGAAGGAAAGAGAAAGAAAGGCAGACCACGGACAACATGGGGGCGCATGATGGAAGAGGAACTGGACACCTCATCTCTGACGTGGGGCTCTGCGCTGAAGGTTGCACAGGACAGGAGAGCATGGAAAGTCCTTTCTGAAACCCCATGTGTCACTGGGCATGACGGGATTAAGTAAGTAAGTAAGTAAGTGTATACGTTGCACATTGTTTTGGTAAGCATAGACTACACGTTTAGGACATGTGCATCCGATTTCAGCCAAATCTCCTTACTCGCCTCTTACGACATGCGTGGCAGGTAACAGTAGTTCTATTCTTCACAACCCAAATTTGGGCCCCGGTCATATAGTCCCCGAGAACATAGTCAGAAAGGCTTGCTGCACAGCTCTTTGGCGTAAATCATAAAGCCCAAATATACTGCGAAAGATGATCGTTAAAGAGCAAACCCTAGGGCAAGCTACCCTAGTAAATAAAATGCTGGCGAAACCGGATGTGATGGCCTAGTCACCATAGGCACAATATAAAAATATGATCTTGACAAAGATCAATTATATATCACAAAAATAATGATAAAATTGGCCGCAAAGAACAAATGCAAACAACATTATGTGAATCATGGATCATTTATGCTGTTCCGCCACATACATACTTTTCCAAATGAATTTATTTTTTAGGGCATATATTTCCATGTTCCACTGTCTTTTGTAACCGTCAGCACAATGTTTCATGTTAAAGATACTCTTCATTTCGTCATTCATTGTGTGTCATAAGTTCTTTCATTTTCCATTACTCTTCCGGTGTCCGTCATTCTCACAGGTATATCTTGAGCCATTTCCAAAGATATTTTCCATGTTTTGTAAACTGACTTCTAGAAGTATACTAATAATTCCTCTCGTAC
This sequence comes from Arion vulgaris, assembly GCA_020796225.1. Lineage (NCBI taxonomy): Eukaryota > Metazoa > Mollusca > Gastropoda > Stylommatophora > Arionidae > Arion > Arion vulgaris. The sequence goes on from CM036769.1 coordinate 3,253,876, forward strand.
CGTTTATATGTTACATAGGGCCTGCAAGCAATTTCTCCATACCGCTCTCTCCTGGGCAAGTCGCTCAATCTCCACCATGGAACTGAGACCAATATTCCTTGTCTCTCTCAGCAAAGTTCGTTTAAGGGTCTCCTTATGTTGCCCTCTCTTTCTTGAATCCTTTGCATCCCATGTCAATGCCTGCTTTGATTTTCAGTGATCATTTCTTCTCAAGGTGTGTCCAACATATCTCTACCTACTTCTTATAACAGTTATTACTAGTGGTTGACCAGACATTCTAGAAGTATACTGTTTCATAATTGTGTTTGCCTGTTATAACTATAAAGCAGAAATCCAGACAATTAAAGTAGCAACTGAAAACTTGGAACACCCAGCTTGATCCATCTTTTTTCTTGTCCTCTTTTTGCAGTTAGGCGTCACAGGTGTAAGTGATTGGTTTCCGATATTGTGAACTCTGTCACTTGATATGCTATGGTATTGTGAGCAGCAGGAACTTATGGAGAGAACAAGACAGATTCCAGTGAACGAACAGGTTAAAAAAGACGCTGGATAGGACACACTTTGCGAAAACCGGAGGGAATATAACAAGAAGGGTCCTTGCCTGGAACCCGCAAGGACAGCGAAAGAAAGAGAGGTAGAGAAATACATGGAGACAAGATTTGGAGGCGGAGATCAACAATATCAAGAAGAGCTGGAGGGAGCTGCAGGAGATAGCTAGAGATAGGAAGACTTGGCATGAGTTGGTTGAGGGCCTTTGCCTGGGTAAAAAGTCAAAGAGAGAGAGAGATTGTGAGCAGCACTCAAATGACAGTACTTCAATATAATCTTGGCTTTTTTTGTCCGTACTAGATTTTCAGATTGAGTTGATCCTGCAATAGCATCTCTAGCCTTTCTCAAGCACCATAGACTATCTTCCTGTTCCACACTGGAGTGTATTTACACATATTCTATCGCTTCTTCGAACGCACCCTGTCAACCACTATGTTTGAGTTGTATGTGATCTGAGCCTAAGAGCGATTGTCGATTGTACATTGTGTCAGTTATGCGCCTACAAGTAGGCCAGCACATCCGATTTATGCGCTGCATTTTATTTACTAGGTAGCATCCTAGTGTCTACATTACTCGCCTCTTACGACATGCATTGTATACCATGTAGGTCGCAGTGACACTTTCTTTGCTTCCTTAGCAGCCCCAGCACCACACGGGCATAATACATGTTTTTAAGAGTTCGGATGTTGACACTTTTCTATGCAATGAGCCAAGCTGTCTTGAATTTTCTGTCAATCTCTATCTCGTCTCATTTTACTGGTGCCACTGACTCTCAGTCAATGCCTCACAAGATCCAGAAGGGCAGGTTTTTGTATGAATGGATGTCGTCTATAGAAGACTCTAACCTCCAGAGGCTTACGTGGATATACTGTCCTGGACATGTGAGTGTTTATGGTAATGAGAGCGGGCAGGCTTGCATCAACTGTTGGGGAGTTGAAGATGGATAAGGGGATGTTCTTTGGTCTCTTCGAGACTGTTGGATGAGGACACTAAAATAGATGTTGAATCGATCAAGGCAGTTCGGAGTTACCCGCTGTACAAGTAAAACTGGATGCCTGAGGGCAGAGTGAGAGGTGTGTTTAATCAGCGAGCCACGGAACCATCAGTATGCATACTCTTCGATATCTGTTGGGGATACTGAGCACCTATGGGTATGCCGGAGTGTGATGACATCAGTTTAGTAGCCAATAACCACTGTTTTAAATCTTCCATTCTCATTACATGTCAAAAAATGATTTCGTAATTTTTCTGAAACTTCATGAATTGTTTCGTGGCCTCAGCCCAACTTTGGTTTTACTTGTATTATTGGAAGTTCTACTTATCCTTTGTTTAGTGCTTTTTTTGTGTAGAATGTGCTCATATTTATGTGATAGAAGATCAATGTTGTCAAAGTCCAGGTTTTCCAATGTGGGTAAGATGTCCATCTAATGAAGTGATATCCAATGTTTTTGTTTATTGGGGCACATCTGACTAATGACTTGAGGCGCTGGTGCGTCAAATTCCATAATAATTCATCAAACTCTCCATAGCGATCACTTGTTAAACCATTCTTTGTGATTTGTATGTGATCTGAGCCTAAGAGCGATTGTACGCTGAGCCAGTTATGTGCCTACAAGTAGGCCAGCATGTCCGATTTCTGCTACGCATTTTATCTACTAGGGTAGCTCCCCTACCTCAGTCGACATGCCTTGTAGGTTGCAGTGTTACTACTCTTTGCTCCCTTGTGAGCCCGGCAACACATCGTGCAATAATACTAATAACAATAATAAAGTAACAGTAGTAACACCAACAAAAATAATAACAAATGAAAACTTAATCTTGACTAAGTTTAATTTGGTTATTGTCCTTACAGAAAACAATCATACTGTTATTCAGAAACATTTTTTTCTTGAAATTCTGATAAACATTAAAGTAGGAATAAAATAGGGTGCCAGGAATGTATTACACGGGAGCCATGGCGCTCGCATTGGACAGTGTTGATCTAATGACTTTTTTTTTTTTTCGATCCAGAAGCACTTGAACTTTCAGCTCTTGGCTCGGTGCCATGGACCTCGTAACCCTTCAGTTCGGTGCCACAAATACCGTAAATCTGGAGAACCTGGGGCTTTTCTGTCAGCCTGCGGAACTGAACCGCACTCTCAGGGAGCTTGTCACCCGTTGTCCAACACGCTACAAACGCACTGGGCAGACAGGCTTTTTTCTTGTCTAAAGGTGTCTTTAAAATCAATTGTTAGATTAAACAATATACAAGAAACCAGTGACATACTTCTCTAGAAATTATGTCTATAATATAAACTGCAAACAGAGTAAATTCAGAACACCATTACATTTTGCAGATGACCAAAGTTTGATATATTAACTCTTAAAATACAAAAAGCCTTCTGGCAAACAATTTCTTTGATCAGCCACCTCCAACAAACCGTTTCATAGAAGTAAAGTTTTGTTTAAAAAAAAACAAAAATTTATAATAGATTCTGCAGTGAAAAATGAAAGTCGTGGCATATCCTAAAGGACGTAGCCATCAACCACAGTAAACGAGTCGTTGATTTTCTAGGCACCTATTACATTCTCAAACAAAAACAGCATGTAAAATTATGGTTTTAGTGTACATATACTGGGAATTAATATGTAAAATTGTGCAATACTTTGCAAACTTCAAATTCATTGAAATTGCTAAATTCATTATGGGAACCATACCTTTTCTGCCTTCAGTTTGTTGGTTACGCTCGACTATCAGCAAGTTAGGATCAAGTTCAGTCTGATCCAAGATTAGCTATGAGACCACCTTGTAAAGATCTGGCTTATCTACTGCGTGGTTGACTGAACGATACAATATGAGGATTAACAAATTATACAAAGTAGGAAGATTAGAAAAGTTGGAGTTAAAGCACATGGGGAATATATTTACATAAAATGGTTGATTTGAAAAGTGAAATTGAAACAAGGTGCTTTAAGGTCAACTTTGTGATAAAGTGACATTACTCAACAATCTATAATATACAGGCTAATTTGCAGATTACGGATAGCATAATCCACAGTCAACTATAAACTTGTGCAGACGCAGGTAAAAATTCTAGGAAATAAGATCACAACCGGTCATGTGACCTCGCATTCCAGTATTATTGTATGAATTCATTTAAAAAATCAACACAATTAATTCCTTTGAATGTGCTAAATCAAAGTTATATTATGCAATAAGTTAAGTTTAACAATTTTTTTTTAGATCCTGAAGCACTTCTTCTTTGCGTTCGTTCTTTACGACCAATTTGAATCACTCTTTGTTATATGTTTGATCTTTGCCAAGAACGTGTATCTGTTGCACATTGGTTTGTAGGCCCTAACGCATAAGACTTCTACCGTTTAGGACACATGCATCCGATTTCACCCAAACCTCCTTAGTGCCTCTTACGACATGCATGGCAGGTAACAGTGGTTCTATTCTTTACACCCCAAATTTGGGCCCGGGAACCACTCAGGCACTGAAGCACTTGAGATTTCAGCTCTTCGGCTCGGTGCCATGGACACCGTAACCCTTCAGTTTGGTGCCACAAACACTGTAAATCTGGAGAACCGGTGGCTTTGCCAGCCCACGGAATTGAACCGAACTCAGGGGGCTTGTCACCCGTCGTCCAACGAACACGCTGGGTTGGCAGGCAAGTTTAACAATAAGGAATATATAATTATGAATATTTTTCGTCAATAAATAACCAGACTCATAGACTTGAGTAAAATTTAAAAAAACTTCTATCAAACATATATAAATTCCAGACCAACTGAAACTAGGTCAGGGTTTTCCCGGCCAGTTATGTGGCAAATATTAGAGTTGGCTGTGCATAATCATACCAACTGTCTGCTAGTAGTGTAGGTTGGAAAATCGCTCTTTCCTTTCAACTCCCAACAGAGCCCAGGTCTTCAACAAACTTCTTCCAGCCCTTCCAATTCCTTCTACATCTTGCCTATCCTTTTAACATCGGTCTCCAGCAAAAAAATTAATACAAGTTATAAATAAAACATCTACTTTTTGTATGTAATTACAATCTACAGCAAGGATGAATGTTTAACAAGACAAATCTGTGTTGAGAAGTTTTAGACATTTGTTGCATTGTTATTGAACTGTTATCGCACTCCAGGCAAAACCATAGATGTTCAGTCTCTCCCAGCATATGTTGAAAGATATGCACACTGACGGTTCTGGTGGCTCCCTTAAGCATCCAGCTTTACTTGTACAATGTATAATTGTAAGCTCCTTAAATCAGTGGATTGATTCAACATCAATCTTTGTGTAATCCAACAAAGAGGTCGAAGAACATCCCCCTTATCCATTCTCAGATGATTGATGCCGTTATGCAAACCTGACCGCTCTATTGTCGTTAATGCCTGCATGCCCAGGACTGTCGATCCATGTAAGTCACTGGAGATTGGAAGCCTCAATAGTTGACATCCAATCATGCCATTTAAAAACATCTAAAGCATAGACAGAGTCAAGACAATAAAAGCCAAAGTAACTGTCTCAACCTTCATAACTGGAAGTAGTTATCCTGTGTGCTCCACAACACGTCTCTACCCTACTTGCTAGCAAAGAAACCACCCCATCCTGACTTATGTTGCATGGCATTATAGGGATGTTGTCACCTCATCTTTTGCTAAAGATAAAAAAAAAGATATAATTGTAAAATTGACAGAATGAGAAAATTGAAGCATTTTGGACATATAAAGAGACACAAAGAAGGATTGGAAAAGACCATTAGACAGCATTAGCATCATGGAAGGAGGCATCCTGGCAAAGAGGAGGACCACAGAGATGGATTCAAGATATAACATGACTTGAGCATGACAGCAGAGGTTGGACATTGGCCTATGAGAAATTCCGAAGGATTGATAGGGTGGAAAAGTTCTGCTCAAGACAAGCTTATTTGATAATTGTCAACTTTAAATTAATTATACATGAATATCAGAACAGATATGAAAACTAGACCAAAGAAGCTGGGCAGAAGTGATAAATACAGACTTGGGAGAAAGGGACAGAACTGATAAACACTGGAGAAAGGGACACCAGATAATACACAGCTGAAGAATTCTTCATATCAACCACTTGTTAAACCCTCTGCGTGATTTTTGAGAGATTGTACGTTGTGCCAGTTATGTGCCTACAAGCACATTCTCTCGATCCCCGCTTAGTCTAATGTACCAGATTTCCTCATAAATTCTGTTGTTTTTAGGGACTCTACAGCATCATTTAGAGCCAGCACATTTGATTTCTGATATGCTTTTTATTTACTAGGGTAGCTTCCCTAGGTCCTATACCTTGTGCCTTCTACTAATCTTTTCTCATTAAAGGGTTTTAAAGCTGAAGGATTGACTTCATTGCACCGGGTTTTATCCCATATGGCTTGGTCCTTTCGCAGAAATGGCACGCCACCTGCCAGAGTATTGCACAAACTCCATCAACAATCGTATGAAAAAACTGCACCCGTGAACAGAATAGTGCGATCTGGACCCACGACAAACGGCTTAACCCCAGAGACCCTGTCTTGTCTCAATAGTTTTGTAGTACTATTTTTTGCATCCCATGCGGGCCCCGGCACCACACAAGCGATAAATACAGGCGGGAGAAAGGGACAGCAATTAATACAGCTGGTGGCCACAGAAGTGATAAATACAGACTTGAAAGTGACTAACAAATACAGGGTGGCCACAGGTGATAAATACAGACTTGAAAGTGACAGTAACTAATACAGGCGGAAAATAAAAAGACGCAAGGGATTGTACACTTGGTGAAACCACTGCACAAAATAACCAATTACTTGATTGAAGCTCACGGGCAAAATGACTAATATTAAAGTCTACAAGGAACATGGGTTAAATGAAGACAGCCTAGAATTAATGTGGTGAAATAGTTGCAGTTTTACTGGGATATGGTTGAGTAGTGTGAAAACCACTCTACTGATCAAATACTTGTACCAGGTGAAGGCAAAATTAGTTTGCAATAAATGAAATTATTGTTCATTATGAACTCTGCGTGATAAATACATAACTCTTTATCAGTTGCAGTAGATGTGGCTTTAGAGGACAAGAAAGATTCAAGAGGTGAATGTATACAAACATATTCAACAAGATACAGCATAAATTATGCACCTGCAATCAATAGCTGGGCAGAACTAATGGTGTGACAAGTTTCTCATAGAGTGGTGTTCCTTCATATCATAATTGATAAGATTTGAAGATTTAAATTTCAAGAATTTTTTTATAAGTTGAAAATGAGATCCATTCAGACAGGTTTACAAATGGGAAACGAACAATTTAACCTTAGTAATCGACAAATCAGAAACATGTAAAAACAAATATACAGACCATTGAAAGAGTGTTTAAATAAGTGGAAAATAAAAAAGGTAAGTAAAGTAAGTTGAAATACAATACCATGGAAAGAATGCATGAATGTTTTTAACGCTTATACGAGAATTGAAGTCTTGCAAAAAAAGATTACCACGTGTACGTAAAACAATTTTTAAAATATAACTATACAATGTTGGTTAAATTTCAGTTTTGAGACACCTTCTGAACAAATTGGTTGGCCCTGAAAAGGGCCGTTGATCAAGGGTGAAGAGTTTCTAGAATTCCTGAGACTGGGAAGACGTCTTGGACTTTCCTGTGCTGCCTGCAGCCGATTTCTTTGGCAAGAGAACTGCTTGAATATTGGGTAGCACACCGCCCTGAGCAATAGTGACACCAGAAAGAAGCTTGTTTAACTCTTCGTCATTTCTGATGGCCAGTTGCAGATGTCTAGGAATAATTCTCGACTTCTTATTGTCCCTGGCAGCGTTTCCAGCCAGTTCCAAAACTTCGGCAGCCAAGTATTCTAGAACAGCAGCAAGGTAGACTGGCGCTCCAGCACCAACTCGCTCGGCATAATTACCTTTGCGAAGGAGACGATGGATTCTACCTACTGGAAACTGAAGCCCTGCACGTGATGACCGGCTCTTAGCCTTGGATTTAGCTTTGCCGCCTTTACCTCGTCCAGACATGATAACTGTATGTTGATTCTTACTGAAAAATACAAGAATTAAATTTTCGGCGCAATTTCCGTCACCTTTATACCCTGCGATCAGAATATAAAAATCTACCCAGAATTCAACAGGAAGTGCAAAGCATCCAATCAACAAGACTGTACTATTAAGGATTGACCAATAATTGCAGATATTACATTTCGCAATGTTTTCGTTACCTCCTTCGTTGTCGTACTTTATTACTATCGTGTTTTTGGTTAATTCAAAAATGTAATTAAGCATTACGTTCTAACAATTCCCTATTCTTTTATTATTTCGATTCTTCGCTAATTATAACATACATTTTTAGCCCTGGTGTATTAAATATTAATGATAAAAACCCATGTCCACAGTTGTATCATATATGGCAGATGTCGTGCCAAAATAAATATCTCGTTGTTAAAATAAATATTAATTCGCATTTTGGTTTCTATAAAAACAAAATAAAGTTACGTTTAGAATTGAGTTAAATGAGCTTATGCTATCTGTGCACCGATTGATATTCGGGACATAGCTATCAAATTAATTTGTGGTCCAAAATAGATACTCATTACATATTTTGAATGCTGTACTGTATATCAAGTTCCCGCTTTTTCTGTTCAGAATTAGAACAAATCAGGTCTTTCTTCTCCTTCTTACGTATTAGCTGCATTACAACAAAAATGTAGGCCTATGCCATTTCGTGCTGTTTGTTTCCTATACATTCGATGCATAATATGATCAGGATTTTGTAGTCCTTAGTATTTTTGATTGTAATATGTTTCTTTTCCTGCTTTAGGTCTTGAAAAGATTCGAAAACTCAAAGTACTTTGGTCGACATGAAGCCATTCATTAAACGTTTCCAACGAGCTTGATCCAAAATAGTATCAGTGACGGTAACGTCTGTTTTCTCAGTTACTGACATGTAGGACAGTTTTTCAACACATGATTTGCTATTTTGTCTGTATCACGTTTATACATCAGAATTCATATCTTTTCTAAGAAATCCGAGTAATTATGGGTTTGCACCAAATAGTACTGTGAGATCAGTTACTAAGTAAACAATTATTAGTTTGTTGAACAGATGGTGCCTCCTCAGTTATATGAGGACTATCATCATAGCACTTCGGACATGTCCATAGGTGCTCCGATCCCTGCCTCAACAAATCCAGCAGCCCAACGTGCCAGTTCAATATTGATTAATCAATCTCGTTGCATATTTGGTATGTCTTTTTTCAGGCTGTACCAATATTGGCACCCACCTCTCTCAGTTTGGTCAGTGAGTGGGACTCGTAACACGGAAACTGTTCGAAAAGACTCTCAGTGCCTTAAGAATGTCATTTTGGCCAATTGCAGCTCCCTCTGATATCGTAGAACAGGTGTCATTAGTCGTTATATGCTGGTAAAGATATTGGGGAGGAGATCGGAGCACATGTGGACCTGTTCAGAATTCTGTGATGATCATCCCTACTTTCCCGCCAGTACTCATTCAATCCTATAATTTCTTTGTTTTCTATTAGTGAATTACCATTTCTATAATTTATTGTTTATTTTAGTTGTCAGATCATCATCATTGCACACCAAACCAATTAGTCCATAAGTGCTTCGATCTCCTCCTCAGTATGTGACTAATAATGACACCGGTTCTTTGTTGGTTTACTATTCTTCTTTGATTACAAGTATAGTGCCCTTGTCTAGCTCTACACCACATTTGATTTGGAATTCTTGCAGTCTGGTTAGTGTTGTAGATTCACCACTATTACTTGAATTTTTTACACCTCTCTCCCTTAGGGAATTTAGAATATCGCCTGATCGTACGCTTTTTACAGCAGCCATACCCGCAAGCCTTACGACACGTTCATTTTCCCATACACCTGCATGCCCAGGCACAAAAATAAAGCTGATTTTTGTTAAGTCTAGACCTCCTCAGCGACTTCAACCAATGTTTCTAAGAACTAGGTAACATATGTACCAAGAGTTGATCTAGGAATCCATGTATGTTCCAAGATTGAATCTACCAAACAATTTAATCTATTTTAAGAACTGATCTACAAAATGACATCCATACCAAAAACTAATCAAGACAATATCACTTGATATAATTAATTTTATTCAGTCATATGACATAGACAAATATAAAATATTTTCAAAATTTATAATCAACAAAAATGCATAATAACAGTAAAAATGTTAGCATCTTTTTTATGTCAAAACAAAAATAATTTCTGTACATCTTTTAATATCACCTAATCATACTCTCAGCCGTCCATCCACATTCATTCATACCCACTCTCACATCCACACTTGCACTCTCATTCATCCTCACTCGCACACTCATTCATCCTCACTCGCACACTCATTCATCATCCTCACTTGCACACTCATTCATCCACACTCACATACTCCTCCATCCACACTTGCACTCTCATTCATCCTTATTTGCACAATCCTCCATCCACACTCACACACTCCACCCGCACTTGCACACATTATAAAAATACATATTTTTGCAATGACCCTGTGGGTGGAAGGTTTAGTTTCACAATTTAGCAAAGAAATAAACATTTCGCAATTGTTGTATTACTGTAACAACTAAATATAAAATGCATACAAGGCTAGGCTAGGCATAAGTTGCAACAAGGTTTTGAATTAATATCAAATATGAAACGCATACAAGAATAGGCTAGGCTAGGCATAAGCTGCAACAAAGTTTTGTCAACGGAGACAAAATAAGAGCAAGTTATTTGTTATATAAAGCTAACCAATATAAATGCAATAATCATGTATACAGCACAAACATGGCGAACTACAAAGCAGATTACCAACAAAATACAAGTATTTATTAATAGTTGTCTAAGAAAGATCTTGTACCTGCGCATGCCGAAGGTAATTAGTAACGAAGAGTTGTGGTATGGGGGTCTCTGTGGTTAAGCCCTTGCCTTGCACTCCAAAGGATGGAAGATCGGATCAGGACTGCGCTGTTCTGTTCACGGGGGTATACTTTGTTCAGAGACTACCTAGGAATTTTGCCGGAGCTTGTGCTTTCACATGGTTGGTTACCTATGCTTCAAGAAAGGTTGGGGTCAAAGGACATTTGATATATCTATATATAACTACTAAATGTGTTTTATGGAAGTGCATAGGAAGTAGCTGATGTGACCAGGTACCAGTAGTTGGTCAATTGAAGAAAGTAGAGTCTTAAGAAATTTTAACTAGTCTAATCATAAAAGAAAAAAGTCTAAGGTTGTAGATATGAAGTGCCTGTCACTTCACATTTCTAGATTCAAGTATGCAGGAAGTAGGAGTGCCAATTACTTTCTGGAACGGCAGGTGCAAGAAATGAGCTAACAACCCATTTTGTGCAGGATTTGATAATTGAATGCAATGCATGTTGCGCTAATCCATCCCATAAAAACACCTCTGTAATTACTGCCTGTAGTACTGATTTTTAGGGCGGTGTTGGCCTTACCGTGAATTGAACACGGATCTCCCGAATGAGAGTCATGCTCTAATCCATTCGGCCAGACTCTCCTCTATCTGTCCCATTACTCAATTCAAATCAAGAAATAACAAAAAAAAAGATATAACATAACAGCACACAGCAGGGCATACAATTCATGGCATAGATGAACAGTGGTAAATGCTTACATAATTTGTAGATAGCACTAGGGATACAAATTTGTGGTTGTCCATGATTGTCTACTGTATGTACATCAGTCGGTATGATACATGAGAGAGATAGAAATATTGTACTAGATTTTATCAATAGTTTAGCAAATTGTGTTTAAAAACGGATATTGATTATTTACATAGTAATAGACATCTTAGGTGTACTCTAAATATCAATATGTGATTTACATCAACAAATAACATGTTACACAGAGCCAAACATGGACAATGAGTAGAGCACAGTCACAAAAAATAACTATGTGAAATATGATGCCTACGTAAAGTTACCAACAACACCAGAAAAGACAAGAATCACCAACATCAGTATAAGACACGCCCGTATGGTGCCGGGACCCACAAGGGAAGCAAAGAATAATACCACTGCGACCTACAATGCATGTCGTAAGAGGCGACTGATGTAGGCCCTAGCGATGCTACCCTAGTAAATAAAGAGCAGCACAGAAATCGGATGTGCTGGCCTACTTGTAGGCGAATAACTGGCAAATCGTAAAATCACTCTTCGGCTCAGATCGCATACATTTCACACAGAGCGGTTGAGAAGTGGTCGATATGGAGCATTTGAAGAAGTAAAAGTATAAGAAAGAAAGTTGGGACAGAACCTAGCTTGAATTACATTGAGAAACAAAAATTTACATGTGAAATGCGATGCATATGAAAAGTTACCGACAACACCAGAAGAGACAGAATCATCAATATCAGCAAAAGAGAGAAAGTTGGGACAGAACTTTGCTTGAATTACATTGAGAAACAACAAATGAAGTGGTTCGGCCACTTAATAAGAATGCTACCAAACTCCACTGTATACAGTCTTCTACAATATAACATAGGGAAAGAAGGTGAGAAGAAGACCATGAAAAAGATGGATAGATGGCATATCAGAATCCTGTTTAAAAGCAAAAATATTTTTCACTCATGCTACTAGAGCAGCGCAAGACATAAACAGAACTCTGACACTGGGCAAAACCCAATCACAGTGTGATGACAAAAGAAGAAAAATAACATGATCATGTGATCATTTCCCCATCAAAGGTTGGATGCATCCATAGATTCGAACCTACAACCTTCAGAACGTCATTCAAACATCTTCGCCATAGAGACCCTGACACTCTTTCTTCTATAAGCTTCAACCAAGATGAACAGAAGCCAATCCTATACAAGGCTGCAGTGTAAACGTGGGTAAGACAGGTGATCTAACATGACCTGAACAATGGATAAAACTTATCTTCATCGAATACTCTATTTCCTCACTCTTCTCTTCTCATGTGAGTACTAGTCCAGTATACATCTAGTTACATTGTTAGAATGTTTCCTAATGGTGTATTGGAACTATGGTCACTGATATTCCTAGACAAATACTGTATGAGTATGTACACAGATCTAGTAACAGGGCAGAAATAAGGACAGTACATTTAAAACATTCATATTCTAGGCAAATACAAAAATATGTACAGAATTAATGTAGGAATGTCAAGATTTAAAAAAAAAAAAACTTTATAACATTTCTAAGCAATAACAAATTCAATTTAGCGATCATTTCTGTTCATTCTCAAGGATATAAAAATAGAATATTTGTAGTGCTACATCTGGAGTTATACACTCACCACATGTGAGTATGGTATCAGATCTGTTTGGTCATAATGAGGCCATCAGATCCGACTCATGCCATAATAATAAAATGATAATAGAAATGTTTCACAATTTTACATATACATTAGTATACACATGTAAATATGAAGAAGATAATAAACTTATTCGGTAGATTAAATAGTTTGTTAAATGTAGAAAATTGTGCAATATGTGCAAATATTTCTCTATTCTCAGTGACTGTGTGTTTGCAAGTAAAGTAACAGAACTTCTTTCATACCGTGAGGAATATTTGGGAACATGGTGTTAGGTCTATTTTGTATTGAGCATCAGCACAAAATGGATTTGCCTTTGCTTCTGGTACCAAATTGAGACTGGATTGACCACAGAGCCGTTATGGTCTGAAAAACATTCCCTTCCCACTATGAAATTTAACCCGAAATTACAATATCGCGGTTCTTGTGTTTGCAAGTGGACATCATAAAGGTGTATGGTAGAGCCCATATACCTTCAAAATTAATGTTTGTTGCGTTCGTTTTTACGACTAATTTGATAATTCCTATTGTGATAAATAATTGATCTTTGACAAGAACGACTATGACGTTGCGCCACCCGCGCCACCCTTAGGCCCCTACTAGTGTAGGACAGGCGCATCAACATTTTTTTCAGCCTTTCAAAATTAATTACATCGAAGACCTTCACTGGTGCTATAGTGCTCGTGGACTGCAGCCGAGATCTTCCCATGTAAGAAAGAGATTGGAGCACACATGGTTATTCACTGAAGTGCAATGCTGATAGTCTTATCAATCAATCAATCAATCCAGTTGACTACTGAAACTTGTGCATAGAACCAACAATCGTATCATATAAAACAAATTGCTATAGAAACAGACACTGCATAAGTACAATGCATATATACCATATATAATCATTTGATATAATTTTTAGCAGCACTTTTATAATTACATTAATTATTTTGTCATCTCCACTGTTTACTTCATCATCATCATCAGGTGCAGTGCTGGATGGTATAGGCGATCATAGATCTCCATAAATCTCTGTCTCTGGTGGTTGCTAACATCTCAGATGTTGATGCTCTCCCATACCATGAAGTCAGGCTATCCAAAATTTTCTCTCCGTCTTCGTCTACCCTCGATTTTACCGGTTGTCACAATGTGTTCTAAACCTCCCTTCCTTATCACATGTCTGAAAAATGACGACTGCCTTTTTTCTTATATTCATAAGGTTTCTCTGTCTTGATCTCATTCAATACCTCAACTTTAGTCATTTTAGCAGTTCATGGGATTCACATCATTCTTCTGTAAAACCACATCTCTGTGGCACTGAGAGATTTTTCGATCTGTTTGTTTATTGTTCATGATTAGCATCCGTATGTCAGTATTGGTTCTATGTAGCATTGAATAACTCGCATTCTGATCTCAACTGACAGTTACCCTGGACATCACTAATAAAATGCTAGTTTGTAAAATAGAATGTTAGATAATTATCATCACAATCATTCGTCTTTGTTATTGTCTAGCACACACACAAACTGCTAAGATTGTTTGCAGTTTCGTTAGGTGATCATTTTCTTGTAAATAGAATCAAAATTATTTGGACAACTTTTTGGTTTTTTCTTGCATTATTTTACGAGTTATGTTGTTGCTGTTGCCAAACCCCCAGGAATTATGGGTTTTCATCCTTTTTCTATATCGAGTGAGGGAGAGTACCTGGCTTTTTAAAGACACAGAAGCCTCCAGCAACTCTAGGCGTGAAGTGCTATGCTTAGTGTTGCAGAGACTCCTTACTCAGGTAGAGTCTAATATTACAAATTAAAATCAAGAGTAATGCAGGATAAACTGATTGTATAAAGTTGCATTTGTTTGACTTTGGTTACTTGATTATCATCAGCACTCGTCGTGCCCAAGGGCATATAAGACATATAAAAAAAGTCAATTCAATTTTGTGCCTTTTTTTCTACTCCATTTTATGCATTTCTTTTAACTCTGTTTCATCATTGACAATTGTTCTATCCACTACCACTTATTACGTAGCTGTTTTGCTTTTTTTTAAACAGCAGATGCACTACCCCTCTTAGACGACTTTTACGACATGCGTTGAGAGGAGACTAATTATATTTTTACTACCCCGGAAACCACACAACCTAATAACTAGACTATACCAAGACTCTAATCACTTAACTACACCAACACTCATGATATTTTATGTTAATTTTGTTGTCGGGATGTTGAGTTAATGACCAGATACTCAATGCATGAACAAATTAATTTTGTTGTTGGAATGAACAATATGAATCATTTATGAACTAATTAATCAGTATAATCTACAGCTGTGGTTCTTAATCTGGGAGGGAGGCATGATGCAGTATCAGGGAGGCGTGAAATGTTATGAAAATTTCGAGGATTTTGTGTTTTGTTTTTATACTTACCTATTTTTGCAGTATAAAATACTATGTATATAATTTAATATAATATTCAGTTAAATCTAAGTTTTTTAAAAAAAAACCAAGAACATCATTCATTTTGACATTTTTCTTTAAATTTCTTGTCATCACAGTCAATGTTATTGTGTTTAGAGGACAGTGCCGTTATAAAGCTCAGTGTAAAAAACTTTTTTTTTTTTGGTTTGCTCTTTGGAAATTAATTAGTTGAGGGAAAATGAGGATTATGGAGAAGGGCACGATTCTTCCCTCAAAGAGGAGAGGGTGCACATGAAAAATAGGTTAAGAACCACTGATCTACAGTTCGTTTCTTCTATTTTGCATGAAAATGAGACAATTATCTTGAAGACTATCTGGCACATTGAATATGAGATGAAATATATGGACATAAACTATACATCATGAATATTACATAGCATACATTATGTTGTTATTTGTCAAATTATTTACATATACACAAACTTATACGATGCTTATTTGGTTTAGTGTCAATATTAAAAAATATCTGGTTCATGTTTAATCAAATATTTGTGGGCGTGTCAGTCGTTGAAATATCGCACTCACACAAAACTTCCAACAGTTATCTCTTATGCGATTTCATTTATAATTTGTGTATTTTCTCATTTAAAGGAGGTTTAAAGTTGAAAGATGGACTTGTTGCACCGGGTTTTATCCCATATGGCTCGGTCCCTCTCCCCAGAAATATCACGCCACCTGCTGAAAGTATTGCACGAGGCACAAACTCTGTAGCTCCAGCAACAATCCTAGGAGTCTCTGGAAAAAATGCACTTGTGAGCAGAACAGTGCAGACCAGATTCGAACCCACGACCTTCAGTTCACAATGCTAGGGTTTAACCACTTTGTCATTTATTCACAGGCAACTATTTTCATCTCGAATGCAAAACTATCACAGAATTCACATCTTTCAATTCCTTGTTTTTCACAGTCACCGGGTATCGCAGCGAAAAGATAATCCAAATTCATTCACTATGTATATTTGTGCTAAGCAGCAGTGAGAAAATGCTCTCTCTATCAGTAAAATCAGTCTAGACTTGAGCGGGTTCAGATTCAGGTTCTGTATTTGATTCTTGCCATTTCTGAGACAGATCATTCAAGGCATTGCTACATTTTGCTACTCGAACCTGCAGAAGAGATACAAACAGCAAGATTAACAATGGGTTTCATTGTAAAAGGTGGATGTCTATTCTCTATCACTGTTTTGAATCTTAACATCGAAAAAAGAGGATCCTGGAATGAGCTTCATGCGCTTTGTACAAGTTGGAATTTAGTGCTCGGATATTCCGCTGACCCATCGTTTACGCGGTCTTCCTCTAGGTCTATTACCATTGTATCTGAGTGTTAGTACTCTTTGTGGGAGACTGTCTTGTAGTAACCTTGATACATGTTCAAACCATTTGACCTGTTGTTTCTTAATATGCTGTAGCCCTGCAAGGATCCGCTTTTCTTCTGATATACAGTCGTTTCTGATTTGATCTCTTCTTGTTACATTTAGAATTTATCGCAAACACTTCATCTCTGTCATTTGGATTCTTCTTTTCTCATTTGTTGTCAGTGTCCAGGTCTGAGAAAATGATGATGTAGAGAGTGACAAAATGTTGGATTGGATGAAGAAGAGTTTAACACTCAAACAGTTGTTTAGAAAATAGTCAAACATTACTGAATTTATATTCTTCTTCTTCAATGATCCAGCAATGCTTTGGCTCTTGCCTTGCGGCCCAATACCACAGACACACTGAAGAACTAGAGTGAGTGAATTTAATACACACATACGGGTTGGAATGCTGTAACACTAAGGGACAAGGGGGATCTATGTACTGCTTAATGATACATCAGCCAAGGTAGGGTTCACTGTGTGCATGCACCGCCACCAAATTTCCTGCTGGTCATGCCAAATTCTATTATACTCTAGGTATATTACCAAATATTCTAGGAAAGAGGATCATCTTGGTCTAAGTTATTGCACTTTTACAATGGGTACCAATTGTCAGGAAGCTGTCCGTATCGGTTTCTCTATCCCCAGGTCTCATTTGTAGTTCGAATCCTGTGCTTTAGGACTTAGGAATCTTTTTTTTTTATACCACATGGTATGTAGGGTAATATAATGTTAGGCCCGTATTTTTCATTGACCGTAAGCAAGCAAGTTCACTAACAATTCAGTGACATAAGAAACAAGTTCACTAACAACTTTGTGACATAAGAAACAAGTTCACTAACAACTTCATGACATAAGAAACAAGTTCACTAACAACTTTGTGACATAAGAAACAAGTTCACTAAAAACTTTGTGACATAAGAAACAAGTTCACTAAAAACTTTGTGACATAAGAAACAAGTTCACTAAAAACTTTGTGACATAAGAAACAAGCTCATTAAAAACTTTGTGACATAAGAAACAAGCTCACTAATAACTTTGTGACATAAGAAACAAGCTCATTAAAAACTTTGTGACATAAGAAACAAGCTCACTAACAACTTTGTGACATAAGAAACAAGTTCACTAACAACTTCGTGACATAAGAAACAAGTTCACTAACAACTTCGTGACATAAGAAACAAGTTCACTAACAACTTTGTAACATAAGAAACAAGTTCACAAACAACTTTGTGACATAAGAAACAAGCTCATTAAAAACTTCATGACACAAGAAACAAGTTCACCAACAATTTTGTGACATAAGAAACAAGTTCACTAACAACTTTTGTAACATAAGAAACAAGTTCACTAACAACTTCGTGACATAAGAAACAAGTTCACTAACAACTTCGTGACATAAGAAACAAGTTCACTAACAACTATGCTACTGAAGCTCAATCCTGTGTTTGGTCATTTGTTTTTTTTCCAGAACACTTGTTTACTGTCTATTCATTGGCTTCGGTGCTTCCCCTGGGGCTCTTAAAACTCCTTATTCTCCAGGTCTAGTCAGTATCATTCTGGCTTCTCTTCAACCATAGAGGTTGTATTGCATATTGCCTGATCAAATAGAAAACCCCACTAATGGCTGTAACTGTGACTTTGTCATATTTTTCTTAAAGTTGTCCTGAAATTGCTATCTTTATTTTACACTGAAAGCGAAAGGTTGCCTTTAGAAAAAGGTTTAAAAGACTTCATTGCACTGTGTTTTTCCCTTATGGTTCGAACCCTTTCTACAGAAATGGCATGCTACCTGCGGAGATTATTGCCCAAAGCATAAACTCCAAAGCTCCAGCAACAATCCTATGAAATATTTTTTAATGTACTTGTAGAACCAAATGGTGCGGCACAGATTCAAACCCCTTACCTTCAGAAAGCAAGACAAACTACTAAACCACTTTGACATAGAGAAATTGTTGACTCTGCTATTTACAACACTAAAACCTGTAATAACATTTCATGTAGCCTTTTCAAACATTATATTATGATATCACTTCAATTCACATTTGTAGACACTAGTGTGCAGGAGTTAGGGAGTGCCAATTCCTTTCCTCACATGTGAAATGTCAAGTATGGGATTGAATCCACAACCCTCTTGTGTCCGAGTTGACAGGTGAACGCTTATGCATCCCGCTAATCTGTCCTACAGACAATGTTCTTAAAATTGTGACATACCCTCTACAGGTTGTCGCCATCAACCCAGTAAATGAGTTGTTGATTTTCTAGGCACCACTTATACATTCAGTAGTTTGCCATTGCTTTATGAACGGTGCAGTCTACTTTACCATTTGTAAAAATCCATGGGAACAAATTTGTTGAAAGTGCCCTTGGCGGAGTTTAAACCAGGTACGCTTGGGTTGTGATCGAGCTCACTACCACAAAGTCACAGACAATGTTCTACTTACCATAAATGTGCTGCTACCAAAATATGGACGCTCAACTGAGCCATCATTCAGATCACGATCCTCACAGAAACACAATAAAAGTGCATGAAGGATCATCTGTGGAATTGGAAAATACAGAATTTTCATTACAAATCACTGGCATTAAGTTTACATTAAATATAAGTAAATTCCTTATTTTGACCCGCCTACTATAGCAAAATTAATATTTTGACCCGCTACTATAGCAAAATTAATATTTTTGACCCGCCTACTATAGCAAAATTAATATTTTTGACCCGTTAATTCGAGTAAAACTAATATTTTTGACAAGTTAACCATAGCCAAAATAATATATACTCCAGCTAACTAACATTTTGGACACATTAATTCTAAAAATTGCTTCTCTGCCTTTTGGCTAATATTAAAGTTTAGTTCCCACTTCATCACGGCCAATGGAGCCTTCATAGAGCCAATATGAAACTAAATATAAAAAAAATTCAGAGCAGCTCTCATTCGAAAGAATGAATTTTTAAACATTTCAAACGTAACTGGGTCCACCCGCTGCGGCACTAACAGGTAAAAGCCCAACAAACATAAATTTAAAAAATATAAAAGTAAACCATAAAAAACATAAATGTTCACCAAGTTAACTAATGACATGGTCTGAGAACACTTACCTGATAAATGGATAAGAAGCAGTGAGCAATAAAAAATGACAAAACAGACACCAGCAGTACAGGCACAGCATAAAAATGAAGCCCTTCCTGACTCTAGAAAATAGAAAAGACAAAAAACACAGGTTATATGATGAATAAAAACATAGAACAAGTTAGAGTAATAAACTGTTCAAGCAGCAGCATATCCCTTGAGGAACGTCATTTTCATCACAACCCGCATGAAAAGCTCCGTCTCTTGCAAGTTCTTCACCCTTTTCTACCGTCATGTTCAAGGTTTCTTTGATGTCCTGCTGCCACCTTCGTCTTGGTTATCACCTGCCTCATTTTCCAGGACTCATGCCTCTCATTACCTTTCTCTCCAGACCGCTGTGGCGTTTAATAAACTGTAGACAATTTAAATATACGCTAAATGCAGCAGAAAGCTAAAATAAGTCTTCTTTTATCTATTCCTGTTTTGCCTCACACCATCAGGATAAGAAGATATTTATAGAATGGGCTTTTGTGTGCGCTTTATAAATAGTGTATTTCCCTGACTGTGTTATTTCTGAGAAATTACACACCTTTTGAGTGGACGGCCTTTTGCTTTGTATCAGAGTAGCAGTGCTATTTGAGGCGCACTGTCTGTTGATAATCTGCTGATGTGGCAGAACCATTTAATTTGTCATTTATTGATGTGTACCCTTTTCTTTCTGATGTCTTCATTTCTAAATCGGTCTCTTATTGTTACTCCCAGCATTCTGTATAGACACGTCATCTGTCGTGACTAGTTTTCTTCTATCATTTGATGTTAGCATCCATGTTTGGCTTTGTGTGTCTGATAGTCCTAATATTGCCATTTTTCGTGTTTTTTTTTATTTCCTCAACGATGGTTACAATTTTCTGACAGATTCCATAGATATTAATTGTGCAAATCTTAACGTTATTTCTTGGTTTCCTCCCTTTGGCCATGTTTACAGGAGCTTGACATCTCTTCATAATTCTACGAGCATAAGTTAGATCCATCATCATTCTACCTCCACCATAAAACTATTTCACAATGATATTTTTACCTTGAACCAGACTACACCCACAGCGGTAGTAGCAGCTGTTACTGAAACTTTGCCAAGGAAGAGGATAAAATTGGCAGCACCATTGATAGCCGACACACGAGCAACATCTCCCATCAACACATTATGACCCTGGTGACACAAAGAACAACATGAATACACCAATTGTCGAAATATTTTGTTTTTATTTTACACTGATTAATTGATAGAACCACTATCATTGCATTTCGGTCAGCAACCATGTGTGCTCTCAACTCTTTCTTACACAGGAAGGTCTCGGCAGCAGTGCAGACTCCGTAGCACCGACAAAGGGTCCCCAATGTAATTTAGAAGATGGTGAAAATCTTTTTGTTGGAATATTATTTTTTGATCTTTCTAATTAATTTTGCCTGGACAGCGGCTTTCTAGCCTGCTCTTCTGGATTTTGAACAGGCATGAGTTCTTTTACGTGCTCAACTTGAACATGGAACATACACTTTATAGTCCGTCTTCAATAGGACTAGGAACGCGATCTCACCTACACTGAGATCAGGGATCTCTGAAATAATATCCGATGGCTCCATAGTTGAACAAATCAAGTACCTTTCTAACGAGAGGCGAGCACCTAACCTTTATGCCACAGAGACTCATACTATTCTTTAATGATCTTGTACCACCAGAGATTTTGACACCATTCTCCTTTCAAATAGTATCTAGAGATTGAAACAATCTTATCTGTTCAAAAGCAGTTACTGATTACTGAACTGGCATCAGAACTCTGAGCAGACTCATAGGTGCTCAGTCTTCCATAGCAGACAACGAATGGTATGTATAGTGATGATGAAGATACAGAACCTAAACTATAATCATGACTACAGAGTTAGATACTAAAACTAAACCATCAACATGACTACAGAGATAGAAACAAATGTAATGAGTCTTACCTTCTTTGCTGATGTGCAGAAATTTTTCCCACTAATTGCTGTGGATAAAAATAATGAAGCTGGTTAAGTAACCTGAATGGATTTTATTTGTATAAGAGTACTTTCTATCAGACTGCACTCTTCATCTCTCAAAGTTTAATTTATATCAAACTTTGTATGCATTCTTCATCTCTCAAAGTTTAGTTTATATGCTAGTGAAAAATCGTGGCATATCCCAAAGGACGTAGCCATCAACTACAGTAAACAAGTCGTTGATTTTCTAGGAACCACTTATACGTTCAGTAGTTTGCCATTGCTTTCTGAACGGGTGGCGCCATCGTCCTTTTGTTAAAATCAACGGAAACAATTTGCAAGCAAACTGTCCCCAGCGTGATTCGAACTCAGAACGTCGGGGTTAATAGACAGAGTCACTAACCCCTAGAACTATCTGGTGTATGTTTGTTAATTTTCTGTCTAAGTGATATGGCTATCTTAATTGCACTTCTATGATAGCCGCATATGAGAGCTGCAGTTGTTAGTGAACTTAGTCCAACATTAACATCTCTCAGGTTGACCCAGCCTTAACTGGGTTACTAGGAAAAACACTAGTAAGTGAAATCGGCCAGCATGGTGTTGACCACATCACCCAACGTGTGCCAACGGTCAGTTCCGACATTAACATCTCTCAGGTTGACCCAGCCTTAACTGGGTTACTAGGAAAAACACTAGTAAGTGAAATCGGCCAGCATGGTGTTGACCACATCACCCAACGTGTGCCAACGGTCAGTTCCGACATTAACATCTCTCAGGTTGACCCAGCCTTAACTGGGCTACTAGGAAAAACACTAGTAAGTGAAATCGGCCAGCATGGTGTTGACCACATCACCCAACGTGTGCCAATGGTCAGTTCCGACATTAACATCTCTCAGGTTGACCCAGCCTTAACTGGGTTACTAGGAAAAACACTAGTAAGTGAAATCGGCCAGCATGGTGTTGACCACATCACCCAACGTGTGCCAATGGTCAGTTCCGACATTAACATCTCTCAGGTTGACCCAGCCTTAACTGGGTTACTAGGAAAAACACTAGTAAGTGAAATCGGCCAGCATGGTGTTGACCACATCACCCAACGTGTGCCAATGGTCAGTTCCGACATTAACATCTCTCAGGTTGACCCAGCCTTAACTGGGTTACTAGGAAAAACACTAGTAAGTGAAATCGGCCAGCATGGTGTTGACCACATCACCCAACGTGTGCCAATGGTCAGTTCCGACATTAACATCTCTCAGGTTGACCCAGCCTTAACTGGGTTACTAGGAAAAACACTAGTAAGTGAAATCGGCCAGCATGGTGTTGACCACATCACCCAACGTGTGCCAATGGTCAGTTCCGATCTCTTTCTTACACAGAAAGATATCAGCAGCAGTGCACAAACTATGTAGCACTAGTGATGGCCTCCAATGTGAATTTTGAAGAGTAAAAATTTGTCAAAATTGTAATTATTATGAATTTTGTTTGGAAAGCAGCTTTCCAGCCTATTCTTATTGATTTGCGACTGCCAAGGGTTCTTTTACATGCTCAACTTGAAATTTTATTGACTGCCTTTGACAGGACTTGAAGCTCAATCAACCTACATTGAGAACAATGATCACTGGAAAAATGGCCAGCTCCATGTGAGGAACAAATTGAGTACTTTTGAAACAAGGAGAGAGCACTGTATCTTCATGTCACAGAGGCTGTCTTACATTTCTGATCAGCTAAATGTATGATTCATTTGAGTATGATCCGGAAGGTGGAGGCTTGTTCGGTAGGCAGACAATGGACTGAATCACTACAAGCCTCAACAACTTGCAGAATTCCATGTACCTTCATTTCAGCACACATGGGCGTTGATGGCAATAAGACAGCATGCTGATTGGCTCCGTCAACATATTGAAGGATGAGCCAATGGATAGAACTAACATTCTGAACCCAATGGATAGAAATGACATTCTGAATGCACTCATAAAGTGTGGCCACATAGAGGACTTTCATCTAAACCAATCCACGTTAACTACTAGATTGTGAAAGCTTGGATTGAAGATTGGCCAGGAAAGAGAATTACAGCAGGCGTATGAGTAGGCTCATCAATCAACATTAACTAGTACAGTTTGTCGCTGTTGGAGATATTTCGAAGGAGATCGGGCATCACCTATGGACATATCCAGAATGCAATGAAGATGTCCAAACTGAAACTAAATGTATGAAAATAAAAGACACATAATTCATTCAATGTTATATAAATCATGTTGATGCTAATTCAGACATTCCTACTTCACAAAAGTAACAATTAGATGTCTACAACTTACCAACAACAGTGTATGCACTGGCTGATAGATATCGCAGGAACTTATCCACACACCACAAGCAACAGCAACAAGATTTCACGCATTCATTATCTGAGCTCTTCAATCTGGGAAAGACACAGAAATATTTGAGAATTTTATCATTGTGGTATTGAGAAGAAAATGCATATCTTTCACTGAAAAAAAAACCCACAGTCAAGAACCTAAATAATTATGATGATCATCGTCATCAAGTAGCTTGTCCCTTCCGGAACTTGGCTCCTATGACAGTAGTCCTGGCCCTAACCTTAATGACAACATCAACCACCTTACAAGAAGAGATCAGAGCACCATTTTTAGACTCTGAACCCAACACACAACACTTAATAATCACTTGAACAGAATTCATCCACAACACCACTCCAGAGTGCCAACTGTGTGCACATCATCATGAAACCGTTCATCACCACCTTTTTTCAAGTGTCAAGCACTAGATGATATCAGGACACCCTCCTTCCTCCAAGGCCAGAGAAATGGAACACATTATATGGAACAAATGAACAACTTACAAACACATGCAGATATCACTACATAGCATTGGGCCGAACCTTTTTCAAGTGTCAAGCACTAGATGACATCAGGACACCCTCCTTCCTCCAAGGCCAGAAAAATGGAACACATTATACGGAACAAATGAACAACTTACAAACACATGCAGATATCACTACATAGCATTAGGCCGAAGGGCAAGAGCTCAAGTGCCGCTGGATCATTGAAGAAGACAGTAGTCCTGAAAAACTTTCTGTTCTGTGCAAGTTGACAGACGTCAGCAGCAGTCATTCTCATATCATCAATGACATCTTGCACCCATCGTCTTCTAGGTCTTCCTCTCATTCTTCTTCCAGGCACCAATCCCTCCAAAATTATCTTCTCTACACACTCATGCCGTTTGATGTGTCCAAAATATTTAATTTTCCTTTATGTTATGCTCTTTGATAGCTAACTCTCTCCAATATCAAGCTATTGCAGAATAGAAGCATTTGTTCTTTTCTCCATCAATGATATTCTAAGTACTCTTCAGTAGCATTTGTATTCAAAGGCATTAATGATCTTCTCCGCTGCTTTATCAATGGTCCATGTCTTACAACGATATGTTGCCAAGGGAACAACGCAGGCTCTTAAACACTTAATTTTATGATAGTAAAAATTATGATAATACATAAAATGTTTATCTATTAAAGCAGAACATACTTGAGACTGTAGTGAACAAATAAAACTAATTAAGCCATTCACCCTTCTGTGGTAAGCTCATGCTGCATGTGGTCTGCTTGTGTTGCAGGTGGATTTGGTTCCATTTTAACCAAGTGACCAAACCATTTAAGTCATTGATGTTCTATAAACTCTGACTGGTCTTAACCCTGGACATGTTCTACGTGCTTCATTTGATATTATATCTCTTCTTGTTTTGTCTGTTGTATTTCACATACATCTCATTTTGTGCTTTTGACTTTCTAAAACGGTTTAGATCTGGCACTGGTAGTGTTGCACAGAAATGAATATTGCATTTATTAGTTTGCATGTTGACTTTTTTAAGGAATTGGTGCTAATTGATAGTTCATGCTATTTGCCTTCTTAATTCTGGTTTCTATTTTTCTATCTTATTTGTCATCCTCGACTCATTAAACCCACACTTGTAAGATAAATTCATGATTTTAATTTCACCCGTGTGGTGCCGGGCCCGCAAGGAAGCAATGAATAGTACCACTTCGACCTACAAGGCATGTTGTAAGAGGCAACTGAAGTGGGACCTAGGGAAGCTACCCTAGCAAATAAAAAGCATCGTCGAAATCGGATGTACTGGCCTACATGTAGGCACATAACTAGCAGAAAGTATGATCGCTCTTATACAAATCACACAGAGTGGTTTAACAAGTGATCGTTATGTAATATTAGAAGATTTTAATTTACCTTTTGCTAATGAATATGAGAATCGCCCTGGGAGCCTTGACAAAGGTAAGAATCAAAGCACCAAATGCTACAGAGCCCTGATGAAACATGATCAAGCGTCCGACTGTGCCTAGGATAGGGAAGCCAAGCTGACTCTTGTCTCTGAAAAATAGGGAAAACAAATATTTCATAGTAAAAAAAATTCTTAAACAATTTCATTCCTTCTTATTTCGCTCTCAATGAAACATGGGTTATTGCTTACTGAACTTACATTACCGGAAGCATCGCAAGACAAGCACTGTTTTGGAACCTGCAGGGAAAGGGGACTTGGGGAAGGTCTAGAAATATCTGGAAAAGAGAGCTGGAGACTTGATATTCAAAGGATAGGCAAGATGTGGAAAGAATTGGAAAGGATGGCAAGAGAGAGGAAGAGCTGAAAGAAGTTTGTTGAAAAACAGTGCTGTATTGGGAGTTGAAAGGTGAAGAAGAACTGACGTAACAACACTCAGGGCAGACCCATAGATGTCAAAGGGCAAGCATACTGATGGTTTCTGTGGCTCGCTGGTTAAACACTTTTCTCTCTGCCCCTCAAGCATCCAGATTTACTTGTACAATATATAATTCTAAACTCCCGAAATTGCTGGATTAATGAAACATAGGACTGCAACATATCCCTAATGTTTATAATAGCTTTTAAATTCGTTTTTTTAATGGAATATAATAAAAGTAAAGGAACCCATTTTCATACCTTGAGGTATATTGGGAAATACAGTGTTAGGCTCGTATTTATCATTGACCGTCAGAACATGATGGTTGATGTGGTCAACATCATGCCGGTCGCCTTTTACTTCCCAATGTTTTTTCTGGTACCTATTTGAGACTGGGTAGACCTGAGAGCCATTATGGTTGGAAAAATACTCCACACCCACTGTGGAAATGAACCCGGACCACTAGCCTATGAAGTGTGTTCCCTAACAACTATGCTACTTTGGCTCTCAATGGAATATAATGCTGAAATTTTTCTAACACTATCTATTCTTTCTTACTTTTCTCTAATCTGTTTTGCTTCACAGCGTCAGGATAAGAAGAAATTTCTTTATCAAGGAAAAGATAGAATATAAATATAAAGATGACACCTAAGGAAAGCAATCACAAAGAAATTTAATGAGGATCAGGTGATAAGAACTAAACGTAAAATGGGTCTAAAGGTGAAGGATTTATATCACTGCACCGGGTTGCCCCATATGGCTTGGTCTCTATCCGTAGAAATGTCCCACCCCCTGCCAAGAGTGTTGCATAAAGTACGAACTCTGTAGCTCCAGCAACCATCCTAGGGTCTCATGTAAAAATTGCATGTGACTCAGTCCAGATTTGAACCCACAACCTTCAGTATGACACGCAAACGGCGTAACCACTTCACCGTATAGTCCCTCCCTAAACTTACAATAAGAATTAAACTTATGGCAATAGGAACTAAACTTGTTTTAACAACTAAACTTTAAGATAAGAACTACATTTTTGCAAATAAGAACTAAACTTGTGGGAAGAAAAAAAACACCAACTTTTGACAGAACTAAACTTGTGATAAGAACTAATCTTGTTGTAACAGAACTAAACTTGTGATAAGAACCAATCTTGTTGTGACAGAACTAAACTTGTGATAAGAACTAATCTTGTTGTGACAGAACTAAACTTGTGATAAGAACTAATCTTGTGATAAGAACTAAACTTGTGATAAGAACTAATATTGTTGTGACAGAACTAAACTTCTGAGAGTGGAAGTATTTTTAGAAACTAAAATCCTGGACAACAGAAATTCATATATTAGTAAGAAAATAAAAAGTTAAAGTAGTTGGAAAAAAAACAACCACGAAACAAATATTAAAACTTCTGCCAACTTACTGGGTAAAATAAAAAGGTAAAGTAGTGAGAGAGAAAAAACCACGAAACAAATATTAAAACTTTTGCAAACTTACTTGGTAAAATAAAAAGGTAAAGTAGTGAGAGAAAACAAATATTAAAACTTTTGTCAACTTACTTGGTAAAATACCATCTGGCAACAGCTCCAGAAATGACAAATGATTGACAAGCAATGATAAATTCGCTGACCCAAATCAGACCAACAAGATGGTACCACCAAAAATAAGTCACTGTCTGGTGTTCCTTGAAAACAACAAAGCCTAGCTCTGTCACACTGGGCGTTTCTGGAAGAAATAAAAGAGAATTGCATGTTGATTTTGCTTTCCAATGTTAGAGATAAATAACAGAACTTGTCGTGCTAGTTTATGTGATCAAAGAGAACAGATAGATCAGAAATTGTGTTACAAATCTGGTTCTTAACTCCTTGTGGACCAAATGCCACACTAAGTGGCGTTTTTATAGTAAAAACAAGTGTCCTGGTTCAATAAGAGTTAAGAATTAAAACTTACATGTTAAACACAATAACCAAATATTTACTTAATTGCTTCTTTTTCACCCTTCACCCCTAGGGATGCATAGGTCCACAAACAAGGCCTTCCAAGCCCATCTTTTCCAGATCTCTCCCATATCTCCCCATTTCCTTGCCAAGAGTCCCTCCTTGCTGGGTCCTTCTTCTTCTTCGGTTGGTGAGCTATGAATTTTCCTGGTTGTGGTTTCTATATCTAGTATTTTTTACGGGGTGAGGTAACTAGCCCTACACCTCCTCCTTCTTCTTCTTTGCGTTCGTTCTTTACAACCAATTGTAATCACTCTTTGTGATATGTTTGATCTTTGCCAAGAACGTGTATACGTTGCACATTGGTTTGGTAGGCCCCTAAACACATAGACTTCTACACGTTTAGGACACATGCATCCGATTTCAGCCAAACCTCCTTAGTCGCCTCTACGACATGCGTGGCAGGTAACAGTGGTTCTATTCTGTACACTCCAAATTTGGGCCCCGGTAACCACTCGGGCAAGCCCTACACCTAATCTCCTTAGTCGCCTCTTATGACATACATGGCAGGTAACAGTGGTTCTATTCTTTACAGCCCTAATTTTGGCCCCGGTAACCACTCAGACGACTTAATTGCTTCTACCATGGGGTATATCGGTTGACCAAAGAGACTGTCTAAAATATAAAGAAGCAGTGTCCTAGGAGTGTTATTATACAATAGGCAGTTCTGGTAAATGACCCACAGCAGCCATAAACACAATTTAGATACATTCCGAAATAACTTTAAGAAAAAACCTGCAACTTTTCTGGCTAAATACAATAACAGTGAAAAACACTATTTATGAATCGCACACAAAAACCAGTTCCAGATATCTCTTCTTAGCCTGACGCTGTGAGGCAAAACATGACTAGAGAATAGAAAGAGATCTGTTGAAAATTATATCCCCTCCACTCCAGTCCATGACAAAACACACCCAGTAGTAAATATTATTGGCTATTGGTTACTGAACTGACGTCATTGCTGTCCGGGCAAACCCATAGGTACTCAGTGCCCCATAACAGATATCAAAGGTTATGCATACTGATGCGTCCGTGTTTTGCCGGGGCTCTCGATGGGAGTAAAGAATAGTATCACTGCTACCTACAAGGAATGTTGTAAGAGGTGACAGGTAGGGCCCTAGGGAAGCTACCCTAGTAAATAAAAAGCGTAGCAGAAATTGGATGTGCTGGCCTACTTGTAGGCACATAACTGGCACAATGTACAATTGCTCTTAAGTTTGGATCACATACAAATTACAAAGAGTGGTTAACAAGTGGTCGATATGAAGTGTTCGAAGAAGAAGCATATTGATGGTTTCTGTGACTCGCTGGTTAAACACACTCCTCACTGTACCCCTCAGGCATAATAGTAAATGTAACACAGACTAAACAAAATGGTTTCTGATAGGAGTATGTCACTAACCTGCAGTACACAAGAAAGCCAGTACGGTCACCCAGTAAACAAAAAACATCAGCAACAGAATAAACGTCCAAACGGGTTGCAGCAGTAGCATCGGCATATTGGACACACACAGACCTGCTTCCTGTAAAAGGCATACTACTAGTGCAATTCTCTTTCTTAGGGCTAGGATAACCAGCATGAGGATGATCTGTGATAGAAAAAATAAACAAAATATCAGACGCCTGTTTTCATGATTTGTTGTTGATATAGAAGTTAAGCCTACGTGTTGTGATGTCCCTCAAATATAGTTAGTTAGTTTGTTCCTTTCGTGCCAAAGGCGGAGGTTTTAGATCTCCATGTAATGTGGTTCGTTGCTAGCAGTTGGAGATCTTGTATGGTTTTACATCCCAATAGTTTATTTTCTTGTTGGATGGTTCTTCGAAGAGTGGTCTTTGGTCTTCCACGTTTTCATTTCCCAACTGGTGACCACATAAGGACTTGTCCTCAAACATAGACATATTTTATTTTGCTTATATTATTCAGGTTGCATTCATGCATAGCATTTATATATATATATCTTGTTATTTTTGCCGTCACATTGTTACCGGGTTGTTGCCCTGTGTGACTGATGTTTTTGTCCTGCGCTGATCTAGTGAATTGGGTGATTAGTTTTATTGTGCTTTTTGACAGGAGTCTGCTATGCCATCTAATCATCTTTTTCGTGGTCTTCCTTTCACCTTCTTTTCTGATGTTCTGTTGCAGAAGACTGTATACAGTGGAGTTTGGTTGCATTCTTATTAAGTGGTTGAACCCCTTCATTCTTTGTTTCACAATTAATTCAAGCAAGGTGCTTTCCCAACTTTCTTACTTATGCTGATGCTGGGGACTGTTTTATCTTCTGGTTTTATTTATATAAATATATGTATAATAATGGAAATATTTTTTCTACCATGATGTATATTGAGGAACAGTGTTAGGTTCATATTTGTCATTGACCGTCGGCACACGATGGATGATGTGATCAACATTGCCTCACTTGCCTTACTTCACAGTGCTTTTTTTCTACTCAATAGAGGCCGGGTCAGCCTGAGAGCAGGTACAGTACTGAACCAATACTGAAGCTAAAGAAGAATAATAAACCAACACAGGACTGGTTTTATTAGTCACCACAAGCTGAGAGATAGATGAAGAGATTTCAGCACTTATGGACTAATTGGTTTGAAATGAGGTGATGATGATATGTCGTTTAAACTAATCTACTACTTAGATCCCATGTTCATTATCACATAAAATTAATTCTCCAAATAAATTACTGAACATAGAAAATAATTGCAATAACATTTAAATAACCAGTTGTAATCTCCTCTATGTATCAATCCCACCACTCTTCCAATCCAGAAGAAAATGGATACTTACTGTGAGAACTGTGCTAGCAACAGAGAAGGTTAGGAAGGCAAACTCGCTGTTGATATCCACCTCCAGGAGTGGAATATGAGATTGCTCATCCATGTCCAGTTTGTTCTTGTTGGAAATAAAAGTCCACCACAAGAAGGCAGTGCCAACTGGGGAGTAAAAGATGGTCTGTGATTGGTCTGTACAAGAATTTGGTGATTGAGTGGTACAAGAATTTGCTATTACGTTATATCCATTTAAAAAATGTGTTCAAGTATATGGTCTGGAAAAGTGCAAGAGAAAATAAAAAGTAGTTTACATACAAATTCCGCCCATGTGTTGCTAGGGAGCAAAAATAGTACTGCTGCGACCTACAAGGCATGTCATAAAAGGCAACTGATGTAGGAACTATGGAAGCTACCCTAGAAAATAAAAAGTATCGCAGAAATCTGATGTACCGGCCTACTTGTAGGCGCATAACTGGCACAACGTACAATCGCTCTTAGGCTTAGATCCCATACAAATCACAAAGAGTGGTTAACAAGTGGTCGATATGGAGCGTTCGAAGAAGAAGCATATATACAACTTCTGCTACCTCTCATTCATACACTGCATAGAATGAACTCATCCAACAATGAACTCATCCAACAATGAACTCATCCAACAATGAACTCATCCAACAATGAACTCTTCCAACAATGAACTCTTCCAACAATGAACTCTTCCAACAATGAACTCTTCCAACAATGAAAACTTACCCATGCTGGCCACTCCCACAAAAGCTATAATTAGCCATGCCACAACAGAAGCCAGAAACCTGATCAGCAGGACCAAGAAAATGGACAAAGCTGAGGAAATAAAGATACAACATTTAACCAGAATGCTATACATGTTTTTTGATATTATCTACTGCCCAGTCTACATATGCTAATGTACTACTACTACAAATACTACTGTTACTAATAATACTACTGTTACTACCACCATGAATCCTGCAACTTCTACAGTACTACTGCTACTACCGTCACTACTAATACCACTACTAAAAAAATAGGGGTCTCTGTGGCTAAGTCCTTTGCCTTGTGAGTCGAAGGTCGTGGGTTCGAGTCCGGCTGTTCTGTTCACGAGTGCAGTTTTTTCCAGAGATCCCTAGGATTGTTGCTGGAGCTACGGAGTTCGTGTTTTGTGCAATACTCTCGGCAGGTGGCGTGCCATTTCTGCGGAGAGGGACCGAGCCGTATGGGGTAAAACCCGGTGGAATGAAGTCAATCCTTTGGCTTTAAAACCCTTTTTAAACCACTACTAATACTGTTACTACTAATACAACTACTGTTACTAATACTAATATTACAAGTATTGCTGTTACTACTAATAATAAAACTACTAACACTATTATTGCCAATACCACTACTAATACCACTATACACTGCTACTACTAATACCACTATACACTGCTACTACTAATACCACTATACACTGCTACTACTAATACCACTATACACTGCTACTACTAATACCACTATACACTGCTACTACTAATACCACTATACACTGCTACTACTAATACCACTATACACTGCTACTACTAATAAACGACTACTAACACTTCTCCTGTTACTATTAATAACACTACTGCATGCTACTTCTAAAACCACTACTAATCATACTACTGCCAACACACCACAACTACTACAGTACAGATACTACTACTTCCACTATTACTAGTACCACCACACCACCACTACTACTACTATTACAAAGGTAAGAGAGAAGTCATGGAACCCCTTTTCATACCATGAGGTATATTGAGGAATACCCATATTTTTCAGTCATGTTGTCACCATCATACCGTCCATCTATTGTTTCTTAGGTAGGTAGGGGATTAAAGCCTCTTTAAGTCGAGGCACGGCTCTCTCAACCTAAGGACAACCCTTTATTTGTTATATCAGAGCGTGTAGGCCAACAAACATGAAAAATAAGAATTAACTCCTTTCGGAGAAACCAAGAATAATATTACCGGCCCCCTCAACTACGTCCTGGTGCTCTTTTTATATCGAAGGCAGGGTCGACCTGAGAGTCGTTACGGTGGGATAAAAATCCACCTCAGCCGTGTAACCTGCTTCTACTGCTACCAACAATGTCCCTTCTGCTTTCATTATACCCATCTACAACACACAATATAGAGCTCACGGGCTTGTTGTGTATAATGTAGACATTTTATACAAAACAAAAGACACAGGACGGATTTAATTCCTAATTTTCTAACTTTTTACAAATTACCCTCATGTATATGTTTTTCTAGGTATTTAATTATGATTATTGCCTGTTTTCTCCAAGCTTAACGACAGTTTAATAAGTGTTATTATATCATTTTTTGAATATATTCAACGCCGCGAAATACCTGACTCGAATATTCAGATTCTCTCTGCAGACGCAGACCGGAATAATAGATGGCGCATGTGAGATGCAGCTGATTGGATAATTAACAAAGGTTTGAACGTTGGAAGGATATGGTGGGATGGAAGAGAGAGGGATGTATAGACTGTAATTTGAGAATTGGTGAACGAATATAATGAGAAATTAAATGTGATGACTGATGAGGAGTGTCTGTTATCTAGCTGAAGAGTGATGAAGGTGAAAGATGTGAAAAAAAGAAGGAAGAGATTGATGTAGTATTTATTCGCCATTATTTGTACAGTCAACAGTTGGCTCTGTATAGAGACTAGAGAGACACACGTGGAGGGTTGAAAACGAAGCGGACGAGATGGGCTAGTACTGCATGCTAATACTACTATCACTACTACTACTACTACTGCATCTACTACATCTTGTGTGCTACTACCATTATTACTACTACCACTGCAACTGTTACAACCAATTACCATTTCTACTATTATTATTATCATTGCTACATGTACTACACTACTAATGCTGCTACAAATATTACTACTGCTGCTGCTACTACTACTACTACTACTGCAACCACTACTACAACTCCTATTACTGCTGCTACTACTTCTACAACAATTACTACAACAACTACTACAACAACTACTACTACTGCAACTACTACTACTACTACAGCAACCACTACTACAACTCCTATTACTGCTGCTACTACTTCTACAACAATTACTACTACAACAACTACTACTACTGCAACTACTACTACAATTACTACAACTAGCACTACTTACTGACTGCCAGGAAGCAAAGAGCGATGACAATATTCCAGCTGGCATACAGGTCTCTCAGTGCTTTGTTGAAGATGTTGCTGCTGTTGATGTAAGCGACGATGTTGTTGGCCACATTTGTCTGCAGCCAGTCCTTGATGTGCAGCATGTCGGATGGTATGCAGCGGTTGAGGAGAGATTCACTGTAAATAGATACAAGATAAGGTGACTCATTGTTTATTGTCAGTGACAGGTGACTATGTGGTGTTACTTCAAACTGTCAGTGACATTAGGTCATGTTGGGACATATCTAGTTGTCAGTGACATTAGGTCTTGCAGTGACTTTCTGACTGTCAGTGACATTAGGTCTTTAGTGATGTGGCTGTCAGTGACATTAGGTCATGTTTTGACACGTCAAACTGTCAGTGACCTTAGGTCTTGTAATGACATGTCTAACTATCAGTCACATTAGGTCTTGTGGTGACATAAATAACTGTCAGTTACATTAGGTCTTGTAGTAACATGTCTAACTGTCAGTCACATTAGGTCATGTAGTGACATGTCTAACTGTAGCTAGACAAAGAGCACTATACTGGTAGCCAAAGAAGAATAGTAAACCAACAAAGAACCGGTGTCATCAGTCGCCACACACAGAGAGACATACCGAAGAGATCAGAGAACCTATAGACTAATTTGTTCAATGTGCAGTAATGATGATCTGAAAACTAAACTAGAACTGGTGTCGTTAGTTGACACATGTTGAGAGAAATACTGAGGAGATCAGAGCACTTATTAACTAATTGGTTCGATGTGCAGTCATAATGATCCGAAGACGATTAAACTAAAACTAAACTAAATGTAATTGTGTAAAAAAAGTGAAACGAGACAATGTAAGACTAATGTGTAATTTTCACAGAAAGTAAGATCAAACAATGTAAGACTAATGTGTAATTTTCACAGAAAGTAAGATCAAACAATGTAAGACTAATGTGTAATTTTCACAGAAAGTAAGATCAATGCAATTTTCACAGAAAGTAAGATCAAACAATGTAAGACTAATGTGTAATTTTCACAGAAAGTAAGATCAAACAATGTAAGACTAATGTGTAATTTTCACAGAAAGTAAGATCAAACAATGTAAGACTAATGTGTAATTTTCACAGAAAGTAAGACCAATGCAATTTTCACAGAAAGTAAGATCAAACAATGTAAGACTAATGTGTAATTTTCACAGAAAGTAAGACTAATGTGTAATTTTCACAGAAAGTAAGACTAATGTGTAATTTTCACAGAAAGTAAGATCAAACAATGTAAGACTAATGTGTAATTTTCACAGAAAGTAAGATCAATGCAATTTTCACAGAAAGTAAGACTAATGTGTAATTTTCACAGAAAGTAAGATCAATGTAATTTTCACAGAAAGTAAGATCAAACAATGTAAGACTAATAGTAGTTACCTCTTATAGATGGGCAGTACTGGACATGGGCCTTGACTTGACCTGTTTGTGTAGTCATACTCGCCAAGACCAACATCATAACGACACAGCAACGATCCTGTCTGTTGTGAGAAGTCAAAGAGGTCTCTTGGAGTGATTAAATTATTTTCTGGACACTTGTTGACACAGATCCTCATTGATGTATCTATCTTTTCTAGATTCATGAAGAAGAGATACCTGTCGAGACGTAGATGAGAAACGCATGAAGTATCTATGATATGAATGTTATTATCGCTTCTACACAGAACCCACTGTATTCGTAAGAAAAGAATATGGAGTTTTAAGACTGAAGGGTTCAAAGCCGAAGGATTACTTCATTGCACTGGGTTTTACCCATATAACTCGGTCCCTCTCCACAGAAGTGGCAAGCCACCTATCGAAAGTATTGCACAAAGCACGAACTTCGTAGCTCAGGCAACAATCCTAGAGGTATGTGGGCACAAAATGCAATTGTGTACAGAACGACGCGGTCTGGATCGAATCCACGACATTCGGAACGCAAAACAAATGCTTAATCACTTCGCCACAGAGACCCCTAACAAAGGTGGACCTCAGAGAGTCCACGAAAGACACTATTTAAGAAGCGCACATAAAAGCCCGTTCTAGAAATATCTTATCTTGACACTGTGAGGTAAAAACAGAATTAGAGAAAAGAAGAAGAAGAGAGAAAAAAGAAGAGAAAAAAGAAGAGAAAGAAGAAGAGAAAAGAAGAAGAGAGAAAAAGAAGAAGAGAGAAAAAGAAGAAGAAAAAAGAAGAAGAGAGAAAGAAGAAGAGAAAAAGAAGAAGAGAGAAAAGAAGAAGAGAAAAAGAAGAAGAGAGAAAAGAAGAAGAGAAAAGAAGAAGAGAGAAAAGAAGAAAAGAAAAAGAAGAAGAGAGAAAGAAGAGAAAAGAAGAAGAGAGAAAAGAAGAAGAGAAAAGAAGGAAGAAGAAAGTTCAGTAAATAACCATGAACTCATCGTATCGTGTACAATTGCCACATAGATTACATTGTTCTACTATGTTCTATTAAACATATATCAAAGTCATATTTGTACAAATCTTCAATCAGGAACGTGCCGTCTTATGATACAGAGAGGCGGCCGCATCAGGCGGCACCGTAAGACGGCGGTGCGGCATAAGCAGCAAAATTAAAATTACAATTGAAGGTTATTTTAAAGGAAAAATATTTAAGCGGCGGCATTTCGAAGACTTGCACCATACTGAGAAAATATACCGCACTTCACTACTTACAAAAATAATACTTTTACACATTTTCACTATCCTCAAAATTACATTGGGTATCCTGACCGGTGCTACGGAGTTGGTGCACTAACTGAGATCTTCCAGTGTAAGAAATAAATATTGAAGCCCACATGGTTACCCCCCAAAGTGTAATGATGATGCTTCAAACAATTGATTAAATCGATTGATTGAGTGATAGGACTATCATCATTGCACTTCGATGAGTAACCATATGTGCTCTGATCTCTTTCCTACACAGGAAAAGCTCAGCGGCAGTGCAGAACTCCGTAGCATCGGCGCTAGTTCCCCCGATGTAATTTATAAGATGGTAAAAATATTTTGTAGGAATAAAAAAAATCTTTCTTGTGAATTTTGCCCGGACAAATTATTAAATAAATCAATCATAAACAATAATTATTAATTATTCAATAAATAAATAAATAAATAAAATACAAAAGAAACAGCTACATGAAGGTCAGAATAGAAGCAACCTACCAAATATGGACACTTACTAACCTCCAGTCGAAGCCTTGGAAATTAAGTGCTACTGAAAATTATTAGAACGCACTAGACAGAAGAGAAAACACGGACATAGTTCAAGAGTTACCTATCGTGGAGCATTCGCTAATTAATAACATCATATCCTGGAAAATGAAGTATTTCGGTCATGTTAAACGACACGGTTGTTTGAAGTGAAAAGTGATGGAAGACAGTTCCTGGGGGTTGAGGTTGGGGATGACCAAGACACATGTGGCATTAAGACATCCAAGACACATGTGGCATTAGGACATCCAAGACACATGTGGCATTAGGACATCCAAGAAACATTGAACATGACATTAGAAGAGGCTGGGAAACTTGTTTAGAGACAGAAAGTTTTTCAAGTAGGCTGTGATGAAAGTGACTTTCTGCCAGGGACATGTTACTTGATAACTGTTCTCCATTCACACACATACAGAAATAATAACCACACAACGCACAAACGAAAAGTAATATAGACAAAATATGGACACTTACTGTCTTCCTTTCAGATTCCTGCCAACCACACAACGCACAAACGAAAAGTAATATAGACAAAACATGGACACTTACTGTCTTCCTTTCAGATTCCTGCCAACCATACAACGCATAAACGAAAAGTAATATAGACAAAACATGGACACTTACTGTCTTCCTTTCAGATTCCTGCCAACCATACAACGCATAAACGAAAAGCAATATAAACAAAACATGGACACTTACTGTCTTCCTTTCAGATTCCTGCCAACCACACAACGCATAAACGAAAAGTAATATAGACAAAACATGGACACTTACTGTCTTCCTTTCAGATTCCTGCCAACCACACAACGCATAAACGAAAAGTAATATAGACAAAATATGGACACTTACTGTCTTCCTTTCAGATTCCTGCCAGAGTTTCTGACTCCCAAGACTGCCCGTTCAGTGTTGTCTTCATCACAGGTGTTGCCGAAGCTATCCGTACCGTACACCAGACGGAAGGGGTCGCCCTTGCTAACGGAGAACGCTGCGATGAAGATCTGTAGGAAGAGAAAAGCAAACGAAATCTTATACATGTCAGCGTCTGTAGCTTAAACAGTAGTGAGCTGGATCACAATCCAAGCGTACCTGGTTCAAACTCCGTGGCGGGAAAGTTAGGAAGCAAATTAGTTCCCTTGGATTTTTACGAACGATTAAAATAGATCTCACCGTTCAGAAAACAATGACAAACTACTGAACGTATAAGAGGTGCCTAGAAAATCGACGACTCGTTTACTGCTGTCCAGTAAAGGATAGGCCACGATTGTCATATTTATATATTCTCTCCAACCGTTATACGTTAAATAGGGCCTGCAAGTAATTTCTTCATACCGTTCTGTCCTGGCAACTCGATCAATCTCCCATGGAATTGAGCACGATATTTCTTGCATCTCTCGACAAAGTTCGTTTCAGGGTTTCTCTAGAACGTCCTCTCTTTTTTGAACCCTTTGCCTTCCACTTTAATGCCTGCTTTGGTAGTCTTTGAATATTTCTCGTCAAGGTACATATTACTGTAAAAGTTACCTAGGCATCTTCTTGGAAGGTAGTCTGTCCTTGCTTTCCTTCCTGGCAGTGACTATACTGGTTCATGACCGTAGCCATTGTCTCTAACCATTGGCTCCAGATTCAGATCAGGCTTCTTTACCTCTCCACTCCCAATGGAGCACATGTCTTCAACAAACCTTTCAGCTTTTCCTCTCTTTTGCTATCTCTTCCTGTTCTTTCCACGACTTGCCTACCCTTTTAATATCAGTCTCCAGGTCTCTTCTCTATGTATTTCTAAGCCTTCCTCGACTCCTCTTTCCCTGCGGATTCCAATACAATTCCTGTCTTGCAATGCTTACCGTCGACCTTCTCAATGTGTGTACTATCCATCGCCAGCGTCTCTTCCTTAGTTCTTTCTCCACTGGTATCTGCTTAGTTCTTTCTCTGAGTTCATTGTTCGTAATCTTATGATACTATCTCAGTTCCTCTATCTCACTCTCTGAGTTCATTGTTCGTAATCTTATGATACCATCTCAGTTCCTCTATCTCACTCTCTGAGTTCATTGTTCGTAATCTTATGATACCATCTCAGTTCCTCTATCTCACTCTCTGAGTTCATTGTTCGTAATCTTATGATACCCTCTCAGTTCCTCTATCTCACTCATCTTATTTCTATCTCGCACACACATATCTTCCCACTCCCCATTCTCCACCCCCCACCCCACCCCTCCCCATAAAACCTACCACATAATGTTCAGAAATCCCTCCAACAAACACACACAAAAAAACAACAACCCATAATCTACATAAATTTCAATAAAACCTATAAGAAATCAATCAAAGCTGAAACGTTGCATCAAATATCATTTTTATCATAATCAATATTGCTAATCAGTTATCTTGTTAAGCCAATCAGTTATCAGCTCTGTATCAAGTTTCGCAAATATTCATTTATTAGCAGATGTAGTTTCTGCCGACGAGAATAGACAACGTGAGAACAACATTAGCAGACAACAGGAAGGAACGAAGCTTGAAGAAAAAATCTACAGAAAAACAGAAAGATATATTTTAGAATAACATCCCTCCCCGGGGCTCGCAAGAGGAGCAAATAAAAGTAACACTGCGACATACAAGCCATGTTGTAAGAGGCGACTGAGGTAGGGGGTCTAGGGAAGCTACCATAGTAAATCTTCTTCGAACGCTCCACATCAACCACTTGTTAACCACTCTGTGTGATTTGTATGTGATCTGAGCCTAAGGGCGATTGTACGCTGTGCTAGTTATGCGCCTACAAGTAGGCCAGCACTTCCGATTTCTGCGATGTTTTTATTTACTAGGGTCGCCCTGAGTAGTTAACGGGGCCCAAATTTGGGGTGTAAAGAATAGAACCACTGTTACCTGCCCCGCATGTCGTAAGATGCGACTAAGGAGGTTTGACTGAAATCGGATGCACATGTCCTAAACATGTAGAAGTCTATGTGTTTAGGAGGCCTACCAAACCAAAACGTGCAACGTATACATGCTCTTAGCAAAGATCAAACATATGACAAAGAGTGATTAAAATTGTTCGTAAAGAACGAACGCAAAGAAGAAGAAGATTTACTAGGTAGCTTCCTACGTCCTACATCCTTCGCCTCTTACGACATGCCGTAGTGGTACCATTCTTTGCTTGCCTTGTGGGCCCCGGTACCAAACGGGCATCGAAGATCATCAAAATAGAAAAAGATAGCAAAAAAATAAAATAATAATTTTGTTAAATAATGGAGAATATACAAACACAAATAAAACACAAAAACCACAACAAAAACCAACGCACGCGACCAAAAATGGAGAATAGACTTGATACAGACAAACAGATAGATAGAAACACGTACATTAATAGCAAACACATTTAAGAAAGAACACTTGAAACAACTACAACCGTTTATAGATAAATCTGGGTACGAGAATTGCTATTTTTTGATATCTCGAAGACTAGAAATATGACCAGAATAGATATCACGGGACAGAACAATGTCTTTTACTCGGCAATCATGTACTTAAACAATCGATAACTACATCACGATGATAACTTAAAATCTTGTAGATCGACTAGCATCAGTTGTGTTGTATGTGACGTCAACAATAATTGCTCCCCAGGCGAAACCTTGACTTCGCAAGACGTCATATCACTTATATTTTTTGGTTGTTTGTTTAAGGTTCAGAGGTATCTATGTTAACTTTCAGAAAACATGAAGAATAACCTGCATAGTAAAACTTGCAAAAATAAGAAAAAAATAATAGTTTGTGATGGTTTCTACTTTGAGAACATTTAGTAATATATGTAGAGTCTTCTACATCTTTGAATGCTCCATATCAACCACTTGCAAACCTGCTGTCTCGCAGGTCGGCTGGGGACAGTCAAAGGCTGATGGAGAGCGAACCGAGTAAACGCTGGCTGAAACCGGACACATCGCCGAAGGATAAGGACCAGAGCTCCAAATGGCGCTGAAGATGTGACGTAAAACACACCAATGCTAAGGCTGCATGAATCAGATTTCCACATGAATAAAACAAATGGGGAAATCTGGTACATCAGTCTAAGGGTGATGGTGAGAGAGACAGAGAGAGAGAGAGTATGTTGGGCCAGTTATGCGCCTACAAGTCGGCCTACATCCGATTTCTGCGATGCTTTTTTAAAAAAAACTAGGTAGCTTCCTAGGTCCTACACCACTTGCCTCCTACGACATGCTTAGTAGGCCGCAGTGGTACTGTTCTTTGCTTCCCTTGCATGGCCAGGTAACACGCCTTCATATCTAATTACTCTCCTTCCCTCACATTTGTCTCACAATTCCCTGCCCCATCAGTTGATATACAAGACAGACGACTGTGACACCCAAGTCTGGTCTACACCAGATCTACCCCGGTGATCCAGACATCTGTCTTCTCTCTGATTGAGACGAACTTTATTACGACCCGCCATGACATATGTCATGATTTTAAAGACCTCAATTTTCTTTCAGGAATTGGTAGCTTCTGT
Source organism: Arion vulgaris (assembly GCA_020796225.1). Lineage (NCBI taxonomy): Eukaryota > Metazoa > Mollusca > Gastropoda > Stylommatophora > Arionidae > Arion > Arion vulgaris. The sequence continues at coordinate 3,296,078 of CM036769.1, forward strand.
TACCATTCTTTTGGATTTAGTATAATCGATTACCTAGAATATCTCATTTTTCTGCGATTATTTCTAAGTATAGACTTGATGGTTTGATTCAGTCCTGACGTCATTCCTTATGACCAATCAGATATGGTACACTGCTACAGTATAACCAGAGCCAACTACAGGGTGTTCAAGATAATTGCAGCCCGTGAATGGAGCTAATCTGGCATATATGTATGGAAATGGGAAGGTTCAGTTATGACGTAGTATAGGTCAAGGTTGTGTGACGGTGTGTAATTGTAGTGCGGGAAGGGGCGATGAACAAATGTGACGTAGGACGAGCTAGTCAGAACCGGTTTAAATAGTAAATAAACACAACTCAATTTGTACCTGGTAACTTTCGAATTGTCAATGGGGCTGCAATTATCTTGAACACCCTGTATAAACTTATCTAGGGTTGGCTGTGGTATAACTCGGCAGATGCGGTGTTAAAAAGTGGGGCTTTCTGTTTGTACAATTATACCCCAGTATATCTGTCTCTCCCAACGGTGTCCCCACCTTGTAGTTGGTGGGAGAGCTTACATATCTCAGCGGAGTCCCCACCGTGTAGTTTGTGGGAGGGTTAGATATATCCAAGCGGTGTCCCCACCACGTAGTTGGTAAGAGGGCTAGCATAATAGTAGCCGCCCATCGCAAGCGGTGATGACCACATCCTCAGACCTGTGCTGCTGCACCTCTCTGGTGTATGTGGAGGTGCCTGTAGAGTCCTATCCTAGAACACAATCCCCTACTACAGGTGGGGTATATATGATCAAGGTTATGCATGTTGGTGTGTGTTCTGTCTTTTTGCACCGCTCTGTGCCTCAGCGGTACGACGATTCTCAGCTATGTGAGTTCCTCATGTGTTGGTACAGCGCCACATTTGGCGATCTTGCGCCAGGGATTCCTAGGATGTGGTGCTAGTATATCTCAGCGGTGTCCCCACGGTGCAGTTGGTGGGAGAGGTTGAATATCCCAGTGAAGAACTAACCTTACCTCTGGCCACCGGCAAGTTCTCAACCAATTTCAGGGCTGAGGTAGAGGCCCTCTGTGCAGCTGCAAAAATGGCACTACAAAATATGAACCAAATACATGGAAAAATAGTGCTCTTGACTGAAGCACTGTCCGCTATCTCAGCACTGAAATCTGAAAGGAACACAGAACTAAGTGATCTCAGGTCAACCTTAGACCAGTTATCCCATGAATCGGAGAGGGTAGTAATCCAGTGGATACCCTCACACTGCAAGATCAAGGGGAATGAAGATGCTGACAGACTGGCTAAAGAGGGAGCAGGAATGCCCCAAGATGACAACCTGGTTAGCTATGAAGAAGCAAAACCATCGCCAAAGGGCACTACATGGCAAAGTGGGATAAAGAACACCCAAAACACAACAAGAATGATGTATATTACCAACTGTCCAGAAGGGACCAGACAGCTATATTTCGCCTTCGGACGGGTCACAACAGAATGAGACACCACCTGTACACCAAGTTCAAGATAGGCACCAACGACCTGTGCCCCTGTGGCTTAGCAAGTATGACAACAGAACATATCCTACAGAACTGCCCCCAGTATGCAGACCTGAGAAGAAAGAGGTGGCCCACTTACACCAGCGTCCAAGACAAACTGTATGGCGTGGCTGATGATCTGAGGCAGACGGCTGCCTTTGTTAGAGAATCCGAAATCCCAATCTAGTGAGAACGCAGAAGAAGAAGAATATCCCAGTAGTGTCCACACTGTGTAGTTCGTTGGAGGGTTCGAATATCCCAGCGACCAATAGAGCTATATCGGAGGTAGCATTACTGCCGGTAGGTTTAACAATAGAGCTATATCGGAGGTAGCATTACTGCCGGTAGGTTTAACAATAGAGCTATATCGGAGGTAGCATTACTGCCGGTAGGTTTAACAATAGAGCTATATCGGAGGTAGCATTACTGCCGGTAGGTTTAACAATGTCGAACGGACCAAAGCAAAGAGATCAGACGAAGAGACACACCCTCTATCCGACAGGTTAAAGGGGTTTGCGTTGGGTTGGCGGCCAACAATAGTTTTTTAAAAAAAACGCTAGCTACTGAAACGTCATGTATTTTGTCAATCAAATACTGGGAGAGCAGTCGAGGATTGAGGTGAAAACACTGATGGTGCATGTGGCTCGCTGGTTACTACCCCTGGAAAAATGTATGAGAGCTAAAGATAAAAACATCTAAGAGTTTGACTGTCGTCACACTAATACAACTTCATTGTGCTGGGTTTCCCCATATGGCTCCGTCCCTGTCCTGTAGGGAGAAATGACATGCCATCTACGGACATCAAACATCATGCACAAAGCACGAACTCTGTAGCTACATTAATAATCCTAGAGATCTCAAGAAAAAATTGCTCACGTGTCTCGGTCCGGATTCGAACACACAACCTTTAGTACGACATGTAAACCACTTCACCACTGAGACCCACTACACCACTGAGACCCACTTCACCACTGAGACCCACTACACCACTGAGACCCACTACACCACTGAGACCCACTACACCACTGAGACCCACTACACCACTGAGACCCCTACACCACTGAGACCGACTTCACCACTGAGACCGACTTCACCACTGAGACCCACTTCACCACTGAGACCCACTTCACCACTGAGACCCACTTCACCACTGAGACCCACTTCACCACTGAGACCCACTTCACCACTGAGACCCACTTCACCACTGAGACCCACTTCACCACTGAGACCCACTTCACCACTGAGACCCACTACACCACTGAGACCCACTACACCACTGAGACCCACTACACCACTGAGACCCACTACACCACTGAGACCCACTACACCACTGAGACCCACTACACCACTGAGACCCACTACACCACTGAGACCCACTTCACCACTGAGACCCACTTCACCACTGAGACCCACTTCACCACTGAGACCCACTTCACCACTGAGACCCACTACACCACTGAGACCCACTTCACCACTGAGACCCACTTCACCACTGAGACCCACTTCACCACTGAGACCCACTTCACCACTGAGACCCACTTCACCACTGAGACCCACTTCACCACTGAGACCCACTACACCACTGAGACCCACTACACCACTGAGACCCACTACACCACTGAGACCCACTACACCACTGAGACCCACTACACCACTGAGACCCACTACACCACTGAGACCCACTACACCACTGAGACCCACTACACCACTGAGACCCACTACACCACTGAGACCCACTACACCACTGAGACCCACTTCACCACTGAGACCCACTACACCACTGAGACCCACTACACCACTGAGACCCACTACACCACTGAGACCCACTACACCACTGAGACCCACTACACCACTGAGACCCACTACACCACTGAGACCCACTACACCACTGAGACCCACTACACCACTGAGACCCACTTCACCACTGAGACCCACTACACCACTGAGACCCACTACACCACTGATACCCACTACACCACTGAGACCCACTACACCACTGAGACCCACTTCACCACTGAGACCCACTACACCACTGAGACCCACTACACCACTGAGACCCACTTCACCACTGAGACCCACTTCACCACTGAGACCCACTACACCACTGAGACCCACTTCACCACTGAGACCCACTACACCACTGAGACCCACTTCACCACTGAGACCCACTACACCACTGAGACCCACTTCACCACTGAGACCCACTACACCACTGAGACCCACTACACCACTGAGACCCACTTCACCACTGAGACCCACTACACCACTGAGACCCACTTCACCACTGAGACCCACTACACCACTGAGACCCACTTCACCACTGAGACCCACTACACCACTGAGACCCACTACACCACTGAGAACCACTTCACCACTGAGACCCACTACACCACTGAGACCCACTACACCACTGAGAACCACTTCACCACTGAGACCCACTACACCACTGAGACCCACTACACCACTGAGACCCACTACACCACTGAGACCCACTACACCACTGAGACCCACTACACCACTGAGACCCACTACACCACTGAGACCCACTACACCACTGAGACCCACTACACCACTGAGACCCACTACACCACTGAGACCCACTTCACCACTGAGACCCACTACACCACTGAGACCCACTACACCACTGAGAACCACTTCACCACTGAGACCCACTACACCACTGAGACCCACTTCACCACTGAGACCCACTACACCAGCGTTTCCCAAAGTGGGCAGGTACGCCCCCAGTGGGCGATGAAGTTATAGGGGGCGATAGGGGTTCATAAGAATTTGGAGCGTGTTCAGGGCGATTAAGGGTCGGTGGTTCCTTAAAGAAGAAATTAATAATAAATATTTTAAAATAAATTATTTTCGTGATTTTGTGATTGAATAATCATTTTAAATTTGAATTCTGCAGTTTAATTCATCTTATGCCTGTCTGACACGATCCATTTTTCATCAATTTTCTATTTCATATATTTATTCATGTGAAAATGGACCATGTATTACAGAAATATATATCAATTTTCTATGTCAAAGAGAAAACAGAGCATGTATATATGTGGGAGGGGCGTTGGCAAACTTATAATGTGGAGGGGAGGCGTTACAAAGTTTATGTTGTGCAAAGTGGGCGGTGGACCGAAAAAGTTTGGGAATCTATGCCCTACACTAATACAATGACTTCTCAGCATTATTTACAAAGATGTCCAGCGTAAGGTGATCAGAGAAGGCTGACACGGTTGTGACCAGGCAGTCCCATTGAATGACAATCCCGGGAGATTTCAAGAACCTCAGGCAGAACCCTGCTTTCTTTGAACATGTGAAAGTAAACATCTGATAGTGAAGGAAGAAAGAACGAGTAAAGACACAGCGCCTCGGGATATGATGATTCTTTGGTTTTTGAAGTTTTATCACATGCTTAGAGTATAGTACGCCCTAGAGTATAGTACGCCCGTCTTCTCAGCGTGTTCGTAGCGCGTTGGACGACAGGTGACAAGCTCCCTATGTGTGCGGTTCAATTCCGCAAGCTGGCAGAAATCCACAGGTTATCCAGATTTACGGTGTTCGTGGCACCGAACCGAAGGATTACGATGTCCATGGCACCGAGCCGAAGAGATGAAGCTCAAGTGCTTCTGGATCGGGGGAAAAAAATTTTTTTAATATAGTACAGAGATCCGCAGCAGCATAGTTGTTAGTGAACTGGCTTCTTAGGCTTGTGGTCTGGGTTCAATTCTACAGTTGGCTTGGAATTATTTCCGACTGTAACTGCTTTCAATTTGGTACTAGGAAAAGTAGGCGGTAGGTATGATGTGGGCGGGGGTACTATGGTCTGTTCCGTAGAAAACAAGTTATCATATTCCGCCTCCGTATCGGCCATAACAGACTCTGATATCACGTGTGTAACAAATTTAAAATTGGCACAACTAGCCTGTGCCACTGCGAGCAGGCGGACATGGCGGCAGAGCACTTACTGCAAGACTATCCACAGCTAGCAGGCCTGAGAAACGAAACCTGGCCGGAAAATAAATAAATGAGAAGCTGTACGGAGGTCCCTAATAACAACAGAAGAATTCATGTGGAAATCTGGTACACAGACAGAAAGAGAGTGAGAGAGAAAGAGAGAGAGCGAGAAAAGAGAGAGAAAAATCATAAAACAAAATGTACCAATTGTAAAGTGCATGCAAGTCGCCTATATGAGTAAGTATGAATAAGATCTACAACAGCGTATTGACATCCTGAGCAAAAAATTGTATAAATCATGACATGAAAATCAACAACACTAAAACAAAAATAATGAATATGGGAAGAAAACATAATAAACTAAACATCCATGTCAATGGCACTACAATCAACCAAGTGAAAGAATTCAAATACTTAGAAAGCATATTGACAGAAGACGGAAGACTAGACAGATAGAGGCTAGAGTGCAAAAAAACACAAATGCTGTAACTTACCAGTTAGCCTCATTGTTAAGGCACAAGAACATTTCACTGACAGCTAAGCAACAGATGATCAACAGCATTTTCATACCTACTTTGTGTTACCAGAGCCAAACATGGACAGTGAGCAAAGTGCAGTCACAAAAAATAACTACACGTGACATGCGTTGCCTGCGAAAAGTTACCAACAACACCAGAAAAGACAAAGTCACCAACATCAGCATAAGAAAGAAAGTTGGCACAGAACCTTGCTTGAATTACATTGAGAAACAAAGAATGAAGTGGTTTGGCCACTTAATAAGAACACATGCAAACTCCACAGTATACAGAGTCTTCTACAACAGAACATCAGGAAAGAAGACGCGAGGAAGACCACGAAAAAGATGGTTAGATGGCGTAGCAGAAACCCGTCAAAGATCAAAAATAGCAATCAACCAAGCCATCAGAACAGCGCAAGACAAAAACAGAAAACCACGACACTGTGCAACAAACCGGTAGCAGTGTGACGACAAAAGATGAAGAGGAAGTCGCCATGAACACTAAAAGAGCATTGTACAACACAATGTCATGCTATCAGTGCCAAACCTGGACGTTGAGATCAAATGATAGAAGAAAACTAGTCACGACAGAGATAAAGTGTCTCGGTAGAATGCTGGGAGTATCAAGCCGAGACCGGTTTAGTATTAAAGGTATAAAGCTAAAGGATTGACTTTATTGCACCGGGTTTTACCACATATAGCTCGACCCTCTCCTCGAAAGTAGCCCGCCACCTCCCGATAGTATTCACAAAGCACGGACTCCATAGCTGCAACAACAACCCTAGGGGTCTGTTGAAAAAATGCACTTATGAGCAGAACGTCGAGGTCCGGATTCGAACCCACGACCTTCGAAACTCAAGGCAAAGGCGTAACCACTTAGCTAACAGACACACACCCCCCCTCCCCGATTTAGGAATGAAGACATCAGGGTAAAAATAGTGTGTACAATATTAGTACTGAACTTCGGGGGACTGCCTAGAGTAGTTGATAGTAGCTCGGCCTGCTAGCTGTGAGACGCCTCATAGCTCGGGTTCGAACCTACTGTCCGGGTCCCCTGGTCTTACTCAGGACGATAACGTGAGTACCTCTGAAGTCGGAGAAAATCTGCCTGTATGGCGAGGGAATACTAATTACGAGTACATTGAGCACACGGCTGCCAGTGTAAAGTAATTTACAATGTGCACGCTGCTGCCATTGTAAGAAATTGGAAAACAGATTTTCACGCAAAAATCAGTTTCAGAGATGGAACTTCGTCTGAGTTGAAAGCGGACGAAAGAAAAAAAAAAAAAAAGTACTGAACTTCATCAAAAATAACAAATTTAATGGTTTGGCTACGTACGTACCGTCGGTGACCAACAGACAGTGCCATTCAAAAGTATTACTATTTTAAATATAGTGGATACAGGCGTCATGTCGCCCACGCAGAAATGTGGTCAACACAAATAATAGTGGCAGTGAAAGACACCACGCACACAGGATAAGGTTTTGTTCAAAAATAAAAATAAAATAAAAAGAGTCCTAATGTAATTGCTGAAGTCAACACAATTTTATTAGTATGGCGTATATTTATTTAAAATTCGCCATCAAAGTCAAAGTTGTAACACGCGCAAGGTTACAACTCTAAGTAAATAGTTCCTAGTGTATGACGTCATCAGACTGTCTTTAACAATGAAGCTGCAGAAATTGAAATTATCGAGATTTTTAAAAAGTCAACACTAGAAACAAACAAGACAATCACATTTCTAATTCTATTAATATGCATCAACAGCCAAAAATAAACTAAACATGACTATAATTTTTCGTTCAACTCCAGTCAAAAATAAACCCAACTTCGACTTTCCAACATCACGATTTGTAGATGAGAAACAATCCAATTATCTACATTATTTATAATTTTCTATTATATTATAATTGCTTGTAAATGCTAGATACAGCTTTGCTTGCTTGAGCAGACAACCCTTCCAACCGAATTTCAATCAATTCATGTATATCTTCTCAGCTTTGCAAAAATCTATACCCACTACACGAAATTATACAGCAAACACGAAACAAACCACACTATTATTTATCTTGACATAATCAATATTTGCACATGAGTTATTGAACCGTTTCAAGACGTCAGCGAGAATCACTTCAACTACTGTAAATTGCTGAGTTACTTGTTTTTTTTAGTTTGAAAAACAGTTTTGTTTCATTACTCTGCAATTTTCTTCTAAATGTCAGGTCTATTTACGTGAGCATAACCTCATGAACGTGCATTTTTCTATTCACAAGGTGTTCATTTAACATTTATGAATTTACCTCCATATTGATTACTTCTGCTACTAAAAACTAGCATTGTGATGACACGACTGACGTCATTGATAATTATTACGGAATTCCAGAAGGGGGCTCCTACAGCCAAAAATGAATTATAAATAGGTCAGCGAGTATCCACTTTCCGATAATAATAAATGTCAAATCTTCTTCACAAGATTTAAAATATTGATCCATCGCTGTTGCATTTTTGTAAGGTCACATGACTTATTACTTTGTTTTTCAAGTTGCGTCATTGGACAAACAAATATAACGTGTTTTGAAAATATCCAGAAATATCAACAACGTCATTCGGCGGAAGGGATTCCACGTTTTATTTATCAATAAATAGAAAGTGGAAGGGTGTTTCTCGACATTTGAATTTTAATCTCAATTTCCGGAGAAAACTGCTGATTTAGTATAGTTGTTGACGTCACTAAGAATCTAGGTTGAACTACGTAAGATGACGTCAAGTGGAGGTTTCTAGAAAAACAACTTAAAACGAACCAGAATAGATAATTAGGGGAAGTCGTGATTTTGAAGAATTCCCTGAGCTATCAACGACTGTTTCTGCCATTTATCCACTGATATATGGGCATACCCCACCTTTTAAGGTGACCTTACAAGTTTGCGATAGATGGCTTGGGTGAAAATCGGTGTTGGAGGTAGGATAAAAAAGGATTTCAGAGTTGTAATAACCTTTGCTTTAGATTCTATTCATAGCATAGTTATCACATTAGAATGTATCAATATTCACAAAATATATTTGAATGGAATCTAAAATCTATAGAGTGTATCGCAGGATCCCTCCAAGTCATTTATTTTGAATTGTCTCTAATTTACGTGTAATAATTGCGGTTATTTTCTAGCACTTGCTGCAACAATATTCCGAAAATATCGCTTTGGTCTATTCTGAGCTTATTTTTCAAACCAAGACCTTTGTTTTAACCTTCATAATATTTTTAGGCAGTGTATGACTTGTCAATGAGAGTGACATTAAGAATGTTCATGAAATAACACAAGATGTATATATAGAAATGACATAAGGCTTATCTATGAATGTGGAAGCTTGCTGTCTCTATGAAATTGGAGCATGTTGAGAAAACTAAGGAAAATAATATAAAATGAAATGAAATTAACTCAATCGATACTATGAACCATTATAGTAGCATTCAATTGTGCATCGATCACACCATTGGCCCCCTACAATGGAATTTCACTTAGAACAACTTCTGTCTCTTGTAGTAAATCTTTTACTGTTTAATCGTAGCTATAAATAGACTTCTTTTATTCTAACACTGTTACCAGCTTGTTGTCCAGTTTCTTGACTATAAATAGTAAGATATATATATATAAAATATTAAATGATATATTATTATGTATTATATTCGTCTCGTAACGTAATACGTAACATGGAGCATGCAAGTAATTTCTCCATATCGCTGTGTCCTGTGCAACTCGCTAAATCTCTTCTACGAACTGAGTCCGATATTTTTAGCCTTTCTCTGTAAAGTTCATTTCAATGTTTCTATAGATCGTCCCTTCTTTCTTGAATACTTTGCCTCCCACTTCAATTCTTGCTTTGATATTCTTTGATCATTTCTTCTCAAGGTGTGTCCAACATATTTCCATTTTCTTCTTATAACAGTTGTTATTTGTGGTTAACCAGACAATTCTCTGATTTCATCACTTCTAAAATACTCCCATTTTAAATTTATTATTTTCCCCAGACATCTACTTTCAATACAACTATCAGCAATCGTTGCACAAAAGCAAACCAGATACTGGGGCAGTTTACACCGCTGTTGTCACATAAAGAGATACCGCTAACAACTAAAGCAAATCTCATAAGAACGATTTTCTGGCCAACATTATGTTACCAGTGTCAAACATGACCAATAACGGCAGCTAATGAGTTGGAAATCATAACGACAGAGATGAGGTGTCGTAGAAGAGCTGCAGGTGTAACAATAAGAAACAAAATTAGAAATGAAGAAATCAGAAGGAGACTGGATGTGAAACCAGTCATGCAATTCATAAAAGAACAACAGATTAAATGGTTTGGACACCTGACAAGAATGCCCTAGTATCGCCTACCACAGAGAGCCACACAGAAAAAGTATAATGAGTACAAAGCAAGAGGAAGACCACGAAGAAGATGGAGCGATGACATCAAGAACAGCCTTACGAACATGAATATCAGCTTACAAAGTGCTTTAAAATAAGCACACACAAGATAATGACATACATCCCTTTCTCTTCCCCCCCACCTCAACACTTCTATAAAGAAGTAAATGGTGGAAGAGAAGAGAGACGATCTACTTTCAAATCAATTCAACTTACTTCCTATATCTTTAGTTATTTTTCAACTCTCGCTGCTACACATTAGTGCTGATACAACTTTGGGAAATGAAAATTGGTATTTTAGTTTTAAAACTATATAACTTGGAATTTCATATTTTATTTAGACTTATGATGTTGCTTTGACAATTCGTAGCATAAATACAGTCTTCTTCAACCTTCGTCCCTAGGGCCTAGGGAAGCATAGGTCCCAACCAAGTCCGTCCAAGCCCGCCTATCCAATGCCATCTTTTCCAGATCTCTCCACTCTTTTCCCATTTTTTTGCATTCCCATCTCCAACACCCGTCCAGGTGTTCCTGGGTCTTCACTTACCTCTTTTTTGCCCTGGGGTTCCATCGGAGAGCCTGTCTCGTGATGCTGTCAGGGGTTTCCTCAGTGTGTGTCCGATCCATCGCTACCTTCTGCTTCCTTATCTCTTGTTCCACCTGCCGTTGTCCCGCTCTATCCCACAGTTCTCTGTTTGTAGTCCTGTCATACCATCGCAGATGGAGTATCCTGCCCACGCATATATTGATGAATGTCTGCAACCTGTTGGTGTTCCTTTTAGTTATTCTCCATGTCTCCACTTCATATAGAAGGACAAGCATATATATATATATATATAAACAAAAACTGTCTTTCCTGTTTGTGTTCTACCGCTTTTTATGTTAGTATCTGACAGGGGTGGGGTGGGGGGCATGAGCCGAGGAAAATAATGTCCGGATGACTAGTGCAATCACCGTGAAATTGTTCAGGTCATGATTTTTCTTTATGCCACAGACAGAAAAAAACCACTTCTTGAACTTACTGGGGATAGAACCCGGATCTCAGAAAATGGAAGACCGCGCTCTAACCCATTCGACCAGGCGCTGCTCATAAAGTATGTTAAATGATATATAGTAACATAACATCTACTGCAAACAATATAAACACACAACAAAGTTTTATGATACAGATTATGCTGGCCCACAACAAGTGTGCTCCCAACTCAGTAACATCTACGGTACGGAAAGGGTTAAATATTGCTGAACACAAGACAAGTCACAATTCCACGAGTTTTGAGTGTAATAAAGTTGAACATCTAAAGACACAAGAAAGAGATAGATAAGAAGGTTGGATACGAATGGATAAGAATGACAGTACACATTTATAATGGATAAGAAAGTTGGATAAGAATGACAATACAAATTCATGATAGATAAGAAAGTTGGATAAGAATGGATAAGAATGACAGTACAAATTCATAATAAATAAGAAAGTTGGATAAGAATGGATAAGAATGACAGTACAAATTCATGATAGATAAAAAAGTTGGATAAGAATGGATTAGAATGACAGTACAAATTCATGATAGATAAGAAAGTTATAAGAATGACAGTACAAATTCATGATAGATAAGAAAGTTGGATAAGAATGACAGTACAAATTCATGATAGATAAGAAAGTTGGATAAGAATGGATAAGAATGACAGTACAAATTCATGATAGATAAGAAAGTTGGATAAGAATGACAGTACAAATTCATGATAGATAAGAAAGTTGGATAAGAAAGTTGGATAAGAATGGATAAGAATGACAGTACAAATTCATGATAGATAAGAAAGTTATAAGAATGACAGTACAAATTCATGATAGATAAGAAAGTTGGATAAGAATGACAGTAAAAATTCATGATAGATAAGAAAGTTGGATAAGAATGGATAAGAATGACAGTAACAATTCATGATAGATAAGAAAGTTGGATAAGAATGGATAAGAATGACAGTACAAATTCATGATAGATAAGAAAGTTGGATAAGAATGACAGTACAAATTTATGACTGCTTACCATTCCACAGACGAAGAAGACAAATATGAGAAAGATGACAATGTCTGTGCATCCTCTATTACGCCTAGGGTTGCTCAACAAGCCTTTCTCCTCCTTGATGACCTGGAGAGAGGAAGAGAGAGAGTGAGAGATAAAATAATTTTACTGAAGGAGATAGTATAAAACTTACCTATGGAGAATAATCTTTGTGGTGTCTTTATAATCCCGATTGGGGTTATATTTTGTACTTATAATTATAAGTTGTTAAGCATTCAATCAACGCATTCCAAGTCACGGGTGCCCATACGGTAAGGCGTGGCCCTCAGAAACATAAGGCCGACTAGCTCAGAGGGAAAACAAAATTCCTGTTTAATGGTGTCTGTTTTTTTATAAGTGTTTGATTTTTTTCAATTTTACACAATTCTACGAGTCAATAGTTATTTATTGATAAAAAATGTGAATAATACTGATATTACTTATTGTTAAACTTCATTTATAACATAATATAACCTTGATTTAGCATATTGTTGTTTTTAATATTAATTTGTATTTATCTAATAATACTGGAATGCAAGGTCACGCGACGATATGGTATTATTTCCTAGACTTTCTACATAAGCTCACCGGCCTTATATTATCGGAGGCCATGGTTAAGTGCCACCCAAAAGGGGTCAAGTGCCACCCACTGGAAAATGTCTTTTTGATAACAGTTTTATTCTGGTCTTCTCCATCTCGGTGTAGTAAGCTACCAACTGACATTTAAAAAATTCATTTTGCCCTGGTGAAGAATTTATGTGTACGCCCATGTGCCAAGTCTCTCTTTCTTTATCTATCTCTTGCAGTTACTTACATCTCTTCCGCATATCTGTAATCTCTGCTTTCAAATCTCATTTCCATGTATTTCTACGTTTTCCTCTCTTTCGTTTTCCTGGGGTTCCAGGAAAGATCCTTTTAATATATATGTGTTCTCCGGGAGTTTTCTCAAAGTGTGCCTATTCAACGATATTGAAATTTCTTCACCTATTAGTTCACTGAGATTTATCGCATTCTCTCCATTAGTTCTTCATTTGAGATTTCATTCTCTCCATTAGTTCATCATTTGAGATTTCATTCTCTCCATTAGTTCTTCATTTGAGATTTCATTCTCTCCATTAGTTCATCATTTGAGATTTCATTCTCTCCATTAGTTCTTCATTTGAGATTTCATTCTCTCCATTAGTTCTTCATTTGAGATTTCATTCTCTCCATTAGTTCTTCATTTGAGATTTCTATCTCCATTAGTTCTTTCTTTGCGATTTCATTCTCTCCATGAGTTCTTCATTTGAGATTTCATTCTCTCCATTAGTTCTTCATTTGAAATTTATTGCATTCTCTCCATTAGTTCTTCATTTGAGATTGCATTCTCTCCATTAGTTCTTCATTTGAAATTTCATTCTCTCCATTAGTTCATCATTTGAGATTGCATTCTCTCCATTAGTTCTTCATTTGAAATTTATTGCATTCTCTCCATTAGTTCTTCATTTGAGATTGCATTCTCTCCATTAGTTCTTCCTTTGAGATTGCATTCTCTCCATTAACTCTTCATCTGTGATACTATCATCTCGTTCCCTCTATTCTGAGTAGACACCAATTAATGAATGTTTGAAATTATGGAACATAATAGCGAAGAATAAATTACAATTTAAAAAAAATTGTTTTGAGAAAGTGTACTAGAAGACAGAGAGCTGCTGTGACACAGTAGCTCCACTTGATTTCTAGACCAGCGGTTTTGGTTGGATAGATAGATAGATAAGTAGATGTGTAGATAAATATGTAGATAAATATATATATATATATATATATATATATATATATATATATATATATATATATATGAGAGAGAGAGAGAGAGAGATATCTAAGTCGATAGATAGATAAACCGAGATTTACAGATTAATCATCATCACCAAGGTGCATGTCCTTTATAGGACGTTGCTCTCTTTGCAGCACATCTGAAATTCACTCTGTCTCTTGCCAGTTCACCCACTTCGTCGATGGTCATATTCATGGTTTCTTTAATATCTTGTAGCCATCTTCTTCTTGGTCTACCTCTGCGTCCTGTGACCCTGCCCTCTAGTATTGTTCTTTCCAGGCCATCGTGACGCTTGATGTGACCAAAGTATCTAATTTTTCTGTATAGTATGTTGTTTATCAGTCAATTCTCTTTAACATTTAGTTCTTTCAGGACATCAGTGTTCTTCCTTTTTCTGTCCATGGTATTCGTAGGATCTTTCTGTAGCATTTCGTTTCGAAGGACTGGATTTTTGTTCTTGTTTTTTATGTAATGGTCAATGATTCACTACAGATATATATATATATATAAGACAGAGATGAATTACATTGTATGTCTGTCCCAACTGTTTGAAGATATCTGGACATACTACGGACGTGAAATTTGGCAAGAGGGTAGCTTTCACACATGGGAAGATGTAAAAGTTATAAAATTGGATTATTTCTTTGTTTCTATAACTATATTCCAACTTAATGCAAATGGTCGTCATGTATAGAAATCACCAAATATGTTTATCAATGTTTTCACGATCCGGTGACGTGACTTTCCGTTCACGTGATCACGGCAGTCAAAAATATTTGATGCTATGAAGTTAATACTATTATAACGTATTTTAAATACATTTGCGTATAAGATTAGCGTAGTTGATTACAAGCCCGTCAACCATGCAGTAGACCGAGCTCTCGATTCACGCTAGGGAAATTTTTAGTTTCCTTGTTGTTTTTGTTTTTAAAACACATTGATAAGTTAATAATCTGAATAAATGAAATTTTTCAATTATTATTTGTCCACTTTCACTGGAATTCTATTGTATCAGGTTTTACTGGCAATCGGAATGAGTAACAGTTTAATCTTATGTGATCAACCGAGAGCTTTCCCACCAAGTATGGAGAGAAAACGTCTGCTAGATCTGTTAGCAGATGTACCAATTATAATATGTACTTCTGCATCTGGGTGAATGCCGATTTTAATGTCATACGGGGGACAGGGGACGGGACATTCATCTCATGCAAAGAATGGGTACATATGTTAGTATATATATATATATATAGTGATAGATATATCGATAGATAGATAAATAGATAGATAGATAGATAAATAGATAGACAGACAGACAGACAGATGACTGACCTTCTCCTGTTCACAGCAACCTCCACACATTTTTAGTTGCATTCAACAAAGCTTCTGACAACTTTTGGTGTCCTTGACTTTGATACAGAAGACTGGACCCTTCGCTTGGTATACAACAGCTTATCAATAGTTCTTGATACGATCAATAGTCTTTTATATTTATATCAATAACAAACGTTTACAGTAAATATATTAGCTTGAGCGATGTGATCCAATTTATTATAACAAATTCAAAAGTTTATGACAAACTGACACTTAGAACTGATGGCGTAGCGGGAAAACAATGTTCTAATTTTAGATTTCAATTCTATTTTTAGAACAGTAAGATGGCTGATCTTTTAGACCAGTTGGCAATGGCAATATATTAGGCAATTGTTCAGATTGGTCGATATTGATTAAAAGAGGTTCGAATCCAGCGACAGTGCACGATTCAGATCTTGACAATCAAGTAGATACCTAAGGAAAAGAAAAGAAATATTGAATAAACTCTATATAATCATTATAATCATTATAATATTCTATAAGAAATTATTAACGAATATCAAAGCAGGCATTGAAGTGGGATGCAAAGGGTTCAAGAAAGAGAGACGACCTAAGGAGACCATGAAACGAACTTTACTGAGAGAGGCAAGAAATATCGGTCTCCGTTTCATGGAAGAAATGGAGCGACTTGCCCTGGATATAGCGGAATGGAGAAATTGCTTGCAGGCCCTTGTAACGTATAACGGTACGAGGGGAATTATTATTATTATTATATAATACTCTATATATATTGAAAACAAAATGAACGCAATTTATATTTTCTATTGCAGAGCCTTGTTTGAATTACACTGAGAAACAAAGAATGGAGTGGTTCGGCCACTTTGTATACAGTCTTCTACAACAGAAAATCAGGAAAGAAGGTGAGAGGAAGACCACGAAAAAAATGGTTAGATGGCATAGGAGAATCCTGTCAAAAAGCAAAAATAACTATCTTTACACTTTCTATTGCAGAGCCTTGCTTGAATTACACTCAGAAACAAAGAATGATGTAGTTCTGCCACGTAATAAGAGTGCAATCAAACTTCACTGTACACAGTCTTCTACAACATAACATTAGGCAAGAATGCGAGAGGAAGACCACGGAAACGATGGTTAGATCGCATAGCAGAATCATGTAAAACAATAGCAGAAATAACTATCACCCAAGCCACAAGAAAAGCGCAAGACAAAAACAGAATAATAACACTGGGCAACAACCCGGGTAACAGTGTGACGTCACTAGGCAACAACCCGGTAACAGTGTGGCGTCACTAGGCAACAACCCGGTAACAGTGTGGCGTCACTAGGCAACAACCCGGTAACAGTGTGGCGTCAAAAGAAAAGAAATATTTTATATTTTAAATCTTGCACCAAACCAAAAATAGATATGCTTTTAAATGTGAAGGTTTCCTTAAGAATGTGTATTGGAGATTGCTTTTAAATGTGAAGGTTTCCTTAAGAATGTGTATTGGAGATTGTTTTTAAATGTGAAGGTTTCCTTAAGAATGTGTATTGGAGATTGTTTTTAAATGTGAAGGTGGTTTCCTTACGAATGTGTTTTGGAGATTGCTTTTAATTGTGAAGGTGGTTTCCTTACGAATGTGTTTTGGAGATTGTGTACAATCTAGCACTACTTTCTCTACTTAACCTTCAGTTGTTGATTGGTTGGATTCGTATCATCATTACCAGTGGCGGCTCGTGATCATTTTTGTTGGTGAGGCCAGACACAAATTTTTGCAAAAATCATGGTCTAAATATACCACATTTTTACTGTGCCTAAAAAATAGTGCGCTGGAAATGCGTGAAGTATACTAATTAGGGAGAAAAGACGGTGAATTTCAGATCGTATATGATATTTTAGAGTTATATGTTCA
The DNA here is from genome assembly GCA_020796225.1 of Arion vulgaris. Classification (NCBI taxonomy): domain Eukaryota; kingdom Metazoa; phylum Mollusca; class Gastropoda; order Stylommatophora; family Arionidae; genus Arion; species Arion vulgaris. Next base: position 3,313,598 of record CM036769.1, read on the forward strand.
ACTTTCAAAGCTGATCAGTATCACGTTTAGATTAATAATTATGAACAAATAATTTATAAAATAATAAATACACGTTATACATTATTTTTGGTGGGTCCGGCCCCACTGGCCCTTAATGACGAGCCGCCACTGATTATTACACTTCGGTGAATAACCATGCGCCCCGTGAGCTCTGATCTCTTTTTTACACATAAACATCTTAGTAACAGTGCACGAAATCCGTACCTAACCTCTACGCCACAACCCCTCCCCCGAATACTCGTACATATACTGATCAATCAATCTAGTGCATGTGTGCCGGTGTAGGCGATCATGACTCTCACCAACTCTCTCTCCTTGGTGCAGGTAACCAGTTCTGACGTCGATGTTTTGTCCAAGATATCAGACCATCCAACATCTTCTCCTTCTGTCTTCCACGATCTCTCCTTCCATAAATTGTACCTGTTGTCACCAAATATTCTAAACCTCCTCTTCACATTATATGCCAGAATAATCTTGATTGTCGGATTCTTATTCTTTTGATAAGGTTTCTTTGTGTGCAGGCCAGATTTAAAACCTCAACATTTGTTTTCTTCGCTGTTCATGGAATTTTCAACATTCTTCAGTAAAACCCCTTCTCTGTGGCTTCCAATGATCTTATTGATTGTTTGTTCATTGTCCATGATTCGCTGCCATACATAAGTATTTGTTCAATATAGCACTGGAGTACTCGTTTCCGCAGCGCCATTGATAGTGAATTCAAGTAGAGGGTGGTTTTCATTTTCATAAAAGCTGCTTTCGTTTGAGCTATTCTACTCATAATCTCTGTTTTACATCTTCCATATGATCATATACTGTTACACATGGCAAAGAAATGTTAACACATAATCTTTGAGTGATAACAATTTGGGAGTCATAAAATGATTGTGATCAGAACTCTGTAACATTCCTGGTATGGAAAGAGTTAAGGAACACGAACTGGATCAAGTGCTTTACAATATAGATAATTGCAAAGTTATCGAAATAAAGATTTCATTCTTTCTATCTGATTTGTTCAACGTATCAAACGGATCTTGTGAATCGTTTTGTTTTTATTCAATGTTCTGGTTCATGAGGTGGCATCTCGAAAAAATGGTATACTACCAGTACGGTTTGTCAAGTGGCGCGACGTATTTTATGAGTTAATTCCCTTCCCAATTTCCAAGAAATTCTTTTATAACTTGAAATGTGTCAATCTCATTGTACAATTTCTAGATTTTCTGCGTGAAAAATCAGACATTGACCTAGAATACTTTCTGTGGACCAATACTTAAGCACAAAGGCAAGGAAGTTCTCACCAGATTCTGAAATCGATAGTGGACGATTGTGTTCATTCAATCTGATACAATGGATAGGAGACTGCTTCAAACCAGGAAGCTAACGTAATGTCGGAGTTACATCAGTTAGAATCAGTGGCGGCTCGTCATTAGGGCCAAGTGAGGCCGGGCCCCACCAAAATAATATATAACGTGTATTTTTTTAATGAATTAAAATATAACCTAACCCCAAATCATGATTTTGCACCAAATTTTGTCTGGCCCACCAACAAAAATGATCACGAGCCGCCACTGGTTAGAATGAACTTTAATGTAAATTGATTGATTGCTTGATAGGACCAGCTCTATGGGAAGTAGAATCATACACATACCTTTGTAGCAATATAGACACAGAAGGGGGAACAAACAAAGATGTCAAGATAAGAATACAAAAATCAAGAAGACACTTTATTAGTTAGTTAGTTAGTTAGTTAGTTAGTTTGTTCCTTCCGTGTCAAAGACGGCCCACGGGGCGGAGGTTTTAGATCTCCATGTGATGCGGTTCGTTGCTAGCAGTTGGAAATCTTGTATGGTTTTACATCCCAATAGTTTATTTTCTTGTTGGATTGTTCTTCGAAGAGTGGTCTTTATTGGATTGAGTAAAATATGGAAGTCAAAGGAGATCAAAACAAACACAAAGCTGAGCATCTTTCAATCAAATGTGAAGTCAGTGCTGTTCTATGGCTCGGAAACATGAAAGATAACAAAATAAACCACCAGAAAAATGCAGCCTTTCGTAAATGGATGTTTACGTAGAATAGAGGGGCTGAGATGGTATGATAAGATTACGAACAAGGAACTCAGAGAATGAACTAAGCAGATACCAGTGGAGAAAGAGCTATGGAACAGACACTGGCGATGGATAGGACACACACTGAGAAAACCGACCGGAAGCATTGCAAGACAGGCAATGTTTTAGAACCCACAGGGAAATATGAGTAGAGGAAGGCCTTGACATACCTAGAAAAGAGAGCTGGAGACTGACATCTCTCTCTCGCGATCACCGCTTAGACTGATGTTCCAGATTTCCTCATAAATCTCATTCATGTGGAAATCTGATTCATGCAGACTTAGCGTGGGTGGGTTTAGTCACATCTTCAGCGACATTTGGAACTCTGGTGCTTATCCTTCGGCGATGTGTCCAGTTTCAGCCTGCGTTTACTGGGTTCGCTCTCCGCCAGCCTCTGGCTGTGCCCAGTCAACTTGCAAGGCAGCAGGTTGCTATTTTCGTTTAGGGTAGCTACCCTTAGACAACCTTCCTTTCCGGGATGTTGAGCGTCATCTGTCCAGATTACCAGTCTTTTTTTGGACTATTTGGTTTGCCTACCGTCCAGTTTTGTGTACGGTTTGCTCCGCTAGCCTTTGATTGTCCCCAAACAAACTACAAGGCAATAGTAGTTCTCTGCGATGAGAAACGCGATTATTGTTCTCTGGATGGATACCCCATCTTCGAGGCTGTACTGGATTCAAACTCTGCTGGGCCTTCCAGCCTTTCTGCACATTAGGGTGGACCGCTCACCCCTACGCCTGTCACGCCTTTCCGCCGCTCCACCATCAGCACCGTGCATGTCTGCCCCACCGGTGGGCCCACCTGTGTGTTGTCCGTATGCGTGTTCGCTCCACCTTGGTGTCTGCTCACCGTGTCTATCAAGCTTCTCTCCGTGCTCACATTTACCATGCCTCGAGAAGAGACTGATATGAAAAGGATAGGTAAAACATGGAAAGAATTGAAAGGGATGGCAGGAGTGAGAAAGAGCTGGAAGAAGTTTGTTGAAAACCTGAACTCCGTTGGGAGTTAAAAGGAGAAAAAAGAATCATTAAAAGACGAAGATGGAGATGGACTGGGTATGTATGTTGTATGCCAGTAGGAGAAGTGGCTAGCACAGCTCTCCGATGGACGCGGATGGGAACATGAAGTTTGGACGTCCAAAGGAAACACGAAAAAATACATCGGAAAGAGATATTATAGATTATGACCTGACATGAGAAACTATAATAATAGAAATATGGCAGAACGACAAACAGTAGAATTATATTCTTTAGGTCCGTGTGTTGTAGGGGTCATCTTTCTTTCTTTCTCGAATCCTGTTTGCCTCACAGCGTCAGGTCAAGAAGAGATTTCTAAAACTGTTTGCCTCACAGCGTCAGGTCAAGAAGAGATTTCTAAAACTGTTTGCCTCACAGCGTCAGGTCAAGAAGAGATTTCTAAAACGGGCCCTTGTATGCGCTTCGTAGATAGTGTCTTTCGTCGCCTCTGTTATCTCTGAGGTCCATCTTTTGCGTGGCCGGCCTTTTTTTTTTGTACCCATTGTATCGGAGCAGCATTGCTCTTTGAGGTGCACTGTCTGATGTTAATCTGCTTACGTGGTCGAACCATTTAATTTGTTGTTTCTTGATGAAGTCTAGTACTGATGTTGTACCCACTTTTTCCTCACGGGTAGCAAAGAATAACAACACTGCAACCTTCAAAGCATGTCGTAAGAGACGATTGAGGTAGGGGACTAGAGAAGCTACCCTAGTAAATAAAAAGCGTGGCAGAAATCGGATGCACTGATCTACTTGTAGGCGCATAACTGGTACAACGTACAATCGCTCTTCGGCTCAGATCACATACAAATCACAAAGAGTGGTTTAACAAGTGGTTGATATGGAGCGTCCGTAGAAGAAGAAGTAGCAGCAGCACTTATTTAAGCCTTAAAACGTGGGACACAAAGTGGATATAGATAAATATTAATCTGAAGTCGAAGGCACTGATGAATGATGGGGGAACACTGATAAGGAAAGGATACCTTCACGCAAAAATCAGTCAGAAGCAACATACAAGACTACGCCTGAATTCATAGTGGGGTAGGGCACAAGAAGATAAAACAGAATTTAATTTACACATTTTTGCAAAATTGTTGCCCAGGTCAGTGATATGTGTTCCGCCCACGTATTTCTGGGGCTCGCAAGTGAAGCAAAGAATAGTACCACTGCTACCTACAAGGCATGTCGTAGAAGGCGACTAAGGTAGGGAATTAGGGACGCTACCCTAGTAAGTAAATGCGTCACAGAAATCGGATGTGCTGGCCTATTTGTAGGCGCATAAGTGGCACAACGTACAATCGATATTAGGCTCAGATCACACAAAAATCACAATGAGTGGTTTACCAGGTGGTGGATATCAGCGTTTGAAGAAGAAGAAGAAGAAGTAATATGAGTTCGGCTGTCATCAAAACGGTATAACAGACACACACAGACCTACAACATTAGCACAACAGTTCTGTGTAAATGTTGTGCTATCTCCATGACAACCGAACAACCTATTACCGACCTGCGCAACATACGATAGTGATCGGAGAAACACATGGCCAGGTCTTGTCTTTCTTTCAGAAAAACTTGACGGCAATGTTCTTAACCTATTGCTGACTGTCTTGTCAGAGTCGTTAACCTTTTCCTCCTTCTAAACCGATAGACAAGCTTATGGTAATTTTTAAGATGACGCAAAGCCAGTATACATGAAAAATATAGGGGGTGGTGTCCATGTTGCTAAGCTGTTCAGCCGTTGTTTTGCGTTCGAAAGGCCGTGTGTTCGAATCCGGACTGCGCTTTCTGAACACAAGTGCATTTTTTATAGGGATTCCTAATATTGTTGCCTAAGTTACGGAGTTCGTGCTTTCTGTAATACTCTCAGCAGATGGCGTGCCATTTTCGCGGAGATGGACTGAGCTTTATGGATAAAAACCCGATGCAATGAAGACATTGCAAAGTAAATGCGCTCAGCGATTACCCAAAATTAAAGAAAGAAAAGTTATCGTGAAAGTCAGAAATACAACGAAGAAGAAGATTTACAAATTTAAACCAGAAAATACATAAGATATAGTACTCTTTTTCACCCTTCGCCAACATTTTTATTTATATTTTTGAATATAAGTGCGCCCGAGTTGTTACCGGGGCCCAAATTTGGGGTGTAAAGAGTATAACCACTGTTACCTGCCGCGCATGTCGTAAGAGGCGACTAAGGAGGTTCGGATGAAATCGGATGCACATGTCCTTAACGTGTAGAAGTCTATGCATTTAGGGGCCTACCAAACCAATGTGTAACGTATACACGTTCTTGGCAAAGATCAAACATATCACAAAGAGTGATTAAAATTGGTCGTAAAGAACGAACGCAAAGAAGGAGAAGAATATAAGTGTTACAGAAGAGTCCTCCGTATATCATGGACAGAGAAAACAAATAGACCTATTCAGAAAGAACTAAAAAAAAACACAGAAAACTGCCTGATGCAACAAATAAGAAAGATAAAATTGAAGTATTTTAGACATATAAAAAGACATGAAGGGATGGAGAAAACTATCATGGAAGGAGGCATACCAGCAAAGAGAAGAAGAGGAAGACCACGGAGAAGATGGATTCAGGATGTAATTGATGGGTTGAACATGACGGCTGCAGAGGCAGGACATTTAGCCTTGAGAGAGAGAGAGAGAGAGAGAGAGAGAGAGAGAGAAATTCCGGAGGACTGTTGGGGTGGCCAGCTATTTGATGATGGTATCAGAAAATACGATGTTGTGCTCGTATTGGTTTTTTTTTACCGTCGGCACACGATGGGTCATATGGTCAACATCACGCATGCCGCCTTGAATTCCCTGCGCTTTTCCTAGTACCCACTGGAGGCTTGGTCGACATCAGAGACGTTAGGAACGAACAAATATTCCATGCTCACTGTGGAATTGAACCCGGATAACGCGGCTAAGAACCAAGTTGCCTAACAACTATGCTACATGATATTACTTTACTTGGAGATCTAAATTACAAGCACCACTGAAATCGGGAGTAACGCTCGCCTGAATAGTGATAGACACTGATACGGAAAGCTAACCTTCACGAAAAAACTAGTCAGAGGTACTACATTAGACGCAATGAGCAAGCCTGAGTTCATAGCGGGAAAATGTTTAAAACAACGCTAAAAAACACTTCATGCAATGAACAAATGTTGATGTATTGTTCAGTTTTATAATTGTATCTTCTCTCCTTTCAAATTTTTCATGACTTCTTTATTTTTATTTTTTGTTTGTTTATTTGTTTGTTTATTTGTTTGTTTATTTGTTTGTTTATTTGTTTGTTTATTTGTTTGTTCGACTGCTATGAACTCACACGCAGTCAGGGCGCTTAAAATTGAACCTCTGACTTATTTTTGCGTGATTGCTCGCTTTCCTTATCACTACTCCTCACACATCAGGCGAACCTTATTCCGACTTCAGAGGTAGTTTTTTTATTTGAATGCGAAATTTTTATATTAAAAAATAAATTTAAAAAAAACCCCACTCAATTCTTCTGTAAAAAAAAACATTTCAAAGACTTCAATTTTGCCTTCCAATTTCTTGGTTAGTTTTCATTTTGCGAACCATGTTGAGATGATGATTATTATTATTAGTTAATAACTTGTTGCTTTGAATGTTTTAAAATAAATACAATCAAATAATTAACAGGAAAATGAGTTGGTTAGATGAGACGTTTGCAATTAGATGAAAGTTTAACATCAAGCAATATGTGAGATGAAAGTTTAACCTCAGGCAATATGTGAGATGAAAGTTTAACCTCATGCAATATGTGAGATGAAAGTTTAACCTCAGGCAATATGTGAGATGAAATTTTAACCTCAGGCAATATGTGAGATGGAAGTTTAACCTCAGGCAATATGTGAGATGGAAGTTTAACCTCAAGCAATATGTGAGATGAAAGTTTAACATCAGGCAATATGTGAGATGAAAGTTTAACCTCAGGCAATATGTGAGATGGAAGTTTAACCTCAAGCAATATATGAGATACAAGTTAGGCTCTGACAATATGAGATACAAGTTAGGCTCTGACAATATGAGATACAAGTTAGGCTCTAACAATATGAGATACAAGTTAGGCTCTAACAATATGAGATACAAGTTAGGCTCTGACAATATGAGATACAAGTTAGGCTCTAACAATATGAGATACAAGTTAGGCTCTGACAATATGAGATACAAGTTAGGCTCTAACAATATGAGGTACAAGTTAGGCTCTAACAATATGAGGTACAAGTTAGGCTCTAACAATATGAGATACAAGTTAGGCTCTGACAATATGAGATACAAGTTAGGCTCTGACAATATGAGATACAAGTTAGGCTCTGACAATATGAGATACAAGTTAGGCTCTGAAAATATGAGATACAAGTTAGGCTCTGACAATATGAGATACAAGTTAGGCTCTGACAATATGAGATACAAGTTAGGCTCTGACAATATGAGATACAAGTTAGGCTCTGACAATATGAGATACAAGTTAGGCTCTAACAATATGAGATACAAGTTAGGCTCTAACAATATGAGATACAAGTTAGGCTCTAACAATATGAGATACAAGTTAGGCTCTAACAATATGAGATACAAGTTAGGCTCTGACAATATCAGATACAAGTTAGGCTCTGACAATATGAGATACAAGTTAGGCTCTGACAATATGAGATACAAGTTAGGCTCTGACAATATGAGATACAAGTTAGGCTCTAACAATATGAGGTACAAGTTAGGCTCTAACAATAGTAGATACAAGTTAGGCTCTGGTAATATGAGATACAAGTTAGGCTCTGACAATATGAGATACAAGTTAGGCTCTAACAATATGAGGTACAAGTTAGGCTCTAACAATATCAGATACAAGTTAGGCTCTGACAATATGAGATACAAGTTAGGCTCTAACAATATGAGATACAAGTTAGGCTCTAACAATATGAGATACAAGTTAGGCTCTGACAATATGAGATACAAGTTAGGCTCTAACAATATGAGATACAAGTTAGGCTCTGACAATATGAGATACAAGTTAGGCTCTAACAATATGAGATACAAGTTAGGCTCTAACAATATGAGATACAAGTTAGGCTCTAACAATATGAGATACAAGTTAGGCTCTGACAATATGAGATACAAGTTAGGCTCTGACAATATGAGATACAAGTTAGGTTCTAACAATATGAGATACAAGTTAGGCTCTGACAATATGAGATACAAGTTAGGTTCTAACAATATGAGATACAAGTTAGGCTCTGGTAATATGAGATACAAGTTAGGCTCTGACAATATGAGATACAAGTTAGGCTCTAACAATATGAGATACAAGTTAGGCTCTAACAATATGAGATACAAGTTAGGCTCTGACAATATGAGATACAAGTTAGGCTCTGACAATATGAGATACAAGTTAGGCTCTGACAATATGAGGTACAAGTTAGGCTCTAACAATATGAGATACAAGTTAGGCTCTGACAATATGAGATACAAGTTAGGCTCTAACAATATGAGATACAAGTTAGGCTCTGGTAATATGAGATACAAGTTAGGCTCTGACAATATGAGATACAAGTTAGGCTCTAACAATATGAGGTACAAGTTAGGCTCTAACAATATCAGATACAAGTTAGGCTCTGACAATATGAGATACAAGTTAGGCTCTAACAATATGAGATACAAGTTAGGCTCTAACAATATGAGATACAAGTTAGGCTCTGACAATATGAGATACAAGTTAGGCTCTAACAATATGAGATACAAGTTAGGCTCTGACAATATGAGATACAAGTTAGGCTCTAACAATATGAGATACAAGTTAGGCTCTAACAATATGAGATACAAGTTAGGCTCTAACAATATGAGATACAAGTTAGGCTCTGACAATATGAGATACAAGTTAGGCTCTGACAATATGAGATACAAGTTAGGTTCTAACAATATGAGATACAAGTTAGGCTCTGACAATATGAGATACAAGTTAGGTTCTAACAATATGAGATACAAGTTAGGCTCTGGTAATATGAGATACAAGTTAGGCTCTGACAATATGAGATACAAGTTAGGCTCTAACAATATGAGATACAAGTTAGGCTCTAACAATATGAGATACAAGTTAGGCTCTGACAATATGAGATACAAGTTAGGCTCTGACAATATGAGATACAAGTTAGGCTCTGACAATATGAGGTACAAGTTAGGCTCTAACAATATGAGATACAAGTTAGGCTCTGACAATATGAGATACAAGTTAGGCTCTAACAATATGAGATACAAGTTAGGCTCTAACAATATGAGATACAAGTTAGGCTCTAACAATATCAGATACAAGTTAGGCTCTGACAATATGAGATACAAGTTAGGCTCTAACAATATCAGATACAAGTTAGGCTCTGACAATATGAGATACAAGTTAGGCTCTAACAATATCAGATACAAGTTAGGCTCTAACAATATCAGATACAAGTTAGGCTCTGACAATATGAGATACAAGTTAGGCTCTGACAATATGAGATACAAGTTAGGCTCTGGTAATATGATTTATAGTGTTATCATATTTTGATCTTCCGAAATGAGGACACTTCTTCTAACATTAAATTATATTTAAATTGTGTGTCCATGTTTATTTTGCTTATGACCTGATACTTTTTTAGAATGTCTTTCTTCATAAAAATTGTCTGCGTGTGAATTGTTTGAAATTAAATTTTGCAAGTGATATTGACTTGACTGAATCCACACTAAGACGGTTCCCCTCACTTTGTTCCGTTGCGCATAGATTAAAGAAAATATTCTTTCTACCTAAACATTGTGTGCTGGAATAACACAGGAAAAACTGTGCTATCTTCACGATTTCAAAGTACATTTCACTACTCCTACAGTTTTCAATATAGTCACACTACTTTTTCACGATCGTACTGGATTTTTATAGATGGATGCACATTTCTCCAGATTACAGTCCTGATTACAGCACTTTGAATCATCTATGTGTACACCTTTGTCAGACAAAAATTTGTTTATTTTGTACTGGCTTTTAAAATTACGGTCAATTCTACAAATTTCCAAATTATTTTCGGACGCTCAGATTTACTCGTGAAATGAGGACATGTCCGTAAAAGGAGGATGTATGGTGACCCTAATATCTGATATACACGCCATTAGACTGTCAATTCCGAAATTAAATATATTTTACAAAATGAATTAAATTCGAGTTTAAACAAATATATATCGCAACTGCTAAGAAGATAACGATTAAAAATCATACATTGACGAACTCATACATGCACACACATAGACACGTACACACATAGACAAGCGCACACATAGACAAGCGCACACATAGACACGCGCACAAATTGCATGATACATTAAATGTTCTTCGCACACTCCATACTGACCACTTGTTAACCACTATTTGTGATTTGTATGTGATCTGAGCATAAGAGCGATTGTACGTTATACCAGTTATGCGCCTATAAGTAGGACAACATATCCGATTTCTGTGACGCTTTTTATTAACTAGAGTAGCTTCTCTAGGACTCTACCTCAGTCGCCTCTCAGTCGCCTTGTAGGCCGCAGTGTTACTATTCTTTGCTTCCCCTGAGGGCTCTGGCAACACACGGGCGCATTAAATGTTGATGATGAGTACTTGAGCAAAAACAACAATCACCGAAGCTACCAGAACAGCGCAAGACAAAAACATAAAACCACGACACTGGGCAACAACACGGTAACAGTGTGACGGCAACAGAAAATGAATACTTACGGAAAAATGACCAGATGATCAAAATTATTCTGGAAGATGCAAATATTGAATAGAACTGTATTCAAGTTGGAAAATCTGACCTAGAACTCGAAGTGATCAAGCAGAGATGTGTCCCGACGTCTGTACTGCAGTCTAGCTCGTCAAACAAGCCTGTATATACCCCGCCCGGAAATGACGCGCGATTATTGTGAATGAATCTCCCTCCTCTTCAGTTTCACGCGACAACGAGTGAGCGACGTGAGATGCGTGTGGCGCGAGCAATACTGCACACACACACAGACACACACATTCCCTCACCCACTCACACGCGAACGCACACACATAAACTCTATTCTGGCATCGCGTATACAACGTACAAACTGAGATTGTTTATAGAGACTACGCCCCTTAGCGACTTCCTGTGGTGGCATCTTTCATATCACGTGACAGATTACGTCGTCAGGTTAAACTTCTGTTACAAATCTGTGAAATGCAACCTATAATCACTTCCGTTTCGACTGTTTTTATGTCGCTCTCACTGTTTATCAATCTATCAATTGATATTTCCGTCTTTATGTCTTTATTTCAACATTTCTAAACGTTTTTGGTTATATCACTGCAGGGGTGTAGAGGATGGGTGGGTGCAAGCTTCTCGTTCCAAAAGTAATCGGTTCGTTCTCTCTTGGAACTATCCGGATATTTTTTCCTTCCAGAGATCCATGATCTCAGTGTAGATGAGATCGATTTATATTACTATCGGAGACGGACGATAAAACGTAGGTCCTGTGCTCAGGTTGAACTCGTAAAAGAACGATTAGCAGTTCAAAATCGAGAAGAGCAGGCTGGAAAGCGCAGATGCCCTGGCAAAATTCATTAGAAAGATTCGCCCGAGTGGTTACCAGGGTCCAAATTTGGGGTGTAAAGAATAGAACCACTGTTACCTGCCCGCATGTCGTAAGAGGCGACTAAAGATGTTTGGCTGAAATCGGATGCACATGTCCTAAATATGTAGAAGTCTATGTGTTTAGGGACCTACCAAACCAATGTGCAACGCATACACGTTCTTTGCAAAGATCAAACATATCACAAAGAGCCGTAACGAATGAAAGCAAAGAAGAAAGAGAAGATTAGAAAGATTTTTACAAAAATTGTTACAAAATATTTTCACCACCTTCTAAAAATGACATTGCTGACCTTCGGATTGTGTGCACTGCACTGATGATGAGATTTTCCTTGATACGAAAGAGATCGGAGCACACATAGTTACTCACCTAAGTGCAAGGATGATGGTCCTATCAATCAATCAATCAATCAATCAGGCCAGCAAGCATGAAAAATAAGAATCAACTCCTCTCGCAGAATCCAAGAGTAATGACATAAGTTAAGTATTTTCACGTCACAAGGGATTTGAACCGGGTACTTTTAGAACTCGAGCGAACACACTAATTTGCGCTACAGAAACTCTACAAGCGTTCTCGAACATCCGCTTTACGTTTATAACTAGACAGTGTCAAATGTGATGTTGATCTACAAGCTGTGATATAACCAAAACAAGGTTCGTCCTAAGTTGAAAGGACGTGTCTCGGCTTAAATATGTTTTAATTCTCTAGTGATAACAACAATAAAAGAACGTATTTCCGGGTCAAGGAAACAAACAATTGTCAAACATTGGATGTTTGATTTGTCAACTTTGATTTCTCTCGGCGACCATCGCCATGAAGGTTAGCGTACTTACTCTCTCTATCACACTCTCACTTTCTCTCTCTTTCTATCACACTCTCACTTTCTCTCTCTTTCTATCACACTCTCACTTTCTCTCTTCATCATACTCTCACTTTCCCCCTCTCTATCACACTCTCACTTTCTCTCTGTCTATCACACTCTCACTTTCTCTCTCCATCATACTCTCACTTTCTTTCTCTATCACACTCTCACTTTCTCTCGGCATCCATTGCCATGAAGGTTAGAGTACTTACTCTCTCTATCACACTCTCACTTTCTCTCTGTCTATCACACTCTCACTTTCTCTCTGTCTATCACACTCTCACTTTCTCTCTGTCTATCACACTCTCACTTTCTCTCTTTCTATCACACTCTCACTTTCTCCCTCTCTATCACACTCTCACTTTCTCTCTCTATCACACTCTCACTTTCTCTCTCTATCACACTCTCACTTTCTCTCACTCTCTAGCACACTCTCACTTTCTCTCTGTCTATCATACTCTCACTTTCTCTCTCTATCACACTCTCACTTTCTTTCTCTTTCTATCACACTCTCACTTTCTTTCTCTTTCTATCACACTCTCACTTTCTCTCTCCATCATACTCTCACTTTCTTTCTCTATCACACTCTCACTTTCTCTCTGTCTATCACACTCTCACTTTCTCTCTCCATCATACTCTCACTTTCTTTCTCTATCACACTCTCACTTTCTCTCTGTCTATCACACTCTCACTTTCTCTCTCCATCATACTCTCACTTTCTTTCTCTATCACACTCTCACTTTCTCTCTGTCTATCACACTCTCACTTTCTCTCTCCATCATACTCTCACTTTCTTTCTCTATCACACTCTCACTTTCTCTCTGTCTATCATACTCTCACTTTCTCTCTCTATCACACTCTCACTTTCTTTCTCTTTCTATCACTCTCACTTTCTTTCTCTTTCTATCACACTCTCACTTTCTCTCTCCATCATACTCTCACTTTCTTTCTCTATCACACTCTCACTTTCTCTCTGTCTATCACACTCTCACTTTCTCTCTCCATCATACTCTCACTTTCTTTCTCTATCACACTCTCACTTTCTCTCTGTCTATCACACTCTCACTTTCTCTCTCCATCATACTCTCACTTTCTTTCTCTATCACACTCTCACTTTCTCTCTGTCTATCACACTCTCACTTTCTCTCTCCATCATACTCTCACTTTCTTTCTCTATCACACTCTCACTTTCTCTCTGTCTATCATACTCTCACTTTCTCTCTCCATCATACTCTCACTTTCTTTCTCTATCACACTCTCACTTTCTCTCTGTCTATCACACTCTCACTTTCTCTCTCCATCATACTCTCACTTTCTTTCTCTATCACACTCTCACTTTCTCTCTGTCTATCACACTCTCACTTTCTCTCTCCATCATACTCTCACTTTCTTTCTCTATCACACTCTCCCTTTCTCTCTCATCCATACTCTCACTTTCTCTCTCATCAACTCTCACTTTCTTCTCTATCACACTCTCCCTTTTCTCTCTCTATCACACTCTCACTTTCTCTCTCTCTATCACACTCTCACTTTCTCTCTCTATCACACTCTCACTTTCTCTCTCTCTATCACACTCTCACTTTCTCACTCTCTCCTCTCTCTATCACTCTCACTTTCTCACTCTCATCACCTCTCACTTTCTTTCTCTCTATCACACTCTCACTTTCTCTCTCTATCACACTCTCACTTTCTTTCTCTCTATCACACTCTCACTGTCTTTCTCTCTATCACACTCTCACTTTCTTCTCTCTATCACACTCTCACTCTTCTTTCTCTATCCATCACCTCTCATCACTCTCTTTCTCTCTCTATCACACTCTCACTTTCTCTTCTCTCACTTCCCCCTCTCACTTTCTCTCTCTCTATCACACTCTCACTTTCTCCTCTCTCTCTATCACACTCTCACTTTCTCTCTCTCTCATCACACTCTCACTTTCTCTCACTCTCTATCACCTCTCACTTTCTCTCTCTCCTATCACACTCTCACTTTCTCTCTCTCTTCATCACTCTCCTTTCTCTCACTCTCTCTATCACTCTCACTTTCTTCTCTCTCTATCACACTCTCACTTTCTCTCTCATCACTCTCCACTTTCTTTCTTCTCTCATCACACTCTCACTTTCTTTCTCTCTATCACACTCTCACTTTCTTTCTCTCTATCACACTCTCACTTTCTTTCTCTCTATCACCTCTCACTTTTCTCACTCACTTCTATCATTCTCCTACTCACTCTCTATCACATTCTCTCTCACTCACTCTCTATCACATTCTCTCTCACTCACTCTCTATCACATTTCTCTCTCTATCACATTCTCTCACTCCTCTCTATCACATTCTCTCACACTCACTCTCTATCACATTCTCTCTCACTCACTCTATCACATTCTCTCTCACTCACTCTCCATCACTTTACTCTCACTCTCTATCCCATTCTCACTTCTATACATCTCACTCTCTATCCATTCTCACTCTCTATATCAACCTCCTACTCACTCTTTCACACCTCACTACTCTCATACACTCACTCTCTATACATTCTCTGTCACTCCTCTCTATACATTCTCTCTACTCACTCTCTATTACATTCTCCACTCCTCTATCACATTTCTCACACTCCTCTATCACATTCTACCACTCTTTACCTCTTACTCACAATCTCTTAACTCCATCACAACACACTATCATACACATTCCTCTCTCTCTCTCCATCATACATGAACATCCTACATTCCCTCTCTCTATCTCCATCATACATGAACATCCTACACTCCCTCTCTCTCTCCATCATACATGAACATCTACCCTCTCTCTCCATCACGAAATCCTACTCATCTACAACAAAAATCGACAATTTTCAGATGACATCACGCGATCGTAAAATATATCTAAGCTGTCCGCTGAAAGTGTTGGGGGGAGTTTGCAGCGTGGTCGCCTCTGCCAGCCAGTAACGACAGGATTAATAAACTCTAGTCTGATCCTTATGAAAACTCTGCCAACGGATCAGGAAGGACCGAGCGGATAAGCGCAGACTTGGTCGGAAGATAGAGCTGTTGCCTGTGTCATCATGTATTCATTGATGTATTAGATCGGTGACAGTTGCTGGAAGTCGGGGCCGGCAATGAAACCTAAGAAATGAAACCTGTTCTTCCTGCTGTAATCACACATATGCTAATTCTAGCACGCGATGCGCGAGTGATGCAAATTTCTAAATCTTGACTTCATTGGAAATCAAATTAAATTTCGATTTATGTTAGCGTTCTGATAATATGTCACGCCGGAAGGAGGAGGGGGCGACCTCTCTTCTGATTTTTACATTGGATGTGCCCGTGTGTGCGCGCGTCTACGAGAGAGAGAGAGAGAGAAGAGGCGTCTACGGAGAGAGAGAGAGAGAGAAGAGAGGGGAGGGAAGGAGAAAACAAGAACAATTCAAACACAATCATTTTCTTGTATCTCTTTTCGATCCCAGTGGAGCATAAGGGCACAGCCACCCAATAACATTTATATTAGATTAGCAGATGTAGCCGTTCTTCGTACACGGAGAATTTAGTTTAAATCTAGTTGTCATAAAGTCCAAAACAGTGTGAGATTGAGTATATTACAGAAACATGCCCCGCCCCCTTCAAAATCAGCTGCTTTCTCATTAAAAACAATACGTTTTATCTCCATGCTTGGCGGGAAAACTTTGTCAGTTGACCGCATCCCCTGATCCAGAAGTACTTGAGCTTTCAGCTCTTCGACTCGGTGCCATGGACATCGTAACCCTTCGACTCGGTGCCATGGACATCGTAACCCTTCGACTCGGTGCCATGGACATCGTAACCCTTCGACTCGGTGCCATGGACATCGTAACCCTTCGACTCGGTGCCATGGACATCGTAACCCTTCGACTCGGTGCCATGGACATCGTAACCCTTCGGCTAGGTGCCATGGACATCGTAACCCTTCGGCTAGGTGCCATGGACATCGTAACCCTTCGACTCGGTGCCATGGACATCGTAACCCTTCGACTAGGTGCCATGGACATCGTAACCCTTCGGTTCTGTGCCACGAACACCGTGAATCTGGAGAACCTGTGGCTTTTCTGGCAGCCTGCGGAATTAAACCCACACTCACAGAGAGCTTGTCACCCGTCGTCCAACGCGCTACGAACACTCTGGGCAGGCGGGCAAGTTGACCGGATAAGATTAAAATGTCCCTCATTCCGATTGCCAGTAAAAGCTGATACAATAGAATTCCCGTGAAAGTTGACAAATAACAATTGACAAATTGAATTTATTCAGATTATAAACTGATCAAATAGTGATAAGATGTGCTAATAAATTATTGTTTAAAATTGTTGTCCTTCCCGTGAACTGTGCACGGCAGCCAAGCATCTAATCCATTCGGCCATTGCCAGAGTACTAAAATATCAATAAACAGCATCAAATTTTAGCGTAACATGTGACTTTATAATCCCTGTAACATGTGACTTTATAATCCCTGTAACATGTGACCGACACGTGAAAACATGGATTGAGCTTTTCGATTTTAAACTTTTCATGACCATTTCGTTAAGTTGGAAATTAGATGTAGAGATAAACCAATAGTCCGGTTAAACATTTTTTACATCTTCCCGTCTATGAAAGCTACCCTCTTGCCGTGTCCAGATATTTTCAAACGATGGGAACAGACACAGACACAATTTTATTACGATCCTTCAACTTATTCTTATATATATATGGAATGAAAATTGTGACATATCCTAAAGGACGTAACCATCAACCACAGTAAACTAGTCGTTGATTTTTCTAGGCACACTTATACGTTCAGTAGTTTGCCATCGTTCAGTAGTTTACATCGTTCAAGGTCTATTTTTATCTTTTGTAAAAATCCCATGGAAACGAATTTGCTTCCAAATTTGCCCTCTGTGGGGTTTGAATCAGGTACGCTAGGGTTCATGATCGAGCTCTCTACCACTTGAGCTACAGACGCTCCCTATATATTTATGTATATGTATATATATATATACTTTAATGTGTTCGCATTCAACGGGCGGTCACTATCTTACATTACGTAACCGAGGACAGACCGAGGACAGAAAATGAACGAGTGAGATACGGCGCTGAAAATTTACCAAACGATTAAAACAGAAAGACATAACGAAAACAACGAAGCTAACAGCGTCCATTACCGTCTAATTCGTTTATCGCAGAGGAAAGCATTGCACAATCGAACTCATTGAAAAAACTCGGGGACAGCCAGCATTTAAAGAAATAAAGAACGAAAGATTTGCTAAGGAAAGAACTATTTAAAAAACACCCCCACAGTTAAAGATAAATCTTGAATTAAGTGGGGGAAAATGTACGCCAGTGTGGTACCGTGGTCCTCGAGGGGAGTAAATAATAGTACCACTGTAGCCTACAAGGCACGTCGTAAGAGGCGACTGATTGCCTGCCCAGCGTGTTCTTAGCGCATTGGACGATGGGTGACAAGCCTCCTGTGAGTGCAGTTCAATTCCGCAGGTTGGTAGAAAAAGCTACAGGTTCTCCAGATTTACGGTGTTCGTGACACCGAACAGAAGGGTTACGATGGCCATGACACCGAGCCGAAGAGCTGAAAGCTCGTGCTTCTGGATCGATTTTGAAAAAAAGGGAAACTATTCTAGTAAATAAAAAGCATCGCAGAAATCGGATATGCTGGCCTACTTGTAGAAGCATACCTGGCACAATGTACAATCACTCTTAGGCTCAGATCACATACAAATCAAACAGAGTGATTAACTAGTGATCGATATGAAGCGTAAGAAGAAGAAGAAGAAGAAAAAGAGAGTAAAAATGTACATATAATAATTATTTGTCTCTCTCCCCATTCTATAGTACATACGGTCTGCAAGCGATTTCTCCATACCGCTCTATCCTGTGAAACTCTTTTAATCTCTTTTATGGAAATAAGTCCGATATTACTCTCCTTTCTCAATAAAGCTCGTTTCAGTTTTTCCTACTCCGTCCTCTTTTTCTGGATCCCTATGCCTCCCACTACAATGCCTGCTTTGATATACTTTGATAATTTCTTCTCACAGTGTGCCCAACATATCTTTATCTTCTCTTTTTTAATAGCAGTTTTAACTATTGGTTGACCAGACTTTTCGTTGATTTCATCACTTCTGAAGAATTCGTCACATTTTATGTTCATTCTTTTCGCAAACATGTATTTACAAATGGATTCAAACTTAATATATATATATATATATATATTTTGCAGTGGCAGCTCGTCATTAGGGGCCAGTGGGCCGCCCCCAAAAAAAAAAAAAAAAAAACCAATGTGTAATGTGTATTTATTATTAAAAAATGTGTAATGTGTATTTATTATTAAAAAATGTGTAATGTGTATTTATTATTAAAAAGATTAAAATATAACCGAACCCAAAACCATGACTTTTCTGAAAATTTGTGTCTGGTCCCACCAACAAAAAGGATCACGAGCCGCCACTGTATTATATGTATATTTGGTGTATCTTTACTCAACCAAGTTATGTACAATTAGGATTGCTGACTTCCACCAAGTGGATACATTATGGATTCTTCTTGTTCATCTGTGTTCTCACTAGATTGAGATTTCGACTTCTCTAGTACATGCCGCCGTCTGCCTCAGATTGTCAGCCACGACATACAGTTTGTTTTATACTCTTGTTTAAGTGGGTCACCTCTTTCTTCTCAGGTGTGCGTACTGGGGGAACTTCTGAAGGATATGCTCTGCTGTCATCATATTCTTAAAGCCAGGGTGGCACATCCTGTTAGTGCCTATCTTGAATTTAGTGTAGAGGTGGTGTTTCATTCTGTTGTGACCCGTCCGGAGACGAAGTATGGCAGTCTGATCCTTTCTTCACAGTTCGTAATATCCATAATTTTTGATGTGTTTTGGATACATATATATAAAGTCTGATGTCTTCCACAAATATATAAAGTCTTATGTCTTCTATTATTGTCTGCTATCTGATGTCGCCTTAACTTGTCTGTCTAAATTATGAACTGTCGTTATTACAAAGCCTTGCTTCCATTTCTGAGAGTGCCCTGGGAGACTGTATATTTCAGAAAAAAGGCCGTTTGCCCGAAGCTGTAGCCACGCATGTGCAGATTATCGGTTTCATTTTCTCTTCAACAGAAAAAATATGTTACCTTACAGAGGGGTTCGAGCACGGACTGTTTGCGTTACAGAGGGGTTCGAGCACGAGACGTATGCGTTACAGAGGGGTTCGAACACGGCACGTTTGTTTGCGTTACAGAGGGGTTTGAGTACGGGACGTTTGCGTTAACAAATATCACGGCGTTTAACAATTCGACCACCCGCTCCTAAAGTATGACCACTCCAGCAAATGTCTGTCTGAAGTAGTATCTCTAAAACAAATGTCTGTATAAAGTAGTATGTCTAACTCAACAAATGTCTGTATAAAGTAGTATGTCTAACTCAACAAATGTCTGTATAAGTAGTATGTCTAAAATAACACATGTCTGTATGGTGTATGATGCTCACATAGAAAATGTCTGTCTGAATTCTTTATATCTCTCACAGATGTTTGTCTGAAGTCTACAGTGTCTAGACAAATCCATATTAAGTCTGGCTGATGAAGATTACGTAGAACGTGCCTATGCAAGTCTAGTGGACTATTTACACAAATCTTCAGCCTGATCCTCAACCAGAGACTATTTAAAGAACTGTTGTTAGTTCTAGTAGATTGTGAGAAATTCACATGACAACCTTCGTAACTCTAGTCTCATTTTCAAATGGGAATTCCAACATGGCCTCTATTTACACACAGCACACCTTGGTGGTGCGCATTTAATGTTGTACACACAGCACACCTTGGTGGTGCGCATTTAATGTTGTAACACAGCACACCTTGGTGGTGCGTATTTAATGTTGTACACACAGCACACCTTGGTGGTGCGCATTTAATGTTGTACACACAGCACACCTTGGTGGTGCGCATTTAATGTTGTACACACAGCACACCTTGGTGGTGCGCATTTAATGTTGTACACACAGCACACCTTGGTGGTGCGCATTTAATGTTGTACACACAGCACACCTTGGTGGTGCGCATTTAATGTTGTAAACGACGTTTTTGGGGGGATCACACACATTTTACAGAGATAAGAGGATATCAGAGCTGCAGGGGTGACAATAAAAGACAAAATTGTAAATGAAGAAATCAGGAGACTGAATGAGAAATAAGTCAGGTCAATTCATAAAAGAACAATAGATTAAATGGTTTGTACACCTGACAAGAATGCCCTGGTATCGACTACCACAGACGTGCGAGTGGTTACCTGGGCCCAAATTTGGGGTGTAAAGAATAGAACCACTGTTACCTGCCACGCATGTTGTAAGGAGGTTTGGCTGAAATCGGATGCACGTGTCCTAAACGTGCATTTAGTCTGTGCGTTTAGGGGCCTACCAAACCAATGTGCAAAGTATACACGTTCTTGGCAAAGATCAAACATATCACAAGAGTGATTAAAATTGGTTATAAAGAACGAACGCAAAGAAGAAGCAGACAACCGCAGAGAGCCACACTAAAAAACTATAACGAGTATAGAGCAGGAGGAAGACCACGCAGAAGATAGAGCTACGGCATCAAGAACAGCAGTAAAAAACTGAAAACAGCTTACACAGTGTCTTAGAACAAGCACACACAAGACCACTACATGTTGCTCGTTCCCTCCAACACTTCTATCAAGTATAATCTTAAAGTATAAAGTATAAAATAAAGAAAAATCTGGCCAGCAATTGCGGAATGCGGGAGCATCATTCAGAATGGACTGTTTGATTCTGGACACGACTTTTCTAACGCATTTCCGCCATGTTTGGTCGGGTATTTTCCGGTTTCGTTTGCCGAGCTACTGAGTTAGTGCTTGAGCAACGCTGTGAGCTATGAATGTTACATGGAAAGCTTTTTGCTGTGTCAACCATGCGTTTGTTGTGATTATGGGTATTCAGAAAATGGCAGACAGCGGTTATGACGAACCAACTCAATCTTCTGTATGCAGTGTTTTGCGTGTGCAGAAAGATGGATTTTATCGTGATTGATGTTTACTTCGACATGAATTGCGATTCAAGTGATGAACACTTTGTTTTGTGTTGACACTTTAGCGATGGCCATATGTATTTATGCGGTGTTATTTGCTTTTTGTGGCGGTACGGCTGTTTCCTTCTGAAATTAGTTCACGACACAGGAGACAGTTGTTAACATGTCGTGTGATTTTCGTTGGCACAGGAACGTAGTAATTATGGGGTGACCCGTTGCATTGAAGTTGGAACGGTACATATGAACTATGAACTATAAAGAAGTAAATGGTGGAAGAGAAGAAGAAAAAGGAAGAAGAAAATGTAATTTTTGTGTGTTTCTACAGAGTGTTCAAGATAAAAGCAAGTTTTGATTTGTCAGCCGGGCTACTTTTATCTTGAACACCATGTATATAATAAATTGACGGAGGTACGGACAGTGAAGTTAGAAGATATGAATACATCTTGATTGTCTCTGTGGCTCGCCTCTAGTTCCAAAGGTACTTGATTTGCTCCCTCGTGGAGCCATCGGAATATTTTACCGGAGATCCCTAATTTCAGTGTAGGTGAGATCTAGTTCCTAGTTCTATCGGAGAAGGACGATAAAACATAGGTCCCGTGTTCAAGTTAAGAACGTAAAAGAATCGTTGTCGTAAAAATCGAGAAGACCGCTGCCATGGCTACGGAGTTCGTGCACTGCCACTGAGATCTTCCGGTGTAAAAAGGAAATCAAAGCACACATGGTTACTCACCGAAGTGCAATGATGATGTTCCTATCTATCAATCAATCAATCAATCAATCAGTAGCAGCGAGCAGTAGTGCGGACTGCAGACGACAAAGAATTGATTAAATTCTAAATGAATAACAGTTGTAAAAAAAAACTGACTCTGCTTGCTGCCTGGAGTCCCACTGACAGCATGGTCCCTTGTGTATTACACATTCCACAGATACGCCACTGTAACACATAATAGAATTAAACATTGCAGAACAGGAAATAGTTCGCAATAAACAATCAACTAAAGGGAGAAAACTACAGGAAACGTTCCTAGTTACAGAAGCATTCTGATCTCATTATCGATTGTCGTAAAAGCCAAAGGTCTCGATTTCATGGCCCAAGCAAACGACTTTGAAATTATCTTCATAATAAGGTTTGTCATATCAAGTAAATCATTTGTCGTTGTAGGGACTGGAATGACTCCATTAATCGTCGCACGATTTCCGCTCCACAGATCGCGAGGCTGTTCTTTATCATACTCTGAGACTCGACAGACAAGGACAGACTATCATCTTCCGACTCAAGATAGGACATAACAGACTGAACAAACACCTACACAGGTTACGATTGTCCCCATCCCATCTTTGCTCCTGTTGCACCGCTGATCAAAACCACAGAACATGTCCTGCAAGACTGTCTCCTGTATGTCCTCCCTAGAAAGGAATACTGGAACTACAACACAACACTACATTCTCTCTCTCTCCCCCTCTCTCTCTCTCTCTCTCTCGTGATCGTTCTTTTTCGGCTATGTTTATCATTCTAAGTGTGATATACACACAGCCTTTGCCAAGAACGCAATTTTACGACACAACGTTCAGTACCATTTGGAGCTCTAGTGCTTATCCTTCTGTGAAGTGTTCGATTTCAACCAGCGTTTACTGGGTTCGCTCTCCGTTAACCTTTTGCTGTCCCCAGCCATCCTACAAGGCAGCAGGTTGCTATTTTCATTTAGGGTAGCAACCCTTAGACGACCTACCCTTCCGGGCTGATGAGCGTCATCTGCCCAGACACTACATTCAAAACTACATGGAACCAGAGATGAGCTCCAGACAACAGTCGACTTCATCATAAGAACGCGTCTAACGATATAATCATCAGAATAGCAATCGCAAAGAAGAAGAAAAACAGTCTCTGAGACTGGAATGCTGATTTTCAATTTAAAAAAGAGGTTGAATTGGAACCATCTCATTAATATTCAAATCCTGAGAGAGAGTCGTTGTAAGAAGGAATGCCAAATTACTTCGGGTCTTAGATTCCTGCTACTTCTTTAGCGATTTTCTTTATCTCCGTTCGCAGACAATAGACACTTCCGGGTCATAGGTCATTGGAAGAGTGTCCAGACAAAGAACAGATTGAGTTCTAGTAAATTAAGTTGGAACTCCAGGAGATTAAAGAGGATTAGAATATGTCGGTTAAGTCATGGGTCGTACAAGTGTTCTGTTTGAACGTTCAACAAATTGCTTTCTCTTCATTTCTCTTCTTTCGATCTGTCTTCTTTCTCATTATCCTCCTCCCCCAAAACCACCCCTCCCGCTAATTCTTCTTCGAACGTTCCATATCGACCACTTGTTAAACTACTCTTTTCAATTGTATGTGATCCGAGCCTAAGAGCGATTGTATGGTGGGCAAGTTATGCGCCTACAAGTAGGTCAGCACACCCGATTCCTTCGACGCTTTTTATTTACTAGGGTAGCTTCCCTATTCTCCTATCTCAGTCGCTTCTTACGACATGCCTTGTAGATCACAGTGTTACTATTCTCCTATCTCAGTCGCTTCTTACGACATGCCTTGTAGATCGTAGTGTTACTATTCTCCTATCTCAGTCGCTTCTTACGACATGCCTTGTAGATCGTAGTGTTACTATTCTCCTATCTCAGTCGCTTCTTACGACATGCCTTGTAGATCACAGTGTTACTATTCTCCTATCTCAGTCGCTTCTTACGACATGCCTTGTAGATCATAGTGTTACTATTCTCCTATCTCAGTCGCTTCTTACGACATGCCTTGTAGGTGACAGTGGTACTATTCTTTGCTCCCATTGTGAGCCCTGGTAAAAAATGGGCGGATCTTCACGTAATTAACGTAGACTTAAAGGGGGGTCTAAAGCCAAGGATTGACTTCATTGCACCGGGTTTTACCCCATACGGCTCGTCCCTCGTCATAGAAACTGCATGCCACCTGCCAACAGTATTTCATAAAGCACAAATTCCTTTGCTCCGGCAACAATCCTAGGGTTTTTGGAAAAATACAGCTGTGAAAGGTGCGCGCGGTCCGGATTTGAAACCGCGACCTTCGGAACGCAAGGTAACGGCTAAAGCGGTCCGGATTTGAAACCGCGACCTTCGGAACAAAAGTTAAGGGATCAACCACTGAGCTACATATGCCCCAGTAGACTTATAGGAAATTATGGTCTAGTAGTTAGGACATCAGTCTCGTGAGTTCAGATCTAAGTAAGTAGCCTAGTAGTTAGGACATCAGTCTCGTGAGTTCAGATCTAAGTAAGTAGTCTAGTAGTTAGGACATCAGTCTCGTGAGTTCAGATCTAAGTAAGTAGCCTAGTAGTTAGGACATCAGTCTCGTGAGTTCAGATCTAAGTAAGTAGCTAAAGGCGCAATGAATAAGATATCTATTTAGAGTCGGTGCCGGTGATATGATACTGACCAAAACTCTACTCCACCTCCTTGTGGTGACCATTGAGACATACTACAGCGCTGTACTGTCGCAAAAGGAGTAGGGTAGGGTGGAAGATACACATGAGAAAAGCTATCAGTGCGGGTGCAGCTAAGCACAGAGCGGGAGCGGTTCGCACACAAGACAAGAAACATCTCAGTTTCCTGCAAATAAAAGAAGTTCCTGAATATCGTCAGTAGAACAAGTAGCAGAACAGCTACGGTGCAACCATGTACGTGATAGTAGGAAAGACCTGCGGGACAGCGTCGTCTGTTGACTAAACCTAACGCAACCATGACAGTCTAACTGGCTAGTCATGCCAGAATGCTTGGTCTTGTCTTCATCTGTCAGACGCTATCGTTTATTTTTACCCCTGTCTGGAAGACAAACAAATAAAAACACACAAAAAGTCGTTGAAGATACGCAAACAGTTAGTCTCATCCGTCTTGAACCAGAAAAGATATTTATTGTAGGAAGTGTCATATAGTCTTCTTCCTCTTCTTCTTGCGATTGCCCGCTTTGAATTCAGGCGTAGTCATGGCGTCTTGTCTGACGCCTCTAAGTGATTTTTGCGTGAAGGCCCACTTTCCTTTTATCAGTGTTCCCGCTATATAGGCGTGCCTTCTTCGCTTTTAGAAGTAACGATATAATAAGATATGTATCGTGGGATATGAAGTGATAATATGGCAATATCAACGGACTGACTTGCTGTATGTCCCCACTAGAAAGGAATGCTGACACTACAGCACAACACTACATTTAAAACTACATGGCACCAGAGGTGAGCTTCAGACAACAGTCAACTTCATCATAAGAACGCGTCAGACGGTATAATCATCAAAACTACATGGCACCAGAGATGAGCTTCAGACAACAGTCAACTTCATCATAAGAACGCGTCAGACGGTATAATCATCAAAACTACATGACACTAGAGATGAGCTCCAGACAACAGTCAACTTCATCATAAGAACGCGTCAGACGGTATAATCATCAAAACTACATGACACTAGAGATGAGCTCCAGACAACAGTCAACTTCATCATAAAAACGCGTCAGACGGTATAATCATCAAAACTACATGACACTAGAGATGAGCTTCAGACAACAGTCGACTTCATCATAAGAACGCGTCTAACGGTATAATCATCAAAATAGCGCTCATAAATAAGAAAAAGAAGTCACTGACTGGTCGTGTCAGTGTGGATGATCTCAACATATCTACTTCATGGCTACCGTTTTCGTATCACTATAACTAAAACTGAATCCCTAGGATTGTTGCCGGAGGTACGGAGCTCGTGCTTTGTGCAATGCTCTCAGCAGATGGCATGCCATCTCTGTCGACACGGGCGGAGCCATATGGGGAACCCAGTGCAATGAAGTCAATCCTGCACCCTTGGACTCTTTGGGCTGATCCAAAATGATGGTTTTCTGTTGGTTTGACTGTTTATCCATCATAGGTGATGATGTACATCAGATTTTTGTTATCAGCTTTTGATGGAAAAGTTGTCATTGTTGATGTTTGACTGGTGGGCCCGATTTGGGCAAGGAAAAGCAGTTGATATTCGAAAAATGAATATTCAATATGTTCTTGTTTGTATGTCTGTATGTATGTCTGTATGTGTGTCTGTATGTGTGTCTGAGTGTATGCCTGTGTGTCTGAGTGTATGTGTGTCTGAGTGTATGTATGTCTGTATGTGTGTCTGAGTGTATGTATGTATGTCTGAGTGTATGTATGTCTGTATGTGTGTCTGAGTGTATGTATGTCTGTATGTGAGTGTCTGATTGTATGTATGTTTGTGTGTGTGAGTGTATGTATGTATGTGTGAGTGTATGTATGTATGTATGTATGTGTGTGTATGTATGTTTGTATGTATGTTTGTGTGGTGTGTATGTAGTATGTATGTCTGTGTGTCTGAGTGTATGTATGTGAGTGTCTGAGTGTACGTGTGTTTGTGAGTGTATGTCTGTACGTATGTTTGTGTGTGCGTACATGCAAGTATGTATGCGTGTGTGCGTGGATGTATCCCGACCGTGTGTTGCCGTGACGCACGGGGGAAGCAAAGAATAGTAACACTGCGACCTACATGACATGTCGTAAGAGCCGACTGTGGTAGGAGCCTAGGGAAGCTACCATAGTTAAAAAAAAAAAAAGAGTTGCAGAAATCGAATGTGCTAGCGAACTTGTAGGCACATACTTGTAGGAACAACGTGCAATCGCTCTTAGGCTCGGATCAATACAAATCACAAAGAGTGGTTTAACAAGCGGTCAATGTGGAACGTTCGCAGAAGAAGAACAAAGATGAAGGATGTATATATAGATGTATTTGTGTGTGCGGGCGCATGGATGTGTGTACGGGCGCACATGGATGTGTGCGCCTGTGTGTATTCTTTAAACGATCAACTTCAACAAGATTTCCCGCAAATTTAATAACTCAATCACTACGCCATTGTTGCTCTCAATATATTGCATATAATACCTACCCACCCACACACATACATAGATCCCATACACACACGCACGCACGCACGCACGCACGCACACACACACACACACACGAATGTCAAAATATTCAGAAATAATTTATTCATTATAATCAAGGGACATAACACATAAAAAAGTAGTAATGTACACAAGTATCAGTTATCGTCCTTGAAATACAAATTCAAATTTGACGTCACGTATCCAAGACAGAGATCCTAGTAGATCAAGCAAAATGTGTCTGCCTCCTACCATAATGGAACACATAGACTGCTATTTGTCAGCCTCTTGATGTTTCCTTCCCACTTATTTTTCGCTTGGTTACATATCTTCAAACAATCCTTACGAGATTTAGATGCATACAACCATCACCGGGGCTACGGAGTTTGTCCTCACCGGTGCTAAGGAGTTTTGCACTGCTGTTGAGATCTTCCTGTATAAAAAAAGATATCGAAGCACACATTATTACTCACCGAAGTGTAATGATGATGGTCCTATCAATCAATCAATCAATCAATCAATCAATCAACTGCCTACACATGCCAGATGTTCGTTGTTACTGCTAACATACACATTCATGCACAGATAAGTTGTCAAAATTTCATTATTCTAGAGTCTGACGTTCGAAAGTTATTTATTTCTGTAACACACAAACACACACTGAGACAATGAAGTTTATAATTATAAGTTTTACAGCAGCGCTGTTTAACGTTTTTATATATTGGGGCTCATCTTAGTGATGGTCGTGGAACCTCTGGTACCATGTAGCTATAAAACCTCTGGCGCCGTGTAGCTATGAAACCTGTGGCGTCGTGTAGCCATGAAACCTCGGTCGCCGTGAGACAATTGAAATAAGAATGTTAACAACAATAATAATAATAAAATAATATTAATAGTATTATATATAAATATATTCCTCTTGTAACGTTATACGTTACATATGACCTGCATGTAATTTCTCCATACCGCTCGGGCAAAACTCATTATAAATATTTTTTTAAATATATAAATTCCTACAAAATATTTTTACCATTTTCTAAATTACATCGGAGACCCTCGCAGGTGCAACAGAGTTCGTGCACTGCCGCTAAGATCTGCCTGTGTTATAAAGAGATCAGAGCACACATGGTTACTCAACGAAGTGCACTGATGATGGTCCTATCAATCAAGCAATCATTTATGCGAATCTGGTCTTCTTCATTTCCGCTGATGCGCTCTGATCACCTCAGATGTGTAAGCTGTCGTACGTCACCTTCATGTCCACTGATCCTCTCTGATCACCTCAGATGTGTAGGCTGTCGTACGTCACCTTCATGTCCACTGATCCTCTCTGATCACCTCAGATGTGTAGGCTGTCGTACGTCACCTTCATGTCCGCTGACCCTCTCTGATCACCTCAGATGTGTAGGCTGTCGTACGTCACCTTCATGTCCGCTGACCCTCTCTGATCACCTCAGATGTGTAGGCTGTCGTACGTCACCTTCATGTCCACTGATCCGCTCTGATCACCACAGATGTGTAGGCTGTCGTACGTCACCTTCATGTCCGCTGATCCGCTCTGATCACCTCAGATGTGTAGGCTGTCGTACGTCACCTTCATGTCCGCTGATCCGCTCTGATCACCACAGATGTGTAGGCTGTCGTACGTCACCTTCATGTCCGCTGATCCGCTCTGATAACCTCAGATGTGTAGGCTGTCGTACGTCACCTTCATGTCCGCTGATCCGCTATGATCACCTCAGATGTGTAGGCTGTCGTACGTCACCTTCATGTCCGCTGATCCGCTCTGATAACCTCAGATGTGTAGGCTGTCGTACGTCACCTTCATGTCCGCTGATCCTCTCTGATCATCTCAGATGTGTAGACTGTCGTACGTCACCTTCATTTCCACTTAGTAAACTACCAAAAACAAGGTTTATTTTCATTTTGTCCCTCCCTGGAAACACTTCTGTTGACGCCCATGACTGTGAGAGAGCTTCAGTGAAGATCTAGATCAGGTGTTGGACTTCACTCGTCTGGCAATGTGTCTGTTAAGTGAAAATTAAGACAATATGGTCAATGTGTGAAAGGTCAAGGATGATGTAAAGTCCAGAATTAATAAACAATGTACTTGAACAAGACAGAGGAAGACAGAGAGAGAAAATTTCTGATAGCCTGACTTCATGGCACGGAAAAACGTCAACATCTGAGTTGATAGCTGCCGGAGTGGTTACTGGGGCCCAAATTGCGGTGTAAAGAATAGAACCACTGTTACCTGCCACGCATGTCGTAAGAGGTGACTAAGGAGGTTGAACGTGGGGCTAGCTACCCCACACCGTTAAAAAACACTAAAGGCTACAGAACGGAGAGCGAACCGAGTAAATGCTGGCTGAAACCGGACACATCGCCGAAGGATAAGCACCAGAGCTCCAAATGGTACTGAAGATGTGACGTAAAATACACCAACGCTGCATGAATCAGATTTCCACATGAATAGAATTTATGGGAAGTCTGGTACATCGGTCTGGGCAGTGATCGCGAGAGAGAGAGAGAGAGAGATGATAGCAAACACCAGAGATTTGTGGAGATCCATGATCGCCTACACCACACAGCAACTGATGATGTTGATGATGAATTGAACCATTGATATTGCTAATCTTACCTTACACCCCCTCCACCCCAGGTATACACAAATATTCTTCTAAGCATTCTTCCATCGAATCCTCTTAACTACTTTCTATTTTCGTATCTGTTTTACAGGTCTCACATCCACATGGGTTTCAAGGCTCATGCACATGGAAGGGTTATTGCAGAGTATAGTGGAGCATACAGGACAACTACTTCTAGTATGAGGATGGAGGTTGAAGCCGTTACTGCTGCCCTCAATTAGCTCTCCCGGACTCTGTTTACTGGGGCCGTTGTTGTATCTGACTCTCAGTTGATGCTTCGGAAGATCCAAAATGGCAGGTTTCGGTATGAGTGGATGTCGTCTATAGGAGTGTCTAACCTCCAGCGGCTTACGTGGATCTACTGTCCTGGGCATGCGAGTATTTGGGGTAATGAGAGAGCGTGCAGGCTTGCATCAAGAGCGTTGATTGTCGGTGAGTTGAAGATGGATAAGGGTGATCTTCTTCGGTCTCTTCGCGACTGTCTGTTAAATGTAGACACTAAATTAGAAGGCACAAACTCCATAGCTCCAGCAACAATCCTAGGAGTACATGAATAAAATGCACTTATGAACGCCGCGGTCCACATTCAAATCCACGATCTGTGAAACGCAAAGCAAAGGTTGAACACTTAAGGCGGAAGAAATGGATGCGAAAGAAATGGATATGTATGCCAGAAAAAAGCATATCCGGAGGAAGGTAGAAATGGAAATGAAAGAGGAATGACATGGGATACCATGGGTAGAAAGGCAGCAGACAGACAGCAACGGTGATTACTTGTAAATCAGTTATCAGTTTATATGAAGACTGTCATCATAGCACTCTGTACATGTCCATAGGTGATCCGTTCTCCGCCTCAGCAAATCCAGCAGCGGCCCAACACGCCAGTTCGATGTTGATTAATTAATATCTTTGCATATTTAGTATATCGTACTTTTCGGGCTGCACCAATATTAACACCCATCTCTTTCAATCTGGTCAGCGAGTGAGATTCACAGCCCTGAAACTCCTGTGTTCGGAAAGACTCTCTCAATGCGTGAAGATTGTCATTTCGATCCATGGCAGCTCCTTCTGATATTGTATCCAAGCTAGCCAATCTTATAAATGACTTACGTGTCTATACCCACACATCTTTTTTTTTTTTTTCGTCCGCTTTCAACTCAGACGAAGTTTCATCTCTGAAACTGATTTTTGCGTGAAAATCCGTTTTTCCAATTTCTTACAATGGCAGCAGCGTGCACATTGTAAATTACTTTACACTGGCAGCCGTGTGCTCAATGTACTCGTAATTAGTATTCCTCGCCATACAGGCAGATTTTCTCCGACTTCAGAGGTACTCACGTTATCGTCCTGAGTAAGACCAGGGGGACTCGAACAAATGCCGGACAGTAGGTTCGAACCCGAGCTATGAGGCGTCTCACAGCTAGCAGGCCGAGCTACTATCAACTACTCTAGGCAGTCCCCTACCCACACATCTAACATTGATCATAAATGTCCCACATGTGGTAGGGGATTCCACATGTGGTAGGGGATTCCACATGTGGTAGGGGATTCCACATGTGGTAGGGGATTCTACATGTGGTAGGGGATCCCACATGTGGTAGGGGATTCCACATGTGGTAGGGGATTCCACATGTGGTAGGGGATTCCACATGTGGTAGGGGATTCTACATGTGGTAGGGGATCCCACATGTGGTAGGGGATTCCACATGTGGTAGGGGATTCCACATGTGGTAGAGGATTCCACATGTGGTAGGGGATTCCACATGTGGTAGAGGATTCCACATGTGGTAGAGGATTCCACATGTGGTAGGGGATTCCACATGTGGTAGGGGATCCCACATGTGGTAGGGGATTGTGTTCGAGGATTGTATTCTAGTAACCTCAACACACATCAGAGAGGTGCAGCAGCACAAGTCTGAGGATGTTGTCGTCATCGCTTGCAGTGGACGGCTATTGTATGTGTCAACAAGACATGAAGTGCATATAGATAAATATGAACTATTGTCACAATTAACGGCAACATACACAGAGGACGACCACGTAAACGATTGATCGACGGAATATCGGAGGCACTAAATTCAACTTTGTACAAAGCTCATAGGGATGCTCGCTCCAGCTTCCTCTTTTTTCGGTCTGACGCTTAAAGGCAAAACATGGACAGAGAGAATAAATAGAACAAGATAGAATATATACTTCTTCTTCTCCGAACGTTCCATATCGACCACTTGTTAAACCACTTTTTGTGATTTGTATATGATCTGAGCCTAAGAGTGATTGTACATTGTGCCTACAAACAGGCCAGCACATCTGATTTCTGCGACGCTTTTTATTTACCAGGGTAACTTCCCTATGTCGATTCCTGAGTCGCCTCTTATGACATGCCTTGTAGGTCGCAGTGTACTATTCTTTGCTCCACTTGCCGGTCCCGACAACACATGGGCGGAATAGATACAACAATGTGATATGACTTAATAATGTCAATGAATAACTGATACAACTATGTGATATGACTTAATAATGTCAATGATACAACGATGTGATATGACTTAATAATGTCAATGAATAACTGATGCAACTATGTGATATGACTTAATAATGTCAATGAATAACTGATGCAACGATGTGATATGACGTAATAATGTCAATGAATAACTGAACTAATTCCTTACTTTTCATCAGTTGAACACTCCTGGGCTAGCTCAGACTGAGTTTCCTTCTTCAGCTGCCGGTTAGGCTTGATGGTCATGTCTCTCCTTCTATGACCAGGAGATCGGCCACAGAATATACCAGATGACTCGTCGCTTTCATCTTCAGAATCTTCCTTGAGCAGACAGGAATGACTATTTGATAAATTAACAGAACATGCTTGGTTGTTGTCAGTGCCAACTGTCATTCTGTTCTCATCAGAACTGGTTTGAATGGTAGACAAAATGTCCGCTTTAGTTATGTCCCCAGAGTTACTTGCATCCCCGTGTCCAACACAATGTTGTTTTTTCTGTGTTGTATCTTCTTGATGGTCAAAATCTACCACGCCTATATCTTGACCATTTTTCAGTTTGTTGATAAAAGGGTCTCGGTTGATTGTAAAACTTCTAACTACTGGAGTTGCCATAGGTGTGTCTGTAATGTACATAGACTCTGTTAGTTTGCTAGAAAAGTCAGCTTGATCAGTTGTCAGTGTGTCGTGTTGTGTTTCCAAACACAGATTCGGTTCCCGTTTTCTAAAGACACCGCTGTAACTGATACCATCTATAAACTGTTCATTATGATCTCGTTCATGGGAATTTGAATCTGCAGGGTTTATTCTTAGTTTGAGTCTCTTAGACTTCTGCGTTTTAAGCGAAGAAGAATCTCCTGAAGAACTCTGATAAGATAACGGATGACATTTTGAGCTGGATGTTTTGCTGCTTGAAGATCTAGATCCATCTCTGAGTTTGTGGACATGCTGGGATAATTGAAATTCTCGTGTCCATCCCCGACGAAAACTGCCACTTTTCGAAGAAGAACTCGCCGACACAATCCTCTCACAATTTTTCTTTCCCAAAGGATCGGATCTTGAAACTGGTGATGCTTGATGATCATTTTGGAAGTTTATAGGAGAATGTTCAGAGCAAGCTCCAACAGAGACACCATGAGCATCATCACCTCTTCCAGATTGTATCTTAGAGCGAGGATGATCCTCTGTCGTAATCTCACCTTTATTGTTCACTTTCTTACCATTTTTCATCATAATATTCTTGTTTGCACCTTTCACTTTAGAATTATTTTGATGCCCAGAGCAATCATGATTTGATGCCGCCTCTGGAGCTTTACCATTCTTTCCAGAGGTGGCACATTTTTCTATCAGGCACGCTACACATCCATCGACAGCTGGAGAGGGGCAGTAGACATAGTTAAGTAAGCTGTCTAGACTGTAGCTGTGGGAGATACGGCCAGCAAACGATTCAGCTTTGACTACGTCTGGTAGTAGCATGCTCAAGTCTTTACGGCCAGTATCAATAATCATGATGTCTGGAAGTGACATGGCGGCTGGGAGGATTTGATGGCGGGATCTGTGAGATCTGTGAACAGAAATAAGCAATGTGAATATTGAAATATGGTTTTTCTGTTAGTTCATTTATATCTCTCTGTTAGTTCTTCTGTTAGTTTATTCATATCTTTATGTTAGTTCAACCGTTAGTTCATTCATATCTTTCTGTAAGTGCTTCTGCTAGTTCTTCGGTTAATTCATTCATATCTTTCTGTTAGTTCTCCTGTTAGTTCATTCATATTTTTCTGTTAGTTCTCCTGTTAGTTCTTCGGTTCGTTCTTCTGTTCGTTTTTTCATGTCTTTCTGTTAGTTTTTTCAAATCGTTCTTTTAGTTCTTATGTTAATTCATTTATATCTTTCTGTTAGTTCTTCTGTTAGTTCATTCATATCTTTCTGTTAGTTCAACCGTTAGTTCATTAATATCTGTTGGTTCTTCGGTTAGTTCTTCGGTTAGTTCTTCTGTTAGCTCATTCATATCTGTTAGTTCTTCGGTTAGCTTTTCTGTTAGTTCATTCATATATTTATGTTAGTTCATTCATATCTGTTAGTTCCCCTACCTCCTTTGCTTTAACGTGTGGACGCCCATGTTAGTTCCCCTACCCCCTTTGATTTAACGTGTGGACGCCCATGTTAGTTCCCTACCCCTTGCTTTTAACGTGTGGACGCCCATGTTAGTTCCCCTACCCCCTTTGCTTTAACGTGTGGACGCCCATGTTAAAAAGAGACATCATTCATCAAGTAACATGTCGTTTGCAGAAACATTCATCACATCCCGCCTGAATTTCTTCTCCCTCAATGCCACGTTCAAGTTTTTGTGCATGTACAGTTGCTGTCGTCGTCTTGGTCTTCCCCTGCCTCATCTTCCAGAAACTATATCCTCCGTTACTGCTCTCTTCAAACCGCTGTGAAGTCTGATACGATCAACAGTTTTCAGTTTCCACGACATGATGTTGTTTATGAGTCAGTGTTCCTTGGTGTTCAAATCTTGTAGGATGTCTGTTCAGATCTTGTAGGATGTCTATATTGTTGTTCCTTGATGTTCAAATCTTGTAGGATGTCTATATTGTTGTTCCTTGATGTTCAAATCTTGTAGGATGTCTATATTGTTGTTCCTTGATGTTCAAATCTTGTAGGATGTCTATATTGTTTCTATGTTCTGGATATTTTAATAATTTTTCTGTAGAACTTTACTTCAAAGGAGATTCAGTTTCATTCTTGAATGTTTATGTTATGGTCTATGATTGACATTTATGTGTCGCAACAGAAAAAAAAAGAAACATAGAATGAAGTCTTGTCTTGCGTTCCGAAGGTTGCATGTTCAAATCTGAACCACGTCGTTCTGTTTACAAGTGAAATTTTTCCAGAGACCCCTAGGATTGCTGCCGAAGATACGGAGTTCATGCTTTGTGTAATACTTTCTGCAGGTGGCGTGCCCCTTCTGTGGAGAGGGGCCGAGCTGTATGTGGTAAAAAAAAAAACCCGGTGCAATGAAGTCAATTCTCCAGCATTAGACCCTTTTTAAAAGAAACTGAGAGACAGACATAGAGAGACAGACATAGAGACACAGAGACTGCCATAGAGAGACAGAGACAGACATAGAGAGACAGACATAGAGAGGCAGAGAGACAGAGACAGATATAGAGAGACAGAGAGAGACATAGAGAGACAGAGACATACATAGAGAGACAGACATAGAGAGACATACATAGAGAGACAGACATAGAGAGACAGAGACAGACATAGAGAGACAGAGACAGACATAGAGAGACAGAGACAGACATAGAGAGACAGAGACAGATATAGAGAGACAGAGAGAGACACAGAGAGACAGAGACATACATAGAGAGACAGAGACAGACATAGAGAGACAGAGAAAGAGAGATAGCCATAGAGAGGCAGAGACAGTCATAGAGAGATAGTCATAGAGAGACAGAAACCGCCATAGAGAGACAGAGACAGCCACAGAGGGGCGGAGACAACCACAGAGAGACAGAGACAGACATAGAGAGACAGAGACAGCCACAGAGAGACAGAGACAGCCATAGAGAGACAGAGACAGCCACAGAGAGACAGAGACAGCCATAGAGAGACAGACGCCTGTGTGGTGCCGGGGCCCGCAAGGGAAGCAAAGAATAGTACCACTGCAACTTACAATTCATGTTGTATGAGACGACTGAGGTAGGCCCTAGGGAAGCTACTCTAGTAGATAAAAAGCATCGCAGAAATCGAATGTGCTGGCATACTTGTAGGCGCATAACTGGCACAACGGATAATCGCTCTTAGGCTCAGATCACATACAAATCACACAGAGGGGTTAACAAGTGGTCGCCGTGGAGCGTTCGAAGAAGAAGAAGAAGAAGAAGAAGAAGAGAGAGAGAGACAAAGACAGCCATAGAGAGACAGAAAGAATAGAACATGAATACTGACCTATGTGATTGTAAATCATCCTTGACCTCTGCGCCCACAAAATTACTTCTGTGACACAGCTGGTTGCGAACATGCACATACTGGTGCCTCCTCCCAGCTGTAGCCGGGCTGCAGAAGACACATAAATCTCCTTCATAAACATGTGACCCAGCTGATTACCCTTGTTCTTCTTCAATGATTCATTTCAGCTCTTGGCATGAGAAAGCTCTGACGGCCATCTTAGAACCAATCCGATATAATATTACAGTATAACTATATGATACTTTAACCCCTTTGTCCTTCGCAGCCTATTTGCCGGCTCATATGATTTTTTAATATGACGCAAAGCTTGTATACTGGCTAATTTAATAGACTTTTTCTTTACCTTTCAACTCCCAATGGAGCACAGGTCTTCAACAAACTTCCTCCATCTCTCCCTCTCTCCTGCCATCCTCTTCCAATTCTTTCCATGTTTTATCTATATTTTTAATAGCAGCCTCTAGCTCTCGTCTCCAGGTATGTCTAGGTCTTCCTCTACTCCTTTTTGAGTTCTTTCTGGATTTGTTTTCTTCTCTGTCCATGATATACAGAGGACTCTTCTGTAACACATATTCAAAAGCACATATATGTTTTCCACTACCTTGTTAAATGTCCATGCTTCACACCCATACGTTGCCACCTTGAATATTCTGATCTTTGTTTTCCTATCAGTTCCGTTCCTTCGTCCCATTTCCATCTGCTGTTACCTACATAGTATTGAAACTTAATACATCTACGTTAACAGAAATCTACCTAAATAGAAAACAATATTTGAGAATAAAAATGTTTCTCTCAACGAAAAATATAGAATAAACAAAACTGTTAAAATCAATTTAAAACATATTTTCTCTCTCAAACTAAATTTAAACCAATCCACCTTTTTCGTGTACGTGAAAACGTTTCCTGTTGAAAGGGAAATAATGCTGGTTTAAATCAAATGTCGAACTAAATTAGACTACAAGTACAGAACATAACCATCATCGTGTGCCATACCGATAAGCGCATGCGGACAAACTTTGTCATTTCACACGACCACCCAAGTTCCTGATCAGGTCTGTGTTCTTGTCTTAACCATGTCATCTGCTCAAGCCTTCCTGGTACATATATCTTTTGATTGATTGATTGATAGGATCATCATCATTGCACTTCGGTGAGTAACCATGTGTGATTTGATCTCTTTCTTACTCAGGACGATCTCCGCCTACACGCACGAACTCCGTTGGGAAGCAGAGAATTCATTGAGAATGGATAGAGCTGATACTTTGAACGCCCTGATAAAGTGTGGACGCAAAGAGGATTTTCATTTAAACCAATCCACGTCAACTACTAGACTGCATGA
Organism: Arion vulgaris; assembly: GCA_020796225.1. Lineage (NCBI taxonomy): Eukaryota > Metazoa > Mollusca > Gastropoda > Stylommatophora > Arionidae > Arion > Arion vulgaris. The sequence continues at coordinate 3,351,673 of CM036769.1, forward strand.
GCTGGGTTTGAAGATTGGAGTAGCAAGAAAAGAACAATATAACAGGTATATAAGTAGGCTCATTAATCAAAATCGAACTGGTATGGTCAGTCGCTGGACGCTGTTGGAGATATTGCGAAGGAGATCGAAGCACCTATGAACATGTCCGGAGTGTAATGAAGATATTCCAAACTGAAACTGAAACAAATCGATGTCTAAAAACGTTGGAAGAAGAAGAAGAATAAGCTGATAAAATTCCTGGCATTCTTAATTATACATTCTGCTAGCACAACAAACCTTGGATTAGACCTTGACCTCATGTTTCTTCTCCACATACAGCAGTACTTCTTGATCCGGACGATTAGAGCTCTCCTCAGTATTACGTACAGCCAGGGGTTCAAAGTTTGATTGAGGCTAGCCAGTCTGATAGCAACTAGGCCAAGGACATCTGCTGTCTGACCTCCTGTAGCCAAGCTCATGGCGATATAAATCTAAAACAAATAATGAATTAAAACCGTAAAACACAACAATACACACTTCAAGGGAGATTTATTACTGCTAGCTAACACGACAACACATATTTCAAGGGAGATTTATTACTGCTAGCTAACACGACAACACATATTTCAAGGGAGATTTATTACTGCTAGCTAACACAACAACACACATTTCAAGGGAGATGTATTACTGCTAGCTAACACAACAACACACATTTCAAGGGAGATTTATTACTGCTAGCTAACACAACATACACGCGTTCTTTCCTTCTAATTTCTTTTGTTTGTTTTATATGAGATTTAAGCATCATTATAGGAGATAGTAACAACTGTTATAAAGAGAAGATGGAGATATGTTGGACACACCTTGAGAAGAAACGATCAAAGAATATCAAAGCAGGCATTGAAGTGGGATGCAAAGGGTTCAAGAAAGAGAGGACGACCTAAGGAGACCCTGAAACGAACTTTGCTGAGAGAGGCAAGAAATATCGATCTCAGTTCCATGGAGGAGATGGAGCGAGTTTCCCAGAATAGAGCGGTATGGAGAAATTACTTGCAGGCCCTATGTAACGTATAACGGTGCAAAAGGAATTATTATTATTATTTTTTATGAGATTAAAACCTCGTTGTATGAGATTAAAAGCTCGTTATATGTGATTAAAACCTCGTTGTATGGGATTAAAACCTCGTTATATGTGATTAAAACCTCGTTATATGTGATTAAAACCTCGTTGTATGTGATTAAAACCTCGTTATATGTGATTAAAACCTCGTTATATTAAAACCTCGTTATATTAAAACCTCGTTTTATAAGATTAAAGTTATGAAAGGTATTTACTCGAAATAAGAGGAACCTAGTAGAAGTTCATGACATGGGGGCAAGTACTCACCATCAAAGGTGCCCAACAGATTGCAAATATCGTTGTGATTGCACACATGACAACAATCATCTGCAACTCCATATCCTTCTGTTTCCGTCGCTTGACCACCTGCTAGTTTCCATGGATCAGATCAGAACAAGTTCAACATACAAGATATGATATCAATGTTGATAATGATAATAATAATTCCTCTCTTACCGTTATATAATTTGTCCATACCACTCTATCATGGGCAACTCGCTCAATCTCCTCCATGGAACTAAGACCGATATTTCTTGCCTCTCTCAGCAAAGTTCGGTTCATGGTCTCCTGTGTAGAGATCTACGAATATCTGGGCTCAATAATTAACAATAACGGTGACTGCTCCAAAGAGATCTCAAGAAGATTGGCAATAGCAATCAAGAAGTTAAATACAATGAAGAACATGTGGCAAAGCACCAGCAAAATACTAAAATTAAAAATATTGAGATCATGCATTTTCCCAGTGGCTACTTATGGTTGTGAATCATGGACTATTACACAAAAATTAAGAACGAAAATCCAGTCCTTCGAAACTAAATGCTACAGAAAGATCCTACGAATACCATGGACAGAAAAAAGAAAGAACACTGTTGTCCTGAAAGAACTAAATGTTAAAGAGATTGGCTGATAAACAACATACTATACAGAAAAAAATTACATTTTTTGGTCCCATCAAGCGTCACGATGGCTTGGAAAGAACAATACTAGAGGGCAGGGTCCCAGGACGCAGAGTCAGACCAAAAAGAAGATGGCTACAAAATATTAAAGAAACCATGAACATGACCATCGATGGAGTGGGTAAACTGGCTAGAGACAGTGAATTTCAGATGTGCTGCAAAGATAGCAACGTCATATAAATTATACGCACCTTGATGATGATGATGATGTCTATAGTATTACATTACATTTCGAGAGAGAGAGATGGACTGATGTAGAATGGTTGCAGAGAGAAAGAGAGAGAGAGAGAGAGAGCGAGAGGAATGGACGTAGAATGGTTGCAGAGAAAAAGAGAGAGAGGCCGATGGACTGATGTATAATGGTTGCAGAGAGAAATATAGCAAGAGAAAGAGAAAGAGAGGGAAAGAGAGATGCATTGGTGTAGAATAGTTGCATAGAAAGAGTGCGAGAGAGGAACTGGTGTAGAATGGTTGCATAGCCAGAGAGAGAGAGAGAGAGAGCGAGAGAGCGAGAGATGGACTGATGTAGAATAGTTGCAGAGAGAATAAGTGAGAGACAGACAGGTGTAGCATCAGTGTTGCCAATTTAGCATTTTTAGTGCTAGATCTAGCACTATTTTTTGTGATCTAGCACTACAAATTTAGATCTAGCACCTAGCACCAAATCTAGCACTGAAAAAAATTAGTTAGCACTTTTAGCACTTCTTTTAGTTTTGTATATGAATCAGAAAATCTCGACAAAAAAAAGACGAACAAGCACAGAAAATTTATTACAACGAGATCCGGGTAATGAATTTCTCAGTGTGAGAACAACTCTCTGAGAGGTCAGCGCGCGTTTGACTTAGAGTATAGCTGTAGCCTACCAAGCAAATGGTGTACCTTGTTCGATCTTGTTGACTTGCCACCAGCTTCTGTATTTGCTCTCAGTTCATCAGTGACTGTTCTTAAGTGCTATAATCATTTCCAAACCAACGGAGGACTGTTCAAATCATAAAGAGAGTTCCTCATTCAGCAATGAGTAAAGCAAAACCAACGTATTCGCAAAAATTTCGAAAGGAATGGTTAAAAGATCCTGCTTTTGCAAAGTGGCTACTTGAAGTACCAAATGATTCATCTAAAGCTCATTGCAAGTATTGTAGACATGACATTTTAGCTAAGTATTTTCTTTTAGCAAGACATTGTGAAACAAAGAAACATAAACTTGCTAGTCTATGTCAAAGTGTTTCTCTTACAAGTTTCGTTGCGAAGAAAGATGATAAGATATCTCCACTTGAGGCCAATTTAGCAATGTTTATTTGCTGTCATTCATCATTCAATTCTTGTGATCACTTGGTAGACTTGTGCAAAAATAACATATCGGACAGTGAAATGGTAAATAAAGTTAGGATGCATCGTACAAAGTGTGCAAATATTGTAAAGAATATCATTGCTCCTTACTTCAAGAAATATTTGACTACTGATCTTGGGCAAGGAAAATTCTGTTTATTACTGGATGAATCAACTGACATCACTGTAAACAAGTTATTGTGTATTGTTGTAATTTATTACAGTGAAACTCACAAGAAAGTAATTCATACATATCTTAATATGGTGTTATTAGACAAATGTAATGCAGATGCCATTGTAAATGCAGTCAAGAATGAATTAGATGAAAAGAAATTAAACATGAAAAATCTTCTGGTTATTGGCACTGACAACGCCAGTGTCATGGTAGGGACAAATAACGGTGTTTTCAAGAAGTTGAAGGACAGAATTCCTGGATTAATCTTATTTAAATGTGTATGCCACTCCATACAATTATCAGTGTCCCATGCTTGTGCTGCATCATTGCCAATAAACTTAGAGTTTTAAGTAAGTGAGACTTATAAATGGTTTTCTAAGAGTTCACTGAGACAAATTTCTTACAGTCAACTTTACCAGAGCATTAATGATAAGGAACCACTGAAGATCTTAAATTCTTGTGCAACCAGGTGGTTAGCAATTGAACCAGCAATCAGGAGAATTTTAAGCCAATGGAATGAATTGCAGACTCATTTTCAATTAGCAAATTCTAATGAAAAATGTTACATCGGCACTTTACTGTATGAAATGTATTGTGACCCTCAGAATGAGTTATTTATATTATTTTTGCATCCAATTCTAAAACATGTTCAAGAAGTGAACAAACTTTTGGAATCAAATACTGTTGATAAAACAAAATTGTTTTCTGATCTATCTCTTCTTATTACATCTATTGCTAACATGTTAGTACTGCCAACAAGCAACATTGATCCTCTTGATCCTAACACTAACATTGAAGAATTTCTGGATCCAAATCCACAGCTGGGTTCTAGATTTGAGAAAAGACTTGGGGAATTGATAATTAGCCAACAAATTCAATCTTCTCAAGTAACTCACATCCGCAAAAGGGCACAACACTTTTTGATTAGCCTGTACAAAGAGCTGCATAATCGTCTGCCAGAAAACATTGATATTTTAAAGAATATAAGCTTATTCTCAGTGCAAAATACATTGACACATTTTAAGAAAAATATTATTCCCCTTCTGGAATTATTTCACTTAAATGAAGAAATGAAATCATCAATTGAGATTCAGTACAACATCATACATTTAGTTAAATGGACTGCTATTGCAACCACTGAGACATTTTGGTCTGAAGTTTTCAATTATACAGATTCTTCGGGAGGTAACCCTTTCAAAGACGTTGCAACTTTTGTCCTAAATTTATTAATTTTACCAAATTCTAATGCTGAAGTGGAACGGTTATTCAGCAGCATGAATGTCGTGAAAAATAAAATGAAAAACAAAATGCAGCTACCCATGCTTTCAGCAATTCTTGCAGTAAAATATGGATTAAAGAGGCATAATAAATGCTGCAAAAACTTTAAATTACCTAAAGATGTCACCGCCAAAATTGGAACAATGGACTCATATGACCCAACAAAAACTTCAGAAGATGTGCAGTCTTTCTCAAATTACGATGAAATACTATTCGAGCTGTAATTAATACAACACAATTGGTAAGTAAACTGTTTTTGACATTTTTTCTAGCATTAAAAAATATTTCTAGCACTTTCTAGCACTCCCCCTCCCCCGTCCCCCTAAAATCTAGTATTAAAAACCGATTTACATTTGGCAACCCTGCGAGTCATATGACACCAAAAAAACTTCAGACGATGTGCATTCCGATTGCTCAAACGGCGCCAGAAGATGTGCAGTCTGACTTTTTCAAATTACAATGATATACTATTGATCTGTAATTAATACAGCACAATTGGTACTTTTTCTAGCATTAAAAAAATATTTCTAGCACTTTCTAGCACTTTTAAACTAAAAACTAGCACTAAAGGCCGATTTACATTTGGCAACACTGTGTAGCATGCAGAACTCTACAGGTAAGTAAAGTGTTATCCATTCACCTGTTGCCGTTGTGTATCGTCCATGACGTCACCAATCATCATATTGCTGTTGACGCTGCTGTTGCTGTATTTCCGTCTGTAATCTCTGACCCTGGCCAAGGTGACAACAACCACGAGGTTACATATCACCATAACAACAACCAAAAGAAGGTTGAGGCTAGAGTAAATATACCCGTATGTCGCGTGCACCAGGTTCCTGGTTCTGGTGAACAGAATAAGTAATGGTAGTTAGAGATTTTATTAAATATGCACACACACAACAGGTGGGAGAGGTTTAGTGAGGGCAATGTGTGAGAGAGGTTTGTTGAGGGCAATGTGTGTGTGGGAGAGGTTTAGTGAGGGCAATGTGTGAGAGAGGTTTGGTGAGAGCAATGTGTGAGAGAGGTTTGGTGAGGGCAATGTGTGAGAGAGGTTTGGTGAGGGCAATGTGTGAGAGAGGTTTGGTGAGGACAATGTGTGAGAGAGGTTTAGTGAGGGCAATGTGTGAGGGAGATTTAGTGAGGGCAATGTGTGTGAGAGAGGTTTGGTGAGGGCAATGTGTGAGAGAGGTTTAGTGAGGGCAATGTGTGAGAGAGATTTGGTGAGGGCAATGTGTGAGAGAGTTGGTGAGGGCAATGTGTGTGAGAGAGATTTGGTGAAGAATGTATGGTTGTGCAAGATTTGGTGAGGAATGTTGATTGATTGATAGGACCATCATCATTGCACTTCGGTGAGTAACCATGTATGCTCCGATCTCTTTCTTACACAGGAAGATCTCAGCTACAGTGCACGAACTCTGTAGCACCAGCGAGGGTCCCCAATGTAATTTTGAAGATGGTGAAGATATTTGTTGGCATTTTATTTGTAATCTAGTTCTAATGAACTTTGCCCAGGCAGCGGCTTTCCAGCCTGCTCTTCTCGATTTTGAACAGCCAGTAGTTCTTTTACGTGCTCAAATTGAACAAGGGACCTACATTTTATCGTCCGTCTCCGATAGGCCTTGGAACCCGATTTTACCTACACTGAGATTGATTTTTTTTCTTCCGATCCAGAAACACTTGAGCTTTACAGCTCTTCGGCTCGGTGCCATGGACATCGTAACCCTTCAGTTCGGTGCCACGAACACCGTAAATCTGGGAATCTGTGGTTTTTCTGCCATCCCGCGGAATTGAACCCGCACACACAGAGGATAGTCACCCGTAGTCCAACGTGCTACGAACACGCTGGGCAGACGGGCAAACTACACATGAGATCAGGGATCTCTTTAAAAAATTTCCAGATGGTTCCACGGGAGAGCGAACCGATTATCTTTGGCACGGCAGACGAGCAATTAACCTCTTCACTACAAGGGCCCATGTAAAGAGTGTATTGTTGTTCAAGATTGGACTGTGATCTTGTTCGACGGAAAGATATGGAAAAAGACAAGATATGGGAACAAATTATTGTATCGCTAATGTTGATGTAAGAATAGAAACGGAAAGTTCAAGCTACTTTGGTTCTCTCTCTCTCTTTCTCTTTCTCTCTTGCGATCGTTCTTAAGCCGTTTTTATCATTCTGAAAAATGAAAATCGTGGCATATCCCAAAGGACGTAGTCATCAACCACAGTAAACAAGTCGTTGATTTTCTAGGCACCACTTATACGTTCAGTAGTTTGTCATTGCTTTCTGAACGGGTGGCGCCATCGTCCTTTGTTAAAATCAACGGAAACAATTTGCAAGCAAACTGTCCGCAGCGTGATTCGAACTCAGAACGTCGGGGTTAATAGACTGAGTCACTAACCCCTAGGCCACAGACGCCACTTTATCATTCTATTGTGATATATAAACAGCCAAACATCAGAACGTGATGTACGTGCACAGCCTTCAGTACCAATTGGAGCTCAAGTGTTTATCTTTCGGTGGTGTGTTCAGTTTCAACCAGCGTTTGTGTACGGTTCGCTCTCCGATAACCTTTTGCTGTTCCCAGCCAAAAGCCACAAGGCAGCAGGTTGCTATTGTCTTTCAGGGCAGCGACCCATAGACGACCTGCCCTCCCGGGCTGATGAGCGTCATCTGCCCAGACTTTGGTTCTGAAGAAACTAGGGGTCACTGTGGCGTAGAAGTTAGGTGCTAGCCTCTCACCTCAAAGGTACTCAGTTTTTTCTCATTTGTGAAGTCATCGGGATATTCTCCCAGAGTTCTCGGATCTCAGTGTAGGTCAGATCGTGTTCCTAGTCCTATCTCAGTGTAGGTCAGATCGAGTTTCTAAGTTTCTAGTCCTATCGGGGACGGACGATAAAACGTAGGTCCTGTCTTCAAGTTGAGCACGTTAAACTAAATCTTGGAGTTTCAAAATCGAAAAGAAAAGGCTGAAAATCCGCTGCCTGAGCAAAATTCATTCAGAAATGAAATTCCTACAAATCTTCTTCTTCTTCGAACGCTCCATATCAACCACTTGTTAACCATTCTGTGTGGATTTGTATGTCATCTGAGCCTAAGAGAGATTCTACGTTGAACCAGTTATGCGTATACAGGTAGGCCAGCAAATCCGATTTCTGCGATACTTTTTAGTTATTAGGGTAGCTTCCCTAGGTACTGAACCAGACGCCTCTTACGACATGCATTGTAAGTCACAGTGGTACTATTCTTTGCTTCCCTTGCGAGCCCCTGCACCACACGAGCGATTCCTACAAATAATTGTCAGCATATTCTAAATTACATCGAGACTTTCGCCGGTGCTACGGTGGTCCCGCACTGCCACTGAGATCTTGATATGTAAGAAATAGATCGGATCACACATGATTACTCACCAAAGTGCAATGATGATGGTCCTATCCAGTGGCGGCTCGTCATTAAGGGTCAGTGGGGCCGGCCCCACCAAAAATAATGTGTAACGTGTATTTATTGTTTAATAAATTGGAATATAACCAAACTCAAAACCATGATTTTTCTGAACATTTTTGTCTGGCCCCACCAACAAAAATGAACACAAGCCGCCACTGGTCCTATCAATCAATCAATCAATCAATTATTTTTTTAAAGTGTGCGTTGCCTAACCTGAAGTCCAGAAAGCACCAAGTGCGTGGGTACTGAAGAACATAATTACCAAAGCCGAACAATGGTAGAAGACCAAAGAACAGAACGAACGCCCAGATCATCAGCATGACAAAGCGGGCGGCGCCCGGGGCGCAATGTTTGGTATAGTAGAACGTGTACTTGACAAACAAAAATCTCTCGATAGCCATGGCGCTGACAATCAGGGGTGTGCTCAGACCGAAGCAGACCATGATAAACCCGTTAAACCTGCAGAGGTGTTCCCCTCCTGGCATCTGAGGAAGTAAAGGAGAAATGATATCATATAAGGACGCAAATATTGTCAATGTAAAGATATCACTTAACACACAACAAAGTCACAATAAGTAAATTAGCAAGGCATTGGCAAAAATTACGACCCATATACTCAAACACACACACATATAATATACACAAACACGCATACAACCAAACACACATGTATACACACAAGTACGCAAATACACACACGCACACGCATATACCCACAATACGCATATACATTTATACACACACTCATACACAGTGATTGATTAATAGGACCATCATCATTGCACTTCTGTGAGTAACCATGTGTCCTCCGATCTCTTTCTTACACAGGAAGATCTCAGCTTCAGTGCACGAACTCTGTAGCACCGACCAGGGTCCCCATGTAATTTTGAAGATGGTGAAGATATTTTTGTAGGCATTTTATTTTTAATATTTTCTAATGAATTTTGCCCGGGCAGCGGTTTTCCAGCCTGTCCTCGATTTTTGAACTGCTAATGGTTCTTTTATGTGCTCAAATTGAACACGACACCTACATTTTATCGTCCGTCTCCGATAGGACTAGGAACTCGATCTCACCTACACTGAGAGCTCTCTGGAATCTCAGGGATCTCTGGAAAAATATCCAGATGGCTCCACGGGGTAGCGAACCTGGTACCTTTGGCACAAGAGACAAGCATCTAACCTCTACGCCCCAGAGACCCTACACACATATATACACAAGCATGCATATACCCAAACACACATATATACACAAGCATGCATATACCCAAACACACATATATACACAAGCATGCATATACCCAAACACACATATATACACAAGCATGCATATACCCAAACACACATATATACACAAGCATGCATATACCCAAACACACATATATACACAAGCATGCATATACCCAAACACACATATATACACAAGCATGCATATACCCAAACACACATATATACACAAGCATGCATATACCCAACACACATATATACACAAGCATGCATATACCCAAACACACATATAGACAAACACACATATAGACAAACACACATATAGACAAAGTCACACATATAGACAAACACACATATAGACAAACACACATATAGACAAACACACATATAGACAAACACACATATAGACAAAGGCACACATATAGACAAAGGCACATATAGACAAAGGCACATATAGACAAAGTCACATATAGACAAAGGCACACATATAGACAAAGTCACACATATAGACAAAGTCACACATATAGACAAAGGCACATATAGACAAAGGCACACATATAGACAAACACACATATAGACAACGGCACACATATAGACAAACACACATATAGACAAAGGCACACATATAGACAAACACACATATAGACAAAGTCACACATATAGACAAACACACATATAGACAAACACACATATAGACAAAGTCACATATAGACAAAGGCACACATATAGACAAAGGCACATATAGACAAAGGCACATATAGACAAAGGCACACATATAGACAAACACACATATAGACAAAGGCACACATATAGACAAAGTCACACATATAGACAAAGGCACATATAGACAAAGGCACATATAGACAAAGTCACATATAGACAAAGGCACACATATAGACAAAGTCACACATATAGACAAAGGCACATATAGACAAAGGCACATATAGACAAAGGCACACATATAGACAAAGGCACACATATAGACAAAGGCACACATATAGACAAAGGCACATATAGACAAAGGCACATATAGACAAAGGCACACATATAGACAAAAGGAAACATATAGACAAAGGCACACATATAGACAAAGGCACACATATAGACAAAGGCACATATAGACAAAGTCACATATAGACAAAGGCACACATATAGACAAAGGCACACATATAGACAAACACACATATAGACAAAGGCACACATATAGACAAAGTCACACATATAGACAAAGGCACACATATAGACAAAGGCACACATATAGACAAAGGCACACATATAGACAAACACACATATAGACAAAGGCACACATATAGACAAAGTCACACATATAGACAAAGGCACACATATAGACAAACACACATATAGACAAAGGCACATATAGACAAAGGCACACATATAGACAAAGGCACACATATAGACAAAGGCACATATAGACAAAGTCACATATAGACAAAGGCACACATATAGACAAAGTCACACATATAGACAAAGGCACATATAGACAAAGGCACATATAGACAAAGGCACACATATAGACAAAGGCACACATATAGACAAACACACATATAGACAAAGGCACATATAGACAAAGGCACACATATAGACAAAGGCACACATATAGACAAAGGCACACATATAGACAAAGGCACACATATAGACAAACACACATATAGACAAAGGCACACATATAGACAAAGTCACATATAGACAAAGTCACACATATAGACAAAGTCACACATATAGACAAAGTCACACATATAGACAAAGTCACACATATAGACAAAGGCACACATATAGACAAAGTCACACATATAGACAAACACACATATAGACAAAGGCACACATATAGACAAAGGCACACATATAGACAAAGGCACACATATAGACAAAGGCACACATATAGACAAAGGCACACATATAGACAAAGTCACACATATAGACAAAGGCACACATATAGACAAAGGCACACATATAGACAAAGGCACACTTATAGACAAAGGCACACATATAGACAAAGGCACACATATAGACAAAGGCACACATATAGACAAACACACATATAGACAAAGGCACACATATAGACAAAGTCACACATATAGACAAAGGCACACATATAGACAAAGGCACACATATAGACAAAGGCACATATAGACAAAGGTACACATATAGACAAAGGCACACATATAGACAAAGGCACACATATAGACAAAGGCACACATATAGACAAAGGCACATATAGACAAAGGCACATATAGACAAAGGCACATATAGACAAAGGCACACATATAGACAAACACACATATAGACAAAGGCACACATATAGACAAAGGCACATATAGACAAAGGTCAAACAAACTGACACAAACACACCTGCAAACCGTTGAAATAAGATGCTAACGTCACTGGTGAGGTCAGTACTATCCCGATCAGATCGTTCCAGACAAGTCCAGCTACTAAAGAGTGGAACATGAGCCTCTGAGATTCTAGTCGAGTACGGTGCAGCACAGTCAACGCCAACAGATTACCCACCTAAGAAACAAACGTAACTTCATGTCATCATCATTATCATCATCATCACTCTCATTATCATCATCATCATCACTCATCATCATCACTCATATCACATCTCATCATCATCATCATCATCCATCATCATCATCATCATCATCATCATCATCATCATAATCATCATCCTCATCATCATCATCCTCATCATCATCCTCATCATCATCATCATCCTCATCATTATCATCATCATCATCATCATCATCATCATCATCATCATCATCTCATCATCATCATCATCATCATCATCACCATCATCATCATCACTATCATCATCATCATCATCATCATCATCATCATCATCCTCATCATCATCCTCATCATCACCCTCATCATCATCATCATCATCATCATCATCATCATCATACCCATCATCATCATCATCATCATCATCCTCATCATCATCCTCATCATCATCATCCTCATCATCATCATCATCATCATCCTCATCATCATCATCATCCTCATCATCCTCATCATCATCATCCTCATCATCATCATCATCATCATCATCATCACTCCTCATCATCATCACTCTCATCATCATCCCCATCATCCTCATCATCATCCTCATCATCATCATCATCATCAAATAGTTGGTCCTAAGCAGAACTTTGCCACCCTAACAGTCCTTTGCAATTTCTCTCTCATATGCCAGATATCCAGCCTCTGCAGCCGTCATGCTCAAATCATCAGTTACATCCTGAATCCATCTTCTCTGTGGTCTTCCTTTCCTCCTCTATGCCAGGATGCCTCCTTCCATGATGGTCTTCTCCAACCCGTCGTGTCTCTTTATATGTCCAAAATGCCCGCGTGCCCAGCGTGTTCGTAGCGCGTTGACTACGGGTGACTAGTCCTCTGTAAGTGCGGGTTCAACTCCGCGGACTGGCGGAAAAACTACAGATTCCCCAGATTTACGGTGTTCGTGGCACCGAGCCGAAGGGTTACGATGTCCATGACACCGAGCCGAAGAGCTTTCAGCTCAAGTGCTTCTGGATCGGGGAAAAATATGTCCAAAATACTTCAATTTTCTCATTTTTAATTATAGAATCAGCCAGTTTTCTTTGATTTTGAGTTCTTTCTGGATATATTTATTTGTTCTCTTCTCTGTCCGTGATATACGGATGACTCTTCTGTAACACTTATATTCAAAAGCACATATATGTTTTTCCACTGCTTTGTTAAATGTTCATAGCTCGTGTGTTGCCTAGGCTCGCAAGGGGAGAAAAGAGTATTAACACTGCGACCAACAAGCATGGTGTAAGAGGCTACTGAGGTAGGGGCCTAGGGAAGCTATCTGAGTAAATAAAAAGCAGCGTAGAAATCGGATGTGCTGGCTTACTTGTAGGCGCATAACTGGCTCAATGTAAATCTCTCTTAGACTCAGATCACATACAAATCACAAAGAGTGGTTTAACAAGTGATTGATATGGATCGTTCGATGAATAAAAAGATGAAGTTAAATGTCCAACTGAAGAAGGAGTTCCACTTACATATGCATGCGATCGCACAAAAATAAAACAGATTGTTATCAGCCTAGACCTCCTCAGCAACTCCGACCATTGTCTCCAAGCCCAGCCAGTTTCAATCTTCCTGAGCATATTCATTAACTCACTGAGACAAGGAACATTACAACATGCAAGAATACTTACCACTCCAGTCACAAACATTATGATCGGGGAAGCGATGGTTGCGCCTGTAAAGTTCAAGGACACAGTGTCACTTCCGTTGGTAATGTTGTTCGTGATATTGTCGCGTGCCCAGTACATTAGGGTTATGTCTTCATTATTCCACTCCATTCCTGGTGGCAGCGGCATCTTTAGCACGCTCAGACAATCATGCAGTGGCAGTGTATGAAACCTGTAAATAAAGGCATCTTTAGCACGCTCAGACAATCATACAGTGGCAGTGTATGAAACCTGTAAATAAAGGCATCTTTAGCACGCTCAGACAATCATTCAGTGGCAGTGTATGAAACCTGCAAATAAAGGCATCTTTAGCACGCTCAGACAATCATGCAGTGGCAGTGTATGAAACCTGTAAATAAAGGCATCTTTAGCACGCTCAGACAATCATGCAGTGGCAGTGTATGAAACCTGTAAACAATGGCATCTTTAGCACGCTCAGACAATCATGCAGTGGCAGTGTATGAAACCTGTAAATAAAGGCATCTTTAGCACGCTCAGACAATCATACAGTGGCAGTGTATGAAACCTGTAAATAAAGGCATCTTTAGCACGCTCAGACAATCATGCAGTGGCAGTGTAGGAAACCTGCAAATAAAGGCATCTTTAGCACGCTCAGACAATCATGCAGTGGCAGTGTATGAAACCTGTAAATAAAGGCATCTTTAGCACGCTCAGACAATCATACAGTGGCAGTGTATGAAACCTGTAAACAATGGCATCTTTAGCACGCTCAGACAATCATGCAGTGGCAGTGTAGGAAACCTGTAAATAAAGGCATCTTTAGCACGCTCAGACAATCATGCAGTGGCAGTGTATGAAACCTGTAAATAAAGGCATCTTTAGCACGCTCAGACAATCATGCAGTGGCAGTGTAGGAAACCTGTAAGCAAATGATACGCTGTATAAAACAGGCATACCTTCAGCACACATCTCTACACATTATCATCGTCATATGGCGTATGGCGTATAGCTTAGGAGCTTGTCTCTCGTTCCAAATGTACTGGGTCCGCTCCCTTGTGGAGTCAACGGAATATATTTTCCAAAGATCGCTGATCTCAGTGTAGGGGATATCGAGTTCATAGTCCTATCGAATACGAACGATAAAATGTAGGTCAATTGTTCAAGCTGAGGACGTAAAAGAACTCTTGGGAGTTTCAAATTGAGAAAAGCAGGCTGGAAAAAAGCATCCTGAGGCTAATTCATCAGAAAGATTACAAAATAAAATCCGTATAAAATATTTTCCCATATCTTCTAAACTACATCGATAACCCTCGCCGGTGCTATTGAGTTCATGCACTGCTGTTGAGATCTTCCTGTGTAAGAAAGGGATCGGAGCACACATGGCTACTCACCGAAGTGCAATTATGATGGTCCTAACTCTAATCGATGTTCAAATGCCAAATGTTCTGTTACGTGCTCAATTTGAACACAACAGACAGTGCGCCTCAAAGAGCAATAACATTCCGATACAGTGCGCCTCAAAGAGCAATAACATTTCGATACAGTGGATATAAAGGAAAAAGTCATCCACGCAAAAGGTGGACTTCAGAAATAACAGAGAAAGTTAAAAACACTATTTCTGTACTGCACACAAAAACTCATTCTAAAAATCTCTTCTTATTTTGAAACTGTGGGGCAAAACAGGATTAGAGATAAGAAAAGTAAGTAAAGTAACTTGAACACAGCACCCACATTGTGTCGTCCGTCTCCGATAGAACTAGGAACTCGATCTCCCTTAAACTGAGACCATGGATCTCTGACAAATTACCCCGATCTATCCAGGCGGGGAACGAACCGATTACGTTTGGAGCGAAAGATGTACGCTTTACCTCTACGACACAGTGATCCTCAGGTATCGCTTATATTGAGTTCAGGACTCGCTGTATCAGAGATGTATAACGCGGTGCCTTAAAGCGCCATGGTGCCCGTATCATACACTCATGGTGCCCGTATCATACACGCATGGTGCCCGTATCATACACTCATGGCGCCCGTATCATACATTCATGGCGCCCGTATCATACATTCATGGCGCCCGTATCATACACTCATGGTGCCCGTATCATACACTCATGGTGCCCGTATCATACACTCATGGTGCCCGTATCATACACTCATGGTGCCCGTATCATACACTCATGGTGCCCGTATCATACATTCATGGTGCCCGTTTAGTTCTGCTGACTTTACGTTGGTCAAAAGACTCAAGTAAACACTATTTTTCAGTTTGTTTTGTAGTACTTCCATGAACACGATCTTGATGTTTTTGCAATCCGAAACACGTAATCACAAAGTACTGTAGTCTTACAAATTACAAAAACAATGACAAAATACAGCAACGTTTCGACCAACAAGGCCTTTATCAAGCAAACGAACAGGAGTGACGAATTTAAAAAAAACATATGGATGACTACATACAAACGTTTCTAATGAAAATCTCTATTGAAAAGCTTTTGCAATCTTGTCTTTTAGTGTTTTTTTATTTAATTTTTTTCGATCCAGAAGCACTTGAGCTTTCAGCTTTTCGGCTCGGTGCCATGGACATCGTAATCCCTCGGTTCGGTGCCACGAACACTGTAAATCTGGAGACCCTGTGGCTTTTCTGCCAGCCCGCGGAATTGAACCGGCACTCACAGGAGCTTGTCACCCGTCGTCCAACGCGCTACGAACACGCTGGGCAGGCGGGCATTTTTATTTTGTCACAACTCTACTGTCCCCTAACGCCATTTTTGTGTTTCTATTTTGTCTATTGTCTAATCCCCAGGTGGCTGATGGAATTGGTCGTCCACTCTTGCCGTTAAGCGAAGGGGTGGAAGCTTTAATTTGCGTTCTAGGGCCAGATGAGTCGCCCTTGTTGTGTTATATCCGTGTTTATGTAGTGTGGTCTTGATATTGTCTATCCATCTTTTCTTGGTCTTCCTCGGCTCTAGTACACGATCTATTTTTATTGTATGCTGTTATTGGTGGTTGGTTGTATTCCTTCTTATTAAATGTTCAAACTACTGCATTTGTTGTCTTTTGTGTTTCTTCACTGACGAAAACGTAGGAATCTCAATTATATTAACATTACCATTGCTATTCTTCACTTTTCAACTCCCAACGGAGCACAGGTCTTCAACAAACTTCTTCCAGCCATTCCTCTCTCTTGCCATCCCTTTCAATTCTTTCCACGTCTTGCATATCCTTTTAATATCAGCCTCTAGCTCTCTTCTCCTTGTATTCCCAGGCTTTACCTTACTCCTCTTTCCTTGTGGGTTCCAAAATAGTTTCTGGTTTGCAATGCTTCCGGTCGACCTTCTTAATGTGTGTAATATCTATCGCGAGCGTCTCTTCCGTAGCTCTTTTTTCACTGGTATCTGCTTATAGTTCTTTCTCTCAGTTCATTGTTCGTAATCTTATCATTATTATTATTACTATAGTTCGTTCCAAAATTCGTGATCACACTAAGATTTAATTTGTACGAAATCTACCAGATGGATAAAAGTAATTTTTGCATGCAGTCTTATATACCTCACGACGTTACGAATTCATGTTTAACTAATTGGTAGGTAGACTGGTTGATGCAAAAACGTTTTTGTTATATAACTTTGTATAAGCACAACAAAATGATAACCATAGTTTAGAACTGACAGTAATATACACAAAATGGTGGCGAATGTTTGCAAAGGCTTATCCCTATTACATATTACAAAAAGAAAGGTGACATATTGAACAAATGATACCTTCCACTTCTATAAATGAAAGTAAATGTTGCGTACATACGCCAATGACAGTCGGTAGGAAACATTGTGAACTGATTAATTCCACGGAATTCCCGATTTTGATTTGCACTGAATTGCATATGGAACACGGAAATGCTTAGTTATAGACAAACTTGACAATCGTACTGTAAAATTTCGACAAGTATACCAAATCAACATCGCGGTAATTTTAGTAATAACATATAATAAAATTCTTACAGAACTAAAGGTTTGGGTGGGCAAAAATACTTTTGGAACGTCGTCACTGTTACCTATATAAAATGTAAAATTCAAGAATTTATGCCAAGTGGATGATTTGATTTTATATCGGTCGGTCAAGATGTTCACGAATTTTGGAACGAACTATAGTAGCAGTGGGCGTCTGTAGCTTAAGTGGTAGTAAGCTCGATCACAGCCCAAGAGTACCTGGTTCAAACTCCACGGCATGCAGTTCGGAAGCAAATTCGTATCCATAAATTTTTACAAACGGCAAAAATAGACCCACCGTTCAGAAATCAATGGCAAACTACTGAACGTATAAGTGGTGCTAGAAAATCTACGACTCGTTTACTGTTGTTGATGGCTAAGTCCTGTAAAGGATATGTCACGATTTTCATTAGTAATAGTATTGCAATCGTCATATAGCACCCGCGCCCTCACAACCATCAGCAAGATGCGCACCGATATATAAAAACATTGGACGGTACTGCACTAGATAACAGCCTGATCGTCTCACACTGAACGCACAACCTACTTAAAATAAACATCAGAAATAGAACAACACGGTTAGTTAGCAATGTAAAATTAACACAGAGAGGAATGCGTCCTTGACTGGATGCACACACGAACACTGAGAGATATTTCTGGAATGTGGGAAACATTTTTTTCTTTCATTTCAAGTTTCTAATTTTTCTTTCAAATAAATTCACTTTCTATTTTCAACAAGTTATCCCTGCCATCTTTGATATGCTGTCACCATTAGTTCTGAGAGCCGTGGGTAGAACAGATAGAGAACTTGCTTCCTTGTCGAGTGATCACAGAATCAAATTTCACAATTGGAGTGTGATTTATTTTCAGACTGAAATTCCTCTCAGATCGACCCAACTTCAAATGGATATCACAGAAACACTGGTAAATAAAGGCGATCGACGTCATGTTGAGTACTTCAACTATCATGTGCCGTTTGTCAAAGCGATACCGACGTCATGTTGAGTACTTCAACTATCATGTGCCGTTTGTCAAAGCGATACCGACGTCATGTTGAGTACTTCAACTATCATGTGCCGTTTGTCAAAGCGATACCGACGTCATGTTGAGTACATCAACTATCATGTGCCGTTTGTCAAAGCGATACCGACGTCATGTTGAGTAATTCAACTATCATGTGCCGTTTGCCAAAGAGATATATTTATCTGCCACTGTATCCTTAACTTCTTCTTCTTCTCAATAATAAGACGACCAGACGATCACCATGGACAACCATAACCATGTCCGATGCAGCAACCATAGCCATGTCCGATGCATCGACCGTAGTCACGAACAGAAATATGAAGATCACCGCTGCCTCCCGGGCTCGTGGAGGGAGGAGAAAGGGAGGCTGAGAAACAGGTCATCTATACGATTATCATATCAGACTCGATTAATATACTTCTAAGTTTTCAATCTGGAAGTCTGCGCGCGAAATGAGTGGACATCACAAGACACTGACGTGGATGTACACACCTGGACATACTGGAGTGCAAGGTAACGATCGTGCTAGCTTTCTTGCACACAATGCCCCGACTCGAGTTAGTAGAAGTATGGACAGAATCGATGTCATCAATGCGGTACGCTCTCATTGATGTGATATGTGCCAGTCTCATACACTGGAACGAATGTGAGAATTGTGAGATAAGTTTGGACATGCCAGACAGTGTTATTTTCGTGGTAGAGAGAGAAGATATACTAATCAACTCATGGTACAGTGAGTGGACTTTGGGATGGCTGTTGCAGCGGAGGACTGAGCACGCATGGGAATGCCCAATATGCCATGACGTCGATCGCATAACATAACATAACATAACATAACATAACCTTGACAACCATAAATTCTAAGAAAACCAGCTGTAATTATCATACCAGTCTCATTATCGTTAGCGCCAAATTGTATGTCTCCAGGAGAACGGCGAAGTTACTTCCCTTAGTAACTCCTCTTGCCAAGATCAGGTCTATATGGCCCCAAGGTCTAGAACAGTGCTGTCTAACTTATTTATACATCGGGACGCCCTGACTAGTGACTGTGGATGCGAGGGCGCTATGTGAAAATTTAAAAAAAAAGTTAATTGCATATCCTTTACAGGATTTTACGAATCAACCCCAGCTTTTTAACGCTGTTTGTGAGTTTTCTAGGCATTATTACGTTCAGTAGTTTGTCATTGCTTTCTGAACGGGTGATGCCATCGTCCTTTGTTAAAAAAATCCACGCCAAACAATTTGCAACCAAACTGCCCGCAGCGTGATTCGAACTCAGAACGTTGGGGTACTACTGCTGCCTTGTAGTTTGATTGGGGACAATCAAAGGCTAGCGGAGCAAACCGTACACAAAACTGGACGGGCGGCAAACTAAGTAGTCCACAAAAAGACCTGTTAGCTGGGCAGATGGCGCTCATAAACCCGGGAGGGCAGGCCATCTAAGGGTCGCTGCCCTAAAAGAAAATAGCAACCTGCTGCCTTGCAGGTTTGGCTGGGGACAGCAAAAGGCTAACGGAGAGCAAACCCAGTAAACGCTGGTTGAAACCGAACACACCACCGAAAAATAAGCAACTGAGTTCCAATTGGTACTGAAGGTTGTGCAGGTACATTCCATTCTTGATGTTTACCTGTTTATATATCACAATAGAATGATAAAAACGGCTTAAGAAGGATCTGAGAGAGAGAGAGAGAGAGAGAGAGACCGGGTCACTATCCCCTAAGCCACATACGATGTGGCAATTACAGTAACAATAATAATAATAATAATAATAATAATACTCTCTCTCTCTCTCTCTCTCTCTCTCTCTCTCTCTGCCTGTTCAACCCGGATTAGGGCATAGGCCCTCATGCAACTCATGCCAAGTCTTCCGATCTCTAGCTACCTCCTACAGCTCCCTCCAGATCTTCGTTATATTGTTGACCTACTAAAAAATACGAATAAAATAGTATTAATAGCAACATTTCCTCTGTAGTCAGAGTACTGTTCACCTGAACGGAGCGGAACACTAGTGATACGGAAAACAAGCATTCACGCAAAAATCTATTCGAGGAGCCATATTATGCGCCATGACTATGTCTGAATTTATAACGAGCAAACAAAGAAAAAAGGAACATTAATTTTTTTGTTAAAATAATCGATGAAACTAGACTGAACGTTGAACTTTTTAACAAATTATATTGCTTACGAAAAAACTGAAACAAAGTTATTCAGAGACATTTTATTTTCCTGGAAATTCTGAGCCGGCTAAGTTAAAAATAGGGCGCCAGGGATGTCTCACACGGGTGCCATGGCTCCCGGGGTTTCTGCGTTGGACAGAATTAGTCTAAAGCAGCGCTTCCCAAAGTGGGCGGTACCGCCCCTAGTGGGCGCTGAAACGTTCTAGGGGGCGATAGTGGGTTCAGAAGAATTTGGGGGTGTTCATGCGATTAGGGGTCAGTGACTCTTTAAAGAAAAAATTAATAATAAATATTTTTAAATAAATTAATTTCGTGATTTTGAGATTGAATAATCATTTAAAATTTAAATTCATCTTATGCCCATCTTATACGATCCATTTTTTCATCAGTTTTCTATTTCATGTGTATAATCATTTGAAAGTTGACCATGTATTACAGAAATATATATTAATTTTCTATGTCCAAGAGAAAATAGAGCATGTATATATGTGGGAGGGGCGTTGGCAAACTGTTATAATGTGGAGGGCGTTACAAAGTTTATGTTGTGCAAAGTGGGCGATGGGCCGAACAAGTTTGGGAATCTATGGTCTAGAGTTGAGAATATAGTAACACTCACCAAAACACATACACATGTTCGCAAACAGTCAATTTGATCTTTTGTACAGAGAGACACAAGTTATTTGTTTGCTTGTTTGTTTGTGAGTCATCTACGCAGCTGACGCTACCAGATCATTAGCAAAATATTTACAGTAAGAAAAATGGAATGTTAAAACATCCAGGCTAATATACGAGTCTATTTGTGACTTACCTTGAAGAAAATCTAACAGGTCTGCCTGGCATATGTTCTAGGTTTTGTCTCGATGATTTCAACTTTTAGCGCGAGAAGGAAGTTCGATACAATCATCATCAATTAGCTTATCCAGAACAGAACGTTGCTACCCTAACAGTCCTTTAGAATTTCTCTTCCTCTCATAGGCCAGATATCCTGTCAGATTAAGACGTTCTATTTCTTATTGAAGAAAGCTTCTTCTTCTTCTCCTCCGAACGCTCCATATCGACCACTTGTTAACCACTCTTTGTGATTTGTATGTGATCTAAGCCTGAGAGCGATTTTACATTGTGTCAGTTATGTGCCTACAAGTAGGCCAGCACATCCGATTTCTACGATGATATTTATTTACTAGTGTAGCGTCCCTAGGTCCTACATGAGTCGCCTCTTACGACATGCCTTGTAGGTCGCAGTAGTACTATTATTTGATTCCCTTGCGGGGCCCCGGCACTACACGGGTGTGTTTTGAGAGGATTACATCTATATTTAGAACTAGAAGAAAGTTCTATACAATCGTCATCAATTAGCTTGTCCATAGTAGAACATTTCCACCCCCCTAACAGTCCTTCGGAATTTCTCTCTCTCTCCATCTCTCTTTATCATAGGCCAGATGGCCCGCATCTGCAGCCGTCATGATCTGATGAATTGAATTACATCCTGAATCCATCTTCTCCGTGGTCTTCCTCTTCTCCTCTTTGCCTGGACGAATTCTTCTATAATGGTCTCAAAACTTCGCATTTTTTTTAACAGTTCAAAATACATCAAGATTCTCATTCTTATTTGTAGTATTAGCCAGTTTTCTTTGAAATCCTACACAATATTTACACCGTCTTCTCTCTCTTTCGATCGTTCTTCACGGCCAATTTCATCATTCTTTTTGTGATGTATAATTAATTGGTCCACTGGCAAGAACGGAGTGATCTACGTCGGGGCGATTGTGCGCCCATGGTGACTAGGCCGGCCCGTCCGATTTCAGCCAGCTTTTGATTTACTATATAGGGTGAACTTTCCCTAGATGTCTTATAAATTACATCGGGGTGCTACGGAGCTCGTGCACTGCTGCTGAGATCTTCCTGTGTAAGAAATAGATCGAAGCACATATTGTTACTCACCAAAGTGCAATGATGATATAGTCCTATCAATTAACAGATCATTCAATCCTTGATTTTGATTTCTTTCTAGATATATCTATTTGTTCTCTTCTCTGTCCATGATATACGGAGGACTCTTCTCTGTCCATGATATACGGAGAACTCTTCTGTAACACTTATATTCAAAAGCATATATATGTTTGTCCACCTTCCTGTTGAATATCCATGCTTCACACCCCATACGTTGCCCCTGGGAATATGCATGCTCTTAGTATTCTGATCTTTAGTTTCCTATCAGTCCCATGTAGTGCTGCTGACGTCGGTCACCTTGCACATAATAGAGTTTTTAGGGCTGCTGTCACGGGAGTCAAGTTTCGGAAGGGACAAGCTACTTGATGATAATAATCAGTTCTATTCCATAGTCCTATACAACACACTGTGTCATCTTTGTCCCAGGTCATTCGGAGGTGAAAGGCAATGAGAGAGCGAGTGTACTGTCAATGAGAAATATGCAAATTGATACTCAGTCAACCAGAGAGACAAAATATCACTACAGCTGTGAAATTTGATCTTGGATACACGCGTATATGAAGCAAATGCAATAACCACTACACCATGGATGTTCTCAGTAACACATCTGTATGTGGAGCTAATTGGGTATCCAGTTTCGAATTATTGAATAAATGACAGGAACAGACATTAACACAAATAATAATAATAAATAACCTTAGATACGTAGGCTAGAAGATGCATCAGTTATGTTGATGATATAGTGTTGAATATTAGTGTTGAATATTAGTGTTGAATATTAGTGTTGAATATTAGTGTTGAATATTAGTGTTGAATATTAGTGTTGAATATTAGTGTTGAATATTAGTGTTGAATATTAGTGTTGAATATTAGTGTTGAATATTAGTGTTGAATATTAGTGTTGAATATTAGTGTTGAATATTAGTGTTGAATATTAGTGTTGAATATTAGTGTTGAATATTAGTGTTGAATATTAGTGTTGAATTAAAAGGGTTTGGTTTTACCCCATACTGCTCGGTCCCTCTCCACAAAAATGGCACGCCACCTGCCGAGAGTATTGCACAAGCACGAACTCCGTAGCTCCGGCAACAATCCTAGGGTCTCTGGAAAAAAACTGCACTCGTGAACAGAAGGCCGCGGTCGGATTCGAACCCACGACCTTCGACTCGCAAGGCAAAGGGTTTAACCACTCAGCCACAGAGACCCTATTAGTGTTCTCTGTGGTCTCTGTAGCTAAGTGGTTACGCCTTCACTTTGCGTTCCGAATGTCGTGAGTTTGAAGGTCCGGACCGCGCTATTCTTTTAACAAATGCATTTTTGTCAGAGACTTCTATGATTAATGCTGGCGCTACGGAGTTCATTGCTTTGCGTAATACTCTCGGCACGTGGCTTGTCATTTCTGCGAAAAGGGACCGAGCGATATAAGGGAAAAAACCCGGTGCAATGAAGTAATTCGTTCGACTTTAGACACTTTAGATATTACAAAGATCTGTTAGCGCAGCACTGTTCTGCTCAGGACAAGATGTTGTATGATTGATATGACCATCGTTACTGCAATTTGGTTGATAACCATGTGTGCACAAGAAATGTAGTGGTTCGGACATTTAATGAGAATGGAATACAACCAACCACCACTAACAGCATACAATAAAAGAGGTCAGGTATTAGAGCTAATGGAAGACCAAGAAAAAGATGGATAGACAATATCAAGTCCACACTACATAAACACGGATATAACACAACAAGGGCGACTCATCTGGTCCTAGAATGCAAATGAAAGCTCCACCCCTACGCTTAACGGCAAGAGTGCCCGTCTGCCCAGCGTGTTCGTAGCGCGTTGGACTACGGGTGGCTATCCCTCTGTGTGTGCGGGTTCAATTCCGCGGGATGGCAGAAAAAGCCACAGATTCCCCAGATTTACGGTGTTCGTGGCACCGAACCGAAGGTTACGATGTCCATGGCAACGAGCCGAAGAGCTGAAAAGCTCAAGTGCTTCTGGATCGGGAAAAAACCGAAAAACCAAAAACGGCAAGAGTTGATAACCAATTCCACCGTCCACCTGGGAAAATACAATAGAATGTCGACCATGTGTGCTCCGATCTCTTTCTCATATAGGAAGATCTCAGATACAGTGCACGAACTCCGTAGCACCGTCGAGGGTTCCCTGTGTAAGTTAGAAGATGGTAAAAATATTTGTAGGAATTTTAATTTTATTTTATTTGTAATTTGTTTACGTTTTATCATCCGTCTCTGATATGACTAGGAACTCGATCTCACCTACACAGAGATCAGGGATATCTGGGGGCATATTCCGATGGCTCCACGAGGGATCGTACTGGTTACCCTTGGAACGGGAGGCGAGCACCTAGCCACTACGCCACAGAAACCCACATATGTTGTATGATGATGAATTCTTATACCCAACGAAGACATGTTGATCGTAACGTTGGTTTCTATAACGATTGAACTAGAATAAAACTACTGTTTGCTTATTTCTCTTTGTATTATTTTGATACTGCTGTTTTACTAAAATCCCTTCGATTTTTCAGTTATCGATTGTCTCTAACCACTGGCGCGTGTTAAGAGTAATGGGTGCTCACGCTAGATCTTAGGTCACATCTGTCTCTATAATTATATAAATATTATTTTCCTATAAAATATTGATAAACTGTACCAGCCCACATCAACAATCAATTAATTCCATTTATTGATATACTTAAACCGAAGCAATAGCATCGCAGAGAAGCTTGGAGGTGGGCTTTGGGGGAGTAGTTTCTGTGACAAGGTGGTAGGGTGCTCGTCACGTGCAAAAACAGTAAAAAATAATCGGTATGAACTATTTTTCCAGGGATCGCCTGGTCTCAATGTAGGTGAGATCGATTTCCTAGTCTTATTGAAGACGGGCGATGTTTTTGGTTTGCACTCGTTCTTACCAACTAGTTAAATCTGATTTTGTCGCCACTGTGTTGCCGGGGCTGTCAAGGGGAGCAAAGAATAGTAACACTGCGACCTACAAGTCATATCGTAAGAAGCGACTGAGGTAGGGGCCTATGGAAGCTACCTTAGTAAATAAAAAACGTCGCAGAAATTGGACGTACTTTTGTAGGCGCATAACTGGCACAACGTACAATCGCTTTTAGGCTCAGGTCACATACAAACTATAAAGAGCGGTTAACAAGTGGTTAGTAGGGAGTGTTAGAAGAAGTAGTAGAACCTCTCTTTGTGACATGTTCGGTTTATGTCAAGAAAAACTATACGTTGCACCTAACGACTAATCGGTTCATAATACCCTTCCATGACAACGGTCTCAGACGTATGCTGCTGCACCTCGCTGGTGTGTGCGCGGATGTGACTGTAGAGTCCAATCCTTGAACACAATACCCTATCACAGGTGGGGCATACAGGAACAAAGTTAGACTTGTGGGTGTTGTGTGTTCTGTCTTTTTTCGTGCAGCTCGTTTTCTCTGCGCCTCAACGGCATGACTATTCTCAGCTATGCAAGTTCATCTTGTGTTGTTACAGCTATATATTTGGTGATCTTGAGCGAGGGATTCCCAGCACGTGGTCTCTATATCGAAACATTTTAGAGACACTTTAAGAGTGTCTTTAACGAGACATTTTAGAGACACTTTAAGAGTGTCTTTAATGTGTTTTTTTTCTTCTGTCCACCAACTGAACGTCTGTTCCTCAGTTCGTAGGCCCCTACACGTGTAAGATAGGCACATCCAACATTTTCGGCCTACGAGACAGACAATTAAAAAGTAGTCCCGTGCGTAAGTTAAGCACGTAAACGAACCATTGGCATTAGACAATATAGATGAGCAGGAGATGGGTGCTCGGGAGAACTAAATGCTAGGGAAGTGTACCCTGATAGAAAACCTCCACTGCATTGTGGGTCAGGATAGGCATAAATGAATAGGAGACTTTATCCTTGCTTTTGGCTCGGACACAGCACGGAAAGCAACATTCACGAGAGACTTAGGGATGAGCCTGAACGGCAAGAAAGATAAGCGTAAACTTAGAAGTTGTCACAGTAAACACTTGGAGGTCTTTGTGGCAGTGGTTAAACCCTTTGCCTTGCGAGTCGAAGGTCGTGGGTTCGAATCCGGACCGCGCCGTTTTGTTCCCGAGTTCAGTTTTTCCCCAGAGACCCCTAGTATTGTTGCCGGAGCTACGGAATTCGTGTTTTGTGGAATACTCTCGGCAGGTGGGGCGCCATTTCTGCGGAGAGGGACCGAGCCAAATGAGGAAAAAACCCGGTGCAGTGAAGTCAGTCCTTCGGCTTTACAACCCCTTAAACATTTGTCAATTGACCGTCTGTAACACAGAAAAAGGATATATATATTTAGGAAGAGAGAGAGAGAGAGAGAGAAGAGAGAGAGAAAGAGAGAGAGATAGAAATAAGAGAATGGTTGCAAGAGAAAATAATATTGCAAAAAAAAACAGGAAGTTGTTTTCAAGGAAGTGCTACACAAAAAATAGAAACATACTGTTATTGATAAATATTTCATGAAATTCTTGTTAACGTTAGAGACGGTTAAGTGAAATATGGTGCAGGGAATGTACAACATGGACGCCGCCATGTTAAGTGAAATATGGTGCAGGGAATGTACAACATGGACGCCGCCATGTTAAGTGAAATATGGTGCAGGGAATGTACAACATGGACGCCGCCATGTTGGGCAGGTATGATTTGTGGTATACAAGATATTTTTACATCCTAATTGTATTTTAAGAAATGGTGAGAGAGAGATGATGAGAGTGAAGGTGAGTGAAGGTGAGAGAGATGATGAGAGTGAAGGTGAGTGAAGGTGAGAGAGATGATGAGAGTGAAGGTGAGTGAAGGTGAGAGAGATGATGAGAGTGAGAGAGAAAGAAAGTTAGAGAGATGATGAGAAAGTGAGAGTGAGAAGGTGAGAGAGAACGTGAGAGTGAAGGTGAGAGAGATGATGAGACAGAGAAAAGGTGAGAGAGAACGTGAGAGAGAAGGTGAGAGAGATGATGAGAGTGAGAAGGTGAGAAAGATGATGAGAGTGAGAAGGTGAGAGAGAACGTGAGAGTGAAAGTGAGAGAGATGATGAGACAGAGAGAAGATGAGAGAGAACGTGAGAGAGAAGGTGAGAGAGATGATGAGAGTGAGAAGGTGAGAAAGATGATGAGAGTGAGAAGGTGAGAGAGAGATGATGAGAGAGAGAAGATGAGAGAGAGAAGAAGAAGAAGAAGAAGAGAGAGTGAAAGATGGTGAGAAAGAGATGGAGCGAGTGTTAGTGAAATCGTTGGCTAGAGACATGGAGAGAGATTGTCAGAGAGAGGTCGGTGGTGAGTGAGATGGAGAGAGGGTCAGAGAGAGGTCGGTGGTGAGTGAGATGGAGAGAGGGTCAGAGAGAGGTCGGTGGTGAGTGAGATTGTCGGAGATTACAAGACGCACGTTATAAGGATAATAATAGATACGGAGAAAACGATAATGTGATAGAGAGAGAGAGAGAGAGAGAGAGAGAGAGCTGAAGATATGTATATGTGTAAGTGCTTTTCTCTGAAAGTATGTGATGAATGTAAATAGAAGCATGTCCTAGGCCTACATCCACTCCGAAAACCATGGCTACGATGTGCGTATCTGTGGTTGAGACCTGGCAGGCTGTGTCACCTGTTGTCAAATATTGGCACATCAGGTAAGTACAGTCATGATGACAGGTGTGTCACGTTCTGGTCAGACTGTCACTTCAGAGAATAGTGTTAAACTTACACATACACACACTAGACAATGACACACAGTCGAAACACGCACCAGAGGATGTTTTGAAGCAACTTAGTCCAGAGAACAAACAGCCATGTGTCACATCATACATTGTCCTAGTGCATCCTCCGTCAGAGAATGTCCTATAATGCATCCTCCGTCAGAGAATGTCCTATAATGCATCCTCCGTCAGAGGATGTCCTATAATGCATCCTCCATCAGAGAATGTCCTAGTGCATCCTCCGTTAGAAAATGACCTAGTGCATCCTCCGTTAGAAAATGACCCAGTGCATCCTCCGTTAGAGAATGTCCTAGTGCATCCTCCGTCAGAGAATGTCCTATAATACATCCTCCGTCAGAGATTTTGTAACAAAACCATGCAAGCGCTTCCGGTCATTTCATCATCATCATCGGTTTCTTTGTGCCAGAAGACCTTCTCTTCTTGAGATTCGTCCGCTTTGAATTCAAGCGTAGACAGGGCACCTGGTATGGCGCTTATGTCGGATTTTTGCTCGAAGGCATGCTTTCCGTTTTATCAGTGCCCCCGCCATACAGGCGCGCCTTCTCCGACTTCAGAGGTTGCCAGGAGACAATAGGTTATGCTTCACGTAGTGTGTTCTGTGCCGAGCCACATCGCCTGTTGTCGCTGCAGTGACCTATTCTGGAATGACAATCCTTTATACAGTTGCTGCAGGTGAATCAAAGAAATGGCACCAGTATGCGACTGGAACTCATTTTTAAGATGGTCTCTTTGCCCTCTGCTCCTTCTTTTCTTCTCAATATACGTTATGGTTTCTCTTCTACTTTTTGTGGCTAACCCTCACTGGCACTTGTTCTACCTGTCCGTACCTGTTTCTGGCCGACTGCTTCCAATTAAAATCCTTCCTTCACTGATTTCTTAAACCTAGGCTTGTCCTAATGAATGTTTTCATTACCTATATTATTTTACCTGTATTAATTTACCTGTATTCCGTTACCTGTTTCCTTTTACCTATATTTTTTATCTTTCTAAAAATAGATGCGTCTTCTTCTATTGCAATTTTTACCTATGGGTATATGGTCCATCAGTCATCTCTATACGATCAGTCATCTCTATACGATCAGTCAACTCTATACGATCAGTCATCTCTATACGATCAGTCATCTCTATACGATCAGTCAACTCTATACGATCAGTCATCTCTATACGATCAGTCAACTCTATACGATCAGTCATCTCTATACGATCAGTCAACTCTATACGATCAGTCATCTCTATACGATCAGTCATCTCTATACGATCAGTCATCTCTATACGATCAGTCATCTCTATACGATCAGTCATCTCTATACGATCAGTCAACTCTATACGATCAGTCAACTCTATACGATCAGTCATCTCTATACAATAAGTCACTTCATTATCAATTGTCTATTGCCTTTCGCCAGGTAGATCATGGAATTAGTTGTCCACTCTTGCCGTTAAGCGTAGGAGTGGGAGCTTTAATTTGTGTTCCAGGGCCAGATGAGTCACCCTTGTTGTGTTATATCCGTGTTTATTTAGTATGATCTTGATATTGTCTATCCATCTTTTTCTTGACCTTCCCTTGGTTTTAGTACCTGATCTTTTTTTATCACAGTGAGTATATACTCCATCAGTCATTTCTATACGATCAGTCATATCACTGTCTTCGAGTGTACATACTCCATCAGTCATTTCTATATGTTCAGTCATATCACTGTCTTCGAGTGTACATACTCCATCAGTCATTTATATATGATCAGTCAAATCACTGTCTTCGAGTGTACATACTCCATCAGTCATTTCTATATGTTCAGTCATATCACTGTCTTCGAGTGTACATACTCCATCAGTCATTTCTATATGTTCAGTCATATCACTGTCTTCGAGTGTACATACTCCATCAGTCATTTCTATATGTTCAGTCATATCACTGTCTTCGAGTGTACATACTCCATCAGTCATTTCTATACGATCAGTCGTATCACTGTCTTCGAGTGTACATACTCCATCACTCATTTCTATATGTTCAGTCATATCACTGTCTTCGAGTGTACATACTCCATCAGTCATCTCTATACGATCAGTCATATCACTGTCTTCGAGTGTACATACTCCATCAGTCATTTCTATACGATCAGTCATATCACTGTCTTCGAGTGTACATACTCCATCAGTCATTTCTATACGATCAGTCATATCACTGTCTTCGAGTGTACATACTCCATCAGTCATTTCTATACGATCACTCATATCACTGTCTTCGAGTGTACATACTCCATCAGTCATTTCTATACGATCAGTCATATCACTGTCTTCGAGTGTACATACTCCATCAGTCATTTCTATACGATCACTCATATCACTGTCTTCGAGTGTACATACTCCATCAGTCATTTCTATACGATCAGTCATATCACTGTCTTCGAGTGTACATACTCCATCAGTCATTTCTATACGATCACTCATATCACTGTCTTCGAGTGTACATACTCCATCAGTCATTTCTATACGATCAGTCATATCACTGTCTTCGAGTGTACATACTCCATCAGTCATTTCTATACGATCACTCATATCACTGTCTTCGAGTGTACATACTCCATCAGTCATTTCTATATGTTCAGTCATATCACTGTCTTCGAGTGTACATACTCCATCAGTCATTTCTATATGTTCAGTCATATCACTGTCTTCGAGTGTACATACTCCATCAGTCATTTCTATACGATCAGTCATATCACTGTCTTCGAGTGTACATACTCCATCAGTCATTTCTATACGATCACTCATATCACTGTCTTCGAGTGTACATACTCCATCAGTCATTTCTATACGATCAGTCATATCACTGTCTTCGAGTGTACATACTCCATCAGTCATTTCTATACGATCACTCATATCACTGTCTTCGAGTGTACATACTCCATCAGTCATTTCTATACGATCAGTCATATCACTGTCTTCGAGTGTACATACTCCATCAGTCATTTCTATACGATCACTCATATCACTGTCTTCGAGTGTACATACTCCATCAGTCATTTCTATACGATCAGTCATATCACTGTCTTCGAGTGTACATACTCCATCAGTCATTTCTATACGATCACTCATATCACTGTCTTCGAGTGTACATACTCCATCAGTCATTTCTATATGTTCAGTCATATCACTGTCTTCGAGTGTACATACTCCATCAGTCATTTCTATATGTTCAGTCATATCATGCACCCGTGTGTTGCCGAGGCTCGCGAGGGGGAGCAAAGAATGGTACAACTGCGACACACAATGCATGTCGTAAGAGGCGACTGATGTAGGACCTAGGAAAACTACCCTAGTAAATAAAAAGCATCGCATAAATAGGTTGTGCTGGTCTACTTGTACGCGCATAACTGGCACAACGTACAATCTCTCTTGATATAAAGTCTGAAAACTCGGTTACTTAATTTCAGCCGGAGCACTGGAGAGTCTCTATGATTGCGGCCTTGCATCACGATCCCAAGGTCGGGGGTTCGAATCCGGACCGCGTCGTTCTGTTCGAGTGCATTTTTTCTAGAGAAACATAACACTGTTACCGAAGCTACGGAGTTCGTGCTTTATGTAATACTCTCGTCAGGTGGTGTGTCATTTCTGCGGAGAGGGACCGAGCCATATGGGGTAAAACCCGGGGCAATGAAGTCAATCCGTCGGCTTTTGATCCCATTTTTAAAAACTGGATTGTCGATTACGCCGGAAAATGAACATCGTCTGATGTGGCGAAAATCCAGCACATTGCCATTTAGATAGATCGACAACTTTTCTAGCCCTGTGAGGTATCTAAGAACTCACAGACATAAGTCATTATATTGAGAATACTTACCTACATTCAGGAAGTGTCCCCTCCCCAGCGCTACATGGAAATAAGACAGAACACTTGTACCCTGTAGGCTTTTGTAACTAATAAATAAGCCTACGTCCTGTAGGTAAACAAACAAAATAGCTTCGCAAAATAGTCCCTGACTTTACTTTATGCCTCCAAACTGTTACAGTTTTACATAACTACTTTCACAATAAGTTCAGCATGTCAAACTTGATCTAGTAGTACCAATATTTGAAGATCTGAATTTAAACACAAAATGGTTGATAATTTCTGTTTGTTTTGTTAAGTAGGGGATTAACGTTTTTTTTTTATCAAGCCGAGGCCCTCACTTTCAACCTAAGGACGAACCTTGTTGTGGTTATATCACAGCGTGTAGGCCAACAAACATGACAAAATAAGAATTAATCCCTTTCGGAGAATCCAATGTAAAAACTTGATTGATGAATATATATATATATACACTCTATATAGCGACGCCAGCCACGTGATAGAGCAGTGATCATGTGACAGTAGTAAAAAGTTGTCACGTGACAGACTTGCGGATGTAAAAACTGAAAACCGATCTGAGCGCTAAAATAAATGTTGTTAAGTACACGCCCACTAACGTGTTACAGGTAGACCAGACGGACGTGAGTTGGGGTAGGTTGGTAAACATACAGTTAATATTTACTAACGCTGTCAGGACGTCCAGATTTTCAGTGTCTCGAACAATTTTCTCATGTGGCAAAAAAGTTCCGTTTTTTCTAATCGATGAACTATTTATATTTCCTTCGATCGCTCCATATCGACCACTTGTTAACCACTCTGTGTGATTTGTATGTGATTAGAGCCTAAGAGCGATTGTACGTTGTGCTAGTTACGCGCATACAAGTAGACCACCACATCCAGTTTCTGCGATGCTTTTATTTACTAGGTAGCTTCCTAGGCCCCTACACCAGTCGTCTCTTACAACATGCCTTGTAGGTCGCAGTGGTACTATTCTTTGCTCCTTGCGAGCCTCGGCCCCACACGGGCGAACTATTGATAACAAAAGTAGAATCTATCTATTCGTCTGTGTGTTGCCGTGGCTCGAAGGGGGAGCAAAGAATAGTAACACTGCAACCTACAAGGCATGTTGTAAGAGGCATCTAAAGTAGGTTCCTTAGGAAGCTACTATAGTAAATAAACAAAGGGTAGATAGGTTTGAATGTTTCCATATGTAATCGTCCATTTGTAGTGTTCCTCGAAATCCGTCATTCTTGTTGTATCGTTTGCTTGATAAAGGCCTTTGGGTCGAAAAGTTGCTGTATATCGTCACTGTTTCTGTATTTTGTAAAACTATTGTACTTTGTTTTTACGTGTTTTCACTATAGTAAATAAACAGCGTCGCAGAAATCGGATGTGCTGGTCTACTTGTAGACGCATAACTGACACAACGTACAATGGCTCTTAGACTCAGATCACATACAAAACACAAAGAGTGGTTTAACAAGTGGTCGATATGGAGCGATCGAAGAAGAAGAAGAAGAATGGTCTCTATTGATCGAAAGGTCGAGGGAGGATCTCAGTGGTGTAGAGATAAGATGCTCGCTTCTCATTTCACAGGTGCTGGGTTTGTTTCCCGCAATTTAGTTTCAATGTAGATGAGATCGAGTTCCTAGTCATATCAGAGATGGACATTAACATGAATGTTCCCGTGTTCAAGTTGTGAACGTGAGAGAATCATTGGTAGTTGAGCATTGACAGGAGTAGGCTGCAAAGCCGCTGCCCGGGTAGAATTCATTTAAAAAATAAAATTTAATTCCTACCAAATTTCTACCATCTTCAATCATATCAGGTGCTGCGGTCGCCCGAGTGGTTACCGGGGCCCAAATTTGGGGTGTAAAGAATAGAATCACTGTTACCTGCCACGCATGTCGTAAGAGGCGACTAAGGAGGTTTGGCTGAAATCGGATGCATGTGTCCTAAACGTGTAGAAGTATTATGCGTTTAGGGGCCTACCAAATCAATGTGCAACGTATACACGTTCTTGGCAAAGATCAAACATATCACAAAGAGTGATTACAATTGGTGGTAAAGAACGAACGCGAAGAAGAAGAAGAAGGTGCTGCGGAGTTCGTGCACTGTCGATGAGATCATCGTGTGTGAGCTTTTCTGCGTGAAAGATTGCTTTTCTTATCCCCAGTTGTGTTCGTCATTCAGGTGTACATTACTCTAAGTTCAGAGGTGCTTGTAATTTAAACCCCCTAGTAAAGGATCACGATTTTCTGTAGTTCAAACACGTAACGTGTACACACCCAAAAATGTGGCCCTCGCTGGCCGCGAGCCTTGAAAATTCCACAGCAAGCGGTTACTAACGCAACGTGTTACCAACCACTTCGATAATGGCGACCCCACGTCACTTATAATAGAATTAGTTACGAAGTTAGAAGTTTCTGATTTTGGCAGCTGGCTCCGACGAGTAAAGGAGGGGCGGGGTTGATTTAATCTTAACGCTGATTTGTTTAAAATATGCAGACATTTAACAGACAAACTGATAGCAGACTTTATCATACTGACAGACTGATAGACAGACAGGAAATGCGCAGGTATTTGAGACAAATAGTCTATGAAATCAGACACTAAGCGAATCTACAGGTATGCACGTTGATAGAGATATATAGACAGACAGATAGATATCAGGATGGAAGTGTAAATGGAAAATACGTCCATAGTCCATACAGAGAGAGAGAGAGAGAGAGAGAGAGAGAGAGAGACACAGGCAGACAGAGAGACATACAGACAGATAGATATCAGGATGGAAGTGTAAATGGAAAATACGTCCATAATCCATACAGAGAGAGAGGGAGAGAGAGAGGGAGAGAGACACACAGGCAGACAGAGAGACATACAGACAGATAGATATCAGGATGGAAGTGTAAATGGAAAATACGTCCATAGTCCATACAGAGAGAGAGAGAGAGAGAGATGGGGAGAGAGACACACAGGCAGACAGAGAGACATACAGACAGATGCCTCTGAAGTCGGAGTAAGCCTAGGCGAGGGACAGTCTTTTTCTTTTTCATCCTTCGCTCATTGCGAGGCATAAGTCGGCAACCAAGGCCTTCCAAACACGCCTATCTAAGGCCATCTTTTCCAGATCTCTCCACTCTCTCCCCATTTTCTTGTATTCCATTTCCAACTCCCATCTCCAGGTATTCCTGGGTCTTCCCCTACCTCTAATTCCTTGCGGGTTCCATCGGAGAACCTGTCTCGTGATGCTGTTAGGGGGTTTCTTCAGTGTGTGTCCTATCCATCTCCACCTTCTGCTCCGTATCCCTTGTTCCACCTGCCGTTGTCCCGCCCTATCTCACAGTTCTCTGCTTGTGGTCCTGTCATACCATCGCAGATGGAGTATCATACGCAAGTATCTATTGATGAAAGGCGAGGGACAGTGGTGATAAGAAAAGTAAGCGTTTACGCAAAAAGCAGTCAGAAATCTCGTAGTAGGCCTGATTACTACGTCTGAATTAATAGTGGGCGAACAAAGGGAGGGAGGGAGGGAATAAGACAGATTAGATAGACAAAAGGACGGACCGGAAGACAAGAAAACAGATGGGCGGGCGGACCAACAAACCAACAGATAGACAGACTAGACTGACAGGCCAGACAGACCGGACAGACGGATGGAGGGAGGAAGAGAGGGGGAAGGGAGTGGTGAGTAGATAGGTCGGTAGATAGGTAGGTAGGTAGGTATGCAGATAGGTAGGTATGTAGACAGCTAGCCAGATAGAAAGATACACAGGACAGACAAAGAGGACAGACGGAAGAACTAACAAAAAGAGAGGTAAAGACAGACAGGCAGACAGAGAGAAAAAGACAGAAAGACAGGCAGACAGACAGAAAAGGACAAACACACAGGACAGACGGGCAGGCGGACAAAGAGAGAGAGACAGTCAGAGAGACAGAGAGAGAGAGAAAGACAGGCAGACAGTCAGATAGACAGCTATATAGATAGACAGATAGAACGATAGATAGAACACGCTGACAGTTGCCATTAAGTGTACGCCAGAACTAATCTTCCTTTATCTCTCTCTGACAGCGCTCGATAAATGGAAATTGCCTCCGGTTCATTTATCTCATTAGTACAGAGTTTCATTTATTTACTTTACACAGTTTATGGTTGCTCTCTCACAAACCGTCACTTGAACATAATATAACTATATATATATGGCCGTTTTCGTCTTTACAGACGGTCAATTGGCAAGTGTTTTACTGTGACAACTTCTGAGTTTTCGCTTGCCTCTCATGTCTTTCAGCTCATCCTTAAGTCATTTTTCAAAAGATTCTGTACCTTTGCGTAATGTTGTTTTCCACATATCTCGGTCATCGGCTACTTTTTCCCATTTTTTGGGACCAATAGGAAAGTTCTAGCCCGCCTGTCCAGTGTGTTCGTAGCGCGTTGGACTGCGGGTGACAAGCCCTCTGTGAGTGCGGGTTCAATTCCGCGGGCTGGCAGAAAAAGCCACAGATTCCCCAGATTTACGGTGTTCGTGGCACCGAACTGAAGGGTTACGATGTCCATGGCACCGAGCCGAAGAGCTTTCAGCTCAAGTGTTTTTTAATCGGAAATTTTTTTTTCTTAAAATAGGAAAGTTCTTCATTGAGGCCTTGCCGATACCCTTATATCTAAGCATTGGTTTGTCTTAGTGCCTATTACTTTTCTGAAAGTTCCCAGACAATACTTGTGGTATTCGGCTATTGTCCATTCTTCTCACATGCTCT
This sequence comes from Arion vulgaris, assembly GCA_020796225.1. NCBI lineage: Eukaryota > Metazoa > Mollusca > Gastropoda > Stylommatophora > Arionidae > Arion > Arion vulgaris. The sequence continues at coordinate 3,388,864 of CM036769.1, forward strand.
AGCCATCTTAGTCTTCTGCTGTTGAATATAACTGGTACAATGGTAATATGGTCTGTTTTATTTCAGAAAAATCCTGCAAATATTTTGGCCAAATACAATAGTAATTGAAGAAAATGATTTTAAGACAAACAGACTGTGCATCATTGGAGACAGACTGTGCATCATTGGAGACAGACTGTGCATCATTGGAGACAGACTGTGCATCATTGGAGACAGACTGTGCATCATTGGAGACAGACTGTGCATCATTGGAGATAGACTGTGCATCATTGGAGATAGACTATGCATCATTGGAGACAGACTGTGCATCATTGGAGACAGACTGTGCATCATTGGAGACAGACTGTGCATCATTGGAGATAGACTATGCATCATTGGAGACAGACTGTGCATCATTGGAGATCATCATTAAAAGATGACGGTGACGGCGCAACATTTATGTGTGCTGTATGCCAGTAGGGGCATTGGCTAGGACAGCTCTGCGATAGACAGCGGACGGGGAAAAGAAAACATGAATGTCCAAAGGAAACATGGAGAAGAACAGTGGAGAAGAGAAGTGAAAAATTGTGGCCTGGCGTGAGGAAAATGTGATGTAGAGGCAGCAGAACGACAACAATTGAAATCTGTTGTGGAAGACTCATGTTGTCAAACGGGACACGAAGAGAATATACCAGATATATAGAGCAAAACAGGTGATATCTCTTCTTCTTCTTCTGCGAACGCGCCCTATCCACCACTTGTTAAACCACTCTTTGTGGTTTGTATGTGATCTAAGCCCAAGAACGATTATACATTGTGCCAAGTTATGCGCCTATGGTGACTAGTCCAGCACATCCGACTTAGTGCCAGCATTTTATTTACTAAGGTAGCTTTACCTAGAATTGCTTTTTTACGATCATCTTTCGCCGTATATTTGGGATTTATGATCTACACCAACGAGTTTGTCTACACTGTGCACCCTTTCTGACTATGTGAGGTCGTTTCATACAGGTAATATTGCTTCCGCTCAGAACTGGATAGCCACATAGACTAAGGCTGGTTTCATCTCCCCCATGGGCGTGTCCACACAGGCCGTCGAACACATCCTGCAAGACTGTCATCTAATGAATCAACTGCGGAAAAAGCACTGATCAACAGAGACGAACATCCATGCAAAGTTGTTTAGACGAACATCCATGCAAAGTTGTTTGAAATTCTTGATGAACTAACAAACACAACAGCATACATACAGAGAACTGGACTCATTGTGTATAAAGGGTTTTAAAGCCGAAGGATTCACTTCATTGCACAGGGTTTTACCCCATATGGCTCGGTCCCTCTCCGCAGAAATGGCACGCCACCTGCCGAGAGTATTGCACAAAGCACGAACTCCGTAGCTCCAGCAACAATCCTAGGGGTCTCTGGAAAAACTGCACTTGTGAACAGAAGGCCGCGATCCGGATTCGAACCCACGACCTTCGACTCGCAAGGCAAAGGGCTTAACCACTCAGCCACAGAGACCCCTCGTTGTGTAGACATTGAACATAGCGAACAAGAAGAAGCCTTGATGAACTAACAAACACAACAACATACATACAGAGAACTGGACTCGTTGTGTAGACATTGAACATCAACGAACAAGAAGGATAAGATATGTGAGATGATCTACATCTTCTACTTCTTCTTCTTGCGTTCGTCCGCTACGAATTCAGGCGTAGTCAGTATGTCTAGTTTAGCACTTCTCACTGGTTTTTGCGTGAAGTCATGCTTTCCTTTTATCAGTGTCCCCGCCATACAGGCGCGCCTTCTCCGACCTCAGAGGTGACCTACATCTGATTCACGTATTTGCAATTCGTCGAGAATGTCCTGGTATCATCTACCACAGAGAGCTTCTTCTTCTTCCACCCTTTACTTCTTTCCCCCACAGAGAGCTTCTTCTTCTTCTCTTCCACCATTTACTTCTTTCCCCCACAGAGAGCTTCTTCTTCTTCTCTTCCACCATTTACTTCTTTCCCCCACAGAGAGCTTCTTCTTCTTCTCTTCCACCATTTACTTCTTTCCCCCACAGATAGCTTCTTCTTCTTCTCTTCCACCATTTACTTCTTTCCCCCACAGAGAGCTTCTTCTTCTTCTCTTCCACCATTTACTTCTTTCCCCCACAGAGAGCTTCTTCTTCTTCCACCATTTACTTCTTTCCCCCACAGAGAGCAACACTGAAAAAGTATAACGGTTACACAGCAAGAGAAAGACCACGCAATAGATAAAGCGACGGCATCAAGAACAGAAATGGCATTCAGAAAATGAATAACAGCTTACAACGTGCATTAGAACAAGGGCACACAGGATCACTACGCTCCCCCACCCCGCCGCCCCCTAAACACTTCTATAAAGAATTCTACTTCTTCTTTGAACGCTCCATATCGATCACGTGTTAACCACTCCGTGTGATTTATATGTGATCTGAGTCTAATAGCGATTGCACGTTGTGCCAGTTATGCGCCTACACATCCAGCACATCCGATTAGCCCACCACATCCGATTTCTGCGATGTTTTTTATTTACTAGGGTAGCTTCAATAGGCCCCTACCTGTCGCTTCTTACGACATGCCTTGTAGGTCGCAGTGTTGCTACTCTTTGCTTCCCTTCCGGGCCCCGGCACCACACGACCGTATAAAGAAGTAAATGGTGGAAGAGAAGAAAAAGCAATTCGTCTATCAAGTCTTGTAATAATCTCCCCTTTCTTTCTTCCCTGGTATTTATCCCGCAATGATTGTCTTCTCCTAGCTTTTCATGTGGTTTCATATGAACTAAATTATTTCCCTTTGATTGTAACATAAACAGAAATAAATACATCAAATTAGACGTGTAGACATTAACAGACAAACGTAGACAAACATATATAGACAAACATAGACCAACACAGGTAAGAAAAGGAATCATATTTCATACTACATCATGAGCGTCTAAAAAGGGTGTAAAGAAGGATTGTCTTCATTAGCCTAGGGAAGCTACCCTAGTCTTAAAATAGTGTCGCTGAAATCTGATGTGCTGGCCTACTTGTAGGTGCAGAACTGGCACAACTTACAATCGCTCTTGGGTCCAGATCACATACAAATCACATAGACTGGTTTAACAAGTGGTCTATGTGAAGCGTTTGAAGACGATTAGGGAGGAGGAGACAAAACATAGACAAAAACATATTTCTTCTTCCTCGATCGTTCTTTTTCGACCATGTTTATCATTCTAATTGTGATATATACACAGCCTTTGCCAAGAACGCAATTTTACGTTACAATCTTCAGCACCATTTGAAGCTCTAGTGCTTATCCTTCCGTGAATGTTCGATTTCAACCAGCGTTTACTGGGTTCGCTCTCCGTTAGCCTTTTGCAGTCCCCGGCCAACCTACAAGGCAGCAGGTTGCTATTTTCTTTTAGGGTAGCGGCCCTTAGACAACCTATCCTCCCGGGTTGTTGAGCGTCATCTGTCCAGCTAACCCGTCTTTTTATGGACTACTTGGTTTGCCTACCGTCCAGTTTTGAGTACGGTTTACTCCGATAGCCTTTGATCGTCCCCAATCACATTACAAGGCAGCAGTAGTTCCCTGCGAGCGGAAACGCGCACCGGATTCAAACTCTGCTGGGCTTTCCAGTTTTTCTGCACACTTGGGTGTTCCGCTCATCCTCGCGCCTGCCCCTTTCATCGCTACACCATCGGCGCCGTGCACGTCTACCCAGCCGTGAGCCCACCCGTGCATCGTCCGCATACGTACTCGATCTGCCCTGGTGCCTGCCTCACCTTCTCCGTCAATTCTCACCGTGCTCTCATATACCTCTATGCTGTCCGGACCCGGGGCTTAACTCGGACCTCCGCCTCAGGGCTCCGAGTTTTGCCGTATGTGGGCCCACGTGCAACTCATCTCGAGACAAAAACATACACATGTCATTGTTTAACAAACACAAATATTTTAACACTCCAAATTATCAGTCTAATCAAATTTACACGTCACTTCTAACTTATCACACCAACAACGCCCTAGTATTCTGTTCATCCCACTGCAAAGTTGTTTTTGTTAACCCTTGACCCACAGACGAATAGACATCGGTTTACGGACACCCTGACGCTTCTAATGACCTACTTCAGGGAAGTCATCTACCTTCTACAGGTCATTAAGTTCGTGTGAACATCAAATTGTTCCCTTAACGATCTCGCCCTCTTTCTGTACCCATGCAGGAGACCTGTATTCAATTCACGGTAAGGCCAAGGATTTTTTCTGATGTGGGCATAAATGAAAAATCCTAACATGTACAGCTTCGCGGCGACTGTATTAACCATGCGGCCAATAAATTCCTCAGACGCTCGTCCCACCTGTCCTACACTGCCCTAAAAAGCGGTACTACAAGCAGTAACAACAGCGTTTTTTGTTAAATAATGAGGGGAAAGCAACGTGGCGATATGCTTGCAGGTACGACTGCTGTAAAAATTGGGCGAGCCATGGACCAGGCTAATATTCTAAATTTCATAAGGAAGAGAGGTCGTGTACATGATTCAAGTAATATTGGTGAATCTACAACACTAACCAGACTGCAAGAATATCAAGTCAAACGTAATGTAGCTAGACAAGAACACTATACTGGTAGCCAAAGAAGAATAGTAAAAAAAAACCAAAGAACAGTTGTCGTTATTTAAATAGAATGACTCGCTGGTTGTGTTTGTAACGATGCTCGTATTGCTAGGCTAGGCGATGGGTGTCGTAAGGACGCTCGTATTGCTAGGCTAGGCGATGGGTATCGTAAGGACGCTCGTATTGCTAGGCTAGGCGATGGGTGTCATCAGAAATGAGGGTAAGTGGTTCGAATCCTGTGTTTGTCTATTTTTTGTGTGTTTTTTGAAGCTCTTAATACCTGTATACTGTTTATTTGTTGATCATTAGTTTCCCCACGCTGACAGACATACTGAGGAGGAGATTTGATCACTTATGGACTCATTGATTCGATGTGCAGCGATGATGATGATCCAACAACTAAACTAAGTAATTACTGTTAGGTTTGAGCTTCAGTCGGTGCTACGGAGTTATGGAACTGTCGACTGGTTCATCCAGCTATTTCCTGTACTTGTATGGAGGTTAAGACCGTTACTGCTGCCCTCCAATGACTCTCTGGGAATCCGCTTACCAGAGCCGCTGTTGTATCTGACTCTCAGTAGATGCTTCAGAAGGCTCAAGACAGCCGATTATGGTATCTGTGGATGTTATCTATCGAGGTTTCTAACATTCAGAGACTTCATTGTGATCGACAACTTACAAATCGAAACAACAAATTAAATGGTACGGCCACATAAACAGATTACCAACAAACCTACAAGAGAAATTATACTCCTATACAATTGATACAACGCTAAAGGTCGTCCACGCAACATGTAAACTTCAGAAATGACAGAAGCGGTCAAAAAACACTATTTATGAAGCGTATACAAAAGCTATTTTAAGAAGTCTCTTCTTATCCTGACACTGTGAGACAAAACAAGATTAGAGAAAAGCAGTGGCGGCTCATGATCATTTTTGTTGGTGGTGCCAGACAGAAATTTTTGGAAATATCATGGTTATATTTTAATGTATAAAATAATAATACACGTTACACCTTATTTTTGGTGGGGCCCGGCTCCACTGGCACTTAATGACAAGCCGCCACTGGAAAAAAATAAAGAAGAGTTGGATCTAAGGTCATGAATACGGCAGGTGTTTGCGTCAATGAGAGAGCGGGCAGGCTTGCGTCAACATCATCGTCAAGTAGAAGATGGATAAGGAGAGACATCCTTCGTTTACTAGGTGATCGCCTGTTGGATAAGACACTAAGATTCATATTTTATCTAAGCAGAGATATCAGAGGATTTTAATTATACGTTGTACATGCAGAACATAATACATGAGGGGCAGGGTGCGCCCGAGTGGTTACCGAGACCCAAATTTGGGGTGTAAAGAATATAACCACTGTTACCTGCCACGCATGTCGTAAGAGGCGACTAAGGAAGTTTGACTGAAATCGGATGCACGTGTCCTAAACGTGTAGAAGTCTATGCGTTTAGTGGCCTACCAAACCAATGTGCAACGTATACACGTTCTTGGCAAAGATCAAACATATCACAAAGAGTGATTAAAATTGGTCGTAAAGAACGAACGCAAAGAAGAAGAAGGGACAGGGTGGAGATATGTTTTTAACCAGAGAAACAACGGAACCATCAGTAATCAGTATGCATACATTTCGACGTTTGTTTGAGGAGTCTCAGCACCTATGAGTCTGCAAGACGTGCTATGATGTTATTTCAATAACCCGCCTGTGTGTTGCCTGGGACCGCAATAGGAGCAAAGAATAGTGACACTGTGATCTACAAGGCATGTCGTAAGAGACGACTGATGTAGGCCCTAGGGATGCTAGCCTAGTAAATAAAAAACAGCGCAGAAATCGAATGTGCTTGCCTACTTGTAGGCGCATAACTGGCACAACGTACAATCGCTCTGAGGCTCAGATCATATACAAATCACACAGAGTGGTTAACAAGTGGTCGATATGGAGCGTTCTAAAAAGAAGAAGAAGAAGAAGAATTTCAATAACCAATAACAATCTCTCTCTCTCTCGCGATCACCGCCCAAACCGATGTACCAGATCTCCCCATAAATTCTATTCATGTGGAAATCTGATTCATGCAGCCTTAGCATTGGTGTGTTTTACGTCACATCTTCAGTACCATTTGGAGCTCTGATGCTTATCCTTCGGTGATGTGTCCAGTTTCAGCCAACGTTTACTCGGTTCGCTCTATGCTCTGTAGCCATCTAGTGGTTTTTACGGTGTGGGGTAGCTAGCCCCACACCCAACCTCCTTAGCCGCCTCTTACGACATGCGTGGCAGGTAACAGTTGTTCTATTCTTTGCACCCCAATTTGGGCCCCGGTAACCACTCGGGCGCAATAACAATCTAACAAGCTTTTGGCGTATAGGTGTATTACCTAACAGCTTCACATACATACACACACACATCATACACGTACAGACTTTACAGATCATACAAACACAGACCACACATGCAAAGGCCACACAAACACAGAACACACTAACACAGACCACACAAACACAGACCACACAAGCACACACCATAAGCCTTGATGTTATGATGTATGCTAAACGAAACACAACTGGCTTCAAACACTAGAACGTGCATTCAGAAATTCTAAGAATTCAGGGAACCCCGAATGTAACAAAAAAATATGATGTATCGTGGAAAAAACAAAACTATGCATTCCAAGCTTCGTTCTCCTTGGTTACCGCACTAAGTTCTATAACTCTTCGCACAAAGTTCTATAACTCTTATCTAACCACGGGCACATAATTTTAGTTTAATTGCGTCATTCTCGCTGGCAGCAAAACAATTTTATAAATACAATCTATGACGTGTCATTAAGTAGCACGTCATGTCGCCTGTTCTTTGTAGAGCCTCGCTCTCATCACTGTCCCATAAAAAAACCAACCTCTTAATCTCTAGCCAGTTCCCTCCCTCTCTTTCTTACATCGTCATGTTCTTAATTTGATTGTTTGATTGATAGGACCATCATCATTGCACTTTTGTGAGTAATCTTGTGTGCTCCAATTTCTTTCTTACACTAAAAGATATCAGCGACAGTACACGAACTCCGTAGCGCCGGTACAGGTACCAGATGTGATTTTAAAGAAGGCCAAATTTTTATAGAAATGTTATTTCCATTTTTTTAATGAATCTTTCCCGGACAGCGACTTTGCAGCCTACTCTTTTCGATGTTCAACAGCCAATGAATCTTTTACGTGCTCAAATTGAATACGGGACCTATGTTTTATCCTCCGTCTCCGATAGGACTAGGAACTTGATGACGCTTACACTGAGATCAGTGATTATACTTATCTGCCTTCCTTTTGTTTACTTGACGCCCGTGTGAAGCCGAGGCCTGCAAGTGAAGCAAAGAATAGTACCACTGTGGCCGCATGTCGTAAGAGGCGGCTGATGTAGGAACTAGGGAAGCTACCCTAAATAAAAAGCATCGCAGAAATCGGATGTGCTGGCCTAATTATAGAAAAAGGGTGGAGACTGCAGTAAAACTTGGAAAAATAGGTAAACACGTTTGTAGTGTTCCTCGAAATTCGTCATTCTTGTTGTATTGTTTGCTTGATAAAGGCCTTTTGGTCGAAACGTTGCTGTTTATCGTCACTGTTTATGTATTTTGTAAAACTGTAGTACTTTGTTTTTACGTGTTTACCTATTTGGCCTAATTATAGACGCATAACCGGCACAACGTGCAATCTCTCTTAGGCTCAGATCACATATAGATCACAAAGAGTGGTTTAACAAGTGGTCGATATGGAGAGTTTGAAGATAAAGGAGAAGAAAGGGGTTTCGCTTGAAATATTGTCGATATATTCAATGTTGTCTCTTGTATAAACTTCACTGTCTTTTGTAGCTCACACAGAGGTCCATGTAGTTTTCTGTCGAGCTTTGTGTTACTAGGCTAGTGAGCTCGCTTCAATATAGCATATTCAGGGCAGTCTTGAAGTATGTGCTCTGCAGTCTGTGCTATATATGTCTGCAGCAAAAATACAAGGACACATGTACAACACACATACAAGGACACGTGTATAACACACATACATGGACATGTACAACACACATACAAAGTCACAAGTACAACACACACACATACACAGACATATGTACAACACACATGCAACCACCAACACATATGATATCCACACGACATGTTCATGAATTCCACAAACTCCTTGCAGTAAACACGAGCATTCCTCGTGCGTCTTGTAACCGATTCTATCTATCTTGTCTAGTTACTTTCACCTTGAAGTGCACTGGAAGCTAAATTCACGTTGTTGTGGCAAGTGTAGGGAACAATACTGCAATTGTATTGTTGCCCACAATTTCTCTTAGATTATATATCCCTCTGGGGTCGCCGATAGTGGGAGTTAATAGCAACCACGTGGCGTGGACATTCTGGGGTTCGAATCCAGCTTGGAATAAATGTTCCCGATTTGTACACGGTACTCGGGTGTTGGTCATTTTCCAGCTCGCTTTCTCTTGCTCTCTTTCTCGCTCTCTCTCGCTCTCTTTCTCTCTCGTTCTCTTTCCCTCTCACTATCTCTCTCGCTATCTCTCTTGCTATCTCTCTCGCTATCTCTCTCGCTATCTCTCTTGCTATCTCTCTCGCTATCTCTCTCGCGCGCTCTCTCTCTCTATTTATCTCGCTATCTCTCTCGCCTTCTCTCTCGCTATCTCTCTCGCTATCCCCTCGCTATCACTCTCGCTTTCTCTCTCGCGCTCGCTCTCGCTATCTCTCTCGCTATCTCTCTCACTATCTCTCTCGCTTTCTCTCTCGCGCTCGCTCTCGCTATCTCTCTCGCTATCTCTCTCGCTATCTCTCTCGCTATATCTCTCGATTTCTCGCTCTCTTTCTTTCTCTCTTGGTCTCTCTCTCTCTCGCTATCTCTCTCGCTCTCTCTCTCTTTCTATTTCTCTCTCTCTCTTTCTCTCTCTCTCTCTCTCTAGCCTGTGACGCCCCTGACGCTTACGGCATCAACAAATTCAAGTAATCTTCTCTATTCTTGACCTTCTTCTGTATTGTGTTCGAACTGTGACTAATTCCTTGTTCTAATGTTCTCTTACATGTCATTTTATGTTTCTCACGTTTTCGTTTACCCTCTGGTATCCATCTCAGTGCAGTTTTCATGTTATGTCCAGCAGTAACTACTACTGTATTGCGTTTACCCTCTGGTATCCATCTCAGTGCAGTTTTCATGTTATGTCCAGCAGTAACTACTACTGTATTGTAACACTCTGAAGCGGCTACTTCTATATATATATGATGCTTACAACAAAAAATAATTCCCATAGTCTTTTCATGCATTAGTGTATGAGGTGACAGTAACTTCCTATTTCTAGGCCATAGTGTACAGGAAGTAGGAGGGTCAATTCCTTTCCTCATATGTGGAACGTCGAGTGTGGGATTGATCCCACAATCTTCCTGAATCCTAGTCGCTATGAGAACGCTTAAGCATTACACTTGAATCCTAGTCGCTATGAGAACGCTTAAGCATTACACTTGATAAGAAAATTATCAGATATTTTGTCAGAGTGCATTCCATTCAACATGTTACTCCAAAAACAATTGTCGTTAAGACTTAGTTAAAGTGAGCGTATATGAAAAGTTAACATACAAACACGTAAGACTGTCAGCTTCTGTGGAAGACTACGTGGTGGTAAAGCGAAACCATATAACTGGATCAGAACAATTCACTATCTCTCTCTCTCTCTCTCTCTGCCTTTTTAACCCGGATTAAGGCAAAGGCCCTCAACCAGCTCATGCTAAGTCTTCCTATCTCTAGCTATCTCCTGCAGCTTCCTCCAGCTCTTCTTAATATTGTTGATCTCCGCCTCCAAATCTCGTCTCCGTGTATTTCTAGGCCTCCCCTTCTTTCACTGTCCCTGTGGGTTCCAGGCAAGGACCCTTCTTGTTATATTCCCCTCAGGTTTTCGCAAAGTGTGTCCTATCCAGCGACAGCGTCTTTTTAACCTGTTCGTTCAATTCACTATAGTGACTCGCAAAAAGTTATCACTCAATCACTGTTTTTATGGAATGGTCTTCCACCACTATAGTTCTCCACCTCCCTTCCGAAAACAAAGATCAAGATATTCAGCTCAAATGTGAAATCTGTGTTGCTGTTTGGCTCAGAAACGTGGCGAGTTACCAAGTTAAATATAAATAAGATTAAGACCTTTTGTTAATGAATATCTTCGGCGGATTCTCAGACTGAGATGGTATGATATAGTATAGACCTGTGGATAAGAACCAGACAGGAACCCATGATGACCCAGGTAAGAGAAGAAAATGGCGATGGGTCGGATATACCTTACTGAAGACACAGTCGAGTGTCACTAGACAAGCACTTGAGTGGAACCCGCAAGGAAAACGACAAAGAGATCACCCTAACCCAGACCCGGAGATGAAGACTTTTTGAGCAACTGAAGAGTGCTCAACTGTCCTAGGAGAACATAAAGAGGACAGCCTGAGACCGAGAAGAGTGGCGAACAACTGTTGAGACCCTATGCTCCACGAGGAGCGGAGAGGGATAAGTGAGTAGGTAAGTACCTCCCTTACTCCACACCGCCCGCCACCTTTTCCCCCACAAAATAAACGAACATAAAACGGAGAAAATTGTTCTAAAGGTGAAGGATTAAGTCTTCTGTGCACCGGGTTTCCACAATATGACTCCGTCCCTCACGGCATCAATTGAAAGCTACCTGCCCCGGGTGTTGTACAAAGTACGAGCTCCGTAACTCTAACTACTACTACTACATGCGTTGACCCTCTATGAGCTCAGGCAGGACGCAGCAATTACCTTTGAAGTCGATGAAGGCCAACCGCATGGCGAGGGACACCAGTCAAATGGTAAGCAAACCTCACGCAAAAATCAGTCAAAAGCGAAATACAAGGCGTCATGACTACTGCCTGAATTGACAGCGGGCGATCGCAGAAGAAGAAGAAGAAAATGCTGCAGCTATGGCGCTTCTGAATGATTTTTGCGTGAAGTATGCTTTCCTCATTATCAGTGTCCCTCGCCTTACAGGAGCGCTTTCTCTTACTTCTGAAGTTATCACGTAGCTCTAACAAAACACACAAGAAATTTCCGTAAAAAATGACCATTGTGATCGGGATTCGAACCATCATCCTCCAGAACGCAAGACAAACATCTTATCCACTTCACCACAGAGACACCCATAATAACTTAAGATACATTGACAACTTCTCTGAGTGTTGGATTTTGTATCTTCTTCTTCTTCGAATGCTCCATATCGTCCACTTGCTAACCACTCTTCCTCTTCTTCTTTGTGTTCGTTCTTTACGACCAATTTTAATCCCTCTTTGTGATATGTTTGATCTTTGTCAAGAACGTGTATACGTTGCACATTGGTTTGGTAGGTCCCTAAACGCATAGACTTCTACACGTTTATGACACATGCATCCGATTTCAGCCAAACCTCTTTAATCGTCTCTTACGACATGCGTGGCAGGTAACAGTGGTTCTATTCTTTACACCCCAAATTTGGGCCCCGGTAACAACTCGGGCGAACCACTCTTTGTGATTTGTATGTGATCTGAGCCTGATAGCGATTGTACGTTGTGCCAGTTATGCGCCTACAAGTAGGCCAGCACATCCGATTTCTGCGCTGCTTTTATTATTTACTAGGGTAGCTTCCGGCCCTAGGCCCTACATCAGTCACCTCTTACGACATGCCTTGTAGGTCGCGGTGGTACTATTCATTGCTTCCCTTGCGGGGCCCGGCACCACCCGGGCGTGGAATTTGTATAAATATAAAACTTAATAAAAATTGTTGGAGAAAAGTAAATCGTCCGAACAAGTTGGTTGCAAATCACACAGGTAAGTAGTTACCCAGATTTAGAATGCTCACCTGTCCCAACTTTTAAAATTAAAAAAAATAGTAACTTTCATTCCATTCTCACAAAAAAAAAAAAAAAAAAAAAAGACAAACGCACCAGAAAGTCTGGCAACCAAGTCTGCGGATGTCTCTCCTGATACTTTTATCTGTAAAACAAAGTGTGTAGTTAGTTAGACCGAGATTCTTACGTTCTTCTGCGTGACGGTATTTATATTGATGGATTCCTTACATGTCAAATAATTGTTTTGGTTAGCAAATGCGGAAATGTTTTCGGTAGCTGGTATAGTATTATAAACGGTCCGTATTTGTCTCAATTAACAAGGGGAAAATAAAGAAAAGACGGACGTGTTACCTCTTCCTCTCCTCTTCGAACGCTCCATATCTACCATTTGTTCAATCACTCTTTGTGACTTGTATGTGATCTGAGCATAAGAGCAATTGTACATTGTGCCAGTTATGCGACTACAAGTAGGCCAGCACAACCGATTTCTGCGACGTTTTTTATTTACTAGGGTAGCATCCCTAGGGCCTACATCAGTAGTCTCTTACAACATGTCTTGTAGGTCGCAGTGGTACTATTGTTTTCTTTCCTTGCAGGTCCCGGCACCACACAGGCCGACTAGCCGATACAGCAGTGATCAAGGAAGGATTGACAACGGACAGATCAGACATCATCAATGCCAGACTAAAGAAAACGAGATGTTGATATTTGTCTAGGTACCACTTATACTTTTTGTAGTTTGCCAAAGCTTTCTAATCGGTGAGGTCTATATTTACCGTTCGTAAAAATCACGTGAACAAATGTGTTTCCAAACTGCCCGCCAAGGTGTTTGAACAAGTTACGCATGGATTGTGATCGAACTCACTAACGTTAAGCCACAGACGTTCACCTCTTAATCACTAGTAACTAACTATTATCTTCTCGTTATATAGCTACGGAGACAGTGTTCTACATTGTTTTGTTTAGAAAGACATCAATTAATGTTAAATTAAGCAAAATTTACCATCATTTTGTGAGGCAGGGTAGTCTTGGTCGCATGAAAAGCTCCCCGTTGACGTCCTAGTATGACCTACCATAACAATTAGCTCCAGAGTCAATCCTTTGAAGCATATTCATGGAGTCTGCACGTGGAATGGGTGGACAGCATTCGGAGATCACATTTCAAGAAAATCACTTAGCTGTACACATCTTCGTCTTCTTTGCGTTGGTTCTTTACGACCAATTTTAATCACTCTTTGTGATATGTTTGATCTTTGTCAAGAACGTGTATACGTTGCACATTGGTTTGGTAGGTCCCTAAACACATAGACCTCTACACGTTTAGGACACGTGCATCCAATTTCAGCCAAACCTCCTTAATCGCCTCTTACGACATGCGTGGTAGGTAACAGTGGTTATATTCTTTACACCCCAAATTTGGGCCCCGGTAACCACTCGGGCGTCTGCACACACCTGAACATGCTGGAGTGCAGGGTAACGAACGAGCTGACTTTCTTGCAAACAACGCCCCGACTCAGACGGGAAGAAGTATGGACAGAACCGATGTCATCAATGCGGTACGCTCTCATTTATGTGATATGGGTAAGTCTCAGACACTGGAACGAGTGTGAGAATTAAGAGTTAAATTTGAACATGCCAGACAGTGTCGTCTTCGTGTTAGAGAGCGAAAGTATACTAATCAACTTCTCATGGGTACGGGAAGCAAATCGACGTTGGGATGGCTGCTGCAGCGGAGGACAGAGCACGAATAGGAATGCCCAATGTGCCATGACGTCGTTCGCATAACATAACATAACAACACAGCAACTTACGACTACTTTTTCAACTACCGTGTTAGAATATATGTCTAGGTCGGTGTGTGCTTTCTGCGTGTCGAGATTTGGCAATATGAGTACCTTAATCACACACAAAGCTATGCCAACGAGTTTTACACACAGCAGGATCTGAGAAATTAAGTGAGTCTGCTCAGGGAGGGGTCAGAATAAAAAGCAGAAATTTGTATAATTAACCTTTTCACTCGGCAGTTATTTTTTATTTAACCACCAGACGCAATTATTTTGCAACGTATAGTAAACGTATAAGTGGTGCGTATAAAATCAACGACTCGTTTACTGTGGTTGATTGCTACGCCCTTTAAAGGATATGCCACCATTTTTTCATATTAAATTAGCCAGTAAACTGGATTTGCGTCAACTTAAAAAATACCCCGAGCCAGTGTATAGGCTGAGAGGGTCGAACAGGTTAAGGTTGCAGATTGTAGTATACTGTGTTTCGGGGTATCTGTGGTGTAAGTAAACTGCTCTAGTCTCGCTCTACATGTGCTGGGTTCGATTCCCGTGTAGAATAATCGAGATGTTTCCAGTGATCCCTGATCTCAGTGTAAGTGAGGTCGAGTTAATAGTCCTATCGGAGACGGACGATACAACGTTAGTCTCGTGCTCAAGCTGAGAAAGTAAAAGTACACTTCTAATTTGAAAATCAGTAAGATTAGGCTGCAAAGCTGCTGCCCGTGCAAAATTATTTTAAAAAATTAAACTAAAATTTATACCAAAAATGTTTACTATCTTCAAAATTACTTTAGGGACCCTCCCTCGCAGGTGCTACAGAATTAGCGCACTGCCCTTGATATCTTTGTATGTAAGAAAAAAGTTTGTAGCCCACATGGTTGTTTACCAAAGTGCAATGATGATGACTATATCAAGCAATATATTATCAACAAGTCTAACTATGTTTTTTTTGTAAGGTTAGCTTGTTTTTTGGAGGGGATGGGGAAGGTTGACAATAGCAATTTTTAACGAAAATTTTGTTCATATTATACGGATTCTGGCGTAGAAATGGCGCATAATATTAATTTTTGTGCAAAGGCTTTTTCCCCCGTGTTACCAGTATCCCTCGTCATTCAGGCGAGCCTTACTGTTTTCAGTGGTACTTGTAATTTAACCCTCAATTTAAGGAGAATATTTTCTTGTAATACAACCGTGCGCAGTGTGCACATTGAAACATTTTAGCCCAAGCTGGATTTGAACCCCGGAATTTCCAAGACATTTGGTAACTAGCTGTGCGTGTTATCTACTTGGCTATTTGCGACTCCATATCTTAGTTATGAAACTGATTGTCTGCTCGTGTGTCACAAAATAAACTGAGAATGTCAAACTCTGGAATCATGAAACTTTTACAGCTTATCCCTGTCTTTTCAGGAGAACAAAATCCTCGTACAGAGAAAATCTGCAGTAGTCTGGAAGACAAACACTGGATATGATTATGGAACATACTTCCTCTAAGACCTAAGCAGAACAGATTAGGTCATTATATTTCGCTCACGTACCGGACACTTCAGACTCAACAAGTACTTACATCATCATCGTCAAGTTGCGTGTCCTTTATAGGACGTTTCTCTCTTTGCAGCACATCTGAAATTGACTCTGTCTCTAGCCAGTTCACCCACTTCGTCGATGGTCATATTCATGGCTTCTCTAAAATATTGTAGCCTTCTTCTTCTTGGTCTGCCTCTGCATCCTGGGACCCTGCCCTCTAATATTGTTCTCTTCAGGCCATCGTGATGCTTGATGTGATCAAAGTATCTTCTTCTTCTTCTTTGCGTTCGTTCTTTACGACCAATTTTAATCACTCTGTGTGATATGTTTGATCTTTGCCAAGAGCGTGTGTACGTTGCACATTGGTTTAGTAGGCCCCTAAATACATAGACTTCTACACATTTAGGACATGTGTATCCGATTTCAGCCTACATCAAAGTATCTCATTTTAACACTTACATAGACTATGAATAAATCAAACAGCTCTCTGACAGTGTCAACAGGCGGAACAGACACCGGAGCATGTTCTGCAAGACTGTCCTCTCCTGTGTGAGCTGAGAAGCAACATGTGGCCACACCCAGTTGATCTTAAGACTAAGCTTTGGGGAAACCTGGCAGACTTGAAGCTGACTGTCCAGTTTGTGGTCCACAGTAAACTAAACGCATGACCAGAGATCGCTGATAAAGAAGAAGAAGATGAAGAAATATGTCTTATTTTATGATGAATGTGTAGAGGTAATTTTGTAAACTATTTTCAAAGGATAGAAGCAACAATGATTGAATTGTGTCTGTTGCTGCCGCTAAAGTACAGAGCAGGTCATTGAATGTTTAGACGAGCTTTATCTGGTCAAGGACAAAGTATGAAAGGTATCAGGATATGTTATACACGAGCAATGTTCTTTGGTTACTCACTGATAGCTCTCTTAAAAATGGTAGTAGTTCTCCAGCTGGGAACAATACTATCACACATAAGGTTATTGGGGTGGGTGTTCGCTCTTGAAATGTGGAAGCGTATCAAGGAGCTAAATCTGGAAACAAATATTTACAAGCATAGTTTTAACTATGCGCCCAGATTTTTTAAGTAAACAGAGCCTTACTTCTGGTCGGGTTTTTTTTTTGTTGTTTTTTTGGTTGGAGATTTTTGGTTGGAGATTTTTGGTTGGAGATACCGTAGGGCAAGCTAATCAAGATAGACATGTCAATGGAGATCTTTGTATAAATCAGTTTTATCTTCTTCCCTCATTTCCTTACAGTCACATAGTCTCTCTTCATTTCAGAGGTGTAGTGATAAAATAAATAGTACGGTGAAGGGGGGGTGTTTTACAAGCTTTCTCACAATACATGAGATAAAATATAAGAAGCGCCCGCGTGGTGGCGGGGCCCGCAAGGGAAGTAAAGAATAGTACCACTGCGACTTACAAGGCATGTCGTAAGAGGCGCCTGAGGTATGGGGCCTAGGGAAGCTACCTAAGTAAATAAAAGACGTCGTAGAAATCGGATGTGCTGGCCTACTTGTAGGCGCATAACTGGCACAACGTACAATCGCTCTAAGGCACAGATCACATACAGTTAACAAAGAGTGGTTAACAAGTGGTCGATATGGAGCGTTCGAAGAAGAAGAAGAAGAAAAAAGAAGAAAGAAATATTAGTAAATACGTTGTGTGATGGATTAGCTTAACCCGTTCGTCCTTCTATGCCTATATACTGGCTCTCAGTACTTTGTTTAGATGACGCAAAGAAAATTTGCTGGCTAGTTCAGTCTGAAAATGAAAATCGTGGCATATCTTTGTTATATCACGTAGCCATCAACCACAGTAAACGAGTTGTCAATTTTCTAGACACCACTTATACGTTCAGCAGTTTGTCATTGCTTTGTAAACGGTGAGGTCTATTTTTACAGTTCGCAAAAATCCATGGGAACAAATTTGCTTCCAAACTTGCCCGCCATGGAGTTTGAACCAGGTATGCATGGGTTATGATCAAGTTCACTACCGCTTAAGCTGCAGACGCTCAATAGCTCAGTAAACATTACAATAAAGAGACGTTCGGAGTTTAAAAAAAATAATTACAGAGTATTTTTACTATTCCTGTGAAAAAATCACTATATGTTCCAAACAAAATAGAAGTACAACAAAATAGGGCAAGACCAGTTTGCATTACGGTGGCAGGGAGTGAGCTCAGCGAACCCTCACTTGTCTGTTGTATCATTGATCAGCACAGAGAGTCACCTTGTCATCTAGTGAAAGGACTACCCTATTCTGGCACCAACCCGGGGATGGATAGACATTTCACGGGCACCTCAGTTCTTCAGTTATATACATTATAAGTATTATAATTTTGTACAAAGCATTGGGTCATAGAGCATGTACCGCTGAGTCATTGGCAAAGAAGAAGAAGTGGAAGGAGTACTGTTTCATCAGAATGAAAGTAGAAGACTGAAACACAAGACCATTCGTATTCCTCATTCTGGACAAGTTTCGATCGTTCCCGTTCTCTCTCCTCTCTCTCTCTCTCTCTCATGTGCCTTTTTAATTCTGGTTGGAGCATAAAGAATTAAACCAGCGTTTTCCAAAGTGGGCGGTACCGCCCCCAGTGGGCGCTGAAGAATTCTAGGAGGCGATAGTAGGTTCAGAGGTATTTGGGGGGAGTTTTTTTTCGTGATTTTGCAATTGAATAATCATTAAAAATTTGAATTATGCATTTTAATTCATCTTATGCCCGTCTTACATGATCCATTTTTTCATCAATTTTCTATTTCATGTATATAATCATTTGAAAATTGACCATGTATGACAGAAATATATATCAATTTTCTATATCAAAGAGAAAATAGACCATGTATATATGTGGGAGGGGGGCGTTGGCAAACTGTTATAATGTGGAGGGGCGTTACAAAGTTTATGTTGTACAAAGTGGGCGGTGGAGGGACGTTACAAAGTTTATGTTGTACAAAGTGGGCGGTGGGCCAAACAAGTTTGGGAATCTATGCTTTAAACTAACTCATGCCAAATCTTCCTATCTTTAGCTATCTCTTGCAGCTCATTCCAACTCTTCCGGATATATCGCTAATCTCTGCCTCCACATCACTTCTCCTTGTATTTCTTTGCGCTCTTATCTATTTTACTTTCCCTGCATGTTCCAGGAAAGAGTCCTTCTTGTTATATTCCCTCCAGATTTTCTCGAGGTGTGTCCTATCCAGCGCCAGCGTTTTTTCTTCACCTCTTGGTTCACTGGAATCTGTCTTGTTCTCTGCATTTATATGACCTAAGAACAGCATTGTTTCTCCTGTGTTTAGACGTTGTTTGCCTGCATCGTTCCACAGTTTCACTTAATTCCAAGATGCCAATCCCGTAGTATTTCATCTCTTTTGAAACCTGTTATGTCTTACCCATTTCATACGTACTTCTAACGTTCCATGTGCTAATATCTTTTATTAGGTGAAAGCGTGGGCTCCGAGAACGTACGGCCGGCGGGCTCAGTTAAAAATTAAAGTAAATATCTTAAATTAAAGTAAACCTCGCATTCCAGTATTATTGTATAAAGATGAATTCATTTTAAAAGCAACACAAAATGCTAAATCAAGGTTATATTATGTAACAAGTTAAGTTTAACAATAAGGAATATCAATATTATGTAACAAGTTAAGTTTAACAATAAGGAATATCAATATTATGTTACAAGTTAAGTTTAACAATAAGGAATATCAATATTATGTTACAAGTTAAGTTTAACAATAAGGAATATCAATATTATGTTACAAGTTAAGTTTAACAATAAGGAATATCAATATTATGTTACAAGTTAAGTTTAACAATAAGGAATATCAATATTATGTAACAAGTTAAGTTTAACAATAAGGAATATCAATATTATGTTACAAGTTAAGTTTAACAATAAGGAATATCAATATTATGTTACAAATTAAGTTTAACAATAAAGAATATCAATATTATGTAACAAGTTAAGTTTAACAATAAAAAATATCAATATTATGTAACAAGTTAAGTTTAACAATAAAAAATATCAGTATTATGTATATTTGTCCCCAATAAATAACCAAGGACTCGTAAAATTACCTAAAAAAGCGTACAGTGTTCTATCAAACACATAAAAAACCAGTCCCCATTAAACAGGAATTTTGGTTTTCCCGTCTAAGCTAATCGGTCTTATGTTGCCGGGGAAACGGGTGAAAGAAAGATAATCGGTGGTGCAGATTCAGGGCGACTTTCTCTTCTTCGCCTCTTCTTTTCTTCTTCCCAAAACTCCACATCGACCACTTGTTAGTTAACCACTCTGTGTGATTTGTATGTGATTTGAGTCTACTAGCGATTGTACACTTTGTCAGTTATTCGCATACAAGTAGACCAGCACATCATATTTCTGCGATGATTTTATTTATTAGGGTAGCTTCCCTAGGTCCTACATCAGTCGCCTCTTACAACATGCCTTGTAGGTCGCAGTGGTACTATTCTTTGCTTCCCTTGCGGGCCTTGGTACCAAGCGGGCGAGTACATGGCGTCATACCTCTTCTAGAAGAGTTTCTTTCCTTTCTCTTGGTTGGCACAGTTATTATTTTATTTTTGTTTGACTTGTTTATGGTTGGTTAGATTATACGGCGTCCATGTGCTGTCGGGACCCGAATGGGAAGAAAAGGATATGCAGTAATCTGTACCTGCCAAGCATGTCGTAGCTGTCGACTAAGAAGAGTCAGGTTTTAGATGCTGGCTACCTCACCCCATAGAAAAGATGAGCTAAGAAAACTGAACAACTATGAAAAGTTCCACATCATTTTTTTAAAACTTTACTCAACCATCCGAACCAGGGGAGAAGAGCTGGGGGGATGGCAAGAGAAAGGAAGGGCTGGAAGAAGTTTTGTTGAAGACCTGTGCTCCGTTGGGAGTTGAATGAGGAAGAAGAAGATTATACGACTAACATTTTATACTGGATGGGGTAACCAGCCGAACCCTACCTCAGGCGCTTCCTTCGACAAGCCTTGGATTGTATACTGCAGTGTTACTATTAACTGATTGTTACTATGTATTTGTTACCAGTACCAAATTTGGTCTCTTACAGCAACACACCGCAGAAAGCTCACCACGTGTGAAATGAAATGCATGAGGAAGGCAGTGGGAGCCACCAGGAAAGACAGACTACGAAATGAGGATATCAGAAGCAGAGTGGGTATAACTTCATGCATCGAATACATCGAAAGACAACAAATGCAGTGGTTTGGACATTTAATGAGAATGAAATACAACCAACCACCAATAACAGCATACAATAAAAATAGATCGGGTACTAGAGCTAAGGGAAGACCAAGAAAAAAATGGATAGACAATATCAAGACCACACTACATACACACGGATACAACACAACAAGGGCGACTCATCTAGCCCTAGAGCTCAAATTAAAGCTCCCATTCCTACGCTTAGCGGCAAGAGTGGACAACCAGCTACATCTTCTACCTGGGAATAGACAATAGACTATTAAATGATTGATTGATATGACCATCATCATTGCACTTCGGTGAGTAACCATATGTGCATCAATCTCTTTCTTACACAAGAAGATCTCAGCGGCAGTGTACAAACTCCATAGCACCGGCAAGGTCCCCGGCAGTGTTACTATTGTTCGCTTCCTTGCAAGCCCCTGCAATACATGGGTGGCAACAGATGTAATCTGTAGTTCCATCATCGCAAGACTGTCTCTAGTTAAGACAATAAATCGATCCTAGTCAAAGCATCGCACGTTTGATTTAGTCATAACAGCAAAACAGGAGCGACTCGTCATTAAGAGCCAGTCGGGCCCGGCCCCACCAAACATTTCGAGTAACGTGTACTTGTTAATTTTAGAAATTATTTGTTCATAATTATTACTTTCAACGTGATACTGATGAGCTTTGAAAGTTGATATATAACGCAAAAACATCACACAGTCTGAAATCTTCTTCTTTCTTCTTTGTGTTCGTTCTTTACGACCAATTTTAATCACTCTTTGTGATATGTTTTTGTTTTGTTTTTTTCCTTTTTTCCTTTTTTCCTCTTTTTTCCTTTTTTCCTTTTTTTCCTTTTCCCTTTCGTCCGCTTTCAACTCAGACGAAGTTTCATCTCTGAAACTGATTTTTGCGTGAAAATCCGTTTTCCAATTTCTTACAATGGCAGCAGCGTGCACATTGTAAATTACTTACACTGGCAGCCGTGTGCTCAATGTACTCGTAATTAGTATTCCCTCGCCATACAGGCAGATTTTCTCCGACTTCAGAGGTACTCACGTTATCGTCCTGAGTAAGACCAGGGACTCGAACAAATGCCGGACAGTAGGTTCGAACCCGAGCTATGAGGCGTCTCACAGCTAGCAGGCCGAGCTACTATCAACTACTCTAGGCAGTCCCCTGTGATATGTTTGATCTTTGCCAAGAACGTGTATACGTTGCACATTGGTTTGGTAGGCCCCTAAACGCATAGACTTCTACACGTTTAGGACATGTGCATCCGATTTCAGCCAAACCTCCTTAGTCGCCTCTTACGACATGCGTGGCAGGTAACAGTGATTCTATTCTTTACACCCCAAATTTGGGTCCGGTAACCACTCGGTGAGTCTGAAATCTGAAATTCAGTATCTTTTCTCCTAATTAGTATACACCCTTGGTCATTAAGGGCGAGTTAGGTCCCCCACCCAATCTAAAAATGAGTAACGTGTACTTATTATTTTATAAATTATTTCTTCATAAATATTACTTTTACCTTGACACGGATTAGCTTTGAAAGTTGAATATATGACACTAAAATATAAATATTATATCATAACAATCATAATAATATATAACATATCATTAAAAAAAAATATTATATACAGTCTGAATACATTCACCCATACTGCAGCGTACTATTTTTCGGTAGCTCATTTTAAAATGTGCCTATCTACGATGTAAAATTGCGACCTTTGACGTCTACCTGCAATGATAATTGTCAAAACAATTACGTCATTTTAATTGATCCGGTAGCTAATGTATTCTTAAGCGTCAACTCATTTCTTGATTAAATAGTCCTTTTAAATATCGACTGAATCACGAATTATATATAAAAATAGTATAAAATTATAGAAAATAAAGGAAATAAGTTACTAATCATCATAGATTAGTTGAAGTTAATCGCCTATTCCATCAATATACATTTGTCTACGACAATGTACTTTCACTTTCGTTTACACAACTGACAAGTTTACGATGAGAGATTATATATTACAAAATCACCCAATATTTCTATAGTTGCGCTGACGGAATAGATAAGTACGTGTAGTCTGTAATACGCGTTCAATTCAAGTAAATGCTTTTTTTTAAAATTTTCTCTGGGCACTCATGTCGTTTGATGTGGCCGAATATTTAATTGTCTTTGATTTTATGTTCTTTAATAGCCAACGTGGGGAATGGACATTTGATGAGGCACTGAAAAGCACATGTGTGCTTTTGAATATGGGTGTTGCAGGGGAGTCCTCCGTGTGGCATGGACAGAACGGAGAACATTTGAATCTATGCAGAAGGAACTAGTGGTCAGAGAAAGCTTACTGATGCTACAGATGGGAAAGAGAGAATTTAGATATTTTGACATATGGAGAATATGGGGGGCTGAAGAGGACCGTACGGAGGAGGCATGCCGGCAGAGAGAGGAGGAGGACCACGGAGAAGATGGATTCGGGATGTAACTGATGGTTTGAACATGATGGCTGCAGAGGCATGATAGTTGCAGAGGCAGGACATCTGGCCTATGAGAGGGAGAAATTCCGAATTACTGTTGGGGTGGCAAAGTTCTGCTCAGGACAAGCTATTTGATGATGATGATGAATATTCAACTCTCTTTAATATCTAGCTGTTGCAGAACAGAAGCATTTATTCTTTTCTCGAAAGGGAATAACTTCCCGGAATAGACAAATAATAGTAAATAGTCCAAAAACTATGATTTTTCCGAAAATTGTGTCTTGTCCCTCGAAGACAAATTACCACGAGCCGCCACTGCAGCAAAGGTATGCTGGTTAATGAAGGTTAACGAAGAAAGTGAAAAGAAAGAAGAGAAAAAAAGATTATGAAAATTAAGAAAATAAATTGAAGGCAGAAGAAATTCAGAAGAATATGAAAAAATGACAAAAATTGGACAAAATGTGGAAAATAACATCGTAGAATAGCAAAAATTAAAGATTAGGAAGAACAGAAGTGGAAGAAGAAAAAATGTAAAGATAAAAGCACAAGGAAAAGAAGAAAAAGCAAGAGGAGGTTAAACAATCAGAAGAGGAACAAAACGAAAGATAAAAATAATTAGTTGAAATAGACGAAAAATAGAACAAAGAAGAGAAAGAAGCATCAAATAGGACGATAATGAAGAAGAAAACGAACATGAAGAACAAGAGTGAAGAAGAATAAAAATAAAATTAAGCACAAGAAGAGGCACAAGATGATGAAAAACAAGAAGAGGCACAAGACGATGAAGAACAAGAACAGGAACAAGAAGAGGAACAAGAAGAGGAACAAGAAGAGGAACAAGAAGAGGAAGAACAAGAAGAGGAACAAGAAGAGAAAGAACAAGAAGAGGAACAAGAAGAGGAAGAACAAGAAGAGGAACAAGAAGAGGAACAAGAAGAAGAACAAGAAGAGGAACAAGAAGAGAAAGAACAAGAAGAGGAACAAGACGATGAAGAACAAGAAGAGAAAGAACAAGAAGAGAAAGAACAAGAAGAGAAAGAACAAGAAGAGAAAGAACAAGAAGAGAAAGAACAAGAAGAGAAAGAACAAGAAGAGAAAGAACAAGAAGAGAAAGAACAAGAAGAGAAAGAACAAGAAGAGGAACAAGAAGAGGAAGAACAAGAAGAGAAAGAACATGAAGAGAAAGAACAAGAAGAGAAAGAACAAGAAGAGAAAGAACAAGAAGAGAAAGAACAAGAAGAGGAACAAGAAGAGGAACAAGAAGAGGAAGAACAAGAAGAGGAACAAGAAGAGAAAGAACAAGAAGAGGAACAAGAAGAGGAAGAACAAGAAGAGGAACAAGAAGAGGAACAAAAAAAGAGAGGAATAAGAAGAGGAACAAGAAGAGAGAGGAACAAGAAGAGGAAGAACAAGAAGAGGAACAAGACGAGAGAGGAATAAGAAGAGGAACAAGAAGAGAGAGGAACAAGAAGAGGAACAAGAAGAGGAACAAGAAGAGGAACAAGAAGAGGAACAAGAAGAGAGAGGAACATGAAGAGGAACAAGAAGAGAGAGGAACAAGAAGAGGAACAATAAGAGGAACAAGAAGAGAGAGGAACATGAAGAGGAACAAGAAGAGAGAGGAATAAGAAGAGGAACAAGAAGAGAGAGGAACAAGAAGAGGAAGAACAAGAAGAGGAACAAGAAGAGAGAGGAATAAGAAGAGGAACAAGAAGAGAGAGGAACAAGAAGAGGAAGAACAAGAAGAGGAACAAGACGAGAGAGGAATAAGAAGAGGAACAAGAAGAGAGAGGAACAAGAAGAGGAACAAGAAGAGGAACAAGAAGAGGAACAAGAAGAGAGAGGAACATGAAGAGGAACAAGAAGAGAGAGGAACAAGAAGAGGAATAATAAGAGGAACAAGAAGAGAGAGGAACATGAAGAGGAACAAGAAGAGAGAGGAACAAGAAGAGGAACAAGAAGAGGAACAATAAGAGGAACAGGAAGAGAGAGGAACATGAAGAGGAAGAACAAGAAGAGGAAGAACAAGAAGAGAAACAAGAAGATGAACAAGAAGAGGAGGAACAAGAAGAGAGAGGAACAGGAAGAGGAAGAACAAGAAGAGGAACAAGAAGAGGAAGAACAAAGAAGAGAGGAACAAGAAGAGGAAGAACAAGAAGAGGAACAAGAAGAGGAACAAGAAGAGAAACAAGAAAAAGAGGAACAAGAAGAGTGAAGTAGGGCGCCCCTCTTCGTGGTTTAGTAGGGGGTGCGATTATTCATCTATTGGCGATATGCTTCGTGATGTCATGATTATTCTATTATTCTGTTATTCTGTTATTCTGCTATTCTGTTATTCTGTTGTTCTGTTGTTCTGTTGCTGTACAATAGAATGTTTCCTGATGTTATCATAGCTTGAGAGTCCGTTTCCCATTAGTTTGGATAGTACAATTCTTTGTTAAGTCACAGGTCCATTGTTGATTGATTCATTCCTTCCTATTAGTTTGGGTAGTACAATTCTTTGTTAAGTTACATGTCCATTGTTGATTGATTCATTCCTTGACATCCTTTCTTATATTTATATTGATACGATGATGGTGCAAACAGACATTTATTGGCCAACATAGGACTTTAAGTAAACACAATTCCGTGTTAATCTTTCCATAATACATTTATTAATTTCAAGGTTGATGACACAAGTATGGACGACACACCAAGAACACGTCCATTCAGTACAAAAATGTATATCGTCTCCTTGTTTACTAATTGTTCCTAGCAACTGTTACTAAACCGTCACTATTTTACTACACAAAAGCGTCATGTCTCGTAGTCATGTGTTGTACTTCTGCATAGAGTACAACACATAGTCTCAACTATTAAATAATCTAATTATACTACTCTAACTATTTGGCTAACTGTCCATTCCTCCGCTGCCATCTGGGGAACTATGACAAGAGGAACAAGAAGAGAGAGGAACAAGAAGAGGAACAAGAAGAGAGCGGAACAAGAGGAACAAGAAGAGTAACAATAAGAGGAACAAGAAGAGAGAGGAACATGAAGAGGAAGAACAAGAAGAGGAAGAACAAGAAGAGAAACAAGAAGATGAACAAAAAGAGGAGGAACAAGAAGAGAGAGGAACAGGAAGAGGAAGAACAAGAAGAGGAACAAGAAGAGGAAGAACAAGAAGAGAGAGGAACAAGAAGAGGAAGAACAAGAAGAGGAACAAGAAGAGGAAGAAGAAGAGGAACAAGAAGAGGAACAAGAAGAGGAATAAGAAGAGGAACAAGAAGAGGAATAAGAAGAGGAAGAACAAGAAGAGGAACAAGAAGAGGAACAAGAAGAGGAACAAGAAGAGGAACAAGAAGAGGAAGAAAAAGAGGAACAAGAAGAGGAACAAGAAGAGGAACAAGAAGAGGAATAAGAAGAGGAAGAAGAAGAAGAGGAACAAGAAGAGGAACAAGAAGAGGAACAAGAAGAGGAACAAGAAGAGGAACAAGAAGAGGAATAAGAAGA
Organism: Arion vulgaris; assembly: GCA_020796225.1. Taxonomy (NCBI): domain Eukaryota; kingdom Metazoa; phylum Mollusca; class Gastropoda; order Stylommatophora; family Arionidae; genus Arion; species Arion vulgaris. Next base: position 3,415,827 of record CM036769.1, read on the forward strand.
AGAGGAACAAGAAGAGGAACAAGAAGAGGAACAAGAAGAGGAACAAGAAGAGGAAGAACAAGAAGAGGAATAAGAAGAAGAGGAACAAGAAGAGGAACAAGAAGAGGAAGAAAAAGAGGAACAAGAAGAGGAACAAGAAGAGGAACAAGAAGAGGAACAAGAAGAGGAATAAGAAGAGGAAGAAGAAGAAGAGGAACAAGAAGAGGAACAAGAAGAGGAACAAGAAGAGGAACAAGAAGAGGAAGAACAAGAAGAGGAACAAGAAGAGGAAGAACAAGAAGAGAGAGGAACAAGAAGAGGAAGAACAAGAAGAGGAACAAGAAGAGGAACAAGAAGAGGAACAAGAAGAGGAACAAAAAGAGGAACAACAAGAAGAACAAGACGATAAAGAACAAGAATAGGAACAAGACGATGAAGAACAACAAAAACAACAACCACAACAAAAAGAACAGAAACATTGAGAAAGGAAGAACTTAAAGAAGAAGAGGACAACAAGGAAGAAAAAGAACAAGAACAATAAAAAGTGCACTACCAAAAGATCAAGGTAGCGGTAAAAGAAGGACTATAAATACTGTCTTCACAAAAAAGGAAAAATCGTTAGAAAGAAACAACATTTCTAAGCACAAAGATAAAAGCAGAAAAAGTTCAAAGGAAACTTATGACTAATAATAATAAAAAGTAGCTACTAAAGAGAAATAATAAAAACACACTGATATTTGGAATGTGGACGCTGAAATAAATGTACGGTAGTATTCTCTTTGTTAGTCAAATGTGGTGTTGGGGGTGGGAAGAGAAGATTGAAACTGGAATCTGCACAGATTATAGGTCAGGAATGAGGAAAATGGCGGCCCGGAGATGATGACGTAGGAGAGCAAGACCTGATCCTCCATCAGATCTGAAGATCCGGTGTTGGTGTCACTAGGGATGAAATGTTGAAGTGTTGGGGGAAAAAAATGTAAGTTTAAACTGGTTCATGGCGGCCAATGTTTGAGATAGTTTGTTGCAGCTAGGCCGCATGTGATCTTTGGATCTTAAAGGCTTGCTGTGTGCGTCGAAGGTAGTTATTAGCCCAGAGCCAACTATAAACTTATGGGCCTTCGGATTCAGGTAAGAATTATGGAAATCAGACCACAACTACACCACGTGACCTCGTATTCCAGTATTGGTGTATATAGACGAATTGATTTTAAAATCAACACAAAATGCTAAATCGAAGTTATATTATGCAACAAGTTAAGTTTAACAATAAGGAATATCAATATTATGAATATGTTTCACCAATAAATAACCATAGACTCACAGAATTGAGTAAAATTGCAAAAATGCGTGCAGTGTTCTAGAAAACATCTGTAATTTCCATTCCCCTTTTCTGATCTAGTCATAGAATCCCCGGTCAGTTGTCTGGCCTAGTTATCTAGAGTTGACTGTGGCTAGCCTCACATCCCAAAATAGCATGGTTCGAGTCATGTGTAGAGAGATCGGGTTATTATTCCAGCGATTTCAGATCTTTGTAGGACGTAGAGGTTAGATCCTCGCATCTTGTTCCAAAGTTACACGGTTCGCTCCCTCGTGGAGCCATCGAAATATTTTTTCCAGATATCCCTGATCTGAGTGTAGATGAGATCGAGTTCCTAGTCCTATCAGAGACGGACGATAAAACGTAGGTTCCGTGTTTAAGTTGTACATGAGCCCGTCTGCCCAGTGTGTTCGTAGCGCGTTGGACTACGGGTGACTATCCCTCTGTGTGTGCGGGTTCAATTCCGCAGGATAGCAGAAAAAGCCACAGATTCCTCAGATTTACGGTGTTTGTGGCACCGAACCGAAGGGTTACGATGTCCATGGCACCGAGCCGAAGAGCTGAAAAGCTCAAGTGCTTCTGAATCGGGAAAAAAAAATTTTTAAGTTGTGCATGTAAAAGAACCCTCGGCAGTTCAAATTCGAGAAGAACAAGCTGAAAACCGATGTCCGGGCAAAATTCATTAGAAAAAGAATTTTTTTTTATTCCTACAAAAATTTTCTATAAATTACATAGGGGCCCTCGCCGGTACTACAGGTTTGTTCACTGCCGCTGAGATCTTTCTGTGTAATACAACAATTATTGGTATGCATTCGGTAAGAGTTTGGACTACGGGAAGCCTTCATCCTTTACTTGAGAATCTAAACAACAAGTACCTCTAAAGTCGGTGTAAAGTTCGCCTGAATCTCAATGGACACTGGTGATAAAGAATGCAAGCCCTCACACACAAATCAGTCAGAGACGTTATATTAGGCACCATGATGCGCCTCTGAAATCGGAGAAGGCAAAGCATGTATGGCAGGGGACACTGATGAAAAGGAAAGTAAGCCTTCATGCAAAAAATAGCCAGAATCGCCATACAAGTACCCTGACTACGCCTGAATTTATAGCAGGTGAACACAAGAGGAAGCAGAGGCGCCATGCCTGCACCATAATTCACTGCTGGCGAACGAAAAAAAATTGTTGAGTTTCGCTTGGGCACACACAAATAAATATACGAAGCTGTTTTAAAATAACATTTATAAAGACTATATGATGATGTGCACAGGTACTATCTGATGATGTGCACAGATATTATCTGATGATGTGCACAGGTACTATCTGATGATGTGCACAGATATTATCTGATGATGTGCACAGGTACTATCTGATGATGTGCACAGGTACTATCTGATGATGTGCACAGGTACTATCTGATGATGTGCACAGGTACTATCTGATGATGTGCACCGGTACTATCTGATGATATGCACAGGTACTATCTGATAATGTGCACATGTACTATTTGATGATGTGCACAGGTACTATCTGATAATGTGCACATGTACTATTTGATGATGTGCACAGGTACTATCTGATAATGTGCACATGTACTATTTGATGATGTGCACAGGTACTATCTGATAATGTGCACATGTACTATTTGATGATGTGCACATGTACTATCTGATGATGTGCACAGGTACTATCTGATGATGTGCACATGTACTATCTGACAAAACACGCAAGAAGACGTATTTGACAACTTGTAAATTCCTAATAAAAAACACACTATGCGTGAATTCACTACAGTGCGAAAACGAGTACTCCAGTGCTATATTTAACCATTAGTTATGTATGGCAGCGTATCATGGACAATGAACAATCAATAGGATCATTGGAAGCCACAGAGATGTGGTTTTACAGAAGAATGCTGAAAATTTCATGGACAGTGAAGAAAAACAAATGAGGTATTTCATTAAATTGAGTCCAATATTTCTTGTCTCTCTCAGCAAAGTTCGTTTCAGAGTCTCCCTAGCTCGTCCTCTCTTTCATGTTGTTCGTTTGCTTGATAAAGGCCTTGTTGGTCGAAACGTTGCTGTATTTTGTCATTGTTTTTGTAATTTGTAAAACTACAGTACTTTGTGATTACGTGTTTTGCCAATCAGATAGTTTTACTGATAGCAGGTGACAGTGGTTCTATTCTTTACACCCCAAATTTGGGCCCCGGTAACCACTCGTGCGGTCCCATCTCCTGAATTCGCCCCATTTTATTTTCATTATTTTTCGCTGACATCTATTTTGAATTGCATTCAACTTACTTTCTATATCTTTAGTCATTTTCCAACTCTCGCTAGCATATGTTAGGATTGATACAACATTTGTATTAAAAATTCGTAATTTAGTTTTAAACCTAAATAACTTGCAGTTCCATATTTTATTTGAACTTTAAAAAGCTGATGTTGCTTTGTCAATTCGTATCATAATTTCTATTTTAACAGTTCTGGCATTACTTGGTACAGATGTCTTTATTATATTTGTTTTTTCATAGCTTATCTGCAGTCCAACTTTTGATGCTATAGATCGCTTGTGTGTTACTGGGGCTCGCAAGGGGAGCAAAGAATAGTAACACTGCGAACTACAAGGCATGTCGTAAGAGGCGATTGAGGTAGGGGTATAGAGAATCTACCCTAGTAAATAAAAAGCGTGGCAGAAATCGGATGTTCTAATCTAATTGTAAGTGCATAACTTCCACAACGTACAATCGCTCTTAGGCTCGGATCACATACAAATCACAAAGAGTTGTTGATATGGAGCGTTCGAATAGGAAAAACATGCTATCTTTCTTTTTTTCTTTCTATCTTTCTTTCTTTCTATCTTTCTTTCTTTCTATCTTTCTTTCTTTCTATCTTTCTTTCTTTCTTTCTATCTTTCTTTCTTTCTATCTTTCTTTCTTTCTTTCTATCTTTCTTTCTTTCTTTCTATCTTTCTTTCTTTCTATCTTTCTTTCTTTCTTTCTTTCTATCTTTCTTTCTATCTTTCTTTCTTTCTATCTTTCTTTCTTTCTTTCTTTCTATCTTTCTTTCTTTCTTTCTATCTTTCTTTCTTTCTTTCTATCTTTCTTTCTTTCTATCTTTCTTTCTTTCTATCTTTCTTTCTTTCTTTCTATCTTTCTTTCTTTCTTTCTATCTTTCTTTCTATCTTTCTTTCTTTCTTTCTATCTTTCTTTCTTTCTTTCTATCTTTCTTTCTATCTTTCTTTCTTTCTATCTTTCTTTCTATCTTTCTTTCCTTCTATCTTTCTTTCTTTCTATCTTTCTTTCTTTCTATCTTTCTTTCTTTCTATCTTTCTATCTTTCTTTCTTTCTTTCTATCTTTCTTTCTTTCTATCTTTCTATCTTTCTTTCTTTCTTTCTTTCTATCTTTCTTTCTTTCTTTCTTTCTTTCTATCTTTCTTTCTTTCTATCTTTCTATCTTTCTTTTTTTCTATCTTTCTTTCTTTTCTTCTTCTTCTTCGATCGTTCTAGGCCTGTTTTAATCATTCTCATTGTGATATATAAACAGCCAAACGTCCGAACGTAATGTACGTGCACCAGCCTTCAGCACCTATTGGAGCCCAGTTGCTTATCCTTCGGTGGGGTATTCGTTTTCAGCCAGCTTTTGATTTACTAGGGTGAGCTTTCCCTAGGGTACGATCAGCTTTGCCGTATTTTTGGGCTTTGTGATCTACGCCGGGACAGTGAGTTACGCTGTTCATGCCCGTTCTGACTGAGAAATATTTCTCGGGGCTTGTAAGCTTATCCTCGGACGGCGTCTTACTCGTATAAGACACCGTGTAAAGTATCGGCCTTCGCCAATGTTCAGACCCGGACTTCCTGTCAGGTCCGTACATTGTCGGCCTTGCTTTACCGTACATTTTTGAGTCTGATCCGGAGAAGGAACATTCTCAGCCTTTTCTAGACGCGCATTGGTACGTGGCAATTTGCAATTAACGTCGAAAGCACTGGCATGGGACCGAGTACAAACAATGTAGAGGGTCGTTTCAGTCGGCGCTATCAGCGTAACTGTGGATTTTCGCTCGCCGCCATCACCCGCCCCAGTTATTCCGGGGATGTTAGTTACGACTGCAATCGAACATTTCGCGGTTGCCCCATGGCTGGCAGTCCCGTTAGGAATCACCAACCTCAGTTCTTCCGGGGATGTTAATTTTTAGTCGCACAGTACCTTGCACGGTTTTCCCAGGGCGGGTAGTTTCGTTATGCACTAAACGCAACTTGTTCTTTTGCGCTCGGCAAACCTTGCCCAGTACATGTGTCTGCACCAGGCTACCAATGCTAGGTCAGCTGCAATCTTCTCTCGCACCAACACGAGGGTAGACTTTTATTCGTTACGGTCCTGTCTTATTTACTCTTGCCGACGGGCTGGCAATGTTTGCCCCTCCTCAGGGCTTCGAGCTTCGCCCTACGTGGGCATACGTTTGGTCACTGGATGCACCTCTCATCCATGTCTGAGACGTTTCGTTGCTGTTTCTTTGCGTTCAGGGACTTGGGCAATATCTTGTTGGACATCGGTCAGGAGATTTGTGCATTTTGTTTGTATGTATCTTTATCGTGTTTCCGTACTTGCACTGCTACCACTACCAGTAGTTTTCTCTCCCCGATCCCTGCCCCTCTTAGCCAGACCGGAACCATAGTCTGTTTCCAGGGTCACCGCGTGGAGGTTGGGGGCAGGGTCTTGGTTAGCGCGCCCCTCGCTAACCCTGGCTCATGTTACCACCATGACCTCATGAGCCTTTGACCCCTCTTTCTTTCTTTCTATCTTTCTTTCTTTCTTTCTATCTTTCTTTCTTTCTTTCTATCTTTCTTTCTTTCTTTCTATCTTTCTTTCTTTCTATCTTTCTTTCTTTCTTTCTATCTTTCTTTCTTTCTTTCTTTCTATCTTTCTTTCTATCTTTCTTTCTATCTTTCTTTCTTTCTTTCTATCTTTCTTTCTTTCTATCTTTCTTTCTTTCTATCTTTCTTTCTTTCTATCTTTCTATCTTTCTTTCTTTCTTTCTATCTTTCTTTCTTTCTATCTTTCTATCTTTCTATCTTTCTTTCTTTCTTTCTATCTTTTTTTCTTTCATTCTTTCTATCTTTCTATCGTTCTTTCTTTCTTTCTATCTTTCTTTCTATCTTTCTTTCTATCTTTCTTTCTTTCTTTCTATCTTTCTTTCTTTCTATCTTTCTATCTTTCTTTCTTTCTTTCTATCTTTTTTTCTTTCTATCTTTCTATCTTTCTTTCTTTCTTTCTATCTATCTTTCTTTCTTTCTTTCTATCTTTCTTTCTTTCTATCTATCTTTCTTTCTTTCTTTCTATCTTTCTTTCTTTCTATTTTTCTATCTTTCTTTCTTTCTTTCTATCTTTCTATCTTTCTATCTTTCTTTCTTTCTATCTTTCTTTCTTTCTTTCTATCTATCTTTCTATCTTTCTATCTTTCTTTCTTTCTATCTTTCTTTCTTTCTATCTTTCTATCTTTCTTTCTTTCTATCTTTCTTTCTTTCTTTCTATCTATCTTTCTATCTTTCTTTCTTTCTTTCTATCTTTCTTTCTTTCTATCTTTCTTTCTTTCTTTCTATCTTTCTTTCTTTCTTTCTATCTTTCTTTCTATCTTTCTTTCTTTCTTTCTATCTTTCTTTCTTTCTTTCTATCTTTCTTTCTATCTTTCTTCTTTCTTTCTTCTCTTTCTTTCTTCTTTCTATCTTTCTTTCTTTCTTTCTATCTTTCTTTCTTTCTATCTTTCTTTCTTTCTTTCTATCTTTCTTTCTTTCTTTCTATCTTTCTTTCTTTCTATCTTTCTTTCTTTCTATCTTTCTTTCTTTCTATCTTTCTTTCTTTCTTTCTTTCTTTCTTTCTATCTTTCTTTCTTTCTTTCTATCTTTCTTTCATCTTTCTTTCTTTCTTCTATCTTTCTTTCTTTCTTTCTATCTTTCTTTCTTTCTTTCTATCTTTCTTTCTTTCTTTCTCTCTTTCTTTCTTTCTTTCTTTCTTTCTTTCTATCTTTCTTTCTTTCTTTCTATCTTTCTTTCTATCTTTCTTTCTTTCTATCTTTCTTTCTTTCTATCTTTCTTTCTTTCTTTCTCGAATCATGTATGCCTCACAGCGTCAGGTCAGGAAGAGATTTCTAAAAACGGGCCCTAGTATGCGCTTCGTAGATAGTCTCTTTCGTCGCCTCTGTTATCTCTGAGGTCCATCTTTGCGTGGCCGGCCTTTTGCTTTGTACCCATTGTATCGGAGCCTGTATCGGTATCATGCTATAGATGACGTATATTGTATAATATATATTAATCTAATACATACTGCCATCAAAGTAAAGACGAGAGATCTGTTCGTGACAAAACTTTCTGGTGTCGTAAAACAACTGTTGTCAGAAATATGTGATATTCATGGTATCGAAAGAGTTAACTCACATCGCTTTGTATACGAATGTAGTAAACACGGACATCCCCTGGCAAACCCTGCTTGATTCCAAACGTATGGAATCTTTTCTTTGGATTAAACAGTAGAGTAGAGAAGGGTTTGTGCAAAATGGGCAAGGCACATTCCCCATATCAGCTGCCCAGGCTAGGCACTAATGAAGAGGACCTGCTGAGATATAAAGATTTCTGCAAGGCTTCAATGAATAACTTTTTTTTATCGGCCCCAACAAATGGGACAAACAGACAACTTGTCATCTATAGCATCAAAAGTTGGACTGCAGATAAGCTATGAAAAACCCAAATATAATGAAGACACCTATGGCATGTAATGCAGATATCACACTGGTATCTAAAATGATACAAATAACAGAGCAGTTCACCTATTTAGGTAGCAATTTTGATTGCACAGGAAATGTTTAAAAAAGAAATTATGATACGAATTGGCAAACCAACATCAGCTTTTAAAAGTCTAAATAAAATATGGAACTGCAAGTTATATAGTATTAAAACTAAATTACGATTTTTCAATTCAAATGTTGTATCAATCCTAACATATGCCAGCCAGAGTTGGAAAATGACTAAAGATATAGAAATCAAGTTGAATCCATTTGAAAATAGATGTCTGCGAAAAATATTGAATATAAAATGGAACGAATTCAGGAGAAGTGATGAAATCAGAGACATGTCTGGTCAACCACTAGTGACAACTGTTATAAGAAAGAGAAGATGGAGATATGTTGAGGCACACCTTGAGGAGAAATGATCAACGAATATCAAAGCAGGCATTGAAGTGGGATGCAAAGGGTTCAAGAAAGAGAGGTCGACCTAAGGAGACTCTGAAACTAACTTTGCTGAGAGAGGCAAGAAATATCAGTCTCAGTTCCATGGATGAGATTGAGCGAGTTGCCCAGGATAGAGCGGTATGCAGAAATTACTTGCAGGCCCTATGTAACGTATAACGGTACGAGAGAAATTATTATTATCGAGATATATGGAAAACAACATTACGCCCAAGTGCAGAATCTTTTGAAGAGAGACTTAGGGATGAACTGAAAGGCAAGAGAGACAAGCAAAAACTCAGAAGTTGTCACAGTGAAACACTTGCCAATTGACCGTCTTTAAAGACGAAAAAGGACATATAAACACGGACAATATTAACTTTAACACCGATTGATACGTACCATATGCGCTTAGTCCCTTTGTGATGACAGCGTTAAAGGCAGAAAACTTGTTCAGTAACTCCGACGACGATTTCGAATGGAGAATCGACTGTGCCGGGAAAAGAACATCGTACACTGATGCGCAGCAAATCCAGTTCAGCGCCACTGAGATACGCCGGCCTGAAGAATGAATCTTTCCACTAAACCTACTCCCAGATTGCAGACCTGCAGAAACAAGGGGAAGGTACTCTCACGTTTTAGTAGAGAGGGAGAGAAAAGTAAAGCGGATGTGCAAAGAGTTACCTCGCGCAACTTGCCAGATTGTCTTAGAAAGACATTTTACACGTGACTCTTCCCGTCTGACACCCTACTCACGTGAAACATGCATGCCGTCTCTACAAGATGTTTTACAACGGTTTTAAGCTGTTGTTTACCAGTGTCATGGGAGAGAGTATTTGCAAACAAGGTACTGCCACATGATATTGTGAGAGTGAGATGATGATTAGTGATATGGCCCAGGGAAGTATGAAGAAGGAAGATGGGCTAGGGGCCGGAACCAGTGTTGGGGATGTTCAGTACATGATCGCTAGTACCGGAAGTATAGGTACATAAAAAAAGTTATCGCTGGAGAAAGGGGTAAGTATGGAGTTGAGTACTGATAAGGCGGGTAGTTAAAATATGAGCAAAATGTGTACTTTTACTAGTATGAGGATGAGGGCTACTACTGGATGAAGAGTGGTACTAGAGTTGGTTGGAGAGATGTATGAGAGGACGTATGGTATTACTCGGAGTTGGAGGGAACGGTGATACCAGGTGTAGTGGCAGTGCCGTGCGGTATATTTTCTCAGTATGATGCAAGTCTTCGAAATGCCGCCCCATAAATGTTTTGTCTTTAAAATAACCTTTGATTGTGATTTTGTTTTTAAATGGCACAAGTTGTGTGAATACTAAATCGTATACATTAATATCGGAATATCGTAGACCAATATAGAAAAGCATTGCGTAAAGATTTTTAATTACTGGATTGCTCAAATAGTAGTTTGAGTTCGCTGCTTATGCCGCCCTCTTACGGTGCCGCCTGATGCGGTCGCCTCTTTGAATCATAGCACTGCACGTCCTGTGTAGCGGGGAGAAAAGTGATGTTAGGTATTTCGCCTCATGGCACAACTAGAGCCAAATGAACAATCTGCCACTGGTAATTTTGGTCTTACTATTCCTAAAACTAAAGATACTTCATTAGTATTATCATGTGCCATGCCGGCTGGAGAAGTGGTTATTTGCTCTGATGTTGCAACTCTTCCATGCCTCAGAATGGGCTTAATCCACAATCTCTCTCTTTTTTTTTCTCTCTCTCTCTCTCTCTCTGTGTTCCTTTGTCTCGTCTCCTAATGATTTTACCGGTTGTCACAGTGTGTTCTAAATCTTCTTTTCTAATCAATCAATCAAGTGCCATGCCTGCCGGCGTAGGCGATCATGTCTCTCCACAGTTCTCTCGCATTGGTGCAGGTAATCAGTTCTGATGTCGATCTTGTGTCGAACCATGATGTCAGGTCATCCAACATCTTCTCCCTCTGTCTTCCATGATCTCTCCTTCCTTGAATTTTACCTGTAGTCACCAAATGTTCTAAACTTTCTCTTCGAATTATATGCTCGAAGAACCTTGATTGTCGGATTCTTATTCTTTTGATAAGGTTTCTTTGTGTGCAGGCCTGAAAATTATGACTGTCTCTCATATTGATAAATTTTCTTATATGGCGTCTCTGTCACTAAATGGATACGCCCGCGCCTTGCAGCTCGAGGGTCCTTTGTTCGAATCCAGACCACGCCGTTCTGTTCACGAGAGCATTTTTTCCAGAAGCCCTAGGATTGTTGCAGGAGCCACGGAATTCGTGCTTTGGGCAAAACTCTCGGCAGGTGGCTTGCGATTTCTGGAGAGAGAGACTGAACCATATGGGGTAAAACCCGGTGCAATTGCATCAATCCTTCGGCTTTATTCACTTTAAAGTGTTCTCTGTGCCTTTCCCTTTTTCAACACATTAGCGTTAGTCATAACATGGCCAGTAACAGCAGCTTTTTCAACACATTAGTGTTAGTCATAACATGGCCAGTAACAGCAGCTTTTTCAACACATTAGCGTTAGTCATAACATGGCCAGTAACAGCAGCTTTTTCAACACATTAGCGTTAGTCATAACATGGTCAGTAACAGCAGCTTTTTCAACACATTAGCGTTAGTCATAACATGGTCAGTAACAGCAGCTTTTTCAACACATTAGCGTTAGTCATAACATGGCCAGTAACAGCAGCTAATGAGCGGAAAATTATAACGACAGAGATGAGGTTTCTTAGAAGAGCTGCAGGTGTGACAATAAGAGACAAAATTAGAAATGAAGAAATCAGAAGGAGACTGGATGTGTAACCAGTTATGCAATTCATAAAAGAACAACAGATTAAATGGTTTGGACACCTGACAAGACTGCCCTGGTATCGCCTACCACAGAGAGCCACACAGAAAAAGTATAATGAGTACAAGGCAAGAGGAAGACCACGCAAAAGATGGAGCGACGGCATCTTCTTCTTCTTCTTCTTTGCGTTCGTTCTTTACGACCAATTTTAATCACTCTTTGTGATATGTTTGATCTTTGCCAAGAACGTGTATACGTTGCACATTGGTTTGGTAGGCCCCTAAACGCATAAGACTTCTACACGTTTAGGACACGTGCATCCGATTTCAGCCAAATCTCCTTAGTCGCCTCTTACGACATGCGTGGCAGGTAACAGTGGTTATATTCTTTACACCCCAAATGTGGGTTCCGGTAACCACTCGGGCGGCAAAGAATAGTAACACTGTGACCTACAAGGCATGTCGTAAGAGACGACTGAGGTAGGGTCTAGGAAAGCTACCATAGTAAATAAAAAGCGTCGTAGAAACCGGATGTGCTGGCCTACTTGTTGGCGCATAATTGGAATAACGTACTATCGCTATTAGGCTCAGATCACATACAAATCATAAAGAGGGGTTAACAAGTGATCGATATGGAGCGTTCGAAGAAGAAGGAATGAAAGCGTCACGTGACGTGAGTAGTCTTTGATTTCTGGAAACTTCCATTGAGATGAACGGCTTCATTACTGTAGGCCTACATTTCCCAAACTGGGGCCCGCGAGGTACTCACAGGGGGTCCTCAAGCGCTTGGAGAAATATTATGATCGTTGACATTTCAGACAGAAAAATCGCCCGAGTTGTTATTTTTGTGTATGGGCATGCAGATGTATGGGGAAATGAACGCGCCTATAGGCTTGCAGGTATGTCTGCTGTAAAAAGCGGGCGAGCGTTGGACCAGGTCGATATTCTAAATTCCCTAAGGGAGAGAAGATGTGTAAATGACTCAAGTAATCGCCCGAGTGGTTACCGGGGCCCAAATTTGGGGTGTAAAGAATGGAACCACTGTTACCTGCCACGTATGTAGTAAGAGGCGACTAAGAAGGTTTGGCTGAAATCGGATGCACATGTCCTAAATGTGTAGAAGTCTATGCATTTAGGGACCTACCAAATCAATGTGCAACGTATACATGTTCTTGGCAAAGATCAAACATATCACAAAGAGTGCTTAAAATTGATCGTAAAGAACGAACGCAAAGAAGAAACAGAAAAATAAATTTTTAAAACATGTATAAAGCCTAAAGGGTTTTAAAGCCGAAGGATTGACTTCATTGCACCGGGTTTTACCCCATATGGCTCGGTCCCTCTCCGCAGAAATGGCACGCCACCCGCCGAAAGTATTGTACAAAGCACGAACTCCGTAGCTCCGGCAACAATCCTAGGGGTCTCTGGAAAAACTGCACTCGTGAACAGAAGGCCGCGGTCCGGATTCGAACCCACGACCTTCGACTCGCAAGGCGAAGGGCTTAAACACATAGCCACAGAGACCCCTGCATAAAAACAGTGATAAACTTCCGCTGCGAAATCAAAGGACCTGGACCAGACCGGAGTCTAAATGTCTGACAGGACTAAATGAAAGATCGTTTGAAGTTTCCCGCAGTCTGTGAAATTGGTGCCAGCTTAACTGTTTTTAATGTGGTGTAATAATAACTCCATCGCTTGAAGAATAAAATTTTAGTGAGTAATTGGCTGAAACGATCTTGGGAAGGATAAATAACATTGGCGTGCATTGGATTTTCTTACAATACATTTTGGCTGAGCTTCAGGATGAATCGCTTACTGAAATTGAAACGCAAATGTACTAATGATGCTGCGTCTTGTTCCAGACAAAAGGAAACCTCTTCCTGTTTATTAAAATGTTAAATTGCAGACATTGTTTACTATTGTCACACACAATAATTCATTCCGATACATTTTCATATATAGAAACTTTTGGGGACCGAGGCAGTAAAATGTATTTAAAAGGGTGTCCATGGTAAAGCAAAGTTTGGAACCGCTGCTGTAAACAGTTGTGTTTGAACGTTGCTGGACGAGTGATATCCAGGGGACATTTTTCGATGCTGTGTGTCAACATGCTACGAGGGTTATAAAATTGTATGATTTTTGGTACATGTGAAATGATGAAAGTGTCCTTTTTTGGATGAGTATCTGTCGTTCATTCTTTCTTTTCTTTAATCCTGTTTTGTCTCACAGCGTCAGGATAAGATGAGATTTATAGAACGGGTTTTTATGTGCTCTTCATAAACAGTATCTTTCATAGCCTCGGTTATCTCTGAGGTCCACCTTTTGGGTAGACGGACTTTAGCTTGTCAATGGCACTAAAATAAACCAAGTGAAAGAATTCAAATACTTAGGAAGCATATTCACAGAAGACGGAAAACTGGATAGAGAGATAGAGGCTAGAGTACAAAAAGCAAATGCTGTAACCTACCAGCTAGCCCCATTGTTAAGGCACCCAAAAATTTCACAGGTAGCTAAGCAACAGATGATCAACAGCATTTTTATACCTACTTTGTGTTACCAGAGCCAAACATGGACATTGAGCAAAGCGCAGTCACAAAAATAACTACATATGAAATGCGTTGCCTGCGAAAAGTAACCAACAACACAAGAAAGACAGAATCACCAACATCAGCATAAGAAAGAAAGTTGGCACAAAACCGTGATTGAATTACATAGATAAACAAAGAATGAAGTGGTTTGGCCACTTAATAAGAATGCATCCAAACTCCACAGTATACAGAGTCTTCAACAGAACATCGGGAAAGAAGGCAAGAGGAAGACCACGGAAAGATGGTTAGATGGCGTAGCAGAATCCCGTGAAAGAGCAAAGATAACAATCACACAAGCCACCCGAACAGCGCAAGACAAAAACAAAACCACGACACTGGGCAACAACCCGGTAGCAGTGTGACGACACTGGGCAACAACCCGGTAGCAGTGTGACGACACTGGGCAACAACCCGGTAGCAGTGTGACGACAAAAGAAGAAGAAGAAGGACTTTAGCTTTGTATCCACTGTATCGGAGTAGCATTGCTCTTTGAGGCGCACTGTCTGTTGGTAATCTGCTTATGTGGCCGAACCATTTAATTTATTGTTTCTTGATGAAGTTTAGTACTGATGTTGTACCAACTTTTTCCTGACTTTTCATTTCTCAACCGGTCTCTTCTTGTCGCCCCCAGTATTCTGTGTAGACACTTCATCTCTGCCGTGACTAGTTTTCTTCTATTATTTGATGTCAGTGTCCAGGTTTGGCACTGTTAGCATAATGTTGGGAGAAATATTGTGTTGAACAATGCTCTTTTTGTGTTCATGGTATCGATATGTTTGCATATGAGTATATTTAAGGTATGATAATGTTCTAATTTTCTTCTTCTTCTTCTGCGATCAGTTTCCTATTCTCATAAACCTAAACAGCGAGATTAGCTGCCTACAAGAAACCAGTTATATGTTATGCCATCGACGTCATGACACATTGGGCATTCCCGTGCTTGTTAACGTCTTCCGCTACAGCAGTCACATTGCTAACTGTACCAATGAGAAGTTGATTAGTATATCTTCTCTCTCTACCTCAAATGTACAGACTCAACTCATAATTCTCGCAATTGTTCCAGTGTCTGAGACTCGCTTCATATCACATAAATTAGATCATACCGCATTGATGATATCGGCTCTGTCCATACTTTTGCCAGCTTGAATCGGGGCATTGTTTGCAAGAAAGTCAGCATAGTCATTGTCCTACACTTCAGCATGTCCATGTATGTACAACAAAGTCAGGGTCTTGAGATCTGACCGCCGAATGCTGTCCACCCATTCAGTGCACAAGCTTCCAGATTCAATCTTTTGAAGCATATTCATCGAGTCTGATATGATAATCGTATGGGCGGTCTGTTGCTCAGCCAGATACGATAAAGTCCAGGAGGCAACGATGATCTCCATAGCCATTCTTGATGTGGTGGTTGTCTCATAGGCACTACAGTCTTCTTTATATGTGCTCCTGTTTCGTTGTGCTGAATAAGTCCATGCGTTTGACGGAGCCATCAGTGTAAATAATGATCAGTTATCAGTTATATGCGGACTATCATCATAGCACTCTGTACATGTCCATAGGTGTTCCCGATCTCCGCAAATCCAGCAGCCCAACAGGCCAGTTCGATGTTGATTAATCAATCTCTTTGCATATTTAGTATGTCGTTCTTTTCGGGCTGCACCAATATTGACACCAATATTTCTCAATCTGGTGAGCGAGTGGCATTCACAGCCATGAAACTCCTCTGTAAATAATGATATCACCTGGATGGGAGTGCTGATCCACGAATGCAATAATCTCCGTATTTGCGACGCCAGGGACCCATTCCATACAGCAGAATCCAAGTGTACTGACAACCCTGGTGTATTCAATCATATCTTCGGATATAGATCTCCATTCTTCCTAATGCTTCAGCTCGTCTAGACTACAGATCTGTTTAAAAACATCATCTGCCTCGATCTCTCTTCAAACGCTTGCCCTTGTTTTCATTTATGGCATTGTACAGGGAATGATTTGTGTCTTCAGATACTCTCAGATAAACTTTTACCTATGCGACTTTGTGTCTCATGGCCATCGTTGGCAAGCCGACAACATAGCGCATTGCCTCACATGAAGTGTCTCGTGTGCAACCGAGTATAGGCCGTATCGTCTTATTTTGGACCCTATCCAACTTATCCAGCGATGTTCTGCTTACTGTCAGAAGACGAAAGTCATATAGTGCACCACGCCTAAGCACAAATTCATGATAAAAAAGGAGAAGCATGCGTTGTTCAATATCTGTCATATCTATCATATTACGTTATCTCGACATGACTCTTAAATGACAGTCTTCTGTCAACAGTTATTCCAAGATATTTTAGTGTTTCCCTTGTCAATGTCTTTGTTACAAATGCTGACAACTAGAGTATGCGAATTTTGACCAAGTACTGGGTCATATTACATCCCGCCTGTATGACCCACCTTCCATCCCACCAGTATGACACACCTTCCATCACATCTGTATGACCCCATGAGCTCTGCAAGCATCATTTGGCAGAATGGTCAAGGAAGCCAGTGGTGCATTTAGTATGACAACAAGCAGCATCACAATGGAGGTACTGGCGGTGACCAATACACTACTCTGGCTAGAGTCACAAAACTACACTCATGCGTGCATTCTGAGTGACTCCATGAGTATGATCCGAAAGGTGGAGGCCGGTTCGGTGCGCAGGCAATGGACTGAATCACTGCAGGCGTCAACAATTTGTAGAATTACACTTGTCTTTGTTCCGGGGCACATGGGTGTCGTTGGCAATGAGAGAGCAGACAGACTGGCTGGCTCTGCCGCTATATCAGAGGGCCAGCCAATGGACAGAGCTGACATCGTGAACGCCCTCATAGAGCATGGCCGCAGAGAAGACCTTCATCTAAACCAATCCACGTCAACTACTAGATTGCGAGAACTGGGTTTGAAGATTGGTGTGGCAAGAAAAGAACGGTACAACAGGTATACGAGTAGGCTCATCAATCAAAATAGAACTGGTACGGTCAGTCGCTGGGCGTTGTTGGAGATATTGCGAAGGAGATCGGAGCACCTATGGACATGTCCAGAGTGCAATGAAGATATTCCAAACTGAAACTGTATGACCCACATTATGATCCACTTTCCATCCCACCTGTATGATTCATATTACGACCCATCTGTATGACCCACCTTCTTTATAGACTATTCTTATCCATTTTCAACTGCCAATGACTATTTTATGTGATCTACGACTAGTAACTCGATATTACCTACATTGGAATCAGGGATCTCTTAAAATATCCCAATCGCTCGCTACACGCCGGGAGGGGGGGCGAGTTGAGTACCTTTGGAGCAAGAGGCGAGCGCCTTATCTCTACACCACAGTGGCACTAGTGATATAACTTATTCTTATGATCACTATTTGAATGATTATACCGTCTGATGTGTTCTTATGATGAATTCAATTGTTGCCTTGAACTCATCTCTGTCTATTTTTGAATGTAGCGATTTTACGCGAGGCTCGAAAGGTCCATCAACAGCCTTTGATTTTTCATCATCATCCTCAAATAGCTTGTCCTGAGCAGAACTTTGTCACCCCAACAGTCCTTCGAAATTTGTTCTCTCATAGGCCAGATGTCCCGCCTCTGCAGCCGTCATGTTCAAACCATCAGTTACATCTTGAATCCATCTTCTCCGTGGTCTTTCTCTTCTTCTCTTTGCCGGTATGCCTCCTTCCATGATGGTCTTCTCAGCCCTTCATGTCTTTTTATATGTTCAAAATATCTCAATTTTCTCTTTCTTATGTGTAGCATCAGCCAGTTTTCTTTGATTTTGAGTTCTTTCTGGATAGATCTATTTGTTCTCTTCTCTGTTCATGATATACGGAGGACTCTTCTATAACATTTATATTCAAAAGCACTTATGTTTTTCCACTGCCTTGTTAAATGTCCATGCTTCACACCCATACGTTGCCACCGGGAATATGCATGATCTTAGTATTCTGATCATTGTTTTCCTACCAGTTCCATTCCATACTGCTTTTAGTTTAGATGTTTTTTCAGAAAGTATAATAATCATATATAAGCGTGAGATACGTGCTATTATGGTTTCTGGTGTCTCTTCTGGCCTCGTATCGTCGACTTCAGCATTTTATTAATATAACTGATCTATAAACTATAAAACACTGAAAAAAATCATCTTCTTCTTCTTTGATATAACTGATCTATAAACTATAAAACACTGAAAAAAATCATCTTCTTCTTCTTTGAACTCTCCATATCGTCCACTTGTTAAATCATTGTGATTTGTATGTGATCTGAGCTTAAGAGCGACTGTACGTTGTGCCAGTTATGCGCCTACAAATAGGCCAGCACATCCTATTTCTGCAACGCTTTTTATTTACTAGGTAGCTTCCCTAGACCCCTACCTCTGTCACCTCCTACGACATGTGGTGTAGGTCGCAGTGTTCCTAGTCTTTTCTCCCTTCGAGCCCCAGCATTAAAACAATCAATGTTTATCCGCTCAGTGTGCTCTCATAGGTACAAAGCCCTGTACAGCTGAAACTAGTAATAGCTCCTGCAATGATGTCACAGAAATCAATTGTAACAGGGCGTTTGTTTGTTTGTTACCTATTCAACAACTCCAATCATTGCCTCCGAGCACAGTCAGTTTAAATCTTCCTGAGCATACTCATCTAGCCACAGAGAAAACATGCATGGATAAAAGAATGTGACTCCAGCCAGACCATCGCTCTAGTTACTGTCATGATTTATCTAGATTTACAAAGTACAACAATAAAATACAAAGATATTTTGACTAAACGATCTTTATAAAGCAATGGATACAAGACAAATGAAATGCGGACAATGGCCCTATACAACAGACACCATAGAGACACACAGCCACTGAAATAATTAATTCCTTCTTTCATGTTTTGCCTCACAGTGTCAGGATAGGAGTAGATTTCTGGAACTTGCTTTTGTGTTCGAATCATAAATAGTATTTTTCTTAAATACTCCCTTAACAACATTTTTTTAAAACTTCAGTGACTGCCTGTAATACTGCTTTTTAGGGCAGTGTAGGACAGGGGGGACATACTCTGATGAATTTAATGGCTGCATGGCTAGTGCAGTCACTGTGAAACTGTTCAGGTTATGATTTTTCTTTATGTCCCGACAGAAATAAACTTCTTGGCCGTACTGGGAATTGAACCCAGGTCTCCTGAATGGGAGTCCACACTCTAATCCATTTGACCAGACACTCCTCAATTAATTCCTAACCGCCCTCAAATGAAAGTATGTGATTAAAAAACATTATTTGCAAAATGTTGTTAGGAGTATACCCATTCCAATTTTTTTTTACGCCAATCCCACAAAATCTGTTTCTCACATAGAAAACTGTTTCACTCTTCCATCTGTAACACAACAACATATATCCAGAGAACCGGACTCATTGTGTAGACATTGAACATCAGTGAGCAAGAAGAAGACTAACATAACGTCTCCTGCAGCATACCAAAAACAACTTACTCTTTGCTTGACTAGCCCTTGTAGATTGACAAAATATTTCTATGGTAGTGGTTCATGTGGTTTTTATTTCTCATAGTAGCCCGTATGTCCAGCGTGTTCGTAGCGCGTTGGACTACGGGTGACTATCCCTCTGTGTGTGTGGTTTCAATTTCGCGGGATGGCAGAAAAAGCCACAGAATCCCCAGATTTACGGTGTTTGTGGCACCGAACCGAAGGGTTACGATGTCCATGGCACCGGCCGAAGAGCTGAAAAGCTCAAGTGCTTCTGGATCGGAAAAAATAATTTCTCATAGTAAGTTGAAAATTGTTGGTTGCGGTATGAGTGGATGTCATCTATTGTGTTTTCCAATCTCCACAGGCTTACGTGGATCTACTGTTCTGGACATGCACGTGTTTGCGCAAATCAGATAGCAGACACCCGTGTGATGAAAGTGAAGCAAAGAATAGTACCACTGCGACCTACAAGGCATGTCGTAAGAAGCAACTGATTTAGGACCTAGGGAAGCTACCCTAGTAAATAAAAAGTATCTCAGAAATCAGATGTGTTGGTTTACTTGTAGATGCATAACTGGCACAATGTAAAATCACTCTTAGGCTAAGATTACATACAAATCACACAGAATGTGGTTAACAAGTGGTCGATATGGAGCGCTAGAAGAAGAAGAAGGTAGCAGACAGGCTTGTATTGATCATCGATGAGTTGAAAATGGATTCGTATGACATCCTGCAGGTTTCTCTGCAACTGCCTGTTGGATAAGACACTGAAACTGATGGGTCTATCCAGCAATTTAAGAGATTACGCAGAATCACTGGATGCCTGATAGGCAGAATGATGAGTATGTTTAACCAGCGAGACACAGAAACTATCAGTAGGCATACTCTTCCGACACCTTTTGGAGTATGGAGTACAATGAGCAGCTATGGGCCTGGTCTAACTGGAGTACTATCGGTTCAGTAACCAATCTCATAGAGACCGCTAGGATTGTTGCCTGCGTAACAGAGTTTGTGTAATACTCTCAGCATGTGGCTGCTATTTCTGCAGAGAGAGATCAAGCCATATGAAGTGAAAATAATTCAGTACAATGAAGTCAATCCTTCAGCTTTAGACCCTTTATAGTTAAAATATTAATGCAGGAAAATATTCAACAAGATTTCATGAAGACATCCAAAGACAAACCTCAAGTGGGATCTCTCATTTGAACATAATTTGTGGGCACATTTTTCAGATGTTTACTATCACAAACATTTGGACTGATCACATGATCATTTTCACCAGGTCCTCCTCTCGAATAAACAACCAATGAGTTCTCACTTTCATTCTCATCATCATTGCTGTTGGAGCTATAGAAATCCTTCATTTCTGTCACAGTTACTGTACTCTTTGGTACACTCTCACCATCTACTGCGGCTGCTAGTTTCTTCCTCTCTAGTAAAGACTGAGTCCACAGAAGATCTTCCACCCACAACTCCTCTTCTGTAGGATTAAGATGTACAGCTCTTGAAAAACTTCTCAAAGCCTGTTACAGAAAAATGAATCAATTCTTAATGCTCATATAGAAAGTGAGCTGAATGCATTTGAAAAAAGATGTCTGCGAAAAATAATGAACATAAAATGGGACGATTCTTCTTGAAACACTCTATATCGATACCTTGTTAAACCTCTCTTTGTGATTTGTATGTGATCTGAGCCTAAGAGCGATTGTGGTTGGCCAAGTAGACTACAAGTAGGCCAGCACATTTGATTTCTGCTACGCTTTTTATTTACTAGGGTAGCTTCCTAGGGTCTACATCAGTCGCCTCTTACGACATATATTGTAGGTTGCAGCGTACTATTCTTTGCTTTCCTTGCGGACCCCGGTACCACATGGGCGAATCTATCACTGATTAACGAGGTCCTCTTGAATGACATCATCAATCACACAGATGTGGTTATTTACACTGATGGTTCAGTCATTCGCCAACAATGCAGTGCGTGGGCTTTTTCAGCACGTTCAGGAGGAAAAATAATAAGAGAGGCCAGTGGGGCCTTCGCAACAACCACAAGTAGTTTGACAATGGAGTTTTGGGTGGTTATGAAGGTGGTGAAATGGTTGGCATCTCACAACTACTCTCGAGTTTTCATACTCAGTGACTCCATGAGCATGATTCATAAAGTTGAATCAGGAATGGTGAGACGCAACTGGGTAGAGGTACTGGTACAGACAATGATCAGAGAAATCACCTTCATTTCTGTCCGTGTCCCTGTCATAGATCGAAATGACATTCTTAACGTATTGAGAGTCTTTCCGAACAGATGAGTTTCAGGACTGCGAATCCCACTCGCTGACCAGATTGAGAGAGATGGGTGTCAATAATGGTGCAGCCCGAAAAGAACGACATATTAAATATGCAGAGATTGATTAATCGAACTGGCGTGTTGGGCCGCTGGACGCTGCTGAATTTGCTGAGACGGAGATCAGAGCACCTATGGAGATGTCCGAAGTGCTATGATGATAGTCCTCATATAACTGATAACATAACTGATAACAGACTGTTGTCATCAACGCTTGCAATGAACAGCTATTATTTATTATTATAATCATGAAATGAATGAAAATCCTGGCATATCCTTTACAGGACACCACCACCAAACGCAGTAAACAAAGTGTTGATTTTCTAGGCACCACTTATACTCTCAGTAGTTTGCCATTGCTTTCTGAACAGTGAGGTCTATTTGTCATCATCAAATAGCCTGTCCTGAGCAGAACTCTGCCACCCCAACAGTCCTCCAGAATTTCTCTCTCATAGGTCAGATGTCCTGCCTCTGCAGCTGTCACGTTCAAACCATCAGTTACATCTTGAATCCATCTTCTCCGTGGTCTTCCTCTTCTTCTTCCATGATGGTCTTCTCCAGCCCTTCATGTCTTTTTATGTCTAAAATATCTCACATTTTCTCTTTCTTATTTGTAGCATCAGCCAGTTTTCTTTGATTTTGAGTTCTTTCTGGATAGATCTATTTGTTCTCTTCTCTGTCCATGATATACGAAGGACTCCTCTGTAATACTTATATTCAAAAGCACATATGTTTTTCCACTGCCTTATTAAATGTTCATGTTTCACACCCATACGTTGCCACTGGGAATATGCATGCTCTTAGTATTCTGATGTTTGTTTTCTTATCAGTTCCGTTCCATACTGTTTTTAGTAAAGCCATGTTTGTTCTTTTAATTTCTTTCATCCCATTTCCATCTGTTGTTAGCAGTGAACCAATATATTCGAAACTGCTCACATTTTCTACATTCTCTCTGTTGATAAAAATATCTTTTGTCATGTTTGTTTTATCTATTGTCATTAATCTATTTTTCTGTTGTCATTAATCTATAGTCTATTTTTAACCATTCGGAAACATTCATGGGGACAAGTTTGCTTCCAAACTTCCCACAGTGGAGTTTGTACCAGACAAGCTTAGGTTGTGATCGAGCTCCTTACCACTTAAGCAACAGACACCCACGATTGGAAGACTTCAGTAAAACAGTAGCAATAGCAAAACACATAAAAACAAAGTAATGTAGTTTTACAAAGTACAAAATATGATTATTATTATTATGCATGAAATATTGTTTTTATTACTATAGATGAAAGTATTACCATTCTAACTTCCCCAACATTGGCCAGTGCTCGACCTAAAGTCTGATGACCAACCCACCATGTAGGATTAAGCTCCACCACCTTTTCTGCGGCCTGCACGGCAGGAAGTACTTCACCCACAGCCATCAAAGCCTATAATGGAAAGACAATAGAAAACACATTTCTCAATAACCTCTTATTGACGTCACATACAAAATATGATGGATTGGACCATAATCATTGCACTTCAGTGAATAACCAACGGGTGCGAAAGCTAAGGATTGACTTCATTGCACCAGGTTTCCCCAGATGGCTCCGTCCCTGTCAGCAGAGATGGCATGCCATCTGCCGAGAGCATTTCACAAAGCACAGACTCCATATCTCCGGCAACAATCCTAGGGATCTCATGAAAAAATTGCATATGCATCTCAGTCCAGATTCAAACTCACAACCTTCAGAATGACAGGCCAACGACTTAACCACTTCGTCATTGAGACCTCCAAGTGAATAACCACGAGTGCTCCTATCTCTTACTTACACAGGAAGATCTCAGCGGCAGCATACAAACTCCATAACACCTGCGAGGGTCCTCAATGGAATTTCTGAAGATAGAGGAAATTTTGAATAAATTTTATTTTAATCTATTTTTTAATGAATTTTGCCCAGTCAGCAGCTTTGCAGCCTACTCATCAATTTTCAATTGCTATGAGTTCTTTTACGTGTTCAACGTGAACACGGGACCTCCGTTTTATCTAGAAACTAGATCTCCCGCACATTAATATCAAGGATCTTTGGAAAAAATATCCTGATGGAACCGAGTACCTTTGGAATGAGAGGTGAGCACCTAACCTCTAGACCACAGAGACACCCCCAAATATGATATACTGAGGCACATCCCTAGCACGGTAAAACAACACTGCAAAGAAAACTACACAGACCTCTGTGTGTACTACAAAAGACAAGGGATGTTTATACCATAAACAACACTGAACATATAGACAATATTTCCTACCAATGCCAGAAAAGAAGAAACACATAAGACTTTTAACACGCATACTGCACCTGGGCTTTCATATCCACAATCTTTTCATTGAGTGGTGTCAGCTGCATGGCTTCATCCCACTTCTTGATGGCTTCCCAAAACCTGAAAGCAACAAAATGTTATAAGTATAATTATTTCACTACAAGAGGTAGAGTCAGTGATATACTTGGGCAGCAATGTAGACAAAGAAGGTGAAACAGATAGAACTGTCAAAATAAGCATACAGAAGGCAAGAGGAACTTTAATCGCACCAGGATTGAGTTAGGTTAAGTTATTGGTTTGTCATGTGGTGCCGGGGCCCACAAGGGAAGCAGAGAATAGTACCACTGTGACCTACAAGACATGTCGTAAGAGGCGACTGATGTTGAGCATAGGAAAGCTACCCTAGTAAATAAAAACATCGTAGAAATCGGATGTGCTGGCCTACTTGTAGGCGCATAACTGGCACAACGTACAATTGCTCTTAGGCTCAGATCACATACAAATTACACAGTGATTAACAAGTGGTTGATGTGGAGCATTTGAAAAAGAAGTTATTGATTAATTAACTGACATCACAGCACTTGGATCTCCCCAACAAATGTCGAAGGGTGTGCATACTATGGTATCTGTGGCTCTCTGGTAAAACACACTCCTCTCTCTACCCCTCTAGCGTCCAGCTCAACTCGTACAGTACAACATGTAATTTCAAAATTCTTAAATTGCTCTATTGATTCAACGTCAATTTTAGTGTCCCCATCCAGCAGTATGTCTCCAAGAGACCGAAGAACATCCCTGTATCCATTCTAAACACCCCAACAATCAATGCAAGAATGTCCGCTCTTTCGTTGCCGTGAACACCTGCATGTACAGGACAGTAGATCCCATTGAGTATCTGGAGGTTGGAAATCTCTATAGACGACATCCACTCATATCGTAACGCACCAAAGCAAGCGTTGTGGTGAGCGAGCGGACCACCCAAATGTGCAGAAAAACTGGAACGCCCAGCAGAGGCTTGAATTCAATGCGCATTTCCGCTCGCAGGGAACTACTACTACCTTGTAGTTAGATTGGGGACAATCAAAGTCTAGAGGGGCAAACCGTACACAAAACTAGACGGAAGGAAGAACCAAGTCCACAAAAAAGACCGGCAACCAGGGCAGATGATGCTCAACAGCCAGAGAGGGTAGGTCATCTAAGGGTCGCTACCCTAAAAGAAAATAGCAACCTGCTGCCTTGCTGGTTGGTTGGGGACAGTCAAAAGCTGACGGAGAGCGAACCTATTAAACTCTGGTTGAAATCGGACACATCGCCGAATGACAAGCACTAGAGCTTCAAATGGCACTGAAGATTGTGACGTAAAACAAACGTTCTTGGCAAAGGCTGTTTATATATAAGAAAAAGAGAATGTTAAAAATGGCCAAAAAAGAACCATCGAGAGAATTCATAGCAGGCAAACGGAAAAAACTAACAAAAATAATGTTGAACCCAAACCTTTCTGATTCTGCTAAAACTGCCCCTTCAGCTTTGAGACGCTCACTCTTGGATACTGCATCCTCTAGAGAAATTGCTCTTCTCTTTGGAGCTAAAGTAAGCCAGTCAACTTCATTATTTTCTATAACCTCATCATCTTTAGACTCGGAACTAAATGTACTGATTGATGTCTTGCATAACTTTTCACCAACTTTTCTCTTCCAACCAAAGCTTGTCATTTCAATATTTTGGTCAATAAAATCTGAAATGTAAGATAAAAATTAGTGCAATTTCATCAAATATACTGAGGCATGATTCATTTCTAATCCCATCCCATATATATATATATATATATACTAGGAACCCGCTGCCTTGCAGGTCGGCTGGGACAGCCAAAGGCTGACGGAGAGCAAACCCAGTAAACGCTGGCTGAAACCAGACGCATCAACGAAGAATAAGCACCAAAGCTCCAAATGGCGTTGATGATGTGATGAAACTCACCCATGCTACGGCTGCATGAATCAGGTTTCCATAGGAATGTGATTAATGGGGAAATATGGTACATCAGTCTAAGGGTGATCGCGAGAGAGAGATATACTAGCAGATGTACCCGTTCTTCGCATGGAAATTTATTAAATTAATGAATACAGATGATGTTCAATGTTTGTTCAAGTTACCTAAAAAAAAACAATGTGCGGATGTGACTATGAGTCATTTCTTATGGGGCAGTAAGATTTGTCTCAGCAGACTTTCTTGAATACCACCATGGTTGAGAATTGTCATCTATGGGAAGCTACAGGGAAATTTACTTGTCTCAACAGGATATCCCTAAATCAATGCCTCTCTGTAGATAATATTGCAAGTCTTTTCATCATCATGTAGGAGCTAGAAGGAACAAATTGTCTTTGTTACAAACTCTGGAGCAAGCCACATAAAGCTGACCACAAGAAAATTATGACTCATGTAAATCGATTCTAGCTACTTTGATTGACAATCCTTGAGATGTGTATAAAGTCACTGCCAAACAGGGTTTAACTGGGAACTGGTGTCAGTCTAAGTGGTGGAGGATTCTATATAAAAGGGCTTGAGGGGAAAACGTTATTGGTTGATCACATAAGATTATAATAGACATCAGATCACAGTCACATCATTGTGATTTCCAGAGAAAACAGATACAATGCAATTCCAGTGACACGGAGTTTGAAGTTACATTTAACATTTCCTTCATGAGCTATGATGATTCGCTACTTACAGACAGCTGAGACCTCAACATAAGTGCCATATGTGTACGGTTGAAGTATAGTAATTGGTAAGCTTATGTACTCAGTACTGTGAAAGGACAGTTATCAGTACTATCGTTGCAAATGAAATTTCTGTAACTACAGTATCATAATTTGTTACGATGTTGCTGATAACTGCATTACGGACACAAACAGAACATTTTTTAGTCACGAACAAACAGTGCGAGACTGTATATCAATATGCTTATAAGACAATCGTCATCGACATGCTCCGTCTCATGCATAACTTCAAAATCGGTAGCTCTCTCATCAATAAAAAGTTGTTTACTATCCATATTATTCAAATGATTAATTTTTGAATTATATAATCAAATGATTAAAAAATACATAGATATATATTGTTGTTCTTGTACCAGTTTGGTTGATAAATCTATACTTTGTTTGTCAACTACCTTATTTCTTGTTTAATACGTATTTTGCCTTTAAAAATAATACACAAAATATCAACTTACTAAAGCTTGAATTCCACTTTAAATTCTTTAATAACTAGCTGACTTACCATAATCGTATAACTAATGTCCATAAAAGTATATAGTTACTTCGACAGCATTGTTGACCACTTCTGTAGCAGATGAGAAAAATTATAGTACCTGTGTGTGTAACGTTTTCTTGTGTATCACGTGCTGGATTGTTTGTAAACTAAATTGAAGTTGGTTTCGTTTAACGGGAAATCCGTACGAATGTATAGAACCACGGTCTTCTCTATAATTTATGATGGCCGCGATAGAACCACAGCCAGGCTCTAGGATAAGACCTTCGTTCTATAAATATCTCTTCCGTTAAGTGGTCTGACATTTTGTGCGTGTCGGTAAACGATGGAACTCACAACTAATCGGGTGATTAGACCATCACTATTACATTTCGGTGAATATTAACCATGTGTGCTCCGATCTCTTTCTTACACTGAAAGATCTCAGTGGCAGTGCACCAAGTCCGTAGCACTGGCTAGGGTCCCCTGTGTAATTTTAGAATAGATGATTAGATGGTGACAATTTTGGTATAAATATTATTTTATTTTGTAATGAATTTTTACTGGTCAGCGGCTTTTCGGCCTATTCTTATCGATTTTCAACTTAACTATCGCAGCTTCTTTTACGTACTTAACTTGAACACGGGACCTACGTTTTATCTTCCGTCTCCGATAGGATTAGAAAAGGCTAAATCAATCTCACTTACATTAAGATCAAGGATATCTGGGAAAATATCCAGATCGATACACGCGGGGACGCCGAGTATTTCAAAAGTCGGAGTAAGGCTCACCTGAATGGCGAGGGATACTGGCAAGACTCAGCGCAAAAATCAGTCAAATGCGCCATAACTACGCCTGAATTCATAGCGGGCCAACGAGAAGATGAAGTGGCTACTTCGCGTTCATTCTTTACGACCAATTTTAATCACTCTTTGTGATATGTTTGATCTTTGCCAAGAACATGTATAATTGCACATTGGTTTGGTAGGCACTTAAACGCATATACTTTTACATGTTTAGGACATGTGCATCTGATTTCAGCCAAACCCCTTAGTCGCCTCTTACGACATGCGTGGCAGGTAACAGTGGTTCTATTCTTTACACCCCAAATTTGGGCCCGGTAACCAATCGGGCGATGAAGTGGCTGATTAAGAAGAAAAAAATGTAATATGTTGGACATATAATACAGAGAATGGTTTTCAGGAAAGGGTCTGGGCACTGAGTAGAAGAAAGAGAGGAAGACCAAAGAAAATACGTGTACAAAATGTTATAGACAAGTTTGATTTTGTGGAGATTTAGTGGTCTTTTACTTTCTTGTCTCAACTCCTCTTGAAGCATACTGTATCAACAAATTTCCTCCAACCAGATCTAGCTTGAGCAAGCCAGTTTAGTTAATTCTAGGTCTTTCCCGCCTCTTCTCTTTCTCTGTCTACATACACATAATCCTCGCCCGCCTGCCCAGCGTGTCCGTATCACGTTGGACGACGGGTGACAAGCCCCCTGTGAGTGCGGTTCTTCTTCTTCTTTGCGATCAATTTTAATCACTCTTTGTGATATGTTTGATCTTTGCCAAGAACGTGTATACGTTGCACATTGGTTTGATAGGCCCCTAAACGCATAGACTTGTAACAGTGGTTCTATTCTTTACACCCCAAATTTGGGCCCCGGTAACCACTTGGGCGTGAGTGCGGTTCAATTCTGCAGGCTAGCAGAAAAGCCACAGGTTCTCCAGATTTAAGGTGTCCATGGCCCCGAGCCGAAGAACAGAAAGCTCAAGTGCTTCTGGATCCAAAATAAAACATAATCCTCACCTGCTCTCCCAGTATCTGATATAAATAATTTTTTGACGTTTCAGTAGCTAGCTTTTTTCTACGGTGGACCGCCAACCCAACATCCTTCAGCCTAAAAGGTAGGGGTGTCCTCTTTGTCTGATCTGTTTGATGGGGGCTGACTTGTATATATGTTTAATAAAACACTGTAAGTGTTATTGCAATTTTACTTCATTCTTTGAGTTCATAGTTATTTATTGAACAAAAAGTGTTAATAATACTGATATCCTTATTGTTAAATTTAATTTGTGATATAACCAAGTTCTTGCATGTTGTGTCGTTTTTAAAATGAATTCCTTTCTATCTAACGGTACTGACAGGCGAGGGTCATGCGACACTTGGGGTCTGATTTCTGAAAATATTTACCTGAGCTCGTCGGCCTAATTTTACCGGGGGCCGCGGTTAAACCTACCAGCAGCAATGCTACCTTAGACATATCTCTTTAGGTCGATGGGATGCTAAAGCCCTCCCACCAACTATACGGTGGTGACCCGTTGAGAGGGGTCTTATACCTACTGGAACCACAATTTTGTCATCTGTAAGACAACTTTTGGGCGTATGTGGCTTAGCTCAATCACAACCCAAGATTACCTGGTTCAAACTCCAGAGGCAATTTGGAAGCAAATTGTCCATGTTGATTTTTACGAACAGTAAAATCAGACTTCACCGTTCAGAAAGCAATGGCGCACTACTGAACGTATAAGTGGTACCTAGTAAATCAACGACCTGTTTACTGTGGTTGGTGGCGACGTCCTGCAAAGGATATGCCACGATTTTCATTTTCAAGGATAACTAATTCAAGGTTTTGGCATCGAATCTTCTTCTTCTTCAAACACTCCATATCGACCACTTGTTAACCACTCTGTGCGATTTGTATGTGATCTGAGTCTGAGCCTAAGAGCGATTTACGTTGTGCCAGTTATGCGCATACAAGTACATTCTATTTCTGCGATGCTTTTTATTTACTAGGGTAGCTTCTCTAGCTCCTACATCAGTTGCTTCTTACAACATGCCGTGTAGGTCGCAGTGGTACTATTCTTTGGGCGAGGCATTGAATCTAAGGACTTGTTAAGAATCCCAAAGAGGAACAATTTTCATTCATGTGTTATATAATGCTGGGAATGTTTTCTGTAGTTGCAAAAAATTACATGTGAAATGTGGTGCATGCGAAGAGTCACCAACATTAGCATAAGAAAGAAAGTTGGCACAGAATCTTGCTTGAATTACATTGAGAAACAAAGAATGAAGTGGTTTCGCATGCATCCAAACTCCACAGTAGTCTTCTACAACAAAACATAACGAAAGAAGGTAAGAGGAAGAGAATGAAAAAAGATGGTTAGATGGCATATCAGAATCCTGTCAAAGAGCAAAAATAACAATCACTCAAGCCACCAGAACAGCGCAAGACAAAAACAGAAAATTATGATACTGGGCAACAACCCGGTTGCAGTGTGACGACAAAATAAGAAAGATATGATTTGTGACTTAGAGCGTGAGTTTGTTGTGAGAGTAATGTGCTTACAGACTTGTAGACCAGCACATAAAGTTTCCTTGACTATCCTACTATGGAGTATAGAATACTGATGAGCCGTGCACGAGCATACCTTCGAGTCAATGCTGACACACAACATCCTCTGCACTTGGAAATAAAGAGACAAAAGGAAATAGGTTAAAAAGAGGAAAATCTTGGATGGGTCAGGCCGAGGACTGTATTGAACAGGTGTGTACACTTGAAGACATTGATCCCGGTGAAGAATGGATACCAGTGCCAAGAGGAATTGCTACATCCTTTTCTGTATGCATCGAACTTGATAAAGAATGCAGGCAACACCACCCACTTGTTGTGGAGGCAGAGGTTCAGGCATTAATTTCTGAGAACGCATCTGAGCATGATGTAATCATTTATACGGATGGTTCGGTGATTCAACATGTGCGGAGCTCGTGGGCTTTCACTGCTCAGGTCGGAGGTGATGTTGTGAAGGAAGACAGTGGTGGTTTTGCCGTGACTACGAGCAGTCTCACTATGGAAATTATGGCGGTTACCAAAGCGATGATTTGGCTAGAATCACAGACTTTTATCCATGCATGTTTTCTCAGTGACTCAATGAGTATGCTCAGGAAGATTGAAACAGGATGGGCTAGGAGACATTGGATAGAATCGCTGGGGAGGTCTAAGCTGACAAAGATCAGTTTTATTTTGTGCCAGGGCATGCAGGTGTAAGGGGAAATGAACGTGCGGATAGGCTTGCAGGTATGGCTGCTGTCCAAAGCGGACGAGCAATGGACCAGGCTGATATTATAAATTCCTTAAGGGAGAGAGGGCGTGTACATGATTCATGTAATAGCGGTGAATCCACAACACTAACCAGACTGCAAGAACTCAAAGTTAAGTGTGGTGTAGCTCGACAAGAACGCTATGCTGGCAGACAAAGAAGAATTGTAAACCAACAAAGAACCGGTGTCGTTAGTCACCACACGCTGATGGACATACTGAGGAGAGATCGGAGCACTTATGGACTAATTTGTTCTTCTTCTTCTTCTTCTGCTAACATTCTTCACGGCCAATTTGATCATTCTTATTGTGATGTATAATTGGTCCACTGGCAAGAACGGAGTGATCTACGTCGGGACGATTGTGCGCCCATGGTGACTAGGCCCGCCCGTCCGTTTTCTGCCAGCTTTTGATTTACTAGGTGAACTTTCCCTAGAACGATCCTTTCGGATCTACGCCTTTTCGATCAACTTTGCCGTATATTTGGGCTTTGTGATCTACGCCAAGACAGTGAGTTACGCTGCTTTACCCGTTCTGACTGAGAAATATTTCTCGGGCTTGTCAGCTTGTCCTCGGACGGCGTCTTACTCGTATAAAACACCGTGTAAAGTATCGGCCTTCGCCAATGTTCAGGACCCGGGCTTCCTGTTTGATCCGTACATTGTCGGCCTTGCTTTACCGTACATTTTTGAGTTTGATCCGGGAAGGAACATTCTCAGCCTTTTCTAGACGCGTATCGGTACGTGGCAATTTGCAATTTACCTCGAAAGCACTGGCATGGGACCGAGTACAAACAATGTAGAGGGTCGTTTCAGTGGGCACTATAAGCGTAACTGAGGATTTTGCGCTCGCCGCCATCACCCGCCCCAGTTATTCCGGGGATGTTAGTTACGACTGCAATCGAACCTTGCCCAGTTGCCCCAAGGCTGGCAGTTCCTTTAGGCATCACCAACCTCAGTTCTTCCGGGGATGTTAATTTTAATCGCACAGTACCTTGCACGGTTTTCCCAGGGCGGGTAGTTTCGTTATGCACTAAACGCAACTTGTTCTTTTGCGCTCGGCAAACCTTGCCCAGTACATGTATCTGCACCAGGCTACCAATGCGGGTCAGCTGCAATCTTCTCTCGCACCAACACGAGGGTAGACTTTCATTCGTTACGGTCCTGTCTTATTTATTCTTGCCGACGGGCTGGCAATGTTTGCCCCTCCTCAAGGCTTCGAGCTTCGCCCTACGTGGGCATACGTTTGGTCACTGGATGCACCTCTCATCCATGTCTGAGTCGTTTCGTTGCTGTTTCTTTGCGTTCAGGGACTTGGGCAATATCTTGTTGGACATCGGTCAGGAGAATTGTGCATTTTATTTGTATGTATCTTTATCGTCTTTCCGTAATTGCACTGCTACCACTACCAGTAGTTTCCTCTCCCGATCCCTGCCCCTCTTAGCCAGACCAGAACCAGAGTCTGTTTCCAGGGTCACCGCGTGGAGGTTAGGGGCAGGGTCTTGGTTAGCGCCCCCCCTCGCTAACCCTGGCTCATGTTACCACCATGACCTCATGAGCCTTTGACCCCGACTAATTTGTTCGACGTGCAGTGATGGTGATCCGACGACTAAACTAAACATAAAGTTTCGGAATGCTTTTTATTCAGGTTCGCCTTTCTAAGTAGGGCAAAGACAGAAGAAAGAAAACCGACCTTGGGGAGCCCATCCCTCTGGGCAAGTAAGATCCGCCTATACTTCTCCGAACGCTCTATATCGACCACTTGTTAACAACACTGTGATTTTTATGTGATAGGAGCCTAAGAGCAATTGTATGTTGTGCTAGTTATGCACCTACAAGTAGGCCAGCACATCCAATTTCTGCCACGCTTTTTATTTACTAGGTTAGCTTTCCTACCTCAGTCGTCTCTTACGACATGTCTGGTAGGCAACAGTGTTACTATTCTTTGCTCCCCTTGAGAGCCTCGGCAACACACGGGCGAGTCGTCTCTTACGACATACCTTGTAGGCAGCAGTGTTACTATCCTTTGCTCCCCTTGCGAGCCCAAGCAACACAGAGGCAACTTCACATATAAACACACAACTAGTTACTTCACAACCAACATCACACCAAAATTTCAAACTTATTATTCATATTTATACAAATCATGAAAAATGATCCAAATGATAGCAATACCAAATAATAAGAAAGAAATATGAGAGTAAATGATATCCAATATGCAAACAAAAAAACCCCAGTAAACTTATCTAAAATGGGATGCGTGTGAGGTGAAAAATCGAGCTCACTTTATTAAACAAAGTGATAAATCATTCATTTTGACCCAGAGCACGACAGTATAAATACACTAAACAGAAACGCACAGACCACAGTCTTCAGACGTAGAACGGGACACTGCAGTCTCATAGCACGCCTCCATAGAATGCGTCTCCAGGACTCGGCTGCCTGCACTTGTGGAGCACCAAAGCAGTCCCCAGAGCACATTCTGCAAGACTGCAATATCCTGAGCAGTGTGAGAATGGAAATCTGGCCAACAGAAACAACCCTACAAAACAAACTATGAGGGAACCGGTGAAGACCTCAAGCGCACTGCCCTGTTTATGACACATACCGGAGTAGTCGCATAGCAAAAGTTGAATGCAGAAGAAGAAGCTCATCATACCCATGAGAAGTTGATCAGTATTCCTTCTCTCTCTACTACGAAGACGACACTGTCTGGCATGTCCAAACTTAACTCCTAATTCTCTGACTCGTTCCAGTGTCTGAGACTTACCCATATAGAGACCCCTAGGATTGTTGCAGGAGCTATGGAATCTGTGCTTTGTGCAATACTCTAGACAGGCGGAGTGCTAGTTCTGCAGAGAGGGACTGAGCCATATGGGGTGCTAGTTCTGCGGAGAGGGACCAAGCCATATGGGGTAAAATCAGGCCGAATGAACTCAATCCTTCATCTATGAACCGTTTACATGAAAACACAGATGATGGCAATGCGGAGGTGTACACAGATGATTCAGCGATATTGGTGAAAGCAAAATGCTTGAGTCTTCACAGTAAGCTCAAACAGCAAAATTGTTACAGAAGCAAGTATTACTTTTACTCTGACTACTAGTAACCTCACAATGGAAACAATGGCGGTGACAAGTGTGTTTCGCTAAATTGGTACACAGAATTACAAACATGCATTTATTCTAAGTGACTCAATGAACAAGCTCAAGAAAATCCAATCATGCTACACACAAATGATCCATAAAACATTTATTTTCATGCTGGCTGACATAGCAGTGATCAAGAAAGGATGCACAATTAACAGGTCTGATATCATCAATGCCATAAGAGAGGCAGATAAGACAGATGATATTTTTTGACTTGACAGACATATTCTTCTTCTTCTTGCATTCACCTATGAATTCAGGCCTTGTGTGGTGCTTCTGACTGATTTTTGCATGAAGACCTGCTTTCCTTTCTTATTACTGTCCCACACCATACAAGAATGCCGCCTCCAACTTTAGAGGTACAGACACATATGAATTCGCATCCATATTCAGAGCAAAGAAGATCACAATCTTCTCCCTCTTTGCATTCGTTCTTTACGACCAATTTTAATCACACTTTGTGAAATGTTTGATCTTTGCCAAGAACGTGTATACGTTGCACATTGGTTTGGTAGACCCCTAAATGCATAGACTTCTACACGTTTAGGACATGTGCATCCGATTTCATCCAATCCTCCTTAGCGCTCTTACGACATGCATGGCAGGTAACAGTGGTTCTATTCTTTACACCCCAAATTTGGGCCCGGTAACCACTCAGGCGATTGGTTTAAATGAAAATCGTCTTTGCAGCCACACTCTATGAGGGCATTAAGAATGTCATCTCTATCTATTAGCTGACCCCCTGATGTGGTGGCAGTCAGCCAGCATTACTGCAGACCTATGCCTCCCATGCATGTCATAAGAGGCGATTAAGAAGGTTTGGCTGAAATCGGATGCACATGTCCTAAACGTGTAGAAGTCTATGCGTTTAGGGGCCTACAAATCAATGTGCAACGTATACACGTTCTTGGCAAAGATCAAACATCTTTTCCAGATCTCACCACTCTCTCCCTATTTTCTTGCATTCCATTTCCAACTTCGTCTCCAGGTGTTCCCTTACCTCTATTGCCCTGGGGAGCCTGTCTTGTGATGCTGTCGGTGGGTTTCCTCAGTGTGTGTCCTATCCATCACCACCTTCTGCCCCTTATCTCTTGTTCCACTTGCCATTGCCATGTCCTACAATTCCCGGTCCTGTCATACCATCGCAGATGGAGTATCCTGCGCAGGCATCTATTAATGAACGTCTGCAACTTTTTGGTGTTCCCTTAGTTGTTCTCCATGTCTCCGCTCCATATATTTCTCATAGCATACACACAACACTAGTGACAACTGTTATAAGAGAGAGAAGATGGAGATATGTTGGACACACCTTGAGGAGAAATGATCAACGAATATCAAAGTAGGCATTGAAGTGCGATGAAAAGGGTTCAAGAAAGAGAGGTCGACCTAAGGAGACCCTGAAACGAACTTTGCTGAGAGAGGCTAGAGGTATCGGTCTCAGTTCCATGGATGAGATTGAGCGAGTTGCCCAGGATAGAGCGGTATGGAAAGTTACTTGCAGGCCTTATGTAACGGATAACAGTACAAGAGGAATTACTATTATTATATACACAACAATCCTTCATTTATATTGCACTCACTCAATCTACCACAGAATGAATACAAGAAAACGGTGGCAACTATAACAAAAATGTGATAACAATAAATGTTTACATGAACTACTAATAAGTTGTTAATTTGACTTATAGAACCAAAATTATCTAGTATTAC
This sequence comes from Arion vulgaris, assembly GCA_020796225.1. Classification (NCBI taxonomy): domain Eukaryota; kingdom Metazoa; phylum Mollusca; class Gastropoda; order Stylommatophora; family Arionidae; genus Arion; species Arion vulgaris. Next base: position 3,452,051 of record CM036769.1, read on the forward strand.
TGTTCTATGTTCAAACTGTTATTAAACGATTCTCACAGACGCAGTTTACCAACCCATAATGTTCTATGTTCGAACAGTTATTAAACGATTCTCACAGAAGTAGTTTACCAACCCGTGGATATCTTTTATCGTTGTCCCATGTTCTAAAATTTATTAAACAGTCCTCACAGAAGTAGTTTACCAACCCATGAATGATACCTTTTACTGTTGTTCTATGTTCGAACACTTATTAAACAATTCTCACAGATACAGTTTACCAACCCATGAATGATACCTTTCATCGTTGTTCTATGTTCGAACACTTATTAAACAATTCTCACAGATACAGTTTACCAACCCATGAATGATACCTTTTATCGTTGTTCTATGTTCGAACACTTATTAAACAATTCTCACAGATACAGTTTACCAACCCATGAATGATACCTTTTATCGTTGTTCTATGTTCGAACACTTATTAAACAATTCTCACAGATACAGTTTACCAACCCATGAATGATACCTTTTATCGTTGTTCTATGTTCGAACACTTATTAAACAATCCTCACAGATACAGTTTACCAACCCATGAATGATACCTTTTATCGTTGTTCTATGTTCGAACACTTATTAAACAATTCTCACAGATACAGTTTACCAACCCATGAATGATACCTTTTATCGTTGTTCTATGTTCGAACACTTATTAAACAATTCTCACAAATACAGCTTACCAACCCATGAATGATACCTTTTATCGTTGTTCTATGTTCGAACACTTATTAAACAATCCTCACAGATACAGTTTACCAACCCATGAATGATACCTTTTATCGTTGTTCTATGTTCGAACACTTATTAAACAATTCTCACAGATACAGTTTACCAACCCATGAATGATACCTTTTATCGTTGTTCTATGTTCGAACACTTATTAAACAATTCTCACAGATACAGTTTACCAACCCATGAATGATACCTTTTATCGTTGTTCTATGTTCGAACACTTATTAAACAATTCTCACAGATACATTTTACCAACCCATGAATTGATATCTTTTATTGTTGTTCTATGCCAGTATCATCATAAATCAAATTAGACTCATCTGGCCCTAGAACGCAAAATTAAAGCTCACACCCCTACACGTAACGGCAAGAGTGGACAACCAATTCTATCATCCACCTGGGGAAAGACAACATACAAATAGATGGACTGTTTGACCACACCATAGATTAATATCTCATCATTTGTTATAAGCCCATACAGTTGTCATACAAACTAATACATCTCGTATCTCTGCTGTGCTATCCCCATACAGTCATACAAACTAATACATCTCGTATCTCTGCTGTCCTATGCCCGTACAGTTGTCACACAAACTAATACATCTCATATCACCCATGTTCTATGTTCGTACAGATACCATACAAACTAATACATCTCACATCGCTTCTATTCTATGTCCGTACAACTACCATACAAACTAATACATCTCACATCCCTGCTGTTCTATGTCCGTACAGCTACCATACAAACTAATACATCTTATATCTCTGTTGTTCTATGTCCATACAGCTACCATACAAACTAATACATCTCATATCTCTGCTGTTCTATGTCCATACAGCTACCATACAAACTAATACATCTTATATCTCTGCTGTTCTATGTCCATACAGCTACCATACAAACTAATACATCTTATATCTCTGCTGTTCTATGTCCATACAGCTACCATACAAACTAATACATCTCATATCTCTGCTGTTCTATGTCCATACAGCTATCATACAAACTAATACATCTTATATCTCTGCTGTTCTATGTCCATACAGCTACCATACAAACTAATACATCTTATATCTCTGCTGTTCTATGTCCATACAGCTACCATACAAACTAATACATCTTATATCTCTGCCGTGCTATGCTCATACAGTCATACAAACTAACACATCTTATATCTCTGCTGTTCTATGTCCGTACAGATATCATACAAACTAATACATCTCATATCCCTGCTGTTCTATGTCCATACAGTCATACAAACTAACACATCTTATATCTCTGCTGTTCTATGTCCATACAGATATCATACAAACTAATACATCTCACATCGCTTCTGTTCTGTCCATACAGATATCATACAAACTAATACATCTCATATCCCTGCTGTTCTATGTTCGTACAGCTACCATACAAACTAATGCCCCATACATCGCTCTTGTTCTATGTCCACACAGCTACTACACAAAGATCCGATAAATTGTTAGTTTGACAACTGCATAGATCTGTATGGTCTCCACACATTTACAAAAGAGAAAACTTGGAAACTGCTGTTGGATACTAATGCCTATGTACAAATTCAATAAATGTGAATTATTGTTTATCATATAAGCTATGTTGCTTGGTGCTGGGCTACAGAATAGATGAACAAGTTCCTGGCATGATCTAGTCTTCATTCAAAAACAGGAGATGTCTGGAACCAGTTCTAGCACTCTGAAAGATAAAAAAAAACAACACACACATAGTTAAAAAAATAAATACAAAGATTCCTTCTTCACCTTTCAACTCCCAACGAAGCACAGGTCATCAACAAACTTTTTCCATATTTTCCTCTCTCTTGCCATCCCTTCCAATTCTTTCCACGTCTTGCTTATCGTTTTAATATCAGTCTCTAGCTCTCTTCTCCAGGTATTGCTAGGCCTTCCCCATCTCGTCTTTCACAACAAGTTCCAAAACAGTGCCTGTCTTGCAATGCTTCCTGTCGGTCTTCTCAATGCGTGTCCTATCCATCGCCAACTTTCCATTGTTGGGTATCTACAACTGATACGGTTGCCATGTTTCAGGATCAAATTCCTCGACTAGTGTAGATTTTCATGACCGTAAGGTTCTTAGCTGGAAGATGGTGATATGCTCTAAGTTGCAGCAGAAGGTTGATGCTGCCGTGGCCCATTCATTTCAATGCACATGATTGATATAGATAATGACAGGTATATTACAGCAGCGTTGCCCAAACTGGGGCCTGTGAGGTACTCACAGGAGGGTCCTCAAGCACTTGAAGAAATATTATGGATCTTCAACATTTCAAACATGTAAATGTGGATATATTATGAAAATTAATTAGTTTTATGAGCTGCAGAAGTGACGGATTCATTCAAATTTGGTGGTAAGTGGACATTTTATTTGGATTCTATAGGTCTAATGTTTTCTTTGTTGTTTATTAACTCTTTGAGGACCAAACGCCACACTATGTGGCATTTTTAACTCTAAAATCATATTTGCCCTGGTCCACTAAGAGTTAAAACGTTAAATTGCAGATATTGTTTACTATTGTAACACCCAGATAATTTATTTCTGTCCATTTTCATATATAGAAACTTTTGGGGGTCCGCTGCAGCAAAATGTATTTATAAGGGGGTCCGATGTAATGCAAAGTTTGGGAACCGATATATTCCAGTATTACACAAACAAGGAAAATAAATGATTAAATATGGAAACAATCGATGTTTCAATCATAGGTCTCCAATAACCACCATCATCATCAAATAGCTTGTCCAGAGCAGAATTTTGTCACCTTAACAGTCCTTCCAATAACCATAGACTAAGATATCGCTGGTTGAAAAACCGAACTACCACCGAAAGATAAGCACCTGAGCTCCAACAGGTACTGAAGGTTGTGCACTAACATCCGTGCTTGATGTTTAATAATAATAATAATAATTCCTTTCGTACCGTTATAGTTACATAGGGCCTGCAAGTAATTTCTCCATACCGCTCTATCCTGGGCAACTCGCTCAATCTCCTCCATGGAACTGAGACCCATATTTCCTGCCTCTTTCAGCAAAGTTCGTTTCAGGGTCTCCTTAGGTCGACCTCTCTTTCTTGAATCCTTTGCATCCCACTTCAATGCCTGCTTTGATATTCGTTGATCATTTCTCCTCAAGGTGTGCCCAACACTAATGTTTGGCTGTTTATAAATCACATTAGAATGATAAAAACGGCTTAAGAACAATCGCAAGAGAGTGAGACTTCTCAAGATTATCATTGCATTTCAGTGAGTAACCATGTGTGCTTCAATATCTTTCTATCGAGAAGATATTGACATGTAACAATCTGATACTTACACATTGTAATCAGATTTCCATGAACTACACCCTGCTGCTGCATATACTGTGGCTGCTGCTGGACAAGGACTTGACCAACGTCCACAATGTTATTCACATACCCATTTACATACGTCTGTTGCTGTTGTATAGCTGTGGGAAATACAACATCAACCAATTAGCAAGATTCATCAATATATTTCCAATAATAAATTACAGAATTCTTCTTCTTCCTCGTTCGACCTCATTCTCCTGTTAGTTAAAGCTGGATAACGAACGTTCGTTCTCATTCTCCGGCAAGTTATAGCTGGATGCAGTCCTGAGAATGGATGTTAGCCCCATTCTCCCCCATTATCCCGCTAGTTATAGCTGGATGCGGGGACTGCCTAGAGTAGTTGATAGTAGCTCGGCCTGCTAGCTGTGAGACGCCTCATAGCTCGGGTTCGAACCTACTGTCCGGCATTTGTTCGAGTCCCCTGGTCTTACTCAGGACGATAACGTGAGTACCTCTGAAGTCGGAGAAAATCTGCCTGTATGGCGAGGGAATACTAATTACGAGTACATTGAGCACACGGCTGCCAGTGTAAAGTAATTTACAATGTGCACGCTGCTGCCATTGTAAGAAATTGGAAAACGGATTTTCACGCAAAAATCAGTTTCAGAGATGAAACTTCGTGTTGAAAGCGGACGAAAGAAAAAAAGAAAAAAAATTAAAAAAATAAAAATAGCTGGATGCAGTCTGGAGAATGGACAATTTCTCTCTCCCAATAGTTATAGCTGGATGCAGTCTGGAGAACAGAAGTTTACTTATCCTGTGGCAACAAAAGTTGCAATTTTTTTAAATTTTCCTGACATAAAAGAAATGAACACTTCTTTGTCTGCAAACGCTCCATATTGACGACTTGTTAACAAAACAAAACAACTCTGTGTGATTTGTATGTGATCTGTGCCTAAGATCGATTGTACGTTTTGCCAGTTATGCGCCTACAAGTAGGGCAACACATCTGATTTCTGTGAATATTTTTATTTACTAGGGAAGGCGCCTCTTACGACAAGTCTTCTAGGTCGAAGTGGTACTATTCTTTGCTTCCTTGGACGCCAGCACCACATGGGTGAATGACCACTTCAAGCCATATCTCAGTAAACAAATATTCACCAAATACTTCAAGCAATATTATAATCAACTTACATTCCCCTGAAGGTACAAGACTGCTCCAGTATGTATCAGTTGCAGATGACTGATTGCTCCCTGGTGGTACGGTTGGTGCTGCGCCAGTGTAACGGAAGAATGGGTTTTTGAGGTCAAGGCAGTTGACAGATTTATTTGATGTGTCAGGAAATACCAGCTCAATGTCTATATCATAACTTTGCCTGAAAAAGAAATTTATAAACATGTTCATTGTTAACCCTTTGGCTGCTACATACTTTCTGAAGACTGAGCTAAAAATAGCTACTCTTTGTTTCTAGGTCACAGATGTGAATGTACGCCTATAGCAGTGACAGTAGCAATGTATAACGTGTTAACACGTCTTAGCCCACAGTGAAGAGATAATAACAGATGTGTTAATGCGTTTTTAGAAGTGAATGGGAAAAACATATATATACGTCCTTAGCAGCTAAAGGGTTAAATATGACATATCACAAATATTACAATGTTGATCGAAATGGTTAAGTTGTTACTGGACCGATGTCATAATTCTTCGGGTAGACACATAGGTGCTCAGTCTCCCCAACAGATGTTGAAGGGTATGCATATTTATGGTTCTGGTTGCTCACTGGTTAAACACACCCGTCCCCGCAGGAATCAAGTTCTACTTGTGCATCGTATAATTTCAAATTGTTTAAATCGCTAGATACAGTCAACATCAATTGCAGTGTTCTTATATAACAGGCGGTCACCAAGAGGCCGAAGGACATTCCCCTTATCCATTCTCAACTCCCAGACTATCAATGCTATTGATGCAAGCACTTTCATTGCTGTGAAGACATGTATGTTCACGACAGTCCCTGTAAACATATAGAGATTGGAAGGAAAGCTTGATGTACAACATCCACTCATAGCGGCAGATTTTCCTTTTAACTCTTAGTGGACCAGGGGAAAGGCCATGTTTTTGCAAAGGCAATTGTTTTTAAGAATTCAAAAACACTTTTAGTGTGGCTCCTGGTAAAAGGTATCCAACTCAAAGCCAAGAAGTGTGGCGTTTGGTCCACAATGAGTTAAACCTTTGGAAGCATCGAGAGAGAGTCATACACCACAAATAACCTAGTATGTAGTTGTGAACTAGTGTTGCTGAGCTCGTTTGCAGCCAATACCAAGTTTAAAAAATAGCAAATGTTTTGTAATTGTTGTGTTGGGATGTATAGGGTATTGTGCTTGGGAATTTCAGCCCATAGCTTACCTTTTCAGGTGTTAATTGTGGGCCATGTGAATAGAGTACATATTTTGTTGCCTTATATGGTTGAGTTGATGCAGAAATCACTTCATCTATTTGCAACTAACAGAGGGCATAACAAACCTTGTACAATCAAGGAAAGGTAACATTTTGGGGTGTTTTTTTTTTGCTCGCCGCTTAGAATTCAGGGGTAGTCCTTGCGATTGAATGATTTTTGCCAGACAGCTTGTTTTTCCTTATCACCAGTGTTCCTTGCCATTAAGGCGAGCCTTACACCAACTTCTGAGGTATTTGTAATTTAGACTCCCAAGTAAAGGTTGAGGGTCAGTTATATACTCACAGTATTCTGAAGATCATCTCACCGTTCCCCCCAACACTGCCAGTTGTTACATTATTATGCAGTTTAGAGAAAAGACAAGCTATTCCTGTCTTTATGCTACACACATCTATTTTCTTAAAAGAATTAACAGTATCCTTGAATGTACCAATATTACCAGTAATCCTAAAAATTCCCAGAACACTCTCTCTCGCATGATCACCACTTAGACTGATGAACCAGATTTCCACATAAATTCTGCTGCTGTTTTTAGGGACCCTCCATACAGCTTCTCATTTAGCCCGGTATTTTCCGGCCAGGTTTTGTTTCTCAGGCCTGCTAGCAGTGGGCAGTCTTGCAGTAGGTGCTCTGTTGTCATGTCTGCCTTCTCGCAATGCAACAGGCTAGTTGTAATAATTTAAACTTTGTTCTAAATGTGGGACAGGAGTCTGTTTTGGCCGGTACGGAGGCGGAATATGACAACTTGTTTGCTACGGGACAGACTATAGTACCCATCTTTGGCACTGTGTTGAGGGTGGTCTTGCGACCACATCTCTCTATATCGCCATCCGATGGTTGTTTTAGCCTCCTCGTAGCCAATTTCGTAATCAGTCTGCGGCAGTCACCCTCCTGCCTTTGCTAGCTTGTCCGCCTCTTTGTTTCCACTTATATTGCAGTGTGATAAGATCCACTGTATGACTGTGCGTTTGAATGAGTTTGTTAAAGAACACACTCTAATCCTATCATTACCTGTTGTTACTGCTTAGTTTAACTCTGCCTGTGAGAGTCTGTCCCTCCTTTACAAGAACTGGTGTCTGGATTAGACATCGTACCTGGTACCAGTGAGTCAATGCTTCTGTCGGGGCAGTACTTAACCACACAGAGTTGCTAGTGACGAAAGACAATTATAACATAAATATGATCTCAGTAAAGCAAACTTAAAGGCAGCAAACAAAATGGTAGAAAAATTGCACCAATAGTTGACTAATTAATTGTTTTGCTAAAATTAAAATGACGAAGCTTAACACTTGATCTCGGTCGAAAGATGGAAGTTTTCAAATAGCCAACTGTCACACTCTTATATATCGTGCAATGTGGTCAAAATCATGCTGGCCGCCCTTATTTTTCAGTGCTTTCTGGTACACAATTGTGGCTGGATCAATCAGAGATACAACCTGCTGCCTAGCAGGTCGGCTGGGAACAGCCCAAGGCTGACGGAGAGCGAACCCAATAAGCGCTGGCTAAAACTGGACACATCGCCGAAGGATAAGCACCAGAGCTCCAAATGGCGCTGAAGATGTGATGAAACACACCCATGCTACGGTTTACCATGAATCAGATTTCCACATGAATAAGAGAATTTATGGGGAAATCTGGTACATCGGTCTGAGCGGTGATCGCGCGCGAGAGAGAATCAAAGATACATTACCATCAGAAGAGTTCAGTTCCCACTGTGAAATTGAACCCAGACCATTCACTTAAGTAAAGAATTCACTAACCACTGACACTACTGTGGAGTATGAAGCAAGTTCCTTACCTCAACATCAAAGACACTTGGATGTAACTGCTAGAATCAATGCCAAAATGATAAATCAAACTGTTGCATGCCTACATTTCTGCACCATATCTGGTCTTCTTAAATTAATATTAGCAGTGGATGGGTAACAATGCCTGTGGCTATGTGTGTTATGTCTTTCTGCACAGCTCATTTTCTCTGCACCTCAGCAGTGCGACGATTCTCAGCTATAAAAATTCCTTTTGTCAGCAGTGGTTGAGAAAGGACAGTGACAGGATAGTGTAGATATTATCAATGCAATAAGAGAAGTAAGTCATATAGATAACTTTGCTGGGCAGATGGCGCTCATCAGCCCGGGACGGCAGGTCGTCTACGGGTCGCTGCCCTGAAAGACAATAGCAATCCGTTGCCTTGTGGGTTTTGGCTGGGGACAGCAAAAAGGGTTTGCGGAGAGCAAACCGTACACAAACGCTGGTTGAGACCGAACACACCACCGAAAGATAAGCACTAGAGCTCCAATTGGTACTGAAGGATGTGCACGTACATCCCATTCTTATGTTTGGCTGTTTATATATCACAATAGAATGATAAAAATGGCGTAAGAAAACGATCGCGCGAGAGAGATAACTTTGAAAACATGTATAAATCGGCATCCAGAGTTAAGAAGATGGGAGTGAAAATGAGAAATGCTTGACACAAACACTTTGTTAGAGATTTCTTCTTCTTCTTCAAACGCTCCATATCAATCACTTGTTAACCACTCTTTGTGATTGGTATGTGATCCGAGCACAAGCGATTGTACGTTGTGCCAGTTATGCATCTACATGTAGGTCAGCACATCCGATTTCTGCGAAGTTTTTATTTACTAGGTAGCTTCCTAGACCCCTACCTCAGTCACATCTTACGACATGTCTTGTAGGTTGCAGTGTTACTATTCTTTGATATCCACTTGCGGGCAACACATGGGTATGTTAGAGATATGAAATATTTGATTAATCAACACAGTGAACAGGTATGATTAGTCATTATAAGCTGGTAAAGATATTGGGGAGGAGATTGGAGCACCTATGGACCTGTCCCAAGTACTGTGACGATGATTCTCACTAATCTGGTCTTCATCAGAATGAGTTTCAAAATGATGATTGATAGGACCATCATCATTGCACATCAGTGAGTAACTATGTGTGCTCCTATCTCTTTCTTACACTGGAAGATCTCAGCGGTAGTGCACAAACTCCGTAGCACCGGCGAGGGTCCCCAAATGTCATTTTGAAGATGGTGAAAATATTTTGAAGAAATTTTATTTTTAATCTTTCTAATAAATTTTGCCATGTCATCAGCTTGCTCTTCCAGATTTTTGAATTGCCAAGGGTTCTGTTACATGCTCAACTGGAACACAGGGCTTAGTTTTCTACACCGAGATCACTGATCTCTGGAATAATATCCCAATCGCTCCACGAGGGAGCGAACAAGCACCTTTGGAACAAAAGACAAGCACCTAACATTCAGACCAGTTTTAAAATATACACATTTAACTGCTAAAACTACAAGATAGTTTATACACAAAATTGGTGATGCTTACTCTGATCCCAGAAATCCACAGTCAAACCAGAATGCCAACCCGTGGACCATGCCAGATTGCATTATTGTAAATGTTAGAGGAATGTCCATGACATGAAGGTCTGTTTCATCTGCTGATTGGAAGTCTATAACATATTTGTTCGATTTGGCCAGACAGATGCGGACATCAAATGTATCCTAGTAGAAATCAGACAATTATAAATTGAAATGTTTTGTTGCAATATTTTCATTTGGCTTACTATTGTTTTCAATGTTCTTTATGGTTCGTTCTTCAAGAACCATACTTCGGTCTTCAAGGTGGGCGTCAGTAGCGTAAGCGGTAGTGAGCTCGATCACAACCCAAGCATACCTTGTTCAAATGCTGCAGCGGCAGTTTGGATCAAATTTGTTTGCGTGGATTTTTACGAATGGTAAGAATAGACTCACCGTTCAGAAAGCAATGGCTGGCAAACTACTGAACATATAAGTCGTGCCTAGAAAATCAACGGCTTATTTACTGTTGTTGATTGCAACGTCTTGTAAAGGATATGCCATGTTTTTCATTATTCAAGAACAGAGACCTGGTAAATGCATCATTCCAGAAAAAAAAGAACATACTATACAAGGTTTTGTCATTGAAAGTAAGTCTGATAGTACTTCACCATCATCATGTGCCAACTTCATATTAATGGTTGGCTGCAATAGATTTCCAGTATATTTCATCTCTTGCACTTGCCCGGGTGGTTATCGGGGCCCAAATTGGGGTGTAAAGAATAGAACCACTGTTACAAGTGGATATCAAAGAATATCAAAGCATGTCGTAAGAGGCGACTAAGGAGGTTTGGCTGAAATCGGATGCGTGTGTCCTAAACGTGTAGAAGTCTATGCATTTGGGGGCCTACCAAACCAATGTGCAACGTATACACGTTCTTGGCAAAGATCAGACATATCACAAAGAGTGATTAAAATTAGTCATGAAGAACAAACGCAAAGGAGAAGATCTCTTGCACTGATGGTATACTCTGACAGGCTACTTCTTGATATTTCCCTCCCAATGTATTCTCCTTGATTTATTATCCTTAAATTTACTCTGCAAAATGGTCAATGTGTCATGTCTTTAATATGTCCAAAGTACTGTATTTGTCCTTCATTTCTTTGAGTAGTTCTACTTCAACTCATAGTTGTTGTATTCTTTGCTTATTACTTTTCCTTTCCGTTCATGACAGTATTCCAGCTATTCTGTATACCTACATGTTGGGGTCGCCAATAACTAAGTTGATTAAAAAAAGGAACCTCTTTTCATACCTTGAGGTCTATTGTGGAATACGGTGTTATGCCAGTATATTTTTTTACTGTCGGCACACAATGTGTAATGTGGTCAACATTCCAATGCTTTTCCTGGTACCCAATTGAGGCTGGGTGAAGCTGGGAGCCGTTATGTTAAAAAAAAAACCATTCCATCACCCCCCTGTGGAATTGAACCGGGACCACAAGCCTAAAAGCAAGTTCCCCAATAACTACGCTACTGATGTAGACTCACGGAATGTCAGTAATACTCACAACAATTGGCTGTTTGAAGTATTCCAAGACTGCAGCATTACGTAAAGAAGTCAGGTTAACACCATGAAACGATTCTTGATACCTGGGAGTATAATATTAATGAGACTTATCACATGTAAGTATTGTTCTATTATTTCAATAAATAAATTATGTTCAAATATTTGAAGAAAGTGGTTTCTTGTTGGCAAAGCGGTTAAGCATCTACCTTGAGTTCTGAAGACCGTGGGTTCAAATTTGGACATCATCGCTCTGTTCGCAAAGGTATTTTTTTAATCAGTGATCCTTTAGAATTGTTGCAGGAGCTACAGATTTAATGCTCTATGTAATATTCTCAGCCAGTGGCATGTCAATTATGCACAGAGTGATCGAATCATGCGAGGGACCTTGTTCAATTAAGTTAATCCTTCAGCCTGAAAAGCAACATGTGGCCACACTCAGTCGACTTAAAAACTAAGCTACGGAGAAACCTGACTGCCCAGCTTGTGGCTCACAGTAAACTAAGCGCATGACCAGAGATCGCTGTAGAAGAATCCTTCACCTTTACGGGTGGTTACAGAAGTGGTGAAATGGTTGGCATATCATAATTACTCGTGTTTTCGTACTCAGTGACTCCATGAGCATGATTCATAAAGTCGAAACAGGAATGGTGAGTCGAAACAGGAATGGTGAGGCAACCAGGAATGGTGAGACGAAACTGGGTCTAGGTACTGGTACAGTGATCAGAGAAATCACCATTTTGTCCCGGCACGCAGGTAATGAACGAGCTGATAGATTGGCTGGCATGGCTACGATATCAGAGGAGCTGCAATGAACTGAAATGACATTCTTAATACATTGAGAGTCTTTCCGAACAGAGGAGTTCCAGGGTTGTGAATCCCACTTGCTGACCAGATTGAGAGAGATGGGTGTCGATACTGGTGCAACCCAAAAAGAACGAGATACCAAATATGCAAAGAGATTGATTAGTCAACATTGAACTGGTGTGTTCGGCCGCTGGAGCCTGCTGGATTTGTTGAGGCGGAGATCAGAGCACCTATTGACGTGTCCGGAGTGCTATGATGACAGTCCTCATATAACTTGATAACCTCATATAACTGAACAAAAGGCGCATTCGGTTTCAACCCATGACTTTCGGAATGCAATACAAAGCGTAACCATTTAGCCACAGAGGCCACCAAATTTTAGTAGTTACCAAATGTATACACTATAAATGACACTAAGTAAATAACTAATTTCTCTGTGATTCAAGTCGCCTCTAAACTGAGTTTGCTGTTATATTTAAAATAAGTAGACTATGATTGTGTTATAAAATAACCTGCCAATTTAAATAAACCAGAAACATCTGAAAATTGTAAGTGGCATGGCCGACTGGCAACCAAGACTTGCAATAGCCAGTTGTACATGAACAGACAAACATTAAGTACCAGAAGTTTGCTTTTTGATACTGTTCCATGTACAATGCCTCGTCTGTGAATGGTACTATATGAAGGTCACCTTGGGTTGGGAACATACGACCTGCAACATCATGAACAACCAAAACTTGTCACAACATACACTTACATCACGAATCACCAATACTCTTGTACATAATTATGACACAAGAAATTATAAATTTTAAAAAAAATTCAAAGATTGATTGGTTGGACCATCATCATTGCACTTCGCAGTAACCATATGTGCTCCAATCTCTTTCTTACACAGGAAGATCTCAGAGGCAGTGCACGAACTCTGTAGCACGGCGAGGATCACCAATGTAATTTAGAAGATTGTGAAAATATTTTTTGAAGGAATTTTATTTTTTAATCTTTCTACTGAGTTTTGCCTGGGCAGCAGCTTTTCAGTCTGCTCTTCCCGATTTTGAACTGCCACGGGTTCTTTTACGTGCTCAACTTGAAACACAGAATCATAATCATGTTACAAATACAAAAATAAGACAATCATGTAACTGTCCAATATCGACGGACACATAAAACAAAATCGCATGTCTTCATCTGTCAACTAACTTGGACAAACAGGACACACAAACTAAAAGACCAACATTAAATATCTGGAAGTAACTCCAGACATTAACTAACCACATACCATCCTGCTTGAGCCATTTTTTAGCATGTAGATAAGATTCCAACATTCTTTCATTGAACAGCATATATCCCATTGGCTCTGAGATGATAGTATCAACCTGTTCAGGGACTTCTACTTCTTCCACTTTGCCAGGTATAACAATGATCCTGTCGCTCAGGTTGTTGTGTCTAACAAGCATCTGGGAGAGAAATTAAACAATGTCTTTATTTGTCTTATCAAGGATGGATGTTTGAGAAATTAAACAATGTCTTTATTTGTCTTATCAAGGATGGATGTTTGAGAAATTAAACAATGTCTTTATTTGTCTTATCAAGGATGGATGTTTGAGAAATTAAACAATGTCTTTATTTGTCTTATCAAGGATGGATGTTTGAGAAATTAAACAATGTCTTTATTTGTCTTATCAAGGATGGATGTTTGAGAAATTAAACAATGTCTTTATTTGTCTTATCAAGGATGGATGTTTGAGAAATTAAACAAAGCAAAACATATTCTTCTTCTGAATTCTCACTAGATTGGGATTTTGGATTCTCTAATAAAGGCAGCAGTCTGCCTCAGATTGTCAGCCACACCATACATTTTGTCTTGGATGCTGGTGTAAGTGGGCCACCTCATTCTTCTCAGGTCTGTGTACTGGGGACAGTTCTGTAGGATATGCTCTGTTGTCATACTCGCCAAGCCACAGGGGCACAGGTCGTTGGCGCCTATCTTGAATTTAGTGTATAGATGGTGTATCATTCTGTTGTGACCCGTCAGGAGGCGAAGTATGACGGTCTGGTCCCTTCTGGATAGTTGGTAATATCTATCATCCTTGTGTTTTGGGCGTTCTTTAACCCACTTTACTTTGCAGTGCCCTTTGGCGATGGTTTTTGCTTCTTCATAGCTGACCAGGTTGCCATCTTGGGGCACTCCTGCTCTTTCTTTAGCCAGTCTGTCAGCATCTTCATTCCTCTTGATCTTGCAGTGTGAGGGTATCCACTGGATTACTACCGTCTCAGAATCATGGGACAACTGAGCTAAGGTTAATCAAAACATTTGATATTGTTGTTTCAACCTGAACATGGGTTCATGTGATTATATTTTGTTATCGTCAACATCAGAGATGGTGTTTACTGCAAATTCTAAATGTTACAAGAGATAAGATCAGAAATGACAAAATCAAAAGAAAGAGTGGGATCCTTGCCAGTGATACAATATATAAAGAAACAACAGGTGAAATGGTTCGGACATGTATCAAGGTTACCACAAAACAGTCTCCCACATTTTATTATATGTGTCAGCTAAAACATGAAGAGGATATAGATAAATATGAATAACTGATGCAATTAACGGCAACAGACCCAGAGGATGGCCACGTAAGCGATGTGTCGACAAAATATCAGAGGTACTTAAAGTTCACCTTGTACATAAGTAGGCTCGCCCCAGGTGTCTCTTTTTCGATCTGACGCAAAAGGCAAAACAGGATTCGAAAATAGAGATTGTCAACCTTATTTTCCTTCATACTGATTAATTGATAGATTGAAACATCATAATTACACTTTGATGAATAATCATGTGTTCTTTGATCTCTTTCTTACACAGGAAGATCTTAGTAAAGTTGATGAAAGTTAAAACACGACCTTAAAAACTAAATTTTTTCTACTTTTTCACTAGTCCACTATGTCAGATTTCTGTACCAATACTTAGTCATTCTTGTTCCCTGTGGAACATAGCAGTGTAGCATTTGTCAATTTCCACTGATTTAACGTTATCGATATAGGGGAAAACTGCAGTAAAACTATGTAGCAATGGCGAAACACGATAAAACACAGCAACGTTTCACCAAAAAGGGCCTTTATCAAGCAAGGGATACAACAGAAATGAAGAATTTCACTTCTTTCACAAAAGTACTTTGTACGTGTTTCACTTCTTTCACAGCACACTACATATAGAACACAATAATTCTTGTTAGGAATTTATTGTTGTATTCTATCCTTTTGGTCGAAACATTGCTGTGTATTTTTATTGTTTTTGTATTTTGTAATACTACAGTTAGTTAGTTTTTAAGTGTTTTGCCACAGATTTAACATAAGAGTGTACTTACTTCGCAATGTTGGGCCATACTGCTTGCCTCTATGGCATAAACTTTCTTGGCTCCTGCTTGAATGGCAAAGAAAGACAAAATCCCAGAACCTGCACCAACATCCAGGACTACCTGTTATGTTGAAATATTAGATACTGATTAAAGTACATCAATGTCTCGTTTTCCCGAAAAGTTAATCCACTTATCTAGTCTATGATACATGCATTTGTCTGCTCTGACACCATGAAAATCGTGGCATATCCTTTACAGGACGTAGCCATCAACCATAGTAAACAAGTCGATTTGCTAGACACCACTTGTAAATTCAGTAGTTTGCCATGCTACAACATAATTCTTCTTCTTCTGCATTCTCACTAAGTTATGATTCCGGATTCTTGAACGCTCCATATCAACCAATTGTTAAACCACTCTATGTAATCTGTATATGATCTGAGCCAAAGAACGATTGTACATGTCAGTTATGCGCCTACAAGTATGCCAGCACATCAAATTTCTGAGACGCTTTTTATGTACTAAGGTAGTTTTCCTAGGCCCCATACCTTAGTCGTCACTTACAACATGTCTTATAAGTCGCAGTGTGACTATTTTTTGGTCCCCGTGCAGGCCCCGGCACTAAATTCTACGGAATTCACATCTAGGTTTCTTCTTGTGATCACTACTTTGATGATGATACTGTCAGGCGCGTTCTTATGATGAAGTCGACTGTTGTTTGGAGCCCATATCTGAAACCGTGTAGTTTTGAATGTAGTATTGTAGGGCGAAGATCCCTTACATCTAGGTTTCTTCTTGTGATCACTACTTTGATGATGATACTGTCAGGTGCGTTCTTATGATGAAGTCGACTGTTGTTTGGAGCCCATATCTGAAACCGTGTAGTTTTGAATGTAGTATTGTAGGGCGAAGATCCCTTACATCTAGGTTTCTTCTTGTGATCACTACTTTGATGATGATACTGTCAGGCGCGTTCTTATGATGAAGTCGACTGTTGTTTGGAGCCCATATCTGAAACCGTGTAGTTTTGAATGTAGTATTGTAGGGCGAAGATCCCTTACATCTAGGTTTCTTCTTGTGATCACTACTTTGATGATGATACTGTCAGGCGCGTTCTTATGATGAAGTCGACTGTTGTTTGGAGCCCATATCTGAAACCGTGTAGTTTTGAATGTAGTATTGTAGGGCGAAGATCCCTTACATCTAGGTTTCTTCTTGTGATCACTACTTTGATGATGATACTGTCAGGCGCGTTCTTATGATGAAGTCGACTGTTGTTTGGAGCCCATATCTGAAACCGTGTAGTTTTGAATGTAGTATTGTAGGGCGAAGATCCCTTACATCTAGGTTTCTTCTTGTGATCACTACTTTGATGATGATACTGTCAGGCGCGTTCTTATGATGAAGTCGACTGTTGTTTGGAGCCCATATCTGAAACCGTGTAGTTTTGAATGTAGTATTGTAGGGCGTGCATACCTTACATCAAGGTTTCTTCTTGAGCGCTCCATAGAACGCTCCATAGAACGCTCCATATCGACCACTTGTTAAATCACTCTTTGTGATCTGCATGTGATCGGAGCCCAAGAGCAATTGTATGTTGTGCAAGTTATGCACCTACAAGTATGCCAGCACATCCAATTTCTGCAATGTTTTTTATTTACTAGGATTATTTCCCCTATGCCCCAATCTTAGTCGCCTCTTACTAGTCTTATAGGTCGCAGTGTTACTATTGTTTTCTCCCCTTGCAGATCCTGGCACTAAATTCTACGGAATTCACAATTAGGTTTCAATTTTGTCTTACTTTGATGATTATACCGTCAGATGTTATAACATACATGGACAACATAAGTCGAGAAGCAGGAATAGAGAAAGAAAATAATATTTCAGAACTTTTATTTGCAGATGACCAAGTACTGATTGCAGAAAGCGAAGAATCTCTCCAGAACCATTTGAGCTTAGTTAACATCAAGGGTGAGGAGCACAACATGAAAATAAATATCTCCCCCTTCTTCTTCTTTGTGTTTGTTCTTTACGACCAATTTTAATCACTCTTTGTGATATGTTAGATCTTTGCCAAGAACGTGTACACATTGCACATTGGTTTGGTAGGCCCCTAAACACATAGACTTCTACATGTTTAGGACATGTGCATCCAATTTCAGCCAAAACTCCTTAGTCACCTCTTACGACATGCGTGGCAGGTAACAGTGGTTCTATTCTATACACCCCAAATTTGGGCCCGGTAACCACTTGGGTGGAAAATAAATATAATAAAGACAGAGACAATGGAAATAAGTAGACAACCAGAAAACCTTACAATAAAACTCCAGAACACAGAAATAAAACAAAACAATTGAGGCCAAATACTTAGGGAACAATTTTTAGAGGAGATGGAAGTATCGATAGCGAAATCAGCAATTGTTGCACAAAAGCTAACCAGGTACTGGGACAGTTAACAATAGACAACAATAGACAACAGCTCAAATCAACAATAGACAACAACTTACTTTGTCGTGAAAATCTGTCAAGTTTGCCAACATAGCTCTCTGGTACGTTGATGTACGTATATAGTCTTGCATCATGTTTTGTTGTTGTGATAAGTAGCCGTAAAACTGAAAGTTATAAATATTTGTTACAGTAGCAACACAAAGTCAGGAAACCATATGGTATGATTTTACATCTTAATATCCCATCATGGGCAACTAGTTCTCAATATGAATTTAATATTCTACAAAATTAGAACAGAAAAACATACTTTAGCAATACATTACATTTCAGAACACAGCTACACAACTTCCCATATTATTTCACAAAACAGCTACACAACTTCCCATATTATTTCACAACAGTTACACAACTTCCCATATTATTTCAGAACACAGCTACACAACTTCCCATATTATTTCACAACACAGCTACATAACTTCCCATATTATTTCACAACACAGCTACATAACTTCCCATATTATTTCACAACACAGCTTTTTTTTTTTATATCTTATGTCTGCAATATAAGAAGTCTGAATTTATTTGTTTCAGTTGTATCCTTTGCTTCTTCTTCTGGTTCGCCCGCTATGAATTCAGGTGTAGTCAAGTACAGATTTTTACATGAAGGCTTGCTTTCATTTTCATCAGTGTCCCTCATCATTCAGGCGAGCCTTCTCTAACTTCAGAGGTGTATCCTTTGCTTGATAAAGGCCTTTTGGTAAAAACGTCGAGGTATATTGTTTTTATACTATGGAAAACTACAGTATTTTGTTTTTATTTGTTTCACCAAAGACAATAAAGCAACTCACCTGAAAATATTGAACAGCAGAAGCTTCTTCTGTTCTCTCCGTGAAGACAGATTTCATTCCTTCTTTCAACCGAGTCACTTGCTGTCTGAAAGCCCTCATTACTGGTGAGGTATAACAAGAATATAAGATGTGTATGCAATTGAAGATTAAGAATAGAGAAACAAGTTCAAAGAAATGCAAGTCCATATTTCACCACTTCTTTGAACGCTCCATATCGACCAATTGTTATCCACTCTTTGTGATATGTATGTGATCTGAACCTTAGAGCGATTGCACGTTGGGCCAGTTATGCGCCTACTTCTTCTTCTTACGATCCATATCAACCACTTGTTAACCACTCTGTGTGATATGTATGTGATCTGAACCTAAGAGCAATTGTACATTGCACCAGTTATGCGCCTACAAGTAGGCCAGCACATCCTATTTCTTTTATTTACTAGGGTAGCTTCCCTAGGTCCTACATCAGCTGCCTCTTACGACATGCCTTGTAGATCACAGTGCCACTATTCTTTGCTCCTATTGCGGGCCCAGGCAACACATAGGCAGGCCTCTTCTATGTTTAGGGAGTTCTAAGACATTTTCAGTAGCACTTTATCTCAAAAGATTTCTGTTATTTGCTCTGTTATGTTTGTGTTTACGGCACAGATTCATGTCACAGGAAAATGCATGCCTCCCGAAGTTTTATTATTGTTTCCTTTGTGTTATGCTGTAGAATTTTCAGACTAATTATTCTAATTCTCATCATCATTATCTAGGTGTGTATCCTTTATAGGACGTTGTTCCCTTTGCAGCGCATCTGAAATTCACTCTGTCTCTAGCCAGTTCATCAACTTCGTCAATGGTCATATTCATGGTTTCTTTAATATCTTGTAGCCATAAGTAGAGAAAGAAAAGCAAGACTTCTAAGAACATGCATATTCCCTGTGACAACATATGGATGCGAATCATGAACCATATAACACAAACATTAAAAACCAAAAGTGAAGCTTTTGAAACAAGGTGCTATAGAAAAGTCCTCAGAACATCCTGGTCAGAAAAGAGAAAAAATAAAGACCTCTCTCTCTTAGGCCGCTTTTATCATTCTATTGTGATATATAGGCAGTCAAACATCAGGAACGGATGTACGTGCACAGCCTTCGGTACCTATTGGAGCTCAGGTGCTTATCCTTCGGTGGTGTGTTGATTTCAACCAGCGTTTACTGGGTTCGCTCTCCGTTAGCCTTTTTGCTGTCTCCAGCCAAAACCCACAAGGCAGCTATTTTCTTTCAGGGCAGCAACCGTAGACGACCTGCCCTCCCGGGCTGATGAGCACCATCTACCCAGCTATACCCGTCTTTTTAATGGACTGCTTGGTTTGCCTACCGTTCAGTTTTGTGTGCAGTTTGCTCCGCTAGCCTTTGATTGTCCCCAATCAAACTACAAGGCAGCAGTAGTTCCCTGTGAGCAGAAACGCACACTGGCTTTACCTCTGCTGGGCCTTCCAGTTTTTTTGCACACTCGGGTGGTCCGTACACCCTCTCGTCCGCTTCCCCGCCACGCCATGTTTGTCTGCCCTCCGGTGGGCCCACTCTGGCATTGTCCGCATGCGTCTCGCTCTATCCTGGTGCCTGTCTTATCGTCACTGTCAATTTTCTGTCTGTTTTTGGCGTTCACACATTTGCCTGGGTTGTCTGACTCTGGAGCTTAAAATCATGCCCCCATCCCTGTGATAGGGGCCCGAATTTCGATTTATGTGGGCCTACATGCAGCTCAACTCGACTCCCAGCATACTCATCGGCTCAAGAGAGGGGCTCGAGAGCATGCGCAGGTTCGAGTTTCGCCCCACGTTCATCTTTCCAACTTTTCCCATCGACCGGGAGAGACAAGCATTAATAGTCACTCTGGGAATTCGCTTGTCTGTGCTGCGAGCGGATCCCATCTAGCGTGACTACCTTTGCATCTCTACTTGCACCAAAGTAGCTCTCCCAATGCACCTGCCCTCTTAGCCAGACCGAAACTACCGTCTGTTTCCAGGGTCACCATGAGGAGGTGAGGGCAGGGGATTAGTGCCAGCTCACTAATCTGGCGCACCGTTGTTTCCTTAAATTCAGGCAGTCAGGACGCTTTGTATGTCGCTTCTGGCTAATTTTTGTGTGAAGGCCTGCTTTCTTTATTATCACTGCCCCCCCCGCAATAAACATCTGCTGTTCTTCGTCACATATTCTTTTCCCTTACGCTCCACAGAGTGCCAAATTATTATACCACCAAAAATAAACCAATATTTTCAAACCAACATTAATACTCACAATATATAGATGGGAAGGTAAGAAGGACTGAAGTATTCTCATTGGTTATGACCAATGAACTGTTTCCAACTCGTGCAACATCTGTTTCCTTACATACTGAAATTGTCTGTGTGCGGACATTACCTGAAACATCAACATTGTGAGAACATCTACATATTTCAGTGGTTAAATAAGCAGAGACAACTTCGTGCACTGGATTCAAGCCTCTGCTGGGCTTTCCAGTTTTCTGCACATTTGGGTGGTCCGCTCACCCCTACGCTTGCTTTGGTGCCTGTCCACCGTGTCTATCAGTTCTCACCGTGCTCACATTCACCATGCCACTAGGCTGTCCGGATATGGAGCTCAACTCGGGCCTCCACGTCTCTTCTCTGGATGCACCCCTCATCCCTGTGCCAGTTATACGCCTACAAGTAGGCCAGCACATCCGATTTCTGTGACTTTTTATTTACTAGGATAGCTTCACTAGGCCCCTACCTCAGTCGCCTATTACGACATGCCTTGTAGGTCGCAGTGTTACTATTCTTTGCTCCCCTTGCAAACCCGGCAACTAACGGACAGTTCGCCTGCTATGAATTCAGGCATACTCATGACACCTCTGATTTAGTTTTGTATGAAGGTATCCTTTCCTTATCTCCAGTGTTCTTCGACTTTCAGGAGAGCCTTACTGCGACTTCAGAGGTACTTGTAATTTAGATCCCAAGTAAATGATCAGTTTTTTCTGACTGTTTTCTTTAGTCTCCCAGGATAGTCGAGCACCCTTCAGTTCCACAAGAAGACTTCGTCTCCAAGTCCATATATAATATCCTCTTTTCCATTTTCCTTGTGGGTTCCACTCAAGTGCTTGTCTAGTGATACTTGATTGTGTCTTCTGTAGGGTATGCTTGTACCAGGTGCACACCAATCATTTATTTCTTTGGCCAAACTGGTCTCAAACCCAGAATGTCCACGAGCTCTGGTGCTTATCCAGAGTTTCAGACAGTGTTTACTTGGTTCGCTCT
The DNA here is from genome assembly GCA_020796225.1 of Arion vulgaris. NCBI lineage: Eukaryota > Metazoa > Mollusca > Gastropoda > Stylommatophora > Arionidae > Arion > Arion vulgaris. The sequence continues at coordinate 3,474,217 of CM036769.1, forward strand.
CCATTCTGTAGCCATCTAGTGTTTTTTACGGTGTGTGGTAGCTAACCCCAACACCAACCTCCTTAGTCGCCTCTTACAACATGCGTGGCAGGTAACAGTGGTTTTATTCCTTACACCCCAATTTGGGCCCAGGTGACCACTCAGGCATGGCCAGATCTGAGATGACCCATCACTGAAGAGGGTACATGATTGCAGGATGCGTTCAGAAATCTGGGAACTATTTATTCTGATCAGTTTGAGCAGCTTTCATTTTGTGGAAATGGACTTATAGTCTGCAGTCTCATGTATAGAGTGTGAATATTATGGTCTGTTGAGTTCTATCCACCTTTAGGATAGGGTCTTGTGGATAATTTCTACCTGTTCTACAACTCCATGCAGATTTGTATTTTTCTTTGATATGTGTCCTTTCTTTCCATAGTGAAATTCCATCGTGGAAATGTTCTATTTGTATTTAATTATTGCATTTATAAAAACACAAAATATTATCCTTTATTTAAAGTGATGAAATTCTGGGTTTTAAGTTTTATAATTTATATATTGAAAGAGTTCTATCCATTTTTATTTCAAACATATGGTATATATCTTTTTTTAATAGTGACAAGTTTTTTTTTAAACGTGTCCTTAAAAAACCAGGAATTGTTCTTACATATTTACTCATATGGATTTAAAAAACTATCGTTACTGCCTGTAATAACGCTTTACGTGGCAGTGTTGGACAGGTGGGATGAGAGCCTGAGGAATTTAATGGCCACGTGGCTAGTGCAGTAGCCGCAATGTTGTTCAGGTTAGAATTTTTCATTTATGCCCACAACAGATACAAATTCTTGACCTTACGGTGAATTAAACACGGTCTCCCACATGGAAGAAGCGCTCTAATCCATTCTGCCTGATGCTCCTCAGGCGCTACTCATAACTAACGGAACAAATTGGAACTTTCAACCAAAATAAAACAGATGTATCAAATTAATCAAATATGTGAATGAACATGAAAATAAGAAGTAATTGTTCAATAACTTATAGAACCATTTTTGCCATCAGCGGTATCTTTACTTTGTTGTAATTTTGGACGCTTGGGGACACTAATGACATGATTCTAAATATGACAATATCATAAAGCTTTTTAAGATATATGAAATATTATTTTTTAAATAAATGTTTGGGTAAACAAACCCCCAAAATTAGGTCATACAAAACTTTTGCCTGCTTGAAAACGTAAATTATACATCATTTCTAAAAAAAGCTTGTGTAATTTTTTAGATAGATATGTACAGAATCAGCATGCAAAATTTGTAGTACCTATCTATTCTCTGAGCCGTAGCGATTTGAATGTTATTAATTTTAGTAACAAATTTTGCCCGTGTAGTGCCAGGCCCACAAGGGAAGCAAAGAATAGTACCACTGCAACCTACAATGCATGTCATAAGAGGCGACTGATGTAGACCCTAGGGATGCTACCTAGTAAATAAAAAGCAGCGCAGAAATCGGATATGCTGGCCTACTTGTAGGCGCATAACAGGCACAGCATACAATCGCTCTTAGGCTCAGATCACATACAAATCACAGAGAGGTTGACAAGTGGTCGATATGGAGCGTTCGAAGAAGAAGTAACAAATTTCTTGACCCAGAATGTCCACGAGCTCTGGTGCTTATCCAGAGTTTCAGCCAGTGTTTACTTGGTTCGCTCTCCATTCTGTAGCCATCTAGTGTTTTTACGGTGTGTGGTAGCTAACCCCAACACCAACCTCCTTAGTCGCCTCTTACAACATGCGTGGCAGGTAACAGTGGTTTTATTCCTTACACCCCAATTTGGGCCCAGGTGACCACTCAGGCATGGCCAGATCTGAGATGACCCATCACTGAAGAGGGTACATGATTGCAGGATGCGTTCAGAAATCTGGGAACTATTTATTCTGATCAGTTTGAGCAGCTTTCATTTTGTGGAAATGGACTTATAGTCTGCAGTCTCATGTATAGAGTGTGAATATTATGGTCTGTTGAGTTCTATCCACCTTTAGGATAGGGTCTTGTGGATAATTTCTACCTGTTCTACAACTCCATGCAGATTTGTATTTTTCTTTGATATGTGTCCTTTCTTTCCATAGTGAAATTCCATCGTGGAAATGTTCTATTTGTATTTAATTATTGCATTTATAAAAACACAAAATATTATCCTTTATTTAAAGTGATGAAATTCTGGGTTTTAAGTTTTATAATTTATATATTGAAAGAGTTCTATCCATTTTTATTTCAAACATATGGTAAATATCTTTTTTTAATAGTGACAAGTTTTTTTTTAAACGTGTCCTTAAAAAACAAGGAATTGTTCTTACATATTTACTCATAGGGATTTAAAAAACTATCGTTACTGCCTGTAATAACGCTTTACGTGGCAGTGTTGGACAGGTGGGATGAGAGCCTGAGGAATTTAATGGCCACGTGGCTAGTGCAGTAGCCGCAATGCTGTTCAGGTTAGAATTTTTCATTTATGCCCACAACAGATACAAATTCTTGACCTTACGGTGAATTAAACACGGTCTCCCACACGGAAGCAGCGCTCTAATCCATTCTGCCTGATGCTCCTCAGGCGCTACTCATAACTAACGGAACAAATTGGAACTTTCAACCAAAATAAAACAGATGTATCAAATTAATCAAATATGTGAATGAACATGAAAATAAGAAGTAATTGTTCAATAACTTATAGAACCATTTTTGCCATCAGCGGTATCTTTACTTTGTTGTAATTTTGGACGCTTGGGGACACTAATGACATGATTCTAAATATGACAATATCATAACGCTTTTTAAGATATATGAAATATTATTTTTTAAATAAATGTTTGGGTAAATAAACCCCCAAAATTAGGTCATACAAAACTTTTGCCTGCTTGAAAACGTAAATTATACGTCATTTCTAAAAAAAGCTTGTGTAATTTTTTAGATAGATATGTACAGAATCAGCATGCAAAATTTGTAGTACCTATCTATTCTCTGAGCCGTAGCGATTTGAATGTTAGTAATTTTAGTAACAAATTTTGCCCGTGTGGTGCCAGGCCCACAAGGGAAGCAAAGAATAGTACCACTGCAACCTACAATGCATGTCATAAGAGGCGACTGATGTAGACCCTAGTGATGCTACCCTAGTAAATAAAAGCAGCGCAGAAATCGGATATGCTGGCCTACTTGTAGGCGCATAACAGGCACAGCATACAATCGCTCTTAGGCTCAGATCACATACAAATCACAGAGTGGTTGACAAGTGGTCGATATGGAGCGTTCGAAGAAGAAGTAACAAATTTCTTGACCCCGAAAGTGGCATGATTCATATATTGATGGTTTGCTGGTGACATGATTCATATATTGATGGTTTGTTGGTGGCATGATTCATATATTGATGGTTTGCTGGTAAGTGGCATGATTCATATATTGATGGTTTGCTGGTAGGTGACATGATTCATATATTGATGGTTTGTTGGTGGCATGATTCATATATTGATGGTTTGCTGGTAGGTGACATGATTCATATATTGATGGTTTGTTGGTGGCATGATTCATATATTGATGGTTTGCTGGTAGGTGACATGATTCATATATTGATGGTTTGTTGGTGGCATGATTCATATATTGATGGTTTGCTGGCAAGTGGCATGATTCATATATTGATGGTTTGCTGGTAGGTGACATGATTCATATATTGATGGTTTGTTGGTGGCATGATTCATATATTGATGGTTTGCTGGTGACATGATTCATATATTGATGGTTTGTTGGTGGCATGATTCATATATTGATGGTTTGCTGGTAGGTGACATGATTCATATATTGATGGTTTGCTGGTAGGTGACATGATTCATATATTGATGGTTTGTTGGTGGCATGATTCATATATTGATGGTTTGCTGGTGACATGATTCATATATTGATGGTTTGTTGGTGGCATGATTCATATATTGATGGTTTGCTGGTAGGTGACATGATTCATATATTGATGGTTTGCTGGTAGGTGACATGATTCATATATTGATGGTTTGCTGGTAAGTGACATGATTCATATATTGATGGTTTGCTGGTAAGTGACATGATTCATATATTGATGGTTTGCTGGTAGGTGACATGATTCATATATTGATGGTTTGCTGGTAGGTGACATGATTCATATATTGATGGTTTGTTGGTGGCATGATTCATATATTGATGGTTTGTTGGTGACATGATTCATATATTGATGGTTTGCTGGTAGGTGACATGATTCATATATTGATGGTTTGTTGGTGGCATGATTCATATGTTGATGGTTTGCTGGTAGGTGACATGATTCATATATTGATGGTTTGCTGGTAGGTGACATGATTCATATATTGATGGTTTGTTGGTGGCATGATTCATATATTGATGGTTTGCTGGTGACATGATTCATATATTGATGGCTTGTTGGTGGCATGATTCATATATTGATGGTTTGCTGGTAAGTGGCATGATTCATATGTTGATGGTTTGCTGGTAGGTGACATGATTCATATATTGATGGTTTGCTGGTAAGTGGCATGATTCATATGTTGATGGTTTGCTGGTAGGTGACATGATTCATATGTTGATGGTTTGCTGGTAGGTGACATGATTCATATATTGATGGTTTGTTGGTGGCATGATTCATATATTGATGGTTTGCTGGCAAGTGGCATGATTCATATATTGATGGTTTGCTGGTAGGTGACATGATTCATATATTGATGGTTTGTTGGTGGCATGATTCATATATTGATGGCTTGTTGGTGGCATGATTCATATGTTGATGGTTTGCTGGTAGGTGACATGATTCATATATTGATGGTTTTTTCTGGTAAGTAACATGCTCTACGTTCTGTCACTGATACTTGCTAATTTAACAAATTTGGTCAGCATCCCTGCTGTAGTTTGATGTGCAAATAAATTGCCAATGTAGTAATTACTTGAGATATGCAAATTAACCAGCATTTTGAGTATTAATTAGTTCTGTGTGTTTTGAAACATTACAACAATATAAAGGACAGATGTATTCTGTTTTCCCCGCACATAAAAATGTGTTTTTTTACATGGTCACATATTTGAAAAAGAAAGATATTTCAAATATTATAGGCTCTGCGCTACTACAAGGTCATAGATATCTAGCAATCCGTATTTTAAAATTACTCTATGATTCATTTAAATATTAACTTATTCAAAAATAATAAATTTTTGTCAGAACTATCACAGGCTTGGTTGTGGTATAGTTGAATTGTAACTTGGAAGGTCTATCTCAGCTAATTAATATGTCAATCTAGCTTTGTTTTGAGCAATTCAACTTCGCAAATGACTCTACTACAAATTTCAAAGTTGTATCAATCGTCCTAACAATAACATCAATTAACATGTCATATGACAGCGAAATAATGAACATAATGTGGAACAAAATTGAGAGAAGTGATGAAATCTGAGAAATGTACGAGAGAAATATAATATTATAATATATTAACATTAAGTTAGTATTAAGTTAACGAGTAAATGGACTAATTCAACAAAATCAAGCACGGCATCCTCCTGGTCCATAATAATATTAATAATTACAACAAGTCAACAAGTAACAAGGCTAGGCAATATTAAATTAATTAAATATATATCAATCATATGTCATGATATATTTTATATCTCACATGACAAACTTAATCTAATAATTGTGTTGGCTTGGTTTTAAACAGTTACTTCACTTATTAATTATTACTGAGTCCAGTGTGTGAGTATGCTTGAGATATAGATAAGCCAAGCTTCATTTTAAAAGGATTTAATTTTTAATATAAATATTTGTTAATTTTAAAATTAAATTACTGATATTTATGATTAACTAGTACATCCATCCATTCCATAGTGGACAACAAAATAAATTTTGTTATGTTGATCTTGTGCATGAACTGTAGTTGTTTTATAATTTATTGTTATGGTTTACATCTTTCAAACTATTTTCCTTTCATCAATCATGTGTCTAAGATCGGACTTGGCCAAGATTTGATTAGAGTTGTTGAATGTCTTTGTTTACGTCACGTGTTTGAACTATTTAACTAAAATCGATATTTGTCTTGATGAGTAAATGTCCCTTTTGTCATTATTATGTTAATATTTACTTCTATTTGTACAAAATGACACATTTACAAATATAATGTTAAATTTATTACAATAATATACAACTGAAGTCCAATACCAACACTAAAATAGCATTTTCTAAGTTTACAACTTCGTCATTCTTCTTCGACATTTTATTTTGGGGGTGATATGATCCGAGATTTTCCAATAATAAATTACCCAACTAACACTTGCCAATTACTTACCATTATACAGATTAACAATGAGGTTGTCATTCTCCTCAACAATATCTAGTCTATGAGAAACGTCAACTAATTCCTTAATCTTTCCATCTCCATCGTAAGATCCAAAGCGCACGTTTTCGAACATGGTGGCCATTTTGGTTGCGCGCGTTTCCGACTTCTTTATTCAGTTCAGATGTGTTCCGTCTCCGCATCGGAGGTTCCCACAATGGATCGACTGGTTCTCTCTAACAAGATGCTGTTAGCTTATCTGATATTATCCTACCATTTGTATCGCTGTCTTTCTCTTACTCGTCTGCTTTCAATCTTCCCCTCTAGTTTGGTTTTCAGCAGTGTGTCTATCTTTTTATATTCGCAATAACATCTTCTTCTTTGCGTTCGTTCTTTACAACCAATTTTAATCACTCTTTGTGATATGTTTGATCTTTGCCAAGAACGTGTATACGTTGCACATTGGTTTGGTAGGCCCCTAAACGCATAGACTTCTACACGTTTAGAACACGTGCATCCGATTTCAGCCAAACCTCCTTAGTCGCCTCTTACGACATGCGTGGCAGGTAACAGTGGTTCTATTCTTTACATCCCAAATTTGGGCCCCGGTAACCACTCGGGCATCAGAAGTGATAAAATAAGAGAAATATCTGGTCAACCACTAGTAACAACTGTTATAAGTAAGAGAAGATGGGAGAGATATTCGAGACGCATGTCGGCAATTTGCAGTTTTCACTTTGTATTTTCCTTTACCCCGGGAAATACTGTGCTTGGGCTGATTACAAATAATTAAGAGGGTTGTTTCGTTCGGCGCTAGCAGCGCAACTTTAGATTTTGCGCTCGCCAACATCACCCACTCCAGTTCTTCCAGGGATGGCAGTTTTTTCCCTTCACAAGAACGCAACTTTACATTTTGCGCTCGTGCAACAATCCGTACCGGTTGTTCCAGGAAGGACATTTTCGTTAAGCATAGGAACGCAACTTTATGTTTTGCGCTCAACCAACATTGCCCAATCAATTCATCTGCGCTTGGCCTCGATACAGAGTTTAATAAGTCTTCCCTTGTGTCCACACGACATGTTACATCGTTTTCAACAATTCTTGCCGAGAGCTGGCGATTATGGTGTGACCATTGACCCCGGGGGTCGTGAGTCTACGCCTATAGATGACTTGTACCTTGTTACTTCGTACGATTGTTTTCCTTTATGGAAATTTTCCATCGGCCAGGAGAGACGTGCACTCTGGGACTATGCTCGTCTGTGTTTCGAGTATATCTCATAGAAAACGTGTCTTGCACCCGCACTTATACCAGAGTATCTTTCTCTCGATCCCCACCCACTTAGCCAGACAAAAACCGTTGTATGTTTCCAGGGCCATTACGAGGAGGTGGGGTCTTGATCATCGCCAGCTCACTGACCCTAGAGCAACTTTTTCCCTATGACTGCTATAAACTACTATATGTGGTTTAGCGGTGAAGACCGTGAATACGTTGTGCTGTAGTGTATAGTGGGCTCACTACGATATTTTACGATCACTGCAACAGATTTCATCATGCGTTTTGCTCGGGGTCGTTTTACCTCAGTTTAGTTCTCCCGATCGATATCTTTGCACTTTAGAAACGTTCTTACGTGCTCCATCCTCCAATCATATCAGTGCTCAATATCGCATTGTACCCAAGCCATGTGTATATGCATATATTCTCTTGCTTGCATATATGGAATGCTTTTTCCTGTGTCAACCGTGCGTTTGTTGTGATTGTGGGTATTCAGAAAATGGCGGACAGCGGTTATGACGAACCATCTCAATCTGCCGTATGCAGTGTTTTGCGTGTGTAGAAAGATGGATTTTGTCGTGATTGATGTTCCCTTCGTCATGAATTGCAATTCAAGTGATGAACAGTTTTGTGTTGACACTTTAGTGATGGCCATATGCATTTATGCGGTGCTGGTTGCTTTTTGTGTCGGTACGGTACGGCTGTTTCATTCTGGAATTAGTTCACGACACAGGTGGCAGTTGTTAGCATTTTGTGTGATTTTTGTTGGCACAGGAACAGAGCAATTATGGGGTGACCCATTGCAGTGAAGTTGGAACCGTACATATGAACTATGAATTCTCTTGCTACCTCGCAGACAGCCCGGTGTGCTTGTCCAAACTCAACCGTCCATCTCAATCAGACAGTTAAATATCACATATTCTGTTTCCACATAGGTAAAGCAGAGGACGTTTATGATTTCCGCTTTGTTCTTGCTTCCCCCACCTGCACTGGATGTTGCGAGTGCTAATTTGTCTTCAGTTACATTTACCTTCACACCCGCATGCCCAGACGTTTAAAGTCAAGACAGTTTCTTGAGGCAGAGCTTTAACAAAATGTTATACTATAGTTGGTTTCAAAATTCGTGAGCACACTAAGGTTTAAATTGTTTATAATCTTCTTTGAACGCTCTATATTGACCACTTGTTAACCACTCTGTGTGATTTGTATGTGATCTGAGCCTAAGAGCGATTGTACGATGTGCCAGTTATGCGCCTACAAGTAGGCCAGCACATCCGATTTCTGCACTGCTTTTTATTTACTAGGTAGCATCCCTAGGGCCTACATCAGTCGCTTCTTATGACATGCATTGTAGGTTGCAGTGGTACTATTCTTTGCTTCCTTGCGACCTCGGCATCACACAGCGAAATTGTTATTATAACTTGGATTCTCAGAAAGAAGTTAATTCTTAATTTTCATAATTGTTGGCCTACACGCTCTGATATAACCATTACAAGGTTCGCCCTTAGGTTGAAGTGGCATGCCTCGGCTAAAAGTGGCTTTAATTTCCCTATATACTAAACAAACAAGAGATAGAATTGATGAATAGTGATTACAACATTCAGTGCGAAGCTTTCATGTATTCATCCTCCTAAGGAATCCCATCAAGTCGGTTACTATGGTCTGGTTTGTTTGTTCTGTAGAGGATTTAAGGATCTTTAAGCTGAGAAACGCTGCTTTCAACCTCAGAACGAGTCTTTCTGGTTATATCAGGCCGTCTATGCAAACAAACATGCTTCTTCTACTTTGCTGGCTCTACGTCAACAACTTGTTATTATCACCTTAGAACCAGAGTTTGTTGTGCCAACCATGTCCCTACGGTACAGGCATATAGCCAGCACATATGGTTTCTTCATGATTGTTATTCGCTTTCCCAAGGAGGACAAATAAAACTGACCAAGGCGAGTCCATCTCCCTAGTCGAGTCATGCTCCTCCAGCTATAGCTCCGTTAGTCTGACCTCACAGTCAAAATATAAGGCTACTAATGTTCATTTTACACCATTTCTAAGAATGACTAGAAGACCCTAGCTCTGTTGGATGCAGAACAAATCATCTTCTGGACCCCTCCGCTCATGTAGTGCCGGGATCCACAGAGGAAGCAAAGAATAGTACCACTGGGACTTACAAGACATTCGACCCTAGTAAATAAAAAACGCTGCAGAAATCGGATGTGCTGACCTACTTGTAGGCGCATAATTGGCACAACGTACAATCACTCTTAGGCTTAGATCATATCCAAATCACAAAAAGTTGTTAACAAATGATCAATATGGAGCGTTCGAAGAAGAAGTATCCCCTTTTTTCTTGATGTCTTAATTTCTAAATCGGTCTCTTCTTGATACTCCCAGCATTCTGCATAGACACGTCATCTCTGTTGTGACTAGTCTTCTTCTATTATTTGATGTCAGCGTCCAGGTTTGGCACTGATAGCATAATGTTGGAAGAAAGATTGTGTTGAACAATGCTCTTCTAGTGTTCATGGTGTCCACATGTTTGCATTTCGAAATTGGTGCCATTTGTCCTATGATTTCTTCTTCTTCAGCGATCTCTGGTCATGCGCTTAATTACTGTGGACCACAAACTAGGCAGTCAGCTTCAGGTCTGTCAGGTTTCCCCAAAGCTTAGTTTTCAGGTCGACTGGGAGTGGCCACATGTTGCTTCTCAGCTCACACAGGAGAGGACAGTCTTGCAGGATATGCTCTGGTGTCTATTCCGCCTGCCGACAGTGGCAGAGAGCTGTTTGACTTATTCCTAGTCTATATAAGTGTTTGTTGAGTCTGCAGTGTCCGGTGTGTAGTTGAAATATAATGACCTTGTCTGTTCTGCTTAGGTCTTTGAGGAGTCTTTTCCATAATCATATCCAGTGTTTGTCTTCCAGTCTACTTCAGATTTTCTCTGTATGAGGGTTTTGACCTCATGAAAAGACAAGGGGTGGTAAAGTTACTCTTTGGCACTGCCCTCCTTAGCTAAGAAATCGGCACTCTGACTGCCTGCAATGCCACAGTGAGATGGAATCCACTGCAAGTGAATGTCCTATGATTTGATTCATTGCATTAATGTTGAATTTAGTTAGTCATTTGCTGAAAAAATTATCCCTAGGTATGTTTTCATTATTGACTGCAATTTTTTGTTGACATTTTACTTTGCTCATGGACATAATCTTAAGTTTTCTTTGATACTCACAACCAAACAAAAAAGTGATGAATTTAAAGGAAATACATGTCAAAAAATATATGCACTTTAATTGTCTGACACATTTATTTACAACAAAATATTTCTGGTTTAAAGTAAACTCATCAATGACCTGGGCTAGGATAAAGGTCAAGCAACTTTACTAGACACACCACAAAACAAATACATCAGCAAAAATGCACTTCTTTTTTAAAGATATTTTACAATTAATTCTTGCTCCCTTCTTACATGTTCAACATCTGATATGCTTCAATGCTGGCATCGGTAGGGAACAGTTAAAAAAAATCTTTGCTGATCCTAAACAGTTTATCTTGAAGAGTGGTTCTCTTTGACAAGGTGTTCACTATTTGACAGACAAGGATGGGACAATCTTGCAAGATGTGCTCTGGGAACTCCCAGTCTGCTGTTTGTGTGCATTCTAAAATAAACAGCAAGGACTGTACTTAGACACGCCCGTGTGGTGCCAGGGCCTGCGACGGAAGCAAAGAATAGTACCAATGCAACCTATAAGGCATGTCATAAGAGGCGACTGATGTAGGCCCTAGGGATGCTATCCTAGTAAATAAAAAGCGCTGCAGAAATCGGATGTGCTGGCCTACTAGTAGGTGCATAACTGGCACAGCATACAATCGCTCTTAGGCTCAGATCACATACAAATCACACAGTGATTGACAAGTGGTCGATATGGAGCATTAGAAGAAGAAGAAGACAAGGTTCATCATTCTCAAACAATACATGTCATGCAATGCTTCAGGTCGGCCTTCTCAATGTGTGTCCTATCCATTAACAGCACCTCTTCCTTGGCTCATTTTCTATTGACATTTGCTTAGTTCTTTCTCTGAGTTCATCGTTCGTAATCTTATCATACCATCTCCGTCCCTCTATTCTACGTAACATCCATGTATGAAGGTCTGTAGTTTTCTGGTGTCTACAAGGCAAATATTCTAACCATTTCGCCTCACATGAAATGAATGAAAATCCCGGCATATCCTTTACAGGATTTGGCCATCAACCACTGTAAACGAGTCATCGATTTTCTAGGAATCACTTATATGTTCAGTAGTTTACCAGTGCTTTCTGAACAGTGGGGTATATTTTTACCGTTTGTAAAAATCCACGGACACGAATTTGCTTCCAATTTGGGTTGTGATTCAGCTCACTACCGCTCAAGCTACAGACAGTTCTCATACATCATACTTAATGTATATACAGTATGCCAGCACTATACACACTACAAACATACCACAACTACACACATCATGACTGCTCATACCATCAGTGTAGGTTACAAAATACTTGCTTATCCCTGAACTTAGCAGTGGCTGTAAAGGAGCATTAAGCTCAGCAACTTTTGATAATAAACACAAACCACAGGCATATTAAACATACCCAATATATATATATATATATATATATATATATATATATATATATATATAAATTGCAAGTAAAAAGTAAACAGACCTTTTTATCATCATCAAGGTGTGTATCCTTTATAGGACGTTGCTCTCTTTGCAGCACATCTGAAATTCACTCTGTCTCTAGTCAGTTCACCCACTTGGTCATATTCATGGTTTCTTTAATATCTTGTAGCCATCTTCTTCTTGGTCTGACTCTGCATCCTGGGACCTTGCCCTCTAGTATTGTTCTTTCCAGGCCATCGTGACGCTTGATGTGACCAAAGTATGTAATTTTTCTGTATAGTATGTTGTTTATCAGCCAATTCTCTTTAACATTTAGTTCTTTCAGGACATGAGTGTTCTTTCTTTTTTCTATCCATGGTATTCGTAGGATCTTTCTGTAGCATTTAGTTTCGATATACTGGATTTTCATTCTTGTTTTTTGTGTAATAGTCCATGATTCCCTTGCCTGGAACCTGCAGGGACAGCGAAAGAAGGGGAGGCAGAGAAATACATGGAGACGAGATTTGGAGATCAACAATATAAAGAAGAGCTGGAGGGAGCTGCAGGAGATAGCTAGAGATAGGAAGACTTGGCATGAGTTGGTTGAGGGCCTATGCCCCAACCCGGGGTAAAAGGCAAAGAGAGAGAGAGAGTCCATGATTCACAACCATAAGTAGCCACTGGAAAAATGTATGCTCTCAATATACCTTTTTATACCTCAAGGTATATTGCGTAATACAATGTTAGGCTCGTAGTTTCAATTGACTGTCGGCACATGATGTGGTCAACATCACACCGGCCACCTTTACTTCCCATGGTACCCACTTACAGCTGGGTTGACACAAGAGCCGTTACAGTTGGAATAATACTCCCCACTGACTGTGAAATTGAACCCGAACGACTAAGAAGTGAGTTCACTAACAACTATGCTACTGCAGCTCTCATATAAATTACAAGCCAGTTTGATTCTTTGAAAGAGAACATCAATCTACAACACAATATATACATATATTGAGTATACTTTCATACATCCAGCATAGACTTTCTCTTTCATAAAAATATATGTACATAAACACTGCATCAGCACCGATAGCTAAGTCGATAACATGATTCGCTAGCAACCATGTGCAGTGCCAATTTGGGGAAAAAAAATAATTTAAGTGTGCACACAATACACAGTTAGACTACAGGTTTCCTGATCCTTTACTTAGGAATATAAATTACATGAGAAGTCAGGGTAAAGCTAGCCAGAATGGAACACTAGACTAGTGATAAGGAAAGCAAACTTTCATGTAAAAATCAGTCAAAGGTGTCATATTAGACACCCTGACTATGTTTCAATTTATAGCTGGCGAAATTGGCTGAAATCGGATGCACATGTCCTAAACGTGTAGAAATCTATGCGTTTAGGGGCCTACCAAACCAATGTGCAACGTATACACGTTCTTGGCAAGGATCAAACATATCACAAGGAGTGATTAAAATTGGTCGAAGAACAACGCAAAGAAGAAGTAGAAGCTGGCGAACGAAAAATTAAAATCGCTGCACCCTCAGAAAATAACCTAACAATGTCACAGATATGTACTGAACTGGATCCCACAAAAGCAGAGAAAAGCAAGGAAATCCTAGATAAAGAGCAGTAGAAAATGGTTTCATAAAAGGTCAATAAGTAAAGGATTGACTTCATTGCACCAGATTTCTCCCTGATCACTCTCTGCAGAGACACCCCTCTTAATAACACACCCCTTACTGATAGTTTTGCACACAGCACAAACTCTGTAGCTCCAGCAAGAATCCTAAGGGATCTCTGGAAAAATATTAACTTGTGAACCAAGCAAGGCAGCGACCTTCATAATGCACAGGAAACTTTAGCCACAAAGAAAATTAGACTTGAGACATGGAAATCTCAATGTGACGGCACAGAATGGAAATCGGCGGAGGGTTAGTTTGCAGCTGGGAGTTATTATTGTTACAATCTCTAAGACAGTTAAACTTTTCACTCGTTTTTCCTTGTTCTCATTTCAGGGTAATGTTCCAAGGATATTTGATTGATAGGATGATGCCCTTTGAACTTTGGGTAATAACCGTTGCTGTGTAAGATTTACTCATGATGCCATATTTCATTTCGTTGGTGTATGTATGAAGGACAGGACTGCAGGATGTGCTCTGCAATCTGTATTTCAGTCTGACACACACACTGTGCAGTCTGAGCAGGCTTTATTCTGTGCAAGTAATGGTTCAGCCTGCAGTGCCCTACCTATTCTGAGACAGAGATTGTTGTGGGCTGTTTTCTGTTTAGTCTGTTGGTGGGATTTTGTCTCCACAAATTTTTATATTTTCAATTGATATGTGTCTTGATCTCTGGTAGTGGCACTGGGTGTTTGTGTTGCATCAGTTTTGTTCTCCAAAGAAATCTCAACAGCAGTACATGAACTCTGTAGCACCAGTCAGGGTACCCAATGTGTCTTCTTCTCTCAAACTCCCGCTGTTAATTCATGACGCCTGGTATTGCGCTTCTGACTGATTTTTGCATGAGACCTAAATTACCCTTTTACAGGCGTCCCTCAACCATATGGGCAGCCTCGCCGACTTCAGAGGTACTTGAAGTTAGATACTCCAAGTGTGATCGTTGCAGGAAACCTATTGTCTGTGTAACTCTTGCCTTGAGTCCTCGTACCATTGGTACTTTTGCGGCCAGAGTTAATTAGTGAAGTGCAACTTCTCTATCGGATTTCCTGCCTTTGGTGAGGTTGTTCCGTACGCATCATAAGATTAACACTCTTTAATGATCTTTTAGCGCTGTAAATTTGGGCTTGGATCTATGCCAAAGAGCATTAGCTACTTTACGCTGACTGGGTGAGGTCCTCCGCCTAATGTGTCTAAAGTGGAGAGATTTTGTTGTTGCCCTAGAAGAATCCACAAGGCTTATTGGCTGCATGGGCTTGTAATAGTGACTCATAACTGACTGCTAGCGTCATGGTCAGCACAAGAACAAATCTGACCAAGACTTCACTCTGCTTCCCGTGGCGGCCCCGGACACCAGACGATTACCAAGAAGTCTGGCTAAGTTTGTGGAGATTGAAGAAGTCCAATGTGTCAGACCGAAAGGTACAGATACATCAGCTCATGCTGAAAACTGTGGCACAACGCATTCCAGACTGCATCCTGCTATAACCAGCAGGAGAGTACAAGAACAAACAAAGAATAATAATATTGTTAAAATACTCCTAGGCATGACAAATTTGCATTAAACTTTTGCGTCTCTATAATATTTCTATGACAAAACTCAAAACTAATGACTTATTATTTATACATAACTGATATTTCAAAAATATAAAAGGTAATGCAATATCATTCAATGTTAAAACAACTTGTTGGTGAAGGATTATTGGTTCTTTGAATTTGTTACTTTTTCTTCTTGCATTCGCCCGCTATGAATTCAGGCATTTTGAGGGTGCTTCTGACTGATTTTTTGCTCAAAGGCTTTCTTTATTACCAGTGTGCTCTGCCATACCTTCTCCAACTTCAGAGGTGTATGTGTTACTGACCCATATGTGGTTTCTTGGGTAGTGAAGAGTAGATGTCTTCTCTTGCATGTCGTAAAAGCGTCTTAAGGGGTAGGGAAGGACATGGTTTAAAAACATGGCAACTGATGCTGAATCCAACCAGTATTTTAATGAGTTTGGAATCGCACAAAGCACTAGCAGAACTACTGGCGGCAGAATACGGAGTATGTTTAACCGGCGAGCCACAGTAACCATCAGCATGCAAACCCTTCAACATCTGCTGGAGGAGACTGAGCTCTTACGGGTGCTCACAAGTGCTACTATAATGTCAGTTCAATAACCAATACTATAACAAGTACACATGGTATGAATCAGCTCTGAAGCCTCCATATGACCATTCCGATCTGAAACTAGTAGTTATATGAGGACTATCATCAAAGCAACACGGACATGTCCAATCTCCGATCCCTGTCTAAAAAAATCCAGCAGTGTCCAGCGGTCCAACACACTAGTTTGATGTTGATTAATCAATCGTTCTTGCATATTTGATATGTCGTTCTTTTCGGGCTGTACCAATATCGACACCAATCTCTCTCAATCTGGTCAGCGGCTGGGATTCACATCTTTGAAACTCCTTTGATACTATGTTTCAGTATAACTCCAGATGTGATACTTTAAAGCTGGGACCACAAATTTCTATCCTGTTGGATAATATATATACACTTTGACCTAAATTAGATGTACCTGTCCTACATATTGTAGGAGTCTGACGGGGTTGCAACGTGTTCACCACAAATCACACCGAGCGGTTCTTCTTCTTCTTTGCGTTCGTTCTTACAACCAATTTTAATCACTCTTTGTGATATGTTTGATCTTTGCCAAGAACGTGTATATGTTGCACATTAGTTTGGTAGGCCCCTAAACACATAGACTTGTACGTGTTTAGGACATGTGCATCCAATTTCAGCCAAACCTCCTTGGTCGCCCCTTACGACATGCGTGGCAGGTAACAGTGGTTCTATTCTTTACACCCCAAATTTGGGCCCCGTAACCATTCAGCGACACTTTAGTCTAAATTAGATGTACCTGTCCTACATATTGTAGGGGTCTGACGGGCCGTAACGCTTCTCGCACAAATCACACTGAGTGGTTAACTTTGTTGATAAGAACGAACACAAACAGCTAACAAATACAGAGATGGATTAGTCTGTGGCACGGGCAAGATTTTAAAATGTACAGACACAACAAATATAAAACAATACAATAATGTATACAATGGCATAACGTTATACATTGAAGCTTTCGCCACATCCACAAGTGCCTTTAATGTTTGGGTTGTTGAAGATAAATTCAGCTGCCAGTTTATCCTCGTGGTAATCCATTTCTGTTCCAAGTAAGCTCAGCTGTGCTTTAGCATCAATGAACACTCTCACACCTGCATTAAAACATAACAGAGAAATATTTGTTCACAATATTATATAACAGCAGAAACATTCTTCTTCTTCCTCACCTTTCTTCCTCCTCTTCTTCAATGATCCAGCGGCACTTGAGCTCTTGCCCTTCGGCCCATCCTCACGTTTCAACTCAGCACAGGTCTTCAACAAACTTCTTCAAGCCTTTCCTCTCTCTCTCTTATCATCCCTTCCAATTCTTTCCCCATCTTGTCTTTCTTTTAATATCAGTCCCACCCGAGTGGTTACCGGGGCCCAAGGTTGGGGTGTAAAGAATGGAACCACTGTTACCTGCAACGCATGTCGTAAGGGGCAACTAAGGAGGTTTGGCTGAAATCGGATGCATGTGTCCTAAGCGTGTAGAAGTCTATGCGTTTAGGGGCCTACCAAACCAATGTGCAACGTATACATGTTCTTGGCAAAGATCAAGCATATCAAAAAGAGTGATTAAAATTGGTTGTAAAGAACGAACGCAAGAAGAAGAAGAATATCAGTCTCCAGCTCTCTTCTTCTGGTATTTTTCGGCATTGCCCTACTCTTTCCCTGCAGGTTCCAAAACAATGCCTGTCTGGCAATACTTCTGGTCGGTCTTCTTAATTTGTGTCTTATCCATCGTCAGCATCTCATCCGTAGCTCTCTTTCCACTGGTATCTGCTTAGTTCTTTCTCTGAGTTCATCGCTCGTAATCTTATCATGCAATCTCAGTTTCTCTATTTTACGTAAACATCCATTTACGAAGGTCTGTAGTTTTTTAGCTGTTTCTTTTGTTGTCCTCATGCTTCCGAGCCATACAACACCACTGATTTCACATTTGAAGCAGGAAAATACCTGCACAATATTAATAGTTTCTTCTTTGTCCATTTGCATGTGGTCTACAAGATGTGTTCTGAGCCTGGCTCTGCATCAAGTAGAGTTAGGATCTGCTACTCTTTGTTAGGAAGGGAGAAAAGTGAAAATTAGTAGCCTGCTGATGACCCATAAAGAAGCAATAGCAAACCCCACTTACCAGTGGTGTAGACCAGGAAAGTTTGACCTAATAGGGCTCTGGCTCGCCTTATTCTTCTAACCAGGGCTGCGAGTTTTCACTCTTGGTTAGCCAATGCTAAATTGTAGAATCTGCATATGCTCTGTAATTGTGGAAGTTTAGTGTAAAGCAAGGGAAGCAAAGAATAGTACCACTGCGACCTACAAGGCATGTTGTAAGAGGCAACTGATGTAGGACTAGGGAAGCTACCCTAGTAAATAAAAAGCGTAGCAGAAATCGGATGTGCTGGCCTACTTGTAGACCATAACCGGCACAACATACAATCGTTCTTAGGCTCAGATTACATACAAATCATACAGAGTGGTTAACAAGTCCTTGATATGGAGTGTTGAAGAAGAAGACAAAGAATAATAAAAACCAGATAAAATACAAACAAAATAGATAAAACACTGAAACATTGATCTGATAAAATACAAACAAAAGAAAGACTAACCATCCTGGACCACTTCCTCATCAAATTTCCTCTTTCTCAGCATAATCAAGTGTGTAAGTTAAGCCATTGCAGCCTCGTGTTTTCACACCAATCATGACGCCACTCTGAATGGAAAACAGCTAGTTATCACTAAGGTATATGAATATAGAAAATAATATCATTAATAATCCTTTTAGAATGTTGTCGCCCGAGTGGTTACCAGGGCCCAAATTTGGGGTTTAAAGAATAGAACCACTGTTACCTGCCACGCATGTCATAAGAGGCGACAAAGGAGGTTTGGCTGAAATTGGATGCATGTGTCCACTAAGGAATGCTAACCCGAAACAAATGCTTGCAGAAAATGGATGCATAAGGCGCATAACATGGTGCAACGACCCTCACAATGAGGAATGGGATAATGGATTCTATGGTCGCCGATCTGCCTCAGAGATTTAGCCATGCAGTAAGAATGTCAGACCTACCATCACGAAGGTGGCCGAAACTTACTGCGGGAAGAGGTCGGCACAAACGGGGAAGCAGAAATCAGAAATTATATTCTACAGAACTGCCCTCAGTATACAGACTTGAGAAGAAAGAGGTGGCCCACTTACACTAGCATCCAAGACAAACTGTATGGCGTGGCTGATAATCTGAGGCAGACGGCTGCCTTTATTAGAGAATCCGAAATCCCAATCTAGTCAGAATGCAGAAGAAGCAGAATGTTGTAACTACAACTGGCAAAATTCTAGCTTCACTGAAACTAGAAAATATTTCAACTGATAATTAATACTCTGTACAGATGTTCCCTTGGCAACATATGGTTGTGAGGTATGGACCATTGACAAAGTGGTGGAATAGATTACTAATGCTTTTGAATGCAAATGCTACAGGAGAGTACTTAGAATATTATGGACAGAGAAAAAAAAAATGCTTCTGTTCTGCAATAGCTTGATTTTAAAGAGTTGGCTATTAAAAAGTATAACATTAAGGAAAATTAAATATTTCTGACACATCAAACGATATGAGTGACTAGAGAAGACAATTTCGGAGGGAATGGTGCCCGAAGAAGAATGAGAGGAAGACCTAGAAGATGATGGATGCAAGATGTTTTTGATGATCTGATAATGACTGCTGCTGACGCCAGTCAACGCATAGAATAGAGAGTTTTTCAGGATTGCTGCCATGGGAACAAGTTCTAGAAGGAACATGCTACTTGAGGATGATGATAACAGATGTTTGTGGAGATATATGATCATCTACACTAGCTGGAATAAGACATGACGATCACCCACACATACATGGCCAATCGTGTTATATGGTTTCTTCTTATCATTCTGTTCATCATCAGACCACAGCACTCACCAGTGTGTTTCCAGGGGGAGCAAAGAATGGTAACACTGCAACCTAAAGGCATGTCGTAAGAGGTGACTGAGGCAGGGGCCTAGGGAAACTACCATAGCAAATAAAATGCGTAGCAGAAATCGGATGTGCTGGCTTACTTGTAGGCGCATAACTGGCACAGCATACAATCACTCTTAGGCTCAGATTACATACAAATCACAAAGAGTGGTTAACAAGTGTTTAGAGCATTCAAAGACGAAGACCACAGCACTAATAACTTCAATGAACTTATTCTTCTTCTTGCGTTCGCCCGCTTTGAATTCAGGCCGCCCGAGTGGTTCCCGGGACCCAAATTTGGGGTGTAAAGAATAGGACCACTGCTACCTGCCATGCATGTCGTAAGAGGCGACTAAGGAGGTTTGGCTGAAATCGGATGCATGTGTCCTAAACGTGTAGAACTCTATGCGTTTAGGGGCCTACCAAACCAATGTGCAACGT
Source organism: Arion vulgaris (assembly GCA_020796225.1). Classification (NCBI taxonomy): domain Eukaryota; kingdom Metazoa; phylum Mollusca; class Gastropoda; order Stylommatophora; family Arionidae; genus Arion; species Arion vulgaris. Next base: position 3,494,704 of record CM036769.1, read on the forward strand.
ATACAAGTTCTTGGCAAAGATCAAACATCACAAAGAGTGATTAAAATTGGTCGTAAAGAACGAACGCAAAGAAGAAGAAGAATTCAGGCATAGTCAGTGCATGGCGCATCTGACTGATTTTTGCATAAAGGCCTGCTTTCCTTATTAGTGTTCATGGCATACAGAGGTGCCTTCTCCTACTTCAAAGGTACTTTAATGAACTGTATAGTTTGCTTCAGGTTGTCCATACAGACGCTCAGATTCTGAAGTATCTTCGTCTTCTCTATAGACCATATTTGCTTATCGTTTTTCCTGTAGAGCCAACATGAAGAATGTGTTCTGTAGTCTCTCTGAGCTCAATTCACAAGTCAGTCTTACTAATTTAAAACTTTCTGTACATATGACATCACAATTTGTTATATCCTGCTTTCTTTGTCTATGTCTTTCTTTTTCGCCTAGAGCTCAACCACTAACATAGCCAATAACAGCAGCTAATGTGCGGAAAATCATAATGACGGAGATGAGGTGCCTTAGAAGAGCTGCAGGTGTGACAATAAGTGACAAAATTAGAAATGAAGAAATCAGTAGGAGACTGGATGTGAAACCAGTCATGCAAATCATAACAGAACACCAGATTAAATGGTTTGGACACCTGACAAGAATGCCCTGGTATCGTCTACCACGAGAGATACATAGAAAAAGTGTAACGAGTACAGAGCAAGAGGAAGACCACGCAAAAGATGGAGCGATGGCATCACGAACAGCCTTCAGAAAATGAATAACAGCTTACAAAGTGCATTAGAACAAGCAACCACAATATCACTACACCTCCCACAGCCCACCCCAAACACTTCTATAAAGAAGTCAATGGTGGAAGAGAAGAGTCTTTTGTTGTGCCGCTATGAATTCAGGCATAGTCATAGCACTTCTGATTTTTGCATGAAAGCTTGCTTTCCTTATCTCTAGTGTCCCTCATCATTGTCCCTCCACTGCTTTCAAGACTTTCACTTGGAGATTTTCGCCCGTGTGGTGCCGGGTCCGCAAGGGAAGCAAAGAATAACACCACTGCGACCTACAATGCATGTCATAAGAGGCGACTAATGTAGGCACTAGGATGCTACCCAGTAAATAAAAAGCAGCGAAGAAATTAGATGTGCTGGCCTACTTGTAGGCACATAACTGACACAATGTACAATCGCTCTTAGGCTCAGATCACATACAAATCACACAGAGTGGTTGACAGGTGGTCGATATGGAGCGTTCGAAGAAGAAGAAGACTTGGACATTTATCATCAACAAAGCTGACACTTTTGAGTGAAACATACTTTTGATATTGTCATTCATTTTTATTTCTTAACTTTTATTTTCCACATCAAACTTACATGGAATTAATAACATACATGTTTACCAATTAATATCTCATCCATTTTACTGTAAATTGAACTTTAAATAACAAATATTGATTAGAAATTGTATTTGTTATGAATTTTATTTCACAAATATTTCTCATTGTTGCTGGGTTATTTCCCTTGTGCTGAGAATTCAGTAGGGACTTTGGATCTTAAATAGGCAAACACAGGTTCACCAGATTCATGGTGTTCGTGGCACCGAGCCGAAGAGCTGAAAGCTCAAGTGCTTCTGAATCGGTAAAAAAAAAAAAAAGGCAAACCTGAATAAAAAAAGCAAAGCATGCAGTAACTAGATGTACTGGTCCACGGGTCTGTAGGCACCTAACTGGCACACTGCACTCGTGCTGTAAGGCCCAAATCACATACAGACTACAACGAGTGGTTAAACAGGTGGTTAATATCAAGCGAACGAAGAAATAGATCATGATATCATTTATAACAAATTTTCACTAATAATGGATTCAGAAATGTAATTTAATTATTTATTAGTGGCACGGGGGACTGCCTAGAGTAGTTGATAGTAGCTCGGCCTGCTAGCTGTGAGACGCCTCATAGCTTGGGTTCGAACCTACTGTCCGGCATTTGTTCGAGTCCCTGGTCTTACTCAGGACGATAACATGAGTACCTCTGAAGTCGGAGAAAATCTGCCTGTATGGCGAGGAATACTAATTACGAGTACATTGAGCACACGGCTGCCAGTGTAAGTAATTTACAATGTGCACGCTGCTGCCATTGTAAGAAATTGGAAAACGGATTTTCATGCAAAAATCAGTTTCAGAGATGAAACTTCGTCTGAGTTGAAAGCGGACGAAAGGAAAAAAAAAAAAGAAGAAAAAAAAATTAGTGGCACATTACGCTGCAAAGGGGACTAATCTTGTTCTGCTAGATGCCTGTGTGTTTCTGGGTCCCGAAAGGAGAGCAATGAATAGTAACACTGAGACATACAAGGCATGTCGTAAGAGGCAACTGAGGTAGGGGCATACAGAAGCTACCCTAGTAAATAAAAAGCGTTGTAGAAATCTTATGTGCTGGCCTACTTGTAGGCGCATAACTGGCACAATGTACAATTCCTGTTAGGCTCAGATCACATATAGAGCACAAAGAGTGGTTTACCAAGTGGTCGGTCGATATGGAGCGTTCAAAGAAGAAATTCTGCTACAAACACAACTAACAAATTACCATCTCTGGCCTTTCTGTCATCAACTGTTTCAACTTATTAACAGCATTTGTTGTCTGAAAACAAAGAGTACATTTTTTTTATTTAAGCAAGCAAACAAAGTCATTTTTACATAAATAATTTGTGTACAATTAAGCATAACCCACAGAAGCATACAACTTTTAACAAATATAAAGGTCTGATTAATTGATTGATTGGACCATCGTCATTGCACTTCAATGAGTAACCATGTGTGCTCCGGTCTCTTTCTTACTCAGGAAGATCTCAGCTGCAGTGCAAGATCTCCATAGCACCGGAGAGGGTTCCCAATGTAAATTAGAAGATGGTGAAAATATCTTTTTTTTAAAAACCATTGTAATTTATTTTGCCCGAGTAGTGGCTTTCCAGCGTGCTCTTTTTTATTTTGAGCTGCCAAGGGTTCTTTTACATGCTCAACTTTAACACTGGACCTATGTTTTATTGTCATTCTCTGATAGGACTAGGAACTCGATCTCAAGATCTACAGTCTATAAAAACCACCAATATCTCCTTTCTCTCTCTTGAATATTTTACGCTAGTTGGGACATAGGCCCTCAACCAACTCATGTGATTTACTGGTTGGTTGGGTTTACAATTAAAATTTTTAACTGGAAGGAGTAGCCAACCCCAAGCTGAATCCTACCTTGGTCACCACTTATGACAAGCCTTGTAGGTCCAGGTGTTAATATTCTTTGCTGCCCTTGTGGGCCCCAGCACCCCATGGATGTTCAACATATGTAAATATGATCCTTATCTCATCATCATGTAGCAAGTCCTTTTCAGAACACTTTCATCATAACTCAGCTGAAAAGCTGTCTATCTCCAACAAGTTCTCCAACGTTCAAGTTTTCTTAAACGTCCTGTTGCCATTGTTATCTTGGTTGTCTCCTGCTTTGCCTTCCAGAAGCCATGTCCTCAATTTCTGTTCTCTCCAAACCATTGAGATGTTTTATATGACCAATACGTTTCACTTTCTGGGACATGATGCTGTTTAAGAGCTAATGTTCCTTGATGTTCCATCACCATCCACACTCTACAAAAACCCCTAAAATATATATTCTACAAACACTATCTTTTTTTTTTTTTTTTCGTCCGCTTTCAACTCAGACAAAGTTCCATCTCTGAAACTGATTTTTGCGTGAAAATCTGTTTTCCAATTTCTTACAATGGCAGCAGTGCACATTGTAAATTACTTACACTGGCAGCCGTGTGCTCAATGTACTCGTAATTAGTATTCCTCGCCATACAGACTCCGACTTCAGAGGTACTCACGTTATCGTCCAGAGTAAGACCAGGGGACTCGAACAAATGCTGGACAGTAGGTTCGAACCCGAGCTATGAGGCGTCTCACAGCTAGCAGGCCGAGCTACTATCAACTACTCTAGGCAGTCCCCCGACAAACACTATCATGTGCCATACTCGCTGATGTGTGTGATCATGGATCTCCACAAATGTCTGTTCTAAAGTACTGACAACCAGTTCAGATGCTGACCCTTTCTCATGTAATGAAACCAGGGTGTCCAGAATCTTCTCTCTGTCTCGTCTTCTATTGATTTTTATGGTTGTTACTATGTGTGCTAAATCCCCCTTTCTGATTACATGTCTGAAAAATAATGATTGCCTCTTTCTTATATTGATGTTTTCTATGTGCCTTGAATTCCTTCAGCGCATCAGCCATTTAGCACCACCAACAAAACACTTTATAAATATCAATCAGCACATACACTTAACAAATGCCACCAATACATACAAACACCTGTGAGCTGCGGTAGCGTAGTTGTTAGTGAACTCGCTTCTCAAGGCTGGTGGTCTGGGTTCAACTCCCGCAGTGTGCGTGGAATTGTTCCCGACCGTGACGGCTCTCAGGTCGACCCAGCCTCAACTGGGTACCAGACATGCTCTGGGAAGTAAAGGCGGCCGGCGTGATGCTGACCACATCCCCATCGTGTGCCGACGGTCAATGAAAAATACAGGCCTAACACTGTATTGCCCTATATACCACAAGGTATGAAAGGGTTCCTTTACTTTACTTACTTACATACAAACACCAGCAATATCTACACTTTATGAACATCTACAAACGCCACCAACACTTTCTGCGCTTTTTAAGCATGTTGATAGGGAGGACTGCTGTTGTCCATAGAGAAATTCTACCTTCATCTCTCCTTTCTATACAGGTGATAAATCCAATGTAACGAAAAGGATGCTATGCATAAGTGTAAAGTGTAGTTATAGCAGTTGCCAGAATGTCACTGAATTAAATGACATACTGTCTTAGACAGTGTAGAACAGACCGCTACTTCTGAGTCGATCTTGGGTTTTGCTCCCAGAGCTTTTCCAAAGAATGAGTATGGCCACAGGGTAGCAGAAGTTTGGTTTGTACTTGAGTAACAGTTTTCCTTCTCCTAGATAAACTGCCTCTAACAAGAGTCGAGACTAACGGTCTATAATGTTAGTGTTACATCGATTCATTACATCAATACATGTATGATCATGTACTATCCGAATAATCTGGTTTTGAGGGATCGGAGACTGTTCTTTCGCCAATTCTGTTAGTGTTTCTGTAAGGTGTCACCGAGAGAGAGAGAGAATTCCATGAGACGATGAGCTGAAGTGCTATCTCATCTGACAATCACAGCTCATTTATTTAGTAAATTTTAGTTGGAACTGTTTGATTGAAGTGTTTCTGCATATAAATAAATATTATAATATATCCATCAATTCCAATCCCAGTTCTTTCTAACATTTCACATACTATTGACAATTAACATTATACAAATATGCAGTTTCACTTAAATACTTTATTTATTATAATTACCAAAGTCAGAGGTGCCTTTTGTGGTATTAATCGCTTAGAGGTGACAGCTCTGACAGTTGCTCGTCCTATTGCCCTACTAGCCATTTTTGTTATTGTGAAGACTTTATTACTTTTTTCTTCTGGAAGAGTTACCTTAAACTTTGTAATATGAAACTAACATAATTATGGTCCAAAATTAAAAGCGCTATATCATTCATTTAATGTATATCCTGTTAGATCCGCCTTGTGTCACAACATGTGCCACTGAATGCTCACCTACAACGCATCCAATCGAAGATTGCCCCACAATGTAATCTGTGTGACTATTCACAAGAAACTCACATATTCAAACCATCTCTTCCAGCCTGCACTCAATGGCCTACGCCTCAAGTACCTGCCCCACATCCAGAAGATAAAACACTATACTAACACACCACAACTCAGGCAGACCTGTAAATTCACTGTCATAACCTTAAGTCGAAGGGTAAACGCTCAGATGACTGTTGAATCTAGGGTTGTCAGACGTCCCGGTTTTTAACCAATTTTTTTTTTTTAAAACAAACTCGTATTCCCTGCCATTCAGCAGTACGCCGATTCTCTATGCGAATTCTTCTTGTTTTGTTGTTGCGCTACATTTTGCGATCTCGCGCAAGTGATTCCCAGCACGTGGTGACTATATCGAAGTTGGAAGTATGCGCGTGAATGGGTGGACATCATTAGGAGATCGCATCTCAAGAAAATGACTTGGCTGTACACACATGGACATGGCTGGAGGGCAGTGTAACGAGCGTGTTGACTTTCTTGAAAACAATGCCCCAACTCAAGCGGGCAGAAGTATGGGCAGAGCCGATGTCATCAATGCAGCACGATCTATTTTATGTGATATGGATGAGTCTCAGACACTGGAACGAGTGTGAGAATTGTGAGTTAAGTTTGGACATGCCAGACAGTGTCGTCTTTGTGGCAGAGAGAGAAGCTATACTAAGCAACTTCTCATGGGTACGGTGAGAAAATGGACTTTGGGATGGATGCTGTAGCGGAGGACAGAGCACGAATGGGAATGCCCAATGTACCGTTTGTCCCTATCAAGCTTGCCCTGCATGAACTGTTGTGGGACGAGTTTATCAGACGTCCATGTAACGTGATCGATTCATATTACCTGGGCCTTCTGCAACAGAGTGTGGATACTAGGCTCTCATGAGGACTTTGGTGCCTGGAATGTTGCCATCCCATTTTATTTTGAGGAGTCTGCTGAGACATACAAACTGACCAACATACAAAAAACCAGATTGATCACTTCTGTATAAGCTCGAAATTTCGTACATACTTCCGTCTTAGAAATAAGAACATACAGAGGGGCAGATATTGGCAGCGACCACAACTTATGCATTGCCAAAATAAGAACTAAATTGAAAGTACTATACAAATCGCAAAAAAACACACCAAGAAAATAGATTCTAAACGCCTACTGTTACCAAACATTTAAAGTTCCTACACACGGCGTCATATTTGCATTGAGATACCGCTCTTTTAGTAATTTGCACTACTTTTTCAGCGCAGTCCGTGACGGTAAATAAATTTAACACAAGTCAGCCATTGTGTTTTTCGATCGAATCGATGAAACAGCGTGTAAACAATTGCTTCATATGAAATATGTGTCATTCATATAGTAAAACCGATTGTTCTACGTGTAACTGTAACATATTCTACAGATCTGGACAATTCTATGATTATATGTTAAGTAGAAGTTATTTTGAACGAAATTTTGTTCGATGGTCACTACCATTATTTTGGAACCTTGAAAATTTCGCTTGGTTACTACCCATAAACATCGTATTTACGTGAAACTGCATTATTAACTTCTCTTTACTCATAAATTTTCATTACTATAAATATTTTTCTCTCTTCTAAAGGCAAATTTACGTTTGCACGGCGTCAATAACCTACCAGACTTACCATTTCTCTGTGCTACGAAGCCGGTTTGCTTGTGACGTCCATAACAACCGCTGCAGTTTGCGATCTTCTCGTGAATTCTTTTCGTCATTTTACTTGTGTCAACGATATCCAGCAATGCTAAATACAAATTTTAAATTTTCTTTTTATATTTCAAACATTATTTATGCCTTTCAGTTGACTTTTTGTATCAGTATCAACGGTAATATTAAATATCCCACACTAGATCTAGCTGTCCAAAGTGAACCATTCGTCAGCTCTAGACTTCAATAATGATTGGCCCGATCTTTATCGTACACTATTCAGATTTACTTGAGAAGTCTCATATTATTGTACTGTGATTTCAGAATTAAAATAACCTGTGAATCATTTCAGTATCCTTGTCTTTCTTAATTATAGGCATTTCATGTTTAAAAGTTGTGCCATTTAAATTGCACTCATTGCTTAGCTGCAATGAAGCTTTGTGACAAAATATAGTCTAGTAGCAATTTCAAATGTAACTATTGCAAGATCATCTACATTTTCTTTTATGTAAACTTCTTCTGTGACTTTTAATTTGTTAGTGGTTGAACTAAATGTGATAATTAGTGATGAAATACTGCATCATGTCTTCTATATGAACATACATTGAACAAGCACATTTTATGTCATTGAAAGTTTTGTGTAGGACCTGAGCTTTGAGTAAAATTGATTAATCAAAGGTACAGTAAACACAATGATACAGCAAATCAGATCTTTGTATAAATCCTAATTTCTATATAGTTGAAGTACAGGTAAATGATTTACCAGTGTGTTTTCATTATTGTCAAAAACTTTCTTGATTGTTTAAAAATTGTATTGACTACTAGATCAACAATTTCATTGAATAATATCCTTTCTAATTTCCCCATGCATTGACCTTAGTCTTGCAATGATGGTCAAGCTTTAACACTTTCTGAGTAAATTATTCACACAACCTCTATCTCCAGTTTTTAAAAATAAAGTAATAAATATATTTAATGTTATTGCAAGGTTGAAGTCAGTTGCATGGGGAGATCATAATGAATATTATTTATTGAAACTGTTGATCTAGTGCTCATTATATGTTCACACAACCAAAACAATTTAGAAAATAATAATAGCATATTGGTAAATTATTCACTCTAGCATCAGATTTTAAATTTTTTGTATTCATATATTTCTTGATTTATCTGCAATATGTTGTGCTGTTCTGAGTAACTCTTTGAATAGTGTGAGTTTTATACATTTACTTATGTATGCACATCTCACATACAAACATGCTGGATACTTATTTGGTAAATCATTTATATATGTTGAGTAAATATAAATGATCACATTTAGTTCAGCCACTAACAAATTGAAAGTCACAGAAGAAGTTTACATAAAAAGAAAATGTAGATGATCTTGCAATAGTTACATTTGAAATTGCTACTAGACTATATTTTGTCACAAAGCTTCATTGCAGCTACGCAATGAGTGCAATTTAAATGGCACAACTTTTAAACATGAAATGCCTATAATTAAGAAAGACAACTAACAGAGTACTGAAATGATTCACTAGTTATTTTAATTCTGAAATCACAGTACAATAATATGAGAATTCTCAAGTAAATCTGAATAGTGTACGATAAAGATCGGTCCAATCATTATTGCCGTCTATCGCTGACGAATGGTTCACTTTGGACAGCTAGATCTAGTGTGGGATATTTAATATTACCGTTGATACTCGATACAAAAGTCAACTGAAAGGCATAAATAATGTTTGAAATATAAAAGAAAATTAAAAATTTGTATTTAGCATTGCTGGATATCGTTGACACAAGTAAAATGACGAAAAGAATTCACGAGAAGATCGCAAACTGCAGCGGTTGTTATGGACGTCACAAGCAAACCGGCTTCGTAGCACAGAGAAATGGTAAGTCTGGTAGGTTATTGACGCCGTGCAAACGTAAATTTGCCTTTAGAAGAGAGAAAAATATTTATAGTAATGAAAATTTATGAGTAAAGAGAAGTTAATAATGCAGTTTCACGTAAATACGATGTTTATGGTAGTACCAAAGCGAAATTTTCAAGGTTCCAAAATAATGGTAGTGACCATCGAAAAATTTCGTTCAAATAGCTTCTACTTAACATATAATCATAGAATTTTCCAGATCTGTAGAATATGTTACAGTTACACGTAGAACAATCGGTTTTACTATATGAATGACACATATTTCATATGAAGCAATTGTTTATACGCTGTTTCATCGATTCGATCGAAAAAACACAATGGCTGACTTGTGTTCCGTCGTGGACTGCGCTGAAAAAAGTAGTGCAAATTACTAAAAGAGCGGTGTTGGTTCGCCGTGTACAATATCGATATTCATAGTATATTCTCAACTTATATAACGTCACTACAACAGTGACGTTATGAAAAGTAACGTTATGTCAAGTGAAGTTGGAACCGTACTTATGAACTATGAACTGTAAGCCAAAGAAGAAGAACACTCCAACAGGATATACCGAGAAGAACATAGAAAATCATTGGAACTTTTTTAAGAACACTATCAAATCTGCAGAAACAGCGGATTTATAAAAAAGGAAAGAAAGAATTGGTTAAGTGAAGAAACATGGCAAAAAATCCAAGAAAGAAAAGAAGTTAAACTAAGAATGCTATCGACTCAAAACGAACCAACAGTCCTTGAATATAGACAACTGGACAAAGATATTAAAGCAAATGCTCGCAAAGATAAACGTGATTACACCCAGAAGTTATCTTTAGAGGCAGAAACAGCATCCAAAACTGAGAACAATAAAACACTCTTTCATATTATGAAACAGCTAACGAATCATCCGCCGACGGCAAGCTGTCATGTGAAAGGGAAAAACAACGAATCCATACCATCACAATAAGCACAATCGAAAAGATGGGCTGAACATTTTAAAGAGGTATTAAATAGAACCTAGCGATATCACCAGTTTTTGAAACAGAAATACAAATGCCATCATTAAATGCACCATTGATGACTTCTCAATGGAAGAAATTAAACAAACCATCGAGAAACTGAAAAACAACAAAGCCAGCGGTAGCGACGATATTTCAGGAGAGATGCTAAAAGCAACTGTCGAGGAATCAATGGGATAGACCCCTCCAAAAAATTGGAAAAACGGAGTGATATTCAAGCTCCCAAAAAAGGTGATTTGTCAAATTGCAACAACTGGCGCGGAATAACTCTGCTATCAATACCTGGCAAACTATTCTGCAGCATTTTGACGGAGAGGCTGAAAAAAGCCGTCGACGCAAGACTAAGAGAAGAACAAGCTGGCTTTCGTTCACATCGTTCTTGTACCTATCATATCTTCACGCTGAAATCCATTATAGAAGAATCAATTGAATTCCAGTCACCACTAGTGATAAATTTTATAGACTTTCAGAAAGCGTTTGATAGTCTTCATCGTTCTACTCTCTGGGAGATTCTTAAGACCTACGGCTTCCAGGAAAAATACATCAACATTATAAAGCCTTCTATTCTGAAGCATCCTGCTGTGTAAGAACAGATGCAGGAAACTCAGACTGGTTCACAGTCAGTTCGGGTGTGAAGCAGGGCTGCGTTATGTCACCTATGCTTTTTGGGATAGCTATAGACTGGATCATGCATAAATGCACCCAAGATGATCAACTAGGCATCAAATGGCTTAATAACAGCAGACTATTTGATCTTGACTTTGCCGATGACGTGGCCATATTGAATTCAACCACACAATCAACTCCCAAACCCGCCCGAGTGGTTACCGGGGCCCAAATGTGGGGTGTAAAGAATAGAACCACTGTTACCTGCCACGCATGTCGTAAGAGGCGACTAAGGAAGTCTGGATGAGATCGGATGCATGTATCCGCTAGGGAATGCTAACCCGAAACAAATGCTTGCAGAAAACGGATGCACCAGGCCGTAAGGCGCATAACATGGTGCAACGACCCTCACAATGAGGAATGGGATAACGGATTCTACGGTTGCCAATCTGCCTCGGAGATTTAGCCACGCAGTAAGAATGTCAGAACTACCATCACGAGGGTGGACAAAACTTACTGCGGAAAGAGGTCAGCACAAACGGGAAAGCAGAAATCATAGGAATTATATCCTACGGAACTGCCTCCAGTATGCAAACTTGAGAAGAAAGAGGTGGCCCACTTACACTAGCGTCCAAGACAAACTGTATGGCGTGGCTGATAATCTGAGGCAGACGGCTGCCTTTATTAAAGAATCGAAATTCCAATCAGTGAGAACGAAGAAGAAGAACTCACAAACTAACGAGCAATCTTTGCACGCTTGCAGAAAAGGTTGGTCTCCAGATTAATTCTGCCAAGACCAAAATTATGGATCTCACAAACTCGACAGACTACATCGTAATAAATGGCCAAACACTGGGGAAAGTTGAACATTTTACATATTTGGGTAGTAAAGTGTCAAACAACGGAGACACGATGAAAGAAATAAACTCTCGTATTGCTATAGCAGCTAGTCCCTTCACTAAATTAACGAATATCTGGCAATCTCAAGACCTTAGTATATGCACAAAAGTTAAATTATTTAGGTTATGTGGGATTCCTGTACTGAACTATGGTTGTGAAAGTTGGGAAAACAACAAAGAAAATTGCTAAGAAACTGGACAGCTTTGAGAATAAATGTCTCCGAAAATTATTAAAAGTCAAATGGAGTGATTTCGTTTCTAACAACACTGTGAGAGATAGAACACACCAACAACCCGTATCAAATATTATAAGGAAACGAAGGTGGAAATATTTAGGTCATGTTCTTAGATCAGACGAACGAGACTAAATCGACAAGTCCTTATGTGGTCACCAGTTGGGAAAGAAAACGTGGAAGACCAAAGACCACTCTTCGAAGAACCATCCAACAAGAAAGTAAACTATTGGGATGTAAAACCATACAAGATCTCCAACTGCTAGCAACAAACCGCATCACATGGAGATCTAAAACCTCTGCCCTATGTGCCGCCTTTGGCACGAAAGGAACAAACTATAATGCAAGTGGTTTAGTTTTCTTGCGTGTCTGCTATACATGTCTCATTGGGTACAAGAGAGTGATGAGTGGTATGAGAGATATGACCCGGTATACTTCCAGAGTCGTGGTATGCGTGTCCTTTACGCTTCCACAAAGTAACACGTAGCCTTTCAAATACAGCACTTGTTGACCTCAAGAGTGTATATTTTCCGATCTGGATAGGATGCTGTCAAGATAGGCAAAGTTATCCAAGGGCAGGAGAAGCTGGTGTTTAATATTGATGACCGGATCATGGTACTGCTCTCTAGGGGCAGAATGAAACATGACCTCAGCTTTCTTGGTGTTAATGGTAAGGCCAAACATATCACAGGCTATAGAAAAACCTGTCCATGTAGGTCTGCATATCTTCCTCAGAGTTATAGTAGATGAAGTATAGTAGATCAGCTGTCTTCTTCTTCTTTGAACGCACTATATCGACCACCTGTTAAACAACTCTTTGTGATGTGTATATGATCTGAACCTAAGAGCGATTGTACGTTGTGTCAGTGATGCGACTACAAATAGGCCATCACATCCGATTTCTGCTGCGATTTTTATTTACTATGTAGCTTCCGTAGGCCCCTACCTCAGTCACATCTTACGACATGCATTATAGGTTACTATTCTTTGCTCCCCATGCGAGTCCCGGCAACACATGGACGCAAGATCAGCAGTGACAAAATCTTGATGGGAATGCGATAAATCTTGCGGAGTGAAACACGTTAAGTTGTGTACACTTCCGACAACCGAATTTTACCGTACTCTCAGGATAATCGTTCCTTTCTTCACCTTGCTTCAAACCAGTAGCAACATGGACAAGCTTCAGCCAGTAAAACTCGCCAAAGTATGTTCGTTTTTGTTACGTTTTTGTTAATTTTCACATGTAAGACAAGTTAATGAAGCTTATTTAAATTTGAAATAATGTAAGAGTAGATAAACATGAGTATGGTCTTGCTCGTTCACTTCAATCATCGAGTGACCACGACAGTCGGAGGTGTCGATAATAGGTTCTTCAACCATTGGTTGCTATTTAGAGTATAGTACAGAATGACGGGTTAAATCTGTGCGTGCTTTATTACAATTTCCCCGTTGATTATTGTAAAAAAAACTAAAAATGTGTAATTCTTAATAAATGTAAGTCTAAATAATGTATTATTATGTAAGTTAAAGTTTGAATAATAACAAACAATATGGCAGTAAGTAACAAGTTACAAAATAGTAAGGAACAGTTTTAATTTTTATAGTAAAAGAAGATAGAATGATAATTAAATGATAGTTTCTAAAGAAGTTGCAACTTTTTGTAAACCAGTTGACTGAGTTGAGTAAAGTGTTCTTTTTGTTTAAATTTGTTTTTATTAATAGTTGTGTGTAATTACTAAGACAAAAACATAAATAAGAATGGTAGAGTTAGATTAATGGTAATGACACATTACAGTGTCACTATGACTATGTGTATTACACTGCTCAGTCAACTTTTGATTGGTAGATCTGAAAAGTGAATCTGTTTGCTTTTTTAAAAATGATTTTTTAACAAACAACATTTCATTGCACTTCTTCCTCAACTCCTAATGGAGCACAGGTCTTTAACAAACTTCTTCCAGCTCTTCCTCTCTCTTGCCATCCCTTTCAATTCTTTCCATGTTTTACCTATCCTTTAATATCAGCCTCCAGCTCTCTTCTCCCCATCATCTGTCTAGGCCTTCCTCATCTCCTCTTTCCCCATCTCCTCTTTCCCCATCTCCTCTTTCCCCATCTCCTCTTTCCCCATCTCCTCTTTCCCCATCTCCTCTTTCCCCATCTCCTCTTTCCCCATCTCCTTTTTCCCCATCTCTGTTGCGGGCTGGACTGTTTTGCCCTGCTCAAGCAACATTCTCACGTTCCAGCAACCAATTCTGGCCGTTTTTTGACATAAAAGGTGGTTAGTCGGCATCACCTGATCCTTTCGCTTTCCGCAATACGTCATTTGCCTCCTGTTGGGACCTTCCCTGGTTTGGATGGTTGTAGGTTATTTCTTATATTTGTACTTTCCATGCTTTCCGCGCAATACGTCATTTGCCTCTCTGTTGGGACCTTCCCCTGGTTCGGATGGTTGTAGGTTATTTCTTATATTTGTACTTTCCATGTTTGATGAAGATGTTGGCTTAATTTTTCTACAGGGCGAGGTAGCCAGCCCCACGACCTACCCTCCTTAGTCATCATACAACATGTCTGGCAGGTAGACATTGCTGCATATTCTTTCCTCCCCTTTCGGGCCCGAGCAACACACAGGCGACACTTGCACTTGCTCTACTCTAAATCTTGTATCACGATACATGAATTAATAGTTTTATCGTTATTGTCACTTGTGTTTTATGAAGAGATATTTGTAAATATTAATGAATTTATTCTCATTGCAGAGTTATTTAGAGCTGTGAATACTGTGATTGTCTATTATGTAGGCACATGGTCCCAGCATAAATTCCACAGTGGTAGTGAGATCTGTTTTTACCATCCATATGGTTCTGGGTACCAGAGAAACACAGAAGTTAACTTGGCCATCGTGATGTTGGATTGTTGACATCATATTCTGTTTGTTGGTCAAAGAAAAATGTGAGCTTATCACCATATTCCATAATATACCGTAGTATAGGTAAACAGGTTCTCATTTACTTTTTTTTTTTAAATTTCCTAGGTATTGAAGGTTCTTGGCCGAACTGGATCTCAGGGCCAGTGCACACAGGTAATTTTATTGGTGTAATGTGTCTATCATCATCGTCATCAAGTAGCTTGTCCCTTTCGGAACTTGGCTCCCATGACAGCAGTCCTGAAAAACTATTTGTTCTGTGCATGTTGACTGGTGTCGGCAGCAGTCATTCTCAGATCGTCAATGACATCTTGCACCCATCATCTTCTAGGTCTTTCTTTCATTCTTCTTCCAGGCACCATTCCCTCCAAAATTATTTTCTCCAAGCACTCATGTCGTTTGATGTGTCAGAAATATTTTATTTTCCTTGTTTTTATGCTCTTTAACTCCTTGGACCAAACACCACACTAAGTGGCGTTTTTTACAGTAGAAACATGCAGGGTCCACTAAAAGTTAATAGCCAACTCTCTTTTATATGAAGCTGTTGCAGAACGTAAGCTTTGTTCTTTTCTCTGTCCATGATATTCTAAGTACTCTTCTGTAGCATTTGCATTCTTCTTTGCGTTTGTTCTTTACGACCAATTTTAATCACACTTTATATGTTTGATCTTTGCCAAGAATGTGTATACGTTGCATATTAGTTTGGTAGGCCCCTAAACGCATAGACTTCTACACGTTAGGACACATGCATCCAATTTCAGCCAAACCTCCTTAGTCGCCTATTACGACATGCATGGCAGGTAACAGTGGTTCTATTCTTTACACCCCAAATTTGGGACCCGGTAACCACTGGCGATTTACATTCAAATGCATTAATGTTCTTTTCTGCTGCTTTGTCAATGTTCTATGTCTCACAACCATATGTTGCTAAGGGAAAAAACAACAGGCCCTTAAACACTTTATTTTTGTTATGTCAGTTCCCTTCCATTGGTTAGTTAGTAAATGTGTCTATACATTTTATAAATTGGTGTTTTGTGTGTCAGTAGTCATTGCTGACGACAACTCGATCTCCTGGGGAAATCCACTTCAAGAGGTAGAATCATACACATATTTGGGCAGCAACGTAGACAAAGAGGGTGGAACAGATAGAGATGTTAAAATAAGAATACAGAAGGCAAGAGGAGCTTTCATTGCACTGGGAAACATTTGGAAGTCCAAAGAAATCAAATCTAGAACAAAAATTCGGATATTTAACTCTAATGTTAAAGCAGTTCTACTGTATGGGTCAGAAACATGGAGAACAACTAAAACAATAGCGCATAAATTGCAAACATTCATCAACTGGTGTCTGCGCAGAATAGAGGAATAAGATGGTATGATAGGGTCACAAATGAGGAACTTATGGAGAGAACAAAACAGATTCCAGTGAACGAACAGGTTAAAAAAGACGCTGGCGCTGGATAGGACACACTTTGCGAAAACTGGAGGGGGAATATAACAAGAAGGGTCCTTGCCTGGAACCCGCAGGGACAGCGAAAGAAGGGAGGCCGAGAAATACATGGAGACGAGATTTGGAGGCGGAGATCAACAATATAAAGAAGAGCTGGAGGGAGCTGCAGGAGATAGCTAGAGATAGGAAGACTTGGCATGAGTTGGTTGAGGGCCTATGCCCCAACCCGGGTAAAAAGGCAAAGAGAGAGTCATTGCTGCAATGACAGTACAATTATTTATGCGTCTTTTTATGACAATAAAAATGTCATTGTATAATTGTTGATGTATTTGTTGGAATGAAATTTTGACTGCCATCATTATCTCTTTGTTATGTATTTGTCTTTTATTATAAACATTGCATTTACATCAGGGGGATTAGAACAATTTTAAACAAACAAATCTATTGAAACTTGTACTTCTTCGAACGCTCCATATTGACCACTTGTCAACCACTCTGTGATTTGTATGTGATCTGAGCCTAGGAGCGATTGTACGCTTTGCCAGTTATGCGCCTACAAGTAGGCCAGCACATCCAATTTCTGTGCTGCTTTTTATTTACTAGGATAGCACCCTAATGGCCTACATCAGTTGCCTCTTACGACATGCTTTGTATGCAGCAGTGGTGCTATTCTTTGCTTCATTTGGGAGCCCGGCACCACACGGGCAGAAACTTGTACTTATCCAGATTACTGTTTTTCTATGCTCTTCATCGAGCATTTTGTTGCATCTTAGTTGCTGTTAATCTTAGATGTCATATTTATGCATTGTTTCAACTATTACCAGGTGCGTGTTGAGTTTTTGGATGACTCCAACCGATCAATTATTCGTAATGTCAAAGGTCCAGTTCGTGAGGGTGACATCCTGACACTTTTGGAGTCTGAGAGAGAGGCTCGGAGGTTAAGATAAAGGTAAACATATCTTCAAAATCAAGACCAATAGTTTTAATATATCTGCCGGTTTTATTTTTTCCTCCCAAGGTTATGAAGGACGACATCTCTCCACTTTGAAGAATACCTTCTAACTGAAGGTATATCGAGCTGTCATGCTCCCAGTCCTTCACGCGTGCAAAACTTGGACTGTATACCAGCGACACGCAAGGGACATAAACCACTTTCACACAGTCTGCCTCAGAAAAATCAACATCAAATAGCAGGATATGATCCCAGAGAGGTTCTAAAAAGAGCTGCTCTTCCCAGCATCTATACAATCTTGATGCAGTCCCAGACATGATGGGCAGGACATGAGGCTGGATTGCAGAATACCCAAACGACTCTTTTATGGTGAGCTGCATAGCGGTAATCACTCACAGGGCGGTCAGAAAAAGCGATTCAAAGACACACGCAAGACAAGAACTCAATGAAATCCTTTGACATTGATGTCAACAGCTGGGAGAATGTTGCCCAAGACAGATCAGCCTGGCGCACACTTCTTCGACACAGTTCTTTGGCCTGCTAGGCAGGTAGAACAGTATAGATGGAACAAAAATGTCAAAATAGAAAGGCAGTAAAACTACAAGTGCAAGTATACCTTGCCCACACTGTACAAGAACATTTCAAGCCCGCATCGGGCTCACTAGTCATCTACGCACACACATACAAACATAACGCAACTACATTTCCTTGGATGAAAATTGTGTGGTCATCATAACCTGTGATGGACAAGCATTATCATCACTTCGAAGAATCCACTTTGAAGAATTTGTTTTATTCCAACCAGAGTTGCAAGTTTTCACTCTTGTGCAGAATTGTAGAATCTGCATCTGTTCTGTAGTTGCAAGAAGTTGTCTGAGTATACCCTATATTACATATAATCTTATATTACTAAATTGTCAAAGACTTTTACGGCAATTAAAGACCGGAGAAGAAAGGATATATATGTTTCTAGTGTATGAATGATCTGGGAAAATGCATTCTTAATTCAGTAGATATGCACACATAATTAAATATAGAACACACAGTTCTCCATAAAAATTGCAACTACTATAATATGAGCAGATTACAACCAGTTGTCAGTCTGCGCATTAGAACAAGAGCATAATCGACTCCGCAGCCACATGTACACAAAATTCAACATTGACAATTCAGCCATGTGTACATTTGGACAGGCACATAAGACTTGTTATTCTGCGCCTTGGAACAGGACACAGTTGACTTTGCAGCCACATGTACACACAATTCAAGATTGGCAATTCAGCCATGTGGACAGACACATCAGACTGCAGAGCACATACTTCAAGACTGCCCCGAATATGATATACTCAGGCAAACTCACTGACCTAATGAAACAACACTGGACATAAAACTACATGGACTTCTATGTAAGCTACAAAAGACGGAAGTTTATACAAGAGACAATATTTCAAGCGAACGAAAGAAAGGACCATAAAAAAATGATGTATAAAAACTTGTCAAGAAGAGATAATTTACGTAAGCCAAAAAACAATGTTTTTCCCACAATAACAATGTAATATCATTTCTTCTCTCAGCAGATACCACTGCAACAAGACATATGGCAGACATCATGTAACTTTATAATAGAGTGATTGATGTCAACTTTGTGAATGGTGTATTATTGATAGTATGCATTAAACAGGATATGTGCAAGCTTTATTATCTTTGTGTTGTGATTAAAACTATAGTCTTTCTCCTGTAGGAGATATATTGTCTCTTGTTGGGTGGATGGTTTTTATATTTTTTTTTCTGCGTTCTCACTAGATTAGGATTTCAAATTCTCTAATAAAGACAGCCGTCTGTCTCAGGTTATCAGCCACGCCATACAGTTTGTCTGGGCGCTGGTGTAAGTGGGCCACTTCTTTCTCCTCAAGTCTGCATACTGGGGGTAGTTCTGTAGGATATAATTCCAATGATTTCTGCTTCTCCGTTTGTGCCGACCTCTTCCCGCAGTAAGTTTTGGCCACCCTCGTGATTGTAGGTCTGACATTCTTACCGCGTGGCTAAATCTCAGAGGCAGATTGACGATCGTAGAATCCGTTATCTCATTGTGAGGGGTCGTTGCACCATGTTATGCGCCTTACTGCCTGGTGCATCTGTTTTCTGCAAGCATTTGTTTTGGGTTAGCATTCCTTAGCGGATACATTTTTTATATTAAAAAAAAAATATCAGCCACCTTACAAGGAGAGATCAGATGAATTCCTTCCTTTCGTTCGCTTGAAATTTGTCTATATATTCAATGTTGTCTCATGTATGCACTTCACTGTCTTTTGTAGCTCACACAGAGGTCCGTGTAGTTTTCTTTCGGCAGTCTTGAAGTATGTGCTCTGCAGTCTGGTGTGATCAGATGAATTCAACCACAACACACTCCAGAGTGCCAGCTGTGTGCACATCATCATGAAGCTGTTTATAACCACCTCTTCAGGTGACGAACACTGGATGGTGTCCGGAAGATCCTTCTTACCCAAGGCCTGATAAATAGGGCAAAACAGCAACTTAAAAATATGTAGATAGCACTAGTCCGAATGGCGAGAACCCAAACACAGATAGATCATTGAAGAGGTATGACTTAGGGGCAGAACGAGGAGAGTGTTCTCGTTTGCTGCTCAATGTCTACACAAGTCTGGTTCTCTGGATATATGTTGTGTTTGTTAGTTCTTCAAGGCTTCCAAACAGCTATGTATGGATGTTTGGCCAGTGTTCTTTCCGCAGTTTTTTTATCAAGTGACATCTTCAAGAATGTGTTCGGCTGTCTGTACACATGCACATTTTGGTGATGGAATCAGACTCAGCCTGTGTAGGTGTCTGTTCAGTCTATTGTGTCGAGTTCTGAGTAATAACAATATCACCTCTCTTGCTTAATCTAGATAGTGGTAATTATCTATTTGTTGGTCTTCTTTTCTAATGGCCCAAAGCATGGGCAGACACCCATGTTCATGTTGGAAAAAATGTCTGCAAGGCCCCAATTAACTTTTCTATTGGGGGACTGCCTAGAGTAGTTGATAGTAGCTCGGCCTGCTAGCTGTGAGACGCCTCATAGCTTGGGTTCGAACCTACTGTCCGGCATTTGTTCGAGTCCCCTGGTCTTACTCAGGACGATAACGTGAGTACCTCTGAAGTCGGAGAAAATCTGCCTGTATGGCGAGGGAATACTAATTACGAGTACATTGAGCACACGGCTGCCAGTGTAAAGTAATTTACTATGTGCACGCTGCTGCCATTGTTAGAAATTGGAAAAACAGATTTTCACGCAAAAATCAGTTTCAGAGATAGAACTTCGTCTGAGTTGAAAGCGGACGAAAAAAAAAAAAACCCCCAAAAAACAAAAACTTTTCTATTTGGTCCTTGCAAATGGGAAAAACTAGCTCATGACAAGAGTTATATGGATGAGCTGAAAGGCAAGAGAAAAGCGAAAACTCAGAAGTCAGTAAAACACTTGCCAAATTGACCGTCTTCAAATAAAGATGAAAAAGACCATGTATATATAGAATGAATGCAAACAAAATAAGTTTGTTGCTGTTCTACAAGATGCCACTGTCTCTGGTTTTTGTGGGAAGGCTTGCTTTCCTTGTCATTCAAGTGAATATTACTCAAGACTTCAGAGGGGGGACTCCAACTGACAGGCAACTTCATAGAGGCATCCCATCTCATGTTTTAGACTAGCACATGAAACCGATCGCAAAGAAGAGAGACTTCAGAGGTACTTGTAATTTAGATCCCCAAATGCGTCTGTGTGGTGCCGGGCCCTAAGGAAGCAAAGAATAGTACCACTGCAACCTACAATGCGTGTTGTAAGAGGCGACTTGCCCGAGTGGTTACCAGGGCCCAAATTTGTGGTGTAAAGAATAGAACCACTGTTACCTGCCACGCATGTCGTAAGAGGCAACTAAGGTTTGGCTGAAATCGGATGCACGTGTCCTAAATGTGTAGAAGTCTATGCGTTTAGGGGCCTACCAAACCAAGTGCAACGTATACACGTTCTTGGCAAAGATCAAACATATCACAAAGAGTGATTAAAATTAGTCGTAAAGAATGCAAAGAAGAAAGAAGAGGCGACTGATGTAGGCCCTAGGGATGCTACCTAGTAAATAAAAAGCAGCGCAGAAATTGGACATGCTGGCCTACTTGTAGGTGCACAACGTACAATCGCTCTTAAGCTTAATTCACAGGGTGGTTGACAAGTGGTCGATATGGAGCGTTCGAAGATCCCCAAATAAATGAAATACTTGAGGAAGGCAGTGGGAGTCACCAGGAAAGATAGACTACGAAATGAGGACATCAAAAGCAAAGTTGGCATAATTTCATGCACCAAATACATCGATAGACAACAAATGCAGTGGTTTGGACATTTAATGAGAATGAAATACAACCAACCATCACTAACAGCATACAATAAAAAGAAATCGGGTACTAGAGCGAAGGGAAGACCAAGAAAAAGATATAACACAACAAGGGCGACTCATCTGGCCCTAGAACGGAAATTAAAGCTACCACCCCCTACGCTTAATGGCAAGAGTGGACAACCAATTCCATCTTCCACCTGGAGATAGACAATAGACCAACATATAACAATAGTTTAAAATGCAAACATGTCACCATGAACACAAAAAGAGCAATGTTGAACACAAAATCTTTTCTCCCCACATGCTACCAGTGCTAAACCTGGACGCTGACATCAAATGAGAAGAAAACTAGTCACGACAGAGATGAAGTGTCAACGCAGAATGGTGGGTTAACAGGAAAAGACTGGTTGAGAAATGTAGACATCAGGAAAAAAGTGGATACAACAACAGTACTAAACTTCATCAAACAACAACAAATTAAACGGTTTCGCCACATAAGCAGATTACCAACAGACGGTGCACTTCAAAGAGCGATGTTGCTCCGATACAATGGATACAAATCTCTTCTTATCCTGACGCTGTGAGGCAAAACAGGATTGGAGAAAAGAAAGAAAAAAACAATCGTTGAACGATGTCAAAATATATATTTTATTCAACAGGAAACAAATTGTTAATTAAGAAATTATAATGAATGAAAACACAACATTAAATTGCAGATTAAATACTAATTACAACACCGAAAGAAACAATGCTGGAAATCTGTACGCTAACATATTTACAATGTAAGTTCTTGTCGTAACACTCAATCCATAGTAGAAGTATGAACTCTTAGTAGACCAGGGGAAAAGCCGTATGTTTATAAGCCATTTGTTTTTAGAATTATAAACACCCTTTAGTGTGGCTCCTGATAAAAAGGAGTCCAACCCAAAGTTACATAGTGTGGCGTTTGGACCACAATGAGTTAATGAGAACGCAGTGTGGAAAATTTAAGGTGATATCTCAATACAGTTGTAACTAGTGGGCAGCTTTTTGTCTTCTGCGTTCACCCGCTGTGAAGTCTTAAATATAAAAAGTCTGAAAAATTTCTGAATGCCATAGAAATATGGTTGTATAGAATACTAAGACTCATGGACTACTATAACAACAGGAATTATCAGTATGCAAACCCTTCGAAGAATCTTGGGGGAGACAGAGAACCTATGGGTCTTCCGGAGTGCTGTGATGGCAGTTCTGTAACTAATGTTGAAAGAGATCTTCTGTTCGCCTGTTTTGAATTCTGGCACTTCTGACTGATTTTGGCATGAAGGCCAGTTTTTCATATTATCAGTGTCCCCTGCCCTCATGTTTACAATGTTAACACACAAAATTTTAACAATAAGGATTTTGCATACATCGTAATGATATCAATTAAGTATTATGAACACATACAAATAAATGAAGGGTTGGGGAGACAATTATGGAGGGAGTCTTCCCAAGATGGAGGAAGACAACGGTGAAGATCGTTACAGGATGTGATCACTGATTTGAGCATGACATCTGGCAGATGCGATGAAGGAATTCTGAAGTACTTGGTGTAGCGCAATTCTGCTCTAAACAAGATATTGGATTTTTTCGTCTGCCGACAATGAATTCAAATGTAGTCAGGGTGCCTAATATGGTACCTCTTGCTTTCCTTATCTTCAGTGTCCTTCTCCATTCAGGCCAGCCATACTTCAACTTGGAAGTGGATGATAATAAAATAGTTGCTTGAAGGTTATGTCCAGTTGAATTATACATTTAGTTAGTTGCTATTTCATATTTGCAAGTGTGATATGACTTTTGATATAACTGGCTTCATGGAAAACAGTTGTCAAAAAGGCAGAAATGCCTGTTTCATTTTGAGCACAGGCTGAGGAAAAGTGACGACTCTAGGAGGTAATTGCGTTAAGAAGCATGACTCCGAGGAGATCTTTGTAAGAATTGCCCGTGTGGTGCCGTGGCCGCAAGGAAGCAAAGAATAGTACCACTACGACCTACAAAGCATGTTGTAGGAGGTGACTGATGTAAGACCTGGGGAAGCTACCATAGTAAATAAAAAGCATAGCAGAAATCGGGTGTGTTGGCCTACTTGTAGGCGAATAACTGGCACAACGTACAATCGCTCTTAGGCCCAGATCACATGGAGCGTTTGAAGAAAAGTAAATATGTAAGAATGAGATTGAACCACCAGCTATTTCTCTTACAAGTTTCCAGCTCAAGTTTTGCCACTTTAGGGACTATCCAATGTAATTCTTTCATTTCACTTTGGAACTTTCTGGAGAGCTAGATATCTGACTCTAGGTTTCCCATGCCTCCTGTGGCAATTGATAAATTTCAATTTTGCAATCATGACCAAGCATTCGTAATTCTGGTTTGTATGAGTGGAACTTCGAGATCTTGAAGTTTTGTCATGTTGTACTTGCGATGATGACAATAAACGTTCTCACACTTATTCTCACACTCACACGGGGGTCTCTGTGGCTGAGTGGTTAAGCCCTTGCCTTGCGAGTCGAAGATCGTGGGTTCGAATCCGGACCGCGCCGTTCTGTTCACGAGTGCAGTTTTTCCAGAGACCCTAGGATTGTTGCTGGAGCTACGGAGTTCGTGCTTTGTGCAATACTCTCGGCAGGTGGCGTGTCATTTCTGCGAGGAGGGACCGAGCCGTATGGGGTAAAACCCGGTGCAATGAAGTCAATCCTTCGGCTTTAAAACCCTTTAAAAACACTTATTGCCAAGTGAAAACACTTTTCACGACCGAGTGGTTACCGGAGCCCAAATTTCAGGGTGTAAAGAATAGAATCACTGTTACCTTCCCTGCATGTTGCAAGAGGCGACTTTGTAGGTTGGGCGTGAGGCTAGCTACCCTACCCCGTAAAAAACCTCGTAGGAATAGCTACCCTACCCCGTAGATATCTACAGAAACCACAACCATGAAAATTAATAGCTCGTCGCCGAGGAAAGATGGCCTTGGATAGGAGGCCTTAAGAAGAAAACATTTCCAGAACAAATGTCTAGACTTGAAGCAGAACTATACATAGCTGTTTGTTAACAAAGCAACAAAAAATAAACACTAAATAAAAATGTAACGAAATAAAGACTATTTTATTGTCATGTTCAATGAAAAGTAACATCATAGAAGTATGAAACAAACAATATATTAAGTATTCAATTTGCGTACATCCCTCACAAAGAAAAGATTTATTTTGGATACAGAAAAAGACCCATAAAACGAAGGTGGTAAATAGGTGAGAGAAAAAATTCAGCAGATCTCCAAAGTGGGTTTAAAAAAAACAAAGGTAAGAAAATCTTTGGTCATTTACATTTTTGTGTGTGGCTTTATCTAACCATCCATAACTTAATGATGTTACCAGTTATATAATAAATATAGTATTGACATATTCTCATTGTGAGAATTACAGTTGAATGCAGGATTTACCTATAAGCTACAACTTATAGCCTCATATTTTTTTCAAGACTTTCTGTAGCAATTTTATTAACAAGGGTTCTCCAAGTTTTTATGATCAATAAATAGACAGAGAACAAGTATTAGGGTCTTCTGGAAAAAAACTATCAAATACAGGATTTGAACCACAAACCCCTATTTATTATTGCACCGATTGCCTAGCCAGGCAATATGAGCGCTTTTAACTGATTAGCTACCGAATTGAAAAACAGATTGTGGTTGAATGAAATTTAAGTACTATTTTCCCATTGCAGACGTATGTACAAATTCGGCTGCAGTTTTTTTAATTACTAACAGATTTTTATGAGTAATATACGATTTTGTAGGTAAATGAATTTTTTTATAAGATCATTCTAAAATAAATAAATAGTGGCACTTCCAGCGTCTTATAGGAGCCAATCAGTTAAGAACACATCCAGCTAGCTCTTCAAGTTTTTTTCATTGCTTTGGCTCTCACCAAGTCTGAATCAGGCATTGGTCGCAGGTATCTCAGTAAAACAAGAGCTATTTACCTTTTCTAGACGTTTCTTTTCATTATTACATACCATATTTCTAAATTGATATACTAATTACTTCTTTGTTAGTTTAAAACGATAGATATATGTATTGTTTCATAAGATTTTCAGTACGGCTTGCATCGTCTAACTTAAACTTTTTCATACGATTGCCGAGGACAAGTTCACCCCGTTTTTATTAAATAATGTTATGAAAGCTGAAGGAGACAAAAAGTGTCTACAGCAGTCAAAAATATATCACAATATGATTACATATAGATGTGCGTTGATCTTGATAGTTTAAAGGTCAGGAATGGAATGGTCCATCAATTTCTTGATTATGCTTGTGCCCATGCTGAAATGTTGGAGAATGAAAGGATTAGATTGCTAGAATGTAGTGTGCATGTCTTTCTCTTCAATTTTCTGATAAATATTTATATGGTGTATGCTACTATAAACATGGGAGACGTGTGGTTATCTAATGTATGCACACTCTATAATAAAAATACAACTTTCGGTGGCCCTTTCAGACTTTAGGGTATGAAGTCACTTCCCATTTCTAGATCCTAGTAGGTAGGAGGGCCAATTCCTTTCCTTGCATGTGGAGTGCCAAGTGTGCGATTGAACCCACAACGCTCATATCAGAGTCTACAGGCTCTTCAAATGCTCCATATCGACCACTTGTTAAAGCACTCTGTGTGATTTGTTTGTGATCTGAGCCTAAAAGCAATTGTGTGTTGTGCTAGTTATACGCCTACAAGTAGGCCAGCATATCTGATTTCTGTTATGCATTTTATTTACTAGGGTAGCTTTCCTAGGTCCTACATCAGTCGCCTCTTATGACATGCCTTGAAGGTTGCAGTGGTACCATTCTTTGCTTCCCTTGTGGGTCCCGGCACCATAGGGGCGGAATGATATATGAAGATCTTATTCTTAATAAAACAAAAATATCGCTTACCATTTGATGATGTGATCATATATGACAGTTGGCATTACTGTAACTGTCACTGTCTGGCCACAAGAATCAATGATAGCTCCAATTTCTTTGTCCTTTGTAAAAAGAAAATGTAATTTGTTAGTATCTGGATATAATGTCTTCTCTTCCACCCTTTATTTCTTTATAGAAATTGGGGGTTATTTACTAGAGTAGCTTCCTCTGTCCTACATCAGTCGCTCTTACGAAATGCATTGTAGGATGCAGTGGTACCATTCTTTGCTTCCCTTGTGGGCCTCGACACCACACGGGCGCAAAAAGAGATAAGATCAGAAACTACGAAATCAGAAGAAGAGTAGGATCCTTGCTGGTGCTACAATTTATAAAGAAACAACAGGACGAATGGTTCTGACACATATCAAGGTTACCCCAAGACAGTCTCCCACAAAGATCACTAGCACTTTAGATACAACGGCAACAGACTCAAAGGATGACAATGTAAACGATGGACCGACAGAATATCCGAAGCACTAAATTCCACCTTGTACAAAGTGCATAAAGAGGCTCGCTCCAGGTGTGTCTTTTTTTGACCTGACACCGAAAGGCAAAACAGGATTAGAGAACAGATAATAAAGTCAAGAAGCAATATTCATGCCATGTGGAAAATGGTGTTTTCTTGAAGCATAAGGCATCAAAACCTCTGAAGTTGGCAAAGGCATGCCTGTTTGGAGGTGATAATAAGAAAAGCAGGCTGTCACACAAAAAGCAGTCAGAAGCACCATACCAGACACTATTACTACGCCTGAATTGATAGCGGGCAAGCGCAGAATAATAAGGTATTAACAAATTTCCACCAGGCAGATCTGCCTTGAGGGTCCTTTTCTGGAACTTGCAGGGACAGCGAAAGAAGAGGTGGCTGAGAAATACATGGAGACAGGATTTGGAGGCAGAGATCTACAAGGACTCAAGGCAAATATTTTGCAGACAACAGGCTTCCTGTAATGATCACACTTGAAGGATCTAATCTTCAAGTACCTCTGAAGACATCGAAGGCTCACCGCATGGCGAGGTACACCAGTAAAATGGTAAGCATGCTCTCATGCAAAACTCAGAAGCGCAATACCAGGTGTCATGACTTCTGCCTGACAGTGGGCGTTCAGAGAAGAAGAAGATGAAGGAGAAGGAGACAGATATCCACAATATAAAGAAGAGCAGGAGGGAGCTAGAGATAGGAAGACTTGGCATGAGTTTATTGAGGGTCTATGCCCCAATCCGGGTTAAAAAAGCAGAAAGAGAGATCTGCAAGATGCCTTAGTTCATTTTAGGTCATTCTCACTTCTTTCTCTGTCTTTTTTTAAACAGTTCATTTAGGTCTTCCCCTACCCCTCTTGCTAGATTCCATTTCAGAGCCACATGTGGGTGTCTGGTCTTCTGCATTCTTAATGTATGTCTCTAACACTTCCATCTCCCTTTTATTTCCTCCGTGTGTCAGGTGATTTCAGTATTATGTATTCTTTGACTCCTGTATGGTGTTCTTCTTCTTCACCTTTCAACTCCCAATGGAGCACAGGTCTTCATCTCTCTTGCCACCCCTTCCAATTCTTTCCATATTTTATCTATCCTTTTAATATCAGCCTCCAGCTCTCTTCTCCAGGTCTGTCTAGGCCTTCCCCATCTCTTTCTTTGCAGGTTCCAAAACAGTGCCTGTCAATATGGCGTTAGGCCTGCATTTTTGTCTTTTTCTTCTTTGAACGCTCCATATCGACAACTCTGTTAACCACTGTCTGATTTATATGTGATCTGAGCCTAAAAGTGATTGTACGTTGCGCCAGTTATGCGCCTACAAGTAGTGAAACACGTACAAACAAAGTACTATAGTTTTACAAAATACATAAACAGTGACGATAAACAGCACGTTATGCGCCTACAAGTAGGCCAGTACATCTGATTTCTGCAACACTTTTTATTTACTAGGATAGCTTCCCTAGGCCCCTACCTCAATCGCCTCTTATGAGAAGCCTTGTAGGTCGAGTGTTACCATTCTTTGCTCTCCATGAGGGCCTAGACAACACACAGGTGAATGTATGTCTCAAACACTACCATCTCCTTTTTATTTCCTCAGTGATGCCTGTGCGTCAGGTGATCTCATTATTATGTATGCTTCAACCTAATATGATGTTAGGCCTGCATTTGTTTTATTGCAAAAGATGAATAAGTATGCAACCCTATCCTTTAAATGTAAGCCAACTCACCTTCAGACCCACAACATTTTGTCCGCCAACCTCAATCAGCTGATGGTCAGTCAGCAGACCATTACGAGCTGCTGAAGATTCTTTAACCAAGGACTTAATCCGACCGTTGTCAAAAACAAAGCCCACAAATCCGTTGCTGTCTTTCTGCATTGACAAAGTACGCTCAAATGGTCTGCAAATATAGTCATAATATATCCATTGTTAATAAACACACACACACAATATATTGCGCATAGAAAAATAGATTCTTCTTCTTCAAATGCTCCATATCGACCACTTGTCAACCACTGTGTGGTGTGTATGTGATCTAAGCCTAAGAGTGATTGTATGTTGTGCCAGTTATGCGCCTACAAGTAAGCCAGCACATCCGATTTCTGCGCTGCTTTTTATTTTGCATCCTTAGTGCCTACATTAGTCGCCTCTTACGACATGCTTGCAGGTCTTCCCCCAATAGTTTGTTTTGAAAGGTTGTTCCTGTTGGCCAGATTTTTATTCTCATGCTGCTGGGTCAGTCTTGCAAGATGTTCTTTGGGGACTGCTTTGGTGCTCCACAGGCAGCCAATTCCCTGACACCCATTCTATGGAGGTGTGCTCTAAGGCCGCAGTGTCCATTCTAAGTCTGAAGACTGGTCTGCGCTTTTCTGTTTAATGTATTTATGTTGCCAGATGCTGAATGTATCTGGGTAATAGTTTGATAAACTCAGAACAAATTAACATGCTAACTCACCTGTCTCTCACTGCCATTTCTATTCTCTGGCCATCTGCTTTCTTCAGAAAATTGTGTGCCTTGTCATTATCCCATCCAGCAACAGTGTTTCCGTTAATCTGTAGTATCTGATCTCCAAATCTCAGTCCAGACAATGCTGCTGCAGACCCTGACTGGACAAAGGCCACAAAAAGTCCCTGTAGAAAATAGAACAATATTGACAATGTGATAAAAAATAAAAGGTTGCAGATAACGAAGTCAATGACATGCTCTGCTAGTAACCTCTTCTTGTTCGCCCGCCAGATAACGAAGTCAATGACACGCTCTGCTAGTAACTTCTTCTTGTTCGCCCGCCAGATAACGAAGTCAATGACACGCTCTGCTAGTAACTTCTTCTTGTTCGCCCGCCAGATAACGAAGTCAATGACATGCTCTGCTAGTAACTTCTTCTTGTTCGCCCGCCAGATAACGAAGTCAATGACACGCTCTGCTAGTAACTTCTTGTTCGCCCGCCAGATAACGAAGTCAATGACATGCTCTGCTAGTAACTTCTTCTTGTTCGCCCGCCAGATAACGAAGTCAATGACATGCTCTGCTAGTAACCTCTTCTTGTTCGCCCGCCAGATAACGAAGTCAATGACACGCTCTGCTAGTAACTTATTCTTGTTCGCCCGCCAGATAACGAAGTCAATGACACGCTCTGCTAGTAACCTCTTCTTGTTCGCCCGCCAGATAACGAAGTCAATGACACGCTCTGCTAGTAACTTATTCTTGTTCGCCCGCCAGATAACGAAGTCAATGACACGCTCTGCTAGTAACTTCTTCTTGTTCGCCCGCCAGATAACGAAGTCAATGACATGCTCTGCTAGTAACTTCTTCTTGTTCGCCTGCCAGATAACGAAGTCAATGACATGCTCTGCTAGTAACTTCTTCTTGTTCGCCTGCCAGATAACGAAGTCAATGACATGCTCTGCTAGTAACTTCTTCTTGTTCCCCCGCCAGATAGAAGTCAATGACATGCTCTGCTAGTAACTTCTTCTTGTTCGCCCTGAGATAACGAAGTCAATGACATGCTCTGCTAGTAACTTCTTGTTCGCCCGCCAGATAACGAAGTCAATGACATGCTCTGCTAGTAACTTCTTCTTGTTCGCCGCCAGATACTGAAGTCAATGACATGCTCTGCTAGTAACTTCTTCTTGTTTGCCCGCCAGATAACGAAGTCAATGACATGCTCTGCTAGTAACTTCTTCTTGTTCGCCCGCCAGATAACGAAGTCAATGACATGCTCTGCTAGTAACCTCTTCTTGTTCGCCCGCATGATAACGAAGTCAATGACATGCTCTGCTAGTAACTTCTTCTTGTTCGCCCGCCAGATAATGAAGTCAATGACATGCTCTGCTAGTAACTTCTTCTTGTTTGCCCGCCAGATAACGAAGTCAATGACACGCTCTGCTAGTAACTTCTTCTTGTTCGCCCGCTATGAATTCAGGAGTAGTCAGTGCATCTAGTATGGTGCTTCTGATTGATTTTTGCATGAGGACTTTCTTACCTGATCATCAGTGTCCCTCGCAATTCAGATGAGCCTTCTCCTACTTCATAGGTTCTACTAGTATTCTTCTTCGCACGCGCCATCGACCACTTGTTGACCACTCTTTGTGATTTGTATATGACCTGAGCCTAAGAGTGATTGCATGTTGTGCCAGTTATGTGCCTACAAGTAGGATAGCATATCTGATTTCTGCAACCCTTTTTATTTACTAGGGTAGCTTCCTAGGCCGCTACCTCAGTATCCTCTTAATACATGGCTTGTAGGTCACAGTGTTACTATTCTTTGCTCCCCTTATGGGCCCCAGCAACACACGGCGTCTAGTCACATGAGTTGATGACTGGGGTAGCCCTTCATACCCATGGGTAGGTAAGAGTCTTTGTTGCTGATTCAGTAAAATAAAGGTTTACAGTATGCGATAAAATCCAATTAATATTTTTTCTCTTTGAAAAGTACATCTACTCACATTATTGACATGTCGAATACGTAGCCCAAGTTTGCCTTCTTGATCTTTACAAAGAACAACCTCTCGGATTCCAGACTTGATTTCTGCTCTAGCTAGTCCCAAGTTGTTACCAGTGATTGGTGCAATCTGGTTCTGACCGGACTGTGTTTGTCGAATTCCAACTTGCAGACCCTATTTGTGGGAAAACAACATAAATTGTTACTATATTTGTTATATAAAAATAATATTTACAATGTTGATGTTGGAGGAACCCAACACAACACCACTGAACACAAAGCTTTGCAGAAGCAAAGATTCTCCTGAAACAGTCTAGAAAAATGACAAGGAGAAAAACAACTCAGAGCATGACAACATAAATATATAAATAGAAAAGCGCAGACCAGTCTTCAGCCTTAGAATGGAACGCTGAGGCCCCAGAGCACACCTCCATAGGATGGATCTCAGGAATTGGCTGCCTGCACCTGTGGAGCACCAAAGCACATCTTGCAAGACTGCTCAGTGTGAGAATGGAAATCTGGCCAACAGGAACAACCCTTCAGAACAAACTATGGAAGACCAGTGAATATCTTAATTGCACTGTCCTGTTTATGACACATACCGGAGTAGGCGCATTGCAGAGGTTGATGGCAGAAGAAGAAGAAGGGGTATTGAGGTTTACTGAATTTGAGCAAATCAAAATAATCAAGTAGTTCGGCCATCTAATGAGAATGGAACCATATTTACTACCATCACATGACTACAATAATCGACACTCAGGGCACAGAGTACGAGGCAGGCCATGAACACGATAAATAGATATCTCAGAGTCCCTGCGAAAGTATGGAATGGCAATGTCAAGTGCAACACACCTGACATAAGATAGAAAACTAAATCTCCACGGCGCTTTGCGGCAAATGTGTTTAAGATAAGAGCAAACCAAGGTGTGAAATGTAATTTCCTCTATTCTTTCATTGTGCCTTGGTGAGGTGTTGGGGGAGATGTAAGGGTCTTCAGCAGCCTACCATGTGTCAATGTTTGCATCAAAAGTTATTAATGAGTCTTGCGCAAGTCTTTGAAACACTTCATTTAGCTACCAATTGAGTATTTACCTTGTTGTAGTTCACCAAATAGGAATAATTTGTGACTGACAATGGTCTAGCATTCAAACTACATGAACTGCCCAGCAGGTCATGTAGACATTAGGGAGACCTTCTTCTTTGCGATCGCTATTTTGATGATTATACCGTTAGACGTGTTCTTATGATGAAGTCAACTGTTGTCTGGAGCTCATCTCTGGTGCCGTGTAGTTTTGAATGTAGTGTTGTGGGGCTAGCATTTCTTTCTAGGGAGGACATACAGGGGACAGTCTTGCAGGACATGTTATGTGGTTTGATCAGCAGGGGCACAGAAGGGATGGGGACAATCGTAGTTTGTGTAGGTGTCTGTTCAGTCTGTTACGGGAGACCTCATCTGTTGAGACTATAGTATCTGTGATTCGATCTTCTTGCTTTCTTCTTCTGCGATCGACTTCTGCTATGCGCCTACTCCGGTATGTGTCCCAAACAAGGCAGTGCGCTTTATTTTTACCAGTCCCCATAGTTAGAGCCATTCTATGGAGGTGTGCTCTGAGAATTTTGCCATCTGATATTCATCATCTTTCTTAAGGAGACTGTTTAAAAGTTGTTCCGTCTCTTGGCATGCTACTGCTACACATTCCATGTTTACAGATATTCTCATGTGCTCTCTTCTTCTTCAACGCTCCATTTCGACCACTTGTTAAACCACTCTTTGTGATTTGTATGTGATCCGAGTCTAAGAGCGATTGTACATTATGCTCCTACAAATAGGCCAGCACATCCGATTTCTGCGATGCTTTTTATTTACTATAGTAGTTTCCCTAGGCTCCTACTTTAGTCGTCTCTTATGACATGCCGTGTAGGTCAGTGTTACTATTCTTTGCTCCCCTTGTGAGTCCCGGCAAAACACAGGCATCTCATGTGCTAATAACAAAACAACATTCAATGAGAATCATACTTACTTGTGAAGGAACAATTTGCATGTTTTGTGCCATCTGTGGTGTAATCTGTAGTCCCATGTATTCAGGCAATGATGGATATAGGGTAGATACAGCCTGTGCATTATTGGATGGGGGTTGGGCTTGATGTGGATATGCTAATGGTGGGTTACCAGTAATAGCACGCTCATGGTTGATCTGAGCCTAGACACGGATGATCAAACAAAAAAATCAAATTATATAAAGTCTCATTTATATAAAAGAGAACACTACTACATTAGATACTTTGTTCTCTACACAAGAAAACTACACGACTAAGCAAAGTATGAAAAATGTCCACATTATATTTCTAAATGTGCATCACTTGCACTGGCGACTTCCGGTGTCAAGACAGCAACGAGCAGCAGTGTCTAGACAATGGTGGTGGTGAATTCGGACTAACCCATCACATCCCTGTATTTTTCGCCAGTAGGCTCATGCTTTCAAATTCTGCATCCCCTCGTAATCGCCTTTTATGACATGCAAGAGGAGACAGTGGTTCTAAATGTTCGCTACCCCAGAAACTACATAAAAGGCTGTGCTACCCCA
The DNA here is from genome assembly GCA_020796225.1 of Arion vulgaris. Taxonomy (NCBI): domain Eukaryota; kingdom Metazoa; phylum Mollusca; class Gastropoda; order Stylommatophora; family Arionidae; genus Arion; species Arion vulgaris. The sequence goes on from CM036769.1 coordinate 3,528,889, forward strand.
GAAACTAAATACAAGGCATCGCTACACCAGAAACTAAATACAAGGCTTCACTACTCCAGAAACTAAATACAAGGCTTCGCTACACCAGAAACTAAATACAAGGCTTCGCTACACCAGAAACTAAATACAAGGCTTCGCTACACCAGAAACTAAATACAAGGCTTCGCTACTCCAGAAACTAAATACAAGGTATCGATACTCCAGAAACTACATAAGAGGCTTCGTTACCCCAGAAACTACATAAGAGACATCGCTACCACAAAAATTAAATAAAAGGCATCGCTACCCCAGAAACTAAATAAAAAGCTTCGCTACCCCAGAAACCACATAATAGGAAATAATTATATATACTAGTAATATATAATATATATATAAATAGCTATAAATATTTGTTCTTATATGACAAGTGACTTTGTCAAAATTCATTCTTAATACAACTGCTACAAATAAGTAAATTTTTCTAACCGTTTGTAGCTGATCAACCTTCATATCTTCAAGTGTTGGGTAGATTCTTGACATTTTCAACGATTGTTTACTTTTCTGTTTAATATTCTTTTAAATCTGAAAATGAAACAAATTATATAATAGTTAAAAAAGCCTGTTGTGTCAAGTGTGGTTGTGATAACGATAAAACAATACACAGTTCGGTATACCCACAGTTCATACATTTGTCTATTTAATACAGAGTCCGTTTATTTAGTTAATTAGATCGTTAAAATCTATCTTCTTCATCTTTTGTCCTTCTGATTGTGTGTTTCATAGAGAAGGATGTAGTTTTTCCGGTCATCATGAGCCGAGGTGTGTGACTTGATATAGTGTCATATTACATTTAATTAGTGTCTCATTGACACATTCCAGCCTTGTTTTTCTGGGTTTTCTTGTCTTGTAGCCTGGATGTCCTCATATCATTCATATATACTTTATAGTATGTTTTTGCTGCAGATTAGCTGGGATTCATTCTGACCAAATGCCTAACCTATTTTAATTCTTTTATGTTTGATAAAATCATTGACTGGTGTTGGTTGCTCCAACGATTTATCACGGTCAAAATATTAAAATACTCACTGTAGTAAATAAAACTAAACACAATAAATTATTGTCATCGTAATTATAATAAGTATAAGGATACATCAATCTTCACTTGCTCTGACTATGATGACATATGGTGTAAATCCCAGAAACAGTTTTAAATTGTATTCTATCAGTCAGGTTCTCACACACCCAATGGAGTCCGATACCAACAATGAATGTTGACTTCACTATTGTAAATACAAAGAAATAAGTCAGTCACACTCACTAATTTAATAGTAATTTTGTTCGATGGTCAAGGGACTAAGTGAATATCTCAAATTGATCAAACTAACACAAAATATTGTATATAAAGGACTTACTCCGACTAACAATGACTCAACGTCTCGTGACAAGATATACAGTAGATGAGATAGAAGATAAAGGATGTAATACACACACTGTAATGCTTAAAGCTTTTTATAGAACATTAGGTAATGGTGTTCGTGCGTCAGGATTTATTTTTTATTATACTTCGCAGATATCAATATCACCTGCTATCGACATCCGACACAGTGTCGTTCGTTATGATAACAATTAATTATACTCGACTGGATAGTCAGGATAGATTAATCAGGTCAAAACGTATTTCACACACATAAAAAAATCACAAATATCACTAAATAGTTACGAAATACACGGAATATTTTGTATGCTGTGTTAAATAATTACACATTTATTAACGGGAATGAAAAGATATTCCTTACAGTGAATTCAGTTCCGCTTTGTCTGCTGCTGAGTAAGCTAAAAATCTAGTCATGTGACTTTTAGAGGAAGCAGTGTTTCTCAAAATATATTGAGTAGAACACTTTTTTGAACCTCATTCTTCATAGATCATCATCAAATAGTTTGTCCTAAGCAGAACTTTACCACATCAACAATTCTCTTCTCCGGAATTTCTCTCTCTCATAGTCTCAGCAGCCATCATGTTCAAACCATTAGTTACTTCCTGATCCATCCTCTCCGGGGTCTTCCTCTTCTTGTCTTTGCCAGTATACCTCCTTCCATGATGGTCTTCTCCAGCCCTCCATGTCTTTTTATATCTCCATAATATCTCAATTTTCTCTTTCTTATTTGTAGCATCAGCCAATTTTCTTTGATTTTGAGTTCTTTCTGGATAGATCTATTTGTTCTCTTCTCTGTCCAAGATATACGAAGGACTCTTCAGTAACACTTATATTCAAAAGCACATATACGTTTTCCCACTGCCTTATTAAAAGTCCATGCTTTACACCTATACGTTGCCACTGTGAATATGCATGCTCTTAGTATTCTGATCTTTGTTTTCTTTTCAGTTCCGTTCCATGCTGTTTTAGTTGTTTCATTTTTTGTAAATCCATGTTTGTTCTTTTAATTCCCTTCATCCCATTTCCATCTGTTGGTAACAAAACTATTCAAAACGTGAGGCCGCTCGCTGGTGCTCGCAAGGGTAGCAACAAATAGTAACATTGCGACCTACAAGGCATATCGTAAAAAGCGACTGAGGTAGGGGCCTAGGAAACTACCTAGTAAATTAAAAACATCGCAGAAATCGAATGTGCTTGCCTACGTGTAGGTGCAAAACTGGCACAACGTACAATCGCTCTTAGGCTAAGATCACATAAAAATCACAAATAGTAACCACTCTTTGTGGTTAACAAGTGGACGTATGTAGCGTTTGAAGAAGAAGATAAACATAGCGTTAAAAAAGTGGTTGCAATGTGTGTATGCTAGAAGTTAATATGTTTCATGTTGTGGAGTCTAATTTTTATAATCTTTGCTCTTTTCCTTATTTCGATGTCACAGAGATCATCTTCCATCATTAGTTATTGTATGCCCGAAATATAAGAAAATTTACTCCTCTACCAATGTGTCTATTTATTGCTATGTTTCAGTGTGGTTTCATTAATGGTCGTAGTTTTTGTATTCTCAATATTAATATTCATTCCATATTCACAACTTTTGCTTTATACTTGTTCCACCAAAGCTTGGAGTTTCCTGCTCATGGGCGTCCACATAAGTTTTACCAGGGACGGATAAAATGAAAAACAATAAATTTAGTTGGTAGTTTTCCACACTGACACGGAGAAGACCGGATTCGCATAAAACTTTTTTTTTTAAAGTAAAGGAACGCTTTTTATATATACCACGTGGTACAGGGTTACGCCGTGCTATGATACAGAGAGGCGGCCGCATCAGGTGGTACGGTAAGGGGGGCGGCATAAACGGCAAAATCAAAATTACAATTGAAGGTTATTTTAAGGAAAAAAACATTTAAGAGGCGGCATTTCGAAGACTTGCATCATACTGAGAAAATATACCGCACGGCCCTGACGTGGCAGATGTGATAATACACTACAGTGTTAGGCCCGTATTTTTCATTGACCGTCGGCACACGATGGATGATGTAGTCAACATCACACCGGCCACCTTTACATCCCAATGCTTTTCCTGGTACAAAATTGAGGCTGGGTCGACTTAGAGCCGTTACGGTCTTAAAAAATTTCACACCCACCTGTGAAAGTGAACCTAGATCACTAGCCTAATCAACAAGTTCACTAACAACTATGCTACTGTCGTTCCCGTAAAACTATTTTATCAAATATAAATTGTCCAGGAGGTGTAACTTTGATACTTCGCCCCTTTGCCTTAACCCATGGACGTTCATGTCCTTGCTCGCCCGAGTGGTTACCGGGCCCAAATTTGGGGTGTAAAGAATAGAACCACTGTTACCTGCCAAGAATGCTTACTGTCTTTCAATTCAAACACTACACAAACTACACGGACCTCTGTGTGAGCTACAAAAGACAGTGAAGTTCATACAAGAGACAACATTAAATATATAGACATATTTCAAGCGAACGAAAGGAAGGAAGGAAACACTACACAAGAAAGTTTGTATTCTGTTTACTGTCTTTCAAACACTACACAAGAAAGTTCGTATTCTGCTTACTGTCTTTCAAACAAAACGGGTGTCTTCTTATTTTGTCGCCACACTGGCACTGGGTTGTTGTCAAGTGTCGTGGTTTTCTGTTTTTGTCTTGCGCCGCTCCAGTGGAGTGGGTGATAGTTGGGTGCTGCCATCTAACCATCTTTTTCGTGGTCTTCCTCTTGCCTTCTTTCCTTATGTTCTATTGTAGAAGACTGTATACACTGGAGTTTGGTTGCATTCTTATTAAGTGGCCGAATCCCTTCATTCTTTGTTTCTCAATGTAATTCAAGCAAGGTTCTTTCCCAATTTTCTTTCTTATGTTTCTTTTTCTTCTTTTCCCAACGTTTTCAGACATTCATTTGTATACTTTTAAAGTAGTTAGTTGTCAACCGGAGTCCATGTACATCTCCATATAGCTTGTCTTGCACTGGTATGGAGGTTGGCCATGTGTTTTCTTCAGTGGCGGCTCGTGCTCATTTTTGTTGGTGGGGCCAGACACAAATTTTCGGAAAAATCATAGTTTTGGGTTAGGTTATATTTTAATTATAAAATAATAAATACACGTTACGCATTATTTTTTGTGGGGCCCGGCCCCAGCCCTTAATGACGAGCCGCCACTGGTTTTCTCTCTGTTTACTGTATGTTGGACATTCTTGCAGTATGTGTGTCTGCCATCTTGCTGGTGCCACATGTCCATATGTCAGAAGGTCCTATTTTGTACTTGTTAAACAGATGGTATATTGTGCCCTGTTCGTAGACGAGCAATGACAACCTGTTCTTCTCTACTTAGTTGGTGATATGCATCATCATTTTCATGACCTGAGTGATCTCTCAATGACTGTCCTTTTAGCTACTTCGTGTCAAAACGGTGTCTGTTGTAAACCTAGTGCAGTACCAACATTCCTTCAGTGTGTTTAATAACAATATGTTCTGTGTAGTGTGTATGAAACACACAGTGACCTGCTAATTCTAAAGCATTACCAGCACATTTGTATCATAGAATAAGGGTATCTATTTCTAAGATAAAAATATGAATTTACATCCTAGTTCTCAAGCGGACCGTACATTCAGTTGTTTATCTGTGATACGTGCAGGATTCACGGTTCACTGGTTTCTTCTACTTTTTTCTTTTCTGCTGCGATAACTTATGCGACGCGACTACTCCGGTATGTGTCATAAACAGGGTGGTGCGCTGGAGGTCTTCACCGGTTCCCCCATAGTTTGTTTTGTAGAGTTATTTCTGTTGGCCAGATTTACATTCTCACACTGTTCTGGCTGGAGCAGTCTTGCAGGATATGCTCTGGGAACTGTCTTGATTCTCCACAAGTGCAGACAGCCGAGTCCCGGAGACGCATTCTATGGAGGTGTGCTCTGAGCCTGCAGTGCCCCGTTCTAAGTCTGAAGACTGTGGTTTGTGCTTTTATGTTTAGTGTATTTATACTGTCATGCTCTGGGTTGTATCGTCCATTTGTTTTACTCCACATCATTTTTCTGGATTGTTTCAGGCAAGACTTTGCTTCTGTAAAGCTTTGTGTTGGGTGGTGTTGTGTTAGGCTCCTCCAGTCTTTGCTTCTGTAAAGATTTGTGTTGGGTGTGGTTGTGTTAGGCTCCCTCCAACACCTGTGAGTTTGTCAGCCTTTTCATTTCCTGGTGTGTCACAGTGTGCTAGTATCCACTGTAAGATTAGTTCTGATATTTTTAACACCAAGCTGATTTTTATTGTCAATCTTGAATTTTCTATACATGTGGCTGCGGAGTCGAGTGCGTTATGTTCTAAGGAATTCTATAGCAAGATAAAAATATGAATTTATATCTAAGATCTCGAGCAGACCATAAATTCAGTTGTTTATCTGTGATGAGTGCAGAATTTACGGTTCACTGGCTTAAAGTAGGGTTTGTTCACGCAGAACCAAATATAAATATATCTAGGGTTGGCCGAGGTTCACATGTGTTATCCAACCATTTAGGGGTCTGTGGTTAAACCGTTGTCTTGAATTCCGAAGGTCGTAGGTACCTGACAACTCTTGAATTCCGAAGGTCGTAGGTACCTGACAACTCTTTAATTCGAAGGTCGTATGTACCTGACAACTCTTGAATTCCGAAGGTCGTAGGTACCTGACAACTCTTGCATTCCGAAGGTCGTAGGTACCTGACAACTCTTGAATTCCGAAGGTCGTAGGTACCTGACAACTCTTGAATTCCGAAGGTCGTAGGTACCTGACAACTCTTGAATTCCGAAGGTCGTAGGTACCTGACAACTCTTGAATTCCGAAGGTTGTAGGTACCTGACAACTCTTGAATTCCGAAGGTCGTAGGTACCTGACAACTCTTGAATTCCAAAGGTCGTAGGTACCTGACAACTCTTGAATTCCGAAGGTCGTAGGTACCTGACAACTCTTGAATTCCGAAGGTCGTAGGTACCTGACAACTCTTGAATTCCGAAGGTCGTAGGTACCTGACAACTCTTGAATTCCGAAGGTCGTAGGTACCTGACAACTCTTGAATTCCGAAGGTCGTAGGTACCTGACAACTCTTGAATTCCGAAGGTCGTAGGTACCTGACAACTCTTGAATTCCGAAGGTCGTAGGTACCTGACAACTCTTGAATTCCGAAGGTCGTAGGTACCTGACAACTCTTGAATTCCGAAGGTCGTAGGTACCTGACAACTCTTGAATTCCGAAGGTCGTAGGTACCTGACAACTCTTGAATTCCGAAGGTCGTAGGTACCTGACAACTCTTGAATTCCGAAGGTCGTAGGTACCTGACAACTCTTGAATTCCGAAGGTCGTAGGTACCTGACAACTCTTGAATTCCGAAGGTAGTAGGTACCTGACAACTCTTGAATTCCGAAGGTAGTAGGTACCTGACAACTCTTTCTGTTTGCGAATACATTTTTTAAAAGAGAAGACTAGGATTGTTGCTGGAGCTTGCAGTTCATGTGTTGTGCAATACTTTTGACAAGGTGTATGTCATTTCTGCGAAGAGGGACCAAGACATATAGGGAAACCCGGTGCAATTAAGTCAAACCTTTGTCTTTAGACACTACTTCGACCAAACGCTCCATATCGACCACTTGTCAACCACTCTTTGCGATTTGTATGTGATCTGACTGAGCCTAAGACCGATTGTACGTTGTGCCAGTAATGCGTCTACAAGTAAGCCAGCACATCCGATTTCTGCAATGCTTTTAATTTACTAGGGTAGTTTCCTTAGGTCCTACCCCAGTCACGTCTTACGACATGCCTTGTAGGTTGCAGTGTTCCTATTCTTTGTTTCCCCTTGTGGGCTCTGGCAACACACGGGCGTTTAGAGACTTCAAACAACATCATACGAGGATGTGGCTCCGGCAACACACGGGCGTTTAGAGACTTCAAACAACATCATACGAGGCTATGACTCCGGCAACACACGGGCGTTTAGACACTTTAAACAATATCATACGATTCTAAACGGACAAATCAGTGCTTAACAACCGGAGCAGATGTTGAAGTGTATACACACTGATGGTTCCTGTTGTTAAAACACACTGCTGAATTTGCCTTTCAGGTGCCCAGTCACACTCGTACAACGTTTCAAGTGGGCAGAAGTATGGACAGAGCCGATGCGGTACGCTCTCATTTATGTGATATGGGCGAGTCTCAGACGCTGGAACGAGTACGAGAATTAGGAATTAAGCTTGGACATACCAGAAAGTGTCGTGTTCGTGGTAGAGAGAGAAGGTATACTAATCAACTTCTCATGGGTACGATGAGCAAATGGACTTTGGGATGGCTGCTACAGCGGAGGGCAGAGCACGCACGGGAATGTCCAATGTGCTATGACGTCGATAACATAACTCTTACAATGTTTGAAACCACATTTTTTTAAAGGCATCATTACGTCATGTCATCATTTAGCAGACTGTCGCTAGACATCTGCAGTATATCATTTGTTAACCCTCTTCAACAAACAAACTGGAGCTCTCTGTGTCGTGGAGGTAAGGTCCTCGCCACTCGCTCCAAAAGCGCTCGATTCGTTTCCCGCGTGGAGCGATAGGGATATTTTCCAATGATCTCTGATCTCAATGTATGTGCGATCGAGTTCCTATTCCTATCGGAGACGGATGATAACACGAAGATTCCGTGTTCAAGTTGAACACGTCAAAATAAATACTGACAGCTGTGTGTGTCAAAATAAATACTGACAGCTGTGTGTGTCAAAATAAATACTGACAGCTGTGTGTGTCAAAATAAATACTGACAGCTGTGTGTGTCAAAATAAATACTGACAGCTGTGAATCAAAAGTCGCTGCTCGAGTAAAATTAATTTTAAAAGAGACTAAAATAAAAATTTATGCAAAATTTTGTCAAAATCTTCAAAATTCGGTCAGGGCTCTAGTTCGTACTACAGAGTTCGTGTACTGCCGCTGAGATCTTAATGTATAAGTACAAGATCGGAGCACATATGGTTACACACCGAAGTGCAATGATGATGGTCATATCAATCAGCAAGCATACCACGCTTCGTCAAGTTCTTTTTTATTTTAAAATCTTTCACACGTTATGAATTCAGGCGTAGTCATGGCGCCCAACATGTTTCATCTAAATCAGTTTTGCGTGAACGCTTGTTTTCTATATCACCAGTGGTTCTCACTATTCAGACAAGATTTTCTCCAACTTCCCCTCGTACTTGTAATTTAGGTCTCCCTGTAAAGAATCAGGGTTTCATGAAGTTCAACCAGGTACCATATAGACACAGGGACGTTTTGACTCAAGGTGGCTTCGAACCCCGGAATTTCCATGACACGAGGTCACTAGCAGGCTTCCGACCAAATAGATCCTGTGCTGACCAGATAGCCACATTACGTATAATAATAGAGGAAAGTATTGAATAGAAATCCTGATTTTAACCAGATTTGTGGATTATGAGAAGGCCTTTGACAGTATTGATAGGGAAACCCTTTGGAAATTGATGAGACATTATGGGATCTTACAGAAAATTATTAACCTAATAAAAGCAACATATACAGATATGAAATGTAGAGTTTTTCATGAAGGTAAACAAACAGACACTTTTGGAATAGAAACAGGAGTGCGACAGGGATGTCTTCTATCACCTTTGTTGTTCTTACTGACAATAGACTAGATTATGAAGACAGCAGTAACTAACACCAGAAATGGAATCCAATGGACTCTGACGGAGCAACTAGAAGATCTGGACTTCGCTGATGATATAGCCCTTCTGTCACATACACGAAATCAGATGCAGGATAAGCTTAACACATTGAATCAAAGGTCCCAGCAACTAGGACTGAACATTCATAAGGGAAAGACAAAGATATTGAGAATTAACCAAGCAAATGACAATTCGATCTCCCTGGGCCAAATCCCACTTCAAGAGGTAGAACCATACACATATTTGTGCAGCAACGTAGACAAAGAGGGTGGAACAGATAGAGATGTCAAAACAAGAATACAGAAGGTAATGGGAGCTTTCATTGCACTGGGAAACATTTGGAAGTCTAAAGAAATCAAATCTAGAACAACAATTCGGATATTTAACTCCAATGTTAAAGCAGTTCTGCGCCCGAGTGGTTACCGGGGCCCAAATTTTGGGTGTAAAGAATAGAACCACTGTTACCTGCCACGCATGTCGCAAGAGGCGACTAAGGAGGTTTGGTTGAAATCGGATGCACATGTCCTAAATGTGTAGAAGTCTGCGTTTAGGGGTATATCAAACTAATGTGCAACGTATACACGTTCTTGGCAAAGATCAAACATATCACAAAGAGTGATTAAAATTGGTCGTAAAGAACGAACACAAAGAAGAAGAAGGAAGCAGTTCTGCTGTATGGGTCAGAAACATGGAGAACAACTAAAACAATAGTGCATAAATTGCAAACATTCATCAACTGGTGTCTGCGCAGAATAGAGGGAATAAGATGGTATGATAGGGTCCCAAATGAGGAACTTATAGAAAGAACAAGACGGATTCCAGTGGCCCAAGAGGTTAAAAAAAGACGCTGGCGCTGGATAGGACACACTTTGCGAAAACCGTAGGAGAATATAACAAGAAGGGTCTATTCTTGGAACCCACAGGGAAAGCAAAAGAGGGGGAGGCCGAGAAATACACGGAGACGAGATTGGAGGCAGAGATCAACAATATAAAAAGGAGCTGGAGGGAGCTGCAGGAGATAGCTAGAGATAGGAAGACTTGGCATGAGTTGGTGAGGGCTTATGCCCCAACCCAGGTTAAAAAAGCAGAGAGAGAGAGAGAGAGAGAGAGATCACTAGCGCAGTGTTATCAACTTTGCTATTGGCGACTCCTATAGTGGGTTCTGAAGTTCGAATTTAGCGTGACTTGACTTATTCCTCTCCGCTATTCGTGGAGCATAAGACTTAAACATTTGTTCGCCACTCTTCTCGGTCTCTGGCTGCTTTCTTTATGATCTCACAGGATAGTCGAGCACTCTTCAGTTTCGCAGGAAGACTTCGTCTCCAGGTCTGTTTATGACGTCCTCTTTTTCGTTTCCCTTGCGGGTTCCAATCAAATGCTTGTCTAGTGACACTCGACTGTGCCTTCCGTAGGGTATGCCCGACCCATCCCCAATTCTCCTCTTGACCTGGATCATCATGGGTTCCTGTCCGGTTCTTATCACAGGTCTGTGTTTGCAATTCTGTCATACCATCTCCGTCTGAGAATCCGCTGAAAACATCCGTTGATAAAGGTCTGAATCTTATTTGTATTTAACTTGGTGACTCGCCACGTTTCCGAGCCATACAGCAACACAGATTTCACATTTGAGCTGAATATCCTGAGCTTTGTTTTCGTGGAGATGGCAGTGGACTTCATCGTACGTGTGCCGAAAGCACCATTAACAAATAACATATCCCTAATAATAAATTCTCTTCTAACTTTTTTCACATCCTGGTTAGATTAAACTAATAAGCGGAAAATCGTAACAGGGATGAGATGTCTTCGAAGAACTGCAGGAGTAGCAAAGATAAATAAAATTAGAAATAAATAATTTAGAACAAGGCTACGTATACAACTTGTCATGCAATTAATGTAGAAGTAAGCAATTCTGCAGTAAAACTATATACAGATCAGTGAAACTGTTAGAAATATTTACTAATTTATTCAAGTTGTCAAAAGTTGTAAATACTAAGCAGTTTTTTAAAAGATTATCAAGTACATTTTCAACCCGATAAAACATTGGTTTTCCCAGGAGGGATTGAAAACTCAGAAATGCCACTTTGAGAAGCCCTGGGTTAGGTACTCTCGAAACAAAATGTTAACACGATTTGTTAAAGATATATACAACATATAAGTAAATATAATTTAAACTTAAGCTTGTAAAATGTGTATAAATATGTTATTGAGAACGTTATTCGGTACTTTGTCATTAGCCGGCCGCAAAAAGACCTGAACAACGACTTCCGGGTAAAACCCGTTATTCTAAACAAATATTGTTGTTTAACAATTTATTTATAAAGATTCGTCAAAATAAATAGCTACCCTTAGACAAACCTTCCCTCCCGGAATGTTGAGCGTCATATTTCTAGGTTACCAGTCTTTTTTTGGACCACTTGGTTTGCCTGCCGCCCAGTTTTGTGTACGGTTTGCTCCGCAAGCCTTTGATTGTCCCCAATCAAACTACAAGGCAGTAATGTGATTGGTTATAAGGAGGCACGTGTAAAGTGAATCTGGACAGTATAATATAGGGAGAACGAATTAACTTTCAGGGGAAATAACTGTAGATTAACTTTAAGTAGAAATATATACATAAGTTGAGCTGGCTTGGCACAATGGCGTACAGATATACATGCACAAAGCCGATGTCATCAATGCGGTACTCTCTCATTTATGTGATATGGACGAATATCAGACACTGGAACCACCCGCGTGTTGTCATGGCTCGCATGGGGAGCGCAGAATAGTAACACTGCGACCTACAAGGCACATTGTAGGAGGCAACTGAGGTAGGGCCTATGGAAGCCAACCTAGTAAATATAAAACATCGCAGAAATTGGATGTGCTGGCCTACTTGTAGACGCACAAATGGAACAGCGTACAATCGCTCTTAGGCTCCGATCACATACAAATAACAAAGAGTGGTTAACAAGTGGTCGATATGGAGCGTTCGAAGAAGAAGAAGAAGACAATGGAACGAGTGCGAGAATTAGGAGTTAAGTTTGGACATGCCAGACAGTGTCCTCTTCGTGGTAGAGAGAAGGTATACTAATTAACTTCTCATGGGTACGGTGAACAAATGGATCTTAGGATGGTTGCTGCAGCGGAGGACAGAAGACGCACGGGAATGCCCAATGTGCCATGACGTCGATCAAATAACATAAAATAACAAATATTCTCAGTGACGTCATGAACATTCTCAAGGACTTCACGTCTGACTACACCGGACACTAATGACTCGACATACTTACAGGGGCGTCGATACGTTAAAGTAAGGAGGGGAAAGTTCCTCCCACTGGATAATGAATTGTTGATAAAACAGATTTATGCGAATCTGGTCTTATCCGTTTCCTATTAGTAAACTACCAACTACATTTTTTTCATGTAGACCCTCCTTGGAAAAAATTCAGTGGACGCCCATGCACACTTAGCACATCACAAATGATCAATATAACATTTATTTTTGTACCGGATGATGTGGACGTGAGGGAAATGAGCAAGCAGATTAGCTGGCTGACTCAGCAGTGATCGAAGAAGGATGGAAAATGAACAAGTCAGACGCCCGTGTGTTGCCGAGTCTCGCAAGGGGAGCAAAGAATAGTAACAATGCTACCTACAGAGCATATCGTAAGAGGTGGCTAAAGTAGACGCCTATGGAAGCTACCCTAGTAAATAAAAGAGTTACATAAATCGGATGTGCTGGCCTACTTGTAGGCGCATAATTGGCACAATTACTCTTATGCTCAGATCACATAGAAATCACACATAGTGGTTAACAAGTGGTCGATATGGAACGTTTGAAGAAGAATTGCCACTCAAACGTTGTCTAGATTCAACATCACTTTCAGTGTCCTTATGTGTAGTAGCGACGATGATGGTGGTGTAGATGACGAACACACGTATACTGGATGCTCAAGATACAAACACAACGCTGGTAATGTGCTTTACATGTTTATTGATCGTACTTGACAAGACACCTCTGTTCGGCTCAAGTGTGTGTGTCACTTCCTTGTCACTTCCTAACTACATATCTTTGTTTCTACGTCATGTCTCGTTGTTATGTGTTGCGCTTCTGCTTAGAGAGTGCAACACATAGTCTCAACTAATATAATATATCTTACCCACTACTCTAAACTAGGGCTACTTGTCTGTATGAGGCTCTCTGCGCGGGGGGACATGGCTGTATGCCCCTGGCATAGCCATTCCCTCCAACACCCCCCCATTCCAGTTTCTGACGTCCCGGCAGATTGAACCATCGCCAACGGGTATGGTCCTGGGGCCAGGCTCCTGTTACGGTCCTAGCCTGGAGTCATGACGATAGTTGATTGAATTAAATGGGACTCAGTCACCACACATAATTAAATGCGACCCATCAACTCATCTATGCTCCGAGAAATGGCTCTACTGACCTCCCCTACTGGATCATGTATCCAAACACCATCACCTTAGGTGATGAGAGGCAACGACAAAAGTTGTATGAATTAAATGGGACTCAGTCACCACACATAATTAAATGCGACCCATCAACTCGTCTGTTGCTCTGGAAAGTGTTTATCAGCTTTAGGAAATGTAAGGTGGCTGTATTGTAACATCCTATCCTTACATGGCGTGAGTCTGGGGGTGATGAGGTATCATACACATGCGGTGGCCAGTCCATGTCGTGGGTACCAGGTCCCTGTCTGCAAATATTGACCAAAGAACAACAAAAACAAGGTATTAATGGAAAGCAAAATGCAAATTCAAATTTCAAATACAATATTTAAAACAATAGTGTAATAATCCATTAACCTCTGGGAGGTATTAAAATCCACCCAACAATCCCAAAGGAAATAAATAAAACCCCAAATGGTGTACAACATAGTACAACATTAGTACATAGTACACTATTTAGTACAACATAGTGTAACCTCAACGAGATATTAAAATTCGCTCAACAATCTCAAAGGAAATAAATAAAACTCCAAATATTTTACATATTTGGTTAAAAATTATGTAATCTACATTTCCTGTAAATTTGGGTCATTGTGGAGTTGGTAGAAAAAACGGCTGTGGTGTGGGCGCCTGATCTCTACTGTGACTTTCAAAATTATGGCTGGACACGGGTAATGTCACGGGCTCATTCTCTTGGATCACGCGGGGGGTTGGAAAGATGATACCCTTCCGTTGGGACGCCATTGTCGTCACCAAACCTATGCCCCCTGGTGTTGCGGTACGCCATAACACCTGTCTAGAAAATTAACACTTCAAAGAAAACAAATATATATCAGTTATCAAATATATCACAATGCAAACAGTAACTACCTTGAACTGTTTGTCCGCAGTTGTATTAAATGTAAAGTCAGTTAGTAAAATGTCCAATAAAAAACACCTTGATCCACGTTCAAATATCCCTCGAACAGGCCAGGTCATCCGACATGCAGGGACAATCCAACGTTATTGTAAACGACCAATGTCCAGATACAGAAAATCGACAGTTATGTAGTTGCCATGTCCAGGAATCTCCTGTCGAACAGGTGAAGACAATCCAGATATAAGCATTAATCCACATACAATGTGAGCGATGCAAATGACGAGTGTCTATGAAAAAACAACTTCAGATCAGCGTGGGCATTGCATAAGTACAATGTGAGCGATGCAAATGACGAGTGTCTATGAAAAAACAACTTCAGATCAGCGTGGGGTCCCTTGAGGTAGGACACCAAGAGCGGTGTAACTTGACCTACACAGATAAAGGGCAGATATGACTAGCGTTGGGCCCCATGAAGAAGTATATTTAATCCAAGATTCTGGGCGGCGGGTCTTCACGCCATCGCACCTTCACGGAGGGAAGGGCGAACAATAGGAGATATGTAAGATCCTATGAAGAAATAGGCAATGAAAGGACGAACCTTCCGTCTCAGGATGGCACCGAGGTCAACGGGCAGTAAAAAGATAAAAATAGCCAACTCACTGTTCTGGTCCACAATTGCCATTCCAGCTGGAGGGGCAGATCTTCTTTACTTCTGACACCAAATTGTAGTAGCGACGATGATGGTGGTGTAGATGACGAACACACATATACTGGATGCTCAAGATACAAACACAACGCTGGTAATGTGCTTTACATGTTTATTGATCGTACTTGACAAGACACCTCTGTTCGGCTCAAGTGTGTGTCACTTCCTTGTCACTTCCTAACTACATATCTTTGTTTCTACGTCATGTCTCGTTGTTATGTGTTGCGCTTCTGCTTAGAGAGTGCAACACATAGTCTCAACTAATATAATATATCTTACCCACTACTCTAAACTAGGGCTACTTGTCTGTATGAGGCTCTCTGCGCGGGGGACATGGCTGTATGCCCCTGGCATAGCCATTCCCTCCAACATATGTAACAAAGAACACCCCCTCCACAGTCAATTTTCCTCAATCCATCTAGCTCATAGGTTCCTAAACTTTTTCGTCCCACCGCCCACTCTGCGCGACATAAACTTTGTAACGCCCCCATTATAACAGTTTCCACCCCCTCCATATATACTTTCTTTATTTTCTCTTGACATCATCATCATCAGGTGCCGTCTCCACATCGAAAGTTGGCTGCAATGAATCTCCAGCATCCTCTGTCTTTCGACTTGGTGTTGCACACTGCCAGACTGTAACCTGTCCATTTCTTAAAGTCCCCCCACTTATCTCTCGGTCTTCCTCTTGCTCTCCCCCCCCTCAACTTTCCCCTCTAGTAAATGTTTTATCATGGTGTCATGTCTTTTATGTGCCCAAAATACTGTACTTGTCTGAATTTTATTTCTCTTAATAATTGTTTCTTCATGCCTAGTTTTCCTAAAACTTGTTTATTTGTCTGTTTTTCTGTCCATGAAACTCAGCCTATTCTTCTATATATCCACATCTCAAATGCACCAATTCTGTCGTCTAACTGCTTGTTCATTGTCCATGTTTCCGAGCCATACATTAGTATAGGATATATATAGCCTTTGATCATTCTCATTTTTAGCCTGTTTGTAATTTGTTTGGATGTCAGTAACTTTCTTATACTATTGAAATTATCCTTGGCCATTCCTATTCTCTTTTAATTTCTGCCATCATCTGCCATCATCTGACCGAGATAAAAGAAGCTTTTTACTTGATGTAGTAATTCTCCATGTATTTTTATATTCATTTTAGGTTTCTCAATTTTCTTGTTGATTACCATAGTATTTGTTTTCTGTATGTTAATGCGTGGCCAACGTAACTACTGGCCTAAGCGCTATATTATTCAAGATGGAGGGTGAGGCGGATTATTCAAACGTGTTTAGTAAACATATGGACATTTTAGTAAACATACGAACTCAAACAGACTTCTTTAGTAAACATAACAACAAAATAACGATGCCTAGTAAGTGCTGTGTACCAAAATGTAGATCAAATTACGATTGTAATTATATATGTATAATATAAGTTAATTTAACAAGTACCTTCTTCAGTAAACCTAACTGTTGTCAGTGTTGTAAACATAACAATAAAATAACGATGCCTAGCTAGTAAGTAATGTGTACCAAAATGTAGATCAAATTACGATCAAGTTAGTAACGTTGGCCACGGTTAATGTCTAATCCATATTCCTTGCTAGTTCTGTCCAATTGGACCACTAGTTCTTGTAATTCTTGTTCACTTTCTGCTACCAATACTGTGTCATCTGCATATCTTAAGTTGTTTATTATTTTCCCATTGATCTTGAGTCCTGGCATTCCTCTAGTTGTTTGAAGATTTTCTCTGTGTAGATGTTAAATAGGCTTGGTGACAGAATGTATCCTTGTCTCACTCCTCTCTTTATCTCTTTGACGTAGAAAATCAATATATATTTATGTCATACATGGTCAATTTTCAAATGATTATAAACATGAAATCGAAGATGGAGGTGGTTTGGACATGTATGTCGTATGCCAGTGGAGGCATTAGCTAGGACAGCTATCAGATGGACAACGGATGGGAAAAGAAGGCATGGGCATCCAAAGGAAACATGGAGAAGAACGGTGGAGAGAGAGATTTGAAGGAGTGTGGCCTGACGTAGGAGACGGTTGATAGAAAGGCAGCAGAACGGCAACAGTGGAAGTCTCTTGTGGAAGCCTTATGTGTCAATCGGTACACGAAGAGGATATAGATAGATAAACATGAAATAGAGAAATTGATGAAAAAATGGATCGTCTAAGACGGGCATAAGATCAATTAAAATGCAGAATTCAAAATTTAAATGACTATTCAATCGCAAAATCACGAAAATAATTTATTTAAAAATATATTATTAATTTCTTCTTTAAGAGCCACCGACCCCTAATCGCCTGAACGCCCCCCAAATACTTCTGAATCAACTATCGCCCCCCTAAAAGGCTTCAGCGCCCACTGGGGTGCGGTACCGCCCACTTTGGGAACCTATGATCTAGCTGGTTGTGTTCATAAGAACGCTCGTCTGTAGGGCTAGACAATGGGTGCTGTAAGAACGCTCGTCTGTAGGGCTAGACAATGGGTGCTGTAAGAACGCTCGTCTGTAGGGCTAGACAATGGGTGCTGTAAGATCGCTCGTATGTAGGGCTAGACAATGGGTGCTGTAAGAATGCTCGTCTGTAGGGCTAGACAATGGGTGCTGTAAGAACGCTCGTCTGTAGGGCTAGACAATGGGTGCTGTAAGAACGCTCGTCTGTAGGGCTAGACAATGGGTGCTGTAAGAACGCTCGTCTGTAGGGCTAGACAATGGGTGCTGTAAGAACGCTCGTCTGTAGGGCTAGACAATGGGTGCTGTAAGATCGCTCGTATGTAGGGCTAGACAATGGGTGCTGTAAGAATGCTCGTCTGTAGGGCTAGACAATGGGTGCTGTAAGAACGCTCGTCTGTAGGGCTAGACAATGGGTGCTGTAAGAACGCTCGTCTGTAGGGCTAGACAATGGGTGCTGTAAGAAATAAGGGTTCGTGGTTCGAATCCGGTGATTGGTTAATAGGTTTTTTTTCGGAGGTCCTTAATACTTGTTTACTGACTGTTTATTGACTTAATTTATTGACCCCTATGCTTTCTATGTCGTTCTTAAAACTCCTTATTCTATTCTTCTTCTGCTTTCTTCTTCAAACGCCAAATATCGACCGCATGTTAACCATTCTTTGTGATTTGTAAATGATCCGAGTCAATTCAAAGTCTATTGTACATTGTGCCAGTCAGTTATAAGCCTACAAGTAAGCCAGCACATTCAATTTTCTGCGAGGCTTTATATTTACTAGGGTATCATCCCTAGACACCTACCTCAGTCGCCTCTTACGACATGCCTTGTAGGCCGCAGTATTACTATTCTTTGCTCCCATTGCGAGCCCCGGCAACTCGTGGAAGAACCCTTATTCACTTTACTCTATCTTCAACTCCAAGACGATTGATGATGATGGAAGTCTGTCTGCTCTTTCACGTCTGCTTGTCCGGGACAGTAAGTTACTAACTCGAATTCATAGAATTAACTTATTGTCTATGTAAATAGAGTAACTCCATCCACCTTTAGATAAAAGAAAAAGAATGATGTGAAGTAACATAGCATCAATATTTTCCATGACCTCGTTGAAATCCATCTCGAACTACAAGTCTAGTCTACTGGTCTAATTCATTGTCTAGTGTCATTCTGTGCCAGGTGGTAGTTACTCAATCGGAACGACCCAATTTGAGGTTGTTAAAGATTTAAAAATATAGTTAGCAATGGGAGAATCTGACCGTCATAGCCACCTGGTATGAAACATGAAAATGAAGAATATTTTAAGTATATATAATAAGTGTATGAAAGTGTGGGTGTATGCGTTCATAATTAAATACAAAATTCTACAATGACATTAAGTACGCAACCTTAACCGGAAATCAATAATAATGATGTGCGTTTCAGCTACGTTTAAGTATTTAAAGTATTCGTTATTGCTGAAACAAATACTCGTTACTTAGTGCTCCTACATTATCGACTGACTGTGCTGTCTGTTGTACAGGAGCATAGTTAAATATTGCAGCCGCCCGTGCGTTGCCGGGGCTCACAAGGAAAGCAAAGAATAGTAACGCTGCGACCTATAAGGCATGTCGTAAGAGGCAACTGAGGTAGGGGCCTAGGGGAAACTACTCTAGTAAATACAAAGCATCGCAGAAATCGGATGTACAGGCCTACTTGTATTCGCATAACTGGCACAACGAACAATCTCCATAGATACGCCTATATGTTTAGTAATCTCTTTTGTCACTCGTTCTTCCATACGAAAACTATAATTGCTTTCTGCCAGTCGCCTGAAGCTCTTGTATCCCCCAAGCTAAGCTGAAAATTCAGGTCAGCCAGATTATTGCTAATGTCTTACACACCAGTAACATTTCTGTTGTAATAGTATCTATCGCTACGGCCTTTTTTATTTTGCTTTAGAGCTGTTTTGACATCAGATTCGAAAATTTGTTATTTCCGGGAATTTTCCATGTTTCATTTGGAATGTTCATATACCTTGTGTTTCGCAATTTAACAATTCGATGAAATATTCTTTCCATCTGTTTCTAATATCTTTGCTGTTAGTAAGTGGTTTCTTAGACTTGTTATTTATAATGATGACTGGATTGAACTGTTCTCTTAGTCTCATTGTCTTGGTACTTCTGTAAAACTTTCTTGTGGGGCCTTAGTGAATCTTCTTCTTTTGTCGTCACACTGCTACCAGGTTGCCCAGTGTCGTGGTTTTCTGTTTTTGTCTTGCGCTGTTCTGGTGGCTTGGGTGATTATTATTTTTGCTCTTTCACATGATTCTGCTTTGTCATCTAACCATCTTTTTCGTGGTCTTCCTCTTGCCTTCGTTCCCGTTGTTCTGTTGTAGAAGACTATATACTGTGGAGTTTGGATGCATTCTTATTAAGTGGTCAAACCACTTCATTCTTTGTTTCTCAATGTAATTCAAGCAAGGTTCTGTGCCAACTTTCTTTCTTATGTTGATGTTGGTGACTGTGTCTTTTCTGGTGTTGTTGGTAACTTTTCGCAGGCAAAACATTTCACATGTAGTTATTTTTGTGACTGCGCTTTGCTCATTGTCCATGTTTGGCTCTGTAACACAAAGTAGGTATAAAAATGCTGTTGATCAGTGCATAATTCCACTAAATGTTCTCCATAATTTGTCCAAGATTCTGATTTGGATGACTTAACTTTATTGTTACTATTCATTGTTGTCTTTCTGTATTGGGTATAGTCTTCGCCTAATTTGGACTTTAGCCACTTGTGAAAACAATTTTTTTTTTTTTATATTCCTTTTAACTTTCTCAAGAACCTTGCTTGAATTACATTGAGAAACAAAGAAGGAAGTGGCTTTGTAGCAGTGAGGTTATTTATACCAGGAGATAATAAGTAAAGATATATTTCTAGTAAAATGCAAGCAAGGAAGGAATGACCAGGCTATATAATAAAATCTTTGTAAGTCTAGGAGAAAGAAAAATAAGTGTACCTAAGAAAATTGGACGCACTTTGGAAATGTATTGTGTAGTAAACATCACGTGATCCGGGGTATTATTCAACGACGTACTGCTTGAAGGGTTGGTATCAACGCATTTTTGATAATGACGATAAATTTAAGACCGATAGGAAATTTCCATTTTTACTATTTTTAATAGAAACATGTTCGAGAAGAATGACTCAATTGTACTGTGCAGCCTGGTAAACAAATGAAGCAAATTATTGGTAGGTTGAAAATAAATAGACCAATGAAATTTGTTAAAGTCATAATGCGAGCATACCAGCCTGGTATAAATACTCGGGGATGGAATTCAGAGAGAGAGAGAGAGAGAGAGAGAGACAGAGAGAGATAGAGAGATTGAACAAACACAGCGGACAAGAGTTGTTGTGCAGGGGGCTCGAGCAGAGGGACCCTGCGATTATAGAGATCCAGTGGTCATGGAAGATTTGATGGACCAGTAGGGATTTTGGTTCTGGAAGGCCTACGTAGATATTTTAGACAGTGTACATTTTTCGGTCGAGTCATGGGGTCTCTAGAGATATGTTGATTTGGTGGAATTGTTGTTTTAATTTCATGTAAAATTAGAATGATGAAGTTCTCAGCAAGATTTGCAGAGAGTAATTAAAATTTGATTAATTTTCATCTGAGATGTTGGCATTTGTGAATTGATTTCTGGTGAGAGTGATTTTCTAGATCTTACAGCAGCAGAAAGATAACTTTGCAAGAAAACTGCAATCATCTTTAGTCCGGTGTAATTACAGGTGGTGCCGTAACCAAACATATAGAGATACACAAAAGAGTAATCATCATCATCATCATCATCATCATCATCCACTGATACACGTCTCATCTTTTATGGTTGCCGTGCCTAGAATATTCTTCCAGGACATTATCACGTCCACTGCTACCCTTTTACAGCTTGGCCACTTGACATGACTGCATCCAAACGCTACAGTATACAGTCTTCTACAAAAGAACATTAGGAAATAAGGCGAGAGGAAGACCACGGAAAAGATGGTTAAATGGCATAGCAGAATCCTGTCAGAGAGCAAAAATAACAATCACACAAGCCACCAGAACAGCGCAAGACAAAAACAGAAAACCACGACACTGGACAACAACCTGGTAGCAGTGTGACGACAGAAAACCACGACACTGGACAACAACCCGGTAACAGTGTGACGACACTGGACAACAACCCGGTAACAGTGTGACGACAAAAGAAGAAGAAGATTCCACAATGCTGTGTGTTTTCTGTTTGTTGAACTTTTTAATCAATATCGCATCTGGATATTTTTCCATAGATCACTGATGTCAGTGTAGGCAAAATCGAGTTTAGTCCTATCGGAGACGGACGATAGAACGTAGGTCCCAAGTTCAATTTGAGAAAGTAAAAAAAACTATTGACAGTTCAAAATCGAGAAGAGCGTACTGAACAGCCTCTGTCGAGGGTCAACGTTCATTAGAAAAGATTAAAAATAAAGTTCCTACAAAAATATCTTCACCATCTGCAAAATTACATCGGGGACCCTCGCCGGTGCTACGGAGTTCATCCACTGCAGCTGAGATCTACACTGTGTAAGAAAGAGATCGGAGCACACATGGTTACTCATCGAAGTGAAATGATGATGGTTCTATCATTCAACCAATCAATTAACATTTTAAGCCCGTAGTTTTCTTTCCCTTTATATAGAATATTTATTTTGAAGTTTAGCCATTCTTTGTCTATGTTGTTTAATCCATATAGGGTTTTTGTAGCGTCACGATGGCCTGGAAAGAACAATACTAGAGCGCAGGGTCCCAGGACGCAGAGGCAGACCAAGAAGAAGATGGCTACAAGATATTAAAGAAACCATGAACATGACCATCGACGAAGTGGGTGAACTGGCAAGAGACAGAGTGAATTTCAGATGTCCTGCAAAGAGAGCAACGTCCTATAAAGGATACGCACCTTGATGATGATGATGAGGGTTTTTGTGTGTTTTTTTCGATCCAGAAGCACTTAAGCTTTCAGCTCTTCGGTTCGGTGTTATGGACATCGTAACCCTTCGGTTCGGTGCACCGAACACCGTAAATCTGGAGAACCTGTGGCTTTCCTGTCAGCCTACGGAATTGAACAACACTCACAGGGGGCTTGTCACCCGTCATCCAACGCGCTACGAACACGCTGGGCAGGTGGGCATATAGAGTGTTAAAGGCAGTTGTGACGACTACCTCAATTTAATTCATGGTTTCATTATTATTTAATTTTTCGATATCGATTATTTCCTTCCTTTCCTTTCGTTCGCTTGAAATATTATTTATTCAACATTGTCTATTGTATAAATTTCACTGTCTTTTGTAGCTCACACAGAGCTCCGTGTAATTTTATGTTGAGTGTTGTTTTATTAGGCCAGTGAGTTTGCCTCAGTATATAATATTCGAGGCAGTCTTGAAGTAGTGCTTACCCGCGGAAGAGGATCTCCGGACTATAATCACAGGCCCACCGTGATCAATAAGTGATGTTTTAAGATCTCCAACCGCGCTAGAAATGGGATAATTAGTGGCGGCTTGTCATTAGGGGCCAGTGGGGCGGGCCCACCAAAAATAAAGTGTAACATGTATTTATTTTTGTATAAATTAAAATATAACCTAACCCAATACCATGATTCTCCTCAAAATGTGTCTGGCCCCACCAACATAAATTAGCACGAGCCGCCACTGGAGAGAATACTGCAGTGATGACCAATGAGACATACCTGAATATGAGTCTCCGCAGCACTAAGCATAGCACACTACACTAAGCATATTACTACACTAAGCATAGCACACTACACTAAGCATATCACTACACTAAGCATATCACTACACTAAGCATAGCACACTACACTAAGCATAGCACTACACTAAGCATAGCACACTACACTAAGCATATCACTACACTAAGCATAGCACACTACACTAAGCATATCACTACACTAAGCATAGCACTACACTAAGCATATCACTACACTAAGCATAGCACACTACACTAAGCATATCACTACACTAAGCATAGCACACTACACTAAGCATATCACTACACTAAGCATAGCACTGCACTAAGCATAGAACTGCACTAAGCAAAGCACTACACTAAGCATAGCACTACACTAAGCATAGCACACTACACTAAGCATAGCACTACACTAAGCATAGCACACTACACTAAGCATAGCACTGCACTAAGCATAGCACTACACTAAGCATATCACTACACTAAGCATAGCACACTACACTAATCATAGCACTACACTAAGCATATCACTGCACTAAGCATAGCACTACACTAAGCATATCACTACACTAAGCATAGCACTACACTAAGCATAGCACACTACACTAAGCATATCACTACACTAAGCATATCACTACACTAAACATAGCACACTGCACTAAGCATAGCACTACACTAAGCATAGCACACTACACTAAACATAGCACACTGCACTAAGCATAGCACTACACTAAGCATATCACTACACTAAGCATAGCACTACACTAAACATAGCACACTACACTAAGCATAGCACTACACTAAGCATAGCACACTACACTAAGCATAGCACTACACTAAACATAGCACACTGCACTAAGCATAGCACTACACTAAGCATAGCACACTACACTAAGCATATCACTACACTAAGCATAGCACACTACACTAAGCATATCACTACACTAAGCATATCACTACACTAAGCATAGCACACTACACTAAGCATATCACTACACTAAGCATATCACTACACTAAGCATAGCACACTACACTAATCATAGCACTACACTAAGCATATCACTGCACTAAGCATAGCACTACACTAAGCATATCACTACACTAAGCATAGCACTACACTAAGCATAGCACACTACACTAAGCATAGCACTACACTAAGCATATCACTACACTAAACATAGCACACTGCACTAAGCATAGCACTACACTAAGCATAGCACACTACACTAAACATAGCACACTGCACTAAGCATAGCACTACACTAAGCATATCACTACACTAAGCATAGCACTACACTAAACATAGCACACTACACTAAGCATAGCACTACACTAAGCATATCACACTACACTAAGCATAGCACTACACTAAACATAGCACACTGCACTAAGCATAGCACTACACTAAGCATAGCACACTACACTAAGCATATCACTACACTAAGCATAGCACACTACACTAAGCATATCACTACACTAAGCATATCACTACACTAAGCATAGCACACTACACTAAGCATATCACTACACTAAGCATATCACTACACTAAGCATAGCACACTACACTAATCATAGCACTACACTAAGCATATCACTGCACTAAGCATAGCACTACACTAAGCATATCACTACACTAAGCATAGCACTACACTAAGCATAGCACACTACACTAAGCATAGCACTACACTAAGCATATCACTACACTAAACATAGCACACTGCACTAAGCATAGCACTACACTAAGCATAGCACACTACACTAAACATAGCACACTGCACTAAGCATAGCACTACACTAAGCATATCACTACACTAAGCATAGCACTACACTAAACATAGCACACTACACTAAGCATAGCACTACACTAAGCATATCACTACACTAAGCATAGCACTACACTAAACATAGCACACTACACTAAGCATAGCACTACACTAAGCATAGCACACTACACTAAGCATAGCACTACACTAAACATAGCACACTGCACTAATCATAGCACTACACTAAGCATAGCACACTACACTAAGCATATCACTACACTAAGCATAGCACACTACACTAAGCATATCACTACACTAAGCATATCACTACACTAAGCATAGCACACTACACTAAGCATATCACTACACTAAGCATAGCACACTACACTAAGCATATCACTACACTAAGTATAGCACACTACACTAAGCATAGCACTGCACTAAGCATAGCACTACACTAAGCATATCACTACACTAAGCATAGCACTACACTAAGCATAGCACACTACACTAAGCATAGCACTACACTAAGCATATCACACTACACTAAGCATAGCACTACACTAAGCATATCACTACACTAAACATAGAACACTGCACTAAGCATAGCACTACACTAAGCATAGCACACTACACTAAGCATAGCACTGCACTAAGCATAGCACTACACTAAGCATAGCACACTACACTAAGCATATCACTACACTAAGCATAGCACACTACACTAAGCATATCACTACACTAAGCATAGCACACTACACTAAGCATATCACTACACTAAGCATAGCACACTACACTAAGCATATCACTACACTAAGTATAGCACACTACACTAAGCATAGCACTGCACTAAGCATAGCACTACACTAAGCATATCACTACACTAAGCATAGCACTACACTAAGCATAGCACACTACACTAAGCATAGCACTACACTAAGCATAGCACACTACACTAAGCATAGCACTACACTAAGCATATCACTACACTAAACATAGCACACTGCACTAAGCATAGCACTACACTAAGCATAGCACACTACACTAAGCATAGCACTGCACTAAGCATAGCACTACACTAAGCATATCACTACACTAAACATAGCACACTGCACTAAGAATAGCACGACACGACTGGAACTGTTGGAGGTCTCCCAGCACTAGCATAGCACTAAACGCCTGGGGCTGTTGGAGGTTTCTGGGTTTTCAAGAAAGCTAGGTGCTCTCCCATTGCGCTATAAGAAAAAGAGTGGGAAAAGAATAATTCCTGGGACTCGAAGAAGAAGAAGTATGTGCTCTGCAGTCTGATGTGCCTGTTCACATGGGCTGAATTGCCAATCTTGAATATTATATACATGTGGCGATGGAATCGATTGTATCCTGTTCTGAGGCGCAGAATGACAACTTGTTCCAATCTACTCATATTATAGTAATCGTCTTGTGTTGGTATTTCTGACTTTCTATTTGATTTAAGAAGATTTTGATTTCATTAGATAGGTTTATGTTTCCACATGTAATCGTCCATTTGTAGTGTTCCTCGAAATTCGTCATTCTTGTTGTGTTGTTTGCTTGATAAAGGCCTTTGGTCGAAACGTTGCTGTTTATCGTCACTGTTTATGTATTTTGTAAAACTGTAGTACTTTGTGTTTACGTGTTTAGCTATTTGATTTAATCATCTTTTTCTTTTGGTGGTAGGTAACCGACACATCCGGTTGTTCTCCTGCAGCAGGGCCGTGCTGTGCTATGATACAGAGAGGCGGCCGCATCAGGTGGTACCGTAAGGGGGCGGAATAAGCAGCAAAATCAAAATACAATTTGAACCGTTCAATAATTAAAAATCTTTACGCAACGCTTTTTTTTATATTGTCCTATATTATTCCGATATTGATGTATATGACAATATGGACTCGAATTAAAAAGTAGGGGGCGGCATTATATATTATTTATTAGGGGCGGCATTTCGAAGACTTGCATCATACTGAGAAAATATACCACACGGCCCTGTCCTGCAGCACCTTCCTTATCTCAATTATTTTTATTTGCCCGCGTGCCCAGCTTGTTGGACTGCGAGTGACAAGCCCTCTGTGAGTGCGGGTTCAATTCCGCGGGCTGGCAGAAAAGTTACAGATTTCCCAGATTTACGGTGTTCGTGGCACCGAACCGAAGGGTTACGATGTCCATGGCACCGAGCCGAAGAGCTGAAAGCTCAAGTCCTTCTGGATCGAAAATAAAAAAATCTCAATTATTTTAATTTGTTTAGTTGTACTCCTGTCTTGTTTTCTATTGAGTTTATGAAGGCAAAGTACCAATGCCCCATGATCCATCTAGTATTGCATTTATGATGTCTCCAGCGTTTTTTATTCTCCATCTTTCACTCTTTTTTGCTAGTATAAAGTCGATCGGCTATGCTTGATTCATATTATTCCATTCATGAAAGTCAATATCTGGCTTTTTCTATGCCGGGAAAAGGAGGCCATGAGTTGCTGGGGATTACAAGGGGAGAAAATAATAGTAACACTGCGACCCACAAGATATGTCGTAAGAGGCGACTGAGATAGGGGCATAGGAAAGCTACCCTAGTAAATAAAAAGCGTCGCAGAAATTGGATGTTCTGGCCTATGTGTATGCGTATATAATATTTCTACCTGATATAAAAATAATATTATTGATATAATGGAAGACTGCAGTAAAACAATGTAGCACATGGCGAAACACGTAAAAACATAGTACTGTAGTTTTACAAAATACAAAAACTACGGGTGACAAGTCCTCTGTGAGTGCGGGTTCAATTCCGCGGACTGGCAGAAAAGCCACAAATTCCCCAGATTTACGGTATTCGTGGCACCGAACCGAAGGGTTACGATGTCCATGACACCGAGCCGAAGATCTTTCAGCTCAAGTGCTTCTGGATCGAAAAAAAAAAATACCAAAAGGTATTTATTACCTCTGATGTCGGAGAAGGCGCGCCTGTATGGCGGGGGACTCTTGATAATAAGAAAAGCATGCCTTCACGCAAAAAATAAGACACATCATTCCAGGTGCTCTGATTACGCCTAAATTCTTAGCGGGCAAACGCAAGAAGAAGAAGAATGTATTTATCAAGCAAAGGATACAACAGAAGTCACGAATTTCACTTATTTCACGTGACACGTGACACTACATATCAAATAGAATAATAAAATCCGAACGGTCTTGAAATGGAAATCTGTGACTAAAAACGAATAACGAAATAAATGCAAAAAAACTAGAAGTGGAAAAAGAAGATAAACAATAAAATCAAGCGCACCGCTCTGTTTATGACACATACCGGAGTAGTCGCATTGCAGAATTTGATCGCAGAAGCGCTCTAGTGGTGCCGGGGCCCGTAAGGGAAGCAAAGAATAGTACCACTGCGACCTACAATGCATGTCGTAGAGGCGAATGATGTAGGCACTAGGGATGCTACCCTAGTAAATAAAAGCAGCGCAGAAATAGGAAGTGTTGGCATACTTGTAGGCGCATAACTGACACAACGTACAATCGCTCTTAGTCTCAGATCACATAAAAATCACACAGAGTGGTTGATAAGTGGTCGATAAGGAGCGTTCGATGAAGAAGTTCGCAGAAGAAGAAGGTAAGGACATCATTGCGAGCAATTTTCTGGACTCGAAGCATAGCATATGCAAGCATCTTTTCCGGGTAGAGGCGACTGCGGAAGAAATCAAGCATCAAGCGAGCTAAATCGGGAAAATCACCGTCCTCGCTACACAGGCGACGAATGCGCCAGAGTTGGGATAATAACAAAGAATCACGACAAGCCTGGGATTTGGAAGAGGTATCTCACTCTCGCGATCGTTTTTGTTGTTGTCATTTTGATCATTTTTATTGTGATATATAAACAGCCTTTGCCAAGAACGGTTATTTACGTCATATAATTCAGCGCCATTTGGAGCTCTGGTGCTTATCCTTCGGATCGTGTCCGGTTTCAGCTAGCGTTTACTGGGTTCGCTCTCCGTCAGCCTTTGACTGTCCCCAGCCTACCTGCAAGGCAGCAGGTTGCTATTTTCTTTTAGGGTAGCGACCCTTAGATAACCTACCCTCCTGGGTTGTTGAACGTCATTTGCCCAGGTTACCTGTCTTTTTTTTACTACTTGGTTTGTCTACCGTCCAGTTTTGTGTACGATTTGATCCGCTAGTCTTTGATTGTCCCTAATCTAACTGCAAGGCAGTGGCGGCTCGTCATTAAGGGGCAGAGGGGCCGGGCCCCACCAAAAATAATGTGTACGTGTATTTATTATTTAATAAATTAAAATATAACCTATCCCACAGCCATGATTTTACCGAAAATTTGTGTCTGGCCCCACCAACAAAAACGATCACGAGCCGCCACTGCTACAAGGCAATAGTAGTTTCCTGCCAGCGGAAACGCGCACTGGATTCAAGCCTCTGCTAGGATTTCCAGTTTTTCTGCACATTTGGGTGGTCCGCTCACCCCTACGCTTGCCACGCCCCTTCGTAACTCCACCATCAGAGCGCCGTGCATGTCTGCCCCACCGGTGGGCCCATCCGTGCATCATTCGCATGCGTGTTCACTCTGTCCCGGTGCCTGCCCACCATGTCTATTAGCTCTTACCGTGCACACATTCATTATGTCTCCAGACCGTCCGGACACAGAGCTCAACTCAGGCCCCTACCTGAAGGCTCCGAGTTTTGCCCTATGTGGGAACACGTGCAACTCAGCACGGGCCATCACCTCCGGGCTTGAGTTTTGCCCCACGTGAACCCACGTCTCTTCTCTGGACTCACGTTCGCAACTCAATTTTGGCCCCCACCTCGGGGCTCTGAGTTTCGCCATATGTGGGCCCACGTGCAACTCAACTCGGGACCCGTCTCTGAACCCGAGTTTCGCCCCACGCCTCTTCTCTGGATGCCCCCCTGACCCCTTTATGTTTATCCGTTCAGCTTTTTCCATCGGCCGGGAGAGACGTGCATCAATAGCCAGTCTGGGGTTCCTCTCGTCTGTGTTGCGGGCGGATCTCATCCAACGTGACTACGTCTGCATCACTACTTATACCAGAGTAGCTCTCCTCGATCCCTACCCGCTTAGCCAGACATGAACCAATGTCTGTTTCCAGTGTCACCACGTGGAGGTGTGGTAGGATCTTGATTAATGCCAGCTCACCAATCCTGGTGCAGCGTTGTCCCTTGCTTTGCGTCTTTTAACCCGGAAGAGGTATAAAGGAGAAAACTATGCGCATCAGTAGGCTTATAATATACTGATGATGTGATGGTGAATTGGTATATAATGATAGTGATGTCAAGAAAGTTGACACATGAAGTGGCGATATGAGAGGTAAATAGAATAGCGAGTAATATAATTTGGAATAGAACATAAAATGGGTACCATTAGAGCAAGGGACATAATTGCTGAAAAATTCATTGCAGCCATCAGTCTATGGGGGACAACACAAACTGGGGACATAGTACTGATAAAGTAACGATTACGTTTTCCTAGGTGCAATTCGGTACTTACTTTAATAGGTATTCGCGTAATGAATAGTTACTATTCGTACATCACTAATCAATAATAAGAAAGTGGCTGAAATGGCTACCAAAACAGTCGATGATACAGATGTAGCTGCCTTTCAAAGAAACAGAAGTGTTAGTGACCCGAAACCCAATTTGGATACATTATCATTACCTGGAGATAGATTAGGTACGTTTTTTTCTATTTGGTTGTTTTATATTGAAAGCGAAATAGAGAGTAGAGTTCAGTATTTTAGTAAAAGTAAATCGTCTGTGAAAGTTTTGCTCAGTCTTAGTAATAGTTAGTAACTACTGACAAATTAAGCTGACTTCCTATTTCCTTCTTCTGTTATTTCATGTCATATTGGCACCTCAATTTGATCATTCACAATGGAAAGTAATTCACCCTCCTTGTACGTTTACTATAATAGTTTAAAAATAAAATGGCTTTATAAACAAAAACAGTAAATGTAGAAGAAATCCTGTTTGAAAATGAAGAGTTTAGTGAGTGATAAGTTTAAAGTTAGTAATAGCCACATGAACAAATTGATTTTTGGCTTTGACTTACTTAACTAGTATTATTATATTTGCTGATATATTTTCGCCTTTTATTACTTTGGTAATGTTTATTTTTATGTATGTAAAAATGTTTTAGATGTAGAGCACGATTTCAGTATTTAGTCAATTATTGTAGTAACGATTCGGTTTTATTTGTGGTGTGTGTTTAAAAGGTGAGGAATTGGCTTTATTGCACTGGATTTCCCCATATGGCTTAGTCACTCTCCGCAAAATAACATATCTGCTGATAGTATTACATAAAATACAAACTCTACAACTCCAGCTTCTTCATTCGATTGTTCCATATCGACCACGGTACACTGTATGTGATCTGAGCAATTGTACAATGTGCCAGTTGTGTGTCTACAAGTAGGCCATAGCGAAACACGTAAAAACAAAGTACTATAGTTTTACAAAATACAGAAACAGTGACGATATACAGCAACGTTTCGACCAAAAGGCCTTTATCAAGCAAACGACACAACAAGAGTAACGAATTTGGACGAACACTACAAATGGACGATTACATATTGAAACATTCAAACCTATCTAATGAAAAACTGGGAACAAAAATGAATAACGAAATGAGTGCAACACAAAACCAGAAGCGGAAAAGAAGAAAAACAATAAACAATTAAGTGAATATATAACTTATATATATGAAGCAAATACACATATAGATTACAAGGCATGAGATGAGAAAGTACTAAGAAGCATAGGAATGTAATGCGTTGAGTCCAAGAGGTCGCAGGTACCATACAACGAAATAAAACGGTTCTCCAGGGCAAATCGACTGCGATCATCAGAGGAACATAATCGGATGACTGTGACCTGGACATCGCAAGCTCCTGAATGGCCAGTTTTATTTCGTTGTATGGTGTGCATGTGCGCATATCCAAGATGACACACATTTATACAGGTGGGTGAAAATGAAAATCATGGCATATCCTTTATAGGACATCACAATCAACCACAGTAAATGAGTCATTGATATTCTAGGCACCATTTATACGTTCAGTAGTTTGCCATTGCTTTCTGAACGGAGAGATCTATTTTTATCGTTCATTAAAATTCATGGGAACAAAACAAATTTGCTTCCAAACTGTCCATCGCTGAGTTTGAACCAGGGTACTCTTGGATTGGGATTGAGCTTCCTAACGCTAAGTTACAGACGCACATAGACTGGGAGAATTTCTTCTTAACCCCTCGCCGCTAGGGAGAAATAGGTTCGTAATCAAGGCCTTTCAACTCCACCTATCCAAGGCCATCTTTTCCAGATCTCTCCACTCTCTCCCCATTTTCTTGTATTCCAACTCCCATCTCCAGGTGTTCCTGGACCTTCTCTTACCTCTATTGCTCTGGGGTTCCATCAGAGACTTGTGATGCTATCAGAGGGTTTCCTCAGTGTATGTCCTATCCATTGCCACCTTCTGCCACCCGTGTGGTGCCGGGACCCCCAAGGGAAGCAAAGAATAGTACCACTGCAACCTACAATGCATGTCGTTAGAGGCAACTGATGTAGGCCCTAGGGATGCTACCCTAGTAAATAAAAAGCAGCGTAGAATCGGATGTGCTGGCCTACTTGTAGGCACATAACTGGCACAACGTACAATCGCTTTAGGCTCAGATCACATACAAATCACACAGAGTGGTTGACAAGTGGTTGATATGGAGCGTTCGAAGATGAAGCCACCTTCTGCTCCTTATCTCATGTTCCACAATTCGTTGTCCCGCTCTATCCCACAAGTTCCCTATTTGTGGTCCTGTCATACCATCGCCGATGGAGTATCCTGCGCAGTCATCTATTCTGTTCCCCTTAAATGTTTTCCATGTCTCCGTTCCATATAGAAGGACAGCCTTGACATTTGAGCGGTAATTCAAGGAAGGAAATCATTGAACAATGCAAATCAAACTTTCACCATACTCAACAAGGAGTGGTGTAACAGGTCGCTGATACAGAGCGAATAAAGAAGAATCCGGTTATTGTCTCGAGCAGTAAATGTCAGATATAATTTCATCCTCTTTTCTTTCTCTTTAATTCCAGATGGGCCAGGCGGGGATGGTTCCTCTTGGGCATCTTCCACTACACCCAGACGAGTCAAAATAATGAAGGATGGTAAGTACAGAGTGTAAAGAACATGCTGTAGGAGTCGGACTTCTTAAACATCTGATCAAGTGTTGTGTGTGTCTGTACACACTGAGAGCTGTTTGTAATTAGTTTCATCTTCTTCTTCTTCAAACGCTCCATATCGACCACTTGTTAACCACTCTGTGTGATTTGCATGTTACCTGAGCCCTAGAGCAATTGTACGCCGTGCCAGTTATGCGCCTACAAGTAGGTCAGCAGATCCGATTTCTGTGATGCTTTTTATTTACTAGGGTAGCTTCGCAAGGTCCTACATAAGTCACCTTACGACATGCCTTGTAGGTCGCAGTGGTACTATTCTTTGCTTCTCTTGTGGGTTCCTGGCAACCATATGGGCGAATTAGTTTCAAATACTGAGCTATGGGAGCTACCTTAGTAAATAAAAAGTGTTGCAGAAATTGGATGTGCTGGCCTACTTGTAGGTGCATAACTGGCACAACATACAATTACTCTTAGGCTCAGATCACATACAAATCACAAAGAGTGGTTTAACAAGTGATCGATATGGATCGTTCAAAGAAGTTTCAAATAAATATGTGTCTGGTCCAGGTTAGATTCATTCATAAACTCTGGTTCTCGCTCTGATTAAATAAATTTATAAACTCTGTTTCTGGCCCTTGATTAGACACATTCATAGATTTTGTTATGGGGCTCTTCTTCTTGCGTTCGTTCTTTACAACCAATTTTAATCACTCTTTGTGATATGTTTGATCTTTGCCAAGAACATGTATACGTTGCACATTGGTTTGGTGGGCCCCTAAACGCATAGACTTCTACACGTTTAGGACATATGCATCCGATTTCAGCCAAACCTCATTAGTCGTCTCTTACGACATGCGTGGCAGGTAACAGTGGTTCTATTCTTTACACCCAAAATTTGGGCCCGGTAACCACTCGGGTGGTTATGGGGGCTAAGTGGTTAAGCTGTTGACTTGAGTTCCGGAGGTCGTGGGTTTGAATCCTGACAGCACCATTCTTTTCATATGTGCATTTTCCCAGAGACCCGTATGATTATGGCAGGAGCTACAAGTTTGTGCTTTGTGCAATACTCTTGGCAGGTTTGCAAATTTAAATGATAAAATTGTGTGACACCAACAAGGACCTCCTGCTAACAGCTGGAATCAATGTAGCAACCAGTGACGGCTCGTAATAATTTTTGTTGGTGGGGCCAGACATTTTATTCCAGATAAATCATGGTTTTTGTTGCTATATTTTAATTTATAAAATAATAAATGCACATTATACATTATTTTTGGTGGGGCCCTGCCCCACTGGCCCTTAACTCTTAGTGGACCAGGGCAAACGTCACGTTTTTACAAGCCCTTTCACGTTTTGATAACCAAACGCCACTTAGCGTGGCGGAATGTAAAACGCTCCCTTCAAACGCCACTAGCGTGGCGCTTGGTCCACTAAGAGTTAATGACGAGCCGCCACTGGTGGCAACTCATTTTGCCGTTTAAGACTTCTGAGCATGGGAAACTGATTGCAAAAGAGAAAGAGTTATAATCCTTCATTAATTCCTTTTGTTCCCTACCCGGGTAGGAGTCTCCACAGCACTAAGCATAGCACTACACACCTGGAGCTGTTGGAGGTTTCTGGGTTTTCAAGAAAGCTCGGTGACTCCCCCGCCCGCCCTCCATCCCCATTACACTACAGAAAAAGAGTGAAAATTAATAATTTCTGGGGTTCGAAGAAGAATTCCTTTAGTTCACTTGAAATCTTGTCTATATATATATTCACATTGCCATTTGTATAAACTTCACTGTCTTTTGTAGCTCACACAGAGGTCTGTCTAATTTTATGTAGAGTGTTGTTTCGTTAGGCCAGTGAGTTTGCCTCAGTGTATGATATTCGGGGCAGTCTTGAAGTATGTGCTCTACAGTCTGATAAGAGTTAAAATAAGAAAGATTGAAATGTTTACAGCGTAATTATGTTGCTGCCTGAGCTTACTTCCTTTCTTGGTTTATATTATTATTATTAACTATCTCACATGGTCTTTGATTTCAGTGTAGGTGAAATCAAGTTCGTAGTCCTATAGCGCCTATGTGGTGCCGGGGCCCGCAAGGGAAGCAAAGAATAGTACCACTGCGACCTACAATGTATATTGTAAGAGGTGACTGATGTAGAACCTAGGGATGCTACCCTAGTAAATAAAAAAGCAGCGCAGAAATCGGATGTGTTGGTCTACTTGTAGGCGCATAACTGGCACAACGTACAAATGCTCTTAGGTTCAGATCACATACAAATCACAAAGAGTGGTTTAACAAGTGGTCGATATGGAGTGTTCAAATAAAAAGCTCTAAACTTACAATAACATATTCCAATTGTGATGCTGGCTGATGCTACAAATAAAAAAGAGAAAATGGAGATATTTTGGACATATAAAAAACATGAAGGGCTGGAGAAGACCATCATGGAAGGAAGCAGTGGCGGCTGATCATTTTTGTTGGTGGGGCCAGACAAAAGATTTTGGAAAAATCATGGTTTTGGGTTGTTATATTTTAATTTATAAAATAATAAATACATGTTATACATTATTTTTGGCGGGGCCCGACCCACACTGGCCCTTAAAGACGAGCCGCCACTGGAAGGAGGCATATCAGCAAAGAGAAGTAGAGGAAGACCACGGAGACGATGGATTCAGGTTGTAACTGATGGTTTGAACATGACGGATGCAGAGGCAGGACATCTGGCCTATGAGAGAGAAGTTCCGGAAGGACTATTGGGGTGGCAAAGTTCTGCTCAAGACAAGCTATTTGATGATGATGCGTCTACAAGTAGGCTAGCACATCTGATTTCTGCGATACTTTTTATTTACTAGGGTAGCTTCCCTAAGCCCCTACCTCAGTTGTCTCTTGCCCTGTATTTCGCAGTGATACTATTATTTGCTCCCCGACGGGCTCCTGCAACACACTGGCGAGTTTAGAGCTAATTTAATAATGAAACGAATCATTGTGCAATCTGAGCCTGCTTACCAGATTAATTGTCCTAACAGATAAAAAAACCAGTCGAAGTAGGCATTGAAGTTGAAGGCAAAGGGTTCAAGTAGGAAGGGACACCATAGAGAAGCACAGAAACTTATTGAGAGAGACAAGAAATGTCGTACTCAATTCTATAGAAGAGATTGACAATGTTGTCCAGGATAGAGGGGTATGGAGAAGTTACTTACAGTCTCTATGTAACGTATAACGGTAAGGACAGGGGGAGGAGGTATTGTCTTTTCCCAGGTGGATGATGGAATTGGTTGTCAACTCTTGCCATTAAGCGTAGGGATGGGAGCTTTAATTTGCATTCCAACGCCAA
The DNA here is from genome assembly GCA_020796225.1 of Arion vulgaris. Classification (NCBI taxonomy): domain Eukaryota; kingdom Metazoa; phylum Mollusca; class Gastropoda; order Stylommatophora; family Arionidae; genus Arion; species Arion vulgaris. Next base: position 3,565,530 of record CM036769.1, read on the forward strand.
ACGAGTCACTGTTGTTGTGTTATATCCGTGTTTATGTAGTGTGGTCTTGATAATGTCTATCCATCTTTTTTTTGGTCTTTCTTTGGCTCTAGTACCAGATCTCTTTTTATTGTATACTGTTATTGGTGGTTGGTTGTATTCCATTCTCATTAAATGTTCAAACCGGTGCATGAAGTTATGCCCACTCTGTTTCTGATGTCCTCATTTCGTAGTCTATCTTTCCTGGTGACCCCACTGTCTTCCTCAAGCATTTCATTTCACATATGGTGAGCTTTATGTGGTGTGTTGCTGTCAGAGACCAAGTTTGGCACTGGTAACAAAGTGTTACCAAGGTAACGAGAAGCGTATGGCCGAATGGATTAGAGCGCGGCTCCCATGCTACAGACCCGTGTACAATTCACAATTAGGCCAAGGGTTTTTTCTGTTGTGGACTAAATGAAAAATCCCAATCTGAACAGTTTCGTAGTGACTGTTCTAGCCATGCAGCCACTAAATTCCTCAGGCTCTCGTCCCACCTGTCCTAGATCGCCCTAAAGAGCGGTACTACAAGCAGTAACGACAGTTTTTATAACGTGTTGGTAGAAAAAAATACTGTTTATCATCAGTCTTTTCACTTCCATCTTGATCTTTGGGTGTTGTAGTAATGGTGTCAGCTGATAGGTCACAACCTTTCATTGTAGTTGATGCATGAAGTTATGCCCACTCTGCTTGGGATGTTCTCGTTTTGTAGTCTATCTTTCCTGGTGAGGAATACAGTTGTTTATCTATTGATGAAATGCAGTGGGTTTACTGTGACTTGTCATCGCATGTCAGGTACCCATGTCACAACAATAGTTGTTGACGACATAATAATTAGCAGATTGTCACTGTCATTAGGCTGGGAATCACCTGGTGCCTGTGTGGGAACGTTTGCTCTGGAATGTGAGTGTGTATTCACACACATATATATATATATATAGAGAGAGAGAGAGTTAGGGAAGGGAGAGATATAAAGTGAGAGAGTTATGGAGAGACAGAGAGAAAGAGTTAAGAAGAGAGACATAGATAGTTAGAGAGAGGGAGATGGAGAGAGATAAGTTAGGAAGAGAGACATAGAGAGTTAGAGAGAGAGGCGGAGAGAGATAGTTAGAGAGAGGGAGATGGAGAGAGATAAGTTAGGGAGACATAGAGAGTTAGAGAGAGAGGCGGAGACAGATAGTTAGAGAGAGGGAGGGGGAGAGAGATAAGTTAGGGAGAGAGACATAGAGAGGCGGAGAGAGATAGTTAGAGAGAGAGACGACCGAGTGGTTAACGGGGCCCAAATCTGGGGTATAAAGAATAGAACCACTGTTACCTGCCACGCATATCGTAAGAGGCGACTAAGGAGGTTTGGATGATATCGGATGTACATGTCCTAAACGTGTAGAAGTCTATGCGTTTCAAACCTATGTGCAACGTATACACGTTCTTGGCAAAGATCAAACATATCACAAAGAGTGATTAAAATTGGTCGTAAAGAACGAAGATGGGGAGAAGGAAAGAGAGAGATGGGGAGAAGGAAAGAGAGAGTTAGGGAGAGAGCTACAGATACAGAGCGAGAAAGAGAGAGACTAACATGTTATGGAATTGTCTGTGAATTTATGTAGTCGGCCTGTGTATACTTGACCCGTGTGAAGTTGGAGAGGTCGTGAGAAGAGGAAGATGTGCTGAGAGGAGGAGAAACTGTCAACTATAGATAGCTGGTTGATTGACATAGTTGCGTGTGTGGAGTGGCGTTAATGATGTATGTGAGGTGAAGAGATGTCTATGTGAGGGGAAGAGTTGATTTTATATGGGATAGATGTCTATGTGAGGTGGAGAGATGTCTATGTGAGGTGGAGAGATGTCTATGTGAGGTGAAGAGTTGTCTATGTGAGGTGAAGAGTTGTCTATGTGAGGTGAAGAGTTGTCTATGTGAGGTGAAGAGTTGTCTATGTGAGGTGAAGAGTTGCCTATGTGAGGTGAAGAGTTGTCTATGTGAGGTGGAGAGTTGTCTATGTGAGGTGAAGAGTTGTCTATGTGAGGTGAAGAGTTGCCTATGTGAGGTGAAGAGTTGTCTATGTGAGGTGGAGATTTGTCTATGTGAGGTGGAGAGATGTCTATGTGGGGTGAAGAGATGTCTATGTGAGGTTGGAGAGATGTCTATGTGGGGTGAAGAGATGTCTATGTGAGGTGAAGAGTTGTCTATGTGAGGTGAAGAGTTGTCTATGTGAGGTGGAGAGATGTCTATGTGAGGTGAAGAGATGTCTATGTGAGGTGAAGAGTTGCCTATGTGAGGTGAAGAGTTGCCTATGTGAGGTGAAGAGTTGTCTATGTGAGGTGAAGAGTTGTCTATGTGAGGTGAAGAGTTGTCTATGTGAGGTGAAGAGTTGCCTATGTGAGGTGGAGATTTGTCTATGTGAGGTGGAGAGATGTCTATGTGAGGTGAAGAGATGTCTATGTGAGGTGAAGAGTTGTCTATGTGAGGTGAAGAGTTGTCTATGTGAGGTGAAGAGTTGCCTATGTGAGGTGAAGAGTTGCCTATGTGAGGTGGAGAGATGTCTATGTGAGGTGGAGAGATGTCTATGTGAGGTGAAGAGTTGTCTATGTGAGGTGGAGAGATGTCTATGTGAGGTGAAGAGATGTCTATGTGAGGTGGAGAGATGTCTATGTGAGGTGAAGAGATGTCTATGTGAGGTGAAAAGTTGTCTATGTGAGGTGGAGAGTTGTCTATGTGGGGGATGAGATGTCCATGTGAGGTGAAGAGATATCTATGTGAGGTGGAGAGTTGTCTATGTGGGGGAAGAGATGTCCATGTGAGGTGAAGAGATGTCTATGTAAGGTGGAGAGTTGTCTATGTGGGGGAGATGTCTATGTGAGGTGAAGAGATGTCTATGTGAGGTGGAGAGTTGTCTATGTGGGGGGGGGAGAAGAGATGTCTATGTGAGGTGGGGTGGAGAGTTGATTTTATGTGGAGAGTTTTGATATAACCAAAAACAGATTCGTTCTTAGGTTGAGTGAGCTTAAAGAGACTTTTTTTTCCGTTCGCCCGCTATGAAGTCAAGCGAAGTCATGGCGCAATGTATGTCATTTCTGACTGATTTTTCGTGAATGCTTGCTTTCCTTATCTTCAGTGTCCCTCACCATTCAGGCAATCCATATTCTTGACTGATGAGGTACTTGTAATTTAGATTCCCAATTAAAGGATCAGTAAACCTATAGTCCAACCGCTTACCGTGTGCACACTGGAACAGCTTTTTGGGCCCAAGTTGACCTCGAACGCCGGGATTAGCATGTCATTACTAGCAAAGCGTGTTATCGATTTCGCTATCGGCGCTCAAAAAAAAAAGAGTTTTTGTAGCGCGTTGGACGACGGATGACAAGCTTCCTGTGAGTGCGGGTTCAGTTCCGCGGGCTGGCAGAAAAGCCACAGGTTCTCCAGACTTACGGTGTTCGTGGCACCGAACCAAAGGGTTACCATGTCCATGGCACCGAGCCGAAGAGCTGAAAGCTCAAGTGCTTCTGGATCAGTAAAAGAAACCAAAAACTGCCTGTGTAATGCCGCTTTAATATCGCGTAAGACAGGGGAGGGGGAGAAGAAAGGGGGTGAGCCTGTGGAATTTTCTGGTGCAGTCACAGCGAAGCTGTTCAGGTTAGGATTTAGTTTTTATGCCCCGACAGGAAAAACTCATTGACCTTACTGGGGATCGAATCCGGGGCTTCCCTAAAAGGAGTACGTGCTCTAATCATTCGGTCAGACGCTCCTCTCGGTGCCCAGTTGAGGTTTTAATCCCCCATATACCACAGCTACTTCTTCTTCGAACGCTCCGTATCAACCACTTATCAACTCTGTGTGATTTGTATGTGATCCTAGCCTAAGAGCGATTGTACGTTGTGCCAGTTATGCGCCTACACGTAGACCAGCACATCCGATTTCTGCGCTGCTTTTCATTTACTAGGGTAGCATCCCTAGGTCCTACATCAATCGCCTCTAACGACATGCATTGTAGATTGCAGTGGTACTATTCTTTGCTTCCTTGCGGGCTCCAGTACCACACGGGCGACAAAGGTACAATTCATGGTCGTTTACGGACAGGGAACAATAGACTGAGGTACCATATGTTTAACAAGTACACAATAGGCCATTCTATTTTTTTGTTTGTTTCGATCGTTCTTCTTGCCCGTTTTGATCATTGTTATTGTGATATATCAAGTTTTTGCGTAGAACGTTGCACCCCGGTTAGGCACCTACAATTGTAGGACGGTCTTTGCCAAGAATGGTTAGAACGTTGCGCCCCCGTTAGTCACCTACAATTGTAGGACGGTCTTTGCCAAGAATGGTTAGAACGTTGCGCCCCCGTTAGTCACCTACAATTGTAGGACGGTCTTTGCCAAGAATGGTTAGAACGTTGCGCCCCCGTAAGGCACCTACAATTGTAGGACGGTCTTTGCCAAGAATGGTTAGAACGTTGCGCCCCCGTTAGTCACCTACAATTGTAGGACGGTCTTTGCCAAGAATGGTTAGAACGTTGCGCCCCCGTTAGGCACATACTAGTGTAGGACGACCGAAGTTTTCGGTCTAAATAGACCCTTCTGACATATGCACATGCGGCACCAGCAAGATGACAGAGAAGCACATGATGCTTGACCATCACGGGTGATGATAACCACACACATTTTCATCCAAGGGAATGTAGTTGCATTATGAGAAGCAACATACAATGAACAGAAAGAAAACACATAGCCAATCCCCATATCACTCCAAGACAAGTTTTATATAGAGATGTACATGGACTTCAGTTGACCACTAACTGCTTTAAAAGTATACAAATCGATGTCAGTACAAGACAAGCTATATAGAGATGTACATGGACTCCGGTTGACCACAAACTGCTTTAAAAGTATACAAATCGATGTCAGTCCAAGACAAGCTATATAGAGATGTACATGGACTCCAGTTGACCACTAACTGCTTTAAAAGTGTACAAATCGATGTCAGTCCAAGACAAGCTATATAGAGATGTACATGGACTCCAGTTGACCACTAACTGCTTTAAAAGTATACAAATCGATGTCAGTCCAAGACAAGCTATATAGAGATGTACATGGACTCCAGTTGACCACTAACTGCTTTAAAAGTATACAAATCGATGTCAGTCCAAGACAAGCTATATAGAGATGTACATGGACTCCAATTGACCACTAACTGCTTTAAAAGTATACAAATCGATGTCAGTCCAAGACAAGCTATATAGAGATGTACATGGACTCCAGTTGACCACTAACTGCTTTACAAGTGTACAAATCGATGTCAGTCCAAGACAAGCTATATAGAGATGTACATGGACTCCAATTGACCACTAACTGCTTTAAAAGTATACAAATCGATGTCAGTCCAAGACAAGTTTTATATGGAGATGTACATGGACTTCAGTAAAGTATACAAATCGATGTCTGAAAACGTAGGAAGAAGAGAATGTGGTCAATTTATATGTCCCTCTCGTTACTTTTTTATGTAGATTTTGAGAACCACTTATTTTAAACTGTGACTAATGACATTTAAAACATAGAACTTATTCCACTTTCAGTAGATTTAGCATGGGGTACTACAATGTGGTATGCATGGGCGTCAGTGGCGGCTCGTGATCATTTTTGTTGGTGGGGCCAGACATATTTTCCCGGATAAATCACCGTTTTTGGTAGCTATATTTCAATTTATAAAATAATAAATACACGTTATACATTATTTTTTGGTGGGGCTCGCCCACTTGACCTTAATGACGAGCCGCCACTGTTGGGTGTCCATATGTGAAGACAAGGAAGGAGGTTGGGGGTGCCCTCCTCTTGAAAAATGTCTTTTGATAAAACAGTTTTATGCTTCTTATTCGAGCGCTCTATATAGAGCACTTGTTAACCACTCTTTGTGATTTGTGTGTGATCTGAGCCTGAGAGCGATTGTACGCTGTCCCAGTTATGCGCATACCAGTAGGCCAGCACATCCGATTTCTGAGATGCGTTTTATTTACTCGGGTACCTTCTCTAGGCCCATACTTCATTCTCTTACAACATGCTTTGTGGGTCGCAGTGTTACTATTCTTTGCTCCCCTTGCGAGCCTAGACAACACACGGATGTTGATAAAATAGTTTTATGCGAATCTGATCTTCTAAACTTCCGCGTAGTAAACTACCAACTAAACTTTAAAAAAAATCATTTTGCACCTCCATGGAAAAATGTAGGCGGACGCCCATGGTGACCTGCTGACAACAAACCCTGATTAGGCAGACATGTCTGTCAACATTCTATGTCTCTGTCGTCGACATATCGTTGGTCACGTAGCTATTCATTCTATAGATTGTCTATAACGTGACCAGATGGCACAGAACGTGACCGTGTTCTGTGACAATACTCCGGCTGCATAGTTTGGTCTGCGTGAATCAACTTTCAGACAAGGATTTGGAATATTTATTGTGTATTTCAAGCTGTGTAGTAAAATAGTAATTTTATTAACATTCGTGACAAAGCGACAGAGAAGATCGTTAATACTCTTGAATGAAAATGCTACAGAAGAGTACTTAGAATATCATGGACAGAGAAAAGAACAAATGCTACAGAAGAGTACTTAGAATATCATTGACAGAGAAAAGAGCAAATGCTACAGAAAAGTACTTAGAATATCATGGACAGAGAAAAGAGCAAATGCTACATAAAAGTACTTAGAATATCATGGACAGAGAAAAGAGCAAATGCTACAGAAGAGTACTTAGAATATCATTGACAGAGAAAAGAGCAAATGCTACAGAAGAGTACTTAGAATATCATGGACAGAGAAAAGAATAAATACTTCTGTTCTGCAACAGCTTGATATTAAAGAGAATTGGCTATTAAAGAGCATGATATCAAGGAAAATTAAATATTTCGTACACATGAAACGACATGAGTGCCTAGAGAAGATAATTTTGGACGAAATGGTGCCTGGAAGAAGAATGAGAGGAAGACCTAGAAGACGATGGGTACAAGATGTAATTGATGATCTGAGAATGATTGCTGCTGGAGCTGGTCATCTCCCACAGAACAGTTTTTCAGGACTGTTGTCATGTGAGCCAGGTTCCGGAAAGGACAAGCTACTTGATGATGATGAGTAATAAACGTAGAGAATTGTGAACGTCTGTAGCTTAAGCGCTAGCGAGCTCGACCACAACCTGGTTCAAACACCGCGGCGGTCGGTTTGGAACTATATTTGTTCTCATGGATTTTCACGAACGGTAAAAATAGACCTCACCGTTCAGAAAGCAATGCCAACTTTTTTGCCCCGCTTTCGGGGCATATCCTTTACATTACGTAGCCATCAACAACAGTAAACGAGTCGTCGATTTTCTAGGCACCACTTATACGTTCAGTAGTTTGCTTTATGAACGGTGAGTTCTATTTTTATCGTTCGAAAAATCCAAGGGAACAAAATTGCTTCCAACCTTGCCCGCTGCGGAGTTTGAACCAGTTACGCTTGGGTTGTCATCGAGATCACTACTTCTTAACCTACAGACGCTTACAATAAGTGGTGACTAGAAAATCGATGATTCGTTGACTGGAATTGATGACGACGTCCTTTAAAGGATATGCCATGATTTTCAGAGAATTGCATTTCAACTCCAGATATGCGCTCGCCGGTCGGGAAGTTGATAATATTATGCGCTTGTGCCGTGGAGATATGTTGGGCACACCTTGAGGAGAAATAATCAACGAATATCAAAGCAGGCATTGAAGTGGGATGCAAAGGGTTCAAGAAGAGAGGTCGACCTAAGGAGACCCTGAAACGAACTTTGCTGAGAGAGGCAGGAAATATCGGTCTCAGTTCCATGGAGGAGATTGAGCGAGTTGCCCAGGATAGAGCGGTATGGAGAAATTACTGGCAGGCCCTATGTAACGTATAACGGTACGAGAGGAATTATTATTATAATGCCGTGGAAACTCCGGGGTTCGAGACCAGCTTCTGTTCACGTGTACAATTTTTCTATAGACACTTATGATTGTTGCTGGAGCTATGGAGCTCGTGATTTATTCAATGCTTTTGTTCGCCATGTGGCGTGTCAATTCTGCGAAGAGTGACGGAACCATATGGGGTAAAACCCGGCGCGTCAATCCTTCGGCTTTGAATTTTTTTTTAAATCGTGGCATATCCTTTACAAGATGTCACCATCAACCACAGTAAACGAGACGTCGATTTTCTACGTACCACTTATACGTTCACTAGTGTGCCATTGCTTTCTGAACGGTGAGGTCTATTTTTACCTTTCGTGAAAATTCACGGGGACTAATTTGCTTTAAAATTTCCCGCCGCAGAGTTTGAACCAGGTACTCGCCCGTGTGGCATGTCGTAAGAGGCGACTGAGGTTGGGACCTAGGGAAGCTACCTTAGTAAATAAAAAGCGTCGCAGAAATCGTTTGTGCTGGCCTACTTGTAGGCGCATAACTGGCATAACGTACAATCACACTTAGGCTCAGATCACATACGAATCACATAGAGGGGTTAACAAGTGGTCGATATGGAGCGTTCAAAGAAGAAGATCTTTATGATCTGTGTGGTTTGCGTTAGTTCTTATCAATCAAGTTAACCGCTTTGCGTGGTTTGCGTTAGTTCTTATCAATCAAGTTAACCGCTTTGTGTGGTTTGCGTTAGTTCTTATCAATCAAGTTAATCGCTTTGTGTGGTTTGCGTTAGTTCTTATCAATCAAGTTAACCGCTTTGTGTGGTTTGCGTTAGTTCTTATCAATCAAGTTAACCGCTTTGTGTGGTTTGCGTTAGTTCTTATCAATCAAGTTAACCGCTTTGTGTGGTTTGCGCTGAGAACGTGAATACGTAGGCCTTCGCTAATGCAATAGTAATACTAATTTTTTTTTTAAAGCCTGAGGAATGTAATAGCCGCATGGCTAGTGCAGTCGCTGCGAAACTGTACTAGTTATAATTTTTCATTTATGCCCACAACATAAAAATCCTTGGCCTTACCGTGAATTGAACACAGATCTCACGTGTGGTAGTCGCGCTCTAATCCATTCGGTCAGACGCTCAATAATAATAATAATAATTTATCGCATTACCCCAGATCTAAAGGTCTAACGTCGAAGGATTGACCTCGCTGCACCGGGTTTTACCCCATCCAGATAGAAACCCAAGAGATATGACAACACGGCTCGTGATAATATTTTTTTGACATTTGTTTCTCTCATGGGTTCTGGATAAATCGCTAGAACCATGGCGGCATTACAAGAAGGTAAATTCACCATACTCCAGTATCTACACATGTGTTGCACCTGCTAATCTATAGTGAAGGTTGCTTAGCACGGAGTGTGTGATTATTCTGAGGTCGGATAGAAGTTCGTGATCTCCTGGCACAAATGTCTGTGGGATCTTTCTTTTCGAACTCTGCATATCAACCACTTGTTAATCACTCTTTTTGATTTTATGTCATCTGAGTCTAAGAGCGATTGTACGTTGTGCCAGTTATGCGCATACAAGTAGGCCAGCACATCCAATTTCTGCAAATCTTTTATTTACTAGGTAGCTTACCTAGGTCCTACATCAGTCGCTTCTTACTACATGCCTTGTAGATCGCAGTGGTACTATTCTTTGCACCCTTTGCGGGTCCCTGTACTACACGGGCGTGTCCGTGCACTACACGGGCGTGTCCGTGCACTACACGGGCGTGTTTGTTGGATGAAGCTTCATATGTCATTCTGGAATGAATACTCGGTTCTCTCCCTCGTGGATCAATCGGGATTGTTTTCCAGAGATTCCTGGTCTCTGTGTAGGTGAGATCGAGTTCCTAGTCCTATCGGAGACAAATGATAAAACGTAGGTAGGTCCCGTGTTCAATTTGAGCACGTAAAAGAACCCTTGGTAGTTCAAAATCTAATAGAGCAGACTGGAAAGCCTCTGCCCGGGCAAAACTCATTAGAATAGATCCTAAAAGCAACAGCAGGATTTATGGGGAAATCTGGTACATACGTCTAAGCGGTGATCGTGCGAGAGAGAGATTAGAATAGATTACAAATAAAAGTTACCACACAAATATTTTCACTTTTCTTCACAAATTACATCAAGGACCCACGCCGGTGCTAAAGAGTTCGTGCACTGTTGCTGATGTCTTCCTGTGTAAGAAAGAGAACTGAGCACATAAGATTACTAACCGAAGGGCAATGACGATGGTCCTAGCAATCAATCACTACCACTCTGGCACATTTTATATGTGTTAAATTAGCGATGCCCAACGCTATGCCCGCGGGCGCCCTTATGATACATTCTTGGCTTCCTATTTTACTCGCCACTTTTAACGTTAATGAGAATTTCCAAAAAAAAGTACACATTAACAACTGTATACTTCGACTTGTATATTTGGACTGTATACTTCGACTTGTATATTACCACTTTTGTTTCGTAAACACAATATGTTTTTTTAAAGTAAACATTTGGTCAGTTATTAAGTTTTCATCTGCATATATTATTGTTTAAAATTTATTTTACTATTCTCTCTCTCTCATGCCCTTTTAACCCCGATTGGGGCATATGCTCTCAACCATCTCATACCAAGTCTATTTATCTCCCGCAGCTCCCTCCAGCTCTTCTTTATATTGTTGATCTCTGCCCCCAAATCTCGTCTCCATGTATGTTTAGGCCTCCCTCTCTTTCGCTGTCCCTGTGGGTTTCAGGCAAGAACCCTTCTTGTTATATTTCCTCTGATTTTTCGAAGTGATGTTACTATTAATATTCGCCCGTGTGTTGTCGGGGCTCACAAGGGGAGCAAAGAATAGTAACACTGCTACTTACACAGCATGTTGTAAGAGGCGACCGAGGTAGGGACCTAGGGAAGCTAGCTTAGTAAATAAAAAGTGTCGCAGAAATAGGATGGGCTGACCTACTTGTAGGCACATAACTGACACAATCGTTCTTAGGCTCAGATCACATAAAACTCATAAAGAGTGGTTAACTAGTGGTCGATATGGAACGTTCGAAGAAGTAGACTATTAATATTACTTTCTTATTATTATTGCGATTGCCAGACGGCGCCCGCGTCTTCACATTGATTGGTTAGATGCGCCCCGATATATTCAAACGTTGGAGAGGACTGTGTTGTTAAGTTGTAGAAACTGTTGGCTCTTGAATACATATATGTATATGTTTCGGATGATGTAGCAAGTTTGTGTTGGGATATATAGTAATACTGGATGATGTAGCAAGTTTGTGTTGGGATATATATTAATACTGGATGATGTAATACGTTGTACGAAACAATCCAGGAAAATTATGTGGAGAAAAACAAACGGAGGATACAACACAGCACACCTTCATAGAATAGGTCTCAGGGACTCGGTGCCTGCACCTGTGGAGCACCAAAGCAGTCCCCAGAGCACATCCTGCAAGACTGCCCCAGCCTGAGCAGTGTGAGAATGGAAATGTGGCCAACAGAAACAACCATAAACAAACTATGGGGGACCGGTGAAGACCTCAAGCGCACCGCACTGTTTATGACACATACCGAAGTAGTCACATGGCAGAAGTTGACATGACAGAAGAAGATTAACATGGTGTACTGTGCTTTTTTAAGCATCTAGTAATTATAATGTGTACTGTGACGTTTATAAGTACTGTGCATTAGATATATTTGTTTATTTCTATAGGGAATTTAAATCTATTTAAGTAGAAGCCCCCTTTTAACTAAAGAACGCATCTTGCTTTGATTGCATTAAGGCGTGTTGACTGTACGAACAATCGTGGCATGTCCCTAACAGAACGTCGCCATCAACCACAGTGAACGAGCCATTGATTTTCTAGGCACCACGTATACGTTCAGTAGTTTGCTATTACTTTCTGAACGGTGAGGTCTTTTTTTAAACGGTTATTTTTCATGGGAACAAATTTGCTCCCAAACTGCCCGCTGCGGAGTTTGAACCCAGTACGCGTGTGTTGTGATCGAGCTCACTACCGCTTAAGCTACAGACGCTCACACTATACAGAAATGACAAATATGAATGAATTCCTCGAGGATAGTCAAGTATCTACACGACAATTATCATGTTTGTGTTAGTATATTTGTAACTTAAGACAATAGTACAGTGACTCGGTTCGGATTCGAACCAACAGCCTTCAGATCACCAAGCAAACGTCTTAACCACTTCGACATAGAGACCTCCTAACAGTGTTTCGCTTTAGTGGTTGGTCGACAAAGGAACATGTTTATATTATAAAAATTATTGATTGTGATACATTTGGAACACCATACAAACACATAGCAATATACCAAATAAAATGGCAGCTGAAGTACGAGTTCACCAAGATGGTACAAATGACGGTGAGGTCGTTGTTAGAAGTGTTGAAGACAACATCAACACTAACGGAGATATCCACGTTGTGGATAACGTTGACATAATTATGAGACATGCAGGAAACTGTGCGTCGGCAGTGGATGTAAATGTTTCTTCAACCCAAAGCAAATCAAGTGGAACGTCTGCTGGGAGAAGATGGCCATGGAGCCGCTTCCGCCGGAAACAGATTGATTTGGGTAAGTTTATGGGCATGAGTACGGGAGACCAGATGCCCATGTTATGTGTTCGCTAACATTTCGCATATTTGTTTGTATTTACTAATATGTTGTTACAAGTACATGCACGCGAGTATATATTCTCGTATGTGTCACTAGATCAGTGTTTCCCAATCATTTCTGGAACATGCTCTACCTTAACGCTTGAACTAATTTAGCGTCACCATATCCCCTTACCTCACAAACTCGACAGACAACATCGTACTAAATGGCCAAACACTGGAGAAAGTTAAACATTTTACATATTTGTGTAGTAAAGTGTCGAACAACGTAGACACGATGAAAAAAATAAACTCTCGTATTGCTATAGCAGCTAGTGCCTTCACTAAGTTAACAAATATCTGGCAATCTCAAGACCTTAGTATATGTACAAGAGTTAAATTGTTTAGGTCCTGTGTGATTCCTGTACTGACCTATGGTTGTGAAAGTTGGAAACAAACAAAATTGATAAGAAACTGGACAGCTTTGAGAATAAATATCTCCGAAAATTACTAAAAGTAAAATGGAGTGATTTCGTTTAGAACAACACATTGAGAGATAGAACACACCAACAACCCGTATCAAATATTATAAGGAAACGAAGGTGGAAATAGTTAGGTCATGTTCGTAGATCAGACGAAAAAAGACTAAATCAACAAGTCCTTATGTGGTCACCAGTTGGGAAAAGAAAACGTGGAAGACCAAAGACCACTCTTCAAAGAACAATCCTACAAGAAAGTAAACTATTGGGATGTAAAACCATACAAGATCTCCAACTGCTAGCAACGAACCGCATCACATGGAGATTAAAACCTCTGCCCTATGTGCCGCCTTTGGTACGAAAGGAGCAAACTAACTAACTATATCCCCTTATCCTCCCGAGTGGTTACTGGGTCCCAAATTAGGGGTGTAAAGAATACAACCACTGTTACCTGTCATGCATGTCATAAGAGGCGACTTAGGAGTTGGGCTAGCTACTCCACACCGTAAAAAAACCCCACTAGATAGCTACAGAAACCATAACCAGGAAAATTCATAGCTCGCCACCCGAGGAAGAGGGACCCCACAGGGTGGCACTCGTGAAACGACCTGGGGTAGTCGACTCACCTTCTTATGGGAGTTGGAGACGGAATGCAAAATAATGGAAAGAGATCTGGAAAAGAGTTCCTTTGATAGGCGTGCTTGGAAGGCCATGTTTGTCGACCTATGCTTCCCTAGGGGCGGAGGGTGAAGAAGAAGAAGAAGAAGAATATCCCCGTATCCCACTACAATAGCCAACAAATTTCTGACAATCATATAACATAAATTGTTACTTTAAATAAAAATAGGTACAACTGTTTTTAATTTTACTCTTTTCTTTTGTCTTTACACTGTTACGGTAACTTGAACGTGACAGGACATTCATCACACATAAGACTGTAAGCCATAGGGTGAAAAGTTAGTCATCTCTCAATTAATCTAACACTGTCTGTTTCTATCATAGTCTGATCACTTCCCTTTCTCTATCTTTCCTCGCTCTATCTTTCTATCTCACTCTTCAACACCTCCACATTCGTCATTCTAGCAGTCCGCAGGATTCTCATCATTTTTCTGTGAAACCACATCTCTGTGGCTTCCAGGGATTTTCCCATCTGTTTGTTTATCATCCTGACTCGCATCCGTATGTCATTGTTGACTCCATGTAGCACTAAATAACTCTCCTTCTCACATCAATTGACAATGACTTGTTGCATGTAATGCTTCTCATTTTCTGAAACGCAGCTTTGGCCTGTCCTATAAAGTAACGTTAGCGAAGAAAAAACTGGACACATCAAAAGTTAAGCTATATTACTTTTTTTCACTCTTATTTTTGTTCATTTTGATCTCCCGCTTTGAATTCAGTCTTTGTCAGGAAGCCATCTTGTTTCCGTGTGTAGAATACTTCCATATTATTCCCCAATAAAACTTACGTAATAGTGTTATTGGTTTCTAAACTGACGTCATTGCACTCCGGGCAGACCCATAGGTGCTCAAGTCTCCCCAAACAGATATCGAAGAGTATGCATACTGATGGTTCCCGTGACTCGCTGATTAAACACACTCCTCACTCTTCCTCTCAGGCTTCCAGTTACCGTAAACACCCGCATGCTCAGGACAGTATATCCACGTAAGCCTCTGGAGGTTAGAAACTTCTATAGGCGACATCCACTCATACCGAAACCTGACCTTTTGGATATTGTGAAGCATCGACTGAGAGTCAGGTACAACAACGGCCCCATTAAATGAAGTCACAGAAAGCCAATGGAGGGCAGCAGTAACGGCCTCAACCTCCATCCTCATACTAGAAGTAGTTTCCTGTACGCTCCACTTCGAACTCTGCAACAACCCTACCATTCTTCAACACGTACTCCCTTAATTTTGTTTGTACCAATCGCCCGTGTTCGCAAGGAGAACACAGAATAGTAACATTGCAACCTACAAGGCATGTCGTAAGAGGTATCTCTCAATCTGGTCAGTGACTTTGATTCAGAACCCTGAAACTCCTCTGTTCGGCACTTTCTCATGCATTGAAAATGAAAATCGTGGCATATCCTAAGGGACGTAACCATCAACCACGGTAAACTAGTCGTTGATTTTCTAGGCACCACTTATACGTTCAATAGTTTGCCATTGCTTTCTGAACGGTAAGGTCTATTTTTACCTTTTGTAAAAATCCCACGGAAACGAATTTGCTTCCAAACTTGCCCACCGTGGGGTTTGAACCAGGTACGCTTGGGTTCGTGATCGAACTCACTACCGCTTGAGCTACAGACGCTCACGCTCATGCATTAAGAATGCCATTTCGGTCAATTGCAGCTCCCTCTGATATCGTAGCCAAGCCAGCCAATCTATCAGCTCGTTCATTACCCTTGACTCTTGTGGGCACAGGGACAAAAATGTCTAATCCCTCTCTGTACCAGTACCTCAGCCAGTTTCGTCTCATCATTCCTGTTTCAACTTTACGAAATCATACTCATGGAGTCACTGAATATGAAAACACGAGTGTAGTTATGAGATGCCAACCACGTCACCGTACTCATGGAGTCAGGACCATGCGGTATATTTTCTCAGTATGATGCAAGTCTTCGAAATGCCGCCCTTTAATTTTTTTTCTTTAAAATAACCTTCGATTGTGATTTTTAAAAACTGCACATAATGTACGAATACAAAATCGTAAACATCAATATTGGAATAAGATATACCAATATAGAAAAGCTTTGCGTAAAGATTTTAAATTATTAAATGGTTCAAATTGTATTTTCATTTCGCTTCTTATGCCGCCCCTTTACGGGTCCGCCTGATGCGGCCCTCTCTATGTATCATAGCACGGCCCTGCATGGAGTCACTGAGAATGAAAACATGAGAGTAGATATGAGATGCCAACCACGTCATCGCCTCTGTAACCGCCTGTACCTCCATTGTCAAACTACTTGTGGTTGTCATAGTACAGTTTGGTAAGATACAATGAAACCTTTATCGTTGTGATTAGATATTTTCTTAGCTGGTGTGTTGTCGGGACTGGCAAGGCAAACAAAAGGATGGTAACACTGCGACCTACAAGGCATGTTGTAAAATGCGATTGAGGTAGGGGCTTAGGGAAGCTGAGCTAGGGAATTAAAATTCGTCACAGAAATCGGATGTGTTAGCCTACTTGTAGGCGCATAACTAGCACAACGTACAATCGCTTTTAGACTCAGATCACATACACATCACAGAGAGTAGTTTAACAAGTGGTCGATATGGAGCGTTCGAAAAAGAAGACATTTTCTTAAACATGCTTGCGACTGTGTTGCGGCTTTCCAACTTTTGTTGTTTTAATTTAATCAATCAATCACTTGCCGTGCCAGTTGGCATAGGCGATCATGTCTCTCCACATCGGTCTGTATCTGGTACAATTCATCAACTCCGTCACCGAACCATTGCCGAACCACGATTTCAAGCCCCTCCGAAATTTTGTCCCTTTTGTCGCCCTCTATTTCTCTTCCCCTGTATTTTGCCTGTTGTAACCAAATGTTTTAAACTGCTCTTTCTAATGATAAGTCTGAAAAACCTTGATTGCTTCTAGTTCGATTGATTAGATTTCGATATGAATCTGTCTCCGACAAGATCTCTTCATTGGTCTTTCTAGCTGTCCATGGAACTTTCACCATTCTTCTGAGAAACCACATTTCTGTGGCTTCCAATGTTCTTACCATTTGTCTGTTCATTGTCCATTTCTCACTGCCGTATAAAAGTATTGGCTCTATATAGCATTGTATTACTCGTTTCCTCAACGCCACTCACAAGGATTTATTGCGTAGTATGTTTTTCATCTTCCGAAAGGCTGATTTCGCCGGAGCTATTCTGCTTTTTATTTCTAAAGTGCATCTTCCATCTGATGTGATAATGGCACCCAGATATTTCAATTGATGAACTTGTTTAATACCTTCCTCTCTAATTTTTATATTGTCTGGAAGATGGAGTTGGTTGTCCACTCTTGCCGTTAAGCGTATGGATGGGATGTTTAATTTGCGTTCTAGGGCCGGATGAGTCACCCTTGTTGTGTTATATCCGTGTTTATATATATATATTTATATAAAATACTCAAAGTAAAAAAAATAGTAGTTGCCAACTTTATCTAAAGTGTTCCTTGGTAAAATGATCGTGAAGCCGCGCATCTTGTATCACGCCGCCGACTTCGCGTATGCGATCTTTACAAACGTCTGTTCTGATTCAGTCAGAATGTTGACATTTACTGGTGGCATCAATTTAGGCGTTGTCGTTATATCATGAACCCTTATATTCGTTTCACTCATGCTCATGTTTATAGGTAGTTAGTTAGTACAGCTGGTTTCTTGCAGAGATGTTGTTTAATGGCGTATTAAATGGATGTACCATGTTCTGAACTTGCAGGCGTTCACCGTAACGACGGAAGTGACGTCTGACTCCGAAAACACATATAATATGGGTTTGGAGATTAATTAAGGCGTATAATGTTTAGTTTAGTTTAGTCGTCGGATCACCATCACTGCATGTCGAACAAATTAGTCCATAAGTGCTCCGATCTCTCCCTCAGTATGTCCATCAGCGTGTGGCGACTAACGACACCGGTTCTTTGTAGGTTTACAATTCTTCTTTGTCTGCCAGCATAGCGTTCTTTTCGAGCTACACCACACTTAACTTTGAGTTCTTGCAGTCTTTGAGGCGTATAATGTATCAGTAATGACCAAGACTTTCTGCAAAATCATTCTTAATAAAAATAAAGGAGCAGTGGACACAACCCTGAGAGAAGAACAAGCTGGTTTTTGACCTGGGAGAAGCTGCTTAGACCAAATAATTACGGGAACTCGAGAGAGAGAGAGAGAGAGAGAGACCAAATAATTACCATACGACTAATTTTGGAGGAACATATTGAGAAGCAACAACCACTCATACTAAATTAAATCGATTTTAAAAAAGCCTTTGCTAGTCTACACATAATCTCTCTGTGGAATATTCTGAGATGCTATGGAATACCAGACAAAATAATAAACATTATTAAGAGCCTCTATGATGGTTCACAGTGTGCAGTTCGCACTGATGGTGGACACAGCGACTGGTTTATGGCTGAAACCGGAGAAAAGCAAGGCTGTATTCTATCTCCGCTATTGTTTGGAGTGGCCATTGACTGGGTGATGCGAAAATGTTGCAGGGCGAAACTGGCATCGATTGGGTAGAAAATAGTCAACTAGAAGATTTGGATTTTGCAGATGATATTGCCTTGTTAAGTAGAAATAACCAAGATATGCAAAGAAAAACAGACCACTTGTCATCTATAGCATCAAAAGTTGGACTGCTATGAAAAAACAAATATAATGAAGACACCTATGGCAAGTAATGCAGATATCACACTGGAATCTAAAATGATAAAAATAACAGAGCAGTTCACCTATTTAGGTAGCAATTTTGATTGCACAGGAAATGTTAAAAAGAAATTATGATACGAATTAGCAAACCAACATCAGCTTTTAAAAGTCTAAATAAAATATGGTACTGGCAAGTTATATAGTATTAAAACTAAATTACGAATGGTCAATTCAAATGTTGTATCAATCCTAACATATGCTAGCGAGAGTTGGAAAATGACTAAAGATATAGAAAGCAGGTTGAATGCATTTGAAAATAGATGTCTGCGAAAAATAGTGAATATAAAATGGAACGAATTCAGAAGTGATGAAATCAGAGACATGTCTGGTCAACCACTAGTGACAACTGTTATAAGAAAGAGAAGATATGATGGGCACACCTTGAGAAGAAATGATCAACGAATATCAAAGCAGGCATTGAAGTGGGATGCAAAGGGTTCAAGAAAGAGAGGTCGACCTAAGGAGACCCTGAAGCGAACTTTGCTGAGAGAGGCAGGAAATATCGGTCTCAGTTCCATGGAGGAGATTGAGCGAGTTGCCCAGGATAGAGCGGTATGGAGAAATTACTTGCAGGCCCTATGTAACGTATAACGGTACGAGAGGCATTATTATACAGTATTCAAATAGTAAGAATATTGAAAGAAACAGAAATGTTGTTTCTCAGAAGAATGTTGCAAGTTTCATGGACAGCTAGAAAGACCAATGAAGAGATCTTGTCGGAGACAGATCCATATCGAAATCTAATAAGAGCAGACAATCAAGATTTTTCGGACATATAATTAGAAGGGGCAGTTTAGAACATTTGGTTACAACATGTTAACAGGCAAAATACAGGGAAGAGAGATGAGGGAGACAAAGGAACCTGACGGCTTGAAATCGTGCTTCGGTAATGGTTCGGTGAGGGAGTTGATGGATTGTAACAGAGACAGACCGATGTAGAGAGACATTATCGCCTATGCCAACCGACACGACACTTGATTGATTGATACTGTATTTAATTAGCTACCGTCTGTTGGTAGAGGGCACATAAATTTATAACAAAAAGCAGTTATATCTTCTTCTTCAGCGATCTCTGGTCATGCGCTTAATTTACTGTGGACCACAAACTGGGCAGACAGCTTCAGGTCTGTCAGGTTTCCCCAAAGCTTAGTTTTCAGGTCGACTGGGTGTGGCCACATGTTGCTTCTCAGCTCACACAGAAGAGGACAGTCTTGCAGGATATGCTCTGGTGTCTGTTCTGCCTGCTGACACAGGCAGAGAGCTGTTTGACTTATTCCTAGTCTGTATAAGTGTTTGTTGAGTCTGCAGTGTCCGGTGCGTAGTCGAAATATAATGACCTGGTCTGTTCTGCTTGGGTCTTTGAGGGAGTCTTTTCCATAATCATATCCAGTGTTTGTCTTCCAGTCTACTGCAGATTTTCTTTGTATGAGGGTTTTGACCTCTTGAAAAGACAAGGGTTGGTAAATTTGCTCTTTGGCACTGCCCTCCTTAGCTAAGACATCAGCACTCTCATTGCCTGCAATGCCACAGTGAGATGGAATCCACTGCAAGTGAATTTCTGCCTTTTCTGAAAGCTGAGCAAGTTCTCTTTTAGGTTTTGTACTGTGCTGTCAGTGGATTTAGCCTCCAGGGCTTGTATAGCTGACAGCGAGTCTGTAAGAAATACCATCTTGCCTGCAGCTGCTTGCAGCTTATTCATGTGCTGTGCTGCCATCAGAAGGGCTAAGAGTTCTGCTTTGTAGTTGGAACATATTCTTCCAGTAGGGGCCGCTAGAGACACAGTAGTAGCATCTGGGTGCCTAATGTACACTCCTGCTCCACCATTCATGGTTGCCTCCATTGCCGATCCATCTGTGTAAATTCTTATCCAGCTGTCTTCTGGAAACATGTAATGGAGATGTTCCATTGCAATTGCTTTTTTTCACTAGATTAGGCTCGGCATCTTTGCTTAATAATTTAGGGATGGAGGTTGAGAAGTTTAGTGGTACTGAGTCTGGTTCCCATTGATCAAAAAGTAATTCTTCAGGTATGGAATTATGATTTAGTAGTTTCAAGTATGACTTTCCTATTTCTTTTGCTTTGTGGTTTAGACTTGTACGCTTTAGTCTGTTCTTTGTTCTAGCCGCCATTTTTTCATGCAGTGGATGGTGAGGCATTCTTTTGAAGCAGTTATATGAGAACGCGTTAATTTATTATGAAAGCCATTTTGTTAACACATGAAATGATGACGCAAGACCGTTTGATGCGGACACAACAATTGATGACGTTTCTACACTTCGATCGAATGAATCTGTAACCAGACGTTGAACGAACAGAACTTAACATCCGCGGGACCTAATAAGGATTGTGTTTAACTAGCGAACCACGGAACCTTCAGCATGTATACTCTTCAACATCTGCTCAGGGTGGCTAAGCACTTCTATACGGTCAGTTCAGGTTCTACAAGCAATAACATTAGCTAGTTTCACCTAACAAGCATGTCTAGGCATCTATCGTTGAGATAAACAAACACTTTTGCATGCTGCAACATACATGTTGTATTACAGAAGTAGTAACCCTTTTGTGTTAGGGTTGTACACAAATGTTGCATTGTGCGATATGTGTTGCATACTTTGCGTGGGCAGCATTGTCAGTGTCGGCATGTAATAACAATAGTTTCCTTAGCGACGTTCATGACAACCTATACATACTGACACAGCGTGACTAATTGGATTGGGTACAGAATGTTGTGTTTACTAAGTGCAGTCAACTTTTGATTATTTGGAAGTGGACAAGGAGGGGGAGTTAGCCAGTTCCTTAATTAATTCTCATCATGCTTTGTGACATGTAACTGCAAGGACTGTCCATGTTCTTCTCTCTTTTGGCAGCCTTCAACACAATATTCCATATCAAAGATGCATCATCTTCTTCCTCACCCCTAGGGAGGCATAGGTCTGCAACCAAGGCCTTCCAAGCTCACCTATCAAAGGCCATCTTTTTCCTGATATATCCCTCTCTCCCCGTTTTCTTGCATTCCGTCTCTAACTCCCGTCTTCAGGTGTTCATGTGTCTTCCCTTATCTCTATTGCCCTGGGGGTTCTATTGAGCGAGCCTGTCTCGTGATGCTGTCAGGAGTTTTTCTTTTCTCGTTCGCCCGCTAGGAATTCAGGATTCATGGTGTCTGGTGCAGCGCTTCTGACTGATTTTAGCGTGAAAGCCTGCTTACTTTTTTATTGGTTTCCTCGCCATACTCAGACGAGCCTTCTCCAAACTTCAGAGGTACAGGAGGTTTCCTCAGTGTGTGTTCTATCCATTGCCAACTTCTGCGACTTATCTCTAGTTCCATCTTTCATTGTCCCGCTCTATCCCACAGTTCCCTGTTTGTGGTCCTGTCATACCATCACAGATGGAGTATCCTGCGCTGGCAAAATATGCCCCGTGCATTTCTTCTGTTGTATGTCTCAAAGAGCTTTTTTTTTGGTCTTCCTTTCTCCATTTTTTCCCATCATGTGTCCAAGTGATAGCTGTTCTCACATGTATATCACACTTGATTCTTATGACTTCTTCTAAAATGATCTGTGGTCATGCACTTAGTTAACTGTCAACCACAAACTGGGCAGTCAGCTTCAGGTCTGTCAGGTTTCCTAAAGCTTAGATTTTAGGTTGACTGGGTGTGACACGTTGCTTCTCAGAGGACAGTCTTGCAGGACATGCTCCGGTGTCTGTTCCCTCCTGCTGAAACTGACAGAGAACTATTTGACTTATTCCTAGTCTATTTAAGTGTCTCTTGCTTTTGACAGGCTCCAATTATTTCCATCTTCTTCTTCTAAGGATATTTTCCGTGTTTTATAAACTGTTGTCCAAGAGAAGTCTAGTTTGGTACTTTCTTCGGCCATTTCTATTAATTGTTTCCCACGTTAGACCACAATCTTTCAACTCTCTTTCCACCGTTCTTCTCCATGCTTTCTTTGGACATCCAGGCTTTCTTTTCCCATCCACTGTCATAGTCAATGCCTACACTGGCATACAACATATATGCCTAATCCATCTCCATCTTTTTTTCTTTTAATGAAGGTATCTAGTGGTGAACAGTTTGTTTTAAAAGCTCTTCATTTGCTATTGCATTTGGCAACAAAATATGCTAATATATTTTACATATAATGGGACTGGCACTATGGATCTTACTGGATTCACTTTTCTGTTTAGATTTCTGAACCTGTTTACAGATTTAGAATCTGATTGCAAAAAAAGAAGAAAAAAAGTCCAGTTCTTAGCTTCCTACGTAGAGGTTCGGTGCTCGCCTCTCGTTACAAAGGCAATCGCTTTGCTCCTTTATTGAGTCATCAGGATATTTGTCTAGAGATTCCTTATCTCATTGCAGGTGAAATTGAGTTCCTAGTCCTATCGAAAACGAACGATAAAATGTAGATACTGTGTTCAGTGTACCGTGTTGAGCACGTAAAGAACCCGTGACAGTTCAAAATCGAGAAGAGCAGGCTGGAAAGCTGCTGCCTGGAGAACATTAATTAGAAAATAAATAAAAAATAATGTTCCTACAAATACATTCTCGACGGTGCTACGGAGTTCATGCACTGCTGCTGAGATCTATCTGTGTTAGACAAAGATCGTAGCACACATGGTTACTCACTGAAGTCCAATGATGATGGTACAATCAATTCAATCTTTTCCGGCATTTCAGACTTGACAGAAAAAATTTTACTGAGCCCCCTTCCACTTAGTGTCGCAGGCTTTAATTTAAATTGTAACTTAGTTAGAAGTTTATAAACACGATTTAGCAGCTTGACCGAGACAATGTGAAATAACTATATAATCTGATTCTATCCTCAGCTTCTCGCAAGAATGGAGACACCAGCTCTCTACATTCAAAATCAAGTCCACCAGTGGAGAGGAAAAGCAAGCTGTCCACTCTCGGCAAGATTTTCCGTCCATGGAAATGGAAGAGAAAGAAAAAAAGTGAACGCTTTGAGAAGACAGCTATTGGTAGGTAGAATTTCTTTAAGAGAGTAAGTATTTATTGGAAGATAAAATTTCTATTGAAAAAGGTAGGATTTCTGTGTGTCAACATCATCCTGGCCACCTTTACTTCCCAGTGCTTTTCCTGGTACTCAATTAAGGCTGGGTCGACCTGATAGCCCTTATGGCTGGAAAAATATTCTCTGTCAGTGTCAACAGACGGAACAGACACCAGAGCATGTCTCGCATGTCTTGTGATCCACTGTAATTTAAGCTCATGACCAGAGGTTGTTGAAGAAGAAGATGGTAATTTTGTTATGTACAAGTCATATAATTCTATGTGTACATGTAACATAGTTTTCACCCGTGGGGTGCATGGGCCCACAAGGAAGCAAAGAATAGTACCACTGCGACCTACAAGGCATGTCGTAAGAGGCAACTGATGTAGGACCTAGAGAAGTTACCCAACTAAATAAATAGCTTCACAGAAATCAGGTGGCCTACTTGTAGGCACATAACTGACAGAATGTACAATCACTCTTAGGCTCAGATCACATACAATTCACACAGTGGTTAACAAGTGATCAATATGGAGCGTTTGAAGATGAAGAAGAAGGTTAGAGATTCAGATGTTAAATGGTGTGTTTATTTATTACAGAGATTGAGCGCAAAATATCCATGAGGACATCCAGGGAAGAATTGATCAGAAAAGGAGTCATTAAGGAACCTGATCCAGACCAGATGCCTAAAATTGGTAAGTCTCATTTCATGGCAGATATATTGGAACATATTTCTTTGTCTTATGTCTTTCTCTGCGACCTTCCTTCTTTACTTCTTTGTTCCCTCTGTCCATCTTTCTCTGTTTTCTGTCTTATTTACCGTATTTGCTTCTCAGTCTAATTTTTCTTGTTGGTTGCTTTCTGTCTGTCTTTCTTTGTGACTGTCCTCTTTACTTTTTTGTCCCCTCTCTGTCCATCTCTCTCTGCGCCTTATGTCTTGTTTAACTTATTGGCTTCTCTCTGTCTCTCCATCGCTCTTTCTCTATGTGACTGTGTTTTCTTTGAGTTATCAGTAGCAACTTTTCTACATAAGATTGAGAAGCTCGGGTGTCTGTGGACTTTCTACCCATTTCAGACTGGAGAGAAGTTAGACTTGTCTAGCACTAAAGTTGTGTGAGCTTTCAATGTTTCTTAGTGATACAGCAGGCAAGGTAGGGTTCATTATGCTCATTCATTCCCTACCACCAGATTGCTTACTGGTCAAGCCAAGTCAATGGCTATGGTCTCAAAGCTCACGACGGTAGGTAGAGGATCTCTGTAATAGAGACAATGCCTATGGTCATTGACCAGTATGGTCACTGGCAGGATGAGAAGCAAAGCAGACTACTTTCCAAGAAAATGCCTAGATAATCCTAACAGTAATATAGTTTTATTGTGGCAAATGTTTGCTGAGGATAAGCTACTGGATGATGATGATGATCATCCAAGACATGTGGGTAACTGTGCTGAAGTGATCAAGCAGGTGGCCTTGTGTTATGAAAGTTATGAGTTTGAATCCAGGCTGCATCATTTATTTTGCAAGTGTACTTATTTGATGATGATGACTTATATCTGGAGATTCCTAGGATCATTGCTAGAGCTATATAGTTTGTTCTTTGTGGACAGGGAACAAGCAATAAAGGTAATCTAAGTGCATTAAAGTTAGTTCTTTGCCTTTAAACCTTTTTTCGCCTGTGTGTTACCGGTGTTCACATGGGGAGCAAAGAATAGTAACACTGCGACCAAAAAAATGTAGCACAACTTGAATGTGCTGGCCTTCTTGTAGGCACATAACTGGCACAACATACAATCGCTCTTAGGCTCAAATCACATACAAATTACAAAGAGTGATTTAACATGTGATATGGAGCGTTCAAGCAGAAAAAACTTTTTTAACCTCATCTTGTTTTACTTCAACAGAGACGATAAAGGAGGCGAAGGAAGACAAGATAGCTGAATCTGAGAAAGGCAAAGTTCAGATCAAGAATGGCTCAACTTCTGATAGTGTCAGTGTCATCAGACCACTGCCCCAACACAATGTTGACAGTTCAGCGCAGGCTACATCTGGCACTTTGTCCAGATCGACAGTAACAAATGACACAGTGACAGTAAGCAGTTCATCCAAGTGGCTACCCCCAGCTTCCAATCCAGTTATCACTCTACCAACTCAGCCCAAGAGTGTTCCATCCGTGGTGACCAGTACAGGTAATATTTGTATATCATTTCTACCTGTAGTGGTTATGTATGTCCTCACACTCACCTGTAGTGTCTATGTATGTCCTCCCACTCACCTGTATTGGCTATGTCTTCACATTCACCTTTATTGTCTATGTATTTCCTCACCTGTATTGTCTATGTATGTCCTCACTCTCACCTGTAGTGTCTATGTCCTCATATTCACTTGTAGTGTCTATGTATGTCCTCACACTCACCTGTAGTGGCTATGTATGTCCTCACACTCACCTGTAGTAGTGTCTATGTATGTCCTCACACTCACCTGTAGTGTCTATGTATGTCCTCACACTCACCTGTAGTGTCTATGTCCTCATATTCACTTGTAGTGTCTATGTATGTCCTCACACTCACCTGTAGTGGCTATGTATGTCCTCACACTCACCTGTAGTAGTGTCTATGTATGTCCTCACACTCACCTGTAGTAGTATCTATGTATGTCCTCACACTCACCTGTATTAATACAGGTAGTCTATGTGTGTCTTCACACTCATCTGTAGTGACTGTATGTCCTCACCCTCACCTGTGCTAATGCAGATAGTCTTTGTCTTGAACGACTATGACGGTGATCCACGAATCCTAATCACTTTCTCAGAGATAACGTCTCAGTGCCCAGGTTGTTAAAGCAACCACCAATAGACTCCAATATTAGTAGAAGCGTTCACAACTACAGTATTGTACACCCCACCATCGTACACCTCACCATCATGCACCCCACCATCATGCACCTCACAATCGTGCACCCCACCATCATGCACCTCACAATCGTGCACCCCACCATCATGCACCTCACAATCGTACATCTCACTATCATGCACCCCAAAAGCATGCACCTCACCATCGTACACCTCACCATCATGCACCCCACCATCGTACACCCCACTATCATGCTACCCAACATCATAGTTGGGAGTTGTGAAGTATCTAGGATTTGAAGAAAAAAGCATTAGAAACTCCCTCTCCCCCAGCTTTACATAGAAAATGAGAAACAAAAATGACTATTTCTTGAGCTTTGAAACAAGAAAAATAAAATATACCACTCATATTCTCAGAAAGAAGAGAGCTATTACTGAGCTCCGCAACATTTGAAAGCACCCATAAAGCACCTCACAAAAGCTACAAAACACTTGCAATTTCTTGAACTTAACATATGTTGCAAAATATTCTCACATAATTGTTTCATGTTCGGTTCCTGAACGACTTCAAATTTGGACCATTTTGTTTCATCATTTCTACATCTGTTATTTCTTGGTCACGGAATAGCAGATCATCATCAGCTACCACAGGCCAGTCCTCATTAGCCAATGTCACTATATTGCTATATTTATTGTTGTTTAACAATATTTGTGTGCCAGGGCTACAATATATTTAGAAACAACAGGTCAAATGGTTCGGACACGTATCAAGGTTACCACAAGACAGTCTCCCACAAAATAGCACTAACACTCAGATTCAATGATAACAGACTCAGAGAATGACCGCGTAAACGATGGATCGTCAAAATATCAGAGGCACTAAATTCCACATTGTACAAAGCGCATAAAGAGGCTCGCTCCAGATGTCTCTTTTTTCTACCTGACACCGAAAAGCAGAATAGGATCTGAGAATAGATAGATAAATTGATGTTTCAAAGTTTGAAAATTGCTCAATTTTTCTTCAGTTTTTGTTGAATTTTTAATCAGTTTCAGTATCAGAGTACTTTCTCCAGTAGACTTTAAGCTATGAAGTTGCCTTTGTTACAAAAAGACCTTGCGACATTGCACTTCTTGTCACATCAAGTCAAACAGACTTCTTTAATTATAAGTAAACTCTGGAAATCGACCACATCAGAAAGAGTCATCAGAAGACTAACCATACCAGTTCAATGTTGATTGATGAGCTTACTCATTTACATGTTGTGCTATTCTTTTCTGGCCACTCCAGTCTTCAATCCCAGCTCTTGCAATCTAGCAGTTGAAGTGGATTTGTATGAAAATCCTCTTTACGACCACACTCTTTGAGGATGTTCAGAATGTTTGCTCTATCCATTGACTGGCCCCCTGATATGGTGGCAGGGCCAGCCTGTCTGCTCTCTCATTGCCAATGACACCCATGTGCCCCGGAATGAAGATAAATGTAATTCTGCAAATTGTTGACGCTTGTAGTGATTCAGTCCATTGCCTGTGCACCAAATCAGTCTCCACCTTTCGGATCATACTCAATGAATCCCGTAACAGGTAAGGACTACCATTCTTCTGAACGTAACTGGTCTTGTGGTTTGCTTTCTGCAGGTGTTACGTCCACATCTACCCATGACCGTCCAGTTGTTGTATCCTCCAGAGGTCCAAACCCAGCTGGCCCACATGAGCCTGCTCTTCACCCTCCTCCACCAAAATATACAGAGGCCTTGGCCAATGTTGCACCAGAAATGATTGCAGGAGCGCGCTCTCCAAATGTGACATTCCCAGCTGCAGGGGATGGCTTCCAACGAGGGCCAGCTGTTGGTGAGTCAGTCATCTGTACTAGTATAATTAGTCATTTTAACGCCTGGGTGTTCCCGAGGCCTGCATGGGCAACAAAGAATAGTAACACTGGGACCTACAAGGTATTTCATAAGAAGCGACTGAGGTAGGGGCCTAGGAAGCTATCCTAGTAAATAAAAAGTGTTGTAGAAACTGGATGTGCTGGTCTACTTATAGGCGCATAACTGACACAATATACAATCGCTATTAGACTCAGATCACATACAACTCACAAAGAGTGGTTTAACAAGTGATCGAAATGGAGCGTTTGAAGAAGTCATTTTAAAACAATCAGGCCTACTAAAATCATGTTAGAACAATCAATTTTACGGTCGTTGATTGAAAAGTTCTGACGAATGTCTGGATGCCGTTAGATTCTGTATATTTAAAACTAACAGCCTGTATTCTTATAACTAAGATCCTCTTTATTTATAACTAGTGCTTTTCTGTACAACAATTTCTTGTATTCATTTTTATGGCTCAAAATAAAAAAAAAAGGATAGACTTCACAACCTTCTTCACTGAAAGCTCCATTTCAATCACTTGTTAAACCACTTTTTGTGATTTGTATGTTGTTGAGCCTAAGAGCAATTGTACACTGTGCCAGTTATGTACCTATAAGTAGGCCAGCACATCCAATTTCTGTGACACTTTTTATTTATTAGGGTAGCTTCCCATGGCCCCTACCTTAGTCGCCTCTTACGACATGCCTTGTAGGTCACAGTGTTACTCTTCTTCTTCTTCGCTTGTTCTTACGACCAATTTTAATCACTATTTGTGATATGTTTGATCTTTGCCAAGAATGTGTATACGTTGCACATTGGTTTGGTAGGCCCCTAAACACATATATTTCTACATGTTTAGGACATATGCATCCGATTTCATCCAAACCTCTTTAGTCGCCTCTTACGACATGCGTGGCAGGTAACAGTGGTTCTATTCTTTACACCCCAAATTTGGGCCCCGGTAACCACTCGGGCGAACAGTGTTACTATTCTTTGCTCCCTTGTCGGCCTCGCAACACATAGGCAACTTCACAACCAAGATTAATACCAAAAGAAACTGAGCACCAAGACGGAGAAATATATTTTGTAGCAATGTTTGATTCTTAGGACAATATACACTTGATGAAGTGTCTATGCAGAATACTGGGAATATCATGAAGAGACCAGTTTAGAAATTAAAACATCAGGAAAAAAGTTTGTACAACATCAGTACTGAACTACATCAAGAAATAATAAATTAAATGGTTCGGCCACAAAAGCAGTTTATGAACAGACAGTGTGCTTCAAAGAGCAATGTTACTCTCGTACAGTGGATACAAATCGAAAGGCCAACCATGCAAAAGGTGGACCTCAGAGATAACAGAGGCGGCAAAAGAATGCTATTTATGAAGCACACACAAAAACCTGTTCTTATCCTGACGCTGTTTCGCAAAACAGGATTAGAGAAAAGAAAGAAGTAAAAGGAAGGAAAACATACAATACATTAATTTGCATTCAATTTTCACTGTCTTCCCTTCCTTTCGTTTGCTTGAAATATTGTCTATATATATATTCAATGTTGTCTTTTATATAAGCTTCACTGCCTTTCTTTCCTAAAATTCGCTTGAAATGGTGTCTATATATTCGAGTAATAGTGGTGAATCTACAACCCTAACCAGGCTGCAAGACTACCCGCATCACATGTGGTGTAGCTAGACAAGAGTATTATATTGGCAGCCAAAGAAGAATAGTAAACTAACAAAGAACTGAAGTCGTTAGGTGCCACATGCTGAAAGACATAATGAGGAGGAGACTGGAACACTTATGGGCTAATTGGTTCGATGTGGAGTGATGATGATCCATCGACTAAACAAATCTCTTGTCTATATATTCAATGTTGTATCTTGTATAAACTTTACTGTCTTTTGTTGCTCACACAGGGGTCTATGCAGTTTTCTTTCCTGTAATGTTTCATTAGGCAAGTGAGTTTGCCTCATTATATCATATTTGGAAGACAGTCCTGAAGTCTGTGGTACATGTACAAATGACTGAGTTGCCAATCTGAAAATTTTGTATACATGTGGCTGCAAAGTTGATTGTGCCCTGTGTCCTATTATTTTGAGTCACAGAGTGACAAATTGTTCTAATCTGGTCATATTTTGGTAGTCATCCTATACCACTTATAACAAAGAGTGTACAGACTTTCCAGTGCAGGTAACTTTCTATATCTTCTTCTTCTTTGCGTTCAGTTTCGTATGCTCATCTAAACCATGAGATGGGTTGCCTCTATGAACCTGCATGTCAGTTGGAGTTCCTCAGAGTTCCCCATAGCTTACTCTGTAAGCTTCGTTTATGAGGCCATGTTTCGTTTCGTTGGTGTATGTATCATGGACATGACTGCAGGATGTGCTCTGGAGTCTGTGTTTCTGTTTGGCATGCACACTGTGCAGTCTGAGCGGGCTTATTTCTGTGCATGCCATGGTTGAGCCTGCAGTGACCTGTTCTTAGGCGAAAGATTGTTGTGTGCTGTTTTCTGTTTAGTCTGCTGATGGAATCTTGTGGGTGTTTGCTGTCTTGATATTTTCACTTGATATGTGTCTTGATTTCTGGTAGTGATACTGGGTGTTTGTGTTGTATCAGTTTTGTTCCCGTATTTTTCTTTTGACTCAAATGAGGTCGGTGATACCGATGTTCATAACATACTGCACTAGTTATCACATGCCGTTGGAATGTCGGAGTCATTTCCAGCTTAGGTTAAATATTCTTGGTGTGCACATGGTACACAGTTGAATTGCAGTAGACCCTTTTCCTCTACTTGGGGATCTAAATTACAGGTTACCTCTGAAAGCTGACTGACTTGATAAGGAAAGCAAGCCTTCATGCAAAAATCAGTTATATTATGCATTAGGCAACATGTCTATGCCTGAATTGTAACAGAAAATAATTAAGTACTCATATATTTATTGTGTAGATTCGACTCGATTATTAGGCTAGTTGTCCGTGTTCAATTCCACAGTGGGTGTGGGATATATCTTCCTACCGTAGCGGCTCTCAGGCCAACCTAGCCTCAATTAGGTACCAGGAAAAGCACTGGGAAGTAAAGGCGGCAGGCGTGATGTTGACCATATCGCTCATCGTATGCCAACGGTGTATGAAAAATATGGGCCTAACACTGTATTACTCAATATACCATGAGGTATGAAAAGGGTTCCTTTACTTTTATATTTATAGTATGCAGAATTTTTGCAGGAAAAAAATAGTGTTTATTATGTCTGCACAGAATAAAGGGACTAAGATGGTATGATATGGTCACAAATGAGAAACTTATGGAGAGAACAAGACAGATTCCAGTGAATCAAGAGATGAAAAAAAAAATGCAGGCACTAGATAGGACACACATTGTGAGAACTAAAAGGAATAAAACAAGAAGGGTCCTTTCCTGGAACCCGCAGGGACAATGAAAGAAAGGGAGGCCGAGAAATACATGGAGACAAGATTTGAAGGCGGAGATCAACAATATGAAGGCGAGCTGGAGGGAGATGCAGGAGATAGCTAAAGATAGGAAGACTTGGCATGAGCTGGTTGAAGGCCTATGCCCCAATCCAGGTTAAAAAGGCAGAGAGAGAGAGAGAGAGTACTTATTATAAGGGATATTTTACAGTACTTTGGATAAGACATTTGATGGTAATAAATTGTTGTTAGTTACAAGTTGATCAAGATTATTTCTTTTGTTTGAATCTGTAATCTAGTACGTCATGATGATGATGATGAGGATGAAGATGATGAAGATGATGATGATGCGGCGGCACTTAATAAATACGTAATAGATCCCGACCAGATTCCACCCCAGTCACCCTATCAAGCGGTACTTGCCAGTGAGCCAGATTTAAACAAGAGACCACAGAAGTCTGCACTAAAGAAAGGATATGGGACAGGACTAGCAGGTGAGTGGTTGCCAGTGTGTTGAGATATACCTTAGTCTTAACCTTAGAACCCAGGCTCCCGATATTTTGGGACTGAATGGAAACATTACATATCTCGAGCTCCTGAAATATTGGTCTGAGACGATTTTATCATTTTTTTGGATATTTGAAAATAAGTTGTGTACAAATGTGAAGTATAACAACAGATCAAGCTGTTGAACTTGTTTTCAATGACTCTGAAGATAAATTAGACTTAGAATGTGATTATTCTGATAAGGATATCGAAAGTGAGTTTGGCGATCATTTAGACAATGAAGAATTGTTTTAATAGATTGATATTCAAGCCATATATTCAATCGGGAGAACAATCTACATATACTGAAGTATTCGCAGCCATGCCCACATATTATATCAAGTAGATTTTAACGTTTAGTATTCTGCAAATTGATAATAAGCAGGAATAACGGAGCTGATGGGGTAAGTCAATAAATAACACATTATAGAGCACTTAAATGTGTTAAATTATCATGTTTTTAATATAACTCTGATATGGGCTGTTTTTGCTCAGGAGTGTAATAGGAGGCAACATTGAAACATGAGAAACACTGCAATTCTATGCGTGCGGAATGGGTGGACAGCATTCGGAGATCACATCTCAAGAAAATGACTTGGCTGTATACACCTGGCATAACGAGCGTGCAGGCTTTCTTGCAAACAATGCCCAACTCAAACGGGCAGAAGTATGGACAGAGCCGATATCATCAATGCGGTACGCTCTCAATTATGTGACATGGGCAAGTCTCAGACACTGGAACGAGTTCGAGAATTAGGCGTTAAGTGTGGACATGCCAGACAGTGTCGTCTTCGTGGTAGAGAGAGAAGATATAGTAATCAACTTCTCATGGGTACTGTGAGCAAATGGACTTTAGGATGGCTGCTGCAGCGGAGGACAGCATGCATGGGAATGCCCAATGTGCCATGACGTCGATCGCATAACATAATATAACACTGCAATTCTACAATGCAAAGTCAGATCAATTTAACACTGTGAGTTTATTTGTAGTAATCAGCTAGACACAGAATTAGATCTTCTCTACAGTATAAGGATACCAGGCTTGTTGACCGTCAGCCTTTCTTAGTCAACAGAAACAATGTTTTCCATTTTATGGATCGTGTGTGTACTACAATCACTGACCTGACAAAGTTGGTATTGTCTGGCTGATTCTACTGTGCTCAGGCATGAGCGGGGTGACCGTGATCACCACTGCGCTGTATGTTATAAGATCTATAATTCAAGTAGCGTCTTCGTTGCGATCTCAGAATCTTAGGAAGGCCCTTTCGTGGATAAAATACTAGAACCTGGTGTACAGTTCTCGATCTTTTCCTTTTCTGTTCTCTACCGGTCGTCTTCTTGTTGTTAACTCTTCTCCGCACTAACTCGTCTCTGTCATTTTGACCAAAATCCTATCATAAATAATTAGCTGTTTGGTGCACAATCCAATTTTTTCTTTATGTCATTGTCAGTCATCTGTCTTGTCGTATCTTCCTTCGTCCGCTTGCTATAGGAGCTCAGGGGAGTGGGTTTTTAAGGTACAGGTGGCCAGGGTGCAAAGGGTTAAGGTGAGATCTATCTATTTATACCCTAGTCTCAGGATGGTTTCTTTCTATCGATATCTTCTTTGTGTTTTGTTTGACACATAAGGCTGCCACAGAGATTCATCCATCTTGTCCATCGTATAACAGTTGTTATTAGAGACCTAATATACTGTATTCTCAAATATACCTAATGTTATTAAAACTGTTCCATTGTTGTAACTGTCCGCTGTTGTAACTGTTCCCTGTTGTAACTGTTCACTGTTGCATTGTTGTAACTGTTCCCTATTGTAACTGTTCCCTGTTGTAACTGTTCCATTGTTGTAACTGTCCCCTGTTGTAATTGTTCCCTGTTGTAACTGTTCCATTGTTGTAACTGTCCCATTGTTGTAACTGTTCAATTGTTGTAACTGTTCCCCTGTTGTAACTGTTCCCCTGTTGTAACCGTTCCACTGTTGTAATTGTCCCATTGTTGTAACTGTCCTATTGTTGTAATTGTTCCATTGTTGTAACTGTCCCCTGTTGTAACTGTTCCCTGTTGTAACTGCACCATTGTTGTAACTGCTCCATTGTTGTAACTATTCCATTGTTGTAACTGTTCCATTGTTGTAACCGCTTCCCTGTTACAGTTGTCTCATAGACACATATGCTAGTTCTCTCAAAATGATGAATTTATGAAGTTGTAATTTGAAACATAGAACTCATATCTTCTGGTTACTTTCATGACAGCATCCACCTGGACTGCCAGACCACTTGACACCAGTCGAGGTAGTCCTCTCCCCACATCTGGCAATGGTTCTGCACATGGTGGACCACCACCATCACCTTTACCATCAAGAACAGAGGGGAATGTAGGTCAATCGCAACCTCAACAAACATCTACAACTGGGACAAACAGACCTGTCCCTCGTCCACGAGTTACTGTACAACCAACGTAAGTAAATCTTTGACATTACTAAGTTGCCGTTGACTTCTCAGCTCATTATGATAATTTATGTTACATATATGACCTTTTTTGTCTTTACAGACGGTCAATTGACAAGTGTTTTACTGTGACAACTTCTGAGTTTGTGCTTGTGTCTTTCTTGCTTTTCTGCACATCCCTAAGTCAATTTTGAAAAGATTCTGCATCTTTACGTAATGTTGTTTTCCACATAACTCGGTCATCAGTTAGTTTTTCCCATTTGATAACCAACTCTGAAGTACTGCAACATGCAAACTTGCGTTCCATCATAAGCAGTAGAAGATTAAGATGGCCAGGGCATGTGAGAAAAATGGACAATATCTGCATACCATAACAAGTGTTGTTATGTGAACTTTAGGAGGGGAAGAGGCACCAAGACAAACCACGGCTCAGATATAAGAATGTCTGCAAGGCTTCAATGAAGAACTTTTCTATCAAGCTCAAGTGATTAAAAGGTCATGGAAATTATAGGGTCATGCGCCCATGTGTTGCTGGGGTCCACAGGGGGACCAAAGAATAGTACCACTGTGACCTACAATGCATGTCGTAAGAGGCAACTGAGGTAAGGACCTAGGAAAGCTACCCTAGTAAATAAAAAGCATTGCAGAAATTGAATGTGCTGGCCTACTTGTAGGCGCGTAACTGGCACAACATACAATTGCTCTTAGGCTGGCTCAGATCACATATAAATCACAGAGAGTGGTTTAACAAGTGGTCGATATGGAGCGTCAAAAGAAGTTTAGATGTACAGAATTTGATTGTCTAAAGTTTTAACTCTTAGTGGACCAAGCGCCACGCTAAGGCGTTGAAGTGGACGATTTTACATTCCGCCACGCTAAGTGGCGTTTGGTTATCAAAATGTGAAAACGCTTGTAAAAACGTGACTTTTGCCCTGGTCCACTAAGAGTTAATGTACAAAATTATGCTTTAATAATTGCTTTTATTTTATTTGGATTCCTCTAGGGGAGATAATGAGAGTGACAAAGAAAATGTTCAACCATCATCAGTTCAGGTCGCTGAGTCCTCAGACTCTGATAAATCTCCAGGAGGTTCAGATTCTGAGGATGAAGATATAAGATACAGGGATGACTTTGATCCAAGTAAGTGAATTGTGTATAGCAAACACTGCTTGGACTAGTTGTCAACCAACACACATTGGTTGTCGGAGGCAGCCATTTTATGTGGTTTTATTTGTTTGTTCTTAATGTTTTGAGGGTTCATGCAGCACAGTGAGTTTGGGCTGTTTTAAGGGTTGGGGAAACACCATGAGTTTTAGCTACTTTGAAGGTTTGTGCAGCACCATGAGTCCTAGCTGCTTTGGGGAGTGTATATATATGATCAGCAAAATAAAAGAGGAAATAAAGAGGAGATGGAAAGGGTTGAGGCATACATTAAGAATGCAGAAGACCAGACACCCACATGTGGCATTGAAACATAGGAGATGAAAGTGGTTGAGGCATACATTAAGAATGCAGAAGACCAGACACCCCACATGTGACTGAAATGGAATCAAGGAGGCAAAATGGGTAGGGAAAGACCTAAAGAGACATAGAGATAAATTGTAGAGAAGTGGTGAGAAAGATCTGGAATGATCTAAGTTGGCTTTCTCAAGACAGATCTTGTTGGAGAAAATGTGTTGCTGTCTTACTCTTCAAAGCGAGTTCAGAAAAGAAGATATATATACATATAGTCATATTAAACAAAAGATATCAAGTTTGTGTACGTTTAGCAGATATTCTACGTTAGTGTTGCAATCAACGTATGTGTTGTCTCTTTCTGTACAGATTCCTTGGCAGGCAAAGTGGCACGAAATGATAGTTTGGCCAGATTTTTAGAAAGTCGACCCTCGAAAGTTGAACTGGTGGCTAAAAATATCATTCCCTCGTATACAGACAGCGAGAAGAAGGAACTGAGAGATGCAATTGGTTCCCAGCTAACAAGGTTCAGTACAGTGTATTGTCATACTTGTCTGTATGTCTTCTTGTTTTTTCATTCATTACGACAAAGAGAAGAGCGCTTGTTTACATTGTGCCTTCTAAAACAGAACATCAGGAAAGAAGGTGAGAGAAAGACCACAAAAAGATGGTTAGATGGCATAGCAAAATCCTGTCAAAAAGCAAAAATAACTATCACCAAAGCCACTAGAGCAGCGTAAGACAAAAACAGAAAACTGCAACAACAAGGTAACAGTGTGTTGACAAAAGAAGAAGAAAGAAGATCTTGTATAAACTTTACTGTCTTTTGCAATTCTCTCTCTTGGTCATTCTTTTTCAGCCATTTTGATCATTCTTATTGTGATATATTAACAGCCTTTGCCAAGAACGTATTTTTACGTCACATCTTCAGTACCATTTGGAGCTCTAGTGCTTGTCCTTCGCGACGTGTCCGATTTCAACCAGTGTTTACTGGGTTTGCTCTCCGTTAACCTTTGGCTGTCCCCAGTCGACCTGCAAGGCAGCAGGTTGCTATTTTCTTTAAGGTAGCGACCCTTAGCCCACCTACCCTCCCGGGTTGTTGAGCGTTATCTGCCCAGGTTACGTCTTTATTTGGACTACTTGGTTTGCCTGCCATCCAGTTTTTTGTACGGCTTACTCCGCTAGACTTTGATTGTCCTCAATCAAACGACAAGGCAGTAGTAGTTCCCTGCGAGTAGAAACACGCACTGGATTCAAGCCTCTGCTGGGCTTTCCAGTTTTTCTGCACATTTGGGTGGCCCTCTCACCCCTACGCTTGCCACGCCTCTTCGTCGCTCCACAATCAACACTGTTTTTTGCAATTCACACAGTTGTCATTGCACTGTTGTTTTACTAGGCCAATGAGTTTGCCTCAGTATATCATATTGGAGACAGCTTAAAGTATGTGTCTCCGTATATCATATTGGAGACATTCTTAAAGTATGTGTCTCAGTATATCATATTGGAGACAGTCTTAACCCTTTCGCTGCTACATACTTTCTGAAGGTTGAGCTAAAAATAGTTATTATTTGTTTCTAGGTCACAAACGTGAATGTACGCCTATAGCAGTGACAGTAGCAATGTATAACGTGTTAACACGTCTTTAGCCCAAAGAGGAGAGATAATAACGGACATGTTAATGCATTTTTAGAAGTGATTGGGGAAAACGTATATATACGTCCTTAGCAGCTAAAGGGTTAAAGTATGTGTCACAGTATATCATATTGGAGACAGTCTTGAAGTATGTGTCTTAACTGTCTTGAAAACTGCATTGAGATGGACACTGGATTGTCAATAAAAACATGGGAGACTCAAAAAAAACCATCAGAAGGCAAAAATTAGAACAGAAGCTGAAAGTAATAGATCCTTACTGGAACACAATACAGAGGATGTCCATGGACAGAGAAGAATGGTATGCTTTATTGCTGCCTTAAGCTTCAGGGCGGGGGTCACTGCCTAGAGAGTACTCTAATCTTAATAACATGTCTGACCTTTATTAGATATGTTATATTTATGTTGGAAATCATTGCAATATTCTTTGTTAATGATGGTCATTTTGATTTCAGACGATTGAGTTTACGACCAACTCAGGAGGAGCTACAGAACAGAAACATTCTCCATCGTGAGTTCTTACTTTGATTCTCATTGTTCTCTTTTTTTGTGTTCTACTGTTATTGTGTTTAAAGGTTGGATAGATTCTTCTTTAGCGATCTCTGGTCATGCGCTTAATTTACTGTGGACCACAAACTGGGCAGACAGCTTCAGATCTGTCAGGTTTCCCCAAAGCTTAGTTTTCAGGTCGATTGGGTGTGGCCACATGTTGCTTCTCAGCTCACACAGAAGAAGACAGTCTTGCAGGATATCGGTTGGATAGATGAGACAGAGGAAGACAGCGAGAGAAAATTTTTGATAGCCTGACTTCATGGCACGATAGAGCGCCAACATCTGAGATGATAGCAATCATCAGAGACAGAGATTTGTGGAGATCCATGATCGCATATGCCAGCTGGCATGGCACCTGATGATGATGATAATATTCTTGTGTTTGAGATTGGTGGTTGGGTATTTTTGTGACATGTGCTGACAAAATGATGCTTTTATTTTAACTTGTTTGTCAACGAGACATTTTTTTTTAATGGGGAAGAAACTGAATGTAATGATAAAGCATATAATTCTGTGATTGTTTCTTCTTCTGTGATTAACTTTTACTATGCGACTACTCTGGTATGTGTCATAAACAGGGCGGTACGTTTGAGGTCTTCACCGGTCCCCTATAGTTTGTTTTGTAGGGTTGTTTCTCATGGCCAGATTTACATTTTCACACTGCTCAGACTGGTGCAGTCTTGCAAGATGGGCTCTCTAGACTGAATTGTTACTCCATAGGTACAGACAGCCGAGTCCCTGAGAATCATTCTAGACTGGGATCTCTGAAGACTGGGATCTAGCATTTTTTGTTTAATTTACTTATGTTGTTGTGTTCTCGGCTGTATCCACTGTTTATTTTTCTGGACTGTTTTAGGAGAGTCTGTAAAAATGAGATGCATTCTTGGACTTGTGTCTATGTTCTCATCATGTAATATGCAAAACCAGAGACAGTTCCAGATTTTATATACCAGGGAAGTGAGTATTGCAGGATCGGGGATTCAGAATAGGATATCATTGGAGAAATAAAAAAAAAAGCAAGTCAAACTTTTGCCATGCTAAACAAAATGTGGAAAGCCGAAGGGTTAAATATTTCAACAAAACTTAAAGTATATATAAGCAGTGTCATATGAGTGTTGATATACAGTAGTGAGTGCTGGAAGATGACCCACAACATCATACACAATCTGGAGACATGAACAAATTCATGTTTAAGAAGAATTCTAGCAAATATTCTGGCTAAATATGATAGCAAATGAAGATCTTTAAATATGAACAAATTCATGTTTAAGAAGAATTCTAGCAAATATTCTGGCTAAATATGATATAGCAAATGAAGATCTTTAAATATGAACAAATTCATGTTTAAGAAGAATTCTAGCAAATATTCTGGCTAAATATGATATAGCAAATGAAGATCTTTAAATATGAACAAACTGTGCATCATTGGAGACAATCATTAAAATATGAAGATGATGTATTGGGGTTGTATGCCAGTAGGGGCATTGACTAGGATAGCTCTCTGATGGACGATGGAAAAAGAAGGTCTTGACATCCAAAGGCAACATGAAGAAGAACTGCAGAAAGAGAGTTAAAGAAGTGTGGTCTGATATGGGAAACAATTACTAGACAGGAGGCAGAAAAGCAATAATGGAAATCTTTGTAGAAGTCTTATATGTCAAATGGGACATGAAGAGAAAATGCATGTTATCGTGGAACAGAGCCACCTACTTACAAGAATGAAAAATGACAATTGTAGTATATCCTTTACAAGAAAGTCGCCATCAACCACATTAAATGAGTTGTCGCTTTTCTAGGCACCACTTATACATTCAGTAGTGTGTCATTGCTCTCTGAATGGTGATGCCTATTTTTACCGTTCATTAAAAATCCACGGGAACATATTTGCTTCCAAACTGTCCGCAGCAAATTTTGTACCAGGTACTCTTGGTTTGTGTTCGAGCTCACTACTGCTACAGATGTCACTTACAAGAATACCAATGATATTAAAGTTACGAGAATCAAGCGTATCTCTCGGACATTTCTGTCTAGTCTGTTTTTGACTATCTCCATCCTGTCTGCAGGAAATCAGTTTTATGTATCTCTTAATCTTGTCCTTATATTTTCACCTATCTAATTTGTGAGACTCTACTGGTAGCTTACCTACCACACGGACATGGCAGCTATTGAGATCAGAGGGACATCATATCAAGCTCTTCTATAGCTCTTCTGATGTTTCATCAAACAACACAAAACTTGAACTGTCGGCCGCCATGCACTGATGGATATACTGTCGATTTTTTCATTTATTTCTTTCACCCACTATGAGTACAGGTGTAGTCATGGTGATTCTGACTGATTTTGCGTGAAGGCTTCCTTTCCTTATCACCAGTGTCCAACGCTATTCACACAAGCCTTACTCCAACTTCAGAGATATACAAAAGATGAGATCGGAGCGCTAAGGGATTTGTTCCTCTTTCAAAGACCAAGATCTGATAACTAACTTAGAGTAAACTTAACTAACTAAAGAACTAAAACCAGGGCTGGAACACTTCTTTATAGTACAATCTCTCTCTCTCTCTAATGCTTTTTTAACCTGGATTGGGGCATAGACCCTTAACCAAATCTTCCTATCTTTAACTATTTCCAATATATTGTTGATCTCGCATCCATGTATTTCTAGGTCTCCCTCTCTTTTGCTTTCACTGTGGGTTCCAGGAAAGGACCCTTCTTGTTATATTCCCTCTAATAATTCCCTAAGACCCTATCATACCATCTCATTCCCTCTATTCTGCGCAGACACCAGTTGTTGAATGTTTGCAATTTATGCGTTATTAGTATAGTCGTTCTCCATGTTTCTCACACATACAACAGAACTGCTTCAACATTGGAGTTAAATATCCAAATTTTTGTTCTAGATTTGATTTCTTATGGCTTCCATAGATTTCCCAGTACGATGAAAGCTCTTCTTGCCTTCTGTATTCTTATTTTGACATCTATATCTGTTCCACCCTCTTTGTCCACATTGGTGCCCAAGTATGTCTATGATTCTACCTCTTGAAGTGGAATTTTGCCCAGGAAGATAGTATTGTCATTTGCTTGGTTAATTTTCATTATCTTTGTCTTTCCCTTATGAATGTTTAGCCCTTGTTGTTTTTATAGCACACTGCCTGGACAAAAATATAGATATTGTGTCTCCCATATAACTCTATTACTCTCTCTACTTGCCTTGTTGCTTCCAAAGGAAAGGTAAAAACCAATATATTCTGAAACAGGCAAGATGCAGAAGATGTTGTATCAGCAGAGCACTGCTCTACTAATTAATTGCATATCCTTTACAGGAGTTTGCGAATCAACCCCAGTTTTTTAACGCTGTTTGTGATTTTTCTCAGCATTATTACGTTCAGTAGTTTGCCATTGCTTTCTGAACGGTGGTGCCATTGTCCTTTGTAAAATCGACGAAACAATGCAACCAAACTGTCCTCAGCGGATTCGAACTCAGAACATCAGGATTAATAGACCAAGTCACTATCCCCTAAGTCACAGACGCCACACCTGCTCTACTACTTCATTGCTAACTCTATTCTCAAACTCATACGTTATACAAGATGACACTTCTATATTCATTTCACTGTTATAGCTTGTTTATTTTTATATATTCCAACAGAGCAAACAATTGATGAGGCTAAGGCAGAGAAAGAAAGAAGAAAATATTATCTACTTAGGAAGGTAAGTTTGGCAAGTTAGAACTGATATGTTAGCATTGTTCCTGGCTGTATATGGGTTCTCTTTCTAACTATCCATCCAGGATAAGGTGTAGGTTGAGCCCATTACTGCTGCCCTCAAGTAGCTCTCTCAGACTCACTTTACTAGGGCCAATGTAATGTCTGACTTATTCGATGCTTCGAAAGGTTCAAAATTGCAAGTTTTGATATGAGTGGATGTTGTCTATTGAGATTTATTGTAACTTACAGAAGCTTACGTAGATCTACTCTTCTTCTTTGCGTTTGTTCTTTATGACCAATTTTA
Source organism: Arion vulgaris (assembly GCA_020796225.1). Taxonomy (NCBI): domain Eukaryota; kingdom Metazoa; phylum Mollusca; class Gastropoda; order Stylommatophora; family Arionidae; genus Arion; species Arion vulgaris. The sequence goes on from CM036769.1 coordinate 3,607,813, forward strand.
ATCACTCTTTGTGATATGTTTGATCTTTGCCAAGAACGTGTATACGTTGTACATTGGTCTGGTAGGCCCCTGAATGCATAGACTTTTACACCTTTAGAACACATGCATCCGATTTCTTCCAAATCTCCTTAGTCACCTTTTACGACATGCGTGGCAGGTAACACTGGTTCTATTCTTTACACCCCAAATTTGGGCCCGGTAACCACTCGGCGGGCCCGTAAGCACTCGGGCACGTAGATCTACTGTCCTGAACATGCAGGTGTATGCGACAATGAGAGAGGGGTTGTTTATGTTTGTCAGATTTCGTTCCCATGCTGCTCAAGCTGGGGCAGCCTTGCAGAATGTGCTTTGGTGTTCTACAGTTACAGGCAGCCGAGTCCCTGCGGCCCATTTTATGGAGGTCTGCTCTGAGACAGCATTGTTCTGTTCTATGTCTGAAGACTGTGGTCAACGCTTTTCTGTTTAATGTATTTATGTTGTGCTCTGGGTTGTATCCTCCGTTTGTTTTTCTCCACATAATTTTTCTGGACTGTTTCAGGAGATTCCGAGCCTACAATTACTCAATATGACAGATCTAGTCAAAGAAGGCAGAGCTGAGGCAATAAGCTATAGGGTTACTGCTCCAACCAGAAAAATACAATGAACTTTGCCATGGCAACAAGATTGAAGGTCTCGCATGAGCACAGATCTGAATGCAGAAGAGAAGGTTACTGCCTGGACTTAGAGAGATGACTATAGACATTGTCCTTGTGACAAACTTGATAATTTAACATGACTTATAACTTCAATACAGAAGCAGAAAATAGTGAGTTCTCGTAACAGATGACATTTATTTTTACCATTCTATTATTTCAACAGTTGAGTTTCCGACCAAGTATAGAAGAACTGAGAGAGAGAAAGATAATTGATTTCAATGATTACGTAGAAGTTACAGATGCACGTGTGTATGACAGACGAGCAGAAAAGCCGTGGACCAAACTGACTCCAAGAGATAAGGTGAGTCACAAGATGTATGATAGTAGAGCGTTATTAGAGTTTAGCATTCATGCAAGATTGACATTGTTTAGTGGTTATAGAGTATGGTTAGTGAGGGGGGGGTGGATCTCTGTGCCTAAGTAGTTAAGCCCTTGCCTTTATTTCCGCAGATCATGGGTTCGATTTTCTGACCACGCCTTTCTTTTTATGGGTGCATTTTTTCCAGAGACCCCTAGGATTGTTTTCAGAGCTGCAGAGTTCGTGCTTTGTGCAATACTCTCGGCAGATGTTGTGCCATTTTTTCGGGAGGGCCCGAGCCAAATTCTGCTGCAATGAAGTCAGCATTCTTCAGCGATCTCTGGTCATCTCTGTAGCAGAAATATCCAAGCTGAAAAACCATTATGTGTATTCTAAGTGTGTTACCATATGACAAGTTTCTATTTAATCAGAGTATGTACATTTGTGTTCTTGTCTGTTTGACCAGGCTGCTATCCGAAAAGAGTTGAATGAGTTCAAGAGCAAGGAAATGGATGTACATGAAGATAGTCGACACATGACAAGGTAAGTTGAATCTAGAATGTACAGGAAACATCTGTCATTGGACTCAGGTCTATTTCTTTGTTAAGAACACCCCAAGGAGGAATGAGTATTCACTATTAATAATAAACACTCTCAATTATGTGACATGGACACTGGAACGAGTTCGAGAATTAGGCGTTAAGTTTGGACATTCCAGATGGTGTTGCCTGCATGGTAGAGAGAGAAGATATAGTAATCAACTTCTCATGTGTACGGGGAGCAAATGGACTTTGGGATGGCTGCTGCAGCGGAGGACAGAGCACGATTGGGAATGCCCAATGTGCCATGACGTCGATCGCATAACATAACTAATATTCTTCTTCGAACGTTCCATATCGACCACTTGTTAACCACTCTTTGTGATTTGTATGTGATCCAGGTCTAAGAGCAATTGTACATTTACCAGTTATGCACCTACAAGTAGGCGAGCACATCAAATTTCTGCGATGCTTTTATTTACTAGGTCGCTTCCTAAGCCATACCTCAGTCACCTCTTACAACATGCCTTGTAGGTCGCAGTGTTACTTTCTTTGTCTCGATGTGGGCCTCGGCAACACACAGGCAATTCACTAATTTGAATGAGTATTCACTAATACTTCAAACAGGCTACCCATACGATTATCATATTAGACTCTGCCCGAGTGTTTACCGGGGCCCAAATTTGGGGTGTAAAGAAAAGAACCACTGTTACCTGCCACTCATGTCGTAAGAGGCAATTAGGAGGTTTGGCTGAAATCGGATGCATGTGTCCGCTAGGGAATGCTAACCCGAAACAAATGCTTGCAGAAAACGGATGCACCAGGCCGTAAGGCGCATAACATGGTGCAACGACCTCACAATGAGGAATGGGATAACGGATTCACGGTCGCCAATCTGCCTCAGAGATTTAGCCATGCAGTAAGAATGTCAGACCTACCATCACGAGGATGGCTACAACTTACTGCAGGAAGAGGTCGGCTGAAACGGGGAAGCAGAAATCATAGGAATCATATCCTACAGAACTGTCCCCAGTATGCAGACTTGAGAAGAACGAAGTGGCCCACTTACACTAGCGTCCAAGACAAACTGAATGACGTGGCTGATAATCTGAGGCAGACGGCTGCCTTTATTAGAGAATCCAAATCCCAATCTAGTGAGAACGCAGAGGAAGAATAATAGACTCGATGAATATGTTTCAAAGGATTGAATCTGGAAGTCTGTGAGCAGAATGGGTGGACAGCATTCGTAGGTCACATTTCAAGACACTGACTTGGCTGTACACAACTGGACATGCTGTATTGCAAACTGACTTTCTTGAAACGTGCTGACTTTCTTGCAAACAATAGCTAGACTCAAGCTGGCAGAAGTATGGACAACAGATCTCATCAGTGCAGTACACGCTCATTTATGTGATATTGTAGTCTCAGACTGAACAGATTTTCGAGAATTAGGAGTTAAGTTTGGACATGCCAAACAGTGTCGCCTTCGTGGTAGAGAGAGAAGATATAGTAATCAACTTCTCATGGGTATGGTGAGCAAGTGGACTTTGGGATGGCAGTGGAGGACGGAGCACCGATTTAGAAATGAAGATATCAGGGTACGACATCAAATAGTGGGACAACATCAGTACTGAACTTCATCAAGAAGCAACAAATTAAATGGTTCGCCACAAAGCAGATTACCAACAGACAGTGCGCTCAAAGAGCAATGTTACTCTGATACAGTGGATACAAGGCAAAAGGTGAACCATAGAAATAACAGAGGCAGAGAAAGACACCATGTGTGAAGCACACACAAGAGCCTTTTCTAGAAATCTTTTCTTGACGCTGTGAGACAATCAAGATTAGAGGAAAGAAAGAAAGAAGAGAAAAAAGATACAGTATTACTAAACTTTTTAACGATGAGGGACCATTCATTATCAGGTGTGATTGAAAGACTGATGGTAATAACAGTTTTGTTCCATCATGCCTACAAAGCAAAGTGGATAAAAAAACCCCCCAAAACACAACAAGGATAATGGATATTACCAACTGTCCAGAAAGGCCCAGATTGTCATACTTCACTTCCGGATGGGTCACAACAGAATGAGACACCACCTGTACACTAAATTCAAAATAGGATCCAATGACCTGTGCTTTTGTGGCTTGGCAAGCATATCCTACAGAACTGCCTCCAGTATGCAGACCTGAGAAGAAAGAGGTGGCCCACTTATACTAGCATCCAAGACAAACTATGACATGGCTGACAATCTGAGACAGACAGCTGCCTTTATTAGAGAATCCGAAATCTCAATCTAGTGAGAACGCAGAAGTTTCATCATGCCTCTCTACTCTAATGTTTTCTCCAGTTTTGTTTTTTAGGCGAAATTTAAACATTCCCATTTTCTCATTTCAGATTTCACAAGCCTTGATGATGTTTAATTTGACTAGCCTTGATGATGCAGTAGATAAAGTCACATCCATTGTGTCTTATGAAAAATCACTATATTACTTTAATATTACTAAAGGGGCATCTTGTTGCACTTGTGGGGGAGACGTTTTGTTCAATTTGTATGCACCTGTTGAAACTTTCATGTCGTTATGTTGAAACTGAAACCATATTTGTTGATTGCTTAGATCTGATCATTGATAAGAGATTTTAGATAATTCCTTTTAGAGATTATCATAGATTTGTTACAAGACAAAAAGAGTCTAAAGTCGAAGGCGTGACTATATTGCACTAGGTATACCCATATGGCTCAGTCCCTCTCGGCAGAAATGGCAAGCTACCTGTTGAGAGTGTTTGCACAAAGTATCAATTCTGTAGCTCCAGCATCAATCCTAGGGATATCCAGAAAACGTGTCTAGATTCGAACCTACAATGTTCAGATCATCATCTTAACCACTTCACCATAGAACCCCCTATATTTTTGTTTAGAACCTCCAAAGAAGTATACGTTTTCAATCTTTTCTTATGGTAGCTCCTGCTGGGAGGATGTATCTAGAGATTCTTTCATAACTATGATACTCTAAACTCTTGTTATGGTTTGTAGTGCCTTGAGTTGTGAAGACTCTTACTCAAATGTTGGTCTGGTTTGTAGTGCCATGAGTTGTGAAGACTCTTACTCAAATGTTGGTCTGGTTTGTAGTGCCATGAGTTGTGAAGACTCTTACTGAAATGGAGGTCTGGTTTGTAGTGCCATGAGTTGTGAAGACTCTTACTGAAATGGTGGTCTGGTTTGTAGTCCCATGAGTTGTGAAGTCTCTTACTCAAATGTTGGTCTGGTTTGTAGTGCCATGAGTTGTGAAGACTCTTACTCAAATGTTGGTCTGGTTTGTAGTGCCATGAGTTGTGAAGACTCTTACTCAAATGTTGGTCTGGTTTGTAGTGCCATGAGTTGTGAAGACTCTTACTGAAATGGAGGTCTGGTTTGTAGTGCCATGAGTTGTGAAGACTCTTACTCAAATGTTGGTCTGTAGTGCCATGAGTTGTGAAGACTCTTACTCAAATGTTGGTCTGTAGTGCCATGAGTTGTGAAGACTCTTACTGAAATGGAGGTCTGGTTTGTAGTGCCATGAGTTGTGAAGACTCTTACTGAAATGGAGGTCTGGTTTGTAGTGCCATGAGTTGTGAAGACTCTTACTGAAATGGTGGTCTGGTTTGTAGTCCCATGAGTTGTGAAGTCTCTTACTCAAATGGTGGTATGTGGTTACTACACTGAGACATTATCTATGGGAAAGTGTTACAGATTAGTGGATCACTTTACTTCAGGATAGACATTGCTGGCATCAATTGTCAAATCTATTTTTTGTCTACTTGTGCTTCTGACTGATTTTTGCATGACGGCCTGCTTTCCTTTTTATCAGTGTCTCCCCGCCATATAGGCATGCATTCTCCGACTTCAGCGGTTTTGTTTGTTCTGAAAATAATGTGTTACTTTTTGTTGTATTTTATAGAGAATGCTGCAATTTTCAGTTTAACGTGTCTGTTTACATTGTTGGGAATCGAGTTTGTCCCCCCTCTTACATCCCTACTTGCTTGGCAAAACAGCAGTGTTGCAGCCTGCTACCAGAGTCAGCAGTTATAGTAGTGTTGGGTCTTAGTCAGTTCTGGTTTACTGACCCTGACTTCTGTCACCTCATTCAATGTTTCTTCAACCAATCATGTTCTGTCTCTGCATCAAAGATTAGCTGCTGTAATGGATCTCGAACAAACTCTATCCCTAGCCTTACACTCTGCTAGAATCAACCAGAGATAAATTGCAGGTTAAATAGTTCAAATAATAGTGGTGAATCTGCAACCTTAACCAGGCTGCAAGAATACCAAGTCAAATGTGGTGTGGCTAGACAAGAGCACTAGACCGGTAGCCAAAGAAGAATAGTAAACCAACAAAGAACCAGTGTCGTTAGTCGCCACACACTGAGAGACATACTGAAATAGATCTCATGGAATAATTGGTTTGATGTGCAGATATGATGATCCGACGACTAGACTAAACTAGTTCTACCAGACTATTGTCTGTGCACCTCCTGCTGTTCCCCTTGCTATCTACCTTCCCTCTAAGATAGTTTTCAACAGTGTCATGTCTCTTATTGTGACCAAAATATCTCAACTTCCCTACCTCCGAGGCCAGCTCTTCTTTCATTCCTAGTTGTTAAAGTACTTAGTTTTCTTATATTTCTATAACAACTGCACTTATCTTCTAGATATCCACATTACACAAGCATTTCTTCTCTCCATCTGTTTGTTTAATGTCCACATAACAAATGATGAATATATGTAGCACTTAATCATTTTTATCTTTTATGTATTTGTTTGTATGTTAAGATAATATTCTTAGACAACAAAAAAAGTTAGTAGGGAACCCATTTTCATACCTCGAGGTCCAAAGGTAAATGATTGACTTCATTGCATTTCTCGATATGGCTCTGTCCCTGTCAGAAAGAGATGGCATGCCATCTGCCGAGAGCATTGCGCGAACTCCATCAACAATCCTAGGGATCTCATGAAAATTTGCATGTGTCTCAGTCCGGATTTGAGCCTATAACCTTCAGTACAACAGGCAAATGACTTAAACTACTTTGCCATTGAGACCCCCAAACCTCAAGGTATATTGGGTAACACAGTGCTAGGCCTGTATGTTTCATTGACCGTCGGCACAAGATGGGTGATATGGTCAACGTCACGCCGGCCATCTTTACTTCCCAGTACTTTTCCTGGTTCTCAATTAAGGCTGGGTCAACCTGAGAGCTGTTACGGTCTGATAAAATTCCACGCCCACTGTGGAACTGAACCCAAACCACTAACATAAGAAGCGAATTCACTAACAATCTTAAACAACAGACAGCATATATGAGACAGATGCAAGATTGAAACACCAACTTTGTGTTCATGTGGTATCAGTTCTACAACAGTAAAACATATGGTGCAGATCTTATACACCATGCATTAGTTACTCTAGTCTCATATAGACATTTAGATTTTACTTGCAAGAAAAATTGTATGGCAATATCAAGAACTTGACGGCTTCCTTTGTAGGGTCATTAAGAAAAATTTAATAAAAAAAAATTCCTACAAAATATTTTCACCATCTTCTAAATTACATCTGGGGACCCTCGCTGGTGCTACAGAGTTTGTGCACTACCGCTGAGATCTTCCAGTGTAAGAAAGAGATTGGAGCACACATGGTTACTCACTGACATGCAATGATGATGGTTCTATCAATCAATTATATTGAAGCATGAAAATGAGCAAAAAATAAAGCAGATAAATATATATATGCACACTATTTTTGTAAAAAATTCTTATAAAATCTGTTCATACAAAGGGTTCATATAAATAGAGTGTATGCAGGGCTTAGTAGTCCACAAGATTTGAGAACCATTGTTCTAGTGGTATTATTCAGCCTGTTTTTGTAACTTGAATGTTGATATTTTCTGAGAACCTCTAAATGCTGCTAAGACCTAGTCATCATCTAATAACATCTATAATAGTTTTTCATAATTTCTCACACCTTTCGTGTCTTTATGTGTCCCAAAATACCGAAATTATTTCATTCTCTCTCTTTGCTCCTATTTCATTCTTATTTGTAGCATCAGCCAGTTTTATTTGAATTTTGAGTTCTTTCTGGATAGATCTATTTGTTCTCTTCTCTGCCTCTGGTATATAGATGACTCTTCTGTAACACTTATATTCAAAAAGTATATATATATGCTTTTCCACTGCCTTGTTAAATAAATGTCCCTGTTTGACACTGTATGTTGTCACTGGGAATATGCATGTTCTTAGTATTCTGAACTTTGTTTTCCTATTAGTTCCATTCCATACTGTTTTAAGATGTTAAAGTTTGTAATAAGGCTAGGTTTGTTCTTTTAATTTCCTTAAAGACCTAGCACTGAGTTAGTTTACCCTGACATTCCTATAGTCTCCCACATTAATTATATGATTATAAATAAGATTACTGTTTTGTCATTTTGGGGGCATTGTGTGATCTGAGCCTAAGAGCGATTGTACTTGTGCCAGTTATGCACCCAAAGTAGGCCAGCATATCCGATTTTTGCTATGCTTTTTATTTACTAGGGTAACTTTCCTAGGCCCCTATCTCAATCGTCTTGTAGATCGCAGTGGTACTATTCTTTGCTTCCTCTTGGGCACCGATACCACAAGGTGTAACCTCTTGTAAAGAAAGCAGTTGGTAAATTTATTATTTGGCACTGCCTTTCTTAGCCAAGATGTAAGTGCTGCCATTGCCCTTCAGTGAGATGTAATTCTCACTCCAGGTGAATTTATCCCTTTTTTTTTTACTGCCAGCCAGTTCTATTTTAAGGTTTTGTTCGATAAGAAAGGCGATATTATAATCACTAATTATAATATCCCCACAACCAAGTAACTTCTAGGGTTTGCCTGCTATGAATTCAAGCGTAGTCTAGTGTAATGCTTCTAATTTTTGCTTGAAGATCTGATTTCCTTTTATCAGTGTTCCCCCGCCATACTCAAGACTTCAGAAGTCTCCAACTTTAGAGGTGACAAAGTAACTCAATCTGACATTATCTTCTTTGAATTTTGCTACTGCTTAGTAATGTTTACACAAGATGTCCAGTTTTCTGGAAGCTTGTTGCTGTAGTTGAGAGAGTTTGTTGTTGAATATAACATTTGAATTACATCACATATTTTCTCTGGATGATTTTCTTCTGTTGCTGTCAGACTTTTGATCTAGTATGTAAATAATTCTATGATGTTTGTTCTGACAATATGTTTATAACGTATGGTCATTGTACCATTGTTCTGTCTGCACTTTTATCTTTACATTTTGAACAAAATAATAAGTCATTCTGTATCTGAGAATGTGTGTACATTGATGTCATATTATGTTGATATGTTTATCTCATTGAAGACTTGCAGCTGATCTTATTGTCCTGTTAGAGAAATTGAAAGAGTTTAAAGCCGAAAGATTGACTTCATTGCACCGGGTTTTACCCCATATGGCTTGGTCCTTCTCCGCAGAAATGGCATGCCACCTGCTGATAGTATTGCACAAAGCAGCATGAACTCCTTAGCACCGGCGACAATCCTATGGGTCTCTCAGAAAAAAATGCACTTGTGAAAAGAATGGTGCGGTCTGGATTCGAAAACTAAACTTCAGAACACAAGGCAAAGAGACCCCAGCTGATATTATTGATCTGTTAGAAATATCTCTTGGTAGTCTGCATAACTTATAAAGGACACAGACTCTTCAAGAACTACAGAACATTGCTACCCTTTCATTAACCATGTACTATCTTCACATTCTCTTACATCAGTTACATGTTACACAGATTCTCCTACATCAGTCACATATTACACACACACACTCTTCTACATCAGTCACATGTTACACACACACATTCTCATACATCAGTCACATGTTACACACACATATTCTCCTACATCAGTCACATGTTACACACATACACATTCTTCTACATCAGTCACATGTTACACACACACATTCTTCTACATCAGTCACATGTTACACAGATTCTCCTACATCAGTCACATATTACACACACACACTCTTCTACATCAGTCACATGTTACACACACACATTCTCATACATCAGTCACATGTTACACACACACATTCTCCTACATCAGTCACATGTTACACACATACACATTCTTCTACATCAGTCAGTCACGTTACACACACACATTCTTCTACATCAGTCACATGTTACACACACACATATTCTCCTACATCAGTTACACACACATTCTCCTACATCAGTCACATATTACACACACACATTCTTCTACATCAGTCACATGTTACACACACACATTCTCCTACATCAGTCACATGTTACACACACATTCTCCTACATCAGTCACATGTTACACACACATTCTTCTACATCAGTCACATGTTACACACACACATTCTCCTACATCAGTCACACGATAAATATTCTCCTACATCAATCATATGATGCACACACATTCTCCTACATCAGTCACATATTACACACACACATTCTTCTACATCAGTCACATGTTACACACACACATTCTCCTACATCAGTCACATGTTACACACACATTCTCCTACATCAGTCACATGTTACACACACACATTCTTCTACATCAGTCACATGTTACACACACACATTCTCCTACATCAGTCACATGATAAATATTCTCCTACATCAATCATATGATGCACACACATTCTCCTACATCAGTCACATAATACACACACATTCTCTGACATCGGTCACATGATACATATTCTCCTACATCAGTCAGATGATACACACACATATTCTCCTACATCAGTCACATGATACACACACATATTCTCCTACATCAGTCACATGATACACACACATATTCTCTGACATCAGTCACATGATACACACACATATTCTCTGACATCAGTCACATGATAAACACACGTTTTATGTTCTCTGCAACATGTCTATAAAACTTTTTCTTGGAACTGTAACTTTTGTGTGGGAAAATGAATATTTGAAAGACAAACATCAAATATTACTTTCCTGATAGCACCTAGTTGTTGAAGTTTTTGTCTATGCAGACACAACCTATAGCACAACTGGTTTTCAATTCCTGTATGCAAGCAAGCACTATAACTTCAAACACATGTAGATTTATCCAATTCTTATATCAAATGTAAATATGCTTTCATGTAACCAGCAGCACAATGTAGTTTGTGTTCAGATGGGGAATGTCACAAAGAGGGTATACATGGTTATATTTGCTAGAGCCAACAAAGAACTAGAAGTGTATGTACACATATTTTAGCTATGCAACCCTTCAATTACAAACTATTGTTATCAATATAAAAGAAGACTGCAGTAAAACTATGTAGCAATGGTGAAACATGTAAAAACAATGTACTGTAGTTTAACAATAACAGTACAGAGCAACGTTTCAACCAAAAGGCCATAACAGCTCCCCAAAAAAATCCTTTGCTTGATAAGGCGGAAACGTTGCTGTGTACTATTGTTTTTTGTAAAACTACCGTACTTTGTTTTTACGTGTTTCGAAAACTTTTTTTTTATTATATACAAACTAGTTACCCTCTTAAACGAGGGTCTAAAGGTGAAAGGTTGACTTTATTGCACTGAATTTACCCCGATATGGCTCGGTCACTCCCCGTAGAAATGTCATGCTATCTGCCGAGAGTATTGCACAAAGTATGAACTCAGTAAATCCAGCATTAATCCTAAGCGACCTCTAGTATGAGAGAGAAAAATATTAGAGGACTGTTGGGGTGGCAAAGTTGTGCTCATGACAAATTACTGTTTGATGATGATGAGTTAATGTTTTACATTGATAGTTATTTGTTAAAACTCTAATATGAAACTGGATTATAACCATGTTTGGATGTTGTTCCACTGTCTGTTCCAGTAGACATGCCTGCGTCATATAACTACATGCTATGTCTATGAAAAATTACCACCACCACCAGAAAAGACAGTCACCAACATCAGCATAAGATGGGACAGAAGCTTGAATTACATTGAGAAACAAAAAATGAACTGGTTCTGCCAATTAATAAGAATGCAATCAAACTACAGTGTATACAGTCTTCTTCAACAGAACATCAGGAAAGAAGGCGACACAAAAGATGGTTAGATTGCATAGCAGAATCCTATCATAAAGTAAAAAAAGCTAACACCCAAGTCACTAGAGCTGTGCAAGGCAAAAACAGAAACCCAAGACATTGGGCAACGATGCGGTAACAGTGTGATGATAAAAGAAGTTGCCTGTATGGGAAAGTTTTTCCCTTTGTTCTAGATCTTGAAATACTGGAGTCATGTTGAACTTCGACACTGGCAGATCCAATATGCATCATCTGACCTTAATGATCAGATAAATGTATTTTAAAAAAAAGTATGTTAATGGATTTGAAAGTGTTGTTCTCATGTTGACACTATTCTATAGATATCTTATTATTATCATTGATGTTAGTTGGCATTCTTCACATTAACTGTATATTTGTGCGTGTGTGTGTGTTTGACTACATCAAGGATCCAGGAAATCAGTTTATCTGTAAGTGCTTTGGGATGTTGAAATAAATACAAATTATATTATACAGTCTTGTCTTATCCAAGTTTTATCTGTAGTGGGTCAAAGAGGGAAAACAGAAATCTTGTGGTTGTTGTGGACATGTTTTTGTTTGAATCTTTACCGACTTCTGCTATAAACCAACACAAAGGTGTCACTCTCTGCAATGTACTACACTCTTAGAACATTCCAACAGTCTCCTCCTGCATAACACTTCACTCCCAGAACACCCTATATCTCTCTCTCTCCCTGCACTAAACTCCTTCACTTAGAGATTGTCCATTCTCCCAATTTGTTTCTCCATGCAAGAGAAACAACAAGTGGTCGTATGGTAACAAATATATGAAAATAATTTATGGTGATTCTACCAGTGTATGTGTGAATAAGGTCTCCTACAACAAATGTTGCAAATACCTCAAAGAACAATGTTGCCCCGATACTATGGATACAGAGCAAACGAGCGGCCACGCAAAAGATCTCAGAGATACAAGAGGTGACGAAAGACACTATTTATGAAGCACACACAAGGGGTCGTTCTAGAACCTCATCTTATCCTGACTCTGTGAGGCAAAACAGGTTTGGATAAAAAAAAAAGAAGAAAGACAAGAAATGTCTTGTATCATATTGTGAGGTTGCAAGTATTTAGATAGCTGTAGACAATTCAATAGTGAATTAAAACTCACATATGAAGTCAAGTTGGGCCAAACAAACAAGGTCAAGTTGTGGTTAGTGACAAGGTCAGGTGGGGGCTCCCAAATGAGGTCAAGATGTGGTCAGTGACAAGGCCAGGTGGGGGTCTCACAAATAAGGCCAGGATAGGACTCAATGACCAGATCAAATAGTGATTACTGATGAGATCAAGTGGTGGTTGCTGACAAGATCAGGTGGGGGCTCCCAAATGAGGTCAAGATGTGGTCAGTGACAAGGCCAGGTGGGGGTCTCAATGAAAAGATCAAGTGGTGGTTACTGATGAGATCAACTAGTGGTTGCTGACAAGATCAGGTGGGGGGGGGCTCCCAAATAAGGCCAAGTTATGACTCCCTTAAGAGAAAATAAGGACAGGATGGGAGCTCACCGACGAGACCAGATGGGAGCTCAGTGATGACACCAAAGGTCACTGACAAGCTTAAGTTGTGGCAGCTCACAATTGGGACCAGGTTGAGACTCATTGATGAGACCAAGTGGGGGTTGCTGAAAAAGGGCCCGATGGGAGCTCACTGACGAGACCAAAGGCCACCAACATATTTAAGTTGGGGCTCACAATCGAGAACAGGTTGGGACTCACTAATGACAACAAGTGGGGGTCGCTGATGAGACCAAAGGTCACCAACATATTCATGTTGGGGCTCACAATCGAGAACAGGTTGGGACTCACTAATGACAACAAGTGTGGGTCGCTGACGAGACCAAAGGTCACCAACATATTCATGTTGAGGCTCACAATCAAGAACAGGTTAGGACTCACAAATGAGACCAAGTGGTGCTCATCACCCAGGCCGTGTACATCACAACCAACACTATGATCTATATTTTGCATAAAAATAAACTCAGTAACACCTACTATACAACCATGCAAGACATGTACACAGAATATAACAAGAAAAATAGTTGAAATATTAGATTTTTAACAAGTAATACAATTTTTTTCTTTTCTTGAAATCATTCACAATTTTCTGATCAATAATCTCATTATACAACTGAATCACAACACAAATCACAACAAAATCACAACACAACTTCCAGATATTGAATTAATCATTCACTGTACCCCCAACGTTATCTGAAATTATGAAATAAACAAATATATAAGAAGAATGAAGTATCTGGCAGAATGGATTAGAGCGCAGGCTTCCATTCAGGAGACCAGGTTCATACCCTGTACGGCGAAGGAGTTTTTCTGATGGAAGCATAAATAAAACATCTTAACCTGAAAAGTTGTGCAGCGACTGCACTAGCCATGTGGTCATTAAATTCCATAGGCTCATGTCCTAAAAAAAGCCCTACTATACGTTCAGTAGTTTGCTATTGCTTTTTGAATGGTGAGGTCTATTTTTATCATTTGTAAAAATAAACAGGAATAAATTTGCTTTTAAACTGCCCGCAGCAGGGTTTGAACCAGGTACGCTTGGATTGTAAGTGAGCTCACTTACCGCTTAACTCTTACAATACGCATACTAAAACCACCTTTTTACGCACTGTTTTTGAGGAACAAATGTTAAGGCGAAGATGTCCTTACAAAATTTGTTATAACTTTCTTACATTCAATAGCAGAGACAAACTGCATACACCAAAATGTGCGCAATTGAAAGATCTATTACAAACACCCACTTGCTGTATTTGAATTTTAAAAATACACTTAAAGCATTAAAGTCCTCTGATATATTAACAACTGGTTAGAACCATATGGTTCGTGAAGTGGCTTTGCATAAAATGGGAACTAACTTTATGGTCTGTCAGGTGGCATTTCGTATTCTAAGAGTTAAGCTACAGAAACCCACAAAGGTACACCAACATCTAGCAAATAACATAACATTCATCAAATTTCGTGACAAAATAATAGAACTACAGCTAAATTTGTGCATACATTTGAGGAGCGAAAACGTGAAAAAAAATTGATTCATCCACAGCATGTTTTTTCCATTCACTATGGTCGTTAAATTTGTTTGTAAACATCTTAACAATAAGAACAACTAAACATTTAAAGAAAATGTAACCGATAATGAACAGGTTAATACAGTGCAAGAGAGCCGCAGTAGCGTAGTTGTTAGTGAACTTGCTTCTTATGCTAGTGGTCTGAGTTCAATTCCACCGGGGGCATGGAATATTTTTCCAACAGCATCAGCTCTCAGGTTGACCCAGCCTCAATTGGGTACCAGGAAAAGTACTGGGAAGTAAAGGTGGCGGCAGGATGTTGACCCCATCACTCATCGTGTGTCGAAGCTCAATGAAAAATATGGACCTAACACTGTATTACCCAATATACCTCATGGTATGAATAGAGGTTCCTCTTTATTTAATACAGTGTTCAGACAAGAGCAGAATTGGGAGTAGATATGAAGGATCATGATTTATGGAAAGACATGATCACCTCTGTCCCAGGCGTAGATCCAGGTCTAAATATACAGCATTAAACGGATCATTAAAGAGAAATTTACACATGAAGGAAAAGTGTTTCTCGATCACCGTCCAGACTGATGTACCAGACCCCATAAATTCTATTCATGTGGAAATATGATTCATGCAACCCGTGTTTTACGTGACATCTTCAGCACCATTTGGAGCCCTGGTGCTTATCCTTCGGCAATGTATCTTGTTTCAGCCAGCGTTTACTCGGTTCGCTCTCTGTTCTGTAGCCATCTAGTGTTTTTACGGTGTGGGGTAGCTAGCCCCACGCCCAACCTCCTTAGTCGCCTCTTACGACATGCGTGGCAGGTAACAGTGGTTCTATTCTTTACATCCCAATTTGGACCCCGGTAACCACTCGGGCAAGGAAAGTGTTTTGACTGTCAGCAAGACAGACTTGAACATTTTCCACAGGCGAAACTTCGGTTCCGGATGCACCCGACCTACACTAGTAGGGGTCTAACGGGGCCGCAACCTTTTAACTGTTCTTGGCAAAGACTTTATATATCACAATAACAACTATCAAAATGGTCTAGAAGAACGATCAAAAGAAACAAACATCTGTCCTGTTGTGGTACTGGTACACATTCTGTGAGTAGGGATCGAGCAGGTAAGGTATTGCCAGGTCCGAAAATGATGCGCCAGGTCAAAATATACAGATATTGTAAACATGTAAAACTGTGATGCTACATTAAATAATGCAATTGCTGGGTAAAGTTCTGGTAGGGGTTCAACTGCAGGCGTGACCTCATGCTCCTATAAGAAAGATAAGATTAAAGACAAGAGTTAAAAAGTGCAACTCATGGAGGCGTAGTCTGTCACATAAACTGCACTGAGATGGTAACTGGAGGGTAAACAAAAATATGCAAGATAAAAAAATCACCTTGGGGGGAAAACAGCAGAACAGGAACAGAAAGTAATTAACCACAGCTAGAATACAATATGGAGAACAGCAAAAGTCAAAGAAGAATGACATGTTTTTGTTGTTGCCACAAGCATCAAAAGTGCCACAGACCAGAAAAAGAGAAAGACAGATTTGTCCTTGCAGGAGCACCAGAGTATTAATGTTATGTTTGGTGCAAAGTTGGAGACATTTTAGAATAAATGTTTAAGAAGAATGCTGAAAATTTTCTGACCAAATACCATAACAAATGATGAGCTTTTGAAACGAACAGACTGTGCATCTTTGGAGATCATCATTAAGAGACGAAGATGGAGGTGGTTTGGACATGTATGTTGTATGCCAGTGGGGGCATTGGCTAGGACAGCTCTTAGATGGACAGCGGATGGAACAGAAGGCCTGGACATTCAAAGGAAACATGGAGAAGAACTGTGGAGAGTTGAAGGAGTGTGGCCTGATGTGGGAGACGGTAGAAAGGCAGCAGAAGGCAACAGTGGAAGTCTCTTGTGGAAGCCTTATGTGTCAATAGGGACACGAATAGGATATAGATGTTTGGTACAAAATTCTCTTAGTTTCTGGAAAACTTGTCGTTGATATCAGACTCATTGTTCATTATGAAAAAAGTAGATTGTGGAATGACAGAAGCATGTAGTAACTGTCTCATCACACAGAGTTGCAGCTGTTCTTCTTTTCTAATGTTGTTTTGATTCACAGCATCAGGAAAATATTTCTAGAACAGCTTTTCTATGTGCTTCATAAAGTGTTTTTCCCTGCCTCTGTTATTTCTGATGTTCACCTTTTGCGTGGACGGTCTTTTGTTTCTATCTACTGTATTGGAGTAACATTGGACTTTGAGGCTGTTGGTAATCTGCTTATGTCGCAGAACCATTTCATTTGTTTCTTGAAGAAGTTCAACACTGATGTTGTACCCACTTTTTCCTGATGTCTTCGTTTCTAAACCGGTCTCTTCTTGTTGAAGAAGAGATCAGAGCCGCAGAAACTGTCTCAATCACACACAATTTTCATCTTCAGACTGTATTTGTCTCTGTTTCAACAGCCCTGCTCTGCTCAATCACAAAATATTACAATAAGAAAGTTGATCATTTCAACAAGAAATATTACAAACAGAAAGTTGATCATTCCAACAAGAAATATTACAAACAGAAAGTTGATCATTCCAACAAGAAATATTGCAAACAGAAAGTTGATCATTCCAACAAATATTACAAACAGAAAGTTGATCATTTCAACCAGAAATATTACAATCAGAAAGTTGATCATTTCAACAAGAAATATTACAATCAGAAAGTTGATCATTCCAACAAGAAATATTACAATCAGAAAGTTGATCATTCTAACAAGAAATATTACAATCAGAAAGTTGATAATTTCAACCAGAAATATTACAAACAGAAAGTTGATCATTTCAACCAGAAATATTACAAACAGAAAGTTGATCATTTCAACAAGAAATATTACAAACAGAAAGTTGATCATTTCAACAAGAAATATTACAATCAGAAAGTTGATCATTTCAACAACAAATGTCACAATCTAAAAATGTATCAGTCTGAGAGTAAATATAACAACACCAGAAAGTTGATCACAATAAGAATATTTTCCCCTCACTGTACAATGCTAAATATTCATACATAGATAGATAGATATACATACACAACTGTAAACCACAAATATTGATTGCAGATACATCCTATACAAAATATAATGCCATGAAAAAAATCCTGAGAGATGCCTATCATTATTTCAGTATTGACTACAATCATGTGCCAACACCAAACATACTTGTAGAACAATGTCCAATAATCTGGAAGACTGGGTAATAGAATGCCATGGACAGCAAAATATCAACAGCTTATACAAGATCTTTGGGGATAAGTTGTATGTCTTCTGCAAATCTTCAAGATAAATGTCAAATCTCCGCAACATCTCAAAGATAAATGTCAAGTTTCCAGAACATCTCAAAGACAAATGTCAAGTCTCCGCAACATCTCAAAGACAAATGTCAAAGTCTCCGCAACATCTCAAAGACAAATGTCAATTCTCCGCAACATATCAAAGTATCTGCACCACCTCAAAGACAAATGTCAAGTCTCCGCAACATCTCAAAGACAAATTTCCAGAACATACTAAAGACAAATGTCAAAGTCTCCGCAACATCTCAAAGATAAATATCAAAGTCTCTGCAACATCTCAAAGACAAATGTCAAATCTCCGCAACATCTCAAAGACAAATATCAAGTCTCCGCAACATCTCAAAGATACATGTCAAATTTCCAGAACATCTCAAAGATAAATGTAAAGTTTCCAGAACATCTCAAAGACAAATGTCAAAATCTCCGCAACATCTCAAAGACAAATGTCAAAATCTCTGCAACATCTCAAAGACAAATCTCCGCAACATCTCAAATATAAACGTCAAGTTTCCAGAACATCTCAAAGACAAATGTCAAGTCTCCGCAACAAAACAAAAAATAATTTGTCAAAGTCTCTGCAACATCTCAAAGACAAATGTCAAAGTCTCAGCAACATCTCAAAGACAAATGTCAAGTCCCCGCAACATCTCAAAGACAAATGTCAAGTCTCCGCAACATCTCAAAGACAAATGTCAAGTCTCCGCAACATCTCAAAAACAAATGTCAAGTCTTCGCAACATCTCAAAAACAAACATCTACACATCTCAAAAACTAATCTACACAACATCTCAAAGACATGTCAAGTCTCCGCAACATCCCAAAAACAAACATCTACACATCTCAAAAACTAGTCTTCACAACATCTCAAAGACAAATGTCAAAGATTACACAACATCTCAAAGACTAGTCTCCACAACACACCAAACACAAATGTCAAGTCTCCACAACATCTCAAATACAAATGTCAAAGATTACACAACACCTCAAAGACGTCTCCACAACATCTCAAAGACTAGTCTCCACAACACCCCAAAGACAAATGTCAAGTCTACACATCTCAAAGACAAATGTCAAGTCTCCACATCATCTCCATGACAAATGTCAAAATATCTACAACATCTCAGACTAGTCTACACAACATCTCAAAGACAAATGTCAAGTCTACACAATATCTCAAAGACAAATGTCAAGTCTACACAGCATCTCAAAGACAAATGTCAAGTTTCCACAAAAAACTTGTCTATACAACATCTCAAAGAGAAATGTCAAAGTCTCTATAACTACTCAGAGATAAATGTCAAGTTTCTATAGCTAGTTAGTGACTCTAGTTAGTGAATTCTAACTATCTACATAATCTGATGTGAAGCATAGTTATACAAAAAAAACAACTGCATACACAACTTGCTCTTGTACTGTTCACAACTCACAGATATAAGTTTCCTATGGATATCTGACTCATTCACAAACACGCTCCCTCTCTTCCATGGATAAGGGGGGTTGTTCTTTGGTCTCTTGGCAACCTACTGTTGGATGAGGACACTAAAATTAACATAGAATCTATCCAGCGATTTAAGGAGTTTGTAATTACATTTTGCACACGTAGAGCTGGATGTTTGAGGGGCGGAAAGAGGAGTGTATTTAACCAGTGAGCCACAGGAACCATCAGTATGCATATCCTACGACATCTGTTGGGGAAGACTGAGCACCTATGGGTCTGTCTGGAGTGCTATGATGTCAGCTCAATAACCAATAAATCAAACCAGCGAACACTGTCATCATGTGCCCAGTAAGTAAACATTTAACTCTGTTCGATGTGCTGTATCATTTGTTTGTAGTTGACCTTGGTCTTGTTCCTAGGACCATCACAAACTGGAGACTTGTCGTCCAACAGTTCAAACTTCATATCTGTAGCTTGTGACTAATAAAACAGAAACAAATATGTCGAGATGTAGTTGAAATGAAATACATAACTATCTATCTATTCTCTATCCCTGTTTTTGCATTTCAGCGTCAGACTGAAAGAAGAGGCACCTGGAGCGAGCCTCCTTGTGTGTTTTGTACAAGGTGGAACTTAGTGACTTGGATATTCTGTCGAGCCATCGCTTACATGGTCGTCCTCTGGGTCTGTTGCCATTGTATCAGAGTGCTAGTGCTCTTTGTGGGAGGTGGGAGACTGACTTGTGGTAACCTTGATAAGTGTCATGACCATTTCTTCTTCGAATACTCCATATCTACCACTTGTTAACACTCTTGGTGATTTGTGTGATCCGAGCCTCAGAGCGATTGTATGTTGAGTCAGTTATGCACCTACAAGTAGGCCAGCCCATTCGATTTCTGCTACACTTTTTATTTCCTAAGGTAGCTTCCCATGGCCCCTACCTCAGTCGCATCTTAGTCTTGTAGGTCGCAGTGTTACTATTCTTTGCTGTCCTTGTGGGCCTCAGCAACACACAGGCGGTCCTAACTATTTGACCTGTTGTTTTTTAATATATATTGTAGCACTGGTAAGGATCCCACTTTTGTCCAGATTTTATAACATACATGACATACATTATAACAGCGAGGGAATAGATATCACCAGGTTAGATCAAATTAAAGGCTGATAATGAGGCTATCTGATCATGTCTCTTCTCACTGTGCGCTGTTCAGTTTTATTTTTGTGTATGGGCATGCAGGTGTATGGGGAAATGAACGCGCCTATAGGCTTGCAGGTATGTCTGCTGTAAAAAGCGGGCGAGCGTTGGACCAGGTCGATATTCTAAATTCCCTAAGAGAGAGAAGATGTGTAAATGACTCAAGTAATCGCCCGAGTGGTTACCGGGGCCCAAATTTGGGGTGTAAAGAATAGAACCAGGTACCTGCCACGCATGTCGTAAGAGGCGACTAAGGAGGTTTGGCTGAAATCGGATGCATGTGTCCTAAACGTGTAGAAGTCTATGTGTTTAGAGGCCTACCAAACCAATGTGCAACATATACACGTTCTTGGCAAAGATCAAACATATCACAAAGAGTGATTCAATTTGGTCGTAAAGAACGAACACAAAGAAGAAGACTCAAGTAATAATGGTAAATCTACAGCCCTAACCAGACTGCAAGAATTCCAAATCAAATATGGTGTAGCTCTAGGCAAGAGCACTATACTAGTAGCCAAAGTATAGTAAACCAACAAAGAACCAGTATTATTAGTTGCCCCACGCTGAGAGACATACTGAGGAGGAGATCGGAGCACTTATGGACTAATTGATTCAATGTGAAGTGATGATGATCAGACGACTAAACCAAACTGTTCTTTGCAGCTTTTTTTCAGGACATTGTCAGTTTTAAGCCAGACGTCTCTGATTGACTGCACAATACAGATTACCCTCAGATTGTTTCCTTTGTCTCTTTAATTGGATTTGATATCCCATTGCTTCATATGGTTGACATTTTGTCCCATATTGCGACCAACTGTGAGAGTGAGCCCAAATTAAAACGTATGATGGAATCAGATGTGACTATAGAAAAGTTGCAGATATTGTAACTTTGATGTAAGCATAATACAATATACTTACAGAGAACTTAAACATCTAGATTTGAATGAGTGGATGCTCCATATTGACCACTTGTTAACCACTCTGTGTGATTTGCATGTGATCTGAGCCTAAGAGCAATTGTATGTTGTGCCAGTTATGTGCAGCACACATGTGCAGCACACATGTGCAGCTATAGGTAGGTCAGCACATCCGATTTCTGTGATATTTTTTTATTTACTAGGGTAGCTTCCCTAGGCCCCCACATCAGTCACCTCTTACGACATGCCTGGTAGGTCGCAGTTGTACTATTCTTTGCTTCCCTTGCCGTCCCGGCACCACACAGGCACGAGTCTAAATAAACACCTGGTTACAAATTGTGATCTGTTGTTACATCAAACTTACCATCTTGTTCTTGACACGTTTAGGAATATCCTCTGCCTCTCCCCACAACTGTTCCCTTGTGGTCTGCTGTTGAGAGCCATCCTCAAACTCAATCTAAGCAGACAACAAAAATGGTTATTGCTACACTACCATTTCATTGTTAACATAATTAGACTGCTACCATTTCATTGTTAACATAATTAGACTGCTACCATCTGAGTGTTAATTTAACAATACTACTGTTTCTTCTTCTTCTTTGCGTTCGGTTTTGTATACTCGTCTAAACCATGAGATGGGTGCCTCTATGAAGCTGCATGTCAGTTGGAGTTCCTTGTGAGTTCCAATAGATTGCTCTGTAAGCTTCATTCATGAGGCCATGTTTTGTTTCGTTGGTGTAGGTATATTCTTCTCCTCTGCGTTCGATTTTGTATGCTCGTCTAAACCATGAGATGGGTTGCCTCTATGAAGCTTCTTCTTCTTCTTGCGTTGTTCTCTACAATCAATTTTAATCACTCTTTGTGATATGTTTGATCTTTGCCAAGAACGTGAATACGTTGCACATTGATTTGGTAGGCCCCTAAACACATAGACTTCTACATGTTTAGGACATGTGCATCCGATTTCAGCCAAACCTCCTTAGTCGCCTCTTACGACATGCGTGGCAGGTAACAGTGGTTCTATTCTTTACACCCCAAATTTGGGTCCCGGTAACCACTCGGGCGTCTATGAAGCTTAATGTCAGTTAGAGTTCCTTGTGAGTTTCAATAGCTTGCTCTTTAAATTTCGTTCATGAGTCCATGTTCCGTTTTGTTGGTGTACGTATGATGGACATGACTGCAGGATGTGCTCTGGAGTCTGTGTTTCTATCTGGCATGCACACTGTGCAGTCCGATCATGCTTTATTCTATGCATGTGGTGGTTGAGCCTGCTGTGTCCTGTTCTGAAGTGAAAGATTGTTGTGTATTGTTTTCAGTTTAGTCTGCTGATAGAATCTTGTGGGTGTTTACTGTGGATTTGTTGCCTCCACAACTCTGTATTTTCACTTGATATGTGTCTTAATTTCTGGTAGTGACAATGAGTATTTGTGTTTTATCACTTTTGTTCCCTTCTTAGCCAGCTTGTCTGTTCTCTCATTTCCTGATATGTCACAGTGAGCTGGTATCTACTGTCTGTTCTCTCATTTCCTGATATGTCACAGTGAGCTGGTATCTACTGTCTGTTCTCTCATTTCCTGATATGTCACAGTGAGCTGGTATCTACTGTCTGTTCTCTCATTTCCTGATATGTCACAGTGAGCTGGTATCTACTGTCTGTTCTCTCATTTCCTGATATGTCACAGTGAGCTGGTATCTACTGGAGAATAATTATACTACCTTCTAATTGTTAACATAACTAAGTTACTACCATTTATTTATTAACATACCTAAGTTAACAAACAGGTTTTAACCAGTGCTACTCTAAGGATTAAGGGAAGACAGAGGAACACCTGGAGACGGGAGTTGGAGATGGAATGCAAGAAAATTGGGAGACGAGTGGATATATCAGGAAAAGATGGTCTTGAAGTCGGGTTTGGAAGGCCTTGGTATGCCTCCCTAGGGGTGAAGGATGAAGAAGAAGACTCAAAGAATGATCAGACAACCTATCTATCTTTCATAAGAGATTGAGAATGCATTCCAAGAAAAGAATTATGAATATAAAGACAACATTTCAAGCGAGAGTCTTTCGTATATCATGGACAGAGAAGAGAACAAATAGATCTATACAGAAAGAACTCAAAAATCAAAGAAAACTGGCTGATGCTACAAATAAGGAGAAAATTAAAGTATTTTGGACATATAAAGAGACACAAAAGGCTGGAGAAGACATCATAGAAGGAGGCATCCTGTCAAAGAGGAAAACCACGGAGAAGATGGATTCAGGATGTAACTGATGGTTTGAGCATGACGGCTGCAGAGGCAGGACATCTGGCCTATGAGAGAGAGATAGAAATTCTGAAGCACTATTAAGGTGGCAAAGTTCTGCTCAGGACAAGCTATTTGATAATGATGATTTCAAGCAAATAAAACGAAGGAGTGAACATACCAGAGTGAATTTCTGCGTCTGAAGAAGTAGTGGATAAAGCTGAGAACCAGTCAGATGACCTGCATGGAGGTAGCCCCTACACCAAATAAAGGTACAAAATAATATGCTTGGTATAAGTGGAATCAACAACTCATTTACTGTGGTTGATAGTGACGTCCTGTAAAGGATATACCACAATTTTCATTACTTTAACATATACAGGAAATCAAACATCTTAAAGTCAACAACAGCTGATGGGATCGCATGGTATTCGCTATCGGTGACCTCTACACCTCGAGGAGTAGAACACAAACAAGTGTAGCAAATAAAACAAACAATAAAACAATCAACTAACATACCGTGTACAAGTCTTGGATAATGACTTTGTGAAAAGTTGCTTGTACATGGCTCCATCAGACCACTGTACATGCACACGATCTCCATTTTTCGGTGGAGTATTTTTGACACCACCGAGGCCCTGCGTAACAGACAATATTAAATTATATAAATTGTGTGGTTAAAAGTAGCTTGGCATATCGCTAATTATATATACACACACACAAGCAGTAATATACTGGTTAAATAAGCCTAGTACATGGCTAATTATATATACACACACACAGTAATATACTGGTTAAATAAGCCTAGTACATGGCTAATTATATATATACACAAGCAGTAATATACTGGTTAAATAAGCCTAGTACATGGCTAATTATATATACACACACAGTAATATACTGGTTAAATAAGCCTAGTACATGGCTAATTATATATACACACACAGTAATATACTGATTAAATAAGCCTAGTACATGACTAATTATATATACACACACACACACACAGTAATATACTGGCTAAATAAGCCTAGTACATGGCTAATTATATATACACACACACAGTTATGTCCTGGTTAAATAAGCCTAGTACATGGCTAATTATATATACACACACACAGTTATGTCCTGGCTAAATAAGCCTAGTACATGGCTAATTATATATACACACAAGCAGTAATATACTGGTTAAATAAGCCTAGTACATGGCTAATTATATGTAATCCCTTAATCCCCTAGTTAAAGTGCTCCAGTGTATTACTGATTATATATATATATTTACACAGTAACGCTTTGGCTAAGGTAGCCAAACACACACAGCTGACTATATATTTATAGTCAGTACTCTAACCTCTATACTGAGTGCTCTAACCCCTATGTCTAGTGCTCTAACCTCTATGCCTAGTGCTCTAACCCCTATGTCTAGTGCTCTAACCGCTATGCCTAGTGCTCTAACCTCTATACTTAGTGCTCTAACCTCTATACTCTATACTGAGTGTTCTAACCTCTATACTGAGTGCTCTAACCTCTATACTTAGTACTCTAACCTCTATACTGAGTGCTCTAACCTCTATACTTAGTACTCTAACCTCTATACTGAGTGCTCTAACCTCTATACTTAGTACTCTAACCTCTATACTGAGTGCTCTAACCTCTATACTGAGTGCTCTAACCTCTATACTGAGTGCTCTAACCTCTATACTGAGTGCTCTAACCTCTATACTTAGTACTCTAACCTCTATACTGAGTGCTCTAACCTCTATAATGAGTGCTCTAACCTCTATAATGAGTGCTCTAACCTCTATACTGAGTGTTCTAACCTCTATACTGAGTGCTCTAACCTCTATACTGAGTGTTCTAACCTCTATACTCTAACCTCTATACTCTAACCTCTATACTGAGTGCTCTAACCTCTATACTCTAACCTCTATACTGAGTGTTCTAACCTCTATACTGAGTGCTCTAACCTCTATACTTAGTACTCTAACCTATATGCTATAAGAACCTCCCAGAAGAGGAGTTGCAAAGTAAAATAAATGGTGAAAAACATTCAAACCTCAACATCTCCTGGAAGTAGATCCTCGCTGTAAGAACCATCATCAAAGTCAACAGCATACAGTCTGGATCTGATAACATCAACCACTGTCCCCCAGTAGAACCTCTTATTTTTATGCTTGGCAACAACCCTGTGGTCCACATTGAGGTCTGCCAACTCTCGTACATGTTTCTTTTGTTTGCTATCAATGGACAGATGCTTCAGACAGGTCACATGTATAGGTACCGGCCAATCGCTGACTTCAAATCTGATACCAGCCGAGTAGGCACAGGATACATGAAATGCTGTCATACATTTACCGACTGAGCATTGGACACATGCTGTCTTGTGATGGATTTTACTGGAAACTGATGCACACAGGCTACATTTCTGAATTGAGAGAATGTAATTGTAAGCATAGTCATATGTAAACTGCTGCTGAGAGAATATGTAAGTATGTTCGTACGTGAACTGTTGAGAGAAATTGTATGTTCGTATATGAACTGTTGAGATAAATTGTATGTTTGTATGTGAACTGTTGAGAGAAATTGTATGTTTGTATGTGAACTGTTGAGAGAAATTGTATGTTCGTATGTGAACTGTTGAGAGAAATTGTATGTTTGTATATGAACTGTTGAGAGAAATTGTATGTTCGTATGTGAACTGTTGAGAGAAATTGTATGTTCGTATGTGAACAAATGTTTGTGTGCAACTCCAATCTCCAACTAGGTCACTAAACAACTGCAGCATGACCCACTTATATATCTCCAACTAGGTCACTAAACAACTGCAGCATGACCCACTTATCAATCTCTAACTAGGTCACTAAACAACTGCAGCATGACCCACTTATCCATCTCCAACTAGGTCACTAAACAACTGCAGCATGACCCATTTATCAATCTCCAACTAGGTCCCTAAACAACTGCAGCATGACCCATTTATCAATCTCCAAATAATCTGTTTAGTCCAAGACAAAAGTTATAGAATTCAATGCACTTACAAGCTTGTATCTGCTGGCAGGAATTTTACAGATGTCAACTGGGGCCCTCTTTCTAACATCTACGAAGAACACTTCTCGGATTGCAAGAGCGCAGACAATGTGAGCCCAGCATCCATTAGATGTTGGGGCCAAGGCCCCTCCATTCAAGCAGCACAGAGTACAGCACTGAAATAAATAAACCAAAAAATTATAATTTCAGAATAGATAGAAAAATACAGCATTGATTATGGATGGCTATTATTTTCTAATATTCAAGGAAATCTGACGGGTCTAAAGCTGAAGGATTGACTTCATTGCACCGGGTTTAACCCCATATGGCTCAGTCCCTCTCTGCAGAAATGGCACGTCACCTGCGAGTGTATTGCATAAAGCACAAACTCTGTAGCTCTGGCAACAATCCTTCTTCTTCTTCTTCTTCTTTGCGTCGGTTTCGTATGCTCGTCTAAATCATGAGATGGGTTGCCTCTATGAAGCTGCATGTCAGTTGGAGTTCTTCGAGAGTTCCCCATAGCTTGGTCTGTATGCTTTGTTCATGAGGCCATGTTTCATTTCGTTGGTGTATGTATGATGGACATGACTGCAGGATGTGCTCTGGAGTCTGTGTTTCTATCTGGCATGCACACTGTGCAGTCTGAGCAGGCTTTATTCTGTGCATGTGGCGGTTGAGCCTGCAGTGACCTGTTCTTAGGCGAAAGATTGTTGTGTGCTGTTTTCTGTTTAGTCTGCTGATGGGATCTTGTGGGTGTTTGCTGTGGGTTTGTTGCCTCCATACCTCTTTGTACTTTCTTTTGATATGTGTCTTGATTTCTGGTAGTGATACTGGTGTTTCTGTTGTGTAAGTTTTGTTCCCTCCTTAGCCAGCATGTCTGCTCTCTCATTTTCTGGAACGCCACAGTGGGCTGGTATCCACTGGAGAATAATTTTGTTGTGTTCTGAGAGCTTGTTTAGCTGCAGTGTTAGCTCTCTTTCCATGTTATCTTGTGGTTCCCTTTGTGTGGCCTGCAGGACTGACAAGCAGTCGCAAAGGAAGACAAGTTTGTTGTTTTGGATGTTTCTTTGCTGCAGTATTTTTGTTGCATCCACAATTGCCTGTTGTTCGGCTCTAAAATTTGTTGATAGTTCTCCAGTGGCACTTGAATTTGTTAGTGTAGTGTCATCTTGGAGTATGATGATGGTTCCGGCCCCTCCTTTCCTCGCTGTCGTGTCTGATGATCCGTCTGTGTATATATGGGTCCACTCGGGATGGGGGTATGAGGTGTCAATGTGTTCTAGTGTCTTTGCTCTCAAGATGGGACCTGTTTCTTCACCCTTTTGTCTACATTTGGAATTGTTGTTATCACTGTGAAGTTGGGCTGTAGGTCTGTGTTGTTGAATGGTACTATCATTTCCCAGGTTGCTGGGTCTTTTGAGAGGATGTCCATGTTTTTGCAGAGAGTGATTTTGACAAGTGATGGAAGCTGTGTCTTTTATGCGGTTTTTGGTTGGTTCGTTGATTGTTTGGTGCATGGGGTTATTTTCTGTGCGTTTGAACTTTTCTGATAGTGTGAGTATTTTTGTTCCCTGCGTCGTCCCAGGCTCTCAATGCCAGCAGTTGCTTCTAGATCTTTGATTTGTGTACTTCTTAGACCTCCGGTGATGATTCTGAGGCCTGTGTTCTGTATTTTATCTAGCTTGTGTAGATTTGCTTGTGCTGGTGTTGTGTAGGCTCCTGTGCCATACTCCAGTTTTGGACGTACATATCCTGTGTATATTTGGCGTGTAGTGTTTGCATCTGCGCCCAGTGGGTTCCTGCTAGTTTTTTCATGAGTCTTAATCTTATTGTGGCTTTCCTTTGTGTTTCTTCTATGTGGGGACCCCATGTGAGTCTTTTGTCGAATTTTATTCCTAGATAGGTAGGATTGTCCTCCTTTGGTAGTGGTTTGTTGTCCAGGTATAAGTCGACTTGTTCAGGTTTTGTAGAGAGTGAGAATAGTGTTGACACTGTCTTGTTTTGGTTTATTGTGACCCCCAAGTGTCTGCCCATTTCTTTACTGCATTTATGGCTCCTTGCATTCTGATCTTGGCAGTTCCTATGTATTCTGTTTGGGTCCATATGGCCAAGTCGTCTGCATGGAGTGCCTTGTGAATGTTAGATGTAAATTGTTTGGGGAGATCATTGATAAAGAGGATGAAGAGTGTAGGGGATATTGCACTTCCTGTGAACCCCATCTTCTAGTCTGACCAGCTTGCTTCTGTGTCCTTCCAGTTTGACTCTTGCACATCGTCTGTGTAGGAAATCTCTGATCCATGTGTACATGTGACCTTTGATCCCGCTTTGTGCTAGTTTTAGCAGGAGTCCTTTTTCCAGACTTTGTCGAAGGCTTTAGTCAGGTCGAAGAAGGTGGCCAGCAGCTTGTGTTTGTTCTGGAAGGCATCTTCAATTTCTTGGGCAAGATAGGTGGTTTGGTCATCTGTGCTTCTGTGTTTTCTGAAACCTGATTGGCAGTCATCTAGTATTTTCTTTTCCTCTAGAAAGTTAAGCAGCCTGTTGTTTACGAGCCGCTCCATTGTTTTCCCAAGGCAGCTGAGGAGGCTTATGGGACGGTAGCTTCTTTGTTTTCCTTGGGCTTGCCTTTTTTTGCTATAGGATTATTTCCGCCTCCTTCCATTCCTTTGGATATACTCCTTGCATCCAAGATTGGTTTAACAGGTCCAGGAGGTGTTGTCTGCCACCTGTTCCTAGGTTTATTATCATTTCGTTGTCACCCCATCTGGTCCTGGTGCCTTTTTTTTCTTTAGTTTTTTATTGCGCTGTCCAGTTCTTTGAGAGAAAAAGGTTTGTTCATTGTGTCTTGTTTGTCTGCAAGTTGTTTGTTTATTTTTTAGTTTTTTTGTTTCCCTGATTTTGATTTTGGACATGTGTATGTTGCTTTCTTTTGCAAAGCCATCCGCAAGAATGTTTGCAGCTATTTTGCCAGTGTAGGTTTTCCTCCATCTTCTATGACTGTGCAGGCATGGCTGGTGGTGTTTTCTTCATTTAGGCTCTTTACAAGCTGCCATAGTTTTGTGCTGTCTTTTTCCATGTTTAGTGTTGCTGTTTTTCCTGCCAACTTTTTCTAATGCATGTGAGTTTTTCTTTTCTGTATATGGCTTGGTGTTTGTTGTGTTCTGTGACATTTGTGTCAGATGGGTCTTGTTCCATTTTTGTTCGTGCTGCTGTGGCTTTTTCATGTGATTGTTGTAGTTCGTTGGTCCAGAAGGGTTCGTAGTGTTTTCTTCTTCCTCTGGGGATTGATTTTTGTGCTGCTTTTAGTATGGTGCTTGTGAGAGTTGTAATGTTTTTCTGGATGTTGTTTGTTGTGTGGGTTTCTGTCAGTTTACCTTCAGTTAGGTTTCTGTACAGGTTCCAGTTTGCCTTTTGTAGTTCCAGCTGGCTATTTTTCCTGTTTTCTGGTGACTTGAGTTTTCCTACAGTAATAATGATTGGTTTGTGGTCACTTCCTCCTAGTTGTTTCATCACCTCTCTTTCTGCACGTCTCTGGATGTCTTCTGTGGCTATTGCCAGATCGGGTGTGCTTTGTGTTCTCCATGCTCTTGAGTAGAAAGTTGGCTCTGAATCAGGTTTGTTTATGAGTATGAGTAGGTTTTCCATCATCTGGCAACAATCCTAAGGAAGTATTGTACCAAAGAAATATCAATCCCCAAAGAAGTATGAGGGGTGTACACTTTTACCTGTGTCAGGTCTTGAAGCTGTTGCTTACTACTACCACTAGATGCGCCGCTAGCAAAGTCAATAGAATGCTTTGCTAGTAACCACTGCCGTGTTATTTTCCTGGATTCTAGACCAAACTGGGCCCCAAAACAATTGTTGCGCACACAGGACTACAAGTTTCCTGATCCTTTACTTGGGAATCTAAATTACAAGTACCCCTGAAGTCAGAGTAAAGCTCCTCTAAATAACCATGGACATATGATAAAGAAAGTAAACCTTCACACAAGTCAGTCAGAGGTGATTCATTCCCATTTCTCATGAGTATAGCAACTCTCCCATTTCTCATGAGTATAGCAACTCTCCCATTTCTCATGAGTACAGCAACACTCCCATCTCATGAGTATAGCAACTCTCACATTTCTCATGAGTATAGCAACTCTCCCATTTCTCATGAGTATAGCAACTCTCCCATTTCTCATGAGTATAGCAACACTCTCATTTCTCACGAGTATAGCAACACTCCCATTTCTCATGAGTATAGCAACTCTCACATTTCTCATGAGTATAGCAACTCTCACATTTCTCATGAGTATAGCAACTCTCACATTTCTCATGAGTATAGCAACTCTCACATTTCTCATGAGTATAGCAACTCTCACATTTCTCATGAGTATAGCAACTCTCACATTTCTCATGAGTATAGCAACTCTCACATTTCTCATGAGTATAGCAACTCTCACATTTCTCATGAGTATAGCAACTCTCACATTTCTCATGAGTATAGCAACTCTCACATTTCTCATGAGTATAGCAACTCTCACATTTCTCATGAGTATAGCAACTCTCACATTTCTCATGAGTATAGCAACTCTCACATTTCTCATGAGTATAGCAACATTCACATTTCTCATGAGTATAGCAACATTAAGGGTTGGAGAAAATGATTATGGAAAGAGACATTGCAGCAAAGAGAAGAGGAAGACCCTGTAGAAGATGTATTCAGGATATAACTGATGATTTGAGCATGACAGCTGTAGATGTGGGACATCTAGCCTATAAGAGAGAGAAATTCCGAAGGACTGTTAGGGTGGCTAAGTTCTGCTCAGAACATACTATTTCATAAGTATAGCAACACTTATATTTCTTAATACGAAAGACATAATGAAAACATGAATTCTCACAAGAAATCTTCTTCTTCTTCTTTGCGTTCATTCTTTACGACCAAATTTTAATCACTCTTTGTGATATGTTTGATCTTTGCCAAGAACGTGTATACGTTACACATTGGTTTGTAGGCCCCTAAACGTGTAGAAGTCTACACGCTTAGGACACTTGCATCCGATTTCAGCCACATCTCCTTAGTCGCCTCTTACGATATGCGTGGCAGGTAACAGTGGTTCTATTATTTACACCCCAAATTTGGGCCCCAGTAACCACTCGGGCGTCACAAGAAATAAAACAATGTATCCTAAATCTCACCAATTGATCTTGGCTACTTCCAGAAGAACAAGCACTACATATCCAGTCTTGAGATGACACAATGTCTGGATTACCATAGCAACCTGTCAACAGGAGAGTTAAAATGTTTTACATTAGTCAGCAATGACACTCTGGCGACTATCATAATAAAAGGAAAGGACATCAATGGTGGAGAGGAATGTAATGATCATAAGTGAGATGAAACATATAGAGGCAGACATATCTGTTAAGATGAACCACAACTGCAACAGAACATGGCTTGTGCTGTATTTCTTCTGTAATCGTTAGATGTTGCATAGAGTCTGCAAGCAATTTCTCCACACCGCTATATCCTGGGCAATTACTTGGAATTGAGTTCAATATCCCCCCTTTCTGAGCAAAGTTCGGTTCAGGGTTTCCTATGGTGTCCTTCCTTTCTTGAACCCTTTGTCTCCCACTTCAAAATGACTGCTTGCGACTCTTGATTCTTTCTTCTCAGAGTATGCCCAAAGTATCTCCATCTTCTCCTCCTTATAACATTTGTTACTAATGGTTGACCAGACATTTCTCTGATTTCATCACTTCTGAATTCGTTCCATTTTATGTCCATTATTTTTCGAGACATCTATTTTCAAATACACTTAACTTTCTTTATCTTTAGTTATTTTCCAACTCTCGCTGGCATATGTTAGGATTGATACATTTGAATTAAAAATTCTTAATTTAGTTTTAAAACTATATAACTTACAGTTCAATATTGTATTTAGTATTTTTTTAAAGCTTATGTTGCTTTGCCAATTTGAAGCATAATTTATTTTTTAACATTTCTTGTGCAATCAAAACTGGTACCCATATAGATGAACTGCACCGATATTTTTATCATTTTGTATTTCAGCGTGATATTTGCATTACTAGCCATAGGTGCCTCCATTTATTATAATTTTTTTTTTCTGATCCAGAAGCACTTGAGCTTTCAGCTCTTCGGCTTGGTGCCATGGACATCGTAATCCTCGATTCGGTGCCACAAACACCGTGAATCTGGGAACCTGTGGCTTTTCTGCCAGCCTCGCGAATTAAACCCGCACTCACGAGGGCTATAGTCACCCGCAGTTCAACGCGCTACGAACACGCTGGGCAGGTGTCTCCATTATATTTGTGTTATTGTGGCTTATCTGCAGTCCAACTTTTGACAATATGGAGGATAAGTTGTCTGTTCTTCTTTGCATATCTTAGTTGCTTTTATTTAACTCTATCCACGCAATTGTCGCACACTGCTGCCACAGCGTATTTCGTTGCACGCCATTCGTTATACACTGCGCCATTAGCATTGTTTCTCTTATAAGAAGTTCTAGTTTTACTTCTACTATTTAACTTCTACTACTTTTAAACATTGTTATCCTAATATGTTGTCCAGGTTTCTTAAAATTAGTATATAATCAGATATATATATATTTATATTTATTGGCGAGTAGTTATGATTTTTTAAATTGTTTTTTTTTAAAACCTCCTTGAATTAACTTGTAAAACTGAAAAAATAACTGTATGGAAAGAGTTAACAAGGCAATATCATCAGCAAAATGCAAATCTTCCAGTTGTCTGTTTTTCACCCAATCAATACCAGTTTTACCCTTGCAACATTTTGTCATAACCCAATAAATGGGCACACTGAACAATAGAGGAGATAAAATGCAACCTAACTTTGCTCTGGTTTCAACCATAAACCAGTTCCTTTGTCAGTGCTGATTGTACACTGGGAACCATGATACAAGCTTTTGATAATGTTGATTATTTTGGCTGATATTCCATAGCATTCCAGATTATTCCACAAGAAGATTTTGTGTGCCTTCAAAGCCTTTTATAAACGCCTCTCCCTATTTTATTGCGGGAGCCCAATTTCTTTTCAAATTTCATCCGGTCACTTCATGAGTCCTTCCTTGCTGGATCCTTCTTCTTCCTCGGGAGGCAAGTTATAAATTCCTTGGTTTTGGTTTCTGTAGCTATCTAGTGTTCTATTTTGTGGTGTAGCTAGACCTCGCCGAACATTCCTAGAAACCTCTGGCGACAAGTATGGCAGGTAACAATGTAGCTATCTAGTGTTCTATTATGGGGTGGGGTAGCTAGACCCTCGCCGAACATCCCTAGAAACCTCTGGCGACAAGCATGGCAGGTAACAATGGTTCTATTATTTACAACCCTGATTTGAGTCCAGGTAACCACCCAGGCGAAACTAGACTTACAAGTATAAAAACATGACTTACTAGCATGAACACAAACTTGGCACTTGCTGCAATGCAGAAGTGGACTAGATCCTCCTGCATCATCTACAGAAGTGTAGTCACAAATTCCCTTAGTGTTGGAAGCACTTACAGTAAATGATTCATCGGTAAACATTGGAGCAGTTCTGTCTGGAACTACACTAACAGAGAAGTGCTGACACAAGGTGTGCATCTCTTTCTCAACCTGTTGAAACAATGCAACAACTTGAATTATCATGCTGGCTGGCATAGGTGATCATGTACCTGCATAAATATCTATCCTGATTACTGACTATAAATTTAGATGTTACTATTGTATGTCATGAAGCTAGACTGCCCAGAATTTTCTCTCTCTCTCTCTCTGTTGTCCTCTCAGATTTGATTGATAGGACTATCATCATTGGAGAGCCGTTGTAGCGTAGTTGTTAGTGAACTCGCTTCTCAAGGCTGGTGGTCTGGGTTCAGCTCCGCAATGCGCGTGGAATTTTTCCCGACCGCGACGGCTCTCAGGTAGACCCAGTCTCAACTGGGTACCAGACATGCTCTGGGAAAGTAAAGGTGGCCGGGGTGATGCTGACCACATCACCCATTGTGTGCCGACGGTCAATGAAAAATACAGACCTAACACTGTATTGACCTATATACCACAAGGTATGAAAGGGTTCCTTTTACTATCATCATTGCACTTCGTTGAGTAACCATGTGTTTCAATCTTTTACTTACACAGGAAGATCTGTGGCAGTGCATGAACTCTGTAGCACCGACAAGGTCCCCGATGTAATTTAGAAAATGGTGAAAACACTGTAGGAATTTTTTTTAAATGTTTATAATAAATTTTTCCAGAGCAGTGACTTTTCAGCTTGCTCTTCTCAAATTTTAAACTGCCAAGGTTTTTACTTACATGCTCAACTTGAACATGGCACCTACGTTTTATTGTCCGCCTCCGATACGACTAGGAACTCGATCCCACCTACACTTAGATCAGGAATCTCTGGAAAAATATCCAGATGGCTCCATGAGGGAGCGAACCTGGTACTTTTGGCACGAGAGATGAGCACATAACCTTTATGCCACAGAGAACCCCCAACTAACTACTTAAGAATTATAGAAGTTGGTGTCAGTTCAAGACAAACTATATGGAGAAGTACACAGACTCCAGTTGACAACTAA
This sequence comes from Arion vulgaris, assembly GCA_020796225.1. NCBI lineage: Eukaryota > Metazoa > Mollusca > Gastropoda > Stylommatophora > Arionidae > Arion > Arion vulgaris. The sequence goes on from CM036769.1 coordinate 3,643,258, forward strand.
CTAAATAGAAGTATACAAGTCGATGTCTGAAAACATTGGAAGAAGGTTTCTCTCCAAAGACATGACACGCCACCTGCTGAGCCAAAACTCTGTAGCTCGAGCACTAAGGGTTTTCTGGAAAAAATATACTCATGTAACACACAAGTGGTAATGGATTCAAACCCATGACCTGCAAAACGCAAGAAAATAATTTGACTACTTCGCCACAGACACCACTGATTGCTATTACTTTAGTTAACAGTTATATGAGCACTATCATCATAGCACTCCAGACATGTCCATAGGTGCTTCGATCTCCGTCTCAACAAATCCAGTAGCCCAACACGCCAGTTTGATGTTGATTAATCAATCTTTTTGCATATTTCGTACATCATTCTTTTCAGGCTTGACCAATAGACACCAATCTTTTTCCAATCTGGTCAGCGACTGGGATTCCAATCCTGAAACTTTTGAACATCTAATACAATGTATGCAAAGGAGACAGTTGCTGACAAAGGTTGCCCTAGTGGTGCCGGGCCCCGCAGCGGAAGCAAAGAATAGTACCACTGCGACATACAATGCATGTCGTAAGAGGCGACTGATGTATTTCCTAGGAATGCTACCCTAGAAAATAAAAAGCAGCTCAGAAATTGGATGTGCTGGCCTACTCGTAGGCGCATAACTGGCACAATGTACAATCGCTCTTGGGCTCCGATCACATACAAATCACACAGAGTGGTTGACAAGTGGTCAATTTGGAGCATTCGAAGAAGTTGACAAAGGAATCAACTAAAATAACAAATGCAGTGGTTTGGACATTTAATGAGAATGAAATACAACCAACCACCAATAACAGCATAAAATAAAAAGAAATCAGGTACTAGAGCCAAGGAAAGACCAAGAAAAAGACGGATATACAATATCAAGACCACATTTAATAAACACAGATTTGTTAATTTTTTTTTTCCGATCCAGAAGCACTTGAGCTTTCCAGCTCTTCGCCTCGGTGCCATGGACATCGTAACCCTTCGGTTGGGTGCCACGAACACCGTAAATCTGGGGAAACTGTGGTTTTTTCTGCCATCCCGCGGAATTGAACCCGCACACACAGAGGGATAGTCACCGTAGTCCAACGCGCTTCGAACACGCTGGGCAGACAAGCAATAAACACAGATAAAACACAACAAGGGCGACTCATCTGGCCCAGAACGCAAATTAAAGCTGCCACCCCTAGCTTAACGACAAGAGTTGACAACCACGTCCATCATCCACCTGAGGAAAGATAATAGACAAACTAAAATCTGTCAGAACAAACAATACAACTTATATTATGACTTGCAATGATATCTCAATGCTAGAAAAATCTTTCCACTTCTACTTACATCAAATCTTTGAAGGATGGAACAAATGGAGCAGTAGGGATATCTTCTAGACATGAATCTGTTGTAGTTTCTTATGGCATCTACATCATATGGTCTACACTGCCAGAGTCTACTTAATGGTGTTGCAAAGAGATTGTCTGGTCCAGATGTGATGACGATGTCTCTATCTGTAATTAAACAGGAACAACAAACAAACAAATTATATGGAAACTATAAACACATATGACAGCAATGGTTGTTCAGTGGTTAGTGCATTGGCACACAGATAGACCATCTTGGTTCAATTCTTAACATGGAATTTTTTCAACTGCAAATAGCTGTCAGGTTGACCCATTCTTCTTCTTTGCGTTCTTACGACCAATTTTAATCACTCTTTGTGATATGTTTGATCTTTGCCAAGAACGTAGTATCGTGCACATTGGTTTGGTAGGCCCCTAAACACATAGACTTCTACATGTTTAGAACACATGCATCCGATTTCAGCCAAACCTCCTTAGTCGCCTCTACGACATGCGTGGCAGGTAATATGCTGTCCGTGTGGTGTCGGAGCCCGATATGGGAGCAAAGAATAGTAACACTGCGACCTACAAGTCATGTCGCCTAGGGAAGATACTCTAGTAAATAAAAAGCGTTGCAGAAATCGGATGTGCTGCCCTATCGTAGGCGCATAAATGGCACAACGTATGACTGCTCTTAGACTTGGATCACATAGAAATCACAAAGAGCGATTCTTCTTCTTCTTCTTCTTCGCTCAACTTTGCTATGCGACTACTCCGGTATGTGTCATAAACAGGGCGGTGCGCTTGAGGTCTTCACGGTTCCCCATAGTTTGTCTTGAGTGTTGTTTCTGTTGGCCAGATCTCCAATCTCTCACTACTCAGACTAGGGCAGTCTTGCAGGATGTGCTCTGGGGACTGCTTTGGTGCTCCACAGGTGCAGGCCGCCAGTCCCTGAGACCCATTCTGTGGAGGTGTGTCTGAGACTGCAGTGTCCGCTCTGAGTCTGAAGATTGTGGTCTGTGCTTTTCTGTTTAGTGTATTTATACTGTCGTGCTCTGGCTTGTATCCTCCATTTGTTTTTCTCCAGATCATTTTCCTGGATTGTTTCAGGAGAGTCTTTGCTTCTGTAAAACTTTGTGTTGGGTGGTGTGTGTTAGGCTCCCCCAGCCTTTGCGAGTTTGTCAGCCTTTTCGTTTCCTGGTATGCCACAGTGAGCTGGAATCCACTGTAAGACCAGTTCGGATTTTTTGACAACAAGCTGATATTTTGCCGTATGTCCTGAATGAGCTTGTCTTGTCTGGGACTTGAGATAGCCTGGAGAACGGATCTTGAATCGCTAAAGACTGCAATATTTTTGCTGACACTTGCTGGTCGTTGAGAATTTGTATGGCTGCAAGAAGGGATGTTGCCTCTGCTCTAAAGTTGGTGCATGTTTCTCCTGCTGCCAGAGAGTGTGTTTCTGTGTTTCCTTGAGGGTGAGTGATGTAGATTCCGCTGCCTCCCTTTCTGGTAGCATCTGTAGCTGAACCATCTGTGAACCCATGTGTCCATGTGCTGGTGGGATATTGCTCTCGTAGCATTTGGAGTGAAATGGCTCTTTGCTCTGTCTCTGTTTGTATTTTTGGGGAGATTATTCCTGAGACTTCTAGGTGTATTTGGGCTGTGTTTTGGTAGCATGTCCATGGCTCTGGTATTATGGGTTCCACATTTCTGGGTCAGTTTCTAGGATGTCTGTATGTTGCATATGAAATTCTCTGGCCAGATGGTTGGGACTTTTCCTTGCAAGTCTGTTTTTGTTTTCTCTTGGAATTTTGTGTGTAGAGGGTGTTCTTTTAGCCGTTTAATTTTTCAAACTGGGTGAGTGTTTTAAATTTTCATGGGAGTTCTAGAGGCTCTATGTCTGCGTTTTTTCCATTTCTACGATAGGACTGCTTTTCATTGCTCCCAGAGTTATTCTCAGGCCCATGTTTTGTACCTTGTCTAGTTTGTGTGTGTTTGTTTTGGCTGCTGTTGTCCAAGAGCTGGAGCCATATTCCATGATGGGTCTGACTGCTCCCGTGTAGACCTGCTTTAATATTTTTGAATTTGCGCCCAGGACGTGCCAGCTAGTTTCTTCATCACAGCAAGTCTTTGTATGGCTTTTCTTTGAATTTTGTCTATGTTTGGCTTCCAGGTAAGTCTGCTGTCTAGGGTGATTCCAAGGAAGGTGGGTGTATCTGTTTGGGGTATTGTTTCGTTTTCTAGATTGATGGTTACTTTTTCCTTGTGTGGGAGAGGAAAAACAGTTGCTGTGGTTTTTGTGTGGTTAATTTTGAGGCCCCAGCTTTTTGTCCAGTTCTCCACTTTTCCACTGTTTTTTGTAGTAAATATGATGTTTTTGAGTGTGTTCTGCAGCTGTCCAGATTGCGAAGTCGTCTGCATGTAGGCTGTTTGAGACCTTCTGGGGGCAGCATTTGGTGATGTCATTTATGTATATTAGGAATAGCGTTGGTGCTATCACACTGCCCTGTGGAACTCCTTCCTTCATTTTTTGCATCTTGCTGAGGTGGTTGTCTATTTTTACTCTGGCTGTACGTCGGGAGAGGAGGTTTCTGATCCAGGAGAACATGTTGTGGGAGACTCCTGTTTGTAGGACTTTCAGCATTAGGCCATCGTGTCATACTGTATCAAATGCCCGGAGAGGTAAAAATATGGCTGTTACTTTCTTTCTTTCCTGGAAGGCGTTTCCAATGTCCTGGGTGATGTAAGCCAGTTGGTCCTCTGTGCTTCTGTTTTGTCTGTAACCGGTCTGGGCGGGGTGAGCAATGAGTTTGTTTCTAGGTACCATGTCAGTCTCCTGTTTACTAGCCTCTCCATCAATTTCCTTGCACAGCTGAGAAGGCTGATGGGTCTATAGCTCTTTGGGTCATTTTTGTCCTTGCCTGGTTTCAAGATGGGGTAGATGTGTGCCTCCTTCCAGGTTGATGGAACTTGACCTGTTTTCCAGCTCTGGTTGAAAATGCTGAGGAGAAACCTTTGCCAAGAGGACCAAGGTGTTTAAGGAATTCATTGGTAATTCCATCCGCTCCAGGTGCCTTTTTCTCCTTTAGCTTTTTATTTGGTCTTCTAGCTCCTGCAGGGTAAACATAGCTGTCATGTTGTCTGTTGGGATTGTAGAGTTAAGACTATTCAATAGTTGCTTTGACTGGTTTTAACTTCCTCTTTTCTTGCCTGTTGAATTTGGACCTGACTTTCCAATTGATAGGTTCTAGCTAATAGGTCTGCTGCTGCTCTGCCGGTGACAAATCCTGTGTCTGTGTGTAGCACAGTTTTGGTCCGTTCTGTCCTGTCACCGTTTAGGGTTTTTGTGAGGTTCCATAGTTTTTAGTGTCTTTCTCTAGATTTAAGGAGGCAGTTTTTTCATGCCAGCTGTCTCTCATGCTTTTCTTCTTTCTTTGTAAATATAGCCTTTGTCTTGTTGTGTAGGGTAACATTTTCGTCTGTGGGATCTGCTTCCATGTTTTCTCTTTGTATGCTGAGTTCAGCGTGAAGCTCTTCCAGTTTAGGGGACCAATAGGTCGTGAGTTTTCCTTCTTCCTCTTGGTATACTTGTTTTTGCTGCATCTAGAACCCAGCTGTTGAATGTTTGGAGTTTGCGGTTTAGGGCTATTTTCTTTATTTTCAAGTTCCAGCTGGGGTGAGTGTTCCTTTGGGGTGTTCCTCTGTCCCTTCATGGAGATTATTATGGGTTTATGGTCACTGCCCCCCTAGTTGGTTGCACACACTTCGACTTGTGAATTTTTCAACATCTTCAGTCGCTATTGCTAGGTCTGGGTTGCTGGTTGTTCTCCAAGGTCGGGAGTAGTATGAGTGTGGGTCACCAGGTTTGTTTAGCAGAACAAGACTGTTGTTGATGATGAAGTCTTCTACTTCCTCTCCTTTTATATTTAGGTCAGAGTACCCCAGCTTGGAGAATGGCTGTTGAAATCTCCAACTATTATCCAGTTTTCTGTGTTTGGTTGTATGTTGTTTAAGTGGATAAATTTGTTTGGTGGTGAATATATGTTGCAAATTGTGATTTCCTTGTCGTTGGTTTTTAGGCAGATGGTTATCGCTTCTGTATCAGTTGATTGGGAGCGGTGCGTTTCCCAGGCTGAAAACCTGTTTTTGACGGCCGTCATGACTCCCCCCTTGGGTCGGTCTTCCCTGTCTTGCCTGAAGATTTCGTAGCCTCTAATGGAAAATCTGTGCGTGCTGGTAAGATGTGTTTCTTGGATGCAGCACACATCGATGGCGTGCTCCTTCAGAAAATTTTGCAGCTCTATTTTTTTTTTCTAACGCCTTCCGCGTTCCACTGCATTATTTTCAGATCTTGACCCGTGTGTTTACTCTTGTCTTCTCTGGCTGGTCTGAGAGTGTGAGGAATTGTGTTTGCTGTTGTGTTTGAAGAATGGGGTTCCGGTGTTGAGCCTGCCTGGTTTCGACCTGTAAATATGACACCGTACAGGAGTAGTGTTGGTTGCATAGCTTCGGTTGTAGTGCGTAGATGCACGTTTTTTTTATTCCCGTGCCGCTTGGGCATGCATCTTCCGACTTCGACGGTTGAGGTTTCATTTCTGGGATCCTCCTACCATAGGCAGATTGCCTTTCTCGGCTTAAGGGCTCTACCTACCCCGGACCGCTGTATTTAACACATAGCGAAAGCGACGTGTCGGTAGCGATCGCAATTCTGATCGGTCACCATCGTACTTCGAGTCGCTAACTACACCACAAAACATATCCATGAATAACACAATATATCCTGCATCCAAATAAATGAAAAGTAGTAATCCAGGCCACGGAAGCAAGATGAAGTGATCAAAATTTATTGCTGACGCTAACCGATACGTTCGACAGCGTCATTTGTAAACCGGAAGTCCACAAAGAGCGATTAACAAGTGGTCAATATGGAGCGTTCGAAGAAGAAGAAGATTAAAAAGTGCTACTGAAAAATTCTCACGTCTTTGAAAAAGAAGAGGAAATATCTAGAATCTTAAAAGATCTGAACAACGAGGAACATCTGTCATTGAAACTGAAATATTTTGACTCCTTTAAACACTACAGTGGTTTAGAGAGTAACAATTAAAGAAGATCACCCTTCGAAGAACCATCCAACAAGAAAGTAAACTATTGGGATGTAAAACCATACAAGATCTCCAACTGCTAGCAACGAACCGCATCACATGGAGATCTAAAACCTCTGCCCTATGTGCCGCCTTTGGCACAAAAGGAACAAACTAACTAATGAAAGGTATGGTTCCTGTACGGTGAGGCATGTGTTGATGGCGGCAACAAGACATTAAAGAAACAGTGAACATGATCAACAAGTAGGAGGGAGAACTGGCTAGAGATTGAAAGTCTTTAGACAAACTGTGATGGCAGCTTTTTTCTTCTTCTTGCGCTCCACTCTTTGTGATTTGTATGTGATCTGAGCCTAAGAGCGATTGTGCACCTACAAGTAGGCCAGTAGATACAATTTATACTAAACTTTTAATTTACTAGGGTAGCTTCCATAGGCCCCTATCTTATTCGCCTCTTACGACATGCCTTGTAGATCACAGTGTTACTATTCTTTGCTCCCTTGCGAGCCCTGGCAACACACTTGCAAAAGTGATAACAGCAAAGCATATACTACATAAGAAGATACAAGATAGATAAGTCTCAAGACAAGATTACACTAAAGCTTTATATTGAAAAACTAACCTTACCTGTTTTCAAGCTGATATCTGGTGGTGTTGTCAAAATGGCCTGTGCAGGATCAGAACTAATTGTGGCAGATGATTGTGAGCAGACTTCTGAAACCCTCCGCTGTTTGACTCTATTAACGTGAGCTGTTACCATCTTTCTGCTTCTTGGCTGTTTGAGTAGTGAATGTTTGACAGCCAAGACAGTGTTTTTCTTTGCCTTTTTGTTATTGTAGACAACACAGGTCTTCTGTCTCAAGGCCTGAAATAGTTAGGAATTTGAGATGGTCACAAATTTGTCAGTTTACATTGACTGTGTAACAGAAATAATTTTACTGCACTTTGAGCAAACCAATAGGTATCCAATGTTTCCCAACAAAAGATGGTTACTTCTCTTCTTCTTCTTTGCATTTGTTCTTTACGACCAATTTGAATCACTCTGTGATATGTTTGATCTTTGCAATAACGTGTATACGTTGCACATTGGTTTGGTAGGCCCCTAAATGCACAGACTTCTACATGTTTAGGACATGTGAGGGGGACTGCCTAGAGTAGTTGATAGTAGCTCGGCCTGCTAGCTGTGAGACGCCTCATAGCTAGGGTTCGAACCCACTATCCGGCATTTGTTCGAGTCCCTGGTCTTACTCAGGACGATAACGTGAGTACCTCTGAAGTCGGAGAAAATCTGCCTGTATGGCGAGGAATACTAATTACGAGTACATTGAGCACACGGCTGCCAGTGTAAAGTAATTTACAATGTGCACGCTGCTGCCATTGTAAGAAATTGGAAAAACGGATTTTCACGCACAAATCAGTTTCAGAGATGAAACTTCGTCTGAGTTGAAGCGGACGAAAGAAAAAAAAAAAAAAAAAAAGGACATGTGCATCCGATTTCAACCAAACCTCCTTAATAGCCTCTTACGACATGCGTGGCAGGTAACAGTGGTTCTATTCTTTACACCCCAAATTTGGACCCCGTAACCACTCTGGCGCAAAAGATGGTTAATTATTGATGATAAATGTTAATAATACTGATATTCCTTCGCTTGAAAACTGAATTAGTAACATAATATAACCTTGATTTAGCATGTTGTGTTGTTTTGAACATGAATTAAGTCTATATACAACAACACTGGAATGCCAGGATCACACTACAGTTGTGGTCTTATTTCAGAGAATTTTCCTGAGGCCACCAGTCGTATGTTATCGGAGGCCATGGACCAGCTTGCAATCCGTTGGTGGGGAATGAGCGTAGTGAACCTTACATTGGATAATGTATCATTCAGCAACGACAGATACCACCCTCCCCCTTTTCTCACGTGCTAGAAGATTCTAAATCTGGCGCCTGTTCAGGGTTGGTAGACAATCCAGAGACTCTCCAGTTCTTCAACGCTACATACAAAGTAAAAACTACATGACGTTGAGCCTTAGGGAAAAAAATCCAAATGCTGCTGGATCATTGAAGAAGTAGAAAATGTCTCATATTTGTGATACCACCCTACCTTTCTTCTGTATAGATTGGAGAGAATAAGGAGTGTTGAAGAAGCCCAGGGGAGACACTAAAGCCAATGAATATGATCAATAAGGAGTGTAAAAGAAGCCCAGGAAAGACACTAAAGCCAATGAATATGATCAATAAGGAGTGTGAAAGAAGCCCAGGGGAGACACTAAAGCCAATGAATATGATCAATAAGGAGTGTGAAAGAAGCCCAGGGGAGACACTAAAGCCAATGAATATGATCAATAAGGAGTGTGAAAGAAGCCCAGGAAAGACACTAGAGCCAATGAATATGATCAATAAGGAGTGTGAAAGAAGCCCAGGGGAGACACTAGAGCCAATGAATATGATTAATAAGGAGTGTTGAAGAAGCCCAGGAGAGACACTAAAGCCAATGAATATGATCAATAAGGAGTGTTGAAGAAGCCATGGGGAGACACTAAAGCCAATGAATATGATCAATAAGGAGTGTTGAAGAAGCCCAGGGGAGACACTAGAGCCAATGAATATGATCAATAAGGAGTGTTGAAGAAGCCCAGGGGAGACACTAGAGCCAATGAATATGATCAATAAGGAGTGTTGAAGAAGCCATGGGGAGACACTAAAGCCAATGAATATGATCAATAAGGAGTGTTGAAGAAGCCCAGGGGAGACACTAAAGCCAATGAATATGATCAATAAGGAGTGTTGAAGAAGCCCAGGGGAGACACTAAAGCCAATGAATATGATTAATAAATAGACGGTGAACAAGTACTATAGTGCGTTTCAAAATGATTTTCCGCAGGGAAAATTTAATATCTCTGCAACCGCTTGACCGTAATTGTTGTAATTTTGCATATGATCTAATAATCGTAATGTCCCAAGGTTGATATTTTTTTACTCAATAACAAACTTATGGTTTAAAATTTTCTTTATGTAAAGTATACAAAAGTGACCATCTCCTTAGCCAACCATATAATGAGAAGTATTACCCTTCATATTTGTGAGATGTTGCAAGTTCCACGACTTGCACGTTTTCACGTGGTTTTCCCGATTTTAATCGCACTTTAAAAAAAGTATAATGATCCTTCCGGTGTGTTTAGTTACAATTTACCGTTTGTGTTTTCAGAGCATAGGTGTATTAGTTAGTTAGTTTGTTCCTTTCGTGCCAAAGGCGGCACATAGGGCAGAGGTTTTAGATCTCCATGTATATTACAAAACGTTTAGTATTCTAGATTTGTTATACAATGAGTATGAAAATCAAGTTTCTTACACTGCATACAGTGGCTGTGAAAATGTATAAATATTTTATCAGAGAATCTAATCGTGGAAAACTGTATCGGAGTATATCAAATCCTGAACAGAGAACTATGCATGCTTTGGGTTTAAGTAAAAGATATCTACATAAATTACTTAATGTTAATGGAGCTGTCAGTACAGTCAATACATTGACTCAAGGCAGAAAGAAAGTAGTAGACAATTTTGACAGGGATGTGATTAGAAGAGAAATTTGCAGAATGTTCGATTCCAAAGAAACTGTGACACTAAGAAAGCTGAAGATTAGGTTAAGAATACACAATGACGATGTATCGAAATCAACGTTATGGAGAACTGTTAGAAGCATCGGCTTTACTTTTAGGAAGTACGCTAATGGGAGAAATGTCATCATGAAGCCGCATTTAGTACGCCTGAGAAGTAAATATTTACGTGACGTAAGGAAATGCGTAATCAAGGTTACGATATTGTGTATGTGGATGAAACCTGGATCAATGCTCACCACACTAATGAAAAGGAGTGGCAGTTATCCGATGGAACAATTAAACAATATGTACCTAGTGGAAAAGGACAACGCCTGATAATGGCACATGCAGGCAGCAGACAAAATGGGCTGGTTAAAGATGATGAACTTATTTTCACTTCCAATTATACGGACAACAGGGACTATCATACCGAGATGAACGGTAACATATTTAGAGATTGGATTGAACATACTCTTCTTCCGTCCCTAGACAGACCATCCTGTGTGATAATGGACAACGCATCATACCACAGCACTGTGTCAGAAGAAGACAAAATCCCGACATCTTTGAGTACAAAAGATGCTATAAAACTTTGGCTCAGAAAGGAGAACATTCCATTTAACGAGGGGTTTTGAAGCCTGAATTACTATCTATTGTTAAAACATCACAGAAGACCAGGGTTTTACAAACAGACAAGTTGATTCAACAGCATGGTCATGTCTGTTTGAGACTACCACCTTATCATTCACACTTAAACCCAATTGAACTCATTTGGGCCAAAGTTAAAGGACTGGTAGCAGCTGAAAATAAAACTTTCAAGCTAAGCAATATGAAAGAACTAACATATGCCGCCCTGTCGAAGATAGACAGAGATTATTGGTGTAAATGCGAAGACCATGTCTTAAAGGAGGAAAATGACTACTGGGACAAAGATGGACTGTCGTCGTGCAGCCAAGAATAGTCATCAATATGTTAGACTCATCGGACTCAGAATAAGTGAGTAAACACTTTATATGATTTATATAATATGAGTTATCTCACCCTCCAAAATTCGAATTGTATATACGCCTATGCCGAAAATATGTGATTTTTTAAATTTACGGTAAATTATTTCTTCCAGCACCAAATAATTACTAGGTTTGAAAAGATCAAAGGAATGCGCCGTTGCAAGAAAAGTACACTACCTGCAACATTGAATTTTAGAAAATCGTTGGGACATCAGAAATACAACACCACATGCAAAAATCACGTTCATCCATGCAATGAATATGGAGATATTTGAGGTCAATCGTTGACCGGACGTTTTGAAACGCACTATAGGCGCTTTCAGGATAGTTTTTTTTTACCAAACACAGGAATTGAACCAGAAACATTTCTTACGGCTCCCATTGCCTAGCCCTACAAATGAGCTTACGGCTCCCATTGCCTAGCCCTACAGACGAGCTTACAGCTCCCATTGCCTAGCCGACAGACGAGCTTAGAGCGCTCATTGCATAGCCAGACAGACGAGCTTATGGCTCCCATTGCCTAGCCTGACAGACAGGCATTTTTAAGAGGACAACCAACTAGCTCTCCAGCCTCTGTATAGATTGCTATTCATGTTTCTTATACCACCCAAAACCTTCTATCTGTATTGATTCATGTCTGTCTACATACAGTTTCTCATGGGGGAGGGGGCTGAATTTTTTTATTTAGTTGGAAGTTGACAATTTAGTTCACAGTGGTTTGGAGAGAACGGTAATGAAAAGCATGGTTCCTGGAGTAGGAGGCAGGGGACGACCAAGACGAAGGTGGCAGCAGGACATCAAAGAAACCTTAAACATGATGCTGGAAGAGGGGGAGAACTTGCTAGAAGCAGAGAGTTTTTCAGACGAGCTGTGATGAAAGTGACGTTCTGCAAGAGACATGAGATGGTAGTTTACCACACAAAAATGGAGAAGACCAGATTCGTACAAAAATTTATCAAAAACCCATTTTCCAGAGGTTGGTACTTGCTCTCCCTTGCCATAACTGATTAGATACTGAATTGGAAAACGGGTAGTGGCTGAATTAAATTTAGGTCCCATTTTTCCCACTGCAGTTGTTTGTACAAATTCATCTACAGTTTTTTGTAATTATTAACAGTTTTTTGTAATTATTAACAGATTTTTATGAGTAATATACTATTTTGTAGGTAAATGAATTTTTGTTACGATCTATCTAAAAGAAATAAAAAGTGGCGCTCTCATGGCTTCTTGAAGCCAATCAATTAACGTAATGACGCCCATGTATAGATTGGTACTCATGTTTCTGACACCACCCCACCTTCCATCTGGATAGATTGGTACTTGTTTCTGACACCACCCCACCTTCCATCTGGATAGATTGGTACTTGTTTCTGGCACCCCCTCCATCTGTATAGATTGGTACTTGTTTCTGACACCACCCCACCTTCCATCTGTATAGATTGGTACTTGTTTCTGACACCACCCCACCTTCCATCTGGATAGATTGGTACTCATGTTTCTGACACCACCCCACCTTCCATCTAGATAGATTGGTACTTGTTTCTGACACCACCCCACCTTCCATGTGGATAGATTGGTACTCATGTTTCTGACACCACCCCACCTTCCATCTGGATAGATTGGTACTTGTTTCTGACACCACCCCACCTTCCATCTGGATAGATTGGTACTTGTTTCTGGCACACACACCCCCACCTTCCATCTGTATAGATTGGTACTTGTTTCTGACACCACCCCACCTTCCATCTGTATAGATTGGTACTTGTTTCTGACACCACCCCACCTTCCATCTGTATAGATTGGTACTTGTTTCTGACACCACCCCACCTTCCATCTGGATAGATTGGTACTTGTTTCTGACACCACCCCACCTTTCATCTGTATAGATTGGTACTTGTTTCTGACACCACCCCACCTTTCATCTGTATAGATTGGTACTTGTTTCTGACACCACCCCACCTTCCATCTGGATAGATTAGTACTCATGTTTCTGACACTTGAATCTTCTTGAGATCTCTTTGGAGCAGTCACCGCTATTGTTGACTGTTGAGTCCAGGTATTCGTAGTTCTCTACATGTTGAAGTTCTTCATTGTTTATTTGGATGTTTGGTGAGCTTTTTGCTTTGTCAGTTTACATTATTTTGTTTTTTGTGTACTGAATATAGATGTTGGTCTTCGCTATATTTCTTGGTCATCAAGATTAGGTTTTCCAAACCCTATTTGCTGGTGGATAATAATACCGCATCGTCTGCATATCTAAGCTCTGGTATGGATTTGTCGTCTATAGTGAGGGGGTCGTAATTCACATAGTTGGCATCGTCTTTTACATTCCTCATAATGTTCTCTGCATATATGTTGAATAAGTATGGGGACAGAATACATCCCTGTCTTACCCCCTTTTGAATATTGAACCATGCAGCTAATTCACTTAGAGCACTTAAGTATGTTAAATTATCATGTTTTTAATATAACTCTGATATGGGCTGTTTTTGCTCAGGAGTTCAGGGGAATGGGTTTCTAAGGTACAGGTGTCCAGGGTTCAAATGGTTAATTTAAAGGAAAGGTCTTTAACTTGAAATACAAGTGTAACTCTTTTGAAATGTAACAAAACGCAACTTTAACTGAAACTCAAATTGAATTAGATACAGCGAAATTAGTTATACCTTTTTACCTGTGTTCATTGACAGCTCGTCTAAGATTCCGAGATGGGAGGTGCTAGAAATGGAAGTGGATGATTCCTGCTGCAAACTTGAATGCTGGTGTATGCTACTTTCAGCCATCTGGCATGCTGAATTTTGAATTGGCGTAGTTAAACATTTTTCTATAGCATTTGATGAATCTATACAGTCTCCTAAATTGTCACTGTTTTTTGTGCTTAAATTTTGTATTCTGGTAACAGTTTGAGAGATGTCTACTTTGTTTTGTGAAGTTGTTTTGATTCCGAATGACTCAGTACTGACTGAGGAACTAGAAAGTGTCAATGGAGGTGTCACTCGAGAGCTGGAGATTATGGGTTGTGGAAGCAGCTGCCAATGAGACAGTGGTAGAGAATTTGGAGAACTTGAAGTGATATTGAAGTTGTTCTGATGCAGAATATGTGAGTAGGATACTGCATTATCAGTCTTTAGGTCACGCACACAAAGATCTTGCATTGATGACTTCCCTTGAGGTACCTCCAAATTAGACTTCCCATGAGGTATATCCAGATTTATGATTGAATTACTCAATGTTTCAGGGGTGTCCAGGTTAATGATGGAACTGCCCAATGCTTCATGGGTGTCCAGGTTTATGATGGAATTGCCCAATGCTTCATGGGTGTCCAGGTTTATGATGGAATTGCTCAATGTTTCAGGGGTGTCCAGGTTTATGATGGAATTGCTCAATGTTTCATGTGCATCCTGGTGACTTGATTCAACCTGTTTAACAACTAAATCTGAATTGGAACTACTATTGATTTGGTTACAGTTTTTCAAGCTGGACTGGTTGATTGAAGGACAATGCTGCACTTCCATAGATGGAGATAGTTTTGAACAGATAAAAGATGAATGGTTAGAAGTCCTCATTTCGCAGTCACTAGGCGAATCAACATTCTGATGTGCATACATTTGGGCATGCCAGGATGGATTCAACTTAGAAGTGGTTGGTATGAGCTCAGACTGTGTTAAATTTGGTGTGGACAGCCTGGACTGAAGATGAAAATCTGGTCTAACAGTTGATGACTGTGATAATTGAAAATGGGAGGGTGTGTTAGCTCTGTTGGATGGTGGAACTTCCCTGCTGGAGAATAGAAGAACATCTGTCTGTGAAGGCTGGCTAGAAGAAATGGAATGACAGATGGATGATGGTGAGTGTTTGCTGTCGCTCACAGGCAAGACATCAGATACAGGACTGTTAACGGAAGATGTCGGTTCTGATGTGCAACCTTCATCTATAAGAAGACTAGATAAGGCAGCTGATGATCTTGAGCGTGGACGATAACTTTCATGTAGTGTATTTTCTATACATCTGGTGTAATTGACCCCTTGCAAACACCCAGAACCATCATCAATCTGGGTTGCCGAAATGGACACTTTATCATCTTCACAACCATCAGCATCAACAATCTCCCCATGCATTAGTCCACTCTCACTAGCTGTTTGTCGTAATAGTTGACGACATTGAACATGGTTGGACATTAAGTTAGGTGAGTAATTCATTCCTTCAAGACTGCATTCCTTCGAAGCCGCATTACAAGAACTATCCTGCTGGCTGTTGTGACTTTCTCTAGAAGCAAAAACTAGTTTGTCGTTAGTCTTTGTCAAAGTCTCTGTACGATTTGCATCCCTCCACTCACTAGACGAATAATGCATCACATGAGGTTCATGAGAGTCCGCTACGCTCACTGGGAGATTGTTACTAGACACTGGAATGGAAGTGCTGACAGGATAAGCAACAATCTTTATAGGATGTGAGGATGTATCTGGAACTAGAGGCAAGTGATCAGATGACTTAGGATTTGTTGGTGTATGACTTGATGCCATTAATAGTTGAAGCAGGTTTCCATTTTTCGAAGTCTGTGAAAGACTCTCTGTCGTAGGGTACTTATTCCAAACATCTCTACTGTTTGAGAAACTTGAAAAAACTGGGCTATCACAATGATGACTTGCGGTTTGTGTTGGTCTGGGAGTGGGTGATCGGCTTACAATATGGCGATCATTATTATAGCTGGCGCTTTGCGCTTGTGTGGATATGGACGATGGAGTTTCAACATGGCCCTCAATATTATAGCCGACATGTTGCAGTTGTGTTGGAATGGGAGACGATGTAGTTTCAACAAGGCCCTCAATATTATAGCCGACACGTTGCAGTTGTGTTGGAATGGGAGACGATGTAGTTACAACAGGGCTCTCATTATTATTACCGACACGTTGCATTTGCGTTGGAATGGGAGACGATGGAGTTACAACAGGGCTTCCATGTTGTGTTTGTGTGAGAATGGATGATAGAGTATTAACTGGGGCTCCATTATTATAATTGACATGCGCTAGTGTAGAGATGAACGATGGAGTTTCAATAGAGCCCTCGTTATTATAATTGACATGTGTGGCTTTGGAAACGGATGATGTAGTTACAACAGGGCTCCTATTATTATAATTGTCATCTGCTAATGTGGAAATACATGATGGAGCTACAAAAAGGCTTCCATTGGTATAGTTGACATGTGCAAGTGTGGTAGTGGATGATGGAATCACAAGGCTTCCATTGGTATAGTTGACATGCGCAAGTGCGGTAGTGGATGATGGAATCACAAGGCCTCCATTGGTATAGTTGGCTTGTGTTTGTGTGGAAATGGATGACGGAGTCACAACAGGACCCCCATTATTATAACTAACGTGTGCAATTCTAGGAATGGACGATGGAGTCACAAGAGGACCTCCATTATTATAACTAACATGAGCAATTCCAGAAATGTATGGAGTTACAACCGGACCATCTTTATTATGACCTAAAGCCTGTGCCAAAATGGAATTTAAAGCTATAGAAGAGTGGTGTGATACTCCGGGTGAAAAATGCAAATGGGAAAGTGATGAAGATGTTTGGGTTGATATTATTGGTGGCTGTGTAGATATCATTCGTGACTGGGTTGATATCATTAGTGGCTGTGTCGATATCATCGGTGGCTGTGTCGATATCATTGGTGACTGTGTCGATATCATTGGTGGCTGTGTTGATATCATTGGTGGCTGTGTAGATATCATTGGTGAATATGCCGATATCATTGGTGACTGCTGAAGTAGAATGGTAGAAGTTTGATAAATGCTGGGGTTGAGCTGATGAAAGTCCAACAATGATTCTGCTGAAGTGTGTATGATAGCTGGTGATCTGTCAACAGATGGTGGTAGAAAGTGCTGAGTGACACCTGTCAATGGAGGATTTGAAAGGCTGGAAGATTGAATGTTAATTCTGGACACATCACCCTGTTCCTGAGGTTGTTGGGTGACATATCCGCTACTTTTAAATGATTCTGTATCTTGGTGAGAATGAACTGATGGTTTTTTATGGAAATGATTTTCACTGGAAGTATGTGAATCTTGACAAAGCGGTTCTTGATTCTGTTGGAAATGTAAATTAGGATTCACCTCGGATGTATTAGGTTTGTTTAGCAGGGAAACAGTTTTCATGCAATTCTGAGGTCTTGTAAGTTGATATGGCACACCTGGTGATAACGACAACGTGGCGTCTGCTTGTTGGGAAGATACTGTCATTAAAGGTCTCTGTGAAGTTTGATGTGGAAGAGTGTTCACAAAGGAATTGTTCATATTGCGTTGTGCAACGCCAAAGTTAAATTGGTGGTTCGTAGCTGTCGAGGAATTAGGGACAGTTCTAGATAAAACTTGAGCAGTTGTTATGGGTCGACTTGCAGGGATATTTATAAATACCTGGTTGCGTACACCTCTACCAGTACCAAAATTCTGGGGAGATGCTGCTTGTAACTGCATGGAGGCTGGGATCTGTTTTTGAAGTCTTATCAGTGAACTTGAAGGGGCTAATGATATTGAAGGCCTCTGGGGCAAACCTTGAACTGTTTTAGAAATTGATCCAGTTTTAACAGTTACTGAACTTGCTTGCAAGGAAGGTATACTCTGAACAATGGATGGTGCATTACTAAAGATTGCTTGCATATGTTGAGATTGTCCACTATGGGAATCAGTTTGGAAGTCTGACCAAGGAAGAGGTGATGCTGTAGCAACATGATGAGAGACAGTTTGTTGAGGACTCATTGCAGAAATTGTTCCAAAGTTTTTTGGGTTGTCTGTAAAGTTTTGCTGACTTGGTAAACAATTCAATTGGTTGTTTGCAGAAGACATGCCATTGTTTTTTAGAGATATTTCTGTCAAGTAATTGACTTGAACGTTTGCAGCTGACTTTCGACCATTTTTCCGCTTTTTGTAACTTGGCGTGTTACTGACATGACCATTTGCAGTCGATATCTGACCAGCCGACCACTTTTGATGAATTGGCATGTTATTAACCAGTCTGTTTGCAACAGTCATCTGACCATTTGTCCCCTTTTGCTGATTCAATGTGTTAATGATTTGACCGTTTGGAGTAGATATATGACCTTCTGTCCACTTTTGAAGACTCAACATATTACTGACTTGACCGGTTGCTGTAGACATCTGACCGGCTGTCCACTTTTGATGAATTGGCATGTTACTGATCTGTCTGTTTGCAACAGTCATCTGACCATCTGTCCCCTTTTGATGACCCAATGTGTTACTGACATGACCATTTGTGGTCAACATCTGATCATCTACCCACTTTTGATGAATTGGCATGTTATTGACCTGTCTGTTTGCAACAGTCATCTGACCATCTGTCTCCTTTTGATGACCGATCATGCTACTGACGTGACCATTTGCAGTAGATATCTCACCATGTGTCCAATTTTGATGACCGAACATGCTACTGACTTGACCGTTTGCAGTAGATATCTCATCACCTGTCCAATTTTGATGAATTGGCATGTTATTGACCTGTCTGTTTTCAACAGTCATATGACCGTGTGTCCCCTTTTGCTGATTCAATGTGTTAATGATTTGACCATTTGCAACAGACATCTGACCATCAGTACAATTTTGATGACCGAACATATTACTGACTTGACCATTTGCTGTAGACATCTGACCATCTGTCCACTTTTGCTGGCTCAACATGTTTCTGACTTGACCGTTTGTAGCAGTCATGATACCAGCATTTAATAGGGATTTCTTGTGATTACCCTGAACAGAATCATTAAAGACACGTTCAAAGTTAGGCATCTGAGAAAATAATTTTGATGTAATATCGAATTTATCATTCACAGATTCCATACTCTTAGACTTGTCCAGCACTACTGCCTGTCCCTGGGAAGTTTGTGAACATAATTTATGTAATGGACTGCCCACAAGTCTAGACACCTTTGCATCGTAAACTGTCCTGACCTGATTGTCCATTTGTAAGTTAGAATATGTCTTCCTATTCTTTTTCTTTTCACCGACAGCTCTACATGGTAAAGGCGAAGAAGATAATGAAACAAATTGTTTCGTTGACGTTGCCATCAAGGATTTTGCTTTTAAATCAATGCTATTTTGGAAGTTATGCTGAGAGAATGGTGTTTGAGTAACGTTACTGGAGTCTGATGGAGGTCCTGGATGTGAGGAATGAGGTGAACTGTTCAGAAATGGGTTACTAATGGAGATATCAGTATTCGTTGGTTTGATCAAAACTGCCCGTCGATATGGTTTTTCGGGAGTCGTGACTTTCGGAATAAATGACTTTTTCTGCTTCATAGTTCTTTGAGGAGAAAACATTTGATTCTGTAATATATCTGGAGATCCTGATGACAACACAGACTTAATAAAAGCTGCTTGAAACGATGACACTCTAGGAGGTGGTGGAATCAGCTTCTCTTGTGATGCTTTAACCAGTGGTGACTTCAGATATTCTTCATGTTTGTCTTTTGTTCCTGTTGATCCCTCATTCCAAACATGAAGGCTTGGGTTTATATTTGCAGTTATAGATTTGGAAGGACTGTCTAGCAAAGTAGAAGTTTCTTCTGAACTTTCACCAACATCTGATCTGAATTTTTTTATTTCAACTTCATCTTTGACTTTATTCAACTTTTTTTTCCTGGGTCTCTTCTTATGGGTCTCTGAATCTTCACAAGGTTCCATGTTTGTTGTCAGTTTTGTTCTGTCTTTATCTTCACAAGAAATATCATCAGCATTTTCCAAACAAGTTTTAGAGAAATCTTCTTTCAGAGGATGTCTTCTTGAATGTGCTGTCCCTGAGCTGTTTGCTTCAACTTTTTTCTTGGAATTCCTGGAAGAGGGAAAAAAATGGAAAGACTGCGATAAAATTATTTAAAACAAACAGTGAAACATCAAAAAACATACAGCAAAGTAGTTTTACAAAGCACTGCCACAGACTACAACTGATGTTTTGACTAAAAGTATTTGATTATAAAAAGAAGGGATACAAAAAAGCATTGTGGAATGTCTGGCCAAATGGATTAGAACTCGGCTCCCATGCAGGAGACTTGGGTTCAATCCACGTAAGGCCACAGAGTTTTTTCTGTTGAGGGCAAAAAGAAAATATCCTAACCCGAACAGTTTCGCAGCGATTGCACTAGCCATGCAGCCACTGAATTCTACACTACAGGCTCATGTCCCTCCTGTCCTATACTGGCCAAAAAGCGGTACTACATGCAGTAACGATAAAAAATCTTCAAGACTAACAGTGGTTCTGGACATCTCTGTGGCTAAGCCCTCGCATTGCGATCCAAAGGTTTTGGATTTGAATCTGAAATGTGCCATATTGATCACAAGTGTATTTTTTCCAGAGACCCCTAGGATTGTTGCCGGAGCTACAGAGCTTGCACTTGGCAGAATACTCTCGGCAGGTGTGAGTACTATTTCTGTGGAGAGGGGCCGAGCCATATGGGGTCAAACCCGGTGCAATGAAGTCAATCCTTAGAGTTTATAATGGTCCTAGAAGAGCAAGTGGCCGAAGGGTTAAAAGTGGTTGTGTTTTCTGAAGGAAACATCCAGTGTTCTAGTCCTCATTAAGATAAAAAGTTAATGTTAGGGATAAAATAAAACTAATGACTTGCACATGCTTGGCCAAAGACTTGGGTAAACAGCCCTAATAATATCTTAGCCCTATAGAATCACTAAGTGTACTCTCAGAAAATGAGAAGAAAGTGATGTCACATAACAATGTGTAGCTTTTATGAACAATCCTAAGAATCTCTGGAAAAAATTGCTCTGGTCAAAAAAAGGGTTTAAAAGAGAAAGGATTGACTTCATTGCACCGGGTTTTACCCCATACGGCTAGGTCCCTCTCCGCAGAAATGGCACGCCACCTGCTGAGAGTATTGCACAAAGCACGAACTCCTTAGCTCTGGCAACAATCCTAGGGGTCTCTGGAAAAACTGCACTCGTGAACAGAAGGCCGCGGATTCGAACCCACGACCTTCGACTCGCAAAGCAAAGGGTGAACCGAATGACAAGGTCTGGATTATTCTTCTTCAGCGATCTCTGGTCATGCGTTTAATTTACTGTGGACCACAAACTAGGCAATCAGCTTCAGGTTGTCAGGTTTCCCAAAGCTTAGTTTTCAGGTCGCTTGGGTGTGGCCACATGCTTCTCAGCTCACCCAGGAGAGGATAGTCTTGCAGGACATGCTCCGGTGTCTGTTCTGCCTGCTGACACTGGCAGAGAGGTGTTTGACTTCAAACTAATGACCTTTGGAACGCAAGGTAAAAGGCGTGACCATTTTTGCCCATGGAGACCCCCCGACCGTAAGAAGTGAAGAATTTAACCTAGTAGAGTTGGACAGTCAGTAGTTTAGAAGAAAACTTTCATGACAGAGATGACGTGTCTACGCAGAATTATAGAAGTATAAAAAAAGACACAGGTTTAGAAATGAAGACATCAGAAGAAAAAAAAGTGGGTACAGCATCAGTACTGAACTTCACCAAGAAACAGAAAACTAAATAGTTCGGCCACATAAGCATATTACCAACAGACAGAGTGGCTACCGGGGCCAAATTTGGGGTGTAAAGAATAGAACCACTGTTACCTGCCATGCATGTCATAAGAGGCGACTAAGGAAGTTTGACTGAAATCGGATGCATGTGTCCTAAACGTAAAGAAGTCTACATGTTTAGGGGCCTACCACACCAATGTGCAACGTACACATGTTCTCGGCAAAGATCAAACACATCACAAAGAGTGATTAAAATTGGTCATAAAGAACGAACGCAAAGAAGAAGGCAGTGTGTCTAAAGTAGCAACGCTACTCCAATACAGTGGACTTACACAAAAAGTGGACCTCAGAAATAACAGAGACGGTTAAAAAGACTATTTAGTAAACGCACACAAAAGCATTCTAGAAATCTTTTTATCATGACACTGTGAGGCAAAACTGGAATAGAGGGGGGAAAAAGAAGAGTTGGACAGTATTTTAAGAGAGAAAAAAGCCTATGAGTTAAACACTTTGGAATAAATCTATTATCAAAAGGCATGTCAAATTGCTGAAGCTGAATATACCTGTTACTAATGGATCTGTTTCCATCACGATGGCCCTCAGGATGAGAAGCAATATCTTTGCCTTCCTTCCACAGCTGATATCGGTCAGGCTGGTATGTCTTGACAAAGATGTCCATTGAGATCTTGACACCATCCCTTCGGCACACACACTAGAAATACATAATTTTAAATAATATAAGCCAGGAACAAGGTATCTTATTTATCAATTCAAATGTGAAACATGGAAACGTGAAGCAATGTAGTTTTACAAAAAACAGAAATCACAGACAAGACACCTCTGAAGTCGGAGAAGACACGCATGTATGGCGGGGAACACTGATAAAAAGGAAAGCCGGCCTTCACGCAAAAATCATTCAGAAGCGCCATGGCTGCGCCTGAATTCACAGCGGGTAAACTCAAAAAGAAGAACAGAGAGAGATGATTAAACCAAAAAGATTTAGCAAAGGATACTTCTTTTTTTCGTATCTCCAGTCATGCACTTAATACACCATAAGCCACAAATTAGGCAACAAGTTTGAGCTCTGTAAAGTTTCTGCAAAGCTTAGTTTTCTGATCCACTGCTTGTGGCTATCTGCTGCTCTTATTTATTGATAGGACTGTGCTGCCACCAATCATCCGCTGAAAGAGACTAAGTACCTATCTGTCTGCATAGAGTGCAGTGATGTTAATTCTATAAACTATACTTTGACATGTAATTTTATTGCAATCTACTACAGTCTAAGATAGTTCCAACGCTTTGAGCTCTTGCTACATAGACGAGTGGTCCCAGGTTCAAATCCCATAGTGGGAGTGTTATTTTCCCCCGATGTAATGGCTCTCAGGTTGACTCAGTCTCAACTGGGCACCATAGAAACACTGAGACGTTAAGTCGGCCGGTGTGATGATGACCACACCATACATCATGAACTACTTTTCGCAGATGACCAAAGTCTAATCTATGAAGATGATGATCAGCTACAAAATCATATAAATTCATTATTAGCAGCATGGAGGAAGTACATCATAAAAATCAACACACACAAAAACCGAGACCATGAAAATCGGCAGAACACCAAGTCAAGCAAACATACAAATAGACAACACCAGAGTAAAGCAAGTTTCTGAATTCAAATATTTAGGCAGCATTTTCACAGAGGACGGAAAACTTGATAGAGAAATAGAGAATAGATGCCAAAAAGCAAATGCATTGACCTACCAGCTGGCACCATTACTACACCACTCAAAGATCAATCATCATCAAGGTGCGTATCCTTTATAGGACGTTGCTCTCTTTGCAGCACATCTGAAATTCACTCTGTCTCTAGCCAGCTCACCCACTTCGCCGATGGTCATGTTCATGGTTTCTTTAATATCTTGTAGCCATCTTCTTCTTGGTCTGTCTCTGCGTCCTGGGACCTTGCCCTCTAGTATTGTTCTTTCCAGGCCATCGTGACGCTTGATGTGACCAAAGTATGTAATTTTTCTGTATAGTATGTTGTTTATCAGCCAATTCTTTTTAACATTTAGTTCTTTCAGGACATGTGTGTTCTTTCTTTTTCTGTCCATGGTATTTGTAGATCAATATGGCAGTAAAAAAGACAGATGGTAAAAAGTATTTTTCTACCAACACTTTGTTACCAGTGCCGTTACCAGTGCCAAACTTGATCTCTGACAGCAAGCACACCACAGAAAGCTCACCACATGTGAAATTCACATCACATCTCTAGGTCTAGTATGCAGGAGGGTCAATCGGAGGTAGGAGCATCAAGCGTGGGATCTAACAAACAAGCCTCTTGTGCCCGAGTCGATAGGCGAACACTATGCATTACGCAAATCCATCCCACTTTACGGTACTTACTACTCCATATTCTACAAGATGTTTACAATGTACCTGTAGGCAACGCTTCCCATATTCAATCCAACGCTCTGTAGCAAAGTTGGTTGATTCTGCACAGTTGAAACCATGGTTGTAACCAGAATGATATCCATATGGAAATGTAATAATAATGTCTCCAGCTTCTTGTGTAATCTGGTGGAGAATAAACATGAGAAATATCAAATAATCCACACAAAAAACTACCTAGACACCAATTTCTGTCTAGTTTTTAAAAAAAAGCTATTAAGTGCTTCTTTTTTTAGTATTTGATACACAGGATCGCCTGTGTGTTGCCGGGGCTCCCAAGGGGAGCAAAGAATAGTAACACTGCAACCTACAAGGCCTCGAAGAGGCGACTGAGGTAGTGGTCTAGGGAAGCTACCCTAGTAATTAAAAAGCATAGCAGAAGTCAGATGTGTTGGCCTACTTGTAGGCGCATAACTGGCACAATGTACAATCGCTCTTAGGTTCAAATCACATACAAATCACAAAGAGTGGTCGATATGAGCGTTCGAAGATACACAGGATAATCAGGAACCATCATCATATGTGATGTCGATAAACAAACAGTAGCGATGTCCAATGTGGAATGCCAGGCGCTTTGTGATACATCCCTGGCGCCCTATTGTATTCCTTCAGCTTTAACGTTAACAGAAATTCAAGACAACAAAAATGTGTTTCTGAATAACAATATGATTTAGTTTTCACAAGCACAATATTTTTAAAAACAACTTTTAGTCAGAATTAAGTTTCCATCTGTTATTATTTTTTTATATAAATGTTTCTATTAATATGACTATTATTATTGTTACTATTATTATTACTACAATTGCTGCATGGCGCTGGCACCTCCAGTCATTCGCCAGATGTGCCCTAATACGTACAAATTCTGGATAGCACTGGGGTACATGATTCGCATTCTCACACGATTACTACTGTGTTTTTTGTCTTGACCCTGTCATGTGGCCATGTCATCTATATCTTTGCCTTCTCTGTAGATGTATTCCTAATCACTGGAGAAATAATGTGTCTCCATCCCTCCACTAGTCTACAGGACATCCATTGGCAAGGGGGAGTAGCCGTTTAGTTCTCTAATGAGGGCTACTTGAGACCATGGAAGGTGGCAGGTTGAGCTCAAGAGCAGCTGACAGATAGTGAATGGTAGACTGGTGATCTCTCCGCAGAAACAATGGCTATGGTCACCGACAGTATGATAACTGCCAAGAAGGAAAGCACAGACATAAAGTAGTAGCGTGTCCATTGTGGAACGTCGCTTTCACCAGTCCGCCCCAAAAACTCTTGTCTCTAGCAAGTCCTCAAAGCCTCCTCGATCATTATGTTCAAGCTATGTCCTGCTGTCACCTTCGTCTTGATTGTCCCTTGCCTTGTACTGCAGGAACAATGTCTTCCATTACCGTTCTCTCCAAACCACTGTAACATTTAATGTGGTCAAAATATTTATTTTCTGGGACATGATTTTATTTATAAGCCAATGTTTCTCGATATGCAGGTCTTGTAGGATGTCTATTTTTTCTCTTCTCTGTCCAGGATGTTCTAAGAACTTTTCTGTAACACCCCTTGTTTCCAAAGCTTCAATTTTGTTCTTTAATGTTTGTGTTATGGTCCACGATTCACATCCATATGTTGCCACAGGGAATATGCATGTTCACAGAAGTCTTACTTTTGTTTCTTTGCTTGTGTCGTGCCATAGTTTCTTCATACTGGCTACGCTCTGGAGTGCCATGGCTAGTCTTCAAAGCTAAGACTTCTTAATAAATACCTAGCAAGTCATACCATAAATACATGTTAAATATTACTTCTTCTTCTTCTTTGCGTTCGGTTTTGTATGCTTGTCTAAACCATGAGATGGGTTGTCTCTATGAAGCTGCATGTCATTTAGAGTTCCTCGCGAGTTCCCTATAGCGTGCTCTGTAAGCTTTGTTTACGAGGCCACATTTTTAAATATTAAAAATCAACATTTTTAGACTCAAATAATATATGGTCGAGTTGTACAAATGAAAAACAAACCTTATTGACAGGTATGGAATATTTCTTGAGGATTGAAGGTGAGATCAGTGACATTTTGTGTCGCAGAAAAGCTGAACATTCGCTGAAACTGCTGGGAAAAAATCCTGGAACAAGATGGCAGTGAAAATAATGGTTAGGATTGCTGAAAGTCAGGAACTATATGAATCTCATTTGTGTTTTAGCAAAGCAGGAACTGTATGTATGTCATTTATAAATCTTGTGCCTACTTTTCACCCCAATCTGGTCTAATCTCTTGCATACATTTCAACTCAATCTGGTCTAATCTTGTGCATACATTTCAACCCAATCTGGTCTAATCTCTTGCATACTTTTCAACCCAATCTGATCTAATGCCTATTTTTCAACCGAATCTGGTCTACTAATATGCCTACTACTCAACTCTTGCCCACTTTCCATGTATTTTAGGCATATCTCTTTACCCTACTAACACTGTTATTGTTCCTACTGTCACATTCTGTGTGATGTCTCCCCTCCTTAAACCATACTCTTCCCTACACTAGTCCCCACTTTGGGTTATTTTCATCTCTTCTTATGGCCAGTTATGTGCCTGCAAGTAGGCCACCACATCAGATTTCTGTGATGCTCTTTATTTACTAGGGTAGCTTCCCTAGGTCCTTACCGCAGACGCCACTTACAACATGCCTTGTAGGTGCCAGTGTTACTATTCTTTGCACTCCTTGTGGGCCTCTGCAAGACACTGGCTACTTTCCCATCACTACTACATATGGACTATCCTCTTTCCTGCTCTCCCATTCACTTTCAGATATACTTTCTCCACTCATTCTGAGATACCCCCCTCCCAATTCTAAGTTTAGACTAAACTATGTCCCTACTCACCCTGGGCTAATCTCTCCAGCCGCTGTCCATGTTCAGGAGGAATGGCATACCACGACTTTGGAGCACCAAAATGTAAATAGTTGATGCTATAAAGATCCATATCTTCTGTGTGCCAAGCGAAGGTAGTCTTCCACATTCCAAAATACAAGTATGCTGTGCATACCCCCTCAATCTGTATGCCATAATCATTCTTCACATGATCCAGGATTGTATCCAGACGGTTGATGTTCCAGTGATCCTGATCATCATCTGTTAAAGACCCATTAATATCTGCACCGTAGATGGCAGCACTGAATGCAACATTTTTCCAATACTTTCGTTCCAGGTCTTCATGGTCAAAATGCTTTGGGGTGCAGTACCTATAAAATAGATTTTAAAGAAATAAAACAGCTGAATTTTAAATAATATAAATTTATGGAAAGGACACATATTTTACATACAAAAAGTGATATATGTTTCAGATCTTCTTCTTCTTCGAATGATCCACATCAACCACTTGTTTACCATTCTTTGCTACCCTTGCGGGCCATGGCACCACACGGGCGAGAGAGAGAGAAGAAAAGAACAAATGTCTCCTCTTGTATGTTGTAAAAGAAGACAAAGGAGTCAGTATGAGGTTGATGAGCCCACACTGTAAGAAAGCAAACAGAGACAGAAAACTTTCAAATGTGTACAAAGATCAGGATGCTACACTGAGAAGGCACAAATCAAACTGAATGGCACCCGAGTGGTTACTGGTGCCCAAATTTGGGGTGTAAAGAATAGAACCACTGTTACCTGCCACACATCTCGTAAGAGGCGACTGAGGAGGTTTGGCTGAAATCGGATGCATGTGTCCGCTAGGGAATGCTAGCCCGAAACAAATGCTTGCAGAAAACGGATGCACCAAGCCGTAAGGCGATAACATGATGCAATGACCCTCACAATGGAACGGGATAACGGATTCTACAGTCGCCAATCTGCTTCTGAGATTAAGCCACGCAGTAAGAATGTCAGACCTACCAACCCGAGGGTGGCCAAAACTTACTGCGGGAAGAGGTCGACACAAACTTGGAAGCAGAAATCATAGGAATTATATCCTACAGAACTGTCCCCAGTATGCAGACTTGAGAAGAAAGAGGTGGCCCACTTGCACTAGCGTCCAAGACAAACTGTATGGGGTGGCTGATAATCTGAGGCAGACGGATGCCTTTATTACAGAATCCAAAACTTCAATCTAGTGAGAATGCAGAAGAAGAACTGAGTGAAAACTTAGTGTCTCTGCTTTGTGTCCTTAGGCATGACAAGGACTGATGACTAAATAAATAATGTCTAGCGATAAGTATCTAACAATGGACGAACATTGTTGGGATATATACAACAGTATAATAACCGTCCACCGCAAGCGATGATGACAATAGTCTCAGACGTTTGCTGCTGCACCTTTCTGGTGTGTGTGTGGAGGTGGCTATGCAGTCCAATCCTAGAACACAACCCCTACCACAAGTGGGGCATACATGATCAAGGTTAGACATGTGGTTAGACTTTTCGCGCAGCTCGTTTACTCTGTGTCTCAGCAGCACGATACTTTTCAGCTATGCGGGTCGCTCGAGTGGTTACTAGGGCCCAAATTTGGGGTGTAAAGAATAGAACCACTGTTACCTGCCACGCATCTCATAAGAGGCAACTAAGGAGGTTTGGCTGAAATCGGATGCACATGTCCTAAACGTGTCGAAATATATGCGTTTAGGGGCCTACCAAACCAATGTGCAACGTATACACATTCTTGGCAAAGATCAAACATATCACAAAGAGCGATTAAAATTGGTCGTAAAGAACACGAAGAAGACAAAGAGTGATTAAAATTGGTCGTAAGAACGAAGCAAAGAAGACAAAGAGTGATTAAAATTGATCGTAAAACGAACGCAAAGAAGAAGAAAGAGCTATGCAGGTTCCTCTTGTGTTGTTACAGCGCCACATTTGGCAATCTTGCGCAAGGGATTCCCAGCACGTGGTGTCTATATCAAAGCATTTCTGAGACACTTTAAGAGTGTCTTTAACATGTTTTTCTGTCCCCAGCAGAACGTCTGCCCCTTCAAGTTCGCCATACACCAACAACATACAACAGTATAGACACAGAATATCATGCAAGATACAATGACCTCTAACCTTGGGGAGTTTGCCAACTGCTCAAACTCTTTGACATGTATGGCTTTCTTCTGAACATTATACTGTGTGTACAAGCCCTGTTGCCCAGTCACAACTTGCTCAATCGGTGCTGGGATCATAAGGTCGAGGTCATCATATCCTTTCTTTCGAGGTACCCATTCTTTAGGGGGGATAATCTGAAATATGGCAGCAACATTATTTTTTTTTAATTTCACTAAAACAATTGTGTTTATAGAAGGAAGCAATTTGCACACCAAAAAATATATTGTTTTGAAAGAGATTAACAATAGAAAATAAGTGTGTAGGCTGTATATTGTTCCCTGTATTACTAAAGTTAATTCTTCTTGACGCTCGTGTGATTTGTATGTGATCTGAGCCTAAGAGTAATTGTATATTGTGCCAGTTATCTACCTACAAGTAGGCCAGCACATCCGATTTCTGTGATGCTTTTATTTACTATGGTAGTTTCCCAAGGTCCTACATTAGTCGCCTTTTACAACATGCCATGTAGGTCGCAAGAGGCGACTGATGTATGACCTAAGGAAGCTACTCTAGTAAATAAAACGCATAGCAGAAATCGAATGAGCTGCCTACTTGTAGGCGCATAGCTGGCACAACATACAATTACTCTTACTCTCAGATCACAAAGAGTGGTTAACAAGTGGTCGATATGGAGCGTTTGAAAAGAGGAAAAAAGAAAGATGTGACAAAAATAATAAAAACCAATAAAACAAACATGACAAATTATATTTTTTATCAAGGGTTAGAAAATGGAGACAGTGGACAACTTTGAATTTTTTGGGTTTACTGTTAACAAAAGAATGAAATTGTATGAAAGAAAAAGAACAAACATAACCTTACAAAGACTTAATACAACTAGAAACAGTACGACACTATTAGGACAAACAAAGATCAGAATACTAAGAGAATGCTTATACCCAGTAGCAACGTATGGATGTGAGACATGGACATTTAACAAGGTAGTGGTAAGGCATATATGTGCTTTTAAATATAAAAGTATAAGAAGAATCCTTTGTATAATATGAACCAATCGATCTATCCAGAATGAGCTAAAAGATTTAAGAAAACTGGCTGATGCTACAAATAAGAAAACTGAATTATGTTGGATATATAAAAAAAACAAAGAGTTGGGAGAAATTTTGAGCGTTTCAGACATAACATAAAACATGATGGGTTAGAGAAGACATAGAATGATTTGAGCATGACGACTTCGGAGATGGGAGACATCTAGCATATAAGAGAAATTTTGGAGGACTATTAGTGTGATCAGGACAAGCAATTGGATGATACTTCAAAATGATGTCACTTCTGAAAGATTACTCATAAAGAATTGACTAGATGCACTACTTACCTTTGCTAGTCCCATCTTGTGAGCTCCACATGATTCTATATGCTGAATATACTTCTTGAAATCTTTGAACTCTTCATATGTTGGACGGAACACCATAATCCCATCTGAAGCTGGTTCTACCATGGTTGTCCTGTCCTTTTTACCCTCAGCCATTAACTGCAACATACGTCATATCTGATTTTAAAACCTCTTTTGACAAAATAATTTTACTCCAAATCTGGATATAAGTAACTAACATCTTTTAATGATTGATAAGGACCATCATCATTGCACTTTGGTGAGTAACCATGTGTGCTCGATCTCTTTCTTACACTAAGATCTCAGCGGCAGTGCATGAATTTCGCAGCACCGACGAGGGTCCCCAATGTAATTTTAAAGATATTTTGTAGAAATCTTATTTATAATATTTTTTTTTCTGTATTGAATTTTGTAGTGGATTAAAGGGTTTTAAAGCCGAAGGATTGACTTCATTGCACCGGGTGTTACCCCATATGGCTCGGTCCCTCTCTGCAGAAATGGCACGCCACCTGCCAAGAGTATTGCACAAAGCACGAACTCCGTAGCTCCAGCAACAATCCTAGGGATCTCTGGAAAAACTGCACTCGTGAACAGAACGGCGCTGTCCGGATTCGAACTCACGACCTTCGACTCACAAGGCAAAGGGCTTAACCACTTAGCCACAGAGACCCCCACTTGCCAGTGGAGTTGCTATCCAGCCTGTTCTTCTCTATTTTGAACTGTCAAGGGTTCTTTTACATGCTCAAATTGAACACAGGACCTACATTTTATCGTCCGTCTCCGATAGGATTAGGAGTTCGATCTCACCTACACTGAGATCAGGGATCTCTGGAAAAATATCCGATGACTTCATGAGGGAGTGAACCAAGTACCTTAGGAATGAGAGGCGAGTACCTAACCTCTATGCCACAGAGAGCCCAACATCTTTCAACACAATGAAGTATAGTGGTGAATATAATGTGTGGCATGAATGTTTCTCTGACCATCAACACTCAACAGGCAAGAAGACTGAAGTGAAGTAAAGAAATGTATAACAGCAAATAAAAATATGAGAAGCTGCTTTAATGTTATAAACACTCCAATAACTACCATGCTGAGATGGAGGCACTAAGGGTAGCCGCAGAAATGACCCCAGAGAGAAGCAGCGCCGCACACAACAAAGTAGTGATATTCACGGACTCCCAGTCGGCCGTCAAAGCACTAAAAAGTTCAACTGGCACAGAGCTAAAAACGATTCTCTGAGTACTAACAAACTCATTCAAATGCACAGTCATACAGTGGATCCCATCACATTGCAACATAAGGGGAAATGAAGAGGCAGAAGGGTAACAAAAGCAGGATTGCGACTGCCGCAGACTGATTACGAAATCAGCTACGAGGAGGTTAAAACAACCATCGGGTGGTGATACAGAGAGAAGACCACCCTCAACACAGCGCCAAAGATGGGTACTATGGTCTGTCCCGTAGTAAACAAGCTTTCATATTCCGCCTCCGTATCGGCCATAACAGACTCCGATATCACCTGTATAACAAATTTAAAATTGGCACCACTAGCCTGTGCCAATGCACTTACTGCAAGACTGCCCACTGCTAGCAGGCTTGAGAAACGAAGCCTGGCCAGGAAATATCGAACTGAATGAGAAGCTGTACGGAGGTACGGAGTACCAATAACAAAAGCAGAATTCATGAGGAAAACTGGTACATCAGTCTAAGCGGTGATAGCGAGAGAGCTTTAATGTTATAAACTAGACAGGACAGAAGTAAGAGATATTTTTATATATCAAACATTCATACCAACACTGTGCTACCAGTGCCAACATGGGCACTGACAAAAGAACAAGAAAGGAAAAAATACCACATGTGAAATCTCTCTCTCTCGATTGTTCTTTTTGGCCATTTTTATCATTCTTATTGTGATATATAAACAGCCGTTGCCAAGAACATGTTTTACGTCACATCGTTCAGTACCATTTGGAGCTCTAGTGCTTATCCTTTGGTGAAGTGTCCAATTTCAACCAGCATTTACTGGGTTGCTCTCCGTCAAGGTAGCAGGTTGCTATTTTCTTTTAGGGTAGCAACCCTTAGACAACCTACCCTCCTGGGCTGTTGAGCATCATCTGCCCAGAAAACCTGTGTTTTTGTGGACTACTTGGTCTTTCTGCTGTCCAGTTTTGTATACAGTTTACTCCGCTAGCTTTCATTGCCCCAATCAAACTACAAGACAGCAGTAGTTCCCTGTGAGCGGAAACGCGCACTAGATTCAGCCTCTGCTGGGCTTTCTAGTTTTTCTGCACACCTGGGTGGTCCGCTCACCCTCACGCCTGCCCATCAGTGCATCGTTCGTATGTGTGCTTGCTTTTTCCTGGTGACTGCCCCACCATCTTCATCAGTTCTCACACTTATCATGCCTCTAGCTGTCCGGACACTGGGCTCAATTCGGGCCCCTACCTCAGGGCTTAGAGTTTCACCCTATGTGGGCCCACGTGCAACTCATCTCGAGCCCAATTTTTGCTCCATGCGGGCCCACTTCTCTTCTCTAGATGCACCCCTCATCCCTTTGTGGTTATCCGTTCAACTTCTTTCCATCGGCCGGGAGAGACGTGCATTAAGTCACTCTGGGATTCCGTTCGTCTATGTTGCGAGCGGATCCCATCCGAGACCATGTCTGCATCTCTACTACCACCAGAGTAGCTCTCCCTCAATCCCTACCCGCTTAGCCAGACAGGAACCACTGTCTGTTACCATGGTCACCAGGAGGAGGTGGGGTAGGATCTTGATTAGTGCCAGCTCACTAATCCTGGCACAGCGTTGTCCACATGCACCTTTGACCCCACATGTGAAATGCGATGCTTGAGGAAAGCAGTAAATAAAAGAAGAAGAGACCATACAAGAAATGAGGAAATTAGAAGAACAGTGGGAACAACACCTGCTTTAGATTCATTGAAAAACAGAGACTCAAATGGTTTGGCCACTTGGTGAGAATGAACCTGAATACACCAGTTGCAAGAGCGTACAACTTGGAAATGGAATCATCAAGAGGAAGGGGCAGACCAAAAAAGATGGGTTGATGGAGTTACAGACATCTTAAAACTCCACAATACCAAAGCATATCAAGCAACAGAGTGTGCACTATCTCAGAAACCGATCATCAGTTAAACCTTCTACGCCTAACGGCAATAAAGCAGAGAAGGACAAAAGAAAAGAAAAAAGGAACAGCTCAACTATTAAAACTACCAGAATACACATTATATGCTTGAATTGGAACAGAATCTGTGTAATCCAGGCTGCTTTGGCATTATCCAACTTTCCAGGTTTCATACAAAGTCTTTGTATAAATACTTTTTCAATTTGTGCTTACTGAAATCAAATTACTTACTTCTATTTTACCTATCCTACCGATGACCTACCTCTTTATTTTAATATTTTATTAAATACATACCCCTACTACTAACTACTGAGGAGTATCTTAAATCTTAGTTAATATGACTATAAGTATTTATTTTATTAATAGCCTATCTAACTTGATATGTGTATTGTTCTACTCTATATCTGACAGAACTGTCATTTCCATTTTAAACCGTTTTTCTTTGTCAAGTAAAAAATTATAATTGTTAATAATAATCTTCCTCCAATTCACCACTCCACACTTGCTCTGTGTTTATCATGTCATACAATGATACATTACATATATACTATATATTGATATATAATCAGTTAATAGTTACTACTTACAAGATCAACGTGAATAATGATATATTAAGAGAAATTAATTACATATAATATGATTATTATTAAGTATCGCTGATCAGATATCATATCAATCATGACATTCATTGTCATTGTGATTGTAAACATTATTCATTATCATATTCAATTATATTATTTTGCATTGTAAAATTAAATTGTTCGTTTGGTTTTACTAGTTTTAGTCAGCTGCAATCTATTATTTACGTATTATTAATTATTTAATTGATATAGTTTATGATGATGTCTATATATTCATATTCATAATCATTGTCTACCGTTGGCCGTTGCATCTTTTAGTAAAGTAGCGTATAGCCGTATATTATTCTCTGCAGAGAATTTTCACCGCTTCTTGTGTGCTGGTGAGGGACTGTTGAAAACTGACAATGTGTGCGTCTCATCAGTGTGTGCTTCATGATGATCATGATTCTATAGTATTGATAGACCTCTTTACTACGGTTTACGGCATTTACGCTGGGGTCATCATGATCATGTGGCTTACTTTTTTTGGTCTCAGACATAAAACAAAGAACAAAAGCTTTTAGGGCGTTCTACTTCTTTACTCAAATACCGGCTATTTCTGTTAGTGCAAAATGATATCACCGTCTAACGCAAAAATAATTATAAAATGGTAACTTACTATTCAAGGAATGGGTAATTTACGGTTAAGTTGTAAACAAATTCTCATCCGGACGACATCCTGTATCACCACTGAACTACACTTACATCTACGAACTAGTTCGCATTGAGAAGTAATCCTTACATGTACATGCTCTACGTTACTGTTATAAACATTGCACATGTCATATTTATAACAGTTCTTGTTTGCATATAAAATAGTAAATGTGAAAATGTATCATTTATGATTCTGCGTCATATAGAAATGAAGAGAACTGACGTGTATTAATATACCCCTACCAACTTTTCATTGGCGGCTTTTAGTCCAGAAAAAGCCGAATGTGAATTATAATTAAGTGGTTCTCAGCCCAGAACTGGGAGGACCAGGCAGAGAACATCGCTCATCTCATCGGTTATCATTAATGATTGGTAGTATGATTGTCGGGGCTCTCAGGGGGAGCAAATAATAGCAAGACTGCGACCGACAAGGCATGTTGTAAGAGGCGACTCTCTCTCTTTAGTCTGTTACGCCCTTAGCGTTTAGGAGAACGGATGTGCTTACGTAGGTGCATAACTGACACAAAGTACAATAACTCTTAGGCTCGGATCACATATAAATCACAAAATGTGGTCGATATGGAGCGTTCGAAGAAGAAATGATATGTAGATTCAATTGCTAAAATGGTATTAGTTATTATAGTTAGGGTCTAAAGATTTTTTATTAAATTGTTCATACTCAGTCCCTAGTGGTCTTTTTTATACCTCGTCTGCTATCTGTTTTTACATTATCAGATATTTAAACTAAGAGACTAGTCGCATACACGATACCTGTTGCAGCTGGAGGTCTTCACAGAATGTCACAATGTCTCCTTCATGCTATCTCACAATGTCAGATTTGAGAGCTCAAGTCAACGAAAAAGAGAGGTATATTTTCAGAATGTGTTCAATGAGTCTTTGGGTCATTTTGGCACGTGTACTGGGTAGTTTGGGAAGTTTTCATTTTTAAGAGGGGCTTGCTGTCTACATGTATTCTGCTGCAGGACGAATAATATATAGTTTGCTGTGTAATTGATGGGGGTCTATAAGGTTCTATGCACATTTGTATTTCTACTTGATAACGTTTTTTCTTCCCACAGTGAGATTCTGTAGTCGAGTTGATGGCCTCGGTTCTTCCACCATGGACTTTGATGGAGAGGACCGTTACACTACGTTTAGGAACATGTGTGTCTTTTGTTACCGAGTTTACCACATGTTCCCAGTGCCGGATTAAGCCAGCGCGGACCTGTAGCAAATGTTACCAAGAGGTCCTAGGTTTTGTATGATAAAATAAAACTTTTACAAACAAACTTTTCTCAATTTAATGTGAGCAATTTTACAAGCTAAACATTTTCTGCTCTAGGCACGGGGTCCGTAGCATTTGCTACTTCTGCTATATGGCTAATCTGGCACTGCATGCTCCCCCACATGAACATGGGCGTCAGACCCTACACATTTGCACTCGGGATTACCACAGGTTCCCCCTCTATGATCGGTGTTGTTCAACATCCACACATCAAATGTATCAAAAAACGAATTCAACTGTGTTGGGTCGGACATTACCATCATGAGGGTGGCCAAAACTTACTGCGGGAAGAGGTCGGCACAAACGGGTAAGCAGAAATCATAGGAATTATATCCTGCAGAACTGCCCTCAGAATGCAGACTTGAGAAGAAAGAGGTGGCCCACTTACACCAGCGTCCAAGACAAACTGTATGGCGTGGCTGATAATCTGAGGCAGACGGCTGCCTTTATTAGAGAATCCGAAATTCCAATCTAGTGAGAACGCAGAAGAAGGGAATGTAGATAATGTGGCAATATGAGAGGTAAGACGTGATCATGTTATTGTATATACCCATGTACTACGCATCTTGGTGAGAAAAGTCAGAATGGGTTTTCCTAGCTATCATAAATTCCAGGGGTGTTGTAGAGAGGAACGGGACATACCGGACAAGTAGTTTCAGTAGGCAAATGTCGTTACTGCTGCCCTCCAGTGACTCTCAGTCGATGATTCGAATGGTTTAAAATGACAGATTGCATACAATATGAGATGTCGTCTATTGAGGCTTCCAGGGGCAGGGGCGTGCTATGATACACAGAGGCGGCTGCATCAGGCGGCACAAGCAGCGAAATCAAAATACAATTTAAACCATTCAATAATAAAAAATCTTTACGCAACGCTTTTCTATATTGGTCTATGTTATTTGGATGTTGATGTATACGATTTAGTATTCGTACATTTTGTGCAGTTTAAAAAAATCACAATCGAAGGTTATTTTAAAGAAAAAACATTTAAGAGGCGGCATTTCGAATATTTACTATGGTAGCTTCCCTAGGCCACTACCTCAGTCGCCTCTTACGACATGCCTTGTAGGTTGCGGTGTTACTATTCTTTCCGGACCTCGGCAACAGACGGGCACTTGAGCGCCTAATATATTCTTCTTCAGCTTTCTAAGACTTTGAGGTTTACTGCTGTAGACAAATTATAAATATCCTTATTATTTGTAGTTCTACACTATTTTCATTCTTAGTGAACCAAATATTTTTCCATTGCGCTCTACAGGTTTGAATCTAGACTGTGTCCTTCTTCTTTGCGTTCGGTTTCGTATGTTCGTCTAAACCATGAGATGGGTTGCCTCTTATGAAGCTGCATGTCAGTTGGAGTTCTTCGAGAGTTCCCCATAGCTTGGTCTGTAAGCTTTGTTCATGAGGCCATGTTTCATTTCGTTGGTGTATGTATGATGGACATGACTGCAGGATGTGCTCTGGAGTCTGTGTTTCTGTCTGGCATGCACACTGTGCAGGCTTTATTCTGTGCATGTGATGGTTGAGCCTGCAGTGACTTGTTCTTAGGCGAAAGATTGTTGTGTGCTGTTTTCTGTTTAGTCTGCTGATGAGATCTTGTGGGTGTTTGCTGTGGGTTTGTTGCCTCCATACCTCTTTGTACTTTCTTTTGATATGTGTCTTGATTTCTGGTAGTGACACTGGGTGTTTGTGTTGTGTAAGTTTTGTTCCTTCCTTAGCCAGCATGTCTGCTCGTCCTTAGGTTCAACTAAGCATTTGTTCTGAATAACCCTACAATTATTGCGGGAGATATGGAGGTCGTGCTTTGTGACTTGCCATTTCTGCGGAGATGAACTGAGTCATTTGAGGTAATCCTGTGCAAGGAAACCAATCCTTCGACATTATACATTAAAGCTAATGGTACTGTGTTGTACGAAGACTGGCAAAAAAAAAACTGCAACAAAGATTTCTTGAAATAATTCACGCAAACAAAGATAAGTGTTATACATACAACAAAATAATTTACAGAAAACTATATTTTTTTCTGTAAAAGTATGTAAAGTTTATTGTTAAAAAGTTCATATAAAAATATTGACATAAAATTAATTCATTTATATCAATCACTACTATTGTAATCAAACAAACACAAAGTAGACAGCAAGATTTAGAGAATGATAGTCTTTATCAAGTCAGGATTATCTAGAGTTAGGAATGAGTTTAACCAGCAAGCCACAGGAACTATCAGTATGTATACCCTTTGACCTACTTTGGGGGAGATTTGAGTACTTATGTGTCTGCCTGGAGTGTGATGACGTCGGGCATTAACCAATTTTACCCAGATTTATTAAATCATGATTTCCAGTAGCTCTCTAGAGACATAGTGATGCTGCTGTTTTTATTAGCATTCTGTGATTTGAGATGGCGATCAGTTATTAAATGATATCCCAGCCGCTCTATTGTCAGATATCGCTATGTGTTAATAAAAGCAAACATGTACATCAATGTTGCAGAATTCTTGAAAGGAATCAGACGCTACTTCCACTTTGGGGAACTACATACAAGCTGCATTGGTTTGTAGCAGTCAACGGCTTATAACTGACTGTTAGTATTAGGGTCAGCGTAAGAACATAGCTGATCAAGACTCCACCTCCTAGTGGTCGCAAAGGAAACACGCTACCACCAAAAAGCATGGCTAAGTTGGTGCAGACCGAAGAGAGGTAAGCATGTGGATCGTTTAAAAAATATAAGAATGTATATATAGGTAAACAGAAGAACAGTACATGAGGAAATCAGTGCATTCAATTCACCCACTCAAAACATGACAATGGAGATTGAGTTGGTAGAGGGTCTATGACCCATCATAATCAAATAACCTGTCCTGAGTAGAATGTTGCCACCTTAAACAGTCCATCATTTTTCTCTCTCATAGGCCAGATGTCCTGCTTTTAGATCCGTCACGCAGAGTGGTTACCGGGATCCCCCATGACCAAATTCCAAATCATCAGTTACATCCTGAATCCATCTTCTCTGTGAGCAAACTGAGAGTTTGTGTCCCTTCTTGATCAACAGATGTAGTTACTCCTAGATCATTGGTTGCATTAGCTTGTGGTGCCAGTCTCAGAACATTTGTTTTCAAGTTCGCTCGTGTGTTGCCGGGGATCACAAGGTGAACAAAGACTAGTAACTCCGCAACCTTTATCTTGACGCTCCACATCGACCACTTGTCAACCACTCTGTGTGATTTGTATGCGATCTGAGCCAAAGAGCGATTTTACGTTGTGCCAGTTATGCGCCTACAAGTAGGCCAGCACATCCTATTTCTGCGCTACTCTTTATTAACCAAGGCCTACATCAGTCACCTCTTACGACATGCATTGTAAGTTGCAGTGGTACTATTCTTTGCTTCCCTTGTGGGCCCCGGCACCACATGGGTGACTGCAACCTACAAGGCATGTCATAAGAGGTGACTAAAGTAGGGGCCTAGGGAAGTTACCCTAGTAAATAAAAGCGTCACAGAAATCGGATGTGCTGACCTACTAGTATGTGCATAATTGGCATAAAGAACAATCACTCTTTGGCTCAGATTACATACAAATCACAGAGTGGTTAACAAGTGGTCGATATGGAGCATTCGAAGACAAAGAATGTAGCATGGTCAACTTCCTTCATATTATCATTACTCTTGAAAGGGAATGTTGTGATAAAGACAATATGAAAATTGAACTCACAATTAAGCAGCTGATAGCAGATAACGCAAGTGATGATTATTTTTTTTATTGTTTGTGGTCGCTATAGAGTGTTCGAAGAAGAAGCAGAGTTGAAACTTCTCTAATAAGAAGAGACTGAACATGTTGGAGAATTAGTTTCCAAAAACTTTGACAGATTCAGTATTTTCACTGCTGGAACTACTACAAGTGATAACATCCATCATCACTACCTGATATGGACACAACATCTAAAATATCATGTGAATGCTCATCAAAGATAATATTTTAATCTAAATTGTTAACGTTTATTTTAAGTTCTGTTTTATTTGATTGCGAGGAAGAATTCTGTATAGGTGAGCTGGTAGTAGACTGTTCCTCCAGATCTGAGAAGTTTGTATCCAACCACTGTTTAGTTAGGTCACAGTTTTGTAGTGCACTAACATTATCTGGCAACTCACAGGTATCACTGTCGCTAGAAGAGTCACTGTCACTTGAAATAATCTGCGAGTTGTAATCCACAAGAGTATTGTTCAAATCATGATTAGACAAGCTTGAGGAGGCAAGTGTATGAGGCAAAGATGACACGGGCAAACTGGATGATGGTGATGATGTAGAGAATATGTGGGGTTGCCAGGTACTCACCCACAGACTGAGTGGGATATGCTGCACATTGTCAGGTCTTGTCTGGAAGGTGCTAGTAGCAGTATGGCCAATATCTGAAGCAGCAAGTTGTTGACTTCTAGGAGTCGGTTGCTCCGTTGTGAAAGAGTCTATGTTGCTTGAGTGTCCAGGAGAAGCATCCACTCTAGAAATATGGCTGTGCTGATTGCTTGAAGATTTCTTGTGACCAGAGTGATGTTTCTTATATGACCGTAATATCGCAGGCCTTGTAAATTTCTTAGTTACATTCTTTGCCTGCTTTCTCCTCTCTCTGTCCTTGTCATTAGACTTCTCACTCTTCTTGCTAGCATTCCCATCTCCCTTAACATCTTGTAACGTTTTTGAGCATTTCTCAGCACCTACAATTTGTTTACCTACATTGTCCATCTCATAAATGTTATCTTTTGACTTCTTGCGTTTCTTCATCTTATGTTTTTCAGTTACTGAATTTGTCTTTTCAAGAGGAGTGTTAATTTCTGATCCTTGTTGAGAGTCATCTCTGATAGTGATCCAAGACCTTCTTTTAGATTTGTTTCCCCTTGTGGATTTACGTCCCTTCTCTTTTTTTGTGAACAAAATGGAAGCATTTAGACTTTTATTTTTCAATTTGTTACGTTTATCTTTC
Organism: Arion vulgaris; assembly: GCA_020796225.1. NCBI lineage: Eukaryota > Metazoa > Mollusca > Gastropoda > Stylommatophora > Arionidae > Arion > Arion vulgaris. The sequence goes on from CM036769.1 coordinate 3,684,353, forward strand.
TTTGTTCTTTTATTCTTCACACTTTCATCAGAATCTGAAGAAAGCTGCACAGGTGATCTCTTACTCCAGGGCTTATCATACTGTACAAATACAATGTCACTTCCGGCATTTGAATTGTCAGAATCTGAGTCATTTAAACCTGGCAGAAAAACATGATCATCATCTTCGGAGCTGACAGATACTAAATCAAGGTCTACTTCAGAATTAGCTCTCGACGATGTTTTCCTGTGAGGTGCCTGCAGCTGGGAATCTCCATATACACCCTGTAAATTTGTTACAGTGTTTATAGATGAAGTTGCCACAATTGATGCTTCTAGACCTGGGCTTACATTTGTTACCTCAATCACATCATCGTCACTGTCGTCGCTACTTGAGCTACCCACAAGCGAAATTCTATCCGTAACACATCTGTACATTGCTTTCCTGTCAAAAGCTTGCATGCTTAAGGCACTGTTAGCAAAGGTCTTAAATTCTTGAACAAACTGTCTTGATTGTGGTCCAACTACAGGAAACACTTTCTCGAAGAAATATGGACTATCGATTGTCACTTGTGATAGAAGAGGCTGAATTATGCCAATGGCTTGTCTAACATTTTGATGACTTCTAAGAAGAACTCGAAGTTCTCTGGTCAGCCATGGCATTATACGATGTAGTCTATGAGAGCTGGCGGCTACCATAGCAGGTGTTAAATGATATGAACTGTTTTCACAACCAATAATAACAGCAGGGGGACCCAGGTGACTTCTATAAACACTGAGACGAAAATCCTTGGTACCATGTGGCCATGATGAAGCTGAAGTATGGTTGTTAGCTAAACTTGGATATGAGTACTGATGTTCTCTATGAACAGAATATTCAGGACTGTGGGTTCTATCGTAACGTTGATAACGAAACTGGAACCTGCTGAAGTTACTTAATGTTAAATCTGCATTCAAGCCTGGCTGTGATACGTTAAAGTAGTGCTGAGCTGGTAAAAGAGTGGCCAGGTGTCCTCCCATGTAATTGTACAAGTAACTGTAATCAATCTGCTGGGGAGGGTTAACAGGAGGTAGCTCATAAATGTCGTAATTATCATTCGAGCGAATGTTGTGGAAAATTCCTGTGAACTGTTGTTTGCACAAGGGACATTCTGCTTTCACTTTTGACCACTGTTTCAAGCAAACAAAGCAGAAGGAATGAGTACAGCTACTGGTAAAAGATTTATTGCTGAATGGTCCTAGACAAATGGAACAAGTTTCTCGAGATGTTTCACTTTCTGTTGATGCTCCATCTAGACTAGAGCTTCCTTTCATTACACTTGTACCTGCAGTTCCACTACTTGACTTAGCTGCTGCAATTGCTTGATTCCTTGTTACCGGCATTGTTTCTGAAAGCAACAAAGTAATTAAATTTATAGTTTTAAGAATTCTGACAATTCATAATTATACATTAGCAGAAAATTTGAGGGTAACTAATAATAAAATATCAGCATAAAATATTAATAAACAATTCAGGTATTTCTGAAGTTGGAGAAGGCATGCATGTATTGCAGGGGACACTGATAATAAGGAAAGCAGGTCTTCACTAAAAAATCAGTCAGAAGTGACATACCTGAATTCATAGCAGGTAAATGCAGAAGAATATATAGCTACCCTTAATAACTCCCCAGTGTGGTTTCCGGGGTTGTGAAGAACAGAATCATTCTCCTCTGAACACAATGTTGTAAAAGTTGACTAAAATGAGTTGATATGTGAGGGGCAGGCAACCCCACACTGCAAATAAAAGCAGCAGCTACAGAAAAATCCTAACTGCTCATGTAGATCTCGATGTCATAGCGGTAGCGGACATAACTGTCTGGATACCATAGCAGTAGAGGACGGAACAACTGTCGATAAAGAACAGGATGAAAACCAATAGGCAGTATGTTATGAGGATTTGAGGGAAGACTTCTTAGAAGAATACTTGGGTATACCTGTAAGGATGAGAGCTGCGGTAGCGTAGTTGTTAGTGAACTAGCTTCTCAAGGCTGGTGGTATGGGTTCAACTCCCGCAGTGCACGTGGAATTTTTCCCGACCTCTACAGCTCTCAGGTCGACCCAGCCTCAAATGGGCACCAGACATGCTCTGGGAAAGTAAAGGCGGCCGGCGTGATGCTGACCATATCACCCATCGTGTGCAGACGGACAATGAAAAATACAGGCCTAACACTGTATTGCCCTATATACCACAAGGTATGAAAGGGTTCCTTTACTTGTTTTTTTTTTTTTTACCTGGAAGGATAAGATTAGCAATATCAGACTTCAAGAACTAGCTGGTCTGGAAGACCCAAATAAATAAAGACAAAGGAGATGATGGCGTTTGATTAAACATGTGCATAGCTCAAAGTCAAGCATAAAGACTAGGTTTGATGTCGAAAGGCACAAGATTGAATTGATTGGACATTTTTTTATATATACCTTATGTTGTTAGGTGTGATAAAAACTGATGCTGACCCTGAATTACTTTAAATTTGTATTAGTTTTCACTTGAAAAAAACACAGAAATTGGCAATCCTAGATTAATGACAAGTTTAGTAATCACTTCAGTATTTGGTTAATAAAACTCAAGAATGCACATAAGGATGATTTCATCTATCAGAAAGTCCCAACACAGGGCAACTACCAAAATATGAACAAATCATAAAATTGTTATTCTCGCCTTAAAAGCGGGACACAATCGACCCCACAGTCATATGTATATATACAATGTTTAAGATTGACACTTCAACGCCATATGATGTGTGCATACTACAGATTGAAGGGCACATACCGTGGTGACATACCTCAAGACTGACTTGAAAATGATAATAATAAAATGTTCAGTCGTCTTTTTAAACCTTGGTATATGAAGTAAGTGTCTGTGCCTTTACATTTCAATTTCCTTGTGTGTAGGAGGGTTAATCCCTCTCCTCAAAAATGGAATGTCATATGTGGGGTTGCATTTCAATTTGTAATATTCATGAAATAAGTGAAATGCACCAGAACATGATAATTATTTAAATTGTATTATTATATGTTACAAGTTTAAAGTTACTTACGCACAAAAAGTATTATTATTACACTTAATTAACTTCGCAGTGTAATCAATACTGACAATACTGTCCTAGTCTACATCACAGTTGAGGGCACATCTTAAAAATGGGGTATGGTAAGTATATGACTCTCTTGACAACAATAATATCTTACGGCAGGCATTATACTTTTATAGTTCACCTACTAGGCTCTAAGTAACAGTGTGGTTTGTGTTTGGTTAACATTTATTTCTTTATTTCTATTTCGTCTTGCGTTCGCCAGCTATGAATTCATGCGTGGTCAATTAAGGCACCTGGTGTAGCGATTTTTGCGTGAAGATATGCTTTCTTTGTTAATTTATAATTTATCACTTAAGACTTAAGTCACTCTCACTACTATCAAACTATCAGTTCAGTCACTTGAGTACCTCACTGCACTGATACGAGTCGGGCGGCCTTCTTTCTCCTACTTCTGTCTGGCCCAGACAGTCTGGGTGTATAATGTATTATGTATAGGGTATACTATTTATTTTATACCAAAAAGTTAATTTAATGATTACTGAATAAAAATGATATAATATAGTGTTGATAATATTCAAATAATAATATAATAAATAGGCTACTACTATATTAAGTGAAGTCACAAGACTACTAAGAAAGATTTCAATTAGAAGGAAGTCTTCTTACCTGCGACTGCGTTGTACTCAGTGAGTCAGTAGTAGTAATTACTAATTACCGTACTGTTGTAGAGCTAAAACAGTCTCTGAGCCAGTAGAGTAGGTATGTTAATGTCAATACGATACGCAATTAATCAAATGTCATTGTACTTGAGAGATGACATAATATATGCAACGTCATGCCTATGCGACTATAGATAGAATCACTAAACGTTTGTAAACGTCTGGCGTAAAGTCGAATATAATAAATAATTCTAAATAATATTAATTAGTTGTGACGTGCGAATAGTAACTACTCGTTACTCATATACGCATATTGTCTAGATCCGGCTGTATCGTTACAGCACGTAGACAAATATTCGTTACTTGCCCTAACTATATCACCTGCTTGAGCATATAGACGTAGTCTGCACATGACTTCTAGCAAATTCTATTTGTTGTTTTGACCAAAAAAGAACTCACCTATTGATATTCACAATTATACTTCTGTCATATCCGGCAGAAAGATTAGTGTCGCTAATCCTGAATACATGTTACTCTTGCGAATCGATAAGCGTTTCAGGTTTCGTTACTTTTCGAATACCTAAATTCCTAACCAATAATCGCTGTGAAGTTTCTAATCAGTAGATTTCGTATACTCGTTTTACTGTCAACTACCTGTATATGTCATAAAAATAGTAATATTTCTCCTTCTATTTATCTTTCGTTCTTCGCGGTCAATTTTATCATTCTTATTGTGATATATAATTTATCTTTGACAAGAATGACTGACGTTGAACCCCTGTTGAAATTAGATCCGAATATCGAAATAGGGGGAAGACTGCAGTAAAACTTAACCTCTGTGACCCCTGTAGCTACCCATTTCAATGATACCGGCCATTCAGGAGCTTGCGATGTCCAGGTCACAGCCATCCGATCATGTTCCTCTGATGATTGTAGTCGATTTGCTCTGGAGAACCGTTTTATTTCGTTATATGGTACCTTGCGGCCTCTTGGACTCAACGCATTACATTCCTATGCTTCTTAGTACTTTCTCATCTCATGCCTTGTAATCTATATGTGTATTTGCTTCATATATATAATTTGTATTTTCACTTGATTGTATATTGTTTCTCTTCTTTTCCACTTCTAGTTTTGTGTTGCACTCATTTCGTTATTCGTTTTTATTCCCAGTTCATTAGATACATTTGCATTTTTCCGTTATCGTCCATTTGTAAGTGTTCTCTATAATTCGTCACTCCTGTTGTGTCGTTTGCTTGATAAAGGCCTTTTGGTCGAAACGTTGCTGTTTATTGTCACTGTTTCTGTATTTTGTAAAACTATAGTACCTTGTTTGTACGTGTTTTGAAATTAGGTCCCCACTTTGTGCATGGTAGCATACACGGTGTTGATCGGGGCTACAGTTTTTCTCCTACGAGAAGTGTTTTGAGTCTATCTTGGTGACAATCAGTCCCTAACACTTCCCCTTCATTCGTACAAATTCTCTTTAATGATCCGTTGTGCCGTATATTTTGGCTTGGATCTACGCTAAAGAGCCTTTTGTACTGCAATCTTTCTGACTGGGTGCGACTTTCCTTCTGCATCGTATGATAGACACTCTTTAATGATTTTTTAATGCCGTATATTTTGGCTTGGAGCTACGCCAAAGAGTATTTTCTACTTTGCAAATGACTGGGTGATGTAGTTCCGGAATAGGAACATTTACAACCCTTCTAGGACTGGTCATTGGAACGGTCACTTGGCTACTTTGTGTATTCATTGCTCTTTTATGACCATTTTTCGCCGTATATTTGGGCGCTATGATCTACGCTAAAGAGTATGTCTACACTGTGCACCTTTTCTGATTATGTGAGGTCGTTCCGGATTAGGAACTTTTCTCCGTCTTTTTGGGACACATAAGCTTCTCCTGTGATGACATCTTACTCATGTACCACACCGTAAAAAGTGCGGCCTTCGCCAATGTTTGAATTTAGACCACCTGGCAAATCTTTACGGTGTCTGCCTTACTTTTCTGACCACGTTGAGTTTATTCCGGGGTAGGAATTTTCTCAGCCTTTTCGAGGCGCGTGTCGGCACTTGGCAATTTGCAGTATCTACTTTGCATTTTCTCTGGCCCTGTGAAACACTGGGCTGGGGCGGCGAACAAATAATGTAGAGAGTCGTTTCATTAGACGATATCAGCGCAACTTAGAATTTGCGCTCGCCCAACATTACCCCCGGTTTTTCCATGGATGTTAGTTGTAAGAACAACAGTACCGTGCCCGGCTGTTTCTGGGAAGGCAGTTTGGTTAGGCGCTAGAAAACAACTTTAGGATTTGCGCTCGGACAACTTTACCCAATAGATATATCTGCGCTTGGCTTCTTGTACGGAGTTAACTGCAATCTTCCATTGTGTTGTCACGTCTCATTGCATCTTTTTCAACAATCCTTGCCGAGAGTTGGCAAAGGCGTTGCGACCATTATCTCGAGGGGACATGAATATGTGCCTCCTGACGACTCGTACCTTGTCCTTTTTAAATTTATTTAGCTTTTCCCATCGGCCGGGAGAGACGTGCGGAAAGTCACTATGAGATTCTTCTCGTCTATCTTGCGAGTAGATCTCATATAGCGTAACTGCTCTTGCTTCACCACTTATACCAGAGCAGCTCTCCTTCGATTTCTACCCGCTTAGCCAGACATGATCCTCTGTCTGTTTCCAGGGTCACCACGGGGAGGTGGGGTAGGATCTTTATTAGTACCAGCTCACTAATCCTGGTGCGCCTTTGACCCCTAGTACAATTTGAGAGTATAGGTGCGTAGCAATAACTTTTTTCTCCCTTTGTTTCAGTTAGACGTTTACTGGGTTCGCTCTCCGTTAGCCTTTGGCTGTCCCAGCCGTCCTGCAAGGCAGCAGGTTGACTCCTACACATTTAGGACACGTGCATCCAATTTCAGCCAAACCTCCTTAGTCGCCTCTTATGACTAGTGTGCAGGTAACAATGGTTCTATTCGTTACACCCCAAATTTGGGCCTGGTAACCATTCGGGTGGCAGAGTGATATTATATTGATTGAACAGCAAACAACTACTACTTTATCTTCTTCGAACGCTTCATATCAACCACTTGTTAACCACTCTGTGTGATTTGTATGTGATCTGAGAGTAAGAGCGATTGTACATTGTGCCAGTTATGCGCCTACAAGTAGGCCAGCACATCCGATTTCTGCGATGCTTTTTATTTACTAGGTAGCTTCCTAGGTCCTACATCAGTCGCCTCTTACGACATGCATTGTAGATCACAGTGTCACTATTCTTTGTTTCCGTTTGCGCCCAGCACCACACAGACAAAAACAACTACTAAATATTACTTGTTTTACAACACAGAAAACATGTCCACATATTTTCAAACAATAAAAAACAAGCAAAAATAAAGAATTATTTCAATTTTATGAATGACAATTTGAAGAAATGATTTAAATACATAAATTCACTGCTAATTCACTTCACACCAGTGCTATAGGAACAAGCTTTATACAGAAATGTGAAACAGAAAAACTGATCTAGTTTTTGTTGATTAATTAATTAATTAATATCTCAACATGTTAGAAGGGGTAACTAATATATATGTATCTGACCTTTTTATTTCATCTTTACAGACGGTCAATTGGCAAGTATTTTACTATAACAACTTCTGAGTTTTCGCTTTTCTCTCTTGTCTTTCAGCTCATACATAAGTTTCTTCTCAAAAGACTCTGCCCCCTAGCGCAATATTGCTTTCCACACAGCTCTGTCATGAGCTAATTTTTCCCATGTGCTGGGACCTATAGAAATTTTTTTTAAATTAGGCCTTGCAGACATTTTTATATCTGAGCAGTGGTCTGCCCTGGTGCCTCTTCCCACAGTTCACAGAACAACATTTGTTTTGGTATGCGACAAGTTTCCATTCTTCTCACATGTCCCAAACCTTCTTAGTCGTCTACTGCTGATCATGAATATATATATATATCACTATGTTTTGTGAACATGAGGACATAATACTATACAGCATTATTATTTATTGATTGGACCATCATCATTGTACTTCGGTAAATAACCATGTGTGCTCTGATCTATTTCTTACACATGAAGATCTCAGCGGCAGGCAGTACACATATATGCATTTATATGTCCAAAATACTTAGATTTTCTAATTCTTATTTATAGCTCCAGCCAGTTTTCTTTGATTTTGAGTTCTTCCTGAATAGATCTATTTGTTCTCTTCTCTGTCCATAATTAAGCAGTAGTGAACCTAATATTGTGACCCCCTGAGAGATTCGCCAGTGCAGTGGTTGGTGCAGGATATTTCAGATCATAATTAGTTCTCGGTCAATCTAGGTTCTGTTGCATGAACCTGTTTAACAAGTACAAAATAGGCCCTTCTGACATATGCACATGTGGCACCAGCAAGATTACAGAGACACACATACTGCAAGAATGTCCAGCATACAGTGAACAGAGAGAAAACACATAGCCCATCCCCATATTAGTCCAAGACAAGCTTTATGGAGGTGTATAGGGACTCTGGTTGACCACTAACTACTTTAAAAGTAAAACAAATTGATGTCTGAAAACGTTGGAAGAAGAAGATAGCCAAATACTGGAAAGTAAAGTCAGATATTTCACTCTTTGTTTCTTGAATGTAGAATACCGCCCGAGTGGTAACCGAGGCCCAAATTTGGGGTGTAAAGAATAGAACGACTGTTACCTGCCACGCATGTCGTAAGAGGCGACTAAGGAGGTGTGGCTGAAATCGGATGCACGTCCTAAATGTGTACAAGTCTATGCGTTTAGGGACCTACCAAACCAATGTGCAACATATCCACGTTCTTGGCAAAGATCAAACATATCACAAAGAGTGATTAAAATTGGTCGTAAGAACAACGAAAGAAGATAATTGTACTTCAGCTGTTGTTTTTCGCTCACCCACTATGAATGCAGACGTAGCATAATATGGCACCTCTGATTTTTGCACGAACTCTAGCTTTTCTTTTCATTAACGTCCCTCTCCATTCAAGTGAGCCTTACACCAGGGACATGTAATTTAGATACCCAAGTAAAGAATCAGGAACCCTGCAGTCCAACTGCACACAGAAATGTTTTTGGGCCCAAGATGGCACTGAGCCCCAGAATTAGCAAAGCATGTGGTAACTAGCAAAGTGTGTTATCAACTTCACTATTGCTGTCCCTGCACTTTAGTAAATAACTATGCATGCTCCGATATCTTTCTTACACAGGAAGATCTCAACGGCAGTGTACAAACTCTGTAGCACCGGTGAGGGTCACTGATGTAATTTTTAAGAGATGGCAAACATTTTTCTAGGAAGTTTTATTTTAATCTTTTCAAAGAATTTTGACCTTGCAGTCTACTCTTAATGATTTTCAGCTGCCAAGGGTTCTTTTACGTGCTCAACTTGAACACAGGACCTATGTTTTATCACAGCCACTGATAGGACTAGAAACTTGATCACACAAAAAATATCCAGATTGCTCTACGCATGGAATGAATCGGCTACCTTTGTAGTGAGAGGCAAACACCATACATTCATGCAACAGAGACTCCCAAATGTTTTCTTTATCTGCTCTAGTATAACATCAGGAAAGAAGGCGAGAGGAAGACCGTGAAAAAGATGGTTAGATGACATAGCAGAATCCTGTCAAGAGCGAAAATAAAAATCAGCCAAGCCACCAGAACAGCGCAAGACAAAAACAGAAAACCACGATACTGGGCAACAACCCGGTAGCAGTCTGACGATAAAAGAAGAAGTATAACCACTTTATAAATCAATCTGTGATGTGTATATATATATATATATATTGAATGTTTGGCTATATTTCCAGCAATCATGACATTTGTTCCTTCGGTTCCAACACACTTCATTGGTCAAGCACATTGTTTTGTTTGGATTCTCTCCCTTGATCCCCACCTAGACCCATGAACCAAATTTGTTCATGAATTCTACTGTTGTTTTTAGGGACCCTTTGTACAGCTTATCGCGGGCCAGGTTTTGTTCCTTAGGCCTGCTAACAGCTGGCAGTATGTGCTCTGCCGCCATTTCACAGTGGCACAGGCTAGTTGTGTCAATTTTAAAATGTTGAACATGTGGTTTGGATTCACACCACCAGTTGTTTCATGATGGTAGATTTAGTAGGGATTAAATATCATCATGTACCATACCTGTTGGCGTACATGGATATCCCTTTCTTCTTTAATGGTCCAGCGGTTCTTGCACTGCGGCCCAATGATATGTAGTGGTATCTGCATGTGTTTGTAAGCTGTTGTTTTGTTTCGTATAATGTGTTGTAGGAAGAAGGATCTTCCTGACATCATCCAGTGCTTCAGGTAGTGGTCAACAGTTTCATGATTATGTGAACACAGCTGGCACCCAGGAGTGTGTATCGGTACAGTTTTCTTAATCCTTTTCTTCTTCTGATTTTCCCTTTTGCTTCTGATAACGTAACTGAATCTACATTGCTTATTTGAGGACCATCTTCATTGCACACATCGGACATGTCCATAATTGCTCCGATCTCCTCCCAAGCATGTATTTCAGTGTATTTAGACTAATAACCCGTTCTGTGTTAGTTGATGTATCTACTGGAGTTTCTCTCATGGTTTTCCCATTGCGCCGCAACGATCGTTATGCATAACTAGCACAACAGAGATAGAGAATACCCTTATCTCCATTTAAATCTTCAGGGCGTATGTTTTTTCTTAGAGCATTGATGATGTTGCCCATAGAAGGTCCATTTTCAATCACAGCATTACTTCCTCATTGCACTTCACCCCAGAATGACCTGGGACAAAGAAGAAGGTGTGTAACTTAATCTAAAACCTAACACAAGAGACAAGATCCTTTTAAAAGCCACCCAGCACATCCTGCAGTCATACATACACCAATGAAACAAAACATGGCCTCATGAAAGAAGCTTACAAAGCTATGAGGAACTCTAGAGAACTCCAACTGACATGCAGCTTCATAGAGGCAACCCATCTCATAGTTTAGACGAGCCTACGAAACCGGACACAAAGAAGAAGAAAAGCCACCCAATCACACAAACGTTTTAAAAAACTAAATATTCCTTATTATCATGCAAACACAGAACACAACAGATGCTCAAGTTATTAATAAAAAAAAAAAAGATATTTAAACACAAATTTGAATAGGTCAAACACTAAGTTCAAATTAATAGCACTACCTTGAACAATAGAGACCATCAAACTGTTTTCTTCTAAAAAAACTTGTCAAAACCATAAACATTTTCCTAAACATGTAAGGCGGTATATAATTTACAAAATTGTAATGAGTTTTCCTGTTAAATTTCACAAAGTCATCTGCTGGAACAAACAGCAGAAACAGATGCAGGTTCTAGCAATCAAGGAAATTTGCAGCCATCAGCAGCTCAAGAGCTATTTCTGGAGCTATTGGGAATTCCGGTATTTCTGTCGATGAGTTGGTGTAGCGCACTTTGTATGTGAAATACATGCAGACTTTTTGAAGAACGTGAGACCTGTGGGGGGAAAATTGTACAATTTAGTATAACTTTTAAAGTGGAAGTTGAAGATAAGCATTCTTCTTCTTGCATTCACCTGTCATGAATTCCGGCATAGTCAGGGCTCCTGGTATGGCGTTTTTGACTGAATTTTGCAGGAAAGTCTGTTTTGTGATGTGACCGTCCACATGTACATATTACTGAATTGCCAATCTCGCCAGTGTGTTGCTGGGGCCCACAGGGGGAGCAAATAATAGTAACACTGTAACCTACAAGGCATGTCATAAAAGGCGACTGATGTAGGACCTAGGGCAGCAGTAACAAAATTTATCAATCTGCAACAGGTCAAATGGTTCAGTCATACAATGCGATTGTCTTTTCCCCTGTTCCAATGTTTTCAGACATCGACTTGTATATTTCTAAAGTAGCTAGTGGTCAAACGGAGTCTGTGTACATGATGATTACCTTCACATAGTGTACTACCACAAGCAATGATTGATTCACAGAGTAAACAGAAACCAGGGAGAGGATGGGCATGCAAGTGCTGGACTGATGAAATAGCAGAGCCATGTGTGATTTTGGCTCCACTATATCTTAACTTCTGCTTTTATCAGTTTTTAAAATGAATTATATGTTGTCATTTTTGTAGCGATTCAGCAGTTTTGAACCCATGACCTTCAGAAATGCAAGGAAAGTCTTAACCACTTAACCACAGAGACCCTAGACACAAAGAGAGAAATACCTTAATATATGGGGAACGAGGTAGCCAGTTTCTGTACTTCTTAATATTTTTCCTCTTTAACTAGCAAGTCAGGTATCCATTTTGAGTTAAGTTGACTGGAGACTGACTACAATGGGAAACACATGAGGCATCTTTTGACTCAGGGAGGCTATCCCTTAATCATTTGACATCGGAACTGTAGGGCTGACATCATCGTATAGCTTATATCCCCTGGTTTTTAGGGAGGGGAAGAGTAAATTAGAGGGCTTCCTAAAGGCTGGAGATACTTCTGAAGTTGGAGAAGGCACACATGTATGGAGGGAGACACTGATAATAGGGAGAGCAGGCCTTCCCACAAAAATCAGTCACAAGCACCCTGACTATGGCTGAATTCATAGCGGGCGAACAAAGAAGAAGAAAGGCAGAAAATTTTTAAAGACTGTTATGAAAATGCTGTCACCACGCAATGTACAGGTGGTGATTTATTTTTACCTACTTTACCTAGGATTCTTCTCCCTTCTTTGAACGCTCCACATAGACCACTTGTTAACCACACTGTGTGATTTGTATGTGATCAGAGCCTAAGAACGATTGTACGCTGTGTCAGTTATGCACCTACAAGTAGGCCAGCACATCCGATTTAAATTCTGCTGTTTTTTATTTACTAGGGTAGCATCCCTAGGGCCTACATCAGTCACCTCTTACGACATGCATTGTAGGTTGCAGTGGAACTATTCTTCGCTTCCCTTGCGGGCCCGGCACCCACGGCGAGTCTAGGATTTGAACCTGTTCTGTTGACTTTCTAAAATGAAATAAAGCAACTTACGGGATCTCTCTAAAGTTGATCTCATTGTTCTCATGCTCAGAGAACTGACCTGCAATAGAAGAGACAATATATTACAATCGGATAAGAAGTCAATATTGACATTGTGGCACCTATATATAGAGTAAATCATCATGATTAAAATTAACATTAATTAAAACCAGTTAAAGACTTTACATACCCAATGGAGCATTTTTTCAGCAAATGGAAGAATAATTAACAAAATCCAACATAGATGCAATGAAGCAAATCAAAGGACAAATGGCACCAATTTTGAAATGTAAACATGTCACCATGAACACAAGAAGAGCATTGTTAAACACAATCTTTCTCCCAACATTATGCTATCGGTGCCAAACCTGGACACTGACATCAAACGCTAGAAGAAAACCACGTAGACACTTCATCTCTGCGTGACTAGTTTTCTCCTATAGTTTGATGTCAGCGTCCAAGTTTGGCACCGATAGCATAATGAAGGAAGAATGATTGTATTGAACAATGTTCTTTTAGTGTTCATGGTGACATGTTTGCATTTAAAAATTGGTGCCAAACCGGCCTCTTCTTGATACTCCCAAGATCCAACTTAGACACTTCATCTCTGTCATGACTAGTTTTCTTTTATAATTTTATGGCAGCGTCCAGCTTTACTAACTTTACTACACATTAACTAACTTTAAAGACAGGGCAATTACTTGTATTGCATGAGTAACTAACTTTAAAGACGGGGCAATTACTTGTATTGCATGTCTTTCAATCAGTGCATAACAATTTATACTTACTTCCTTACTTATTCCTCTCTGCTCCTCGTTGAGCATAGGGCCTCAACAGTTGTTCGTCACTCTTCTCTGTCTCTGGCTGTTTTTTTATGGTCTCCCAGGATAGTCGAGCACTCTTCAGTTCCTCAAGAAGACTTCGTCTCCAGGTCTGTTTGAGACATCCTCTTTTTTGTTTTCCTTGCAGGTTCCACTCAAGTGCTCGTCTAGTGACACTCGACTGTGTCTTCCGTACAGTATGCCCGTCCCATCGCCATTTTCTCCTCTTGCCCTGGGTCATCATGGGTTCCTGTCCGGTTCTTATCCACAGGTCAGTGTTTGCAACTCTGTCATACCATCTAAGTCTGATACACAATTTATACTGAGACCTTAATGCACTAATCTGATTTTTTTTTTACCGATCCAGAAGCACTTGAGCTATCAGCTCTTTGGCTCGGTGCCATGGACATCGTAACCCTTCGGTGCCACGAACACCGTGAATCTGGTGAACCTGTGGCTTTTCTGCCAGCCCGGAGAATTGAACCCGCACTCACAGGGAGCTTGTCATCTGTAGTCCAACGCGCTACGAACACGCTGGGCAGACGGGCCACTAATCTGATATGGCACTCCATTTTAAAATCAGTATGTAGATGTTCAAGCCAGGGTTAACATCTCGGAAAAAGACTAGTTTGGTTAATAAAGAAAAGATCAACCTTATCTTCTCTGCAGTGAAGCCTGCTGTGACCTATGCCTGCTGGTTAGGAGGGAATAAACCTGTACAACTTCAGTGTACCTTAAAGATGATATGAAAGCCATGGCTATGTTTATGTTCATTCACAGTGAAACCGGCTATAGATGCTTATCTTAAATTTGATGTAAATGTGGTGTCTCATTTTATTGTGTCCTGTTCTAGGACAAAGCATGACTACCTGATCTCTTCTAGACAATTGGTAATATACATCCCCCCACTTTGCATTTGGGGTGGTTTATTTTCAATTTTGTGTGGTAGTTTTTCCCTTATTGCAGAACTTTTTCTCCTTCTTTGCCAAATTATCAATGAATTCATTTCCCCTAATGCTGCAATGTGATGGACCCTAAAACGAGTGCTTATAACTCTAAATAGACAAAATCTCTGGTCTGATAGTATGCTTCGCTATAGTTCGTTCCAAAATTTGTGATCACACTAAGGTTTAATTTGTACGAAATCTATCTGATGGATACAAGTAATTTTTGCATGCAGTCTTATATACCTCACGACATTAAATCCATGTTTAACTAATTGGTAGGTAGCTTAGTTGATGCAAAAACTTTTTTTGTTATATAATTTTGCATAAGCACAACAAAATGATAATCAAAGTTTAGAATTTACAGTAATACACAAAATGGTGGCGAATGTTTGCAAAGGCGTAACCCTATTACATATTATAAAAGCAATGTGACATGGTTAGTTTTTTCTTCATGAGTGTTTTTATGTTGATATTATCTTTGGCGATCAAATTGACATACCTTTGGTAGTTGTTGCCAGTCCCTGGTATTGTGAGGCAATTGGTGAAGGTGAAAGCAAATGGGATGTTAGCTATTAGATTCGAAGTCTGAAGAGTCGAAGAGATTGACTACTGCTGCAGATAATGGAAACCATCTCGCTGCAATATGCCTCTTCTTCTCGGAGCACATCTCAGTTTTGAAATTGTTGCAACAAAATGATATATTTTCTTTTGCAAGCCACGCCATGATGTCTTGTTTTGTGCTTGATGAGGTGGGAATTTTGTCTGCATGCGCCACTACATTATGATAGGAGGCATTGTCCATTACATTACACGACGGCCTATCCAGAGCAGGCAGAAGTGTGTTCGCTAACCAATCCCTGAAAATAAGTCTGTTCATTTCGGTGTGGTAGTCCCTACCATCTGTAGACAGTGCTTGGAAAAGAAGTTCTGCGCCACTGACAAGACCATTTGCTTTGCTGCCTGCATGACCTATCACAATGCATTGCCCCTTGCTGCTTGGAATTTCCTTTTCTTAGTTCCGTCTAGTGATTGCCATTCTTTATCAAACGTATGGTGAGCATTTACCCACGATTCGTCCAGATATACAATATCGTAACCTTCCGTCCCACGCTTCCGTATCTCCCGCAGATATTTGCATCGTGCAGCTATCAGATGCGTTTTTCACAAACTATATTCCGACCTGTACTAGATTTCCGAAAAGTGAAACCGCTGCACCTCACAACTCTCCATAAGGCGGTTTTAGATGTATCAATATCACATTTAATTCGCAGACATGATTTCAATTTACGTAGTGTAACCACATCATTGGCCTTAAACATTTTATGAATCTCTCTCACAATAACATCTTTATCGAAATCGTCAGTTTTCAGCCTTTTCTGTGTTCCTTACGTTCATCACTACAGTCCTGTTCTATCCAACGGCAAAATGACATTCTACTTATACCAAGAGCATGTTGTGTTCTCCTCTTCGGTCTTGTAAGTTGTGATATAAACCACTACGCTGGCTTCTCTGCAGAAGTAGCTATACAGTTGTGCAGTCACCTTCTGCATGGTAGTGAATTTACACTTCAAACTCATTTCTAATACTGATAATAAAATAGTACCTTCCGCTTCAAGTAATGCAAATAAATGGTTTGTGACACGCCAATGACAATCTTTCATATACAGTGTGAAATGATTAATTTCACGGATTCTGATTTTAACTACTGCTGAATTGCACGTGGAGCGCACATTGGCATCTTGACGCCAATACTTCACTGCACGCTAACATTCTAAAATCATACCAAATCAACATCGCTGTTAAATTAGTAATAACATATAATTCAAATCTTACATAACTAAAGTTTTGGGTGGCAAAAAATACTTTTGGAACATCGTCATTGTTACCTATCTAAAAATATAAAAATCAAGAATTTCTGTCAAGTGGATGATTTTATATCGGTCGGTAAAGATGATCACAAATTTTGGAATGGACTATAGTAACCATCAGCGGTGCTAATTCTGGGTTCAAGGCTAGCTTGGATCCAAAAATTTCTGGTGCACAGTTGGACTACAAGTTTCCTGATCCTTTACTTGGGATCTAAATTACAAGTACCTCAGAAGTCTGGGTACGGCCTACCTGAATGGTGAGGGACACTGAAAAGAAAAGCAAGACCACACAAAAATCAGCCCGTGGTGCCATATTAGGTACCCAGACTACATGTTAATTCCTATCAGTCTAACAAAAAAGAAATCTCGATAATTAACAATAATTTAACAAAATATAAACGGTAACACTTACCAGGCCCACTCAACATGGCCTTAATAGTACCAGAAGTTAACGCATGATCCCTCTTGACAATAAATTCATGTCCATCCGAGGATATTAACTTGACATACTGTGAGTTAGGGCCCTCGATATCCCCATACACCTTCTCATCACGTTTCTTATCGTCATCAATGTGTTCTGACATTCTGTTTTGTGTCACTGAAATGTTGAAACCAACAAATAGTACATTAACTTCATACTACAGTTAGAACCTGAGAACTGTAATAGCATAGTTGTTAGTGCATTTACTTCATCAGCGCATGGTTTTAGGGTCGAATTCCACAGTCTGGTTTTACTTACCATACAACTCTCTGTTCTATCCTGCCTCAATTGGGTACCTGAGAAACAATGAGAAGTAAGGCAGCCAAGTGTTGTTGACCACAACACTTATCGCAGCACTTGCTTAAAGACAAATACCAGCATAACACTGTATCCCTACAATATACAAATGGCATATTAAAATATTTTCTTCTTCTTCTTCGAACGCTCCATATCAACCACTTGTTAACCAATCTTTGTGATTTGTATGTGAGCCAAGCATAAGAGCGATTGTATGTTGTGCCAGTTATGCGCCTACAAGTAGGCCAACACATCCGATTTCTGCGTTGCTTTTTATTTACTATGGTAGCTTCCCTAGGCGCCAACCTTAATCACCTCTTACGATATGCCTTGTAGGCCGCAGTGTTACGATTCTTGCCCCTCTTCGAGCCCCTGCAACACACAGGAGTTAATGTTTTCGATTGTCTACTATGAATTCAGGCATAGACATGGTGCCTATTAAGGCCCATTTGACTGATATTTGCATGGTCTTGCTCTTTATCACCAACATCCCTTGCTATTCAGGCAAGCCTTCCTCCAACTTCACAGGTCATGCCTTGGTGAGTTCTTCACTTTGTATAGTTGATTTTAAAAAAAAAACCCAGTTTTATATCTATAGGTATATTGGGTAATACTGTGTTAGGTCTGTATTTTTTTATTGACCGTCAACAAACGATGAGTGATGTGGTCAACATCATGCCGGTCGCCTTTACTTCCCAGTGCTTTTCCTGGTACCCAATTAAGGCTGGGTCAGCCTGAGAGCCGTTTCAGTCTGAAAAATATTCCTTGCCCACTGTTGAATTGAACCCAGACCACTAGTTTAAGAAGCAAGTTCACTAATAACTATGCTACTGCGGCTCTCATACCAGCACTTAAAACATCATGTGCAACTAACAAATATATCAAAACCTACTGCCTTGCAGGTCGGCTGGGGACAGCCAAAGGCTGACGGAGAGCGAACCCAGTTAACGCTGGCTGAAACCGGACACATCACCGAAGGATAAGCATCAGAGCTCCACATGGCGCTGAAGATGTGACGAAACCCACCCGTGCTAAGGTTGCATGGATCAGGTTTCCACATGAATGTGATTTATGGGGAAATCTGGTACATCAGTCTAATGGTGATCGCGAGAGAGAGAAATATATCAAATTCTGGTCTGTTTAATATTTTTGAAAACTGTTGCACATCTTGTTTCTTATTCTGATCCTGTGGTCAGTAGTTGACTACCTATAATGGGTATGTTGTTACTGTGTCTCTTACTTCCACTTATTTGCTGTTCTTGTATAACATCTGCAGCTCTTGTGTTTTTGGAAGACTTTGCTACTGTTTTCATCAAGCATTCCTTGAATTTTCTCGAATCCAATATATTATTTATTTCTACTTCTTCTTCTTCTTTGCGTTCATTCTTTACGGCCAATTTTAATCACTCATTGCGATATGTTTGATCTTAGCCAAGAACGTATATACATTGTACATTGGTTTGGTAGGCCCCTAAACGCATAGACTTCTACACGTTTAGGACATGTGCATCCGATTTCAGCCAAACCTCTTTAGTCACCTCTTACGACATGCATGGCAGGTAACAGTGGTTCTATTCTTTACACCCCAAATTTGGGCCCCGGTAACCACTCGGGCGTTATTTCTACTAATAATAGATTCAGGCTATTTCTCCAACAAGGGTTAAACGTTCATAAGGGAAAAACAAAGATAATGAGAATTAACCAAGCAAATGACAAACCAATCTCCCTGGGTAAAATCCAACTTCAAGAGGTAGAATCATACACATACTTGGGCAGCAATGTAGACCAAGAGTGTAGAACAGATAGAGATGCCAAAATAAGAATCCAGAAGGCATGAGTTTTCATTGCACTAAGTAACATATGGAAGTCTAAAGAAATCAAATCTAGAACAAAAGTTAGGATATGTAACTCTAATGTTAAAGCAGTTCTGCTGTATGGGTCAGAAACATGGAGAACGACTAAAATAATAACGTATAAATTGCAAACATTCATCAATTGGTGTCTGCGCAGAATAGAGGGACTAAGATGGTATGATAGGGTCACGAATGAGGAACTTATGGCGAGAAAAAAACACAAAATTCTAGTGAACCCATAGGTTAAATAAAATGAGGCTGGCGTTGGATAGGACAGACTTTGCAAAACCTGAGGGAATATAACAAGAATGGTCCTTTAGTGGAACAGACAGGGACAGCGAAAGAAGGGGAGGCCGAGAAATACATGGAGACGGGAATTGGAAGCACGAGATCAACAATATAAAGAAGAGCTAGAGGGAGCTGCAGGAGAAGCTAGAGATAGGAAGACTTGACATGAGTTGGTTGAGGGTCTATGCCCCAATTCAGGTTAAAAAGGTAGAGAGTGAGAGAGGCTATTTTTCCAGTGATACTTGATTTCAATGTAAGTGAGACAAGTTCCTAGACAGCACAGTTGGAATACAATGGACACTTATGAAACAACCGAGGAACCTGAATTTTTCAGATGATCTGGCATTGCTGTTCCACAATCACGCCCAGATTAAAGATAAAATGAACATTCTAAATAATAAGTCTCCACAACTAGGTTTGAAAATACACAGGAAAAGACCAAGGTCATGAGAATAAATGCAGTAAATGTAAACCAGATTATGCTGGAGGAAACAGCTATACACGATGTGGAATCATAGAACGAGGAACTTAGAGAAAGTGGTGAAGAAGACAGCAAAGCCACTGTCTGTGCAAAATTCTTAAACAATAAAAAAATCTATTAAATTTCCTCATCCTCAAAATTACAATGGGGATTTTTCCCAGATGCTACGAAATTGTAACAACATGATGTTGTTTATAAGCCAATGTCTTGTAGAAAATATATTTTTAAGAATGTTATAAGAGTTGCTTGGCAATGTATACAAATTACAAGAACTGACTTGCTTTCATTTTCACACCTAGTACTTGCTATAGTCTACTCTATCCTACTGTCACATGTGTCTATAACTAAATTATATTAAATATTAATAAAATATATTGCACATGGAAGTCAAAATTAGGAAATTATCCCAAAAATAAACAGCAATTTAAATGTGAAGAATGTCTAGAAATCTTGAGATAAAATATCTATGAGTGATTGTGCGCAGCGTATCACTATCACTCTCAAGTGTGTATCACAAATATAAATCACATCACGCATTCATCACTGTAGAAAGACTAGAAGTGTAGTATGAGTCTATTCCACGATAATGATAGTATGAAGAAACCAACTAGTTTCACTTTCATGGGAATAAGATTCTTTGAAAGTAGCAAGATAAGAGAGTGCTGTGTAATAATTGTGTTGTTTGGTGTTTTCTTAGCCTTAGAGGTGTGTCACACTCAACAACTGTCTAAACTGTCTGCTGTGTGTGCAGTATGACTCATTTATTAGTTGCTAACCTACTATAAGTAACATTAACAGTTTGCATGCTTTTAAAAACGGTTATTCTACTCTTGCTTATTACCAGTGGCTAACAGGACCGATTGCAACGCGCTACGTAAGGATTATTCAAGGCATATATGATATAAATTGTGATAATGACAAATATAATTGATGAATAGAATAACTAGGCAGAGAAACTTCTAATATTAATAATAATAAGACGATGACATTTTTGCTAGCTCCTGATTCTCAATAGGTGCTCGTTACAAAGGACATGTATGCTTACAATTCCAGTCTAGAATAAAAAATATCTCTACCAACTCACCGTTAGTTGGCAAAAATCCGAATTAAACTTCGAATTTGATATTTATTCCTCAAAGAATCCTCTTAATTCATGCGTCGAAATCTGACACGACAAAAATACTGTCCTTACCAACACTGGAACCCGGATGGTACCTGCATTGAATAAAATATATTTCCACGTAAGAGAGCTTCACAAACGTAGGCCCCGTCCTAAATTGAAATCAGGCTAAGCACGTAAAAGATAGAAGAACAACAATTAACAGTTGCAAATCGGAAAGAGAAGTTTGTAAACTCTCCCGCCAGAGCAAACTTTCAAAATGAAGAATAATTCTTGCCATCTTTGCTAGTTAATAACATATTCAACACATTCACTATCTCTGGTTGTCAAAGAAACATGGGTAAACAGGAAATCCACAGACTCACCAGCTGTAGTAACAGTTCATCTCATGAGCCAAAGAAGCAATTACAAGGCATCTGGAGCAGTAACTACTTATTCCTATCCACTATTCGGGGAGCATAGAGCCTCAACAGTTGTTCTTCACTTTTTCCTGTCTCTTGCTGTTTTTTTTTATGGTCTCCCAGGATAGTCGAGTACCCTTTAATTCCTCAAGAAGACTTCATCTCCAGGTCTGTTTGGGATGTCCTCTTTTTTGGGTTTCCTTGCAATTTACACTCAAGTGCTTGTCTAGTGACACTCGACTGTGTCTTCCGTAGAGTATGCCCAAACCACCGCCATTTTCTCCTCTTAACCTGGGTCATCATGGGTTCCTGTCCTGTTCTTATCCACAGGTCTGTGTTTGTAACTCTGTCATACCATCTCAGTCTGAGAATCCACCAAAGACATCCATTGATAAAGGTCTGAATTTTATGTGTATTTAACTTGGTAACCCGCAATGTTTCTGAGCCTTACAGCAACACAAATTTCACATTTGAGCTGAATATCCTGAGCTTTGTTTTAGGGCAGATGGCAGTAGATTTCCACACTGTGGTGGATAGCAAAGGCTTGTCGGGCTTTCCTAATCCTGGCATTAATGTCCTCATCGCCCGAGTGGTTACCGGGCCCAAATTTGGGGTGTAAAGAATAGAACCACTGTTACCTGCCATGCATGTCGTAAGAGGCACTAAGGAGGTTTGGCTGAAATCGGATGCATGTGTCCGTCCTAAACGTGTAGAAGTCTATGCGTTTAGGGGCCTTCTAAACCAATGTGCAACGTATACACGTTCTTGGCAAAGATCAAACATATCACAAAGAGTGATTAAAATTGGTCGTAAAGAACGAACGCAAAGAAGAAGAAGATGTCCTCATCTGTGGGCCCTAATTGACTGATCTTGCTTCCAAGGTAGACAAATTCACCAACATCTTCTATAGCCCTTCCCTCAATCAATATCGGTTCTTGCTGTATGTTATTACTTTGCAGTATTTTTGTCTTCTTATGACTCAATTTAAGAACGATGCTTTTCTGCCAGAGCATCCAATTTTTCCTGCATGTCTTTTAGCCTGTGTAAGAGCAAGACAAGATCATCCGTCCAGGTTTTCTAATTTAACATAAGTGTCCTCTGAGTGCCTTTTCTGGACCATGCATACGCAGTGCGTGTAACCCAATCAAATAGAACCAAGAAGAGTAGGGGACAGCAAGCATCCTTGTCTAACATTTGTAGTGGAGGCCATAACTAACAACATTTTTATTCCCCATTTTCTTTTTCTTATAACAGTTGTTACTAGTGGTTGACCAGACATTTCTTTGTTTTTGTCACATCTCCTGACTTCGTTCCATTTTATACTATTTTTTTTCAGAAATAAATTTTCAAATGCATTCAGCTTATCGTAAATATCTTTAGTCATTTTTCCAACTCTTGCTATCATATTGTTAGGATTACAATTATATTGGAATTAAGAATTCAAAATTTAGTTTTAAAACTATATAACTTAAGAGTTTCATATTTTACATGCCAAACCTGGACGGTGACATCAAATAATAGAAGAAAACTAGTCTCGGTAGAGATAAAGTATCTAGGCAGCAATGGCGGAATGCGGGAGGGCCATTCAGAGTCAGAACTGTTTGATTCTGAACACGACTTTGCTAGCGCATTTTGGCCATGTTTGGTCCGGTATTTTCCGGTTTTGTTTGCCGAGCTACTGAGTTAGTGCTTGAGCAACGCTGTGAGCTATGACTGTTACTCGGAATGCTTTTTGCTGTGTCAACCGTACGTTTGTTGTGTGTATTCAGAAAATGGCGGACAGCGGTTATGACGAACAAGCTCAATCTGCCGTATGCAGTTATACTGCGGCTGCAGAAAGCTGGATTTTGTCGTGATTGATGTTCCCTTTGACAAGAATTGCAATTCAAGTGATGAACAGTTTTGTGTTGCTACATTAGCGACGGCCATATGCATTTTATGCGGTGCAGGTTGCTTTTGTGGCGGTACGCGACTGTTTCATTCTGGAATTAGTTCACACAGGAAACATTTCACAGTTGTTGGCATTTCGTGTGATTTTCATTGGCACAGGAACGGAGCAATTATGGGGTGACCCGTTGCAGTGAAGTTGGAACCGTACTTATGAACTATGAACTATGATCTAGGCAGAATGATGGGAGTATCAAGAAGAGACTAATTTAGAAATGAAGACACCAGGAAAAAAGTAGGTACAACATCAGTACTGAACTACATCCAGAAACATCAAATTAAATAGTTCGGCCACATAAGCAGATTACCAACAAACAGTGCCTCTCAAAGAGCAATGCTATTCCGATACAGTGGATGAAAAGCAAAAGGCAGTCAACGCAAAAGTGGAAATCAGAAATAACAGAGGCAGTGAAAAGCACTATTTATTTTGCCCAAGTGGTTGTTGGGGCCCAAATTTGGGGTGTAAAGAATAGAACCACTGTTACCTGCCACGCATGCCGTAAGAGGCGACTAAGGAGGTTTGGCTGAAATCGGATGCATGTGTCCTAAGCGGTAGAAGTCGATGCGTTAGGGGCCTATCAAACCAATATGCAACGTATACACGTTGTTGGCAAAGATCAAACATCACAAAGAGTGATTAAAATTGGTCGTAAAGAACAAACGCAAAGAAGAAGAACACTATTTATGAAGGTGTACTAGAAATCTTGTCTTTTCCTGACACTGTGAGGCAAAACAGGTTTAGAGAAGAAAAGAAAAGAAGAAGGAAGGCAGTTTGCTTAAAGAGAGTTCGCTATTGTCAAATAGTTGTTTGACTCTGCCTTGTTGGAAAATGAGTGAAACTAATTGCAATGGAAATATCCTCAAACAAACACATGCACCTGCTACAAACTGCACAACAATGCATAAAATATAGTGAAGCTTTAGTTTAGTCATCGGATTATCATCACTTCACATCGAACCTATTAGTCCATAAGTGCTACGATTTCCTCCTCATTACATCACTCAGCATGTGGCAAATTACCTCTGAAACCGGAGAAGGCCCGCCTGTATGACTGAGGACACTGATAAAAAGAGACAGCAGGTCTTTATGCAAAAATCAGTCAGAAGCGCCATATCAGGCACCCTGACTACGCCTGAATTCATAGCGGGTGAACGCAAGAAGAAGAAGCATGTGGCAACGTGAAGAGTAACGCACAAACAAAAAACAGCAAAAAGTTTAAAGCAGTTATTTAATTTTTGTATATGCTTTTCAAAATTTATTACGATTATGTTAATGTATTCAGAATAAAAACAATACATCCCTATCTAAATAAAATATTAATAATATACATTTACGTCACATGTATGTGACTGACTTAGTGGCATATGGTTTATGTTAATTAAATGGCTACTATTAACACACAAACATATCTGGTGTAGCAGTGATACCTATAAACATAGATACCATTCAACAAATCACCAACATTCATTTAAAATGCAGCTAATATATTCAACTGCAATATACCTGATAGATACTACTCGCTGACCAGATTGGGAGAGATGGATGTTGATATTGGTGCAGCCTGAAAATAAGGACATACCAAATATGCAAAGAGATTGATTAATCAACATTGAACTGGCGTGTTGAGCCACTGGACGCTGCTGGATTTGTTGAGGCGTAGATCGGAGCACCTATGGACATGTCTGGAGTGCTATGATGATAGTCCTCATATAACTGATATTGATGGTCAAGTTATATGGAAAGCAACATTATGCAAAGGTGCAGAATCTTTTAATCTTTTGAAAAGAGACTTAGGAATGAGCTGATGAGCTGAAAGGCAAGAGAGGTAAGCGTAAATTCAGGAGAAGTTGTTACAGTAACACATTTGCCAGTTGACCGTCCGTAAGACAAAATGGTCGTATACATATATACGCCAGTTGAGTCTGTAAAGATGAAAAATGCTATATACATATATACCTGAGAGTAACATTGCCCTTTGAAGCGCACTGTCTGTTGGTAATCTAATTGACTTCTCATGGGTATGGTGAGAAAATGGACTTTAGGATGGCTGCTGCAGCGGAGGACAGAGCATGCATGGGAATGCCAAATATGTCATGATGTCGATCGCATAATATAACAAATCTGAGAAATTGTATGAAAACAGTCACAGCTGTTCATCTCTCAGATTGCAACTGTAAACAAGCAAGGGTCACCGATAGAGAAGTTGATAACATGTTGCACTAGTGACTATTTGCAGTGAGAACTTTGAGGTTCGAGGCCAACTCGGACCAGAAATTCTCGGTGTGCACACAGTATGCGAGAGACTCTGATAGTAAGGAAAGCTAGCCTTCGTGAAAAAATGAGTCAGAGGCATCATGACCACACCTGAATTCATAGAGTGAGAACGAAAAACCCCCACCTGTGCAGCTTTTTATTGTAAATATAAAATATCAACTGCAAATTTTGATACATAATGTTTAGATTTAATAAAAATCAACGTATTTTTCATTCTAATAGCTACGCACATTTTTTTAACCACCATGTTTACTGAATTGATGTAAATAGCATATAGGATTACCTATCTCACATGGCGGAAAGGTAGGAGAGTTGTTAAGACATTGGAGTGTTGTTTGATTCTCGTCAGAGTTGCTAGCTCATTTTTCCTTATGTTTGGACTTACAGTTTAGTGCTTGGTGTGATACTGTGAATTTAATTTGGAATACTTATGATTTGCATCCATGGTGGTTGTGTTGTAAACTGCATATTAAAAAATGGTGGACCGCTAGTTGCTGTAGATTTAGTGCCTGCCTTATGCAGTAATGCTTGTGCTGACTGCTGGTTTGTCGTGACAGCTGTTTCCTTTTAAGTGAATTGCAAACTCAAGTTGCGGACAGTTAGTATTGACACTATGGCTGCTGCTGTACGCATTTAATGTGTGTGTAAGCTGCTGGTTTGTGTCAGGATCTCTATTTTCTTCAGAATTTCACATGAGCATTTTAAGTGGTTTTCGCTGGCACAGGAACGGAGCAATTATAGAGCATTCCGTTGCCGCGAAGTTGATTCCTGGATTAACTAATATAAGCATTAGTTAAACTAGACATGTGCAACCTATGACCACTCACACGATCACACCTTCATAAGATAATAAATACATACATAACAAGAGCAGGTGTATCCCCAGGAAGCTGGTTTATGGTGTGTTTGGCTCTGAAATAACAAAACAGTTTTCCTATGCTTGCTTTAACTCTTAAAATATAATAAGCCATCTGACAAACCATTCTCACACAACCACTTTTCTGACAAGCAACCTCACAAACAGAAATATTGAATAGAAACAAAATTATCCACAAAATTCATTTGTTGATTTTTGTGTATAATTCTGTGTAGCACACAGCAGATAAATTTATAAAATATACGTTTAAACTCTGCACATTCTCTTATATGAAATTGTGCTTTGGTGCTCGGCATAAGAAACGTATAAACCACCAGAAAACTACAGACCTTCATAAATGGATGTTTACATAAAATAGAGGGACTGAGATGGTATGATAAGATTACAATGAGAACTCAGAGAAAGAACTAAGCAGATACCAGTGGAGAAAGAGCTAAGGAAAAGACGATGGCGATGGATAGGACATACATTGAGAAGTCAGACCGGATGCATTGCAAGACAGTAACTATTTTGGAATCGGCTGGGCAAGAGGAGTAGGGGAAGATCTAGACAGACCTGGAGAAGAGAGCTGGAGGCTGATATTAAAAGGATAGGTAAAACATGGAAAGAATTGGAAGGGATGGCAAGAGAGAGGAAGAGCTGGCAGAAATTTGTTGAAGATCTGTGCTCTGTTGGAAGTTGAAATGTCAAGAAGAAGATAAGAAACATTTAACTATTTCTGTTAGACCACACTCTATTTATATTGTATTCTACAACACTTTACGTAAGAAATGGTTTTAATGTGTGTACACTAAAGAGTTAAGCCATATCAATATCAAAAATGCTGAAAATATTATGACAGCTTTCTACCTTAGAAATATTTTGTGGAACAAATCTGAGAAAGCTCATGCTAGATTGTCCTGTAGTTGCAGTTATGTCTTTGTGACATTGATCTCCCTGAGAATGTGAGGAGATGTGAAGCTTCTGGATAGATGTTGCTATAGAATCCAAAATATTATGTTGAACATCATTGTTTACTTCGGTGTTCTCATAATTCGACCCAGATTCACAAACAGAAACAGGCTGAGCACATGTTGAACTGGAATTGGAGCTGAAACATTTATTTGTGTCTTTCATATTTGCTAAAGTCAGCAACTGTTCCTTGACGGACATGTTATCCTCATTATTTCTGTACGAAATCAAACTGGTTCGTACATTCTTCAAAATACCATTGGTAGGTATTTTTTTCTGCAAGTTAAGAATCGGTCCAAGCAAATACAAATCATTGAAGCATTGTATATACTTCTGGAGATTTCTAATTTTGCAATATTTCAAATGGTTTGGACTCTGGATCTCAAACGGGCTTTCTGAGATTGAAAATGTTCTTGGATAACTTAATCTTGAAAAAACGTTAGGTGTTGCAATATTGACACAGCTTTGACTTTTCAGTTCGAGACCTGGGAACAAAAATGAGAAATCTATTAATGTATGCCAAATCGACAGATTCTTCTTCTTCTTCTTTGCGTTCGTTCTTTACGATCAATTTTAATCACTCTTTGTGATATGTTTGATCTTTGCCAAGAACGTGTATACGTTGCACATTGGTTTGGTAGGCCCCTAAACGCATAGACTTCTACACGTTTAGGACATGTGCCTCCAATTTCAGCCTAACCTCCTTAGTCGCCTCTTATGACATGCATGGCAGGTAACAGTGGTTCTATTCTTTACACCCCAAATTTTGGCCCGGTAACCACTCGGGCAAAATCGACAGCTAAATGACACTGATGCACATTGCAAACATGTATCCTTACACACAAAAAGCCATTGCCTTGCGTTCCGAAGGTTGTGGGTTCGAAACTGAACAGTGCCGTTTTGTTCAGAGTGCATTTTTTCCAGAGATCCAATAATTGTTGCAGGAGCTAAGAAGTTTGTACAATGTTCTCTGCAGATGGCGTACCACTTCTGCGGAGAGGAACCGAGCCATATAGGGTATGACCCGGTGCAATGAAGTTATTCCTTTGGCTTTAGACCCTTTATGGTTGAAAAGGACCAACAGGCAACCTGGTGGCAGGGAATGAGCATGAAAGGACCAACAGACAACCTGGTTGCAGGGAATGAGCATGGTTAAGCCTACTATGGATGTTATGTCACTGAGCAGCAAGGAGAGCCCCCTGATACCTTAGTTCTAGGACACTCCAATTGTGGCTCATGCACGGGTGAGTAAAAATTAACAGACACCCCAGTTCTTTAATGTTATGCATAACTAAGCTACTATTATGGGGCAGATTAGCATAATGCACAAGCATTCGCCTATTGACTCGGACTCAAGAGGGTTGTGGGTTCAATGTCATACTAGACATTCCCCATGTGAGAAAAGAAATTGGCCCTCTTACCTCCTGCACACTATGTCCAAGAATGTGAAGTTACAGGCACTTCATTTCCTAAGGTCTGAAAAGGCTACAGGAAATTTCATTATATATATATATATATATATATATATATATATATATATATATATATATATATATATATTTATAAGCTACTATTACAGATGTTATATATATGCTATAAGATATATAAGCTACTATCAAAGACACTCTACTAGAGAAAATCATTTTAGAGGGAATGATGCCTGGAAGAAGAATGAGCGGAAGACCTAGAAGACGATGGGTGCAAGATGTCATTGACGATCTGAGAATGACTGCTGCTGACGCCGCCAACTTGCACAGAACAGAGAGTTTTTCAGGACTGCTGTCATGGGAGCCAAGTTCGAGAGGACAAGCTACTTGATGATGAGCATTACAGAAGTTAACACTACAATTACCCTGTTCACCAGCAGGTTTCATCAAAGAGTCCATTGGTCGACTGCTGGACAGCATGATCTCAGAGGATGATGACTTTGTCATCAAGTTGAATCTGACTATCTTCTTTGGAACCAATCTTTTCGGTTTTTTATTTCGAAGCAAAGCAAACACAGAGTTTACTGTCTTGAGCTGCCTGTTTGGCCTAGGTCTTGTTCTCATGATTTCTTATTCATATTTGTACAAACTGAAAGTGAGTCACAAATAATTAATAAGCACATGTCTATAATATGATGTACATGGGACATTGAAACATTTGCATGTGCTTTCATAATAAACACTTGCTAATAAATAAAAAAAATATCCTGATGGCTCTTCGAGTTAGCAAACTGAGTACCTTTGAAACAAGAGGCGAGCACCATTATGTGGCGTAGAGGTTAGGTGCTCGCCTCTGATTTCAAAGGTACTCAGTTTGCTCCTGAGAGCCATCAGGATATATTTGCAGAAATCCATGATCTCAGTGTAGGAGAGATCACGTTCTTAGTCCTATCGGAGATGAACCATAAAATGTAGGCACTGTGTTCAAGTTGAATATGTAAAAGAACATTCTGCAGTTTAAAATCAAGAAGAGCGGGCTGGAAAGCCGCTGCCTGGGCAAAATTCATTAGAAAAAATTAAATTCAGTACAAAATATTTTCACCAACTTCTAAATTACACGGGACCTCGCGGCTACAGAATCGTGCACTGCCGCTGAGATCTTCCTGTGTTAGAAAGAGATTGGAGTACACATGGTTACTTAACGAAGTGCAATGATGATGGTCCTATCAATCAATAAACACTTGTAAACACTTGCTGCATATGAGGCAGAGGCATAACTTCTCTATGGTGATCTTGCTGATTTAGAAGTACTATAGTATACATAAAGAACAAAGTTGAAGGTTTTGAAACAAGGTGCTACAGAAAAGTTCTTGAACCAGCCTGGACAGAGAAGAAAAAAACAAAGACACCCTACAAGACTTGCATAGCTAGGAGCATTGGCTCATAAGTAACATTATGTCTCGGAAGATGAAATATTTTGTCACAGTGGTTTGGAATGTTAATGGAAGGTATGATTCCTGGAGTATGAGACAGGGGACAACCAAAAACGAAGGTGGCAGAAGGACATCAAAGAAACCTTGAACATGGTGCTGGAGGGCGTGGGAGAATTTGCTAAAGACAGAGAGTTTTTCAGGTGGGCTGTGATGAAAGCTATATTCTGCAAGGGACATTCTACTACTTGATGGTTTATTATCTTGATTGGGTCTCACTGGGTCTCAATGGTGAAGTGGTTAAGTCATTTGCCTGTTGTACTGAAGGTTATGGGTTTAAATTTGGACTGAGACATATGCAATTTTTTCATTAGATCCCTAGGATTGTTGTAGGAGCTACAGAGGTCATATACAGTGGATACAAAACAAAAGGTATTCCACACAAAAGGTGGACCTCAGAAATAACAGAGGCTGTGAAAAGCACTATTTATGAAGCGCACACAAAAGCCCCTTCTAGAAATCTCTTATCCTGATGCTGTGAGGCAAAGCAGGATTAGAGAAAAGAAGAAAAAGACTAGTACCACTTGAAACAAGCTCTATGGAATATCAACAAACAGGGTACTACATGAAACCATTTCGATATAGGTATCACGCCCGAGTGGTTACCGGGCCCAAATTTGGGGTGTGAAGAATAGAACCACTGTTACCTGCCATGCATGTCGTAAGAGGCGACTAAGGAGGTTTGGCTGAAATCGGATGCACGTGTCCTAAACTTGTAGAAATCTATGTGTTTAGGGGCCTACCAAACCAATGTGCAACGTATACATGTTCTTGGCAAAGATCAAACATATCACAAAGAGTGATTAAAATTGGTCGTAAAGAACGAACGCAAAGAAGAAGACGCCAAGTGGTTACCGGAGCCCAAATTTGGGGTGTAAAGAATAGAACCACTGTTACATGCCACGCATGTCGTAAAAGGCGACTAAGGAGGTTTGGCTGAAATCGGATGCATGTGTCCGCTAGGAATGCTAACCCGAAACAAATGCTTGCAGAAAACGGATGCACCAGGCCGTAAGGCGCATAACATGGTGCAACGACCCTCACAATGAGGAATGGGATAACGGATTCTACGGTCGTCCCAAACTGCCTCGGAGATTTAGCCACGCAGTAAGAATGTCAGACCTACCATCACGAGGTGGCCAAAACTTACTGCGGGAAGAGGTCGGCACAAACGGGAAGCAGAAATCATAGGAATTATATCCTATAGAACTGCCCCAGTATGCAGACTTGAGAAGAAAGCGGTCGCCCACTTACGCTAGCATCCAAGGAAGACTGTATTGCGTGGCTGAAATCTGAGGCAGACGGCTGCCTTTATTAGAGAATTCGAAATCCCAATCTAGTGAGAATGCAGAAGAAGAAGAAGATATAGATATCAACAGTTAATAAATTTATCAATGTCCCCAGCACTACTTGAGACAAGTTCTATGGATATATCTAGAACCTTCAGTTAACTACTACATAACTGCCAGAGTGCGATTCATTCATTCATTGTGATCAAGTGTCATACTGTCATGCTCTATGGAGACAACAGCATTAGTTATAATTATAGCATAACCTCTGCTGAGCTTACGACTAGACACCAGTACAATTCCGAGACAAGACAAGCTCTATAAATATATACAATACAAGTAAAAGATATAAATAGCTTAGTTTAAACCACTATTCCTTCCATATTAGCCTACCTTATCACGGTTGGAGGGTTTGTGTGCCTTTAGGATCCTTCAGGCTATGTTGGTGGGAGTCTTATTCCTGGCAGGTCTAACCAAGCCGAAAAGACTGAAGGTGAAAGACCAGACCAAAAGGCGGGGAGCAGGATGGGGCCTCATAAGATGACAGCGCAGAACCCACCGGCGAGTGGTAAATGCTCTGGCTGCAACCAACCCATCCCCAGCTATGGGACAAATAACACTTGTCCTCTCTCTCTCTTGAGGAGGACACCCTTTTTCTTGTCTTGTCTTCTACTGCTATGACACTTTCCCTTAAGTATTTGGGATTAAACTAGTGTCCAGGGAGCACACCCTGCATAAAAGCCAGGGTTGGTGAGCCCGGCAACAGAAGGCTGAAGTCATCTAGTGTAGGACGACTCCAGACAAACCCGGGAAGACAGATCTCGTCAGCAGGGGACTGCAACTGTCTAGAAAACAACCTCAAAAAAAATGTCCTCAGAAACGGAATGTGTCAGCCATTATTGGCGGGAGGAATCGACACATACGAACAACTCAATGGCCAAACCACTATTCTATTGATGTCTTTAACAAAAATGTTTACACCGAAGTCGTACACTGAATATGGAATACGAGTCACGCGGTATGCAACACAGGTATCCCAAAATTTTTAAAATTAGTGGTTGTCTGTATTTTTGTTCTCAGTATGTCAACATCTGGTAGATTCAAGACTCGCTGAATGTAGACTGTAGACACTCACACTGGAGTGAGAGTAGCTGAGTTTGTGTTATCTGAGCAGATTGCTTGATTGCTGCAGATTATTATAGTTTATTATAGATACGGCAGATTTGCATCAAAACAGCACTTGTCCTCGAAAAAATACATACCATTCTTTATAAAAACAAATCTGCTATCACTTGGCACTACCATTAGCGATGTGTGACAGTGTGTCACACAAAAAAATGATAGCTAATAGCTCCGAAAGTGTTTGTGTACGGTTGGTAACGAACGACCAAACCAACTGTCTGCATTATTTACAAAAATAAGTACTCATCAACATAACCGCGCTGTCTCTTAACGAAACAATTTACAATCTCTGTCTACATATGTATATATATATATATATATATATATATATATATATATATATATATATATATATATATATATATATATATATATATGTATCTGTTTGTTCGTACTAACGTCAACTCACTCACCCACCCAGGACCGTGCCGTGCTATAATACAGAGAGGCGCCGTATTCCTAAGTGAGAGGAGGGTGGCATGAGCAGCGAAATCATATACAATTTGGGCCATTCAATAATTAAAAATCTTTACGCAACACTTTTCTATATTCAATCAATCAAGTGCCATGCTTGCCGGCGTAGGCGATCATGTCTCTCCACAACTCTCTCTGTTTGGTGCATGAAAAAATCAGTTCTGTCGTCGATCTTGTGTCGAACCACGATGTCAGGCCATCCCTCATCTTCTCCCTCTGTCTTCCGCGATCTTTTCTATATTGGTCTTATCTTTTTACGGTATTGATGTATACGATTTATGATTTATCGCACGCCTTTCCATAGCGCTTTCGGTACCCTTTGATTTCGGTTTCTGGTGCAGGTGCATCGTTAGCGAGCGATCGCCGAAAGACTTTTGATCTGACAGCGCAAAGCCTTGTTTTGTTTGTTTATTAAATAGGGGATTAAAGCCTCTTTACGCCGTGGCACTTTTATTGGTTATATCAGAGCGAGTAGGCCACAAATCATGAAAAATAAGAATTAACTCCTTTCGGAGAATCCAAGTATTTAAATGCAGGACGAAACTATTATTTTTGTTTGTAATATAACGCGCGGCCGCTCCTAAAAGCTGAGGCTGCAATTATTATAAAAGACAATTGCACGTGTTACATGTTGATAGTTCTGCTTTGAGCTTACAATTATTGACAATATTTGATTTTAACGTTAGTTTGTCTCGTGACAAGTGGATGTGTTGTGTTTAAGTTAGTAAATGAGATATATAATGTATCAGTATCATATTTTTGCATTTATGCTAATTCAGTTTTTTGTGTTTAAAAGTAGATTAGGTAAGAGAATTATTGTTTTTACGGCAATTGTAGTTACTTATTATCATTGACAATGATTATGTTATGACAATAGGGACTCGAATTAAAAAGTAGCATTTGCATGGACTGGGTATATTTCAGGTGCAGAACGTGTGCCTGTGTGTGATAGATAGAGAATTATTTAAGTAATATTGGGCTGCCTTTGTGTTCTGTAATAAATGCTGCAAATGTAAACCAGATTATGCTGGAGGAAACAGCACTGCAGGATGTAGAATCATACACATACCTTGGAAGCAACATAGACACAGAAGGAGGAACAAACAAAGATGTTAAGATAAGAAAACAAAAAGCAAGAGGGAACTTTATTACATTGAGTAAGATATGGAAGGCAAGGGAGATCAAAACAAACACAAAATTGAGAATTTTCCAGTCAAATGTGAAGTCAGTGCTGTTCTATGGCTCGGAAACATGGAAGACCACAAAGGAAACTATCAGAAAACTGCAGACCTTCGTAAATGGATGTTTACGTAGGATAGAGGGATTGAGATGGTATGATAATATTACAAACGAGGAACTCAGGGAGAGAACAAAGCAGATACCAGTGGAGAGAGAGCTCAGGAAGAGACGCTGGCGATGGATAGGACATACATTGAGAAGACCGACCGGAAGCATCGCAAGACAGGCATTGTTTTGGAACCCACAGGGAAAGAGGAGTAGGGAAAGGCCTAGGCAGACCTGGAGAAGAGAGCTGGAGGCGGATATAAAGAGGATATGCAAAACATGGAAAGAATTGGAAGGGATGGCAAGAGAGAGGAAGAGATGGAAGAAGTTTGTTGAAGACCTGTGCTCCGATGGGAGTTGAAAGGTGATGATGATGATGATTTATGTTCTGTGTGTGATAAAGAGAGAGAGAGAAAGAGAGAGAGAAAGAGAGAAAGAGAGAAAGAGAGAGAGAAAGAGAAGAAATTGCTTAGAAAATATTTGCTTTTGCCTACTTGACAAAACGTTAGAAAATTATTGTACCAGTAGTCTCTGGTCAATACTTTCGGTGGAAAATGAAATAGATATAAATGCAAACGATCTTCAAAAAGAATTACGTCATGTATCCGGAATGCTACCATATTCTATGAAACCTTTGAATGTTTTAAATTATTTGTGCTAAAATAACTTAATTACTTTATATCCGAATATTGTTGTAGCTCTGAGAATTTGTATTAACACTTCCTGTCTCTGTAGCTAGTGGGGAAAGAAGTTTTTCCAAATTAAAATTAATAAAACACTACTTAAGAAGTTCAATAAGTCAAACAAAACTTAGAAATATGTTATTAATTTCTATTGAATCTACATTGGCTGCCACTCTAGACTACACATCACTAATTAATGAATTTGTTAAAATTAAAGTGAGAAGGGTAAAACTGTAGTAGATTGTTGTAGTTGATATCATTATTTTAAAGTAGTTTATATTTTCTAGATAAAAATAGTAGTCGTACATTTTGTGCGATTAAAAAAAATAAATTAATTACAATCTAAGGTTGTTTTAAAGAAAAAAAACATTAAAGGGGCGGCATTTCGAAGACTTGCTTCATACTGAGAAAATATACCGCACGGTCCTGCACCCACCCACCCACCCAACAATCAATCAACCGTTATCAGTTATCAACTATCCTCATAGCACTCCGGACATGTCCATAGGTGCTCCGATCTCTGCATCAGCAAATACAGCAGCGGCCAAACACGCCAGTTCGATGTTGATTAATCAATCTCTTTGCATATTTAGTATGTCGTTCTTTTCGAGCTGCACCAATATTGACACTCATCTCTCTTAATCTGGTCAGCGAGTGGGATTCACAGCCCTGAAACTCCTCTGTTCGGAAAGACTCTCTCAATGCGTGAAGAATGTCATTTCGATCCATGACAGCTCCCTCTGATATTGTAGCCAAGCCAGCCGATCTATCAGCTCGTTCATTACCCTTAACTCCTGTGTACCAGGGACAAAAAATGAAGGTGATTTCTCTGATCATTGTCTTTATCAGTAAACATGAAAACATGGGAGACCCAGTTGCGTCTCACCATTCCTGATTCGACCTTACGAATCATGCTAATTGAGTCACTGAGTATGAAAACACGAGAGTAGTTGTGAAATGCCAACCATTTCACCGCCTCCGTAACCGCCCGAACCTCCATTGTCAAACTCCTTGTGATCAACTGTTCAGCTATATTAGAATGGATATAAAAGTGTCCCGTAGTCTTTTATGTGCGCTTCATAAATATTGTTTTTCACTGCCTGTGTTATTTCTAAATCCACCTTTTGCGCGGGCAGCCTTTTGCGGATCCACTATTTCGGAGTACAGTAGCATTGCAATTGGAGGAACGCACTGTCTGTTGGTAATCTTCTTTTGTGGGCGAATCATTTAATTTATTGTTTCTTGATGTTCAGTATTGATGTTGTACAAACTTTTCCCCCTGTCTTCATTTCTCAATAGGTCTCTTTTTGATATTCCCAGCGTTCTGCATATGTTTCATCTCTGTCATGACTAGTTTTCTACTATCGTTTGATGTCAGCGTCCAGGGAGTACTGTGTGGTCCGGCAACAATCCCAGGGATCTCTAGAAAATTTGTGACTGTGTTTCTTCATGTGTTGTTTAAGTGAAAGGGCGATGTTTGGAAAATTAAACGTTTCCATTCTAGTATCTGGCTTTAAATAAAATTTTAACCTGGCAACCATAATACAGAGCTCTTGTTAACAGGGAGGCACACAAATAGAAGCCAAGTCTGAAAGATAACAAAACAGTTCATATAAGGACGATGTCTAGCAGATGTATTATTCGCACATTTAATCAATTTTGATATGAAAAGTTGTATCACAGGCCATTGATATACCAATAACTAAGCAGTCACAGAAAGGTAGCTGTAGTGTTGCATACGGTTGTATTCTGTTGCCATATATATAGCAATCCATACTTACCATCAGTTTCACTGAGTGAAATAGTGAAATACTGAAATTGAAATACTCATACTGACCTGTGATTGTGAAATATTGTAAAATGTGTGTATACATTATACATACACACTATAAAATTAAATACTAATACAATTTACACGTTCGTCTCACCGTTGATTTTTAATGTTTGTCTTCTTCTTCTTTTGTCGTCACACTGCTACCGGGTTGTTGCCCAGTGTCGTGGTTTACTGGTTTTGTCTTGCGCTGTTCTGGTGGCTTGTGTGATTGTTATCTTTGCTCTTTCACAGGATGCTGCCACGCCATCTAACCATCTTTTCCGTGGTCTTCCTCTTGCCTTCTTTCCCGATGTTCTGTTGTAGAAGACTCTGTATACTGTGGAGTTTGGATGCATTCTTATTAAGTGGCCAAACCACTTCATTCTTTGTTTATCTATATAATTCAAGCACGGTTTTGTGCCAACTTTCTTTCTTATGCTGATGTTGGTGATTCTGTCTTTTCTTGTGTTGTTGTTCTAAACTTATAAATATAATAAAGTACTTTATTATTCATTCAGTGTGTATACTACTCTATTATGTGTATAGCATATCCGATCGTTGTGAGTAATTTATCGAAGAAAATAGAATCCCGTTAAGCGAGTCACGCCCTTTCAACATGAGGACGAACCTTTGTTTTGGTTATATTTATATCAGTCATCAGAACGTGTAGGCCAACAAACATGGCAAATAATGAACTCCTGTCAGAGAATCTTCTTAAGTTCTTATAGCTAGGTACTAGTTATCAATAGGAAAGATTTGTATATCCTATAATTTTTTTTGGCAGAACGCTCAAATACAAATTAAAAAAAATTTTGGTCTTGAAGTAAACATCGAATAATAGTACTTTAATCTTCTTCTTTGCGTTCGTTCTTTACGACCAATTGTAATCACTCTTTGTGATGTTTGATCTTTGCCAAGAATGTGTATATGTTGCACATTGGTTTGGTAGGCCCCTAAACGCATAGACTTCTACACGTTTAGAACATATGCATCCGATTTCAGCCAAACCTCCTTAGTCGCCTCTTATGACATGCATGGCAGGTAACAGTGGTTCTATTCTTTACACCCCAAATTTGGGCCCGTAACCACACTGACGTGTACTATAATAATACCCAGCATGTAACTCATTCCATACCATTAACCGCTATAGTGACATGCACATGTAAACCAATCACACCACCAGCTCCTATAGTGGATTTTCGTATAGATCTCTTTCTTACTTTTTATACTAAACCTTCAGAGTTTTTATATCAGCTAGAAATAGTAAAACTAGTAGTATTTATAAATAATAATTTTGAATAATATGTGTTAATATAATAACCACTGCAAACAACATAAACACAAAACCTTCTACTGATACAAATTCTTGTGTCCTAAAATAATTGTGTTCAGAACTTAGTAACATTCATGGTATGAAAGAGTTAAATACAAAATGTGCATGGTTTACGGCAGTTCTGTCCAACGTTTTTATATATGGAGGCGCATCTGACTAATTGTTGTGGAGGTGCGGATACCATGTGAAGATTGCAATACTGCTACTACTAATAATAATATTAATATGATGACTGATGTGGTAAACATCACGCCGGTTGCCATTACTTCTCATCCTTTCTCTGGTACCCAGTTGAGGCTGGGTTGATCTCAGAGCAATTGAATTCAATTTTTAAAAATCCCATGCAACTATAAAATTTGACCCTGGAGCCGCCCGTGTGGTGGCGGGACCCTAGGAAGCAAGAATAGTACCACTGTGTCCGACAGGGCATGTCGTAGAGACAACTGAGGTAGGGGCCTAGGGAAGCTACCTAGTAAATAAAAAGCGTAGCAGAAATCAAATGTGCTGTCCTACTTGTAGGTGTATAACTGGCACAATGTAAGTTGCTCTTAGGCTCAGATCACATACAGACCACACAGAGTGGTTAACAAGTGGTCAATATGAAGCGTTCGAAGAAGATGCTTTAAGGCCAAGGATTGACTTCATCACACCAGGTTTCCCCATTTGGCTTGGTACCTCTGTGCAAATATGGCATGCCACCTGCCAAGAGTATTACACAAAGCATCAGCTCTGCAGTTTCAGTAACAATTCTAAAGATTTCTGAAAAAAAATGAGTTTGTAAGCCGAACAATGCAGTCTGGATTTGATCGCATGACATTCAGAATGCAAGGCAAATGGTTTTACCATTTCACTACAGGGACCCCTAATCAACTGCAATAAGTCCTTATTTATTTCCAGCTCCTTCTCCTATTCAGGCATGAATTTTAAAATGATGATTTAAAAAAATTTAGTCGTATTTTGTTCAACTTTTCATCTTTGTTGCTAATAGTGCACAATTTTTTATTTGATCAGTAGTGAGGCAGACAGACACAGGCAAGGCCATGGATTTTGATCAGACCCAATTTGTGCATATAGGGGATTCTGAAGAAGATGATCTCACAGATGATCTTGATTCTGATGGAGAGAAAAAACCAGTTTGTACCCATTTTTAGCAACCTTCATTTTAACCAACTTTAATTTGGGATATTGTCAGATTTATTTAGTTATCATGGTCTGCAATGTGTGTTCTGCGCTAACCTCTGCATCCAGAGGAGTTGGGGTCGACTAGTCTCATTTAGGAAGGGTTAAAACTAATTGTCTGCTGATGTCCTGTAGAACACATAAGCCGACCTCACCTCTTAATGGTGTTGACCAGGAAACTTCCACCGCAAGGTCCAAGGCTGATGGGGCACTGGCTCATCTGGGGGGGATGGACTCTCTAGATCAGGTTTATTTTGGTCCTCCGGCTGCAACTTAGGCTGACAAACCTAAATAAAAATCATGCAGAAATCAGATGGGCTGGCCTAAGGGTCTGTAGGCACCTAACTGGCACAAGGAACTTACACATTAATGCTAAAATCAGATACAAGCCACAAAGAGTGGTTGAACAAGTAGTTGATGTAGATCGATCAAAGAAGATGTTTGCAATCTGGCACGTTGAATATTCTGAAGCATTGGCACAATAATTTTTCTAATAAGCAAAGTCTCAGAAAGTCATTGGAGGGCAACAGTAACCTCCTCAGCCTTCATCCTCATACTAGAAGATCCAGAATGGAAGGTTGCGGTATGAGTGGATGTCATCTTTAGCGGTTTCCAACCTCCAGAGACTCACATGAATCTATTGTCTTGGGCATGCGGGTGTTTGCGACAGCGAGAGAGCGGACATGCTTGCATTGAAAGCATCTTGCTGGGGAGTTTAAGATGCATAAGGGGGATGTTCTTCGGTCTCCTGATGACATTCTGTTGAATAAAGACAGAAAAATTGACGTTGAATCAGTC
The DNA here is from genome assembly GCA_020796225.1 of Arion vulgaris. Lineage (NCBI taxonomy): Eukaryota > Metazoa > Mollusca > Gastropoda > Stylommatophora > Arionidae > Arion > Arion vulgaris. The sequence goes on from CM036769.1 coordinate 3,724,660, forward strand.
CAGCGATTTAAAAAGTTTAGAGATATACTGCAAAAAATCAGTGTGCTGTCAAAAAAATCTGAACTAGTCTTACAGTGGATACCAGCACACTGTGGCATACCAGGAAATGAAAAGGCTGACAAACTTGCACAGGCTGGTGGGAGTCTAATACAACACCACACAACACAAATCTTTATAGAAGTAAAGCCTCTACTGAAACAATCCAGAAAAATCATGTGGAGAAAAACAGAGGATACAACCTAGAGCATGACAGTATAAATATACTAAACAGCAAAGTACAGACCACAATCTTCAGACTTATAACGGGACACTGCAGTCTCAGAGCACACCTCCATGGAATGGGTCTCAGGGACTCGGCTGTCTACACCTGTGGAGCACCAAAGCAGTCCCCAGAGCACATCCTGCAAGATTGCCCCAACCTGAGCAGTGTGAGAATGGAAATCTGGCCAACAGAAACAACACTGCAAACAAATTATGGGGGACAGGTGAAGATCTCAAGCGCACCGTCCTGTTTATGACACATAGCAGAAGTTGATAGCAGAAGAAGAAGTTTAGAATTAAACACTATACAAGTAGAGCTGGATGCTTGAGGGGTAAGAGAGAGGAGTGTCTTTAACCAGTGAGCCAAAGGAACCATCAGTATGCATACCTTTCAACGTCTTTTGGGGGAGACTGAGCAAATATGGGTCTGCCAGGAGTTTTGTGATGTCAGTTCAAAAACCAATAACTGGAAGTAGTTGTCCTTCACGCTCCAATTCACCCACCAATGATCCACTTTTGATAGCAAAGGTAATGAATATGGTGTAGATTAACACAGTAAATACCCAATGCCGCAGTCTACACCCATTTGTCTATCTGGTTTGGTCATGTGTCACAGACTGCGCCTGATTTGTTTTGTTGTCAAATAAGCTCTAAATTTACATTAACACGTTCTGATAGTTAGCGGTTCTTTATTTAATCTATCGGATTCCATTAGCTCGTGATAAAATTACAATCATTTGTTTACAAAATTACATGTTATTCATAAAACTATGTTGAAAAATTACATGCTATTCATAAAACTATGTTGAAAAATTACATGTTATTCATAAAACTATGTTGAAAAATAAGAAAATGTTAGCTTTTGTTGTGTTATGTTATTTGATTGATGTCATGACACATTGGGCATTTTCCATGCATGCTCTATCCTCTGCTACAGCAGCCATCTCAAAGTCCACTTGCTCACCATACCCATGAGAAGATGATTAGTATATTTTCTTTCTCTGCCACGAACATGACACTGTATGTCTTGTCCGAACTTAACTGCTAATTCTCACAATCGAGCAGTGTCTGAGACTCGCCCATCATCAAGGTGCGTATCCTTTATAGGACGTTGCTCTCTTTGCAGCACATCTGAAAGTCACTCTGTCTCTAGCCAGTTTACCCACTTCGTCGATGGTCATATTCATGGTTTCTTTAATATCTTGTAGCCATCTTCTTGGTCTGCCTCTGCGTCCTGGGACCCTGCCCTCTAGTATTGTTCTTTCCAGGCCATCGTGACGCTTGATGTGACCAAAGTATGTAATTTTCTGTATAGTATGTTGTTTATCAGCCAATTCTCTTTAACATTTAGCTCTTTCAGGACATCAGTGCTCTTTCTTTTTCTATCCATGGTATTCGTAGGATCTTTCTGTAGCATTTAGTTTCAAGGACTGGATTTTCGTTCTTGTTTTCAGACTCGCCCATATCACATAAATGAGTGCACACCACATTGATGACATCAGCTCTGTCCATACTTCTGCCAGCTTGTGTCGGGGTATTGAGTATAGCTTATTTTTACATATGCCTGTGAAGTGAAAAAGTGAAGAAAAATTAATTCCGTCACAGCGGGGTTGTTAAGTGCTGTATACATCTTTTGGAAGTAAGTTGAATGCATTTGAAAATACATGTCTGCGAAAAATAATGAACATAAAATGGGACGAATTCAGGAGAAGTGATGAAATCAGAGAAATGGCTAGTTAACCGCCATGATGGAGATAGGTTGGGCATACCTTGAGAAGAAAGGATCAAGGAAAACCAAAGCAGACATTGAAGTGGGGGGTACAGGGTTCAAGAAAGAGAGAATGCCCTAGGGATAGGGAACCCGGAAACAAACTTTGCAGAGAGTGGCGAAAAATATCAAACTTACTTGCATGGAAGAGATTGAGCGAGTTGCTCAGGACAGAGCCGTATGGAGAAATTACTTGCAGGCCTTATGTAACGTATAATGGTACAAGAGAAATATATATATATGCTACATGCCATAGTTGCTCATGAACCGGATGAACTGTATGCACGCTCTAGGCACAAACCATACAGATCACAAAGAGTAGTTAACTTTGTTGATAAGAATGAACACAAAGACAGAGAGGAAGAATGCGGTAGCAAATGTATTAATTGAGAGACATGTTAACATGTTCATTTTTCATTATGTTTTCAGTCTGCACACCTTCGAGTTCTGTCTCAACATGATCTCAATGAAACCAGCCATCCACTTTATGAAGGTAATCTCATTTTCTTTCATTAACCTTAGTTACAAATATATGCTCAAATAAGTGGTTAAGCTGTTGCTTTATGTTCTGAAATTTGTGAGTTCGAATCCGGACTATATCTTTGAGTTCTGTCTCAACACTGTCTCAATGAAACCAGTCATCCACTTTATGAAGGTGGTCTGCCAGTTTGATCTCGGGGCGAAGGAAGCAAAGAATTACCAATGCAACCTACGAGGCATGTCATAAGAGTCGACTGATGTAGGACTTAGGAATCTACCTATTTAATAAAAGCATCGTAGAATTGGATGTGCTGGCCTACTTATAAGTGTATAACTGGCACAACGTACAATCGCTCTTAAGCTCAGATCACATACAAATCACACAGAGTGGTTATCAAGTGGTCGAAATGGAGCGGTCGAAGAAGAAGAAGAGTACTTGATTATTAGTTTTCTCCTCATTCCATGACACTTGCTTAATTTTTAATATATCCACACACTTCAATTTTTCTTTCCTTCTGTTTGCTCATTGACCATGTCTTTGCTTCATACAACAATGGTGAATATATGTAGCACATGTCAAGTGTTAAATTTTGTGTATTTTGTGTCTGTCTCTTCTTCTTCGAACTCTCGATATCGACCACATGTTAACCACTCTTTGTGATTCCTCTTTGGAGGAGAGAGAGAGGAGAGAGAGAGAGAGAGAGAGAGAGAGAGGAGATCATTAACATCAACATCCTCACACTATCACTAACATTATCACAACATCCCAAACATAATCATGATACTATTATCAGGATGTTTGGAAGGGTGTTTGTTAATTGTTTGTATATTTCTGTTAGGTGACAACATTATAGGCAGGAACACCGCATCATGCCATGTCACTATTCCTTCCAAGGTGAGCAATCATAGTCATCAATGTGATTGGTGTCAGAATACATGTTGCTCTTACAAGATGTTTAATTTTCTGTTTTATGTTGGTAGACGTTTACTACTATGTTCGTTCTTTGACACCTAGTTAAGATGGTGATAAAAACTGACAAGCCGTTAAGACCACGGAGCATTGTTGGCTTCTGGGCATGATTGCTGCAAGCGAATTTCTTTTTATGCTTCGTGGAGTGCACTGTTTGGCTTCGTTGTTGATCTACTGAGTTTAGTGCTTTGAGTGACGATGTGAGCTGTGAATTTAATTTGGAATGCCTTTTGTTTGTGCCCACATTGGTTTTGTTTATTAACTGCATATTCACTGATAACTAGTTGCCAGAGTTTTAGTGGATGTCTTAGGATACCTGTGCAGACTGCTGTATTTTGTTGTGACGTTTGTTTCCTGTGATGTGAATTGCATATTCATGTGATGGACGATTGGTGTTGGCACTCTGACAGTTGTCTTATGCATTTAGTTTGTGTGCAAACTGCTGGTTTGTGTCGGGACTTCAGTTTGATTTTTGAGCTTACATAAGACAATAATGAGCATTTTTGGCGCCGTTTACTAAACAGAAAACAGCACACAACAATCTTTCGCCTAAGAACAGGTCACTGCAGGCTCAACCACCACATGCACAGAATAAAGCCTGCTCAGACTGCACAGTGTACATGCCAGACAGAAACATAGACTCCAGAGCACATCCTGCAGTCATGTCCATCATACATACACCAAGAAACGAAACATGGCCTCATGAACAAGGTTTACAGACCAAGCTATGGGGAGCTCTCGAAGAACTTCAACTGACATGCAGCTTCATAGAGGCAACCCATCTCATGGTTTAGACAAGCATATGAAACCGAACGCAAAGAAGAGGAAGAGTGGCGTTTACTGTCACTGGAATGGAGCAAACCGTTGCCTAGAAGTTGGAACCATGACTACTGGCTGACTGATATGTTGGTATACTGTTTGATATTCTGTTTATGTTAAATGGTTACGCCATTGCCATGCGTTCTGAATGTTGTTGGTTTGAATCCAGACAACGCTGTTCTGTTCATAAACACATTTTTCCAAAGATCCCTAGGATTATTGTCAAATCTACGGAGTTCTGGCTTTGTGCAATACTCTCGGCAGGTGATGTGCCATTTCTGCGGAGAGGCGCTGATCCATATGAGGAATATCGGTGCAGATCCATATGAGGAATATCGGTGCACTGTTGTCAATTCTTCAACTCTCGCTGGCATATGTTAGGATTGGTAAAACATGGGAATTTAAAATTCGTAATTTAGTTTTAAAACGATGTAACTTGTAATTCCATATTTTATTTAAACTTTTCTCATGAGGAACTCCAGCTGACATGCAGCTTCATAGAAGCAACCTATCTCATGGTTGAGATGAGCCTACAAAACTGAACGCAAAGAGGAAGAAGATTTAGACTTTTGAAAGCTATATCCTAAAGATGCATCCTATGCTACCTCTGAAGTTGGAGAAGGCACACCTGTATGGCGGGTGACACTTATAACAAGGAAAGCATGCCTTCATGCAAAAATCAACCAGAAGTACCGTACCAGATGCCCTGACTACGTCTGAATTCATAGTGGGCGGATGCAAGAAGAAGAAGATGATGCATCCTAGAAATAAATGGGTCACACAAAAATAGTTTTCCAACAAGAAAGTAAAATCCTGTGCAACAAGATCTTGTCAATTCTTCTTCTTCTACAAATACTTCATATCGACCATTTATTAACCACTCTGTGTGATTTGAGCTTAAGAGCGATTGTACGTTGTGCCAGTTATGCGCCTACAAGTAGGCCGATTTATGCTATGCTTTTTATTTACTACGGTAGCTTCCCTAGGTCCTTCATCAGTCGCCTCTTATGACATGTCTGCCCAGCGTGTTAGTAGCGCGTTGGACGATGGATGATAAGCCCTCTGCGAGTGTGAGATCAATTCCGCAAGCTGGCAGAAAAACCACAGGTTCCCCAGATTTACGGTGTTCGTGGCACCGAACCGAATGGTAACGATGTCCTTGGCACCGAGCCGAAGAGCTGAAAGCTCAAGTGCTTCTGGATCGGAAAATTTTTTTTTTCCTGTTACGTAGATCTTACTAGCTTGTGGTTCACTCTCTCGCGATCACCGCCCAGACCGATGTACCAGATCTTCCCATAAATTCTATTCATGCGGAAATCTGATTCATGCAGCCTTAGCTTTGGTGTGTTTTACGTCACATCAGCACCATTTGGAGCTCTGGTGCTTATTCTTCAGCGATGTGTCCTGTTTCAGCCAGCGTTTACTTGGTTCGCTCTCCGTTCTGTAGACATCTAGTGTTTTTACGGTGTGGGGTAGCTAGCCCCACGCTCAACCTCCTGAGTCGCCTCTTATGACATGCGTGGCAGGTAACAGTGGTTCTATTCTTTACACCCCAATTTGGGCCCGGCAAGCACTCAAGCGAGTGCTTGTGGTTCAATAGCTCTTCAGTTTACATATCGCTTTTTATGCAATGACACATGATAAAATCTGAAAATAAATTAGTGATGTAAATTGGTAATTTGTGATGTATCTGCAGTCTTTATCGAAGGAGCATGCCTGTATACACATCACTGGAGACAGTCATTTAATCTCTGATAAAGGCAGCTGCAACAAAACTAAGAGAGGCAAGGTAAGCTGCAACAACTGTACCATGTGTGTTAGTTAGGAAACTGCAATCTAACTTCTCACTGTGATTCATAGACCCATCGCTATATACAACAATGTCATCATCATCGGCAGCGATAGTAAAGTCTTCTTCTTCAGCGATCTCTGGTCATGCGCTTAATTTACTGTGGACCACAAACTGGGCAGACAGCTTCAGGTCTGTCAGGTTTCCCCAAAGCTTAGTTTTCAGGTCGACTGGGTGTGGCCACATGTTGCTTCTCAGCTCACACAGAAGAGGACAGTCTTGCAGGATATGCTCTGGTGTCTGTTCTGCCTGCTGACACTGGCAGAGAGCTGTTTGACTTATTCCTAGTCTGTATAAGTGTTTGTTGAGTCTGCAGTTTCCGGTGCGTAGTCGAAATATAATGACCTGGTCTGTTCTGCTTAGGTCTTTGTATGGTCAAGTAAGACCAGGTCTTTGTAGGCCTTGTAAAGTCAATAATATGCTTCGCTAGTAACCACATGCCATGCTAATTCTTAGGTTTGCTGCCAATTTAGGCCCAACAAATTTTTTGTATGCACACTTAAAAATGTTTGTGATGTTGCGATATTGTTAACAATGTTGCAGTTTCTTTTCAGACATCGATTTGTATACTTTAAAAGTAGTTAGTATTCAACCGAAGTCCAGGTACATCTCTATATAAAACTTGTCTTTGACTGATATGGGGATTGGCTATATGTATTCTTTCTGTTCATTGTATGTTGCATTGTATTCTCTGTCATCTTGCTGGTGTCACATGTGTATATGTCAGAAGAGCCAATTTTGCACTTGTTGAACAGATGGTACCTCGGTCTATTGTGCCCTGTTCGTAGATGGAAAATGACAACCTGTTCTTCTCTACTTAGATGGTGTTATGCATCATCTTTTTCATGACCTGGGTGATCTCTCACCCATTTAGTGGTGTTGTACCCAGTAGGACTACAGGTTTCCTGGATCTTTACTTGGGGATATAAATTACAAACACCTCAGAAGTAGGAGTAAGACTTGCTTGAATAGCAAGGGGCAGCGATGATAAGGAAAGCTAGCCTTCATGCAAAAATCAGTCAGAGGTGCTATATTAGGTGCCTGACTATGCCTGACATCAACAACAACAGAGAACCACACACACACCAGATCAGCACGCACAAAAAGTCCTTCTCAAGACTATACACGTATATCAGAACACAATACTCAACAAACAGTACTTTTTAGGACTAGTCCCATACCACAAGGCCACACCAAGAAAAAAGGCCAAATCGCTCTGATATAACAAAAAAAGACATCTGTTTTAGGTTGAAAGGTGCAGGCCTCGCCCACATAGAGTTTGGGTACATCCACCACCCAACAAACAAACAAACAATAAACAAAAATAATCACTCTTTGGGTTATCTGTTATCAGCTGCTTAATTGTGAGTTTTCATAATGTCCCTATCGCAAAATTCCGTTTCAAGCGTAAATGATAACATTGCGGAAGTTAACCATGCTACCTTCTTCCTCTTGACGCTCCATATCGACCACATGTTAACCACTTTGTGTGATTTGTATGTGGTCTGAGCCTAATAGTGATTGTACGTTGTGCCAAGTTATGCACCTACAAGTAGGCCAGCACATCCGATTTCTGCAGTGCTTTTTATTTACTAGGGTAGCTTCTCTAGACTCCTACCTCAGTCGCCTCTTACAGCATGCATTATAAGTCGCAGAGTTACTATTCTTCCCTCCCCTTGCGACATACCCTTCAAGAGTAATGATAACATTGCAGAAGTTGACAATGCTACCATCTATCCAGAACCATCTTAACCATTAAATGTACAGACATTCATTCATCATCATTATCAAATAGCTTGTCCTGAGCAGAGCTTTGCCACCCCAACAGTCCTCAAAAATTTCCCTCTCTCATAGGCCAGATGTCCTGTCTCTGCAGCCGTCATGTTCAAACCATCAGTTACATCCTGATTCCATCTTCTCCATGGTCTTAATCTTCTTCTCTTTGCTGGTATGCCTCCTTCCATGATGGTCTTTTCCAGCCCTTCATGTATTTTTATATGTCAAAAATATTTCAATTTCTCCTTATTTGTAGCATCAGCCAATTTTCTTTGATTTTGAGTTCTTTCAGGATAGATTTATTTGTTCTCTTCTCTGTCCATGATATTCATTACATTCAGTATATAGCTGTGCCAACATGGAATTTACTTATTCTGAATTGTATTATGATTACTCTACAGCTTACCCTGATACCAGATGTTCGGTACGAGCTGAAAAATGGTGACCAGATAGCATTCGCTGATGTTAAGTGCATTTATGAGATCTTACAGCAGGTAAGATGGTAGTTTTAATGTAGGTTATTTGTTTACATGTTTGAGATATAGCATTATTGTACCTGTATGTCAGCATCAGGTGCCGTGCCGCCTGGCACAAGCGATCATGGATCTCTACCAATCTCTGTCCCAGGTATTTGCTATAATCTCTCTCGCGATCCCCTAATCTAAGATATTGACACTTTTTTGTGCTATGAAGCCAGGCTGTCCAAATGTTATCTTTCTGTCTTCTTCTGTCTCGTCTCTCTTCGATTTTACCGGTTGTCACAATGTGTCCCAAACCTCCCCTTCTCATCACATGTCTGAAAAATGTTGACTGCCTCTTTCTTTTATTGACAATACGTTTTCTCTGTGGCTTGGCTTCATCAAACACCTCCACATTTGTAATTTTATCAGTGCATGGATTCTCAACATTCTTCCGCAAAACCACAACTCTGTGGCCTCCAGAGATTTTTCCATCGGTTTGTTTATCATCCATGTCTTGCGTCCGTATATCTGTATTGGTTCTATGTAGCACTGTATAACTCTCATTCTGACCTCAATTGACTGACCTTTATGTGCATATTCTAAAAGAACTCCAAAACTTACGAAAGTAAACTGGTACAAAGACAAAACTTAGATTTTTAAGAGCATGCATTTCCCCCACACCATTGTATGACTGATGCATCTCTTTCTCTCTAAACTTTGATGCCCTTGGTGTTTAGGGCAGCAACAAATGCCTGTCATTCTTCTCTGTTCTTGGCTGTCCTCTGTTATTGTGCTCTGGTTGTGATAATGAAAATAACTTCTTGAATAGTCGCAGTAGAACAGACCAGGCCATTATATTCCACATACGAACCACACGCTGCAGATTTATAAAACATCTACAGAAACCAGGAATAATTCAATCAGCTCTCTGCCAGTGTCAACAGGCAGAACAGACACCAGAATATGTCTTGCAAGACAGTCCTCTGCTGGGAAAGCTATGAAGCAACATGTGTCCATACCAAGTCGACCTGAAAATTAAGCTTTTGGAAACCTGATAGACCTCAAAATTGCTTTAAGAACAAAATTGAAGCTTTTGAAACAAGGTGTAACAGAAAAGTTCTTAGGACATTTTGGACAGAGAAGAGAAAAAACAAAGACATCCCACAAGACCTGCATATCAAGGAGCATTGGCTCATAAGTAATATTATGTCTCAGATGAAATATTTTGGCTTTATTAAACGCTACAGTGGTTTGGAGAGAACGGTAATGGAAGGCATGGTTTCTATAGTACAAGACAGAGATGACCAAGATGAAGGTGGCAGCAGGCATCAAAGAAAGCATGAACATGACGCTAGAGGAGGCCGGAGAACTTGCAAGAGACAGAAAGTTTTGACAGGCAGGATGTGATGAAAGTGACATTCTGCAAGGGACATGCTATTATTTGACTTGATAGATCTCAAGCTGACTGCCCAGTTTGTGGTTCACAATGGATTAAGCGAACGACCAGAGATGGCTGAAGAAGAAGATTTAGAAATGATGTTTTGATGATTATTTATATTAATATATTAGTAATATGTTGCACACACGTTGAGAAGAAATGATCAAAGAATATCAAAGCAGGCATTGAAGTGGGATGCAAAGGGTTCAAGAAAGAAAGGATGATCTAAGGAGACCTTAAAACAAACTTTGCTGAGAGGGGCAAGAAATATCGGTCTCAGTTCCATGGAGGAGATTGAGTGAGTTGCCCAGGATAGAGCGGTATGGAGAAATTGCTTGCAGGTCCTATGTAATGTATAACGGATCGAGAGGAATTATTATTATTATTTATATTAATAGTATATAAATTAATAAATTAACGACAAATTTCAATTTATTGGTTGCAGTCAAATTCAGACAGAGCTGGCAACAACTTAGGCAATAAATCTGGTATGTGTAGAGTTATATGTTGTCTGTTTCTGAAAGTGATCAAACATAGGCATTTTATAGAGAGTGAGCGTATGTAGCTTGAACAGTAGTGAACTTGATCACAACTCAAGCGTACTTGGTTCAAATTCCGCGGTGAACAAGTTTGGAAGCAAATTCGTTTCTGAGGGATTTTTACACAAGGTAAAAATACACCTCACCGTTCAGAAAGCAATGGCAACCTACTGAACGTATAAGTGGTGCCTGGAAAATCAGCGACTCGTTTACTGTAGTTGATGGCTACAACCTGTAAAGGATATCCCACGATTTTCGTTTATAGAGAAAGTATATCCAGACTCATCTTTCGACATCATGGTTTGACACAAGATCGATGTCAGAACTGATTACATGCACCAAACGGAGAGAGTTGTGTAGAGACATGATCGCCTACGCCAGCAGACATGGCACTTGATTGATTGATTGATATCCAGACATTGTTGTTTTGTTCAATGCCCAGCATTTCCTGGTAGATGGGTTGACCAGTTTCAACAAGAGCGTCCACTTGTAGCTGATAGTGGGGTGATCTTAGATGGTGAGTATCAGATGCGATCTAAATCAGTTTCATATTTTTTATATAAGTATTTGTTTAACCAATCTTCGGCGGATTCTCAGACTGAGATTTTATGATAGAGTTGCAAACACAGACCTGCGGATAAGAACAGAACAGGAATCCATGATGACCCAGGTCAAGAGAAGAAAATGATGATGGGTCAGGCATACCCTACGGAAGACACAGTTGAGTGTCACTAGACAAGCACTTGAGTGGAACATGCAAGGAAAATGAAAAAGAGGATGCCCAAAACAGACCTGGAGATGAAGTCTTCTTGAGGAACTGAAGAGTACTCGTCTATCCTGGGAAGCCATAAAGAAAACAGCCAGAGACAAAGAATGGTGAATAACTAATGAGGCCCTATGCTCCACAAGGAGCGGAGAGGAATAAGTAAGTAAGTATATAAGTATTTACAGAATTCCAGCAGGATCAGAGCAGCAGGAAACATATCTTATGTTATGGGATCGATGTTGTGGCACATTGGGCTTTCCCATGTGTGCTCGGTCCTCCCAAAGCCCACCTGCTCACTGTACCCATGAGAAGTTGATTAGTATATCTTCTCTCTACCACGAAGACGAAGGTGAAATGAATTTAATCCTTCAACTTAGGACCCCCTTTTATTGCATAGCAAGTAAACACCAAGAAAAAAGCTGACACCATCGTGTGTATGAAAGTTGATCAGTTTGATGTTGTTGTTTGTTTGTGTACGTTCTTCTTAATTTTGATCATTCTTGTCGTGATATATAAACAGTCTTTGCCAAGAACGATAAGAACGTTGAGCCCCTGTTAGGCCCCTACTAGTGTAGGACAGGTGCATCCAAAACCGAAGTTTTCAGCCTAAAGAAATGTTCAAATCTGTCTTAGTTGCTCAGTGAAATCTGGTCATCTGTTAAAACCTTTCTGTTTTGCAGAAGTCCAGCAGACTCTGGTGCTTTCAGAATCTGATAGTGAGAACGAGCACGCTCAAACAAATCAGGGGAGAGTAGTTCAAGAGACACTTGTCTTTGAAGTCAGTGGTGAGTCTTATCTCCCTTCTTATTTTGTTGTTATTGTTACTTTGGTTTTGATGAATTAGGTTGAATAATACGGTTGAGGCAGGGATGCCTGTTATCACCATTCCTGTTCTTGCTGGCCATAGGTTGGATCATGAAATCAACAACAACAGATAACAGATTGGGAATACAATGGACACTTATGAGACAACTAGAGGACCTGGATTTTGCAGATGATCTGGCATTACAAGATGTAGATTCATACACATACCTTGGTAGCAACATAGACACAGAAGGAGGAACAAAGAAAGATGCCAAGATAAGAAAACAAAAAGCAAGGGAAAACTTTATTGCATTGAGTAAGATATGGAAGTCAAAGGAGATCAAAACAAACACAAAGCTGAGAATCTTTCAATCAAATGTGAAGTCAGTGCTGTTCTGTGGCTCGGAAACATGGAAGACAACAAAAGAAACCATGAGAAAACTACAGACCTTCATAAATGGATGGTTACATAGAATAGAGGGACTGAGATGGTATGATAAGATTACGAACAAGGAACTCAGAGAAAGAACTCAGCAGATACCGGTAGAGAAAAAGCTAAGGAAGAAACGCTGGCTATGGATAGGACATACATTGAGAAGACCGACGAAGCATTGGGAACAGGCACTGTTTTGGAACCTGCAGAGAAAAAGGAGTAGGGGAAGGCCTGGACAGACCTGGAGAGGAGAGCTGGATGCTGATGTTAAAACGATAGATAGGACATGAAAAGAATTGGAAGGGATGACGGGAGAGAAGAAGTTTGTTGAAGACCTCTGCTCCATTGGGAGTTGAAAGGGGAAGAAGAAGAAGAATACCGATGTTTAAATGACATAAAACCATGTATATTGTGTATAAATTTCATGCTTTCCGATTAAATAGTTTGTGAGAAAACCGATGTTGTGCATCACTTTCTGAACGCCATTTTTAACTTTCTCAAACTGCTTGTAACTTCATGAGATTCTGCATTCAGCTCTCATAGATTCTGCTATTCTTGTCATTTGCATGCAGAATGCTAGGAGTATCAAGATGAGACCCGTTTAGAAATGAAGACATCAGGGAAAAAGTGAGTACAACGTTAGTACTGAACTTCATCAAGAAACAACCAATTAAATGGTTCGGCCGCATAAGAAAATTACCAACAGACAGTGTATCTCAAAGAGCAATGTTGCTTTGATACAGTGGATACAACAGAAGCAGGGAAACGCACATAAAAACCTGTTCTAGAAATCTCTTCTTATCCTGACGCTGTGAAACAAAACAGGATTAGAGATGTACACACATAAAAACCTGTTCTAGAAATCTCTTCTTATCCTGACGCTGTGAAACAAAACAGGATTACAGATGTACACACATAAAAACCTGTTCTAGAAATCTCTTCTTATCCTGACGCTGTGAAACAAAACAGGATTAGAGATGTACACACATAAAACCTGTTCTAGAAATCTCTTCTTATCCTGACGCTGTGAAACAAAACAGGATTAGAGATGTACACACATAAAAACCTGTTCTAGAAATCTCTTCTTATCCTGACGCTGTGAGACAAAACAGGATTAGAGAAAAGAAAGAAAAAGAAAGAAGATTCTGCTTGTTCTGCACTCAGGCTCAACTTGTAAATTTTGTTTTACAGATGAAGATTCTACGCAAGATCTCATAGAAATGGCTACCCAGGCATACACCAACACTGATATCTTAGACAAGACAAAGGTAGGAATAAATGAACTGAATTTGGATCAGAAGATGTGAAGATAAATATGAACAGAAGAGAGATAAGGGAAGATAAATATGAACAGAAGAGAGATAAGGGAAGATAAATATGAACAGAAGAGAGATAAGGGAAGATAAATATGAACAGAAGAGAGATAAGTTAAGATAAATATGAACAAAAGAGAGATAAGTTAAGATAAATATGAACAAAAGAGAGATAAGGGAAGATAAATATGAACAGAAGAGAGATAAGTTAAGATAAATATGAACAGAAGAGAGATAAGTTAAGATAAATATGAACAAAAGAGAGATAAGGGAAGATAAATATGAACAGAAGAGAGATAAGTGAAGATAAATATGAACAGAAGAGAGATAAGGGAAGATAAATATGAACAGAAGAGAGATAAGGGAAGATAAAAAAACTGACTGATAAAAAAAGTAGTTAATAATAATAATAATAGCCGTCCATCGCAAGCGATGATGACAATGGCATCAGACGTGTGCTGCTGCACCTCTCTGGTGTGTGTGGATGTGACTGTAGAGTCCAATCTTCGAACACAATCCTCTACTACAGGTGAGGCATACGTGATCAAAGTTGGATATGTGGATGTTGTGTGTTTTGTCTTTTCACACAACTTGCGTTCTTGTGCCTCAACAGCACGACGATTCTCAGCTATGCAAGCTCCTCTTGTGTTGTTACAGCGCCACAGTTGGCGATCTTGCGCCAGGGATTTCCAGCATGTGGTCTCTATATCGAAGCATTTTAGAGACACTTTAAGAGTGTCTTTAAAGCGTTTTCTGTCTACCAGCTGAATGTCTGCCCCTTCAGGCTCGCCATACATCAATTGTTTGGGATGCGTTTATCGGGCATTCGAGCAATGTGACCGACCCATCTCACTTGGACCTTCTGCAACAGGGTGTTGACACTTGGGATCTTTGCTGTTATGAGGACTTCGGTATCTGGAATTTTGTCCTGCCAGTTTACTTTTAATCGATGTAAGGGAAGACTGCAGTAAAACTATGTAGCAATGGCAAAACACGTAAAAACAAAGTACTGTAGTTTTACAAAATACAAAAACAATGACAATACACAGCAACGTTTTGATAAAGAGGGCCTTTATCAGTTTATTTTTAGTAGTCTGTGTAGACAACTTGTGTGGAAGTGGTTTAATTTTCTTGTGTGTCTGCTATACACTGTCCATGTCTTGCTGGTTTACAGCAGCATGGTTAGCACTATGGCCCAGTAAACTTACAGTGTAGGCAATGCTTATTCCCTTTCGTTCCCACACAGTAAAATAAAAGTCACTTCTCAAAAGCATTAATTCTGTCTGCAACATTCTTGTTCATTCTCTATATTTCTGAACCATACATTAACTCTTAGTTCGCCAGAGCAAAAGCCATGTTTTCACAAGCCATTTGTGTTTAGAATAAAAAACGTCCTTTAGTGTGGCCCCTGGTATAAAAGTGTCCAACCAAAGCCATGTAGTGTGGCGTTTGGTCCACAATGAGTTAATGTAAATATAGCGCTTGATAATCCTCATCTTCAGCTAATTTGTCATTTCTTTTTTGTCTGTGTGTTGCCGGGGCTCTCAAGGGAGCAAAGAATAGTAACACTGCGACCTACACTGCATGTCGTAAGAGGCGACTGAGGTAGGAGTCCAGGGTAGATACCCTAGTAAATAAAAATCGCGCAGAAATCGAATGTTCTGGTCTACTAGTAGGCGCATAACTGGCACAATGTACAATCGCTATTAGGCTCAGATCACATACAAATCACAAAGATTAACAAGTGATTAATATGAAGCGTTCGAAGAAGAAGATTCCTTTTTTATGTTAGTAATTTTCTCATGTCATTGAATGTACTTATGACCATTCCATGGTATACATCTGTCATCTGGGTGTCTCTGTGGCATAGAGGCTATGTGCTAGTCTATCGTTCCATAGGTACTCGGTTCGCTCCCTCATGGAGCGATCTAGATATTTTTCTATATCTCAGTGTCGAATCGAGGCTGAGAAATACATGGAGACGAGATTTGGAGGCGGAGATCAACAATATAAAGAAAAGCTGGAGGGAGCTGCAGGAGATAGCTAGAGATAGGAGGACTTGGCATGAGTTGGTTGAGGGCCTATGCCCCAACCCGGTGTAAAAAGGCAAAGAGAGAGAGAGAGAGAGAGAGAGAGAGAGAGTGTCGAATTGAGTTCCTAGTCCTATCAGAGACGGATAATAAAACGTAGGTCCTGTGTTCAAAGAACCCTTTGGCAGTTGAAATCGAGAAGAGCAGGCTGGAAAGTCGCAGCGCTGGCAAATTTCATTAGAGAGATTTAAAAATAAAATTGCAGCAAAATACTTTCACCGTCTTCTAAATTACATCGGGGACCCTTGCCGGTGCTACAGAGTTCATGCACAGTGGCTGAGATCTTCCTGTGTAAGAAAGAGATTGTAGCACACATGGTTACTTACCAAAGTGCAATAATGATGGTTTTTTATTAATCAGTCAATCAAAACATCTGCTATCATTTGTAATCACATATCCAAGATATAAGAAACTGGTTATTTTTAAATGCATGAGCAATAATTGTTTCTTCTTCTTTTGTCGTCACACTGCTACCGGGTTTGTTGCCCAGTGTCGTCACACTGCTACCGGGTTGTTGCCCAGTGTTGTCACACTGCTACCGGGTTGTTGCCCAGTGTTGTGGTTTTCTGTTTTTGTCTTGCACTACTCTAGTAGCTTTATAATAATAATTCCTCTCGTCCGTTATACGTTACATAGGGCCTGCAAGTAATTTCTCCATACCGCTCTATCCTGGGCAACTCACTCAATCTCCTCCATGGAACTGAGACCAATATTTCTTGCCTCTCTCAGCAAAGTTCGTTTCAGGGTCTCTTTAGGTCGACCTCTCTTTCTTGAACTCTTTGCATCCCACTTCAATGCCTGCTTTGATATTTGTTGATCTAGTAGCTTTGGTGATAGTTATTTGTTGCTTTTTTTGACAAGATTCTGCTATGCCGTCTATCTTTTTTCATGGTCTTCCTCTCACCTTCTTTCCTGATGTTCTGTTTAGAAAACTCTGTATACAGTGGAGTTTGGTTATATTCTATTAAGTGGCCAAACCACTTCATTCTTTGTTTCTCAATGTAATTCTTCTTCTTCTTCGAACGCTCCATATCTACCACGTTAAACCACTCTTTGTGGTTTGTATGTGATCTAGCCTAAGACTGATTGTACGTTGTGCCAGTTATGCACCTACAAGTAGGCCAGCACATCCAATTTCTGCAATGCTTTTTATTTACTAGGGTAGCTTTCCTAGGCCCCTACCGTAATCGCCGCTTACAGCATGCCTTGTAGGTCGCAGTGTTACTATTATTTGCACCCTTGTGGGCCCCAGCAGCACACAGGCGCAATGTAATTCAAGCAAGGTTCTGTCCCAACTTTATTTTTTATGCTGATGTTAGGACTCTTTTTTTCTGGTGTTGGTAACTTTTCGTACTCATCACATTTCACGTGTTTTGTTAAACTAATTGTTTATGAGCACAAATTAAAGATGTTTCGTAAAAATGTTTCTTTTGCCAATTCTTCATTGTGCCACACATTTCTCCAAAAATCTTAGGCGGGTCAGGATTCTAAGTCTAAACATCAAGCTTCAAAGGCTCCCAGCAGAACTCCCATGCAGTTTGACCGAACACAGAGTTTTCAGGTGGGAGGAAAGCGTAGTAGGGAAGGTAAATTTATCACTGACAAATGTTGTTGGTCATTGTCTGCAGCATTATAACTGTCATCAGAGTTGTTGATATCTTCATTATCATTAAAAGTGCCATTAGAGTTTTTTACTTTGCCATCATTATAATTATCATCGTTATCATCATTTTCACAGCCTTGATTATTTGTAGCATTATTATCTTTCTATATTTGCCTCCCCTTTAGTTACCCTTGTTTGACTCTGTCTACAACTTTCTTCCCATTTTTGTCTCCCCTTTAGTTACGATGTTTGACTCTGTCTACAACTTTCTTCCCATTTTTGTCTCCCCTTTAGTTACCCTTGTTTGACTCTGTAATTTTCTTCCTATATTTGTCTCCCCTTTAGCTACCATCACTTGATTCTGTCTGTAACTTTGTTTCTATATTTGTCTCCCTTTAGCTATCATTGTTTGACTCTGTCTGCAACTTTCTTACTATATTTGTCTCCCCTTTAGTTACCCTTGTTTGACTCTGTCTGTAATTTTCTTCCGATATATTTGTCTCCCCTTTAGGCACTCTCAGTTCTGGGAATGTAGACAGTGAGAACACTGGAAGCAATGTTGCAGTTTCTTCAGCAAAATCTGGACACGTTGTAGATGTCGATGATGTCAGTGAGGATGCAGCTGAATTATTTGCCATATCAACACTGGCTTGTGACCCCTGTGATGATGTTGTTGTGAATGAGGATAATGATGATGATAATGAAGTCTCTATCATAACAGGAAAAAAAATTACAAGTTCAGATGAACAAGCTAGTTCGGAAACCGTTGCTGTTCATCCTGATGCTACTCTAGCCATAGAAGAACATTCAAAGAGTGCTCATAAGAAAACTCCTTCACACTTCTCAGCCAAGACCTCATCTCAGACACTTACAGAGACTCTTCTTACAGAAACTCCAACCCCTAGCCCAAGAAAGAAAAAGCTTGGATTGAAGAGACTAGGAGGAAGAGGTCAAAAACAAGATGACAGTAGTGATGTCGCTACAGTTGTCATTGATGACACTTTACCAGTGTCAACAAAATCTCATGGTAGAGGTAGTCGCCTTCTATCGCTATCCCAAGAAAAACCTACACAAATGCTTACAGGAGAAACAACAACACAAATTATAACTGAAGCCAGTGGGAGTATTGAGATCTCAAGAAAAACTAGCTTCCGAAACAAACAACATGCTAAGAGTGATAACTCGAATGCCAATACTAAACATATCAACAAGTACAGCCCGATCATATCACCTCCAATGAGAAGCGTTAGTTCAGAAGAGAATGATAGCACTCAGCCGCATGACGTAGACTGTACTGACAAAGTATCAGAAGATACTCAACCGATTTGTGATTATGAGAATGCAGATGTATCCACAACAGTTCCTTGTGGGAGAGTAGAAAATGAGAGAGAAGATAACAGTGATGCTACAGTTGTGGGTTTTAACATTCAAGACCAGACTCAGAAGTATATCTTGGAGGTTGAGGACAAGACATCAGATGTGACAGCTTCTTTAGCTCGGAGGTAGGTGTATAATGTAATAGTTAGATGCTGTGTCTAGTAATATAATAATAATAATAATTCCTCTTGTACCCTTATACTTACATAGGACTTGCAAGCGATCTCTCCATACTGCTCTATCCTGAGCAACTCGCTCAATCTCCTCCATGGAACCGAGACCGATATTTCTTTCCTCTCTCAGCAAAGTTTATTTCAGGGTCTCTAGGTCAACCTCTCTTTCTTGAACCCTTTGCATCCAACTTCAATGCCTGCTTTGATATTCTTTGATCATTTCCTCTCAAGGTGTGTCCAACATATCTCCATCTTCTCCTTCTTATAACAGTTGCTACTAGTGGTTGACCAGACATTTCGCTGATTTCATCACTTCTCCTGAATTTGTCCATTTTATATTCATTATTTTTCACACATTTATTTTCAAATGCATTCAACTTGCTTTCTATATCTTTAGTCATTTTCCAACTCTGCTGGCATATGTTAGGATTGATACAATATTTGAATTGAAAATTCGTAATTTAGTTTTAATACTATATAACTTGCAGGTCCATTTTTTATTCAGCTATGTCTAGTATAAGGTGTTTTTTTTTTTCACACGCTATGAATTCAGGCGTAGTCTACTTCTCTTGTTGTCACACTGTTACTGTGTTGTTGCTCAGTGGTTTTTCTGTTTTTGTCTTGAGCGTCTAGTATAGATGTTTGGAATTACATGTTATGCAAGTTGAGCTGGAGGCTTGAGAAGCAGAGAGTGAAGTGTGTTTAACCAGTGAGTCACAGGAACCATCAGTATGCATACCCGTTGACATCTTTTGGGGAAGACTGAGCACCTATGGGTCTGCCTGGAGCGCAATGACGCCACTTCAGTAACCAATAACCGTTAACCCTATGTACAGTATTAACACAGTTTGGATCTGTTTTTTCTCTCTTATGAACATTGATGCAAGAAATCAAATCATATAGGACCGCCATGTGTTGCTGGGGCTCTCAAGGGGAGCAAAGAATTGTAACACTGCGACCTACAAGGCATGTCGTAAGAGGGGACTGAGGTAGGGGTCTAGGAAAGCTACCCTAGTAAATAAAAGCATCGCAGAAATTGAATGTGCTGGCCTACTTGTAAGCACATAACTGGCACAATGTACAATCGCTCTTAGGCTCAGCTCACATATAAATCACAAGGGGTGGTTAACAAGTGGTCGATGTGGAGCGTTCGAAGAAAAAGAAATCATAGTACAAATAACCTCAATTTTGAAATGCATGCATGTCACTATGAACACTAAAAGAGCATTGTTCAACACAATCTTTCTCTTGATATTATGCTATCAGTGCCAAACCTGGACGCTGAAACTAAATGGTAGAAGAAAACTAGCCACGATATAGATGAAATGTCTACGTCAAATGCTGGGAGTATCACAAAGAGATCGGTTTAGAAATGAAGATATCAGGAAGAAAAGTGTGTACAACATCAATACTGAACTTTATCAAGAAACAACAAATTAAATGCTTTTTCGTATCTTGATACTGTGTGATAAAACAGGATTAGAGAAAATCAGAAGATCTGTTTCCTGTTTACTAATGACCAATGAATTTATTTGTTTGATATTTTACAGAACTGGTACATTGTCCAGAATCAATGTGGATTCAAGTGATGATTCAGATTTAGAGGAGGAGTCGGTGTTGAGATCGAAGCAAGGTCATCTAGAAGATGTAAGTCATGTAAGGAAATTTTATGATGAGTTTTAGGTTTAGTTTAGACATCGGATCATCATCACTGCACATCAAACCAATTAGTCCATAAGTGCTCCAATTTGCTCCTCAGTATGTCTCTCAGTTTAATTTAGTCGTTGGATCATCATCACTGCACATCAAACCAATTAGTCCATAAGTGCTCCAATTTGCTCCTCAGTATGTCTCTCAGTTTAATTTAGTCGTTGGATCATCATCACTGCACATCAAACCAATTAGTCCATAAGTGCTCCAATCTGCTCCTCAGTATGTCTCTCAGTTTAATTTAGTCGTTGGATCATCATCACTGCACATCAAACCAATTAGTCCATAAGTGCTGCAATCTGCTCCTCAGTATGTCTCTCAGCGTGTGGTGACTAACGACACCGGTTCTTTGTTGGTTTACTATTCTCCTTTGTCTACCAGTATAGTGTTCTTGTCTAGCTACACCACACTTGACCTGGAATTCTTGCAGTCTGGTTAGTGTTGTAGATTTACTACTGTTGCTGGAATCGTGTACACATCCTCTCTCCCTTAAGGAATTTATAATATTAGCCTGGTCCATTGCTCACCTGCTTTCCACAGCAACCATACCTGCAAGCCTATCGACAAACCCATTTCCTGTTACACCTGCATGCTTTGTGATGAGTGCGTATCATCATCAAATAACTTGTCCTGAGCAGAACTTTGCCACTCCTTCTGAATTTCTCTTTCTCATAGGTCAGATGTCACCATCAGGCTTCTTATTTTTTTCTTTGCGTTCATTCTTTACTACCAATTTTAATCACTCTTTGTGATATGTTTGATCTTTGCCAAGAATGTGTATACGTTGCACATTGGTTTGGTAGGCCCCTAAATGCATAGACTTCTACACATTAGGACACATGCATCCGATTTCAGCCAAACCTCCTAAGTTGCCTCTTATGACATGCATGGCAGGTAACAGTGGTTCTATTCTTTACACCCCAAACTTGGGCCCGGTAACCACTCGGGCGACCATCATGCTCAAATCATTAGTTAAATCTTGAATCCATCTTCCTTGTGGTCTTCCTATTTTCCGGGATGCCTCCTTCCATAATGGTCTTCTCCAACCCTTCTTGTCTCTTTATATGTCCAAAATACTTAAATTTTCTCATTATTTTTTGTTTCAACAAACAGTTTTCTTTGATTTTGTGTTCTTTCTGAATGTATCTATTTGTTCTCTTCTCTGTCCACAGTATACGGAGAACTCTACTGTAACACTTGTATTCAAAAGCACATACATGCTTTTCAACTACCTTGTTAAATGTCCATGTTGTACACCCATACACTGCCACTAGGAATATACATGCTCTTAGTATTATTTTCAACTTTGTGTTGCTGGGGCCCTAAGGAGAGAAAAAAATAGCAACACTACGATCTACAGGGCATGTCATAAGAGGGGACTGAGGTAGGGGCATAGGGAAGCTACACTAGTAAATAAAAAACGTCGCAGAAATCTGATGTGCTGGCACACTTGTAGGCATATAACTGGCACAACATACAATCGTTATTAGGCTCAGATCACATACAAATTACAAAGAGTGGTTAACAAGTAGTCGATATGGAGCGTTCGAAGAAGAATGTTTAATATAGTTATGTTGTCATGCTCTGGGTTGTATCCACCGTTTATTTTTCTCCATAATTTTTCTGTAGATAATATTATAATGATACACAAGTAATATCACTCTTCCGTTGGGGGACTGCCTAGAGTAGTTGATAGTAGCTCGGCCTGCTAGCTGTGAGACGCCTCATAGCTCGGGTTCGAACCTACTGTCCGGCATTTGTTCGAGTCCCTGGTCTTACTCAGGATGATAACGTGAGTACCTCTGAAGTCGGAGAAAATCTGCCTGTATGGCGAGGAATACTAATTACGAGTACATTGAGCACACGGCTGCCAGTGTAAAGTAATTTACAATGTCATGCTGCTGCCATTTTAAGAAATTGGAAAAACGGATTTTCACGCAAAAATCAGTTTCAGAGATGAAACTTCGTCTGAGTTGAAAGCGGACGAAAGAAAAAAAAAAAAAAAAAAAAAATCTTCCATAATGGTGAGATGAAACCGGGTGGAGGTACTGGTACAGACAGTGATTAGATAAATCACCTTCATTTTTGTCCCTGGGCACGCAGCAGTTAGTGGTAATAAACGAGCTGTTAGGTTGGCTGGCTTGGCTACAATATCGGAGCTGCCATGGACCAAAATTACATTCTTAACGCATTGAGAGAGTCTTTCTGAACAGAGGAGTTTCAGGGCTGTGAATCCCACTCGCTGACCAGATTGAGAGAGATGGGTGTCAATATTAGTGCAGCCCAAAAAGAACGACATACCAAATATGCAAGGAGATTGATTAATTAACATCAAACTGGCGTGTTTCGCCGCTGGACGCTGCTGGATTTGTTGAGGCGGAGATCTGAGCACCTATGGAAATGTCCGAAGTGCTATGGTGATAGTCTTCAAATAACTGATAACTGATAACTTTTCCTTCCTAGTTGTATCAGTTTGGTCATATCAACAACTCAACTGTGACAGATTGTCAACCTACGCTAGCATATGAAATGTCTGTGGAAGAGAGGCCAAAAAAAAGCCCAAAACATCGATTGTCAAGGACAGGGAGACAACCAAGAAATACACTTGGTAAGTAGGATCATTTCTATATTCTATATCAGAGTTATTGTTTTGCTGAGGTTAGATTTATGTTCCATTAAAAATTCTATCTCTTCTTGCTTTGCCTGTTGCTCATGATCATCATCATCAGGAACCGTCTCCACATCGAAGGTTGACTGCAATGAATCTCCAGCATCCTCTGTCTTTCGCCTTGGTATTGCACACTGCCAGACTATAACCAGTCCATTTCTTAAAGTTTCCTCCCACTTATCTCTCGGTCTTCCTCTTGCTCTTCCCCCTCAACTTTCCCCTCTAGTAAATGTTTTATCACGGTGTCATGTCTTTTTTGTGCCCAAAATACTTTACTTGTCTGAATTTTATTTCTCTTAATAATTGTTTCTTCATGTCTAGTTTTCCTAAAACTTGTTTATTTGTCTGTTTTTCTGTCCATGAAATTCTGCCTGTTGCTACTCATTTTATATCAGTTGATGTGATTGTTTGCTTTTGACTTTCTAAAGCTGTCCAGGTCTGGTATCATCGTAGGAATGAATTTAACATCGTTCAGCTTCCTTTTAGTTACTTCTTCTTCTTGACCTTTCAACTCTCAACAGAGCACAGGTCTTCAACAAATTTCTTCCATCTCTTCCTCTCTCCCTCCATCCCTTCTAATTCCTTCCATGTTTTACCTATCCTTTTAATATCAGCCTCCAGCTCTCTTCTCCATGTCTGTCTAAGCCTTCCCTACTCCTCTTTCCCTGCGGGTTCCAAAACAGTGCCTGTCTTGCAATGATTCCGGTTGATCTTCTCAATGTATGTCCTATCCATCGCAGGTGTCTCTTCCTTATCTCTTTCTCCACTGGTATCTGCTTAGTTCTTTCTCTGAATTCCTCATTCGTAATCTTATCATACCATCTCAGTCCCTCTATTCTACGTAAACATTCATTTATGAAGATCTATAGATTTGTGGTGGTTTCTTTTATTGTCTTCCATGTTTCCGAGCTATAGAACAGCACTGATTTGATGTTAAAACCCGGTGCACTGAAGTCAGTTTGAATCTTTTTTAGAAAGATTATATTTGTGTTAAAGAAGTATATCCGCGTTGGTATGACAAGACCACAAACAGAGAACTGTGGGATAGAGCGGGACAACAGCAGGTGGAACAAGAAATAAGGGGCAGAAGGTGGCGATGGATAGGGTACACACCAAGGAGACCCCTTGACAGCATCACGAGAGCGGCTCTCCGATGGAAGCCCCAGGGTAATAGAGGTAAGGGTAGACTCAGATACACCAGGAGTTGGAGACGAAATGCAAGAAAATGGAGAGAGAGTGGAGAGATCTGGAAAAGATGGTCTTGGATAGGAGGGCTTGGAAGACCTCGGTTGCGGACCTTTGCATCCTAGGGATGAAGAAGAAGACAGATGTCTGTAGTAGGTTGAATCAGTTTTTATCAACTCAATATTGATGTCAATCTTCACAGATGATGACAAGAAACCAGACAGCTCACCTGACACTGATGAGGTAGAGTATTTATGTCTTCTTCTTCTTGGAACTCTCCATATCGACCACTTGTTAACCACTCTTTGTGATTTGTATGTGATCTGAGCCTAAGAGTGATTGTACGTTGTGCCAGTTATGTGCCTACAAGTCGGCCAGCACATCTGATTTCTGTGATGATTTTTATTTACTAAGGTAGCTTCCCATGACCCCTACCTCAGTCGCCTCTTACGACAAGCCTTGTAGGTCACAGTGTTACTATTCTTTGCTCCGGCAACACACGGGTAGAGTATATATGTTCTATGCATGATCATTTTTAAGTAACTTTTCAGCACCGGAGCTCACCCACAATGTCAATTACCAGACCAACAGTTTTTATTAAGACTACACCCAGATTAAGTCAGATTCGAGAAGCTAACCAACTCCCCATCTCACTCAAAGAACACAGTCCTTCTCAGGACTCCACCTATTCTCCATCAGTAGCACACAAGTCCTCAAGATGCCAGCCAACCGGTAGAAAAGTCAGCCAAGATTTGCCAACAACACACCAGTCAGCCAGCATAAAATCCCACTTCAGCCAAATCCAACAGCAACTGCAACCCAGAACCACATATAAACATACACACACCATCAGCATAAAGTCCTTCTCGGGGCTACACTCAGATCAATGCAAAAGTCCTTCTCAGGACTATACACACATACCAGAACACAGTAAACACAATACTCAACAAACAGTCTATTTTAGGACTAGTCCCAGGCCACATAGACAGAACACCATTCTGTTCAGAGGTGCATTATTTTCAAGAGACCCCTAGGAATGTTGCAGGAGCTATGGAGTTCGTGCTTTGTGCAGTACTCTTGACAGGTGGTGTGTCACTTCTGTGGAGAGAGTCTGAGGTATATGGGGTAAAACCCAGTGGAATGAAGTCAATCCTACTGCTTTAGACCCTTATAAAGTGATGACTGTCTCTTTCTTATATTGATAATAAGTTTTCTTTGTGCCTTGAATGCAGTTATGTTATAATTTGTTTGTAGATAGTTCCTGACAGTGAGAAATCTGACAAAGATGCAAGTATGACTGTGACTTCATTACCCGCCAGATCTCCACTGAAATCGGCACTCGCAGACAGAAAAAGATCTCCATCGCCAGCTAACAAACGTGTTCTATTTGCAGAGGTCAGTGCACTTTTCTGTGTGTCTCTTCTTCTTTGCATTCGGTTTTGTTTGCTCGTCTAAACCATGAGAGGGGTTGCCTCTATGAAGCTGCATGTCAGTTGGAGTTCCTCGAGAGTTCCCCATAGCTTACTCTGTAAACTTTGTTCATGAGACCATGTTTCGTTTCGTTGTTGTGTGTATGATGGATATCACTGCAGAATGTGCTCTGGAGTCTGTGTTTCTGTTTAACATAAACAGTGAACAGGCTTTATTCTGTGCATGTGATGGTTGAGCCTGCAGTGATCTGTTCTTAGGCGAAAGATTGTTGTGTGATGTTTTCTGTTTAGTCCGCTGATGGGATCTTGTGGGTGTCACACCATCTGTTGTGGCTGTAATGGCCTATTCTGGGACTGGCAATCCTTGCCACAGTTGCTGCAGGTGAAACTGTAGACTGAAGCTGATACATAGGATAGTTTGTAAATATTGTTCTTGTAATATAAGGCTCAACCTAGCCTAAGACAAAGTGAGTGAAACCAGAACAGAACAAGATTGACTCCACCTCTAAGGCATGACTTAGGGACTAGACTGTTTAACTGCAGTCTTACTAAGCGAGTAGGTAGCCAAGACAGAAAGCAAAACCAACTAAAGAGTACTGTACTAAAAAATGTGTAGAGTAAATAAAATGCTATTGTCACAGACTCATTGTTTTAAAGCCGAAGAATTGACTTCATTGCACCGGGTTTTACCCATATGGCTCGGCCCCTCTCCACAGAAATGGCACGCCACCTGCGAGAGTATTGCTAAAAGCACGAATTCCGTAGCTCCGGCAACAACCCTAGGGGTCTCTGGAAAAAACTGCACTCGTGAACAGAAGGTCGCGGTCCGGATTCGAACCTACGACCTTCGACTCGAAGGCTCGCAAGACTCATTGTAAAACACACCATACTGTAACATAGAGCCTGTTCAACACCAATAGAGAGAGGAAATGAAAATCGTGGCATATCCTTTACAGGACATAGCCATCAACCACAGTAAACAAGTCGTTTATTTTCTAGACCCCACTTTTAAGTTCAGTAGTCTGCCATTGCTTTCTGAAAGGTGAAGTCTATTTTTACCTTTCGTAAAATCCACAGACACGAACTTGTTTCCAAACTTGACCTGCCGCGGAGTTTGAACCAGGTCAGCTTGGTTGTGATCGAGCTCACTACCGCTTAAGCTACACACGCTCACTGTACAGAGAGGAAATCCCATACATAATTTAGTAACATTTAAAAAAAAAAAATTCAAGGAAGGAATCCAATGGGCAGTGAAATTGAAAAGAAGGCCTGGGTATCCCAAGAAACAAAGAAGAACTGATAGTGCATTTGTCCCAGAGATTCCTTGGATTATTGCTGAAGACACAGAGTTCGTGTTTTCTGCATTACTCTTGGCAGGTGGTGTGTCATTTCTGCAGAGAGGGACTGAGCCCCGTGGGAAACCCGGTGCAGTGAAATCAATCTTTAGAGTCTCTTTCTTTTTCTTAAATCTATTTATTTAATGATTGCAGAGCAAAATGTAACAGACAAGACAACTACTTCCAGTACGAAGATGGAGGTTGAGGAGGCAGTTACTGCTGCCATCCATTGGCTCTCTGGGACACCGGTTACTGGGGCCGTTGTTGTTTTGGACTCTCAGTTGATGTTTCAGAAGATCCAGAATGGCTGGTTGCTGTATGAGTGGATGTCGTCTGTAGAAGTTTCCAATCCCCAGAGACTCACTTGGATCTACTGTCCTGGACCTGCGGGTGTACAGAGCAACGAAAGAGCAGATCGAAAGCATCGATTGTTGGGGAGTATGCTCTTCGGTTGCTTAGCAATGTAGTGTTGGATGTGGACACTCAAATTGATGTTGCATTAATCCAACATTTTAAGAAGTTTGGAATTATATGTTGTATAAGTGGAACTGGATGCTTGAGGCGCAGAGAGAGGATTGTGTTTAACCAGTGAGGTACAGGAACCATCAGTATGCATACCTTTTAACATCTGTTGGGGGAGACTGAGCAGCTATGGGTCTGCTGTGAGGTCAGTTCAGTAACCAATAACCAAATCTATTTCTTATTCTTCTTCTTTGTTGGTCGTCACACTGTTACAGGGTTATCTATTTATTAGTCTATTTATTAATATGAATTAATCTTTGCTGTATTTCTTGTCTCATATTACAACTGGAACAGGATGGGAGTCATGAAGATGGTGACAAGAAAGTCGGTGCAGAAAGAAGTCAGAAGATACCAGTATACCTGTCACCGCAAGGATCTGGTACGTTTATATTTGTGTGTATGTCCATCATCATCATCATACAGCTTGTCATTAGCAGAAAATTGCTATTCTTCTTCTTCTTCTTTGCGTTCATTCTTTACGACCAATTTTAATGATATGTTTGATCTTTGCCAAGAACATGTATACGTTGCATATTGGTGGGGACCCCTAAATGCATAGATTTCTACACATTTAGAACATGTGCATCCGATTTCAGCCAAACCTCCTTAGTCGCTTCTATGACATGCGTGGTAGGTAACAGTGGTTCTATTCTTTACACCCCAAATTTGGGCCCGGTAACCACTCGGGCGATTGCCATTCTAACAGTCCTTTGGAATTTCTCTCTCTCATAGGCAAGATGTCCCCCCTATGCAGCCGTCATTCTCAAACCATCAGTTACATCCTGAATAAATCTTCTCTTCTCTGCCAGGATGCCTCCTTCCATGATGGTCTTCTCCAGCCCTTCGTGTCTCTTTATATGTCCAAAATACTTCATTTTTCTCATTCTTATTTGTGGCATCAGCTAGTTTTCTTTGATTTTGAGTTCTTTTGGATAGATCTATTTGTTCTCTTCTCTGTCCATGATATACGGAGAACTCTTTTGTAACATTTATATTCAAAAACACATATTTGTTTTTCCACTGCCTTATTAAATGTCCATGCTTCACACCTATATGTTACCACGGGGAATATGCATTTTTTGGGCATATGCCTTAGTATTCTGATCTTTGTTTTTGCTATCAGTTCCGTTCCATGCTGTTTTTAGTTGATTAATTTTTTGTAAGGCCTTGTTTGTTCTTTTAATTTCCTTCATCCCATTTCCATCTCTTTTTAGCAGTGTGCCGAGATATTCAAAACTGTTCACATTTTTTATTTTCTCTCCGTTGTTAAAAATATCTTTTGTCATGTTTGTTTTATTCATTGTCATTATTTTTGTTTTTGCCACATTGAGATATAGATTTAGTTTTTCTCTTTTATCTTGCACTTCCATTATTAATCTCTCAATCCCTTTTTGTGATATTGACAGTAACACTGTATCGTCAGCATATCTTAGTTTAGGTATTTCTTCTCCTCCGATTATAAAATGATCATATTGTGCTTTTTCTGTGTCTTTATTCTTTAGATTTAAAAAAATAATTTAATTAACAACACACATATGTAGCACTTTTGTTCAAAATCCTGAATCATCCTTACTGTGTTCGCAGTAAGTGTCCAACTTTCACATACTTATTCCTTAATATACTATGATATGAGCAGACTGGAAAGTCGCTGGCCTGAACAAATTTATTAGAAAAAAATAATAATAAAATTCCTACAAAAATATCTTCACCATCTTCAAAATTACATCCGAGACCCTTGCCAGTGCTACAGAGTTCCTGCACTGCCACTGAGATCTTCCTGTGTAAGAGATCGGAGTACACATGGTTACTCACCGAAGTGCAATGATAATGGTCCAATCATTCAATCAATCAATCAATCAATCAATACTATGATATGAAAACATGAGATGTTGAATGAGGCCAAGACACAGAGAAAACTTATTGTCAATTTAAGAAAGTAAAGTAAGTAAAAAAGTAAAGGAACCCTTTCATACCTCGTGGTATATAGGTCAATACAGTGTTAGGCCTGTATTTTTCATTGACCGTCGGCACATGATGGGTGATGTGGTCAGCATCACGCCGGCCGCCTTTACTTTCCCAGAGCATGTCTGGTACCCAGTTGAGGCTGGGTCGACCTGAGAGCCGTCGCGGTCGGTAAAAATTCCATGCGCATTGAGGGAGCTGAACCCAGACCACCAGCCTTGCGAGCGAGTTCACTAACAACTACGCTACAGCGACTCTCAATTTAAGAAAGAGGCAGTCATAATTTTTTGGGCGTGTGATGAGAAGGGGAGGCTTAGAACATATTGTAACTTACCACTTTTTTAGGGTGGGGTAGGACAGGTAGGATGAGGGCCTGAGGAATTTAATGGCCACATGGCTAGTGACAACTGTTATAAGAAAGAGATGGAGATATGTTGGGCACACCTTGAGGAGAAATGATCAACGAATATCAAAGCAGGCATTGAAGTGGGATGCAAAGGGTTCAAGAAAGAGGTTGACCTAAGGAGACCCTGAAATGAACTTTGCTGAGAGAGGCAGGAAATATCGGTCTCAGTTCCATCGAGGAGATTGAGCGCGTTGCCTAGGATAGAGCGGTATGGAGAAATTGCTTGCAGGCCCTATGTAACGTATAGCATGCAGAGGAATTATTATTAATTATTATTGCTAGTGCAGTCGCTGTGCTGTTCATGTTAAGATGTTCCATTTATGCCCACAACAGAAAAAAATTCTTGGCCATACCGTGACTTGAACACAGGTCTCCGGCATGGTAGCCACGCTCTAACCCATTCGACCAGACGCTCCTCTTGTAACATCCGGTAAAATCAAAGGGATATGAGACAAAGAAAGACAGAGAGAATAAATTGTAGACAGTCTGACTACATAGTATGGAAGAGCGTCAACATCTGAGATGATAAGAAATACCAGGGGCAGAGATTTGTGGAGATCCATCATCGCCTACGTCAGCCGACACGGCCGCCCGAGCGGTTACCGGGGCGCAAATTTGGGGTGTAAAGAATAGAATCACTGTTACCTGCCACGCATGTCGTAAGAGGCGACTAAGGAGGTTTGGATGAAATCGGATGCACATGTCCTAAGCGTGTAGAATTCTATGCGTTTAGGGGCCTACCAAACCTATGTGCAACATATACACGTTCTTGACAAAGATCAAACTTATCACAAAGAGTGATTAAAATTGGTTGTAAAACGACGCAAAGAAGAAGAAGAAAGAGAGCCGACACGGCACCTGATGATGATGGTGATGAAAACATATTGTTTACTTTTTGCTTTCTACTTTTTACCTCGTTATGAACTATTGTTTCCTTGTTGTTTTTTTCTTCCTTGATACAACAGAAGGTGTGGCGTTTAGCTCTACCAGAGTCGGAAGGACCAGAAGCAAGAAAGAGTTTCCACAGCTCGTCCAAGTTGAACATAGTAATAAGAGTCAGGGGGAGAGTGAAATCACAATTAAACAATCTAAAGAAAAGAAGAAAGTACAAAATACTTTAGTACAAGACGTAGAAAAACGTGACAATAAATCGGAATCGGATAACAAGATGGCAGTTTCAGGATCTTCCCAAAGAGCAGATGAACGGGAAAAAGTAGATCAGACACTAGATGTGAAAAGTAGTGCCAAGTTCAGACCTGATTTTGTGGAAGCTAGCTCAGGGAAAGAAAGTCTCCAGCAGAAAATATCAGCCAAAAGGACAAGATCTCAACCCAAAGATCAACATGAGATAAGTGATGAAAGTCTCCAGCAGAAAATATCAGCCAAAAGGACAAGATCTCAACCCAAAGATCAACATGAGATAGATGATTTTGAATCTGAGAAAGATGACTTTGTTCAACCTCCATTGAAAAAGTACCGAGTTTCTCGTAACGGAAGTTCAGGATCTTGGTAAAGTTCAAGATGCAAGGTTGGGCAGTAGAAGATTAAGGGGGAAGATATTTGATGAACATGTTGAAAGTGCAGAGAAGAATGTGATTAATGTAACGACTGATGTTGGCGAGGAGAAGGAGAAAGATGATAGTGATGATACCGTAACTGTAACGTCATCTTTGGGTGGTAGTGATGGCAAGGGGGATGAGGAGAAGGTAGGAGAAGCAAGGAAGAGGAAAGAGGAGGGTACAAAGAGTGATGAGGAAGTAGGAATAAGGGAGGTAACTAGGAGAGGAAGGACAGTTAAGAAGGGGAAAGAAGGGGAGACAAAGGGTGATAAAGAGGCAGTAGGAATAAGGGAGGTAACTAATAGAGGGAAAGAGGCGGACACAAAGAGTGGTGAGGAAATAGGAACAAGAGTGGTAACTAGGAGAGGAAGGACAGCTAGGGAGGTGAAAGAGGCAGATGCTGAGATGGATGAGGAAAGTAAAGTTGGAACAAGAGTGGTAACTAGGAGAGGAAGGACAGCTATGGAGGTAAAAGAGGCAGATGCTGAGATGGACGAGGAAAATAAAGTTGAAACAAGAGAGGTAACTAGGAGAGGAACGACAGCTAAGAAAGGGAAAGAGGTGGACACAAAGAGTGTTGAGGAAGTAGGAACAAGTGAGATCGCTAGAAGAGGAAGGACAGCTAGGAAGGTAAAAGAGGCAGAGGCTGAGATTGATGAGAAAAAAGAAGTCGGAACAAGAGAGGTAACTAGGAGAGGAAGGACAACTAGGGAGGTAAAAGATGCTGTCGAAACAAGTGAGATAGCTAGGAGAGGAAGGACAGCTAGGGACGTGAAAGAGGAAGTCGGAACAAGTGAGATAGCTAGAAGAGGTGGGACAGCTAGGAAGGTAAAAGAGGCAGATGCTGAGATTGATGAGAAAAAAGAAGTCGGAACAAATGAGGTAGCTAAGATAAAAAAGACAGATAGCGAGAAGATAAAAAAGACTGTAGACAACAAAGATATAAAAACAACTAATAATCAGAATATTAGTTCATTATTTCAACATATTAATTTTAATGAACAAGGAATCGCCTATAATCTATTCTTGAAATCGTTGAAGAATGATACAAATACAGATCAGCCAGCGAAATCAACATCAAGTACAGATCAAGATAAAACGCTCACAGGATGGACTCACAGAAGTTACGATAGAAAGCATATTAATGACAATGCACTAAACTTGCCTAAAGGCAGCACAAAAATAGTGGAAAAAATCACAGAACAAGGATTTGATAATTCACTTCAACAGGCAAGCGGTCGACCTGGAAGTTCTTCAGAAAATAAATTGTTAAAAACAAGAAATTCATACAGCAACAGTCGTGTCTTGAAGTCTGAAAGTTCTGAAGATATAAGTTTGAGTAATGAAGACAATGAATTGAAGATATCTGCAAGAAAGGATACAAGACAATATGTGTCTACAGAAGAGATGCAAAAAGATGGAAAGTATTGTTCTACATCTAAAAGGACGCAAAGTGAAAAAAATCATACAAGTCACAGTGCGGAACCAGTCAAGAAAGGTAAGAAGAGGAAAAGTGATGTGGTTCCTGATGTAGAGTCAGATATCTCTAAGGAAAAACAAGTTGGGGATAGTCATGAAGCAGGTAGACTTTCACAAGTCAATTCCACACCGGTAACAGGTTTAGTGGGTTCACAGATTTGTCAAAGTGGAGTCATTTCATCCACATCTTCTACTTCCACTGCATCTTCCTTCAAGAACCTAGCGCAGGCGCCAGTGAGACGTTCACATTTGAGGGGCAGAGACAACAAATCTGAGGTTTTCGAGCAGCCTATACTGACAGAAACCGGCAGCGAAGTGGTTGAGTCTAACCTGAGTTCAGTACAGTTGACATCTGGAAGAAAGAAGAGAGCAGCGACTTCAGATCACAGCCAGCCTGGCACCAGCAGACAAGATGACACCCAGATACAGGTAAGATGACATTTGTCTCCTTTCTTGGAATTTAGATCTGTCGCTGTCTACTCATTTCCCAGTAACTCCCCCATAACCTAAGGCCTAACTCAATCCCAGACTCCCCTAACCACATATCCCCAGCCCAGTCTTCCCAACCCAACCTCCTTAGCAAAGGCCCCTAACCAAGTCTCCCCAACCCAGCCTCCTTAGCAAAGGCCCCCTAACAAGTCCCTCCAACTCAGCATCCTTAGCAAATGCCCCCTAACCAAGTCTCCCAACTCAGCCTACTTAGCAAAGGTCCCCCAACGCAACATCCTTAGCAAAGGTCCCCTAACCAGGTCTCCTCAACCCAGCATTCTTAGCAAAGGCCCCCAACTCAGACTCCTTAGCAAAGGTCCCCTAACCAAGTCTCCCAACCCAATATCCTTAGCAAAGGTCCCCTAACCAAGTCTCCCCAACCCAGCATCCTTAGCAAAGCCCCCTAACCAAGTCCCCCCAACTCAGCATCCTTATCAAAGGCCCCAACCTAGTCTCCCCAATTCAGCCTCCTTAGCAAGGCCCCTAACCAAGTCCCCAACTCAGCCTCCTTAGAAAAGGCCCCCTAACCTAGTCCCCCCAACCCAGCCTCCTTAGCAAAGACCCCTAACCAAGTTCCCCCACTCAGCCCCCTAACCAAGTACCCCAACTCAGCCTCCTAATCAAGTCCTCCTCTAACCAAATCCCATAACCCAACTCTTTAACCAAAACCCCCCAATTCAGCCTCCTACCCAAGTTCACCAACTAAGCCCCCAATTAATATTCACCAATCCTGTACCTTAATCAAGCCTACCAACCCAGCCCTCTAACCAAGTCCTCCCAGCTTTTTTTTAAATCGTCCTCCCAAACCCAACTCCAAGTAAATCACCTTAACTCAACCGTTTAACCAAAAACCCCTTGGACCCGATCACAACTCAAGTGTATCTGGTTCAAACCCCGTGCAAGCAGTTTGGGAGCACATTTGTTTCAGTGGATTTTACGACTGGTAAAAATATACCTCACAAGTCAGAAAACAATGGCAAACTACCGAATGTATTGGTGATGCCTAGAAAATCGACGACTGGTTTACTGTGGTTAATAGCAAAGTCCTGTGCCACGATTTTCATTTTTTCAACTAAAACCCAAACCTATCTACTCCACCCAGAACATGACAGTATAAATACATTGAACAGAAAATCACAGACCACAATCTTCAGACTTAGACGGGACACTGCAGTCTCAGAGCACATCTCCATCGAATAAGTCTCAGGGACTCGGCTGTCTGCACCTGTACAGCACCAAAGCAGTCTCCAGAGCACATATAGAAAGACTGCCCCAGTTAGAGTAGTGTGAGAATGGAAATCTGGCTAACAGAAACAACCCTACAAGACAAACCATGCGGGACTAGTGAAGACCTCAAGCGTACCTCCCTGTTTTTGACACCTACTGAAGTAATCGCATAGCAGAAGTTGATCGCAGAAGAAGGAAGAACCAAGTTCTCCAAACCAGTCAGCTAACCAAGTTCCCTCCTCCCAGTCGACGCCCCTACATAGTGTGATATTAATATATGGATCTGCCGAGAGCGCTATGATGTCTGTTAATAACCACTTAACCACTGGCAATCTGGAAAAATTCAGAAGTAATGAAATCAGAGAATTGTATGGTCAACCACTAGTACCGACTGTTATAAGAAGGAGAAGATGGAGATATGTTGGACACACCTTGAGAAGAAATGATCAAAGAATACAAAAGCAGGCATTGAAGTTGGGAGGGCGGGGGGTAAAGGGTTCAAGAAAGATAGAATGCCTTAGACAGACCCTGAAACGAACTTTGCTGAAATATGCAAGAAATATTAGGCTCAATTCCACGGATGAGATTGATTGAGATGCCCAGGAAAGAGTGATATATAGAAAGTACATGCAGACCCTATGTAGCAGTATAACGGTCTATTGTCTTTCTCCAGGTGGATGATGGAATTGGTTGTTCACTCTTGCCGCTATGAGTGGGAGTGGGAGCTTTAATTTACGTTCCAGGGCCAGAGGAGTCGCCCTTGTTGTGTTATATCTGTGTTTATTTGGTGTGGTCGGGATATTGTCTATCCATCTTTTTCTTGGTCTTCCCTTGCCTCTAGTACCCGATCTCTTTTTATTGTATGCTGTTATTGGGGTTGATTGTATTCCATTCTCATTAAATGTTAAAACCACTGCATGTGTTGTCTTTCGATGTATTTGGTGCATGAAGTTATGCCCACTCTGCTTCTAATGATCTCATTTCGTAGTCTTTATTTCCTGGTGACCTCCACCGCCTTTCTCAAGCATTTAATTTCACACTTGGTGAGCTTTCTGTGGTGTGTTGCTGTCAGAGACCAAGTTTGGCACTGGTAACAAAGTGTTGGTAGAAAAAATACTTTTATCATCTGTCTTTTCACTTCCATCTTGATCTTTGGATGTTGTAGTAATGGTGCCATCTGGTAGGTCACTGCATTTGCTTTTTGACATCTTGTCTCTATTTCTCTATTGACTTTTCTGTCCTCTGTGAAAATGCTGCCTAAATATTTGAATTCAGAAACTTGCTTTACTCTGGTGTTGTCTATTTGTATGTTTGCTTAGCTTGGTGTTCTGCTGATTTTCATTGGGTATACATATAACAGCGAAAGTGGAGGTTTGGCTTGGGATTAGCTACTCCATCCAGTAAAAATACTCAGCTATAAAACTGCAACAAAGTGCATGAGAGCTTTCAAACCCTTGGTTGAGGACCTATGTCTCCTTTGGGGCGAAGGGTAGAAGAAGAATATGTATAACGATACAAGAGGAATTATTATTATCAATCTGGTTTACTGCAATTTATCCCAAATTAATTTCTACCTATTATCTAGACGTCCGGACTTCCTTCCGCCAAGAAGCTGAAACAGGTCTCTAATCAGAAAATACCTACAGGAAATGTTTATGCAGAGAGTGAAGGCAGTCCTGGCCTGCGCAAGACATCTGGGAGCATCAAGCCAAGAGTCATGTTTACTGGTTACCTTGATGGGCAGTCAGAAAAGGTAATCTTCTTCTTCTTCTTCAAATGCTCCTGTTAACCACTCGTGATTTGTATGTGATCCAAGCCTAAGAGCGATTGTATGTTGTGCCAGTTATGCGCCTACAGGTAGGCCAAGGACAGCACATCCGATTTCTACAATGATTTTTATTTACTAGGATTTACTCTTCCCTAGGTCCTACATCAGTTGCCTCTTACGACATGCCTTGTAGGTCGCAGTGTAGTACTATTCTTTGCTTTCCTTGCGGACTCCGGCACCACACGGGCGAGAAAAAGTAATGACTTTAGATCCTCAGCATTCTTCTCTGACTGTTTCTCACATCTATTCTCGCTGGTGAGTAAGTAAAAGTCAAAGTAAAGGAACCCTTTTTCATACCATGGGGTGTATTGAGGAATACGGTGTTAGGCCTGTAGTTTCATTGACCATTGACACATGATGGATGAAGTGGTCAGCATCACGCTGGCCGGCTTTTACTTCACAGGTTGTTTTTTTTAAAACCCAATTGAGAATGGGTCTACCTAAGAAAACTGCTGCAGGAGAGCAGCAAGATGTATCCGTTACCTAACACCAAAAGAAATGGGTCTACCTAAGAAAACTGCTGCAGGAGAGCAGCAAGATGTATCCGTTACCTAACACCAAAAGAAATGGGTCTACCTAAGAAAACTGCTGCAGGAGAGCAGCAAGATGTATCCGTTACCTAACACCAAAAGAAATGGGTCTACCTAAGAAAACTGCTGCAGGAGAGCAGCAAGATGTATCCGTTACCTAACACCAAAAGAAATGGGTCTACCTAAGAAAACTGCTGCAGGAGAGCAGCAAGATGTATCCGTTACCTAACACCAAAAGAAATGGGTCTACCTAAGAAAACTGCTGCAGGAGAGCAGCAAGATGTATCCGTTACCTAACACCAAAAGAAATGGGTCTACCTAAGAAAACTGCTGCAGGAGAGCAGCAAGATGTATCCGTTACCTAACACCAAAAGAAATGGGTAATTAAATCAACCAGAAAGGTATTTCCGAAAGAATTTTCCAGAAAACTAGACATAATTCTGTGGTGTGAGCTACAAAAGACATTGAAGTTTATACAAGAGACAACATCATTTTCACTGCACATTGGACATGTTCATAATTGTTCCAATCTCTTCCTAAGCATGTATTTCAGCATATTTAGACTACTAACTCGCTCATGTGATGCAGGGGCCACGAGGAAGAAAGAAAAGTACTACTGCAACCTACAAGAGATGGCTGATGTAGGGCCTAGAGAAGCCACCCTTGTAGATAAAAAGCATTGCAGAAATTGGATATGCTGGCCTACTTGTAGGCGGACAACTTTTATAACGTATAATCGCTCTTAGGCTCAGATCACATATAAATCACACAGATGGGTTATCAAGTGCTCGATATGGAGCGTTCAAAGAAGAAGAAGGTCCTGGTAAGAAAACATTGAAGCAAATAAACACACAATATCTCAGTTCATTGCTCATCTCAGCTGGCATGGTCTTCTTCTTCTTCTTCGATCGTTCTAGGCCTGTTTTAATCATTCTCATTGTGATATATAAACAGCCAAGCGTCCGAACGTAATGTACGTGCACCAGCCTTCAGCACCTATTGGAGCCCAGTTGCTTATCCTTCGGTGGGGTGTTCGTTTTCAGCCAGCTTTTGATTTACTAGGGTGAGCTTTCCCTAGTGTACGATCAGCTTTGCCGTATTTTTGGGCTTTGTGATCTCCGCCGGGACAGTGAGTTACGCTGTTCATGCCCGTTCTGACTGAGAAATATTTCTCGGGGCTTGTAAGCTTATCCTCGGATGGCGTCTTACTCGTATAAGACACCGTGTAAAGTATCGGCCTTCGCCAATGTTCAGACCGGACTTCCTGTCAGGTCCGTACATTATCGGCCTTGCTTACCGTACATTTTGAGTCTGATCCGGAGAAGGAACATTCTCAGCCTTTTCTAACGACGCATTGAGTGCGTGGCAATTTGCAATTAACATCGAAAGCACTGGCATGGGGCCGAGTACAAACAATGTAGAAGGTCGTTTCAGTCGGCGCTATCAGCGTAACTGAGGATTTGCGCTCGCCGCCATCACCCGCCCAGTTATTCGGGGATGTTAGTTACGACTGCAATCGAACATTGCCGGTTGCCCCATGGCTGGCAGTCCCGTTAGGAATCACCAACCTCAGTTCTTCTGGGGATGTTAATTTTTAGTCGCACAGTACCTTGCAGTTTTCCCAGGCGGGTAGTTTCGTTATGCACTAAACGCAACTTGTTCTTTGCGCTCGGCAAACCTTGCCCAGTACATGTGTCTGCACCAGGCTACCAATGCTAGGTCAGCTGCAATCTTCTCTCGCACCAACACGAGGGTAGACTTTTATTCGTTACGGTCCTGTCTTATTTATTCTTGCCGACGGGCTGGCAATGTTGCCCCCTCCTCAGGGCTTCGAGCTTCTCCCTACGTGGGCATACGTTTGGTCACTGGATGCACCTCTCATCCATGTCTGAGACGTTTCGTTTCTGTTTCTTTGCGTTCAGGGACTTGGGCAATATCTTGTTGGACATCGGTCAGGAGATTTGTGCATTTTCTTTGTATGTATCTTTATCGTGTTTCCGTGCTTGCACGCTACCCTACCAGTAGTTTCTCTCCCCGATCCCTGCCCCTCTTTGCCAGACCAGAACCATAGTCTGTTTCCAGGGTCACCGCGTGGAGGTTAGGGGCAGGGTCTTGGTTGCGCGCCCCTCGCTAACCCTGGCTCATGTTACCACCATGACCTCATGAGCCTTTTCATCTATTGAACCTCGACTGATTTAATGAGCCATTCGCGGTTTCACCGTGAGACAGTGTGAACTTAGACATGCATGGCTTAATCTTTGAGACAAGCATATGACTACTGGCAGGATCAACCAGATAGCTGTCATGGACGAGACCGGACCGACAATGCTCGGGGTAGGTAGACAGCGCTCTGTGCAGAGCGGATCCGGCGTCCCGGCGAAAATGCAGCGAAGCGACCGGCTCGCTTCCACAGTTTTGCGGCAAGACTTGCGCCTCGCAAGCAAAAAACGACACCATGTTACTACCTGCGGACCCACAAGCTCGTTGCGAGAGCCGGGCCTTTAACGAGACCACCGTCGAGCGTTTAAAATTTTAGACTGACTGCATCACACGCGACCAGAAACTCCGATATACGGACACACACACACCACCAATAAGACCGGCGCGGCAGCGAGTCTTAATAGCAGACGCTACCTTGTCCCTTATTGCTGGGAGCCTCGTTCGCGTGAAAAGCGAGGAGGCAGGATCGTGTCATCTATTGAACCTCGACTGATTTAATGAGCCATTAGCGGTTTCACCGTGAGACAGTGTGAACTTAGACATGCATGGCTTAATCTTTGAGACAAGCATATGACTACTGGCAGGATCAACCAGATAGCTGTCATGGGCGAGACCGGACCGACAATGCTCGGGTAGGAGACAACGCTCTGTGCAGAGCGGATCCCGCGTCCCGCGAAAATGCGAAATTGAAGCGAAAGCGACCGAGCGCTCGCTTCCCACAGTTTTGCGGCAAGACTTGCGCCTCGCCAAGCAAAAACGACACCATGTTACTACCTGCGGACCCACAAGCTCGTTCTGAGAGCCGGGCCTTTTAACGAGACCACCGTCGAGCGTTTAAAATTTTAGACTGACTGCATCACACCGAGAAACTCCGATATACGGACACACACACACCACCAATAAGACCGCGGCGGCGGCGAGTCTTAATAGCAGAGCTACCTTGTCCCTTATTCGCTGGGAGCCTCGTTCGCGTGAAAGAGCGAGGAGGCACGCGCAGTCGTTAGAGACTATGCACGCAATTGGTTATCGACACTGGGAACGCGTTCGCTGACTGGCTCGCCCGTCCGGTTATTTTCAAAGCGGGAGGCACAGTTTGCAGCGCACACCCAGATAGCTGGCATGGTCTATTAAACCACAGGGTTTGAATACCCCTCACTGCTTTGTTTGATAACCATTGCCCACCAACCAAGATCCTTAAACCCTTCAAACCCCCTCCCAGCTTTATAGATATCTGTGTCCTGTTTGAACAGTCTATTCTGTCAGAACTGCTTGTTCATCTTTTTTTCTGTAACTAAAAGTAGCCGAGTTAGTTTTAACAGCTAATTTGTACTGGTCTTTTACATTTCCAATTTATCTACCTTCTTCTTCTTCTGCTATGAATGCAGGCGTTTTCATTCTCGACTTGGGATCCAGTTGTACTGCAAGTTCAGTTTGCAATATCTTCATTGCACTTTGACCATGTCCGTAGGTGCTCCAATCTCCTTTGCAATATCTTCATTGCACTTTGACCATGTCCGTAGGTGCTTCCATCTCCTTTGCAATATCTTCATTGCACATCGACCATGTTCATAGGTGCTTCCATCTTCTTTGCAATATCCTCAACAGCGTCCAGCGGCTAACCATACCATTTCATTGTTGATTGATGAGCCTACTCATATACCTGTTGTGCTGCTTTTTTTGGCTACTCCAATCCAAGCTCTTGCAATCTAGCAGTTGGTTTGAATTGGTTTAGATGAAAGTACTTTTTGCAGCCATACTCTATGAAGGCGTTCAGAATGTCAGTTTCCGCCAGTTTGGTGCCGGGACCCGCAAGGGAAGCAAAGAATAGTACCACTGCGATGTACAGTGCATGTCATAAGAGGCGACTAATGTAGGCACTAGGGATGCTACCTAGTAAATAAAAAGCAGCGCAGAAATCGGATGTGCCACAGGAAAAGCCACATGTTCTTCAGATTTACGGTATTCGTGGCACCGAACCGAAGAGTTACGATATCCATGGCGCCAAGCCGAAGAGCTGAAAGCTCAAGTGCTTCTGGATCAGAAAAAAATCTTTGGTAAGGCTAAGGAGTTTTTCTGTCAGGGATATAAAGAAAAATTATAACCTGAACAGTTTCACTATGACTGCACTAGTCATGCGACCATTAAACTCCTCAAGCACATGTACTCCCTGTCCTACACTGTCCTACCCTGTCCTACACTGTCCTACACTGCCCTACCCTGCCCTACCCTGTCCTACCCTGCCCTACCCTGTTCTACACTGCCCTCCCTGTCCTACACTGTCCTACACTTCCCTACCTGTCCTACACTGTCCTACCCTGTCCTACCCTGCCCTACCCTGTCCTACACTGTCCTACCCTGTCCTACCCTGCCCTACCCTGTCCTACACTGTCCTACCCTGCCCTACACTGTCCTAAAAGGTGGTAACACTGGCAGTAATGACAGTTCTTAGATTCTGAGATGAGCATTGTATCTGTTATATTTGTGTTATCGTATTATAACCTTGATGACATTGAACTTTAACCTTTGTCCTGTAAATGTAAGTTTCTTGTCACCAGGTAGTTACCGATCTGGGAGGAGTGATGGCCACCAGTGTCAAGGACTGTACTCACTTGGTTACTGACAGGGTAAGATGACTTGTTAACCACTTTTTATGATTTGTATGTGATCCGAGCCTGAGAGCGATTGTATGTTGTGCCAGTTATGCGCCTACAAGTTGTTACGCACATCCGATTTCTGCGATACTTTTTATTTGCTAGGGTAGCTTCCTAGGCCCTATCTTAGTCACCTCTTATGACATGCCTTGTAGGTTGCAGTGTTACTATTCTTTTTGTCCCTTGCAAGCCTCGACAACACACAGATGTACAGGATACTAGGCACCACTTATACATTTAGTAGTTTGCCATTGCTTTCTGAATGGTGAAGTCCGTTTTTACCGTTAGTAAAAAATCCATGGAGACAAATTTGCTTCCAAACTGCCTACTGCGGAGTTTGAACCAGGTACTCTTAGGTTGTTAGCGAACTCACTATCACTGAACCACAGGCACCCCCAAAGACTATTGAGAATATAATACATTTATCACTATTGGTTTTGTAAGATGACGTTCTCAACAGCAAAACATATTGCAACCTTAAGCTATGTCTCTCTCTCTTGCGATCACCGCCCAGACCGATGTACCAGATCTCGCCATAAATTCTGTTCATGTGGAAATCTGATTCATGCAGCCTTAGCATTGGTGTATTTTACTTCACATCTTCAGTACCATTTGGAGCTCTGGTGCTCATCCTTTGACGATGTGTCCAGTTTCAGCCAGCGTTTACTCGGTTCGCTCTCCGTTCTGTAGCCATCTAGTGTTTTTACGGTGTGGGGTAGCTAGCCCCACGATCAATCTCCTTAGTCACCTCTTACGACATGCGTGGCATGTAACAGTGGTTCTATTATTTACACCCCAATTTTGGCCCTGGTAACCACTCAGGTGTTTAGCTATCTAAGATATCACAAGGCAGGCTGTCGGATGAAACCCCCAGGACAATAGAGGTAAATGAAGCCTCTGAAGTCGAAGAACGCCCGACTGTACTGCAGGGGACACTGATAAAAAGAGAAAGTACACCTTCACACAAAAATCAGTCAAGAGCGCTATACCAGGTGCCCTGACTATGTCTGAATTCATAGTGGGTGAATGCAAGAAGAAGAAGAAGAAGGTAAGGGAAGACCAATGAACACCTGGAGTCGGGAGTTGAGAGTTGGAATGCAAGAAAATATAGAGAGAGTGGAGAGATCTGGAAAAGATGGCCTTGGATAGGCGGGCTTGGAAGGCCTTGGTTGCGGACATATGCCTCCCTAAGGGCGAAGGGGGAAGAAGAAGAAGCTATCCAAGATCCATCTTCTATGCCATCTCATGTCCCAGACAAGACAAGCTCATCCATGACATAGACATAAATCAGTTTGCTGTCCAAGAAATCAGAATTAGTTCTACAGTAGATACAGGAACACTGTGGCATTCCAGGAATTCAAAAGGCTGACAAACTTGCAAGGTGCTGGAAACAGGCTAACACAACCACACCCAACACAAAACTTTACAGAAGCAAAGACTTTCATGAAACAGTCCAGAAAAATGATGTGGAGAAAAACAAACAGAAGGTACAACCCAGGCAGGACAACATAAATACATTAAACAGAAAAGCACAGGCCAGTCTTCAGACTTAGAACAGGACACTGTGATCTCAGAGCACACCTCCATAGAATGGGTCTCAGGGACTTTACTGTGGAGCACTAACCCTGTGAAGCACTAAAACAGTCCCTAAAGCACATCTTGCAAGACTGCCATAGCCTGAGCATCACGAGAATGGAAATTTGGCTAACAAAAACAACCCTACAAAACAAACTATGGGGGACAGGTGAAGACCTCAAGTGCACCGCCCTGTTTATGATACGTACTGGGGTAGTTGCGTATCAGAATTTGATCGCAGAAGAAGTAAGATGATGACCTCATATTTGTGAAAAATGTAATTTAAAAAGTTGATTTCTAAAGTGTTTTCATGATGAAAATATGAGATGTTGAAAAACACAGGAAATTGACACTCTAAAATACTAACCAGGCATTTGATCTTGTGCTGAATGATCCTGAAGACATATTGAGCTGCAATTATTCTGATACGGATAAAAGGGTTCAAAGGGTTAAAGAAATAAAATTCTGTTTATTTCAGATTTGCCGTACAGTCAAATTTCTCAGTGGACTGGCTAAAGGTTTACAAATTGTCTCCCCTCAGTGGCTAGAGAGTTCTAAGCAGGCAGGGACATTTCTGGGTGAGTTGTCTTCTTCATCTCTTCTCGAATCCTATTTTGCTTCACAGCGTCAGGATAAGAAGAGATTTCTAAATTAGACTTTTGTGTTCACTTCATACGCAGTGTTTTTTTGCTGCCTCTGTTACCTCTGAGGTCCACCTTTTTTTTATTGACTGCTTTGTATCCACTGTATCGGAGTAACGTTACTCTTTGAGTCTGTTGGTAATCTGCTTATATGGCCGAACTATTTAATTTGTTATTTCTTGATGAACTTCAGTACTGATGTTGTACCCTTTTTTTCTGATGTCTTCATTTCTAAAGCGGTCTCTTCTTGATACTCCCAGCAT
This sequence comes from Arion vulgaris, assembly GCA_020796225.1. NCBI lineage: Eukaryota > Metazoa > Mollusca > Gastropoda > Stylommatophora > Arionidae > Arion > Arion vulgaris. The sequence continues at coordinate 3,769,262 of CM036769.1, forward strand.
TCTGTGAGTTCAGTGTTGGTTAATCTTTTTACGTATTTGGTATGTTGTTCTTTTTTTTACTGTACCATTGTTGACACCCATCTTCTTCTTCTTCGAATGATCCATATCGATCGCTTGTTAACGACTTCATGTGATCTGTATGTGATCTGAGCCTAAGAGCAATTGTTTAAAGGGTTTTAAAGTCGAAGGATTGACTTCATTGCATCGGGTTTTACCCCATATGTCTCGGTCCCTCTCCGCAGAAATGGCACGCCGCCTGCCGAGAGTATTGCAGAAAGCACAAACTCTGTAGCTCCAACAACAATCCTAGGGGTCTCTGGAAAAACTGCACTCGTGAACAGAAGGTCGCGGTCTGGATTCGAACCTTCGACTCACAAGGCAAAGGGCTTAACCACTCAGCCACAGAGACCCCTAAGAGCGATTGTATGTTGTGCCAGTTATGCACCTACAAGAAGGCCAGCACATTCGGTTTCTGCTACACTTTTTATTTACTATGGTAGTTTCCCTAGGCCAATACCTCAGTTGCCTCTTACGACCTGCCTTATAGGTCGCAGTGTTACTATTCTTTGCTTTCCTTGCAGGCTTCTACACTACATGGACGAATACCCATCTCTAGTCAAAGCAGGCATTCACAACTCAGAAACTCCTCTGTTCAGATAGTCTTTCTTAATATGCTCAGAATTTCAGTCCATATCTTCCCTCTCTATATTGTAGCTGTACCAGCCAATCTATCGGCTAAAAGAATCTGAGTTCGACCCAGACTCAACTTAAAACCAGAGGAACATTGAGAAATTTGGTGGTCAACGGTATGTTGACCACTTCACCCATTGTGTCTAAAGGGTCTAACGTGGACGGATTAACTTCATTGCACCAGATTTTCCCATATGGATCCGTCGTATAGGCATAAATGCCATCTACCAATAGTGTTGCACAAAGCACCAACTCCGTAGCTCCAGCAACACCTCTGTAGCTCCAGCAACAATCCTAGAGATTCCATGAAAAAATTACATGTGATTCGGTCCGGATTCGAACCCACAACCTTCATAATGACAGGCAAACTTCTTTACTACTTCACCTTAGAGACCAATTGTGTACTGTTGATCAACTAAGAATGTGGACATAACACAGTATACCTCAATATACCACATGGTATCAAAACTGATCTACCACAGAGAGCCACATAGATAAAAGTATAATGAGTACAAAGCAAAATGAAAACCACGCAAAAGATGGAGCGACGGCATCAAGAACAGTCTTACGAAAATGAATATCAGTTTACAAAGTGCCTTAAAACAAGCACACACAAAATCACTATGTTCTTCGCTCCCCCCATCCCCTATAAAGAAGTAAATGGTGGAAGAGAAGAAGGGGAAGGTAAAAGCTGATTCGTTACTTTGCTTATTTTAACAATTTAAAATTGTGTGTATGACAAGCCAAGTTCATTTATTTTCCTTTCTGGCAAACAGATGGCCACATGTATTTAGTATCAGATCCAGCCATGGAAAAACAATACAAGTTCAACCTGGCCACATCATTAAGTAGAGCACAGACCAGAGCTATATTGACAGGTTACAGGATACATGTGACCAAATCTGTGAAGCCAGATCCTGTACAAATGCAAGGTAAAGTCTTTCTAGCATAAATAAGTAAAGAAACCCTTTCATACCCATGGTATATTGGGCAATACAGTGTTAGGCCTGTATTGTTCATTGACCGTCGGCACACGATGGGTGATGTGGTCAGTATCACACCGCCACCTTTACTTTCCCAAGCATGTCTAGTACCCAATTGAGGCTGGGTCGACCTGAGAGCTGTCGCGTTGAGAAAATTCCACGCCCACTGCGGGAGTTGAACCCGGACCACCAGCCTTGAGAAACGAGTTCACTAACAACTACGCTACCGCAGCTCTCTCTTTCTAGCATAGGTCTTGTTTATTTTTTCTTTATTCCTTCAGTCAGAAAATAAACTCAGTAGGTCATTGACTTTGAAATACTGCAAAGCAACAACATACAGCAAGACCCAATATTGATTGAGGGAAGGGCTATAGAAGATGTTGGTGAATTTGTCTACCTTGGAAGCAAGATCAGCAAATCAGGAGGTACAGATGAGGACATTAATGCCAGGATTAGGAAAGCTCGACATGCCTTTGCTATCCTGCACACAGTGTGGAAATCTACTGCCATCTCCATTAAAACAAAGCTGAGAATATTCAGCTCAAATGTGAAATCTGTGTTGCTGTTTGACTCGGAAACATGGCGAGTCACCAAGTTAAATACAAATAAGATTCAGAACTTTGTCAACGTATGTCTTCGGCGGATTCTCAGACTGAGATGGTATGACAGAGTTGCAAACACAGACCTGTAGATAATAACCGAACAGAAACCCATGATGACCCAGGTTTAGAGTAGAAAATTACGATGGATCGTGCATACCCTATTGAAGACACAGCCGAGTATCACTAGACAAACACATGAGTGGAATCCACAAGGAAAATGAAAAGAGGATGCCCTAAAGAGACCTGGAGGCGAGGTCTTCTTGAGGAACTAAACCAGAACTCTGAACTCAGCCAGAGATCGAGAAAAGTGGCGAACAACTGTTGAGACCCTATGCTCCACAAGGAGCTGAGAGAAATAAGTAAGTAAGTAAGAAAGTGACTTTGATGAATGACATGTTACATGCACGGTTTGCTTGTGATTGATTGTTAGGATCATCATCACAGCACTTCGGTGAGTAACCATGTGTGCTCCGATCCCTTTCTTACACAGGAAAATCTTAGCGACAGTGCACAAACTCCCTAGCACTGGCGAGGGTCCTGTGTAATTTAAAGATGGGGATAATATTTTGTAGGAATTTTATTTTGTAATCTTTCTAATTAATGTTTGCCTCGACAGCGGCTTTCCAGCCTGCTTTTATTGATATGAATTAATTATTGATTCTGGGAATATCAGGGATTGGTATACCTCTGATAAGGATGGCTGTCACGCCCTTCTCAGGACCCATCCCCCTTTGGACCAAACCTGACTTCCAGCTCACACCTATCTCATTCTTGTTTCAGAGATCCTCAAGTTCACTGGTGCCAAGGTAAATATTTCTATTTCTATGTCATAAATTCAAGAATTAGAAACCATAGTGTGACATTTTGAGCATCTATGGTTTTGCAGTAGTGATCTTGATCACAACCCTAGAGTAGCTGGTTCAAACTCCGCGGAGAGGAGCTTGGAAGCAAATTTGTTCCCAGGGATTTTTACAGACTGTAAAAATAGACCTTACTATTCAGATGACAATGACAAACTGCTGAATGTATAAGTGGTGCTTAGAAAATCAACGACTCGTTTACTGTGGTTGATGGTGTCCTCCTGTAAAGGATATACCACGATTTTCATTTCAGTGTGACATTTATTGCAACCATTTTGGGCATAATAATTTGTTTCATTGTGTGTTGTGTTGTGTTGTACCTTATTATCAAACATTCGTCCTTGCTCATTCAATGACTGTGACTGTTTGACCACCCACAACCTGAGCTTCTGGATAGAAATATTATGTTGTTTTATATTTGTTCATGTATTGCATTTTGGGAGTAGAGGTAATCTTCTATGAAAGGAGTTGTAAGGCGTCTCCTTCGCTCCGCTAGTCTACAGGACACCCTTGGGCAAGGTGGAGTACTTGTTTAGCCTACCCCCTTCCTCCCCAACAGGGTCACGTGAAAGCCATGGGAGCAGGTGGTGGATGAGTGTGGGAGCAGCCGACAGAGTATCAATGGTTATGGTCTCAAAACTCACGATGGTCGGCAGAGGATCTCTGTAATAGAGACAATGGCTACGGCAATGGACCAGTATGGTCACGGCCAGTAAGGAAAGCAATGACAGACTACCTTCCAAGAAAATGTCTTGTAACGTTATGGTAATATGGACATTTAACAAGGCGGTGGAAAAACATATAAGTGCTTTTGAATATAAATGTCGCCCGAGTGGTTACCGGGCCCAAATTTGGGGTGTAAAGAATAGAACCATTGTTACCTGCCACGCACATCGTAAGAGGTGACTAAGGAGGCTTGGATGAAATCGGATGCGTGTGTCCGCTAGGGAATGCTAACCTAAACAAATGCTTGCAGAAAACGGATGCACCAGGCCGTAAGGTGCATAACATGTTGCAGCGACCACTCACAATGAGGAGTGGGATAACGGATTCTATGGCCGCCAATCTGCCTCTTGAGATTTAGACACACAGTAAGAATGTCAGACCTACCATCACAAGGGTGGCCAAAACTTACTGCTGGAAGAGGTTGGCACAAACGGGAAAGCAGAAATCATAGGAATTATATCCTACAGAACTGCCCCAGTATGCAGACTTGAGAATAAAGAGGTGGCCCACTTACACCAGCGTCCAAGACAAACTGTATGGCGTGGCTGATAATCTGAGGTAGATGGCTGCCTTTATTAGAGAATCCAAAATCCCAATCTAGTGAGGAGCAGAAGAAGAATACAAATGTTACAGACGAGTCCTCCATATATCTTGGACAGAGAAGAGAACAAATAGATCTATCCAGAAGGAACTCAAAATCAAAGAAAACTAGCTGATGCTACAAATGAGAATGAGAAAATTAAAGTATGTTGGACGTATCCAGAGACATGAAGGGTTGGAGAAGACCATCATGGAAGGAGGTATCCCGGCAAAGAGGAGAAATTATGAAGGATGTTGGGGTGTCAAAGTTCTGCTCAGGACAAGCTATTTGATGATGATGATGATTGTATTTTTAATATTTTTTTCATTTCTGATATTTTGTTCATATTTTTTGTCTCTTTAAATTTGTTTGTTTTAAAATATATTTTAAATTATTTTATTTTGTTTCTCCATATGTTTTTCATGTTCTTAACTCTTAGTGAACCAGGCAAAAGCCAGGTAATTACAAGCCATTTGTTTTTAGAATAAAAATGCCCTTTAGTGTGGCTCCTGGTAAAATGGCATCCAACCCAAAGCCACGTATTGTGGTATTTGGTCCGGAATGAGTTAAGCAATGTCTTATTGAAAAAATATCCATGTAAATTTAGTTTAAAAAAATAAACCTTGTTTGAGAAGAGAAAGATATATGATTAATTTCGTTATATAAATCTTGGTTGAGGATACAAGTAGCTAGCCAAACATATCTATCTATTTTGTTCTTCATTTGTCATCATACTGTTACCGGGTTGTTGCCAAGAATCATAGTTTTTTCTGTTTTTATTTTGTGCTGTTCTAGTAGCTTGGGTAATTTTTTTAAATTATTTTTTTCTTTTTGAAAGGATTCTGCTTTACCATTTTTTCATCTTTTTCCTGGTCTTCCTCTCGCCTTCTTTGCTATTGAAAAATTCCTCAACGACCTTAGTATGAATGTTGTCTAAACCTTATTAGAGAGGTCTGTTATTAGTCTGAATATTGTCTAAACTTATTAGAGTGGTCTGTTCTGTCTATACATTTATCTGATGTCTATGTGTATCATTCTGATCAGTACTTGAAGACAATGCCCAACAAGTATCAAGAGAACACTGTCGTCATATCGTGTTCGAATGATCACATGATATGTCAACCAGCCATCAAGGCGGGCATCCCTGTTATGGAGGCGGAGTTTGTCCTTACAGGCATCTTGAGACAAGAGCTAGATTTTGAGTCGTATCCTTTGCCTGGTCTGTACATTTGTTAGCATGATCAATAATTTTATACTTTTGGTTTTAAATGATTTCTTGTATTTTGGTTGATTCTTCTTCTTTGTGTTCGTTCTTTACGAACAATTTTAATCACTCTTTGAGATATGTTTGATCTTTGCCAAGAACAAGTATACGTTGCACATTGGTTTGGTAGGCCCCTAAACGCATAGACTTCTACACCTTTAGGACGCGTGCATCCGATTTCAGCCTCACCTCCTTAGTCGCCTCTTATGACATGCGTGGCAGGTAACAGCGGTTCTATTCTTTACACCCCAAATCTGGGCCTCGGTAACCACTCAGGCTATTTGGTTGATAGACATCTAAGCAGAGAAGAACAAGTTGTAATTTTCCGTCTATGAGCAGGGCACAATAGACTGAGGTACCATCTGTTTAACTAATGCAAAATAAGTCCTTCTGATATATGTACATGTGGCACCAGCAAGATGACAGAGACACACATACTACAAGAATGTCCAACATACACGGAACAAAGAGAAAACACATGGCCAATCCCCATATCAGTCCAAGTTATACGAAGATGTACATGGACTGCAGTTGACCACTAACTACTTTAAAAGTATACAAATCAATGTCAGTACAAGACAAGCTATATGGAGATGTACATGGACTGCAGTTGACCACTAACTACTTTAAAAGTATACAAATCGATGTCTGAAAACATTGGAAGAGGAAGAAGATTGATTGATTGATTGATTGATTGATTGATTGATTGATTATCATCATTGCACTTTGATGAATATCCAAGTACATGGATTTACTTTCCTGGGCATGATACAGGTGAAGACAAAGAAGAATAGTAAACTTTCATAGAACTGGTGTCGTTAGTTGCCACATGCTGAGAGATATACTATGAAGGAGGTTGAAGCACTTATCGACTAATTGGCTCAATGTGCAGTGATGATGATCTGATGACTAAACTAAACTGAGAGATATACTATGAAGGAGGTTGAAGCACTTATCGACTAATTGGCTCAATGTGCAGTGATGATGATCTGATGACTAAACTAAACTGAGAGATATACTATGAAGGAGGTTGAAGCACTTATCGACTAATTGGCTCAATGTGCAGTGATGATGATCTGATGACTAAACTAAACTGAGAGATATACTATGAAGGAGGTTGAAGCACTTATCGACTAATTGGCTCTATGTGCAGTGATGATGATCTGATGACTAAACTAAACTGAGAGATATACTATGAAGGAGGTTGAAGCACTTATCGACTAATTGGCTCTATGTGCAGTGATGATGATCTGATGACTAAACTAAACTGAGAGATATACTATGAAGGAGGTTGAAGCACTTATCGACTAATTGGCTCTATGTGCAGTGATGATGATCTGATGACTAAACTAAACTGAGAGATATACTATGAAGGAGGTTGAAGCACTTATCGACTAATTGGCTCAATGTGCAGTGATGATGATCTGATGACTAAACTAAACTGAGAGATATACTATGAAGGAGGTTGAAGCACTTATGACTAATTGGCTCATGTGCAGTGATGATGATCTGATGACTAAACTAAACTGAGAGATATACTATGAAGGAGGTTGAAGCACTTATCGACTAATTGGCTCAATGTGCAGTGATGATGATCTGATGACTAAACTAAACTGAGAGATATACTATGAAGGAGATTGAAGCACTTATCGACTAATTGGCTCAATGTGCAGTGATGATGATCTGATGACTAAACTAAACTGAGAGATATACTATGAAGGAGATTGAAGCACTTATCGACTAATTGGCTATTGCAGTGATGATGATCTGATGACTAAACTAAACTGAGATATACTATGAAGGAGTTGGCACTTATCGACTATTGCTCATTGCATGATGATGAGATGACTAACTAACTTGATTTCTTTATGACATTTGTTAATTGTAGCTAAATCACTTTGTAAAGATTATCCAGATTTGTTAAGTCTTTAACTTGTTTTAATTGTTGCTTGGAAGACAAACATTGGATATGATTATCCCAGATTTGTTAAGTCTTTAACTTGTTTTAATTGTTGCTTGGAAGACAAACATTGGATATGATTATCCAGATGTAATCTTCTGTTTAATTTTGAAGACAAACATTGATATGATTATCCCAGATTTGTTAAGTCTTTAACTTGTTTTAATTGTGGCTGGAAGACAAACATTGGATATGATTATGGAATGGAAGACAAACACTGGATATGATTATGGAATGGAAGACAAACACTGGATATGATTATGGAATGAAAGACAAACACTGGATATGATTATGGAATGGAAGACAAACATTGGATATGATTATGGAATGGAAGACAAACATTGGATATGATTATGAAATGGAAGACAAACATTGGATATGATTATGAAATGGAAGACAAACATTGGATATGATTATGGAATGGAAGACAAACATTGGATATGATTATGAAATGAAAGACAAACATTGGATATGATTATGGAATGAAAGACAAACATTGGATATGATTATGGAATGAAGACAAACATTGGATATGATTATGAAATGAAAGACAAACATTGGATATGATTATGGAATGGAAGACAAACACTGGATATGATTATGAAATGGAAGACAAACACTGGATATGATTATGAAATGGAAGACAAACATTGGATATGATTATGGAATGGAAGACAAACATTGGATATGATTATGAAATGAAAGACAAACATTGGATATGATTATGGAATGAAGACAAACATTGGATATGATTATGAAATGAAAGACAAACATTGGATATGATTATGGAATGGAAGACAAACACTGGATATGATTATGAAATGGAAGACAAACATTGGATATGATTATGGAATGAAAGACAAACATTGGATATGATTATGGAATGGAAGTCCTCAAAGACCTAAGCAGAATAGACCAGGTCATTATATTTTGTACCGGACACTGCAGACTCAACAGACACATACATAGACTGGTTGTAAGTCAAACAGCTCTGTGTCAATAGACAGAACAGACACCAAAACATGTCCTAAGAACTGTTCTTTCCTGGGTGAACTGAGACACAATATGTAGCCACACCCAGTCGACCAAAAAACTAAGCTCTTATGGAAACCTGACAGATCCAGTTTGTGATCTACAGTAAACTAAGCGCATGACCAGAAATTGCTGAAGAATAAAACGAAGAAGAATTGTTGCTTGCCAATAGAGCTATTATTAGTTCTTTCTTCTCTAGTAAATATCATTACTTTGGTTTTTATCTACCGAGACCATAGACTCCATTTTCAAATATGATATTTTTCGTATTAATTATTATGTTTGAGTTTCAATAAAGTATTCCTTAACCGTCGTCATAGTTACTTACTGTTTCAAGATGACAGCATGTCCGAGACTTCAGGGAAAAACAAGACCAGAAAGAAATGATTACATTTTGTAGTCCAAGTTTAGTTTTGTTGATTAGATAAGCACAGTCTTTAAAAAATAACTACATGGGAAATGTGAAGTCTATGAAAAGTTACCAACAACACCAGAAAAGACATTCACAAATATCAACGTAAGTAAGAAAGTTGGGACAGAACCTTGTTTGAATTACATTGAGAAACAAAGAATGAAGTGGTTCGCCCACTTAATAAGAATGCAGCCAAACTCCACTAGGTCGTACTACTGAACTAGGGTATACCAGTGAGCGTACTACTGAGCTAGGTCTTACCACTGAGTGTACTACTGAGCTAGGGTATACCAGTGAGCATACTACTGAGCTAGATCTTACCACTGAGCGTACTACTGAGCTAGGTCTTACCACTGAGTGACTACTGAGCTAGGTCATACCACTGAGCATACTACTGAGTTAGGTCATACCAGTGAGCGTACTACTGAGCTAGGTCATACCAGTGAGCGTACTACTGAGTTAGGGCATATCAGTGAGCGTACTACTGGGCTAGGGCATACCAGTGAGCGTACTACTGGGCTATGGCATACCAGTGAGCGTACTACTGGGCTAGGGTATACCAGTGAGCGTACTACTGAGCTATGGCATACCAGTGAGCGTACTACTGGGCTAGGGTATACCAGTGAGCGTACTACTGAGCTATGGCATACCAGTGAGCGTACTACTGGGCTAGGGTATACCACTAAATGTAGTACTGAACTACATACGTCAAACCAGTGAGCTAGGCCCTACAACTTCTTCTTCGAACGTTCCACACATCGACCACCTATCAACCACTCTGTGTGATTTGTATGTGATCTGAGCCTAAGAGCGATTGTACATTGTGCCAGTTATGTGCCTACAAGTAGGCCAGCATATCCGATTTCTGCAATGCTTTTTATTTACTAATTTTTTTTATTAAGGGTAGCTTCCCTAGGTCCTACATTAGTCGCCTCTTACGACATGCCTTGTAGGTTGCAGTGGTACTATTCTTTGCTTCCCTTTGCAGGCCCCAGTACCAAGTGGGCGTGACCCTACTACTGAGATAGGTTGTTAATATTGCATTCCATATATTCTTCTTAATTGCAGCACACATATGTTATATACACATACGTCTGATGTAGAAATTATATCTAACCATTGTATTCTTTTGTCTTGGTTTATGTTATGTTCATATATGCTTCATCTAAAATATCACCATGAACTCTAAAATACAAAAATATCACCATGAACTCTAAAATACAAAAATATCACCATGAACTCTAAAATACAAAAATATCACCATGAACTCTAAAATACAAAAATATCACCATGAACTCTAAAATACAAAAATATCACCATGAACTCTAAAATACAAAAATATCACCATGAACTCTAAAATACAAAAATATCACCATGAACTCTAAAATACAAAAATATCACCATCAACTCTAAAATACAAAAATATCACCATGAACTCTAAAATACAAAAATATCACCATGAACTATAAAATACAAAAATATCTCCATGAACTCCTAAAATACAAAAATATCACCATGAACTCTAAAATACAAAAATATCACCATGAACTCTAAAATACAAAAATATCACCATGAACTCTAAAATATAAAAATATCACCATGAACTATAAAATACAAAAATATCACCATGAACTCCTAAAATACAAAAATATCACCATGAACTCTAAAATACAAAAATATCACCATGAACTCTAAAATACAAAAATATCACCATGAACTCGAAAATACAAAAATATCACAATGAACTCGAAAATACAAAAATATCACCATGAACTCTAAAATACAAAAATATCACCATCAACTCTAAAATACAAAAATATCACCATGAACTCTAAAATACAAAAATATCACCATGAACTATAAAATACAAAAATATCTCCATGAACTCCTAAAATACAAAAATATCACCATGAACTCTAAAATACAAAAATATCACCATGAACTCTAAAATACAAAAATATCACCATGAACTCTAAAATATAAAAATATCACCATGAACTATAAAATACAAAAATATCACCATGAACTCCTAAAATACAAAAATATCACCATGAACTCTAAAATACAAAAATATCACCATGAACTCTAAAATACAAAAATATCACCATGAACTCGAAAATACAAAAATATCACAATGAACTCGAAAATACAAAAATATCACCATGAACTCTAAAATACAAAAATATCACCATGAACTCTAAAATACAAAAATATCACCATGAACTCTTTTTTTTTAATTCTGATAAAAATATTTAAAATATTTTTAGCATGCTATGAATTCAGTCATATTAATGGTGCATACGACTGATTTTTGTGTGAAGACTTGTTTTCCTTATACCATGTGTCCCTCGCTATTCAGGCGAGCCTTACTCTGACTTCAGAGGTACTTGTAGTTTAGATTCCCAAATAAAGGACCATTACTTTGACTTGCTATTTATGATTGAGTTCATCATGTACAAGAAGGTGTTAATAAGTCTTTGACTATGAAGAAGTCATCATCATCAGGTGCCGTGCACCTTGCGTAAACGATCATGGATCTCCACATGAAGAAGTAACAGGATCAAATTGAGCATGATACAGAAGATTAAGATGTACGAAGGCAGTGGGTGCTGTTAATACAAAATGCGATAATCCAGACTCTCACCTTCATCTTTGTCCCAGGTCATTCTGGGGTCAATGGCAATGAGAGCCTATGCGCTGGCGAGCAATGCTGGGATCAATAATGAGTCTTCTTTGGGCAAAAGCGACATCATCAATGCTCTAAGAGAAAATATATGCTCTAAAGATTTCAACGAAGAAGATAAAGTGTATTCTCTATCTCGGTTGCACAAGTTATGTAAACCGAAAGGTACCGCAAGATGGGGAAAACCACAAGAGAAACCCCAGCAGTAGATATATCAATCAACACAGAACGGGAGTTGTTAGTCTAAACACACTGAAATACATGATTGTGAGGAGATCGGTGCAATTATGGACATGTCTAATGTGCAATGAAGATGATCCTCAAACGAACAATGAAAAGTGAATCCATATCTAGTTGAGGAACTAAGTCTACCCAGAGCCAACTATAAACTTATGGGCCTTCGGATTCAGATAAGAATTATGGGAAATCAGACAACTAGACCACGTGACCTCGCATTCCAGTATTGGTGTATATAGACGAATTCATTTTAAAATCAACACAAAATGCTAACTCGAAGTCATATTATGCAACAAGTTAAGTTTAACAATAAGGAATATCAATATTATGAATATTTTCACTAATAAATAACCGTAGACTCACAGAATTGAGTAAAATTGCAAAAAAGCTTGCAGTGCTATATCAAACATCTGTATTTTCCGGCCCCCTTTTCTGATCTAGGTCAGGTAACACCTAGTCAGTTGTCTGGCCTAGTTGTCTAGAGTTGGCTGTGGTTTAGCAGCCATCATCGTAAGTGGAATACGGAAACACTGAAAAGAACTTATGGACCCTGAAACGAGATTTGCCGAGAGAGACGAGAAGTATAGGATTCACTTTCATAGAAGAGATTCAGCGAATTGCCCAGGACAGAGCGGTATAGAGAAATTAGTTGGAATACGCCCTATGTAACGTATAAGAATACGAGAGGTATATATATATATATTTCTTTTTCTATATATATATATATATATATATATTTCTCTCTCTCTCTATATATATATATATATATATATTTCTCTCTCTCTCTCTATATATATATATATATATATTTCTCTCTCTCTCTCTCTATATATATATATATATATATATATATTTCTCTCTCTCTCTCTATATATATATATATATATATATATTCTCTCTCTCTCTCTTATATATATATATATATATATTTCCCCTCTCTCTCTCTATATATATATATATATATATATTTCTCTCTCTCTCTCTCTCTATATATATATATATATATATTTTCTCTCTCTCTCTATATATATATATATATATAAGTTTACAACGGTTCTAAATCTGTGAACGGTCGTTTTCTGGAAATGTGCTTATACGTGTAATGGAACCCCATCGCACACATTGGGGCATATCCGCCGTGTGCGTGAAACCAGTTTAGTTTAGTCATCCGATCATCATCACTGCACATCGAACCAATAGTCTCTCTCTCGATCACCGCCCAGACCGATGTACCAAATCTCCCCATAAATCCTATTCATGTGGAAATCTGATTCATGCAGCCTTAGCATTGGTATGTTTTACGTCACATCTTCAGTACCATTTGGAGCTCTGATGCTTATCCTTCGGCGATGTGCCCGGTTTCAGCCAGCGTTTACTTGGTTCGCTCTCCGTTCTGTAGCCATCTAGTGTTTTTACGGTGTGGGGTAGCTAGCCCCACAACCAACCTCATTAATCGCCTCTTACGATATGCATGGCAGGTAACAGTGGTTCTATTCTTTACACCCCAATTTGGGCCCCTGGTAACCACTCGGCGCAACCAATGTCTGTAAGTGCTCCGATCTCTCAGTAAGTGCTCCGATCTCCTCAGTAAGTGCTCCGATCTCCTCAGTAAGTGCTCCGATCTCCTCAGTAAGTGCTCCGATCTCCTCAGTATGTGCTCCGTTCTCCTCAGTAAGTGCTCCGATCTCCTCAGTAAGTGCTCCGATCGCCTCAGTAAGTGCTCCGATCTCCTCAGTAAGTGCTCCGATCTCCTCAGTAAGTGATCCGATCTCCTCAGTACGTCTCTCAGCGTGTTGGTACTTCCGATACTTTGTCGGTTCTTCATTGGCTACCAGTATAGTGCTCTTGTCTCTTAAAGTTGCGTCGGTATTAGCTCGCCATTATGTAACCAGTAAACCATCATTACACGCCGATGACCAACACTAAAGAAAACTGCAGCACATATGCACGAACTCCGTGGCACAGGCGAAGATCCTGAATGAATTGACTTCCTATTCTGTTGGCATAACTCTCTGAATAAGCGGAATTAAATTAACTACATCCTTCCCCCGAGTGGTTACCGGGTCCCAAATTTGGGGTGTAAAGAATAGAACCACTGTTACCTGCCACGCATGTCGTAAAAGGCGGCTAAGAAGGTTTGGCTGAAATCGGATGCATGTGTCCTAAACGTGTAGAAGTCTATGCGTTTAGGGGCCTACCAAACCAATGTGCAACATATATACGTTATTGGCAAAGACCAAACATATCACAAAGAGGGATTAAAATTGCCCGTAAAGAACGAACGCAAAGAAGAAGAAGAACTACATCCCTTACGCGAAATATTAGTGTCCCACAAAACAATACATTGACATTCGCCATTTTGAACAAGAAGTCCGCACCATGCGTAAAACCAGGTAGGAAAGATCCGCAAGTCTTGAAGTGGTCGCTTGTCTTACAGGACAGTTGAAGAAAACGAAAGATCTGTATTAGTTCTGTGCTGGTATGTACAAGTTTTGTGCTATTCTGTGTCGATCCTGTACATGTGCTTCCTGTGGTGGGATGTGTATGTTCTGTGCTGGTGTGTCGTCCCTGTACGTGTGCTTCCTGTGGTGGGATGTGTATGTTCTGTGCTGGTGTGTCGTCCCTGTACGTGTGCTTCCTGTGGTGGGATGTGTATGTTCTGTGCCATGTCATTCTGTAAGATTCTTGTACGGTTCTGTGTTCGTCCTGTATGGCGATGTATGCAAGTTCTGCTTCAGTCGTCATGTTTTACTGTAGGTGTGTGCAACACTTTGTGAACAAAGTTACCGATATAAGGGAAGACTGCAGACAAACAATGTATCTTCTTCTTCAAACGCTCCATATCGACCACTTGTTAACCACTCTTTGTGATTTGTATGTGATCTGAACCTAAGAGCGATTGTACACTGTGCCAGTTATGCGCCTACAAGTAGGCCAGCACATTCGATTTCTGCAACGCTTTTTATTTACTAGGTAGCTTCCTAAACCTCTATCACAATCGCCTCTTACAATAGGTAGGTAGCAGTGTTACTATTCTGTGCTTCACGTGCGAGCCCCGCAACACTGGGACGTTTTGAGAAACGAACAACGACGTCCGAATTCGAACCAACGACTTGATTGATTGATAGGAACATCATCGTTGCACTTTAGTAACCATATGTGTTCCGATCTCTTTTTTTTACACATGAAGATCTCAGCGGCAGTGCACGAACTCAGTAGCACCGACGTGGGTCTCTGATGTAATTTTGAAGATAGTAAATATATTTTTGTAGGAATTAAAAAAAAAATTTTCTAATTAATTTTGCCCGGGCAGAGGCTGTCCAGCCTGTTCTTCTCGTTTTTTGAACTGCCAATGGTTCCTTTACGTGCTCAAATTGAACATGGGACCTACGTTTTATCGTCCGTCTCCTATAGGTCTAGGAACTCGATCAGGAATCTCTGGAAAAATAGTCAGATGGCTCCACGAGGGTGCGAACCTGGTACCTTTGCCTCGAGAGACGAACACCTAAGCGCTACGCCACAGATCCTATTGACCACTTCACCACAAACACTTTGAGAACCACAAACTTGTTTATATTATCATTCTCCCTGATCATATTCCTGCTGGTTGACATTTTATACTTAATTAACTTCTCTTAAAATCATGCTCCAACAAGAAGTGTACACAGACTTTCTTTTTCCAGGTCGTCTAGCACATATATATATATATA